>CM060902.1:744508054-747008054 GCA_030737815.1 Allium fistulosum
ATTGAATTATAAGTAGTTGATAACAAAAATGGAAATAATCAATGTTAAGTTAATAAAGAATTGAATGAATGTTTATTAATAGTAAAAGCATAAGTTTATTTATATGAAATTGTATTTTCGTTACGTAAAAATTTCAGAAATAAGAAAACATTTATTTGGTAAGAAATGAATAACTTTTGCTGTATACAATAATTGCAAAGATGTTGAATTATTGTAAAATGGAACTAGTTGTTTTGCTATTTGAATTTGTTTTAAAAGCAAATTTTATAAGTTAAACAACTTGGATTTCAAATATAATGATTTATATGATAATTGAATTGTTATATTTAATATTGTAAGTATTTAAATAATTGAATCCTGAATTTAATATGAATAAAAATTATTCCAAAAGTTGATTTAAATTTTATTTAAACAAGAATGAAGATTGTTAACTTTTAAAATTGAATTTAAAGTGAATAAATTTATTTTGGAAAATAGCTTGTTTTAATTAAAGTTTAAAAATAGCCATTCTCGCCACTGTCTTGGATTCTGACGAAGCTAGTTTCATTGGATCCGTAATAGTGAGTTGTTATAGAATATCAAGTTTCGTAGCGATCAGACTTATCATTTAGTCGTGTGAGCTTGAAACGCGTAGAATTTATTTTCAAAACTTTAATTAAAATAATTTGATTTTGAAAAGCTATCTTCTGAATATGATGGAATTGGCTCCCGATATATGTTCCATTGTGTTCGGAATAGGGTTATAACATATAGAACGCTAAGCGGCACGTTTCGTTTGGAGTTTGAAAATTTCAGGATGAATAATGCCGCGAAATTTTCTATATAAGGACTTGGAAACTTTATTTCTGTATAACCTAACCCTTGTTTCTTCAGTCGCCTCCTTCCTAATTTTTAATGGCCACAATCGTTCTTCCTTTCTTCCTCATTTTCTCCCAATCCATTCAAAATCTCGAATCGACTTCACAATGAAAAATGAAGAGCTCGATGAGCTCTACATTATGTACGGTTGGATCGAGGCAAAACATTTCAAAATCGCTAGAATTTGGGCTTGAGGGTCATGGTTTTCACTTCATTTTTCACAATGATGGTGGCACTGGTGGGGCCCTTTCTTGGAGCGATGGTGGCTTAGAGGCAGGTGCACATCATGAAGAAGTCGGATGGGGCTCCAGTTCCACGGGGTGGCGCGCGCATCGAGGAATTGGTCGCGTGCGCCTGGGTTTCGTGCCTAAGTGGAAGATGGGGATTCGAGAAGGTTTAGTTATTCAAGTTGGTTAAGTTTTGTTAATTATAATTTAATTATATTCAAATGTTTATAATTTCATAACTTTTTCATACGAGGTTTGATTCGAGTGAAACAAGTCACGTTGCGATCATATCGACGAAGGCTACGACATGGGGTTGGATACAAATTTGTTTGACTTTAAAAAAATTTCAGTATAAAGGTGAGTGGTTAAACCCATTTATGAAGTACTAAATTTCCTACTGTTAGTTAAACCAATTAACTAAGTAATAAATTTAATTGATTGCTATTAGGAAATTTAATTGATCAAATTGGAACTGACTAAATTTAAATCGATATTTAAATTTGACCGTTAAATTGATATATTAACTTGATAGTTAAATTAGATAATAAAATTGACAGTTAAGATTGATATTTAATGTGGCATTTAATTTGATAGTTAAAAATGTGACATTTAATCTGATAGTTAAATTGACATTTAACTTGATACTTAAATGAAAGTTGATAACTGAAATTTCATAACACTTTTAAACACTTGACATTTATAGTTATTGGTTGTTGTGATATGGATGAATTGGTTGCTTTGGATGTTGGTTGATATTGCGATGGATGATATTTGTGATTGGTTGTTATTTTGTTTAGTGATTTAGATATATCCATATTATCACCCTGTTATTATCATTATTGATATGATTGATCATCAGTACAATGAATCTGGATATGGACCTTTAGACAACCTATTTGATATGTGAATTATTGGATGCATTGTTGACTGCTTTGGTAGAAATGTGATTGTTGTGATTTTATCGTCGTTTGGCGAAATTGGAGATTTTGTTAAATTGATTTTTTTTGAAATTTAACCTTTGGAAATTTATATATTATAAAGAAGTAATTTTGTAATTTGTGTTAAATCGAATTTTTGAAAATAAATTTGAAATCCATTTATAAACTTTAAATTTTTAAATTTTATAATAATATATATGTATTTCTAAAAAGGGGTAAAGGGCTTGTAATATTTTCTATAACTTTATATATTAAAAGAAAGTATTTTGTAAAGAAATGTGGGACTTGAAAATTTAACAAATTGATGATATTGGTATTTTATACTGGAAATGGAATTGTTGACACTTTGGAAATTTGTAAAGTAACGTGAAACATTCTGAAACTGAAATCAGCTATTTGAGTAATGTAGATAAAAAACTTTGTATTTATTTCAGCGATTTAAATAAAATAAGATTTAAATATTGAAGTTGTTTAAAATGTGAAGTTTTTTAATTTGATATGAAAGTGATAAATGACTGAAACCCTTGAATTAAAGTTTTGAAACTATGAAATTTTTCATATGAAATTTCGAAATAAAAAATGAAGTTATTTACAATTATATTTCACCGGATTTTGATTTGACTTACATAAAGATTTGTAGTCCCAACTCGAGTGTTCTTTCTTTTCATTACACTCGGGTCAGACCGAGATTTTCAGTTGTCGAAGACATTTATTCGAAGAACGAAGATGAAGATTTGGTATACTATATTCTCCATTATTTATTCCGCTTCAATATTTCCTTCTGTCTATTTAAATTGTATAACTCTGATAATATTGTATAACTTTGATTTATGTTGTAAATTGAATTGAGTATATATTTTAAACAGCTTCGTGAACTGTTTATGTGATTATTGTATTTTATCGTTCCACTATGAGATTATGTTGTTGCTTTCTTCTTTTATTTTTATTTTTTTAAAATAAACTCATTGATAATCTACCTTTTAAACGGTTTGAGTTGGACATGTGTGGTTTATTACCGATTTGAACTATCCAAAAAGGTGGGCTATCACAATATCATATTTGCTTACTTAGGCAGCACGTTCGATAGATTTATAACTTTTTTAACTTACTATCTTCTCAAATTTATAAGTTATGAAAACTTATTTTCTTATATTTTCCCAAAAACACTTAGCTTCAAGTTCTCAACTAACTCGGAAGTCTTCAACTGTACAAAACCACCGAAAATTCCATTTCATTTCAATAAATGAAAACTCCCAAACAACATATCATAATGAGCTAAACTATCCCGGTACATAGGATACATGCGTCCATATAGTAACTTAACTAAAACTTCAGAATTAAACACCTGGGTTTATTTCGACTCCATTTGAAATAATAATACCCACTTAGAACTTTAGTATGTCAATTAATACTTTCGGGATTTAATCTAAATCTATTTTACCAAAACAACAATGATGTAAAACTACTATAGTAGCATCCCTCACTTAGAAAATCCAAAATAAACGTCGATGATGCTGCGGTCATTACCAGAATTATTTTCTAACAATAGTAGTGAGTTAAGTACTTTTTATCTCCTTTAAAACATTTTAAAATATTTCCAAACATAAATATTTTCAAATAATACTATTTTTATTTTCTCTGAAACCTTGAAAAACAATTTCCAAAAACACTGGGTTTTAAGTTCCCAAATTCTCAACTTAAATCCTTTTTTATTTATAAACCATATTTACATAATTTCACTTTGTAATATAAATCATTTCAAAAATATTTATCTTTATTTAGATTACGAATCTTATTAAAATTAAATTTTAACCCAACATTATCATTAAACCCCTTATAGTTTAACTGTGAAACGTAATTCACAAGGTGTTTGTATTTCATGTTTCTACGGTTACTGTCTACCCAACCCACGTAGTTAAAAGGTAAAAATGCTCATAAACTGGTCGAGCACAATCTAAAAATCAACAAACAATAGTCAACACTCATAAACTAGCAAGCATGACTAATCAAACAATAAATGATGATAATGTTATATTTTCATTTCCTAACAAAAAACACATCATAAATGACTATATCAATTTTTTGAAAATTATTCCTTTATATATAAAATAAAATCCTAGTTAAAATTATTTAATTTACCAAATTCAAAAACAACATTGTCGTACAACATTGCGACAAGGTCCTAAAACGACAATAAAATACACCGGTTGTCTTATTCTATGAAATTTCAAAAATACCAATGTTTGCCGAAATTGCTTCAAACGATAATTTAAATATTTTCAACTTATAAATTATCGAATTTTTTTATAAATCCATTTGAAAATATGTCATTAAATAGTTTTTTTTATTAACTATTGATTTTCTTATTATTTACTAAATTGAATCAAATTTGAATATTTAAATAAATAAAATATTCTCATTCAAAACTTTAAAAACTCCGAGTCATTACATTCTTTCCCCCTTAAAAGATTTTTTTCCTCGGAAATTCCAAGTAGATGAAAATGTTTCATAACCATTTGGATTTTAAGATCAATTATTTAAAATGAGTTACGAAGCTTTTCAAATCCCTTATGTTACGGAAAATTTCGGCAATACCTCCTTCGCTCGGCTAGGTCCATAAAAAATCATGATATCAATATAAGCCCATATCTGGGACCTCTCATATCTGGGGACAACATAACAATAATATATACTAATGATATACCTTATAGAGTGTGTATGACACATAGCAAACACATCCGTTAAGCATAAAATGTGTACCTATTTGTCGAGCAATCAAACTCTACTCATGAAACCAAAAGCAACTGGCGAGTCGAAGTTGGCTTATGCGGAGCAAGTCGATCTGAGCGAGTCGAAGTTGGCTATTGCGGAGCGAGTCAAAGAGGGCTGTTTTTTTAATCAATTTTGCATCGGTTGTAACTTGAGCATACGAACTCGGATTGACCTGAAATTTGGAATGTTAACTCTCATAGCTTCGCTTGTCGTGTCATATCAATTTTGGCTCGATCCGGACTCGGACAAAATTCGTCGATATCCATAGAGAACCGCGTATAACCGATTTTCTAGACGAACTATCTTTGGTCTCTAGTCAAGTTCTTGGTGTCACGGCCTTGCCAAAAGGCAGGATAACATTTGCCCCCCAAAACATGCCTTGTGATAAGAAGGTGTGTTTTGTAATGCCATAAGCTGGATGTTCATATCCTGTTGATGACCTGCAAAGGAATTGATAATTTTATTTGACCACGAATGACGATCGTTCGGGATCGTATGTCATTCGAGGTGATATGTGACCGTTCGCGGTCGGATGCCATTCGCGGCGAATGATGACCGTTCGCGGTCGGGGTGCCGTTCGGGGCGATTATTGATCGTTCGCGATCGGGTGCCGTTCGAGGCGAATTGTGACCGTTCGCGGTCGGGTGCCGTTCGAGGCAATTTGTGACAGTTCGAGGTTGGGTGTCGTTCGAGGCGATTTGTGACCGTTCGCAGTCGGGTGCCGTTCGCGGCGAATTGTGACCGTTTGCGGTCGGGTGCCATTCGAGGCGAGTTGTGACCGTTCGCGGTCGGGTGCCGTTCGAGGCAAATTGTGTGTTCCCGGGGGGGACTTAGTATTATAAATGTCAGATTTCACGTCCGAGTGAGTTTCTGAGTTGTTTGTGGTGGCGGTTTATCGCCGTCTCAGAGCATGCCTGAGGACCGTTCGCGATCCCTTACATGAGTAAGTGGCTTAGCCGCCATGGCACCATTAATAACATACTTTTATTTAAAATGAGTTTTTTAACAGAAATGTTCAACGAAATCAAGTTCAACATCCGAAATGGAAAATAAAAGTAAAACAAGGGACGTCAAAGTGCAAACACCTACACCGTTGCGATTAGTAGTCGTATCAGAGCATGCCTGAGGATCGTTCGCGGTCCTGTACATGTGTAAAAAGACTTAATCGTGTTGGTGTGGAGTTTGCTACTTATTCGTCATTATCTCAATCAATTGATGACAAGCTGACGTCTCAATCCTGAGCCGTCCCTAGTAGGTGCAGGTGGTGGTCGCTCCCGTTCCACCGTTGTCGTTCCCCTTCTTACATACTGTGATAGCATACCATTCCGGATATATCCCTCAACCTCATCCTTCAGGTGTCTGCAGTCATTCGTGTTATGACCTTTCAGCTCGTGGAATAGGCAATACTTGTCGGATCTTCTTTCATTGTTGGTTGAATCCCTCCTCATCGGCCTTCGATAGGGAATCTGCCCCCTAGTATCTTGGTAGATCCACTCCAAAGTTTCATTCAACTACGTATAAGAGGTGAATCTTGGTTCCTTTCGTGGTCGCATCGGTCCATCACTATTATCCTCAGCCTTTCGTTTCCCTCGGTCAGTTCCTGACTCCGCTTTAGGAAGATTTTCACCCTTGACGGCATAAACATCAACTCCTTCTCCTTCTTCTCTCTCAGCATTTGCATCCTCTAATCGTAAAAATCCTTCAGCTTCATGATAAAATTCTCCTAGATCCATAGGAGGATCCCTTGTTAACGAATTCTTGAACTCTGTGCCATCAGCTATACCAGATACAGCTGCCATCAAAACCATGGATGGATCGGGTCGATCCACTAATGCTGCCGCTACATTGAATTGCGTCAGAAAGTTCCTCAAAGACTCCCCGGTTCATTGCTTCAGTGCTGCCAGACTCATCACATTCTTGGGTCTTGAAATGTGAACTCTGAATTGCCTCATAAACCTCTTAGTCAGATCGGTCCATGTTCCTATGGATCCACTCTCCAGTTGTCTAAACCATACTGCTGCGATGTCTGCCAAATACAATGGGAAGCACCTGGCCATGACCTCCTCTGATGCCCCCAACACCTCCATATGCCTCATGTATCGTGTCATATGTACTGTAGGATCCGTCCTTCCATCGTACGTCTCTAATGTTGGTAGCTTGAATTCTGGTGTGTTCCTGGCTTGCCTGATCGTAGGAGCAAAGGGACTCCTGTTCACGTCCTCCAGATCTCTATTCACTAGTCCGCCTCTTATGGAACGTCTGACTAACTCCGCCAATCTGTCACTATCTCCAAGTTGTAGTCCTTGTCCGTCGTTTCCGATTTGCCCCCCGATTTCACGAGGGATTCCTAGAATCTGCTCTCCTGGCTGAGCATTCATTTCTCTATCGATGTCACGTTGCGCAGTTCCACCTGGTACTCCGCCCGGAATCGGGCCAACATGCTCTGGGTTATTACCCCCTAGTTCTGGCACTGCGCCAGATGGTCCTGCTCTTTCTGAACTCTGGTTGCTCCTTGATTTTGTGCTCTAAGCTGCCCAATTTGAAGGAGAAAATTTTGGATCATTTCCTCTTTTCTTTTCATCATTGTCTCCATCTCATCCCTAGTGATGAAGATCGATGTCTGATTTGCACCTGAAGAAGCCTCTTGACTCCCTTCATGCTGACTTCTCTCTGGCCTTTGTCTTCTATTTGATTGCCTTGTCATTTCTCTTTTAGATCTGAATTCTTCAAGCTTTTAAATCTGGTATAGCGGGTGCTAGTTCTTCTCAGTGAAAGCACCAAAGTGTTTGCGCCAAAATTGGTCACAAACCCCAAATATCGTGAAAGCACCAGTGTATGAACACAAATCAGCAGTATATAATCTGAGATCTCAGATCTAAGTATTGTAGAGGATAAAAATGAAGAATAATATCACAGATCTCAGATCTAAGTATTGTAGAAGATAAAAATGAAGAGTAATCAACTTAAAACAGAAAGAAGTAGATAGAGACACAAGATTTATAGTGGTTCGGTAATCTTGCCTACGTCCACTCTGAAGTAGTTTGCTTTATTGATCTTTATTTGATGTTTACAATTGATTTCAGCAAGTTACAGCGAATAACAATGATTTGCAGCAGTGAAATTCGTTGGTAGCAGCAGCAATGAAGTTTGGATCTGGATCCGGCAGAGTTTGAGCGTTGAAGATCTCCAAGAAGAAGAAGAACCCCTTTTCTGTTGGCTTTGGGGGTCTATTTATAGGTGTAGGAGGCTGGTATCTTACTCAGATTTCGGGAGACCATCTCTGGCACGTGACCAGGCCCGCGCACCCAAGCCCGTGAAGTTTCGGTCCGATCCGTGATCGATACGAACAGATTTCGTATCGATCAAGATTTCATCCAATGGAGTCAAAATTTGGCGTGGACATTCTGCAGCATGGACGTAGTCTTCTGTGAAAATTTCATGGCATTTGGACTTGTAGATTAGGAGATATGATCGATACGAATTGGGATTCTCGGTTGGCTGTTTCGTTCGACTCGCTCTGTTCGACTCGCTCTTCGAATCGGTTCAGCAGCAGTCCCCTTCGTGTCGAGGCATTTGTGTTGTCTTGTTCGAATCGATATTTGGTGGAAGACTTCGGATGGATACGAAGTGGAGTGAGTCGAAATGCAGCTCTTTGATGGAGTCGAACCAGATGGAGTTGGACAGTTGTCTTCTAAAGGATGTGGAGCGAGTCGAAGAGAGGTTTTGAGATGGAGTCGATGCGGAGCGAGTCAAAATGGAGCGAGTCGTTCAGTTGTTTTCTGAGAGATGCGGAGCGAGTCGAAGTGGAGCACTTCTGATGGATGCGAAGCGAGTCGATTTGAGCGAGTCGAAGTTGGCTTATGCGGAGCGAGTCGATCTGAGCGAGTCGAAGTTGGCTTATGTGGAGCGAGTCGATCTGAGCGAGTCGAAGTTGGCTTATGCGGAGCGAGTCGAAGAGGGCTGTTTTTAATCAATTTTGCATCAGTTGTAACTTGAGCATGCGAACTCGGATTGACCTGAAATTTGGAATGTTGACTCTCATTGCTTCGCTTGTCGTGTCATATCAATTTTGGCTCGATCCGAACTCGGACAAAATTCGTCGATATTCATAGTGAACCTGCGTATAACCGATTTTCTAGACGAACTGTTTTTGGTCTCTAGTCAAGTTCTTGGTGTCACGGCCTTGCCAAAAGGCGGGATAACAATCAGTATACACCACTAACTCTTGGTTTCCATCTGGAACCACTAACACAGGCGTGTTGGTCAACAAATGCTTCCTCACATTTGTTAGACCAAATAAACTTCACGTCCTTCCAAGTTAGCGTAGTCAAAGGCGCTGCTATCCACGAGAAATCCTTAATGAATCTCCGATAATAACCCACGAGCCAAAAAAATTCTAATCTCAGTCACCATCTCTGGTCTCTTCCAGTTGTTAACAGCTTTGATCTTATTCGGATCAATGGACAAACCCTTCTATGAAACCACGTGACCAATAAAGTTAACCTCTTTCTTCCAAAAATGACACTTGGAAAACTTTGCCTTTAGCTGAAGCTGCCTCAGTGTCTCAAGAACTACTCTAGATGAACTTCATTGTATCTATCATCTTGGGAGTATATTAAAATGTCATCTATGAATACCAATACGAACCTATCTAAGTGCTCTTGGAAAATTCGGTTCATCAAATCCACGAAGAAAGCTGTTGCATTCGTTAAATCAAATGGCATTACAAACCATTCGTATGAACCATACTTAGTCCGAAATGCCATCAACGGAATACTATCTTCTGCCACTCTTAGCTGATTGAAACCTGTCACTAAATCTAATTGGGAAAATACTCTGGCTCCACATAACTTACCAAATAAATCATCGATTCTCGGCAAAGGATACTTATTCTTTATTGTCTTCTCGTTCAACATACGATAGTCGATACACATCCTTAACGACCCGTTCGGTTTCCTTACGAACACCATGGCCGCTCCCAAGGCGAACTGCTTGGTCTAATGAAATTCTTCCCTTCTAAATCCACTAGTTGCACCTACAATTCCTTCATCTCGATCGGTGTCATCCTGCTAGGTGGTCTACTTACAAGTTCTGCTCCTGGCACAAGATCTATCCAAAACTCAATGGCTCGTTTCGGTGGTAGTTCGGTAACTTGCTTAAAAACTTCTGCAAGCTCTCTTGCTCCCCGAAACCGACTCAACACTTCTTCTACTTCCATAGCACTCAACAAAGCATAAGCAGCCCGATCTGAATTATCCACCGAGAATATAATTCGGTTATGACAATTAGGGGGTCTTAGCGGTATTTCGCTGTCTTGCAAAATATCCTAGCATCATATTTATCTAACCAATCCATATGAAAAATGATCCCAAAGCCTAAGAAATCAAATACATGCAAACTGCATGCAAACTTATGACCTAACAAATCAAGTTCTAACTGGTCACATCTCATCCTTAGAGTTGCATATCCTCCTATCAGATTCATAACTCTTAAGGAAGTAACAAGGTATGAAGGTTTTAAACATATCCTATCAACCAAACACCGAGATACAAATGAACGCGATGCACCGATATCAAACAGTACCCTAACTGTTATACTTTGAATCAAAAGTGTACCTTCCATCATGGCCTTTCCTTTCTTTGCAGTAGTTATCCTAGCAGATGATGGTCCAACTGCAAAGACCATTCCCTTGTCCACCCTGACCGGTTTTGGATACTGGTTCTTGCAATGCCCAATTTGGTCACAGTTAAAGCACTTCACTCCTTTCTTGTCTATAGCCTTCTTCCCTTTTCCAGGTTTTACATTCATGAGCATAATGTCCCCTCTTATCACACTTAAAGCAAACTAGATTAGCCTTCTCCTTCTTGACAGCTTCTCCCTTCGGGGTTCCCCTCTTCTTAAATAATTTCCTCTTCTTACCTTGAAAACCATGGGTTCCAACCTGGTTCTCCTTACCATAAGTACAAAGCATCTCTTCATTTCGGATTGCCATCTCCACAACAACAGGACTTAGATCATGGAAATGTGGAATTGTCTCCTTAGCAATCTCGGGGCTTTAACCCTCGAATAAGCTTCTCATTCACTTTAATGACGGTGTCAATGGTATCATATCTGTATCAAGATAACTCATCAAACTTCGTAGCATACTCAATCACCGACATTTTCACATGCACTAAAACCATAAACCTTCTCAGCAAAACTGACTCGGCAACCTCAGACAAAAACCTCTCTTTGAATCTCCTTCGAAATTCCACCCAAGTCAACTCTTACTCGGGAATCCCATTAGTAACACTATTCCACCAATGAAGTGCTGCTCCCTGCAACTGTCTAGAGGCAAATCTCCTTTTCTGCTCATCGTTTAATCCCAAGTCAGCGAAGATCCTTTCACAACGCAAAAGCCAATTCTCTATATCTATCGCATCCTCTGTTCCCAAAAATCGCTTCCCTCCAAGGTTGGTATAATCCCTGCTTAGCTTAGCATATTTTTTGCCAACTGGGGCTACGGGAATAGCTCCTCCAACAACATTACCCCCAGCAATTCCTGTAGCTGCTCCCTCTTGCATCAGATTGACGAAGAACTGATACATCATCCCCATTTCTACTGGTAGATTTCCAGCACCTACGTTGGCACTAGCATTTGGATTAGCATTTGCCTGTCAACCCTGTCTTCTCCTGTTGGCTCGAGCATTCCAATTGGTTGTGGTGCTTCCTCCACCTAGATTTACTCTTCTGTTTCCTGCCTTCAAATCTTCATTTCTCGTAAATATGCAAACGAGCCTTAGTAAGATACAGAAGAATGGTCTAAGAGAGAGGGTAGTACGTACTTATAAATATATGTACATAGCAAATACAAGTACGTTACTATAGCATTAACCTAAACCTTGATCTTATTTTCTGATTCATTGGATTATGTTTTGAAAAATCTTTTAGGCTAAAATTTCATTTAAAGTTCACATAAACCTAGGATCTGATACCAACTTGTAACATCCCCAATTTCGATGCCCAAAACTAACGGCTACGGATGCTGTAGTCATCCATAGTTATTAATTCCAAGTGACCAAATGCGGTAATGTTAGATACATTAATATAACAGATACACATGAATATGAAAAAATTTAAACTCAACTTAAAACAATTTTTTCATCCACTTCAAATCATGTTGCAAATTCATTACATAATCCAATATCATAAACCATGTTTAGAGAAATATAGTTATTACAAAATACGCCAAGAGCGACATATGAAGATGCTACCTTGGATGATCAGAGTTTAGATATTGGCAAATATACAACTTTGCCATTACAACCAAAATACAGTGGAATCAAATAGAAAAGAACTCCTAATAGCTAGCTTGCCTCCTACACGTCTCCGAAGCTTATTCATCTAAAGTAGAACCTGAAAACCTAAACTCTCAACTGACTCAAAATTAATTGAGCACCCAAGAGTTTAAGGGGAAAACGTAAATTTTGAGTCAGACAAAAAGCCTAGTGTGAATAATAACCTACCATCTTGAACCATATTGATATCTATTGCGACAATGCCGCTTAGCAGAACGGGTTTTCCCCCCACTAGTATCCTAACTCAATTTATAATAACCTTATAATGTGCACCTGCATCCATAATGGTTAGGACATAACATAATAACATATATCATGATGATATACAAACATGCAATATATTTTGGATTTCCCATTCCCATTTATTTGACTATCTGTCTCAGTTATAGTTTCTAGGGTTACTATTAACCTAATAGTTTTCATGCGCTAACTAATTACCTTTCCAAACTTACAGAGTATCTACCCAATTTTATAGTTTTCATGGGTTCACTAAGAACCTATTAGTATTTACCAATAACTTCATCCAATTATAGTTTTGGTTTTGGGTTGACTATGAACCAATTGTTCTCTGTCAACAACTTAATCCGAATATAATTTTCATGGAATCACTAAGAACCAATTGGCCCCCCGCCAATAACTTTTTCCATACATAGTTTTTATGGGTTTACTATGAACTTGTCTAAACTAACAACTCTTTGATCAGTCTCTGGGCATCCAATATTCTGGTCTATCTGACCTCCTGGATGCAACTCTACTCATACAGGAGTTAACTCAATATATATTCACTATTGGGTCAACCTAGCTGGTTATTTTGCACATGATACCCCAAAATACAGTTACGGGTTTATTATAAAGTGAATATGTTCACATAAGAAGCACACATGATTAATGATCATAACATAATAATATAAACATTTATAGTTAATTTCCTTGTAATCATTTTCTAAATGAAACATGGTTAATACCTTTAACCTATTATCTTTAGCAAGGAAAGCTTTTTCCAAAATCTCCAAAGTCAAATGTCATTTCAATAACTCTTTCATATTGCCATGGCTTTATCTTTAAATGTGAGATTGGGTTCTTTGTTTTGAAAACTAAGGCTTTCAAAACATTAGGCCTTATCTTTCAAAACCATTAAAATGTCCTTCGAAAGTATTCAAATCTTTCTTTTCAAAACTCTTAAATATATGCCTTCCAAAACACTCAAAACATTCCTTTCGAAAGCATCAAAACCTTTTGGAACCATTAATACATTCCTTTCAAATGTATTAAAGCTCATCTTTCAAGGCCACTTAGTTCAAGTAGGATTTATAGAAGCATAGCTTCGAAATCATATGAAAGTATCTCTTTCAAAATCGTTCGGTTTAACCTTAAGTATAACTTCTGGTTCAAAGTGAACATAAGCGAAAGTACCAATTTCAAAAACTTTAAACTCCAAGTAAAACAATTTAGGGAACATATGGCTTCAAAACCACCCTTTCGAAAGCAATGATCTTTAAGTAAAACAATTCTGAAAAGAATAGCTTCGAAACAACCTTTCGAAACCATTGCCTTCGAAACAACTTAATTAATTTAATTTCCATAGTAAATCACTTAGGAAAAATCCCCAAAAAACATCTTAATTCACTTTTAACATCTTTTCTAACATATATAAATTTCAGACCCAAAATACATTATATATTGCCGAAATTAATGTTTAAACCTAATTTATCTATTTCTTCCATTCAAAATTCATAATAAATTATCCATAGCTTGGATAATCATGAAAATTTAAAACCATCTTCAAAATAATGGTTTTCATAACATATCAAATCCTCATGGCATTCGAAACCCATTTTCCACGATTTTTGCCTTAAAATCGAATCGAACATTTTTCAAACATACTTATTTAAATCAAACATGGCATAAAATCAAAGCATATCATCATTCAAATCATCCAAACGGTTTTAAACTTTAAATCCAAAATCTAAATATTCATTAAGACATAAATGAGATTGTTTTGATTATCACCTTGTTCGGATAAGGAACTTGAGATTTGGTCTTGCTTAATTCTTCCTTGCTTGAATCCTTAGCTTTTTGTTGATTTTGATCCTCTTTTCTCTACGGTTGTTGCCGACCTTGCTATCTTTTGTTTCTACTTTGTGAAAAACGTGAATGAGGTAAGGGTTTAGGGGTTATGGGATTATGGTATATGGCTATTTTCCATAATACCCTTACCTTATTCTCTTAAGTGGTTAACTTATAAAACCATTTTATAAATCCATTCTTATGACTTCATTTAGTTAAGGCACGACCTTTATTTTTTTTTTAAATGTCAATTCCCTTATCACTATAGTCTTTACATTATTCTATTTAAGTTATCTAATTAAATCTCTTGAATAATGTTATTTAAAATTAGGGGTGTTACAAGCTCCCCTCCTTAAATAATTTTGTCCTCGAAATTCAGTAAGGACTAAATATTAACCAAAGCGACCATCTGTAACATCTCTTAACTACCATACTAGCCGACTTGACTAGAGAACAGTCTATATAAAGCAAATGTAGAATATACCTCTACAACAGATCAGGATAAGTATCTCTAATCCCGTCTTTTATTTCCCAAGTATAGTTGTTCTCATTGTCGCTCCATTGAACTTTTACCACCTTGACTGTCTTGTTTCTTAACCTCTTCTCATCTTTCGCTACAACCCGAGCTGGTTGTCTAACAAAAGTCCAATTCATTTATACTATTAAATCTTCCAATACCATCGGAGGAACAGTAGTCTCCGGATCATGCATATACTTATGAAGATGAGGCACATAAATCACATGGTGGACACCTGCCAAACTACTCGACAACTTTATTATGTATGTGAGCTTTCTGATCCTCTCTATGACTGGGAGCGGTCCAACATATCTCGGTCCCAGTTTCCTCGACTTTCCATATCGCACCACACCCTTAATCGGTGATACTTTAATGAAAACCTTATCTCCGACTGAGAACTCTAGATCCTTACGCCTCTTATCTATGTCACTCTTCTATCTAGATTGAGCTTTCTTCATCATACCTATCAACTCAACCTTCTCTATTGCCTCTCTTACCAGATATGGCCCCAAGACTAATCCGTCTCTAGTTTCCAACCAACATGTCGGTGATTTGCATGGCCTTCCATTCAAAGCTTCGAAAGGCGCCATTCCTATACTAGTCTACTAACTGTTATTATAAGAAAACTCAACTATGTCTAGGTGATCTTCCCAAGTTTCACCAAAGTCTAGCACACAAGCTCTCAGTAAATCCTCGAGCACCTTATTGACTCTCTCTATCTATCCATCCGTCTGAGGGTGATACGCAATACTCATCTTGAGCTTAGTATCTCTATCACTCACCATATTACTAGGAATTCCATGTAGTCTAACTATGTTATTCATAAAAAATTTAGTTAAAACAGGTGCCGTCTTGGTTGACTTAACTAGAATGAAATGGGCACTCTTGGTCAACCTGTCGACTATGACCCATATACTTTCATTTCCTTGATTTGATCTTGGAAACCCGTCTATAAAATCCATGGATATCGAATCCTATTTCCTAACTGGTATCTCCAAAGGTTGAAGCAATCCACTCACTTCTAACGTTCGACCTTCACTTGTTGACGGTTCATACACTGCCAGACCCACAAGCCAACATCCTTCTTCAAATTTCCCCAGTAGAAACTCCTCTTCTTATCTTGATACATCTTTGTTCCCCCATGATGAATCGTAAATTTTGATCGATGACATTCCCTGAGATCTTCTTTCCTTAAGTCCTCAATATTCTGAACACACAACCGTCCCTTCTTTCTCAACAATCCCCTTTGGTCAAGATTAAAATCTTTTAGATCATCAATCCCTGATCCAACCTCCAGTATTTTAATCTTCTCAGCTAACTGTGGATCCTCTTTTTGCTTAGAAGCAATCCTTTCGATTAGTACGGGTTGAACTTCCAAACAAGAAAACATAGCGGTGCTCTTACTAGAACTAGTAGTCGATCTTAACGGCACACTAAAAGTAGTCAAAGCCTCAAGGTCTTTCCATTTCGTCAACAAGGCTAACAACATATTTTGATGTCTCATGCTCTGAGCATCCGCTACTTTGTTTCCATTTCTAGGTGTATAATCTATACCAAAATCATAATCCGTTAAAAATTCCAACCATGTCCAACTCCTTCTGAGAGAATAAATACCTTAAAGACTTATGATCTGTATATAACTCAAATCTCTCCCCTAAGAGATAATGTCTCCATATTTTCAATGCAAAGATTACCGCTGCCAACCCTTAATCACGAGTAGGATATTTCACTTCATGCGGTCTAAGCTGTCGTGAAGTGTAGGCAATAACTTTAACTTTCTGCATCAACACAGCCCCATCCACATGCATTGGTATACACCACTAGCTCTTGGTTTATGTCTGGAACCACTAACACAGACGCGTTGGTCAACAAATGCTTTAACTTAAAGAATGCTTCCTCACATTTGTCAGACCAAATAAACTTCATGTCCTTCCTTGTTAGCTTAGTAAAAGGCACGGCTATCCATGAGAAATTCCTAATGAATCTCCGGTAATAGCCCGCGATCTAAGAAAACTTCTAATCTCAGTCACTATCTCTAGTCTATTCAAGTTATTAATAGCTTCAATCTTATCCGGATCAACAGACAAACCTTTCTCCGAAACCACGTAACCTAGAAACTTAACCTCTTTCATCCAAAAATGACACTTGGAAAACTTCGTCTTCAGCTGATGTTGCCTCAGCGTCTCAAGCACTACTCTACGATGAACTTCATGCTATCTCTCATCCTTGGAGTATATTAAAATGTCATCTATAAATACCAATACGAACCTATCTAAGTGCTCTCGGAAAATTCGGTTCATCAAATCCACGAAGAAAGCCGGTGCATTCGTTAACCTGAATGGCATTACTAACCATTCCTACAAACCATATCTACTCTTAGCTGATTGAAACCTGTCGCCATATCCAATTGGGAAAATACTCTGGCTCGACATAACTGACCAAATAAATCATCGATTCTCGGCAAAGGATACTTATTCTTGATTATCTTCTCGTTCAACTTATGATAGTCGATACACATCCTTGACGACCCATCTGGTTTCCTTAAGAACATCGCGGCCGCTCCCCATGGCGAATTGCTTGGTCTAATGAAATTCTTCCCTTCTAAATCCACTAGCTGCATCTTCACTTCCTTCATCTCGGTCGGTGTCATCCTGGTAGGTGGTCTACTTACAAGTTCTGCTCCTGGCATAAGGTCTATTCGAAACTTAATGGCAGGTTTCGGTGGTAGTCCTATAACCGGCTCAAAAACTTCTACAAGCTCTCTTGCTACCCGAACCTGACTCAACTCTTCTTCTACTTCCTTAGCACTTAACAAAGCACAAGTACGCCGATCTGAATTATCCACTGAGAATATAGGCTATGACTATTACGGTGTCTTAGCTATATTTTCCTACCTTGGCAAAATATCCTAGCAACATATTTGTCTAACCAATCCATAACCAAAATGATCCCGAAGCCTACGAAATCAAAAACATACAAACCGCATGCAAATTTATGACCTAACAAATCAAGTTCTAACTGGTCACATCTCATCCTTAAAGTTGCATACCTCCTATCAAAGTAACAAGGTATGAAGGTTCTAAACATAGCCTATCAACCAAACACTGAGATATAAATGAATGCGATGCACTGGTATCAAACAGTACCCTAACTGGTATACTTTGAACCAAAAGCGTACCTTCCATCACAGTCTTTCCTTTCTCAACAGCAGTTGGCCTAGTAGACAATGGTCCAACATCAAAGACTTTTCCCTTGTCCACCCTGACCGGTTCTGGACACTGATTCTTATAATGCCCAATCTGGTCACAGTTAAAGCACTTCTCTCCTTTCTTGTCTGCAGCCTTCTTCCCTTTTCCAATTTGACATTTATAAGCATAATGTCCCTTCTTATCACACTTAAACAAACTAGATTAGCCTTCGCCTTCTTGGCAGCTTCTCCCTTCTGGTTCCCTTCTTCTTAAAAAAATTCCTCTTCTTACTCTGAAAACCATGGGTTCCAACCTAATTCTCCTTCCCATAAGTAAAAATCATCTCTTCATTCTGGATTGCCATCTCCACAACAACAACACTGGGATGATGGATATGTGGCATTGTCTCCCTAGCAATCTCTGGTCTTAACCTTCGAATAAACTTCTCGTTCCTTTTAATGACCGTGTCAATGGTAGCATATTCGTATCTGTATAACTCATCAAACTTTGTAGCATACTCAATCACCGATATTTTACCTTGCACTAAATCCATAAACCTTCTCAGCAATACTGACTCGGGAACCTCAGAAAAAAACCACTCTTCGAATCTCCTTCGAAATTCCATCCAAGTCAACTCATACTCGGGAATCCCAAGGGTAACATTATTCCACCAATGAAGTGTTGCTCCCTACTACTGTCTAGAGGAAAATCTCCTTTTCTGCTTATCGTATAATCCCAAGTCAGTGAAGATCCTTTCACGATGCAAAAGTGAATTCACGTACTTCTATAGCATCCTCTGTTCCTAAAAACGGCTTCCCTTCAAGATTGGTATAATCCCTGCTCAACTTAGCATAGTTGTTGCCAACTGGGGCTACGGGATTAGCTCCTCCAACAGCATTACCCTCAGCAACTCCAGTAGCTGCTCCCGCTTGCATCAGATTGACGAAGAACTGATACATCATCCTCAAGTCTACCGGTAGATTTCCAGCACCTACGTTGGCATTTGCATGTGGATTAGCATTTTCTTGTTGCCCTTGGTTTCTCCTGTTGGCTCGAGCATTCCCGTTGGTTGTGGTGCTTCCTCCACCAAGATTTACTCTTCTGTTTCCTACCTCTATATCTTTCTTTCTCATAAATCTACATATGGGCTTTAGTAAGATACATAAGAATGGTCTAAGAGAGAGGGGAGTACGTACTTATATATATATATATGTATATGTATATGTATACATAGAAAATACAAGTACATTACCATAGCATTAACCCAAACCCCAATCTTATTTTCGGATTCGTTGGATTATGTTTTGAAAAATCTTTTAGGTTTAAATTTCCTTTTAAGTTTACATAAACCTAGGCTCTTATACCAACTTGTAACATCCCCCATTTCGATGCCCAAAACTAACGACTACGGATGCTGCAATCATCCATAGTTATTAATTCTCGGTGACCAAATGCGGTAATGTTAGATACATTGATATAACGGAAACACATGAATATGAAAAATTTTAAGCTCAACTTAAAACAAATTTCTCATCTACTTCAAATCATGTTTCAAATTCATGACATAATCCCATATCATAAACCACATTGAAAGAAATATAATTATTACAAAATACACCAAGAAGGACATATGAAGATGCCCCTTGGATGATCAGAGTTTAGATATAGGCAAATATACAACTTTGCCATTACAACCAAAACACAACGGAATCAAACAGAAAAGAACTCGTAATAGCTAGCATTCCTCTTGCACGTCTCTGGAAGCTTATCATTTAAAGGAGAACCTGAAAACCTTAACTCTCAAATGACTCAAAATTAATTGAGCACCCAAGAGTTTAAGGGGAAAACATAAACTTCGTGTCAGATAGAAAGCCTCGTATGAATAATAACCTACCATCTCGAACCATATTGATATCTAGTCCAACCACGCCGCTTAGCGGAACGTGTTTTCCCCCTACTAGTATCCTAACTCAATTTATAATAACCATATAATGTGCACCTGCATCCACAATGGTTAAGACATAACATAATAAAATATATCATGATGATATGCAAACATGCAATATATTTTGGATTTCCTATCCCTAATTATTTGACTATTTGTCTCAGTTATAGTTTCTAGGGTTACTATTAGCCTAATAGTTTTCATGAGCTGACTGATAACCTGTTCCAAATTTACAGAGTATCTACCCAATTTTATAGTTTTCATGGGTTCACTAAGAACCTATTGGTATCTACCAATAACTTCATCTAAATATAGTTTTCATGGGTTCACCATGAACCTATTGGGTTCTCCAATAACTTCTCTCATGTCATAGTTTTCATTGGTTGACTATGAACCTATTGATCTCTATTAATAACTTAATCTGGATTTAATTTTCATGGGATCACAAAGAACCTATTGGCCCTCCGCCAATAACTTTTTCCATACATAGTTTTTTCGAGTTTACTATGAACCAGTCTAAACTAACAACTATTTGATCGGTCTCTGAGCATCCAATGTTCTGGTCTACCTAACCTCCTAGATGCAACTCTACTCATACAGGTGTTAACTCAATATATATTCACTACAGGATCAACCTAGCTGGTTATTCTACCCTTGATACCTTAAAATACAGTTATGGGTTTATTATAAAGTGAAAGTGTTCACAGAAGAAGCACACATGATAACTGATCATAACATAATAATATAAACATTTATAGTTTAATTTCCTTCTAATCATTTTCCAAATGAAACATGGTTAATACCTTTAACCTATAATCTTTAGCAAGGAAAGCTTCTTCCAAAATCTCTAAAGCCAAGTGCCATTTCAATAACTCTTTCATATTGCCACGGGTTTATCTTTAAATGTGAGATTGGCTTCTTTGTTTTGAAAACTAAGGCTTTTGAAACCTTAGGTCTTTTCTTTCGAAACCATTAAAATATCCTATGAAAGTATTCAAATCTTTCTTTTCAAAACTCTTAAATACATGCCTACCAAAACACTCAAAACATCCCTTTCGAAAGCATCAAAACCTCCCTTTCAAAACCATGAAAACATTTCTTTCGAAAGTATAAAAGCTTATCTTTCAATGCCACTTAGTTCAAGTAAGATTTATAGAAGCATAGCTTCGAAACCATATGAAAGTATATATTTCAAAATCATTGGGTTTAACCTTAAGTATAACTTCTGGGTCAAAATGAACATAAGCGAAAGTACCTGTTTCAAAAAAATTAAACTCCAAGTAAAAGAATTTAGGGAATAGATGGCTTCAAAACCACCCTTTCGAAAGCAATGATCTTCAAGTAAAATAATTAGGAAAAGAATAGCTTTAAAAAAAACCTTTCAAAACATTTGCCTTTGAAACCTTTAATATAAATGACTACAGGGACCCTTTTGAAAGCATTAGGAAATGTCTTCAATGTTAATAAAACAAAAGCTTCCCTTTTGAACTCATGGGTATATGGCTATAAAGAAAAGCGGCCTTTGATCCACTCGAAAGGTATGAAGACGGTAACAAGGTTTCGACTTGGTTCAAAAGCAACTACCCTTTTGAAGCTCTTTTTAAAAAAAAATTTAATATGCGGCCACACAATCGAAAGCTACTTTCAAAACAAAGATGAGTGGCAATCCCTTCGAAATCTATATAAAAGTAACTTCAACACTTTCGATAGCTTCATGGGAAAAAAGTGGCATTTCTTTTGAAAGCAAATCAAAGGCACGTGGGTTGATTTGAAAGCTATTAAAAATGGCATCAAACCGTTCGAAAGCAAGCTTTCGATGCCATCCCCTTTTGTCTTTCTCCAATACACTACATATGAACTATTTGATATCATGTGTATTGGTTTCGAATGAGTTCGAAAGGCGATCTTGGATGATTTTGGAAGCAAGCAAATGGAAGTCGCAAGTTTGTAATTCAAAGCAAAATTGATTTCTATACCTTTAAATGAAATTCCTTTATACCTAACTTGCCTTATTTGTCAAAATATGATTGGTTGCCAAATCCTTTACAATTTCTATGTGGCTGTCGAATTCATCCATTGGTAATAAAAAAATATTTTAGCAAAGAAGCCCTTCCCCTTAACAAAACAATTAAGTCATTTCAGTCCTCATACTTAACTAATTTAATTTCCATAGTAAATCACTTGAAAAAATCCCCAAAAATCATCTCAATTCACTTTTAATATGTTTTCTAACATATATAAACTTTGGACCCAAAATACTTTATATAATTGTCGAAATTAATTTTTAAACCCAATTTATCTATTTCATCCATTCAAAATTCATAATAAATTATCCATAGCTTGGATAATCATGAAAATTTAAACCCATCTTCAAAATAATGTTTTTCATAACATATCAAATCCTCATGACATTCGAAACCCATTTTCCTTGATTTTTTCCATAAAATCGAATGAAACATTTTTCAAACATACTTGTTTAAATCAAACATGGCATAAAATCAAAGGATATCATCATCCAAAGCATCCAAACGGTTTTGACCTTTAAACTCGAAATCTAAATATTCATTAAGACATAAATGAGATGGTTTTGATTAATATTCACCTTGTTTGGATAAGAAACTTGAGATTTGATCTTGCTTAATTCATCATGTCTTGAATCCTTAGTTTTTAGTAGATTTATATCCTCTTTTCTCCTAGGGTTGTGGCCGGCCTTGCTCTCTTTTGTTTTATTTTTTACTTTGTGAAAAACGTGAATGAGAATGAGGTAAGGGTTTAAGGATTAAGGGATTATGGTATACGGCTATTAACCATAATACCCTTGCCTTATTCTCTTAAGTAATTAACTTATAAAACCATTTTATAAATCCATTTTTATGGCTTCATTTAGTTAAGGTATGGCCTTTATTTGGTTTTCAAATCTCAATTCCCTTATCACTATAGTCTTTACATTATTCTATTTAATTTATCTAATAAATCTCTTAAATAATGTTATTTAAAATTAGGGGTGTTACATTTCGACTCTATTTGAAATAATAATTTTAAAACTTTAGCATGTCATTTCATACTTTTGGGATTTTACCAAAATACGTTTTACCAAAACAACGATGAAGCAAAACTACTATGGTAGCATCCGCTATTTAGAAACTCGAAAATGAATGTCGATGATGCTGCAATAATTACCATAATTATTTTCTAGAGCCAAAAGTGAGTTAAGTACTTTTTATCTCCTTCAATTATTTTAAAATATTTCTATATGTAAATACTTTCAAATAATTCTGTTATTATTTTCTCCAAAACCTTGAAAAACAATTTCCAAAAACACCAGGATTTAAGTCTCAGCTTAAATCCTTTTTTATTTATGAACCATACTTATGTAACTTCACTTTCTAATATAAATCATATCATAAATGTTTATCTTTGTTTAGATTAAAATAGACAACTCTTATTAAAATTAAATTTTAACCCAACATTATCACCGAACGCCTTATAATTTAACTGTGACACTTAATTCACAAGGTGTTCACATTTATTGTTTCCACAATTACTATCTACCAAACCCATGCAGTGAAAAGGTAAAACTACATATAAACTGATCGAGCACAATCCAAAAATCAACGAACAATAATCAATGCTCATAAACTGGCCGAGCATAACTAATCAAACAATAAATGATGCTAACTGAATATTATCATCTTCAAACAAACAAACACATCATAAATAACTATACTAATTTTACGAAAATTATTCCTTTATATATAAAATATAATCCTAGTTAAAATTATTTTATATACTAAATTCAAAATAATACCATGTTGGTTTGTCTTGTCCAAGTGTTTAGAAACCCTATCGATACCATGGAGTTCCACGTCTTGAAAGAATTCATAAACTATTTAACAGACCAATCAATACAATATAAAACATTTTATGGTACTAACAAATACACGATCTCATTTATAATATACTCAACTCATTTTAGGATGTTACTAACCCTATCTTTAATGAGTTTACCGCACCGAGGCATAGGTGTTCGCTCAATCTAATCTCTGATACCTCCTCTGACGACCAGCGTTTTGGTACTCAAGATTCGACACTAATACATCCACGGTATCCATGTTTCCAACATCTAAGTGCTGAAAAAACAGATTTGTTAGGGCGAAAGAAGAGAAAAAACAAAATAGAATCTCACATAATACCGAGTAATATATAATACACACATGATCATTACAAAAGAAAACTGTAATATTCATACATCAATCAGAGTAAACTAACCTATCATCAGCCTGGACAATTATAACAGCCTATCCTCGCAAATGCTAGTAAATAAAAAAAAAATGTGGTGAAAAATAAAATACGTGAATATGACATGGAGGCACTAGCTCTTCTTCTAAAGCTCCAAAGCATCCATAATTAAATCTGGAAATATGCTCGGGCTGACCCAAGCATTATAAGAAAATAACGCCCGTATCAGTCTGGGAAACCAGCTTGAGAATCTCAAATCAAATGGATTTCAATTTTATAAACCTTTCAAAAATAAATGTATCTCGTATGACCATGCCACACATAAACATGGATGAGTTTTGACCTTACCATAACCAAACCATTTCTATAAGAAATCTAGTGATATTATAATAATGCCTGGAGTTTAAAATAAATATATAATCTAGCTGAAATGCTTCCATCTCACATTCCAACATATTTGGTATAAAACTAAGTCCGTAAGGCATGTATTGGAGAATTGATTCCGTCAATGACAAGTTAAGGGACTACCTTCCGTACAGTACGCCTTTAGATAAAATATACCGAGGCTGCGAAAATTGCACCTCTACCAACACAGAACTGGCCTACCCCCTTCCCTGATACTACCGAATATGATAACCACCTCGGCTGCCAACTTGACAAACTGTTTTGAGATCCCAACATACATAATCCATAAATAATGATCTAGATACAAGTTTTGATCATACCCTAATGGTACAGAACCATATAGCCCTAATGCATCTCCCATGTTTTAGTCATTTTCGGATGTGGGGGTTGAAGCTACGTTTACCTTTTTAGAAAGTCCCTCTAGGAATGCTAACACTGCCCTCCAGGCAACAGTGCAATGTTAGCATTCATCCATACAAGTTGTTCAGTATATGAACAAACTAAAGGCACTACTCCTACTACATCCTTAGGATTAGTAGCCAGTAGCCCTGCTTCAAAGACTGTCTTTGATTCCATCATCTTCAGGATGTCCCAATTTGAATGCTTATGCTGGTTTGAAGTGGTTTTCGGATGACTCATGCTTATCTAATCCTGGTCACTTCAAAACGACAAATGATAGTTTTCAAAAATAGCCAAAATTTTGATTGTCGGTTATTTAACTATCAAATAAATAAACAATCCAATTGGAAGTTTAATTTCATATGGAAACCAAACATGGCTATGCACATAGGCAACCACTAAGCCTCTTTAATTAATCCTTTTGTTAAAATCACTTTGAAAACACTTGTATTAAAATACCCTTTTACAAAAGATTTACATAAGTATACTACTCATTTATTTTTCATCTATATTTTTCAATGTTTGGAAAAATATTCATATACTTATTTCAATAGTATAAGTATATTCACAAAACACTACACCTTTAATATTTAGAAATTATATTCATTTACTTATCTCAATGGTATGAGTATACTCGCAAAAAATTTTACTTTCAATACTTAGAAAAGTATTTATATACTTATCTCAACGGTATAAGTATACTCATAAAACATTACACTTTCAATGCCTAGAAAAGTATTTATATACTTATCTCAACAGTATAAGTATATTCACAAAATCTTAAGAAAGATTTCACTTTCGATACCATACTTATTTAAGTTAAAACAAATGTCATTTAGAAACATTGACAACGATAACACAAAACGCTCTTTTTGTAAGTTAAAGGGTTGTATAGAAATTAGACCAAATATACTTATCACCACTTTCGCATTTCAAACTTGTACTATCCGTCGATTAACAACGAAGTCGAGAAAGTTAGAAAACTATCCTTGCCTCGACATACATTCTCAATTCTCTGGAAAGGGACAAGTTATCTTACCTCGGAATTTTGTGTTAAGTATGAAAATAATACTTTCCACACCACCATAATTTAAGTTGATCATTTGTAGAAACCAAATCTAATTCCTTTTATACAACTTCTTTTTATAAATCTCTTTTCTATTTACAAACTTCTTTTATAAATATCCTTTTATATTTATAAAACTCGTTTTATAAATCTCTTTTCTATTTATAAAACTTCTTTTATTAATCTAGGATTTTAACTCTAATATACTTATCACAAACCTTCGGTTTCAAGATTAGACTAAATACTTTTCCAAACGATCATTCTATATATCATTATAAATTCACAAATGTGATTATTATTCCAACTTATCAAAATGATATTAATTTGCCTTTTATTAAATATCATTTATAAATGTATTCTTTTAGATATAAAATACCATTATAAATCTATTCTTCCTATACAACATTTTATATAAAATGTTTCACGAAAAGTTATTCCAAAATATTTCTATTTCCTTTTAAAACAGAATCACTTTATTATAAAAGGTAAATTCCTCATTTCTTCTAAAATAAACATCTGTTATTATATTAACTTCTCTATAAAATAAATACTTCCCAAAATACTTTCTTTTTTTAAACATTTCCAAAAGGTTTAGAGTAAAATAGAGAAGCTCACAAACTATTTCTAAATAAAATACCACAGAAAATTCCACAAGCCCCATTTAAAACATTCTCTTATCCCATTCGAAAGGATATCATCCTCATGATTATTGTTAACTCCCTTTTAGCAACGACCTACGAGTTAAGAAATGAACGACTCAGATTATGCCACGACTTATAAGAAGCCAACGAGTTAAAAAGCCTAAAACCTGTGTACTCAACGACTTACGACTTAGCTGCTGAATGAGAATCTACGGCTTGAACGACTTACGACCTACCGGGTTAGGGAGCTACGACCTAAGAGAGTCTCCGACCTAACTGCTGAAGGTAACTTCGCGACATAGCAGTGTTGCGACCTAAAGACTTCGCGACCTAGCAATGTCGCGACCTAAAGACTTCGCGACCTAGCAGTGTTGCGACCTTAAGACTACGACTTAAGAAGGTTCCGACCTAATGAGTTACAACTTATCTTAAGTCGTTCACGACTTATAGCTCCAGTTCCTAAAGACTTAGGAAGTATACGACTTAACAGTCTACGACTCAACAGGCCACGACTTAACAGTTTACGACCTAGTGGGTGTACGACTTAAAAGCTTCACAGCCTACGACTCATGGTCCTAACGACTCAACGAGTTAAGCTATCTACAACTTAAAGAAAGGGGGTTCCGACTTAACGACTCAGCGAGTTAAGGTCTTACGAGTTAAGGTCTTACGACTTAAGGGTCTTACGACTTAAAGGCTACGAGGTTAAAGTCCAGAGCCCATGCTTATACTAC
Organism: Allium fistulosum; assembly: GCA_030737815.1. Lineage (NCBI taxonomy): Eukaryota > Viridiplantae > Streptophyta > Magnoliopsida > Asparagales > Amaryllidaceae > Allium > Allium fistulosum. The sequence continues at coordinate 744,535,388 of CM060902.1, forward strand.
CTGTCTGATAAGTCGGCTACGACTTAACACTTGTCGAAGACAAAGCCACAGGATGAGCCCAGAACAACCCAATCCCTTAACTCGTCACCGACCTAACCCAATCCCTTAACTCGTCACCGACCTACCCTAAGTCGGCTACGACTTAGGACTTAGGAAGATTTCCAGAGTCCAAATCAGCTCCTATAAATACCCCACCACTTCCAACATAAGGGGGACTTTTGGCCATTCATTTCTTCAAGCGTCGTTACGCTGTCGAAGTCTCCTCTCATTCAGCAATCAAAGATCTTCAAGCATTCGAGACACTACAACAAGCTTCGAGAAGAACTCCTTACATCCAATACGGATTCGTCGAGTTTCATCATCAAAGATCGAGCTAGTAGTCAAGAGTGCTTTCATGATCAAATTGTATTGTATTTTGAAGGATATTGTATCAAATTGTAACCGAATCAGCAATAAAAGTCTATAAAGTGGACGTAGGCTCAATTACGGGCCGAACCACTATAAATCTGTTTTTCATTTACTGCTTTTCTGCTATTTTCAGCTTATATTCTGTTCCCGTACCAACGGGTGGTGCTTTCACGATTCTATTACACACACCGGGTGTTAACGTTCACTTTTTAGCGTTAACATTTTGGTGCTTTCACTGAGAACCCAACTCAGGCGATCATCCACCGTTGCTTCGCAAAGATTCATAAAAAGAGCCTCTCTTAAAAACCAGATCCGAAATAATGGCTCCTGGAAGAAGAGGTAGACCTATTAGATCCGGAAATGCTCACGAAGGGACTTCCGCTTCCCCAACAACAAACCAAGCGACTCCTACCTTTGGAGTCACCAGGGCTGAATTGGACGATGCAGTTTCGGGACTATACCAACAGATTGAAACCCAAAACGCTTTGATGATGGATAGATTAACTGCTCTGCTCGGGGCAAATCGTCAACCAGAAAACCATCAAACTACTCTTCCTGAAATGCCACCTTTCCAAGCTGATGGTTCTATGCCGCAACCAACTTGTCATGAACATATGCCCGGGCAAACTTCTGATGGAAAAACTGATGCTTGCCCGGAGGTGTCTTTGAACAATAAAGAATACCTGTCCGAAATGGTTAGCCGCATCATGAAAGAGAGCATGCAAAGGGAAGAGGATGAGAACGACTGGGGATTTGCACCAAGCAGAACTCCGTTTACTGAAAGGATCCTGAGAGCGGAATTTCCAAGGAAATTTGCACCTCCTACTATCCAAGCCTATAGGGGAACCAGTGACCCTAATCATTTCCTATACAAATACGATTGGCATATGACCGGTGCAAGAGCATCAGACGAGATCAAGTGTCGATACTTTCCAGTATACCTGGAAGGTGTGGCCTTACTTTGGTTCACAAAGCTTCCAGTTCGGTCTGTAGATAAGTTCTCCGACTTAACGCAAAAGTTTAAAGAACAGTTCAGATTGTATGCTTCAAAAGCTAAGGATATAATGTCGCTGTCTAACCTTGAACAAGCGCCCGGAGAATCAATCAAATCTTTCTTGAGCCGTTTCAATATAGCTTTAGCCGAAGTAGAAAATGCGGAACCACGCATGATCCTGACTTATTTGATGCGAGCCATTGATAAATCGAGTAAATTTGGAATATGGCTAAAGATGAAAGAACCGAACTCACTTGATAAATTTTATAAAAAGGCCGACGAGTTCATTCGCCTTGAAAGCCTTTCTACGACATCGAAAGTGGTTGCTGCCCAAACTAATAATAACAATGTCCCATCTAATAAAAGAGAATCTGAAAGTCAGAAAAGGGAGAATGAAGGAGGAAAGAGCCAGGGAAATGAAAAGAAACCTCGCCGCTTTAATCCTTCGGATTATACTCCTTTAATTGATACACCAAGAAATATCTTTTTTGCAACAAAGGACGTTGTCAGGTATCCTAAGCCACCTGAGATGACGAGAGGTGCAAAGCGTAATGGAAAATTCTGCCAATTTCACAATCAACCTGGCCATGACACTGACCAATGTCGCCAATTAAAGAATGTGATTGAAGAATCGCTGGAGCAGGGTAAACTCCAACAATACGTTAAGAGAAGTGGAGTCGATCCAACTTCATCCACTCGGGATCAACAACGCCCTACCCATCAATCCGATTCTCACCACAACACTGCAGTGCAAGATTCAGAAAAGCTTGTCATTAATGTTGTCACAGGAGGTCCACACACAGCAGGCAGAAGTTGGGACGACTGTTAATTATCCACAAAACTGCAACTGGGGCATCCTTCACTTTCTCTGGCATGTAAATCCGAAGCTGCAAATCTAGTGCAAATGGAAAATCCAGCTTGGAGATTCTGAAACAACAATAACTAGCATCCATTTTTTGCTTAACAGCGTTGCTTAAATTTGTAAAAAATGATGATGGATGTGTGACTTCTGCGTTGTAAACCGCTGAGAAATCAGTGTGACTGAATAATGAAAAACTATGCATTCTATGTTTTCTATTATAAAATGCCTGTTATATTTCGATGTGTAAATACTCTAAATGTATTGCTAAAATGTCGATCTAATATTGCAGGTCATTAAAGCAAAGCTCACCCATCGCAAAGCTAAGCGAGCCTTACAAATCATTTATTAAAGCAAATACCAAGCAACAAAAAATTCCATATTCAAATCCTATACAAGAAGAACCTCACATAAAAGGTTGGCAACTTCACTGGGTCAGGCCTTCGTTAACCGGTTGTGATTGTCAATATGAACAGACATCCAGCTAGGTAACTCGCGTTTGTCCCATGAAGTTATTCAACAGTGAAGTCCACTTCTTCGGATGAGGCAATTTACTTACAAAAGGAATGAAGATACGCTTGGAAATGATAATAAAAGATCGCTAATGGGCAGATGGTTGGAGAACATGGCCAAGCAAGCACGAAAGCAACCAAAAGGAATTTTGCTCCTCAATAAAAGGGCCGATAAAACCACCAAAGGGACACCTTCCCAAGCAGAAGGAACAGGGCCCTTGCTAACTGATCGTGATGCATCCGATCAGGCAGCTTGCGTCCGTCCCGTGGATCTACTCGCCCATGAGAAGCAACCTTCCTGGCACACCAACCAACCGATGCTCATTCCCAAAGGTCAACAAAGCCCTCTAACGAGGCACGCCAATAAATGAAAGTGCTTCTCTCAATAACAAGATTGGTGGAACCACCGGAGGGGCACCTTCCCAAGCTGAAGGAACAGGGCCCTTGTTAATTGATTGCGATCGTTTGTGCAAACGAACATCCAATCAAGCAACTTGCGTCCGCCCCGTGGATCCACTCAACCATGAGAAAGCAACATCCAGGCAATTTCAAGACCTCTTCGGAGGCAAAAGCCCTTTTCGGAGGCACATTTCACCCGTGTAGAAGTGCAAAATGCTTCTCTTCGGAGACCCACTTCACCAGTGATGAAATGCTAAAAAGCCCTTTTCGGAGGCACATTTCACCCGTGTAGAAGTGCAAAATGCTTCTCTTTGGAGACCCACTTCACCAGTGATGAAATGCTAAAAAAGCCCTTTTCGGAGGCACATTTCACCCGTGTAGAAGTGCAAAATGCTTCTCTTCGGAGACCCACTTCACCAGAGATGAAATGCCAAAATTGCTTCTCTTCGGAGACCAAAAATTGCTTCTCTTCGGAGACCAAAATTGCTTCTCTTCGGAGACCAAAAGACCTCTTCAGAGGCGTATTTCACCTTGCTTGAAGTACCAAAAACAAACCCTTTACTAGGGCACAAAATCAAAACCTTCTTCAGAAGCTCATTTCACTGTGCAGGAAAATTCACTTTTAAACAAATAAAAGTGATCATTCCCAAAAGTTGAAGTGTTCTTCAGGAAGAAAGAGAAAGTAAAAACTTCTTTGAAGACGAGATATACTCTATTAAAAGCAGAATGATTCTTCCCTTAAAAGTGAAGTAGTTATTCTCTGAAGTAAGAATATCAGTCTTGAAGTAGCTAGAAATGTTGCAATGCACTTGCGGTATGAGGGCAACGCTATATAATTTAATTGTATTAATAAAAGCAACATGCCACAAGTTCATTGCAATATCACAAAAAATAGATGTGGAATAAATGTATTCCCAAACACGGGCAAAAAGTTTGTACAAGTAAAAGGAATCGTTTATTCTACACCAGAAAAGAGAAACAGATGCATTCTCACATACACAAGAATTTGTACAAGTAAAATATCTATTTATTTCAATACTATGAGAAATTTTTACATTGTACAGGTTGCAAAAAGAAGCGGAGACCGGTATCCGCACAATCTCCGGTCAATACATGCGAAAAGCAAAAAAGTCAAAATCAAACTCATTTCTCCTTCTTCCCACCCTTGGAGCCTTTACCCGGCCTGGTAATTAGTTTCGGAGGACGTATTGGAGAAGAAGGAGAAAGAGACTCAGCCGGATCGACTTCTGCTTCATCTCCAGTAGTAGAAGAACTTTTCTTTCCTTTCTTCGAAACCACACGTTTCCCCTTCTTCTTGGAAGAAGACTCACTCCCCGAAGTAAGGAATGTAGAAAGCTTTGTGTCGTAGTCAAAAGACCGCTCCGGGGTCTTCTCGCTATCTTCCAGATCTTCTGCTTTCTGTTCCTCGGAAGCAGGTGGTTCGTCCAAACCTTGAAGGGCTGCTATCGGTTCTTCCTGTGAACCTGGTTGAGAAGCTGGAAGAGGAGTAACTTGAGAAGGAGGAGGAATGGCAGCTGAAGAAGGAAGAATTGGTGCAGTTTCCGGCACGTCTGCTGCATAATAAAAGAAATCAAAATCAGTATTCTCCGAGAAAAAAGAAGACCGTGAATCGTCAAAGTTACCTGGAGAAGCCGGTTTAGCGAGATCAATCTCAAATTCCCGAGCTTGGAAGTCCTTCATTGCCTCTTCCTCTGTAGGAGTGGTCACAATTTCTTTGTCAACCTTAGCGGGAGGAGTGGAATAAGAACTAGAGCCAGTAATATCCGCGTAAGCTAAAGCCGAAGTATAAGCAGGAGCTATAGGAGGTATTTCTCTCTCAGGAAGCTTCTCTCCCGTCGCCTCGGCCCGCACTCGGACAAGCTGCTCTTTTCCTTTGGCAAGGGCAGCGCGGTCGCTCTCACCTAAGTAGGTAGCTTGAAGATCTGCTTCAGCATAACCGGCACCGCCAAACAAGTCGATGATTGCCTCCCATACTTCCGCTAATGTGACTTCATATTATAGTCCCAAAAATGAAAGGCTCCCACGCCCCAGGACGCAATGCATATAAAAGTCGAATAAAGACGCGTCAATGTTGGCTTTGGTTGCCTTTTGGGATTCTTCAGCCGCAGCCTTACCAGAGAGAGCTTCATCACGCTCTCTTTCAACTTTCAATAACTGGGATTGCAGCCTCGCAATTTCTAAGTCTCGAGAGCTGATTTTCTCCTGAAGTTGAGCAACGTCATCACAATATTTTCTAGTAACATGCTGTTCTGCTTCAAGTTTTACTTCAGTATCTCACTGAGCAGCATGGGCATCTCGAACTTGTTTTTGAAGCATTTCTTCTTTTTGAGAATAAGATGTGGAAGAAGTGGCAAGCTCATTTTTGAGTCTTTCAACTTCAGCTTCGAGCTTCCCATAACCATCACTAATGCTTTTCATCTCCGCATCATGCTGCTTACGCCATTTGTCCCATTTTGATTTATCGTTCTCCATGGTCATCATCGCCTCAAGGTTCATATGGTTGACCCTTTGAAGTTCATCAACCAGCTTCTGCCATCCAGACATTCTTTCAATATCAAGCTTGACAGCATCGACATTTCTCAGCATCGCCTGCTTATCAATGGGAACCAAGTCTAAGTCAAAACGGACTCCTTTTAGACACCAATTTGGATATCGGCTCTGAAGTGTGGGAGGCCCGTCCCTGGCTTGATACTGAGGCCTATTAATAATTGCCTGAATGTCAGACTCCTTAAGGGTAGAGGAACCGGACGATGTATTAGGAGGAATAGAAGCGGTAGTCTTTTCCGAGATTTTAGACGTGTCTTTCTCACCAAGTCTGATCCGTTTGCTGGAATCATCGGAAGTATGACTCTTCCCCTTATCGTCGTAAGATTTCCTCTTGTAAGGATCGTCGCTTTTGCGAGAAGAGTCACGTCGCTCGTCTCTACTCCCATAGTGCTCTTCATCTTCTCTCCGACGACGTTCTTCATGAGCTCGCCTGTGATATCCCGGGTTTTTGGGCAATATAAATTTAATAATCAGTATTGATAATTTAATTGATTTGATAATTTTCTTTATAATTTAAATTTAAATTGGTTAATTTAATATTTTAAAGTTTAATAAATACTTAATCTGGAAATATTGATTTAAAATTGATAAGATTTGTTAGTTAAAGCTAATAAAGTTTTATTCTATTTATAATATATATATTTGATATATATTGTGAATGGAAATATCTTTTGTTTTAAATAAAAGATGAATTTTTCAAATTGTAATATATATGTATGTATATGTTATAATTTGATATTGTTGATAATTGATGTATGAATGGATACTGTAATTTTAAAAGCTTTGATTTAAATTTAATATCTTTTAAAAGTTAAAGATTAATTCAATTGTTTTCAAAATATAAGATAATTATTATTTCTAAAATATGATAGTTTAAACAAGATTTAATAAAAGATTTATTTTTATCTTGTTTTCTTTTAATAAGTATAAGACTAAAATGATTAAATATATATAGCTTTAAATAAGCTTTCTTTTTAATATCTCTTTAAGTTAAATAATCTTAACATAAATAAATAATAATTCACAATTACATAAATAGAAAAACATAATTACTTTTATTAATAAGGGTTTAGACATAATTATGTATTGTTTTAACACTTGTAAAACATATAAAACAAGTTGGACAATTGTCTAACTTATAAAATAAACAAGTGGCATACTTAATTTCTTTTGAAATTTAAATTATAAGTAAATATAGAAGAAGATCTGATTTTACTTTTCAGCTAAATTCATTTTTCTTCACTCTTCAACTAAAAATAAATTCGAGTCTGGAAATCAAAGAAGAAGGAAAACCTGGAAACTAAAACTCAAAGCAAAAGAAGAAGTAAATCTGGAAATAAAAATCTGGAAATTCAACTGCAAATCAAAAGGAGATCAAAGGCAAAATTTAATAACAGCTTCAAATCTTCAATTTCAATCTGAAGACATGCAATCAAATAAAGAAATCAACAGCAAGTTTAAATTCAACAAAGCAAAAAGAAATCAAATTCAAAAATCTGGAAAAGCCTGGAAACAACATATGTTCTCTGTTTTTCAAATTCAGGTGAGTAAACTTAAGTTTTAAAAACAGTTTTAAATCTTGTTTTCACTTTGTTATATGAATAAAATTCATATGTTAGCTTTAATATTTGAATTGAATGGATGCATGCATGTATACAAGTATTGTTGCCTGTGAATAACTAGTTATGTTTGAATATAGGCTCTGTATGTTTACAGAGTTTGATTTTCTTTTTAAATATCTACATCTCATTATTTAATCTCTGATAACTTATGAATCGTAAATAAAAGATGTGTGGAATCATGTAATATTACTAATAAAAATAAGTTCTGGAAATTTTTATAACTTATATTGTTTGGAAATTTATAAATAGCAGTAAAATGTAAATTGGGTCTAAATTTTATCAATTTAATTTTAAGTTTGAATTGCATAATTGAATTCATAATGCTAAATCATGAATTTTGAGATATGAATCATGATTTCTAGTTTGGTAATTAAAGAGAATTTTGGGTTAAACTGTTTTGGACATATTGACCAATCTGAGGCGATTCGTGACGAACTGGAAGTCGGGGTTGAGTTTGAAGGTAGAGGGGATGATGGAGTTCATCGGAAAAATAGTAGAGGGGTTTATCATTAACCGTGATGGTCGGAGATCATTGGAATAGGGTTTTGTCTCTGTGTTTTTCGTTGAGGTTCAAACGAGTCTCGAGTCGTCGAGAGATGATCGGAGTCGATCGCGAGTCCTTCAATAGGAGCTGGAGGTCGAGGATGAACTACAGTGATGATGGCGTAGCTTCTCGTGGCATAGATCATCGGAGGGAAGCGGTTTCTGGTGATGTCGTTTGTAAGCTGATGGGTTAGTGGTCATATTCGATTCTCAATCGAATCGAGAAAGATGGGTTGGTCGATCGTGATGCTAAGGTCAAAGTCGAGTTGCCGGAGCACTGAACGGAGTTCGCTGTCGTCCAGCGTGTGTGTGTACGTGCACGTTCACGATTTCGTGTGCATCTGGAAATGAGTTTTGGGGAAGAAAGCAGGAGCTCGGGTTTTCGTTCGGGAATCTTCGAGTTTTACTCGAAGCAGGTAAACGTGGGTTGGTCTCGAGAGTTGCTTTGGGGATTTTACGAGTTTTACTCGGGTTTGGGAAGGAGCAGACATAAGATTTTTAAAGGAAATGTTTTAAGTTTTAAAACAATAGAAATTTTGTTTTGTAATGTTTTCTGAGTTTTAAAATAAAGGTAAAACAAGATTTAACTATTAAACTAGATTGTTTTCTAGAATTGTTTTAATAAGTTTTAAATAATTTAAATAAATAAGTTTTAAAGATTAGAAAAGTGGATTTTCAAAATGATCTTTGTATTAAAAGTTTATTTAAATAACTTTGAAAGGTTTCAAAGATTTTAAAGGTTAAAATTAATGTTGTAATTGTTTAATTAAAATAAAGAGTTTATCTTAAGAAATTAAGATTTGATTTATTAAAGGAAATTAATATGTGAAATTAATAAGGATAATTCATTTATTGAAAATGATTTAAGAATAGATAATAATTTAATTAAGATAAATGGTTTTCTTAATTAAGATCTTTAAGTATAAATAGTTAAGAAATTATTTAATTAAATTTAAATAATTAATTTAATAATTAACTAAGTAATTAATTAGTGATTAATTAAAGATAATCACTTATAAATTAATTAAGTGTAATTACTTGATGAAGTAATTAAGGAATAATTACTGGATGTAATTAAATAAAGGTAAATTATTTAATAAAGTAATTAGAGGATAATTATTTTATGAAAGTAATTAAATGGAAATGATTAAGGGTTAATTACCTAGTGTTATTAATTTAATAATTTAGTTAATAAAGTTAATTAAAGGATTAAGGTTAATTAATAAGATAATAAATTTTTAGTTAAGATAATTAATTAAAAAGTAATTAATTAAGGGAAGTAATTAAGGAAAGTTAATTACTGGATTAGATTAATAAAAGGTGATTAATAATTGTGGTTTAATTAAGGTTAATAACTTAATGTAATTAATTTAAATAGAATGAATAATTAAAGATGTAATTAAGGATCATTAGTTATAATTAATTAATAATGTAATTAAGACTTGAGTAATTAAGATTAATTAATCAATGATAAGTGATTATAGAATAACTAAATAAATTGTAATTAATTAAGGATTAAAGTAATTGATTATAATTAATTAATTAATGAAGTAATTAAAGGTTAATTACTGTATTGGATTAAGGATAATTAATTTGTGAAATTAATTAAAGATAATTACTTAAATGTAATTAAGGAATGATTAATCAAGGTGATTAATTAAGTGGATAATTAGAGAAAGATTAATTAATTTATTTGTAATTAATTAATGATTATAGAAGTAAGATTTATGATAAGTAATTAATTTAATTTACTTTAATTTAATTAAGAAATGAAGTAATTAATTTAATTCATTTTAAATTAATTATGTTGTAATTAAGTAAATCATTACTTATATAAGAATGGATGACATTGATTTGTCTTGAATGAATGTATCTCAGAAATGAGATAAGATGTTGTGTAGTATGAATGTTTGGTTGCATTATGATGGTAATGTAGATTAACTATTGTGATGTTGATATGGATTACCTACTGGTTATGAATCATCTGTTTAATTGATAATGTGATTATAAATTGTGGATTGTGAATTATCTATCTGTATGAATATAGATAAGTAAAATTGTTTAAACCTTTAAACAACTTGGCCTTAAAAGATACGTTTTGGATTTCGATGAGACCGGGATCGGGTTTCCGTATACCGGTATTCCAGGTCTGGAGACCCGAATACCACATCGATCCAAATTAACGATAGGTCGTGAATCTCAAGTGAAGATGAAGATTCAGAGTACAAGGGTTATTGTCGTTAACTCTGAGGGTGATTCCAAAACGAGTGTAACGAGATAATGCCTTCGGTTTCGTTCGAACCCGGAACGAACTTGTATGGATTGAATGCTTTCAAAACATCGTCAGGAGGGCGATGAGCATTCTAAGTGATATGTTCTGATTAAAGGTAATCGTAACCTCAAGCCTCATCAACCGGGAATGGCTAAAACAGGGGAGGTGCAGCAAGGCTTCGTGGGTAGCACCCACTGAGAGCAAGATAGATCCCTGTCTAGAGGTCCCTTTTCTTTTATTCGGCTTAGTGTGTGGTTGGTCGCGCCAACTACGGGATTGTCTTGTTCGGGATTATCCAGTAAGGGATGGTTCCGGCTTTGTGTTGCAGGGGAGCGGGCGTACTCCTCGGTACGGTGATCTAGGCCACGTACTGTGACGGGCGGTACCCCAGTAGCCCTGCCATTGTATGGAATCCAACTTCCAATAAGTGCCATCGGACTTGATTGTATAACCCACTTTGTGGCTAGTATGCTGGAATTTAATAATGTAACAATTTCAGCTATTTCATATTTATTTGAAAACCCTAGACCTATTATAATATAATCGGATTTCCTATCAAATGTTTTAGTTAGCGTAAGGTAAAAACTTACCCATGTTTATGTGTGGGAAGTCTTACGTGATACTTTTGTTTTCAAAAGGTTTTCAAAGTTAAACAATCTTAACCGTTTACTCACACCAGACCCATGTATGACCCAAGTGTTTATTTTCTGTTTTATTAAACTCTTGGGTACTCAATATTGTATTGAGTAGTCGAGGGATTCAGGTTAGTCTTGACGAATTCTGGAGGAGCTATGGAGCAGGAGGCTTCAGCGTGTAGATATATAGAGTTTCCGCTGTGTATGATGTATTGTACTGATGTACTTGTGTTGTATAGTAGACAGAACTTTATAACTGTCTATTCTGTGATGTATAAGTTGTGTACTCCGATGTATATGATACTATGTAATATTCTATGTGATATATTATATTTCATTCGTTTCCGCTGTGAGATTCTTTTGTGTTGTTGTTTCTTCTTTTCTATCCTTTCTTCTTCTATCCCTTTCTTTCTTCATGATGATACGACTTTTTCTGTGGAGAAAAAGTCGGGTCGTTACATCGCCTTTCGTGAGCCTTTCTGGCGGCCCTTTCCTCATCAGTTTCCTTCGGAGCGCCGATATAACTCCTAAAGTCATAAGCATCGCGGCTTCCGTGACGCTGGAATTTGTCAAAGTAAGAGCCACTTCGCCCCATTGTAGAACCTGAAATTGAAAAAGAAAGGCAAGTCTTAGAAATTTTCAAATTAAAGGAGCTAAGTGCATATAAGTGCCAAAATCCTAAGTGTGTGTGGCGTGTGGGCTATGCGCGTCGAACTACAAACCACTTTTTTGTGTGGGAATGGTGACGGCTTGTATAGAAGGCGTTGTGGTTTGTTGCAAAGAAGAGGTGGCTTCGATGACAGAAGAGATCGCTTTAGAGGCATCATCTTTAAAGAGCTCCTGAGAGGTTATCATGATGTCGCTCAGACTGTCAAAAGTATCATCGCCATGATGCATGGGAGAATTATCTTTTTCAACTTCCACCCCAGCCGTCTTTTCCAGAATGTGAAGATTTTCCTCCTCTTTAATAACCGGGGGAAGTGCTAACTTACTGGACGACCCCGCAATGTCGGTAAGAGTAGAACACTTTACCAATGAAGTCTCAACGGTAAGTTCTTTCGGTGAAGGTTCTTTAGCAGAAACGGGGGCATCTGACTCCTCAGCTGAAGAATCAGGGACTTCATGTGACTGAATGGAGCGGGAAGGATGTAAGAGTCCAAATTCATGAAGGAACTCATCTTTCAATAGAAATTGAACACTCCTCTCCTCAACCGGCACGGCCACAAGCCTCTCAAAGGTAGTCTTGTGACGAGGTTCCCTAGAGGGGGGAGGGAGCGCTGAAACAGTAGAAAAAAGAAGTTAACACTTGACAATTTGGACTTCGAAGAATTTAGAAAACACAGGGAAAAGATAGATAATCGTACTTCCCACTCTCCAAATGGCGTAAAATCCCGGGGGACAACGAACAAAGAAAAACTGGCTCAGAAACCCAGGAACGCTTTCGGGAAGACCAATAATCAGTTTACGGTTCCTGGCACTCCTTACAACTGTGATAGAGGGATGGTCTTTGTTCTTTGCAAATGAGCACAGGAAGAAAATTTCTCCAAAACTGGGAAAACGGTCCAGCATTCTCCTAAAAAGCACACACAGTCCCAGCAGGATGGCATAGCCATTAGGGTGTAGTTGAAAAGGGGAGATAGATAATCGAAGAAGAAGTTCTCGAAGACAGTCATTAAACGGGGGAATCGCTCCACTCGAGCACATTTGGCGGTTCACTGCGACAAAGCCGTGGGGCGGCCTATCAGCAGTGTCATTTACTCCAGGGAGCAAAGCGTCAGATTTAGCAATGCCAAACTGGGTGCATAGTTGACGGAAGACTTTATGACTCAAAGTGGTAGGAGTCCTTTCCGGGGGATCATTCAACGGGGTAGCAATTGGAAAAGCTTCTCCAGCTGGTTCCAAGTCTTCTTGATGAGATTCCATTCTACACAATCAGCTGAATGTTCAAAAGTGAAGGTGCACGTTTCCTAAAAGTGTGAAGTGCTGTGCAAAACTAATGAAAACAAGGAAAAGCAAGTATAACTGAAATTAAACTAATTGACAATCAGTCGATTACGAGATTTCAGAACTTGTTAATACTCAAGTGCAGTGTTAATGCAGACAAATCAGTTTTAGTTTACCATTACGATCTTGCTTTAATACTTCACTTGAATTGGTTATTGTATAGCATTTCACTCATACAGTTCATTTAATTTAATTTTTTCTTTATCAACTAATCTGTCATTCGATGTGGGCGGTCAGTGGCAGTATATTCGTCCCAGTATTCTGTGAATGTTGTGTTAAGCAGGTTATTAGCATTGAAGTCAAGACAGTGTGGGAGGAAACACAACACAGTTCAAATTCAAGAGTCCAGCCAACTTCTGTGCAAGTTCATCTAAGTCTTAAGTCGTTTAACGACCTGTCGTAGGTCGGGGCTTTTAAGTCGTATTGTGCGAGTCAAGATGTTCAAGGCATGTTCTCTTAAGTCAGGTCATCCAAGTCCAAGAATTCAAAGTCATGGAGTTTAAGTTATTAAGTCGTTCAGATGAGTTCGCGAGTTACGAGTTAAGGGCTATCTCATCCACGACCTAGTCATTCAGATGTGCTTGCAAGTTAAAGGTTTAAGTGCTAACTCGTCAACGATCCATGAGACTGCAACAAGATAGGTCGTTAACTTTTTAGGCCGTAAGCCACACAAAAGAAAAGTCTTGTCCTAGCTCGGCAACGACCTAAAACCTAATGCTGCAGTAGGCAACCAGAAGAGTTAAGTCGCGCGCGATCCAAGCTAAGAAAGTGTTAGGTCGTTCTCAGGGGATCTCGAGCTATCTCCTACTCAAACCAAAGCATCAGTTCCTCTCCTCAAATTCTTTCCTCTACTAAGAATCCCATTCCTCATAATTCTCCAACCCGATAATGGCCTCTTCATCCCTTCTAAGATCACGAATCAGCAAACCTAATGCACTGAAACTCTTCCCCTTCTTCTCGCAAAATCACCGAAAGCCAAATCAAACCATTTCGATTTCCTCGGCGATCAATTGAAACAAAAATCGTGAAGCAAGGCATAAGGTAAGCGAAATTCATAGTTCGGTGATAGCCGAGGATTGATTAGAGAATGGGATCACTTACACAATACAAAATTGAAGATGTCTGGCGATCGAGTAATTGAGTTTGTCTGAGAAGAACTTGAATGCTTGCAAATGACGGAATGAAACAGGTAAAGGAGAAGAAGGAACGACCTAAGCTATTTATACCCTGGGACAGTGAAAGGTGAATCGACACATCCGACTTACGACTTATACTAAGTCATTCGCGACCTACGACTCATCAAGAAGCGAGCTAAGGAAATCGAAGCACACGACTTACGACTTAAGGCGTGTACTTCGAGGGGCAAATGTTAACTCCCTTTTAGCAACGACCTACGAGTTAAGAAATGAACGACTCAGATTATGCCACGACTTATAAGAAGCCAACGAGTTAAAAAGCCTAAAACCTGTGTACTCAATGACTTACGACTTAGCTGCTGAATGAGAATCTACGACTTGAACGACTTACGACCTACCGGGTTAGGGAGCTACGACCTAAGAGAGTCTCCGACCTAACTGCTGAAGGTAACTTCGCGACCTAGTAGTGTTGCGACCTAAAGACTTCGCGACCTAGCAATGTCGCGACCTAAAGACTTCGCGACCTAGCAGTGTTGCGACCTAAAGACTACGACTTAAGAAGGTTCCGACCTAATGAGTTACAACTTAGCTTAAGTCGTTCACGACTTATAGCTCCAGTTCCTAAAGACTTAGGAAGTATACGACTTAACAGTCTACGACTTAACAGGCCACGACTTAACAGTTTACGACCTAGTGGGTGTACGACTTAAGAGCTTCACAGCCTACGACTCATGGTCCTAACGACTCAACGAGTTAAGCTATCTACAACTTAAAGAAAGGGGGTTCCGACTTAACGACTCAGCGAGTTAAGGTCTTACGAGTTAAGGTCTTACGACTTAAGGGTCTTACGACTTAAAGGCTACGAGGTTAAAGTCCAGAGCCCATGCTTATACTACCTATCTGATAAGTCAGCTACGACTTAACACTTGTCGAAGACAAAGCCACAGGATGAGCCCAGAACAACCCAATCCCTTAACTCGTCACCGACCTAACCCGATCCCTTAACTCGTCACCGACCTACCCTAAGTCGGCTACGACTTAGGACTTAGGAAGATTTCCAGAGTCCAAATCAGCTCCTATAAATACCCCACCACTTCCAACATAAGGGGGACTTTTGGCCATTCATTTCTTCAAGCGTCGTTACGCTGTCGAAGTCTCCTCTCATTCAGCAATCAAAGATCTTCAAGCATTCGAGACACTACAACAAGCTTCGAGAAGAACTCCTTACATCCAATACGGATTCGTCGAGTTTCATCATCAAAGATCGAGCTAGTAGTCAAGAGTGCTTTCATGATCAAATTGTATTGTATTTTGAAGGATATTGTATCAAATTGTAACCGAATCAGCAATAAAAGTCTATAAAGTGGACGTAGGCTCAATTACGGGCCGAACCACTATAAATTTGTTGTTCATTTACTGCTTTTCTGCTATTTTCAGCTTATATTCTGTTCCCGTACCAACGGGTGGTGCTTTCACGATTCTATTACACACACCGGGTGTTAACGTTCACTTTTTAGCATTAACAATTATCCATGACTGTTTTTGTCTATAGTATGAACACTTGATGAAATGTGGAGGAAATTAGGGGAAATATCCAATTCATACTCCAAATCAAAATCAATTTCAAATCAAGATAATAAATAATAGTATTTCAAGGATACTATGATAAGGCCTAGAGTCACCACAACACTTAATAAGTGCTTACAATGATCCACAATAAAGCAGTTTGACTTTTGTGACATATCAAAGTCAGAAATAAGGTCAAACCACCATGCCTTGGAATTAAACAATTTATAACATAAGTATATAAATGAAATTAACATCGATAGTGGCAAGGAATCTAGATTCCTCCACAAAATTTCATGAGTTACTTGTATTCCATTCTGTATACTATCTGCTTTCAAAAATGGGAATCCAACCAAACCAAACAAATAAATCATTCAAGCACAAAAACAATAATTTATATCTACCATATATCATGTAGAGCTCATCCACAAATTAAGCAATTCAAATCGGAACGTTTCAATGGCATCCACAACAAGCTTTCCCAAAACCCTAGGCACCAAAAAGGAAGATGATGAAGGAGGAGGAGGATAGAAGGAGGTTAATAATAGGGGAAAGGCAAAGAAATTATTCGTAGATGTGATTAAACAAAACCTTAATCAGCGTGTTCCAACTGCTAAGGCTAAATCATGGATAGAGGTTGCAGGCAGTAAAATCGAACTTAAAGGCAACGTAGATTATTTCGAACCACAATCGAATGGAGAAGAACTCTACCAGATGATTGTTGAGGAGGATTATGCTGAGTCCATACGACTATGGCACAATTCAATCTACGCTTACATCATAGGTAAACGCCCTTATTATGTACATTTTAAAGCCAATATCAAGAGAACATGGAGCCCCAAAGATTCTTGGGATGTCTTCCCACGTGATAATGGATTTTACCTAATTAAGTTTGAACTGGAAGAGGACTATAATCGAATCAATAAGGGAGGACCATGGTTAATGGACAACAAGCCAATCTTTATGCGGAAATGGGAGGCGGATTTCAATTTCAAACGTGCTATGTTAACAACTTATCCTATATGGATCAAATTTAACAACTTAGATCTCGCGCTATGGAATATGAGGTGTATTAGCAAATTAGCAAGCTTGATAAGCATGCCTATAGATATTGATGAAAACACAAGGAAGGTCAAACGCATTAAATATTCACATCGCCACCCCAGTTAACCCACCACCACCAAAATATTCACTTCCACACCAGAATCCTATGGAGTTGGGCTGCGGATTAGAGCAAGCAGTTAATCTAGTTCCTGCTCAGTCAACGACGACACCTTCCCCAGTAGATCATCCTTATGGTAGTTCTCAGCCCCAACCTAAACCACTTGCTATTCCTATGGCTCCACCTACCCTGAATCCATTAACAGAAGGTCAAAATGAGAAGGAGGAGGAGATGCCAAGTTCCCTGGCTGATATCCACAAGTTGTACATTGAGATGGATACATCTGAGAATAAAGAGGATGAAGATGTGTCAGAGGACATTAGCATATACACTGTATGTAATGTTGAATATGAAAAGCAGTTCATCACTGGTGATAAGAAAAGGACCGGTAATTCAGTTGTGGTAGGTTCTGCTCCAGTTACACGGAGCAAAACCACCAAAAAGTCATAATGGCTATACTATGTTGGAATGTGCGAGGTCTAAATAATGACATACGTCAACTAGACCTCCACAATCTCAAGGCCAAATTCAGGCCTTCTATCTTAGCTCTTTTAGAAAACCAATTTACTAATAGTAATACAGAGATGTTTAAATATCAAATGGGGAATCGATGGTCATTTGCACATAATTCGACTGACCATGCTAACGACAAAATTCTTGTTGTTTGGGAAAGAAATTAATGGAATGGTAATATCATGAATGTGGATGATCAGCAAATTACAATTAAGTTTCACAATATTGGGGGATTAGAGATTATCACCACTTTTGTTTATGCGAGGAACCTGGCCTCAAAAAGAACTGATTTATGGAGACAAATTACTGCTAATTATAAAAACATCAATATTCCTTGGGTTGTCACAGGTGATTTTAATGCAGTCTTAAGCACTAGTGAAAAGAAGGGAGGGCTTATGCTGAAATTAGTCCAGGTTGCCGAATTCAACAACTGTGTACTAGCCAGTGGACTTGCTGAAGCATACCATTCAGGCCTGAAATTTACATGGAAGAGTTGTGAGGCTAAGAAAATTACATCATGACTAGATAGAGCACTTGGCAATGCTGAACTGTTCAATAGAATCCCAAATTTAAAAGTCACTGTTCTACCTTGTTCTACAAGTGATCACTGTCCCCTCTTGATTCAATTCAACATTGATGATGATTTGCATAAAGGAAAACCTTTCTGATATGCAAATCATTGGCCTCTGATTGAATGTTTCGATGAAGTGTTGAACTTTAATACGGTGAGAATTCCTCAAGGCAATCACATGTATCGACTTGTTATGCTCATCAAAATCATGAAAAACAGACTCAAAGACTGGAACAAGTGCAGCCCAAAGACCACTGACACCATTAAAATAATTCAACAACAGTTAGAAAACATTCAAAATCAACTGGATAATGATCCCCTACATGAGGGCCTAAATGCTAACTTCTATGCACTTCAAAAACAACTCAAAATGGAGCTTAAAAAACAAGCAGTGGAATTGAAGCAAAAAGCTAAAGAGAAGTGGCTTCAGCAGGGAGATGAATGCAATAAATTTTTCTATACTAAAATGTCACAAAGACAACATCACAATAATCTCACTAACAGTTTAAATGAATAGGGCAATGCCTCTAAACATATTCAAGACATTAAAGAGCAAGCTATTACTTACTTCACCAACATGTACAATGGGGACAATTTCAATTACTTACCTCACATCAATTGCAGGAAAAGGATCTCCCCAGCTGGTGCTGACATGTTGACAACTCTGATTTTTGAAAGGGAACCGAAGAAAGCTTTCTGCTCGATGCACTATGACTCCTCCCCCAGTCCCGATGGAATGGGGGCAGCCTTCTTCAAAATGAACTGGGTACACCTAAAAGATTACATGCTAAAGGCTTATAATGAAGCTTTGGGGACTGGAGAATTTATCCAAGAAATCAATCACACTTTCATATCCCTCATTCCAAAAACAAAGAAACCAGAGAGTATTGAAGACTATAGACCTAATGCATGCTGCAATGTCACGTATAAGATCCTAAGCGAAATTATATGCATAAGGCTAAATAGAGTTCTTCCTGATCTAATATCACAATGTCAAAGTGCTATTATAAAGGGTAGACTTATATCTGAAAAATCCCTGATGTCACAATAATTTATTAGAGATTTTAACAAACAAGGTGCTGATAAAATGTTTATTAAAGTTGACCTACAAAAAGCATATGATAAGGTTAACAGAGGCTTCATCACTCACATGCTAGATTTTATGGGGGTTCCGACAAAGTTACTTAACTTGATCAAGCACTGCCTAGACACACTTACCTTCTCTATCATGATAAATGGAGTACTTAAAGGGTATATCCAGAGCAATCGTGGGATTAGACAAGGTGACCCTCTCTCCCCATACCTATTTGCTATTGCCATGGAATGGTTCACCCTATAGATGAAGCTGGCGTGCTTTCACAAGTTCATTCAACTTATATACAATATTCACCCCAATGTAACCCATTTAATATATGTTGATGACTTATTAGTGGTGATTAAAGGCAATATAAAGGCCATTGATAAGGTCAAGTCCAGTTTCATTGACCTGGAGCTGTTGGTTGGGCTTAAATTGAATGAACTAAAAACCAAATGCTACTTTAATAAATTCTGCTCTCATAAGCAGGCTCTGCTAGAGAAACTGGGGGTCTCAGAGGGTCTTCTTCCAGTCAAATATTTGGGGGTGCTGCTTTCTAATAACACAATCACTGATTCGGAATATGGTAAGATTGTTGACGACATTAGAGACAAATTACAAGGGTGGAGATCCAAATTGTTGTGTTTTGCGGGCAGAGTTAAACTGGTTCATACTGTTATCACATCTAAAGTCAGGTTTTGGTTGCAATCCTTTCAAATCCCCGGTCGCTCTATTGCCAAAATAAATTATGTATCTGCAGATTTTATTTGGAAGGGGGAATGCACAAAGTTAGTTACCTGGATCTTTGCAAAAGAAAGAGGAAGGAGGAGTTGGGCTGAAAAACTTATATGAGCTGAAGAAAGTCTGTGGATTGAAACTAGCATGGATTGTTCTGACATCTAAAAACCTATTGGCTAGTTGGATGAGATCGACGTACCTTAAAGATAACTTTTGGACCTTAAAAGTTGATAATAATGCCTCTGTTACCTGGAAAAATATCCTAAAAACCAGGAATGAACTGCAAACTTATATAAACGGAGAAATTGCCAATGGGAATAACATGGACTTATGGAAAGACCCTTGGTTGCAATCTTAAAGCTTTATTGATAGACTAGGCGGATTCCTGGATATGGAAAAGCAGTTCAAATGGACAGTTCAATCTCATAGGTGCATGGGAGGACTCGAGAGTCAAATTTCCTTCGGCTAATTGGATGAAGGTGGTCTGGAGCAGGTCTAATAATCCAAAAATGGCACACACTTTATATAAGGCCCTACTCAATTGACTGCCAACTAAGGATAGACTTCACAAATGGGGCATCCTGGATGATACACTATGTACTCTTTGCAACTCTACTGAGGAAACGCATGATCACTTGTTCTTTGAGTGTTCTTACAGCAAACGAGTGTGGTGCATACAAAAACTTAGATGTTTACAAACTAACCATGCTTAGAATCTCAAAGATGAAGTAGCTTACCTGAACGGTGGGAGCAACCTCACGAAGTTGATGCAGGAGACGGGCAGAATTGGTCTCACAACCACCCCATGGCACCTTTGGAGGGAGAGGAACAATCGGGCTTTCAACAACAAACACCAAGACGTATTAGTTCTCATGAGACAGATTAATCGAGACATTAGCTTGCTAATTGGAAGGATAGTAAAGAAGCTACTTACCAATGTAATGACACAAGAAGGACGACTACTGGCGATGTTGAAGTTGACGGAATTGAACAAACTAGCTCAATTAACGAATTGGAAGCCGCCATGATTTAGCCCTAATGTAGGAATAATTTAGGTATACTGCAGTGTAAAGTGGAGGAATGTGTTGTTGTATTAAAAGCTGTTTTTATTTCTCAGTTCGGGATACGAACGGTTCTTTTGTTCTGCTTTCGGCCGCATAGCCTAGTTTTGCAATAATATTAACCCATTTTCAAAAAAAATGTAGAGTTCATCAAAAGAGGAGTTAACTCACTAAAATTCCAGCTGCTGCTTAAGCGTTTATATTCCACTCTACAAAAATTGAAACTATTATGTCTTTCCAGTGGAAGTGTTCTCGGATGCTAATTCAACTTCTGTCAAAAGTTATAGCCATTACAATTTTTTAGAGGTATAATCATCCGATAAAATTTATCGCAGTCAAAGATTTCACTACTCAACATCCCTAAAAGTTATAGTGTATGACCCAATATGAATTTTAAAATAATATTTTACGACCCTTTGATACGTAACATATGAGTCATTACACTCCCTTCCCTTTAGAAATTTCGCCCCTGAAATACCCGATACAACCCAGGCAAAGTCATACATAGCTATCCCGCATGCCTAATACAATCATATCAACATCAAACATGCACATTGAAGAAACAATATAATCCACACCTATCCAAACATGTAGGATTCTAATCTACCCAATATAAAATCGAAAGTGAAAGTTACTACGATAAACAGAAAGTCTCACCATGTAAAGAGCTCTGGATAAGTAGTTCTCGTGCTCTCATAGGTCTCCCAAGTATAATTGCCTTTGATATCACTCCACTGAACTTTCACCAGCTCTAATGTTTTCCTCTTGAGCTGGTTCGTATCATGCCTAACGATACAAATTGGATCACGAGGTCTCAAAGCTTTTGGTCCGGTCTCGATATCATCAAGCTGATCTAGTTCAACTATCACGCTTTAGCCATGCACAAATTTTCGCCAGTGAGAGACATAGAGCATGTTTTTCATGCCCACCATCTTCTAAGGCAAGTCGACCTTGTAAACTTAGTTCCCAATGCTCTCTAGTATTTGAAATGAACAATGAATCTCGATGCCAACTTCCCCTTAGTATCGAATCGAACAACATTCTTCACCAGATATATCTTGACAAACAACATATCACCAACAGAAAACTCTAAATCATGTCCTCTCTTATGAGCTTAGCTCTTCTTCTATCTTGAGCTGCTTTCAATCTTTTTCGAATGATCTCAATCTTCTTTAAAGTCTTTCTAATCTTATCTTGCCCAAGTATCAGTTTCTCGTCTGCGTCACACCAACATGAAGAAGCGTAGCACAATTGGCCTTATAATGCTTCAGAGTATGCCATACAAATGCTAGAGTGATAGCTGTTGTTGTATGCGAACTCTACAAAATACAAATTATCATCCCACAAGCCACCAAAATCGAGAATGCAAGCTTGCAACAAACCCTCCAAAGCACAATTCACCATCCCCTTTTTCCATCATCTTGTAGGTGATAAGATGCAGCTCCATTCCTCGCGCCACTTGTAAGCTCTTTCAAAACCCACAAGTAAACAAAGGGGTTTGGTTACTCATAGTGCCCTTTGACATACCGTGGAATCACACAACCCGCTTCACATATAGCTCGACTAATTTGGCTGCTATTCTACTAGATTTTACGGATATTCATCAATCTATTAACTATGACCCTGATGCTATCATACCCCCTATTGTCCTCAGCAAAACCATCCATACTTACTTCCACTTCTACTCAGGAATCTCAAATGGTTGCAGCAAACCACCTAACTTCTTCTACTTTTTTTTACAACTGACAGCTTATGAACTTCGAGATGAATGCAACCCAATGTCCTTCTTCATCCCTTCCTAATAAAATGTTTGCCTTATATCGTGGTACATTTTACCACTGTCTAGATGTATAGGTATCTCTAATGATGCACTCTCATAGTATCTCACCCCTCAACCCATCGACATCATGCATAAACAATCTCGTCCTTACAAATTCAACCATCATGATCAAGCCCGTATTGGTTCATCTCCTCAGACACTACTCCTTTCTCTATCTTTGCCATGAACTCCACTAGCCTACCATCTGGCCTTTGACTAGTAACGATCCACTCAATCAAAGTAGGTCTGATCATCATGGTAGCCAACACTTTCGGCATTAGCTCACATTGAGGTTTGAAATCAAAGCTAGCAGTAAACTCCATCTGCTTCCACTCTTGGAACATTGACCCCAAGCTGGCATTTCTCCTATTCAAAGCTTAGTGACTGCATTTCCGTTACCGGGCGTATAAGAAATGTCAAAGTTGTAAGAGGCATCAAACTCTAACCATCGCTGCTGACGAAGGTAAAGATCCTCCTGGGAGAATAGTTACTTCAATAGTTTATGGTTTGCATACAATTCGAACCTATTTCCAAGAAAATAATGCCGCCATATCTTAAAAGTGAATACTACCACTGCCAACTCTAAATCGTAAGTCATATACTTCTTCTCATAAGATTTCAATTGTCAATAAGCATATGCGACAACCTTTCCCCTCTTCATCAATACTGCAACTAGTCCCGTCTCCCCGACGTCTATGTATACATGCCACGTGGAATGCCTAAAACTGGTGCACACGTTAACCTCTCCTTTAGACTCACGAACTTGTGTTCGCAACTCGTAACACAAACAAAATTCTAATTCTTCTTCATCATGTTGGTCAATTGTGTTGCTACCTTAGAGAAGTCCTTGATAAAGAGCCTATAATACCCTACCAATCCAAGGAAACTTCTCATGTCCATGGCATTCTTGGGTTGATCCCAATCCCGTACTGCTACTACCTTCATAGGATCTACAGCAATGCCCTGCTAAAAATGATGTGATCAAAAAATCGCATTTCCCTCCTTTAGAAGTGATCCTTTGAAAACTTCTCCTTCAATCGATTCCCCTCAATACCTTAAGCACAATCCTCAAGTCCTCCTTGCGCTCTTCCTCTATCCTCGAATAAACATGGATATCATCCATGAACATAAGTCAAAATTTATTTTGTTGATCCCTGAAGACACGGTTCATAAGATCAATAAAGTATGCTAGTTCATTATTTTGCCCAAACGGCATAACCAACCACCCATAGAACTCAAATTGCGTACAAAATGCTGTAATCGATACGCTCTCCTTTACCACTCTTAGTTGAAATTCTGTCGCAAGGTCAAATTTAGAGAACGCTCTAGAACCATAGAGCTGATTGAACAAGTCATCAGTACATAGGGGTGATATCTATTCTTCTTCGTCACCTTACTCAGCTTATGACAGTCTACACACAATCTCAAAGATATGTCCGCTTTAGTAGCGAACACTACATGTGTTCCCTAATCTGCTCCATCGGATGAACCCTTATCACAATATGTCATTTACTTGCACCTCTAGTTACTTTTGCTCTTTAGGCGCCCACTCCTCAATGGCATAATAATCGGTTTAGTCTCCCTTACCAAATCTATAGGGAATTACATATCCCTATGTGGTGGTAATCCACTCACCTCCTCGAATATGTCCGGATACTCCCTCGCTATAGGCATAGATGATAATTCATCGTGTGTGGTCCTTAGCGAATAAAAAAGGTAATCATCATCTCATTGTCAGGCAGGCAGCCTACATCCAATCTAGGCCGATCATCCATCCCTATCATCACTAACTTCCTCTCCCAATCCACCACTACTCCATACTTTTGTAGTCAGTCCATCCCCATAATAATACTAAATTCCATGAAACCCAAAATAAAGCAATCACAAACAAACAAACATCGGTGACTCGATAAGACTAAGTCTCGATAAACCATGCAATAGCTAGTCCATCCCCCAAAAAGGTTTTGACCAATCAAAGATCGGTCAACTATCTCAGGTTTCAGTCCAACTATATCTACCAAATTATAAGATATTAAAGAATGTTAAGCCCTAGTTTCGAATAAAACATATACGGATATATTGGAAATAGAAAGCATACCACATATAACAACACTCTTCCCCTTCTCCTTCATCAATGGAGCATACGATTAAGCTAGAGTATTGTTCAAAGCGTAAGTAGTCAGAACCTGCTTATTCCTTGGCGGTTCGGATGGTCCTTCTTGATATTCCTATACTTATTGCAATTGTTTTACGTTTTGCCTTTCGCCTTACAGTCTCTGGTAAGATAACCATTCTCCCTATAATTTTAGCAAGTAGGTTCCTACTTGCCCTTCTTTTGGCCACACTTCTTCTGCACCTACTTCATTGTATTGGTGTTGTTGTTCACCCTCTTCTTGCCTCTCCCGCTTGGTTATGGATTTGGCCCACTATAAGAATCAACAATCGGCCTAGAATTCGAACATAGACTCTCGTGTCGAAGATCCTTCTTCACCGGCTTTTTAAAGAACTCATCAATCTGTCCTACCGACTTCGCTCTTAAGTGGTCATCCATGCCCATAATAAACTTCACGTTCTTCTTTAGTGGAGTATCAATGAAAAAATAGACCTTACTTCAATAACATATCGAACCCAGCTATGTACTCTGACATAGACACATCCAAATATCTTAAATCACTAAACTACAAAACAACACCGACTTTTGAGCGGTGATATATAATTCACCTCTAATCTCAACTTAAACTGCTCCTAAGTAATCTGATCCTTGGGATGGTAAACTTGGTTGTATTCCACTACCCTATAACTTGCCACTGAATCCTTCTAAAGGTTAGCTTCCTCTTCACCACATCCTCCAATTCCATATCCTCAAAGATTCTTTCATAGGTGTCCAATAAACTTGCATATCAATAGTTGATTCCATTCCAAAAAATAGTTTCCCACCTAGAGTAGAAATAGTTGGCTCAATCTTATAAGATGTAATAAGAATGATCAGTCTCTCTAAAAGGAATAAGTGGTATTCGTGAATGCACTAAGACTTATATTCTACACATATACTACTATATAGTTCTAAAAACCAAAATATAACAAGTGCGCTCTTTCAAATATCACTTGATCCATTCTAAGGTGATAACTTCTACCTTATCACTGATGGTGCAAGTGTCAACATAAGTCATCTACGCAACCTAAGATCTAATACCAAATGTGATGATCGCCCTATACCTCTGATACGTAATATACTTATAGAGTGTGCTATGGAGGTACCCAGACGATATAAGGTGATAGTCAAGGGTGTAATGTAATGAAAATCAAAACATAGAATCTGTAGAACATCTCATAGAGATAGACAAGATATAATAATAGCATAGATGTAAAATAGGCGAGACAGTTATATAATCAATATGAACATAAATAAGAACATTAAAATGCAACAGGTTCATAGATTATACAAAACCAGAAGTAAAAGAGTTTATACATCCCAAATCTCCAAAATAAACTCTATAAATGTCTCTAAAGTAATACAAGTACTGGTATAGCTCTATAGTACCGTGCAATGAAAAAACCAATAGCAAGCTCTAAAGTATAGATATGTGAAAGCATAGTTTCCTGCTCGTACTTCATACAGCTCCATGTGCTATCCAAACATGTTATCTCTAATTTACTCATTTAAGAGTACCCAAGACAATAAGGAGCAAATCATAAATCCTTAGGTCAGATGAAAGTCTAGCGTGAGCAATACATAATCTCAAAATACTAAAAAAATCGTACATAGTAAATAGGGGCATAGGGCATGAAGACTTACCTAACTTGTCCCTGCATTTAAAGAGTTAGCACATAACAATCAATATATGTTAATCTACTATCATCATTACATAAGTATAATACACTTGAAGTATAGTATCTGGTGTTTAGTTATACGGTTAAAAATACCTATGTCATGTGACACCTTAGGTTGATAAAAAACCATGGCAAAGATAGCATCCATAAAAAAATGCTCACCATCACCCATGTGCATTGGATATATGATAACTTGTATGGCACAATCACAAACCAGCGACTCAATCAAATCCAGCTTCTTTTGTGCTTGAATCCATGCCATATCGTAAGGTTAAGAACTAGACTCACAATCTGATAATCCACTGTTGTAAGGTTAGAAGCAATCGTATAACAACCCAGTATTAAGGGTAATTAATAAAACCCAATAGTAATTATTTAATTAGTTAAAATGTACTTTAGAGATTAAATACGAATAATTTGGATTTATTTTGGAATATTAGAGTTTTATAATAAAGTATTTAGTGAAGAAATTAACTGGTTTTAAAAATCACTATTTGTTAAAAGATTATGAATAAATTAATTAATAAATTATTTAATTATTAGGTTTAGGACATAATTATATGATGTTTAATTTAAAATGAGTTAAAAATGGAAATAAATTCTTGAAATTTTTGAAATGTTGGGAAAATAATTATGTGTTGTAAATATAATTTTTATTTGATATTTTATTATTATATGAGTTAAATAGAAAATAATTTATAAAAGAAAAGAAATAAAATAATAAAAATAAATGATTATTTACCAAGCCCCAGCACATGAACCCAAGCCCAAAACTTATTATTCCCACTACTGATATTTCTAAATCTAGAGTATTTTCATTCTGGATAGTTCACCCTTGCTTACAAATATAGTTACGTTCAAACAAAAAGGAAGGGGATGCTCCTTCTCTAGTAATCTTTCTCTTATAAAACAAATTAAATAAATTGCCATAATTCTCCAAAATCGAATACGTGCATCTTGACACTGATAAGCGCTTAAGGCGAGAATAAATTAGGGTTTCATTGATGATTTGGAGTTTTGGAATGTGCATAGAAAGAAAGATGGAGTTCACAGGTTTCAGGTGAGTATCGCATGCACAAGTATATGTTTAATTCCTCTTATATTATACATATATAGTGTTTGGATGGATGTATGATCGAATTCGTTATGTGTGCATCAAAGTAGAGAAAAAACCGTTTATAAAGGAGGAGTAGATGGCCAAAATTGATCGAAATGGTCGATTGGGAACGCGACCAGTAGGTTAACCAGTCGATCGAACCGATCGACCGCTAAATGTCGATAGATGGTGCTACTGCTTAGAAAAAAGCATGTATTGCACAGCGGTAAAGGGTTGTGCCCTTCAACCAACCCACCTAGGTTCGAGTCCTACATTATGTTATATTTGTAAATGTATATTTTAATAGTAAATAAACTATATTTGCTTGGAAAATAAATATAAGAATTGAATAAAGTAAATATATAATTTTATAAAGAAATTTTTTACTTAAAATTCAGTATTTAGAAATATTTAAAATTACTAGTTTATTGAAAATATTCAATTTGAGTTTAAAATAATTATTTAAAGATATATATAAATTCTAAGAAAATGAGATATATTTTCTTATTAATATTTCAAGTCTTTTAAAGAGAATTTCATGATTGACAAGTTTAATTAGAAGTTTATTATGTTTATATTTACATTTGACAATAGAAAATATGTATTTAAAAATCTAAAGTTTATTTAAATATCCAGTTTAATTCAAAAATGATTAATATGTGTTTCTATTATTCTCATCTCAGTTATATTGAACTTTGACATTTTAAATGATTTATAGTCGAATATTAACTTAATTATTTTATAAATTTAATCAGTCTGTTTTATTTACTTTTGTGGTTTCTCCTTTCTTTTATATCGAATTAGATCATATGTCGATTCACCGTTGATATTGATTTGATTAACGTATGGTGACGAATTCCTTTGGTATGGATTTTTGATATTTCTATTTTTGTGATATTTTTGTTTACGATTATTTTAATTCAATGTAGCGCAGAATTTAAAAAAATGGAGTTATAATACCGTCTGGTAAGAGATTTTCGGTAATATTTCTCTAGTTATTCTTTGAACTCATTATATGGAATATTATGGGTATTGAGTGTAGTTTTTGAGCAGTGGATAAACATTTGAGTATCACGTGCTCGTATGGGATGTCATTGTGTATTTATTCAATTATTTATTATATGTGAATTGCACTCACGTGACAAGAATAAGGATGATGGTTTATACTTACGTGAGGAGATGCTTGGGATTGAGCAAACTCATGGATGCTGAGTTCTGAGGGTGTACCCATATATATATATATATATATATATATATATATATGTGTGCGTGTGTATATATGTAAGTATATATATATATATATAATCCACTTGTCTATCATGAAGCACTCCTTGATATGATTTGGAGTTAGAGGGAACTAGATTTGGCTAATATCCACCCTAGTGACCCAGTCGAGGGGTCGCACTGTAGTTCCATGACATCTTTATTATATTAGATATGCATCATGGGATTTTAGTGACTTGGGTAGCCCTAGACCCTTTTTTCCAACTAGGGTAGCAGTCTGTTACCATAAAGTCATGATCCAAGATCGTGATGAGGAGCCCTCGCATTGATGAGCACATTAGGTAGATATTGTCACAATCATTGGGGATGTAACTAAAGACCATAGGATTAGATCCGAGTGGGTACCCCAGGGCTCCTGGAGCTGGTGGTTTGCTATTAGTCTCCCATCTTGTTCTACATAGAATGGAAGATAAGTACATATTATTTATATACCTTGCTATGTATATGTATGGGTGGTGTGACCCATGCATTATGATATGACTCTACTTGGGACCTTGTTCAACCAATTTTCGTTACTGTTTATTTCTATATGAGGAGATAATATTATACATGTGATGTGATAACTATCCAGAGTATAGTGGATTCTCATATCTTTTATTATGAATGAATCTTTGATAGGTGAACTATATATTTTTATTTTATATTGATGTTGATATTTTATTATTGAGATTGAGAAGTATACTTAAGTAATGTTGTATGCTAGCCTAACTATACTAGGCGACATCTCATATTAATGAATTCTAGATTTTAATAATGGTTAGTGATTTGGATGATTCACCCATCTATCATTGATTCTATGATTTTCTATTAGATGTGTTTTATATGGGTGAGGTCATTTTCATATCTACTTTGATTAATTACATTTAATTTGAGATATCAGAGCTAGCTGTTGTTTGTAGAGACTTTCTTGTGCTAATCGGGATATCATTGTTTATCTTAAATGTATTATAGATGTATATTAACCTATTCATTAGACATAGTCTAACTTGTATGTTATTTACCTAATCCTAGGGTCCGTCTAAGACATTATAGTTTTAATGATGAAGAGACTAGATTTTATTTTGTGGGCATAGAAGAGACTTGATATATTTACTTGAATATTAGCAATGTAATGTAGACACATTGTGTATTTTATACAGTGTTGAATATTAATTACACATTATATATTATTCAAGATGTTTTGTACTCTCACTACAACAACCCGCACCATAATAGGCCTAAATTTGATGAAATTAAAACCCAAGTCCATTAGGATATGGATTACTAGTTTTGGTAACCTATAATGAACATAAATATATTAGAGAGAAATCCACATAAAATCCCAGCAAAATAGAAATATATAATAGAACATATAAGCTGACCAAGGCTACTACCTTGGAATCAATATTATTCCTCTAGTATCCGATTGCCTTGCCAACGCCAATCATGAATGAGAAGACTTCACCATATGTAGTTCCCATTTTTCACAATAGTCTATCCCTCTAAATCTATCATGTGGGTTGCAATAAGGAAGAGGTCTGAACAACGTTCTGGTGACTTGAAAATTATATGCTTTATCCATAATACCACTTTATGTTAATTGATTCCTATTTAAGTGTTAAGTCCATTATTTACGGCTAATTCGTTCAATCCTATATGCATGTGCGATATGCCTAACCTCCTATGAGGTATAACTATATATATGCCTACACATATACATACATATATATATATATATATAAACATAAACGTTGTACTACCCAAAAACCCAAGCCAATTAATACTTCTTAAGTAGAGGAAGGAATACCCAACTTCCATTTAATACCTCAATCCTAAAGCAGGCCCTTTGTATCGTAATCGCTAATTAATCGGTTCCAGCTATAGAGATTGATGACCACAGATACGTCTTAATAATTTAATTACCATATTACTAACGCATCTCAAAGACTCATATAAGAGTTAACTAGTCCACCTCCAACAAACAAACAACTAAAAAAAATTAAACTTTTAGGTCTATGCGTATACCATATAGATTCTACATTATTAGGTAGTGAAATCTATCGAGACATAACCCGATTCTATGCTACCAACTGCTTGGGACCATTGGTGGTCATAGTCTATATGCTAACCCTGTTACTAAATACCAGTACAACAACAATATTTGTTATAGCCCACTGACTTCCCACAAGCGAAATCTCGTTTAGACTAACCTAGTGTAAGTCAAGGAAAATTCTCATTCCAATTACTTAATACCTCTTATCAGAAATGAAGCAGGCCCCATTTCTCCAAAATGTGCTAGGTCATTTAATACTTCAAATCTGAGGCGAAACCTAGGCATATTTTCCTCTACTTATACGCAACCACACATCCCTTTCCCACAAATCCTATGGTTGGAGATGTCCTACATTGGTAGTAAGTACACACGACCGCTGGTAGCCTATAAGTGAATGGTAGACTTCTGTTGTGTAACTCTATTGACCTCGCATCCCAACGCGCTAACGAATAAACCAATCACCCTAAGCTTAGATGTTCGGCTAAGCCGACTAATTCATGCTCATTTTAAACATATAATTAAGGCTATATAATTTTCCACCATGAAAATTATACTACCTTCCAGCATTTAATTCCTATCTTATACGCTTATTTACTATATTCCATAAGTGTTTATTATCTGCAATAAATGGTTATTATTATTCTATTTGGACAATCTCTAATAACAGTTATTTATTCTTTCTAATTCATCTTATTTTGCATATTTCAATTCCCTATAATTGCTATATTAAATCTTTTAATCAGTCTCAGTAAACACATCTATGTCCCTATTTAATTCTTTTTACTGCCTATCAACTGCACATTATTGCCCTATTAATTTAGGAGTAACTATCTCTTTTTCATTTACACCTCCTAATCCTATAATTTACTATGCTATTTACAACTAACTATCCTAATTATAAGTTATGCGAATATCAACATTTATTACGCTATATATATTTCGGAAGGCATGGTTATACGTGGTTGTGTGTGTGTGTGTATTCCTATTTCTAGCTATTAATTCCCAAACCAAAACTTTCCTTTCCACGTTTCAATTTATCAGAGCTATGCTTCCAAAAGGTATTATCATTATAACTTTCCATAAATTGATCAAAGTGAAACCTTTGCTTCATTTGAATAATAAAGAATTATCTCTTTTCTTTTATTGAAGTAGACAATGCAACCTACGGGGAAGAACATCCGCATTTTACACATTTTTTTTCATTTTTGTTATATTTGTTATTATTTGTAATGATGCAATTTTTATACATTTTTGGAATTAAATAATTTATATAAATTACATAGAAATAGGTACAATTAAATTATACCCACAATGCTTCTAATAAATTAAAGCATAGAACTCACATTCAACATCAAATTAGGGCAGCCTAAATTAATATTAACAAATTGCACCAAGTTATCCTAAATTTGGAATAAACCTTACAATCTTATCAACATCCCATTTTAACAAATTTAGGAATCGATTTCCAAACTTCCATATTAGGGTGTAAACACCGTTTCTATTCCAATTACCTATCTTACAGAATATGCAGGCAATTGTAATGACTTGGAATTCTTAACATTTCAAATGGAAATATTTAATTTATTTAAATATTCAAGTATGATTCAATTAATAAACAATAAGAGAGTCAATTATTAATAAAAAAAGACCTGATTTTAACAACAAATTTTCAAATGAATTTATAGGATTTTTTCATAATTTTTAATTTAAAAAATATTTAAATTATCGTTTGACACAATTTCAACAAACATTGGTATTTTTGAACTTTTACAGAATAAGTTAAACGGTGTATTTTATTGTTGTTTCAAGATCATGTCGCATTGTTGTGCACGATAGTATTTTTTTTCTGTCATTCGCGGTTCATACGCGAATGGGATACTGTGTAGGGAAGTGCCAAAGAACCCTCTCTTATCTCTCACTTCTTTTCCCTCTTTCTTTTTTTCATATTCTTTCTATTATAAACCATTTTTAACCTAACCATCTCTTTTAAAAATCAAAATCAAGTGATTTGGTTAACATTAAATTATGAAACCGAATCCGTTGAGTTCATATAGGTGCAAGCTTCGAATCTATATGTGTTGTTTAGTATATGGCGTAACTTGGGATTGCTCAATTTTGCTTGGCCGAGCTAGGGTTATGGTATGGTGGACCAAGAGGCGACAATATGTGAAGACGAGGGGGCATTGGATTTCTCATGAGAAAGGGAGCTAGTGGTCGTCGTTTGGGCATATGCGATCGCTTCTAGTGGAATGCGGCATTTGCTTAGTCGCATGTCACCCTGCATGTCGCATCATGGAGGAGACAATAGAGATCAACTTGATTGGGTCCCTTGCGATACTCAATGGAAGTTGAGTCTGTTTGGTGGAAGCGGTGCAATGTTTCATGGAGTGTTGATCGAGATTGGGTGTCCATGCACAATTTGGGGGGAGTTGTGTTTCGTGTGTGTACAATGAATGGTTTGGGAGAGAAGGAGGATTAGGGGGAAGGTGATTTAATTAGTAGTTAATTTAAGTAATTAATTAATTTAATTAACTTGAAGTCTATTGAATCAATAACTATTGCATACGAGGTCCAATCGAGGAGCGGTATTTTGCATTGCACTCATAGGACATTATCTACACATTGGAATTGATTTCAACAAGTTTGGAGCAAGTGGAACTTTGAGCTATAATTGAACGTCATTCGATTTTATATGGTCATAATAGCAATTTAGACTTTCTAACTATGAGATATGGCTGTTTGAAGTTTGGCAGTTTTTAGAATAGCTTAATGGGTAATTAATGAGATTAGGGATAGACCCTCTAACCTATTTCAGGTTTTAGACTATTAGGTGTAGAAGTAACCTTCCCTAAATCATTTTTCCCCATCTCCCTGGTAGATCTAAGCCTCCATTAACCATTTCTTCATCGAAACCTTTACCTTTGTCCTCCAAATTAAGTCTAAATCATTGATAAAGGGTATATTAGTAAGTATATTGGCTAGAGAGATTCCAATCAATATTTTTGCAAAGAGAAATTAGGTCTTAGCCCTTCATTTTCGGATTAACCTTGATTTGCATGCAAAATTTGGATTTTTGGGCGTTCGGCAAGCGATTTGTCATATCACACCTTTTATATATGTATCTATAGGTTTTAACATGTTTTGGAACCATTCTAAATTCAAAACTATGTTTCAATGCGGTTTCAAAACCAAACCATTGTGAAAACGAGAATAAAAGAATTTTTGGTGTTTTAATCGTATTATTTGGATGTGTGATTGCCTCTACAGATATTAGGCTGCATTATAGGTACATTAGATGATAATTGCAGTAATTTTTTGCATGTTTTGCATGCTTGGATATTATTTGATGTGTGTGTTATTTATGTATGTGCATTAATGGTTGAAAACGCTCATCGAAGCGAATTAGACGTAGGAAGCGTAGAACCAACTTTGACGAATAGGCTTTTCAATATTAGGAGTCGTATCTATACATAGGAAAGGCACGCGAGTCGAAGAATTGAGTATAGCGATTAAATCGCGTGAAATTAGAGTTTGAAGATGCTACAACTTTTCTTTCCAATAACATTTTTTCAATGGTGGGGTGCTCGAGTGTGACTTCGGACCCGGTGGTGCCTTGATGGAGGTTTGTTCTAATCTATTGTGGTGAACACCTGAACAACAAATGATGTCCCGTGGTGTTATTTTTGGGGTCTGGTAAGAAAATCTTGCTTGGGGGTTATAGTGGCATGCTTCAGGTTTGACTTCAAGATAAAAGAGTATGGTTATGGGACTAAACTAAGGAAATTCCAATCAAGAAATATGTGGAAGGATTTCTAGGATGTTTTGGGTCAGGAAAGTTTTTGCTACGGGTTTTAAGAGAGGTGGCTTCGAGTTTAGACACGAAGTGACCTAAGAAAATTTTGGACATCAAGATGACTTAAGGAGACTAGTAAAGCGATGGCATTGCGCTTTGAGACGATGGTTTTGGAACTTTGATACGATGGCTCTTTGACTTTTGACGAGGGACTATAGGCTTTCTGAGGATGATTACTCAAGATGGGAGTTGTGACAGTGATCCATAAGGATAAGTTCAACGATGAGAGCTTGTGAGTAGAATTTACGATTGTGTTCTACTACGAATATAGCTGGGATGGAATAATGATCGAGTTACACTATGAAGATGTGTGTAAAGGGATCTTTTGATCAAAGGTTTCTAGTGTGCTTGTACAAAAGCTGTATTTAGGGACATCCACCTTGATTATGATTCCATCTAGATCGTAAGACTATATATTACATAGACTTTTATGATTATGAGTCTATTCCTAGCCTTACGAAGCGGCATAGATTTGAGCACTAAAGAAGCTGGGATTTGATTGAGTCCCTAGTTTGCAACTGTGCTATACGAGTTAAACATATCCAATGCACACGAGTGATGGTGAGGATTGTTTAATGGATGTTATATTTTCCATTATTGTTTATCACCATAGGGTATCACACGATGTAAGTATTTTTGATCGTATACCTAGACACTATTGTACTTTGACTATAGTACACTTATATGGTGATGATAGTAGACTAGCTTATATTGATTGTTGTATGCTAAAGTTTGGATGCATGGGCAAGTCAAGTATGATTTTTTATGCCCTATGCCCCTATTTACTATATACGATATTAGTAGTATTTTAAGATGACGTATCACTTATATCAAACTATTGTCCGACTCGAGGTTTTATGTTTTTCTTCTTATTATCTCGCATACTCTTAAATGAGTAGATTAGGGATAACGGGTCTATATAGCGCATGGAGTTGTACGAGGTATAAGAAGGAGGCCACGCTTTCATTTATCTATGCTTTGAAGCCTACTATTGCCTATTTTTCTATGCAATACTGTGGAACTATACCGGTACTTGTATTACTTTAGAGACAGTTATGGACTTTATTTTGGAGATTTGGGGTGTATGCACTTTTACTTTCAGCTTTGTATAATCTGTGAACCTGTTGCACACTTGTGTTCTTATTTATGGTTCATATGATTATATCATTGTCTCGCCTATTTTACACCAATGTTATTATTTTATTTCATATGCAGCGTAAGATGATCTATTGGTTCTATATTTGGATTTTCGTTACTTCATGTTAATACCATGAATATTGATTTTGATGACAACAACCATATAAATATAAGCATTAATGTTTTCCAAGTTGCATAGTATATTTTTGCATGATATTATACAGGTTTATATAAGTACAGGACAAACGAGTTTGAAGACTAATCAGTAAAAAGACTAGAGATGTAACAACCTGCAAACTTATCACTTTAATAAATTTCTTTATTTAAATTAATTTGAGATTTAATGATTTAGTAATTATTATAATTATTTAAAATAATTATTTTATAATGATGATGACTCAATTTTAAAAGTTATAAAGTAATAATTTATCATTTACAATAATTTTATAAAGATATATACTTGATTTGAAATCATAAGAAAAATTCGATTCGCTTTGTCGAAATAATAGCGATTGTTGTAAATAATTGTTAATATTGATATATATACATATATACATATATTTGTTTTCGATATATCTTCTTCTTATCCTTCATTTTCAACATGAAATTCTTTTAAGGAGGGAAGTCTGTAACGACCCGTAAACTTATCGCATTAATAAATTTATTTATTTAAATTAATTTGAGATTTAATGATTTAATAATTATTATAATTATATAAAAAAAATTATATTGATGATGACTCATTTAAAATGGTTATAAAGTAATAATTTATCATTTATAATAATTTTATAAAGATATATACTTGATTTAAAATCATAAAAACAATTTGTTTCGCTTTATCGAAATAATAGCGATTTTTGTAAATAATTGTTAATATTAATTTATATGGTTTTATTACTCAAATGTGATCATTTTAATCAATTAAATATGATAACAAATTGATTTCAAAATTTTGTTTAAAAATATGTGTATATTAACTAAAAAGTGAAAATATGACCAGAAATTGAAACCGAGATTCGTAATGATACAACGTATAGAAGTTGTACAACGTTGTGGAGATATGTGACATACATATGCACATATACATGTACATACATGAAAACATATTGACATGCATATGGACACACATATACACATATAACTAAATATATAAATATTATTAAAAATATATAAGATATTTTCTAAATTCCTTAACCCTTAAGCAAACCCAATGTCAACACTAACCATAAAAGTACAAGAACATGACCTTTTCCATGATAGATGTGACTTGGGCCGTGCATTGTAGGGTGGAGGGTGATGATGGTGGTGTATGTGATGGTGATGAAAGTGCGATGTATGTACAGATATTTTCCTTCTCTTATGTAACGACCCGTATTTTTACGGATCGAAAGATCGTAAAACAGTTGTCATTAGGTCATCATATTGTAAAGTCATTCAGAATTTAGGTCGTGTAGTAGCTTAGGGCATACAGTGGTTTAGGACGACTTAAGAGAGTGGAGCGACCTATAGAATTTGACCGACTTAAGAAGGGTAGACGACTTAAGGAATTGACCGACTTAAGAAGGGTAGGCGACTTAAGAAGTTGGAGACTTAAGAGTTTAGACGACCTAAGGAACTAAGCGGGTTAACGACCTAGGGGTTTGGGTCATTCGAGCGACTTAAGGAGTTATTGTAGTTAGGTCGTGGACGAGTTAAGGCTTAAGTCGTTTATTCGTTGAGTCGTTAAGTCGTCCAAACGACTTAGGTAGAAATGCGGCAGTGTGTTGAGTTATTAGGCCATGTCCAGTTAAGTCATGACTTATGATAAGTCGTTAGGTCGCCTGTATGGTTAAGTCGTAGGATCTGCTAAGTCGTAAGTCGTTGAGTCGTTGAGTTTTAGGTCGTGCCTAAGTGTTAGATCGTGCGTATGTGTTAAGTCACGCACGAGTTAGGTCGGCAATGTCGTTAAGTCGTAGGTCAGGGATTTTCTTAAGTCGTGGACGACTTAAGGGGGCAGACGACTTAAGAATTCCAGCCTATAAATATGGGGTTTTCTCACTTTTTGGGATCCGGATTTCGAAGTGACGAAGTGGTGCTATTTTGAGAGCTCGAGTTCTACACTTCTTCACTTCTTTTTCTCCACTCTAATCTTGTGATTCCTTCCATTCAAATCGAAGATCAAGATCGAAGATTCAAGAGCAAAAGTTGAAGATCTACATTCTTCGAAGAGAGATTTCATCGTTTGAAGCGGAATTTTGGCGGATCGAGCTAGATCCTTTGCTGTCCAAATCTGTAGTGTATTGGTTTTTGGTTGTTTAGGAGATTCGGTGAGTGGTGATTATCTCTCACACGGATCCAAAGGAGTATATAGGATTGGTGGCTTGATTTTGTGTTAAATAGTGATTCTCATGCATTTTCTTAACCTAAGTATAGATCTATTGTTCATGATGATTTGACATCCATTTTACTACATGTTAATCTATGCAAGTTCATTCATCAAGTTGTAGGGATATTGTTCATGATTCATACTTGTTAGATTTGGACTTTTTATTTACAATATTGCCATTTTAGTTATAATTGTTTATTTGATCATGTTTGAATGCCTGATTACTTGGATTAATGTTGACTTGATTGATTGTTGTAAATTAGTTGGTTGATGATTTGATTTAGACAAGTTGGTTAAAAATGATTCAAAAGCTAAGGGAAAGGCTCTTGAATTGGAAAAGCTGCTTGTGGCATATGTGGCGGATGACGAAGCTCATATGGATAGATTTGATGATGTTGATGTTGGGATGAGGCTTTGCTATGATGAGATGAAGCGAGGCATGGTATGTGATAGCCTTGGTTTAATCCAGACGGGATCATTCCAAGCATGTTGAAGACTCGGTGATATGGTTCGAGTTTGAGGATAATGGTTGGCTTGAGAAGCGCTTGAGCTAGTATGGAAATAGTCGTCGAGGAGGATGACTAGAAGGCTAAGATTTTACCGTTGTTGAAGGTTCTAGCTGGATCAAAGCAAGAGTACGTTGAGCAGATTCGATAGTCCTTAAAGACTATGATTGTAGTCGAGTACTCTGGGCAGATTCGATACTCCTAGGCACAGGCTGCGACGACATGCAGAGTTCTGTCTAGAACCGGGGTTTCCATTAGCCCTTGACGGACGGCTGAAAGAATGTGTCGGTCATTCAATTAACGGTGATATTGAGGCAATGATAACAGTGATAGCAGGAGTCATGGATGTTTGGTTGTATCGTCATTCGGTCTCAAGAGCGGTATTTTCTGGGTGCTTATCTGATCTTGGTTTAGGCCTTGGGGGTTTGTACTTGGAAAACATCGCCCTTGACTCGAGTGATAATTGCTTTACTTTGAATGTCTGCTTTGCTATGTTCTTTTTTGCTTAGTGTGTCTGGAATTTACCGCTCACTAAGACTGTTGTCTGACTCAAGGCTTTATGTTTAACTCTTATTGCCTTGGGCTGTTCATCCATTTTGGGATGGGCAGACTAGGTAACCGGTGACAGGTGATGTTCTTAGTTTCTGACGATGCTGATGACGAAGACGAGCTTGAGGCTTGCATATTATTTTCTTACTATATGTACTGGATGTTCCGCTGTTTGTATAGTCTCTGAGAGATATGTAGTGAGGCTTGATGTATTGACTATTCAGATGTTTGTATTCAACTATTATTGAGGTTTAATAGAGATTTTGTTCTGTAAAGCTTCACTATATATATATATTTTTTTTCTATTGTATTTTATCCTTGCGCTGTGAGTTATACGATAGATACTACTGTTTTAACTTTACCCTGGCGATTGTCCATAGCTGCCTGGCACACCTTTCAGCGCACTATTCCTACGTTTCGTGCAGGGGTCATGGGCGGTCGTCACATTTGGTATCAGAGCCTTGGTTAATCGATTTTACCCAACGTTCGCTGACGTAACTACGTATGAGAGACGTAATTGTATTTTAATGGATGATTACTATATATAATATAGTAGCTTAGAATGATTTGAACCCTGTATGAAGTTGTTTCTCAAGGTGTGTTGATCATTCCTTTTATCGATACTAAGGATGAGTCGAAGAGGGAGACCGGCTGCTAGGGAAGGCCGTGCTGCTGAGGGGGCTGCTGATTATGCTGCTATGTTCGAAGCTATGATGACTTCAATCATGAGAAGGATGCCAGCTCCGAGGCCATCTGTAGATGTTGGAGTTCAAGTTCAAACCCCAAGACCGGTGGATTTTGCTAAGTTGTGTAAAGATTATACTGCTCTTGGAGGAAAGGTTTTCTTAGGAACGGAGTCAACCATTGAAGTCCAGAGATGGATAGATGCTTGTAGAAGGATCTTTGGTGATTTGGGAATCGAGGATGCAACCAAAAGGAAGCTCGCATCAAGACAGCTTCAAGGAAGAGCTTCTGATTGGTGGAACTCTATCACCATTGATACTCCGGAGGAAGAAATTACTTGGGAGCAATTCCAAGCCAGATTTGAAGCCAAGTTCATTTCTACAGCTCAGAAATCTGTTCTGTTCAGGAAGTTTGTGGAGCTCAAGCAAGGTGGAAGACCGGTTCTCGAGTATGTTTCTAAGTTCGAAGCTTTGTCCAAGTATGCCCGGTCGTATATTGAATCTCCTTATTAGAAGAACGAGAAGTTTGTGATAGGCTTGGATAGTTATCTTGGGAGGCAGTTGGTGGATCATTTGGACGATCCATTTGAGAAGCTTGTAGAGAAGGCTCTAAGGCACGAGAATCTGTTTCCTAAAGAAGGATCTGTTGTTGCTGTGACCAAGGAAGAATCTAAACCACAGCAGGGTGGAAATAAAAAGAGGAAGCAGCAGCAGCAAAAGGGTAAGGATGGCCAGAAAAATCCAAAGGGTGAAGTGACCTGCTACAACTGTCAGCAGAAGGGCCATTTCTCCAGGGATTGCAAGAATCCGAAGGTGCCGGTGAAGTGCCACAACTGTGACAAGCCGAGGCATGTCAAGAGGGATTGTCCAGAACCGCGGAAGGACAAGCAGATTGTGCAAGCTTATGCTTTGGGGGCTATTCCATCATCTTCGAAAGCCTCTACCGCTGAAGAGAAAGGAAAGAGTGTGGTAGTTCAAGGTACTCTTTCAATATGTGGTGTTCCAGTTAGAGTGTTATTCGATACTGGGGCGTCGCATTCTTTTGTTTGTAATGAACTTGTAGACCGGTTGGGTTTAGAACCGGATATTTTTGATAGGCCATTGGTTGTGACTAATCCAGTTGGGGGTTCGTCTTGTTTGTGTATGATATGCCGTGGTCTGATTGTATCGAGTCATGATTGCTCTTTTGTTTGTGATTGTTTTGTTCTGAACTTTGCGGGGTTCAGAATTATTTTGGGTATGGACTGGCTTAGGAAGTATGCGGCAAAGGTTGACTGTGAAAGGTTGGAGGTGACAGTCGAGAATGTGGAGGGGCGAAAGGTTGTGATACGATGTAAACATGAGGAAGGTGTCTTCATGAGCTTCATGTATTCGCTGGTTGTTCCATGGGATGGACTGTCATCTGTGCCAATCGCTAATGGATTTGAGGATGTCTTTGATGAGGTCAAAGGGTTACCGCCGCATAGAGAGATCGAGTTTCGTATCGATTTAGTTGAAGGAGCCAGACCTGTTGTGATGCCTCTTAGGCGGATGGCGCCTAGAGAACAGCAAGAGTTGAGGGTGCAAGTTAATGACCTTTTACAGAAAGGATTCATTCGGCGTAGTGTGTCTGAATGGGGTGCACCAGTTGTGTTTGTAACCAAAGCGGATGGATCAATGAGGTTGTGTGTGGATTATCGTGAACTGAATAAAGTGACTAAGAAGAACAAGTATCCATTGCCAAGAATAGATGACTTGTTTGATCAGCTTCACGAAGCTAAGGTGTTTTCTCAGATGGATTTGGCAACGGGATTTCACCAGTTAAGAGTGGCTAAGGATAGTGTGCCGAAGACTGCTTTCAGAACACCATCTGGTTTCTTTGAATGGATGGTAATGCCATTTGGATTGACCAATGCGCCAGCGTATTTTGTGGATCTGATGAATAGAGTGTTCAGAGATCAGTTGAATAAGTTCGTGCTAGTGTTCGTGGATGATATTCTGATTTATTCCAGAACTGAAGAAGAACACAAGACGCACTTGCGTATTGTTTTGGAAATCTTACGGAAACATCAGCTGAAGGCTAAGTTTGCAAAGTGCCACTTCTGGAAGAGTGAAGTGAGGTTCTTAGGCCATATTATTTCTGGAAGCGGAATAGCGGTTGATC
Source organism: Allium fistulosum (assembly GCA_030737815.1). Classification (NCBI taxonomy): domain Eukaryota; kingdom Viridiplantae; phylum Streptophyta; class Magnoliopsida; order Asparagales; family Amaryllidaceae; genus Allium; species Allium fistulosum. The sequence goes on from CM060902.1 coordinate 744,577,324, forward strand.
CCGCCAAGATAGCAGCAATCCAGGATTGGAGTAGACCTAAGAATGCATCTGATGTGAGAAGTTTTCTTGGATTAGCAGGATACTATCGTCGATTTAGCAAAGACTTTTCCAAGGTAGCTGCACCATTAACAGGATTGACGAAAAAGAATCAAGTATTCAGATGGGATGCTAAGTGTGAGCAAGCTTTCGGAATCCTGAAAGAGCGACTGACAAGTGCTCCTGTTTTGACTATTCCAAGTGGAAATGATGAGATGGTGGTTTACACCGATGCATGTGGTACTGGACTTGGAGCAATGCTGATGCAGAAGGGTAAAGTTGTTGCGTATGCAAGTCGACAACTGAAGCCGCACGAAAGGAATTATCCGACTCATGATTTGGAGTTAGCAGCGATTGTATTTGCTCTAAAGATGTGGAGACATTACCTATTGGGAGTTCGATTCGAGTTGTTTACAGATCATAAGTCGTTGAAGTATCTTTTCTCCCAAAAGGATTTGAATCTTCGGCAGCAACGATGGCTAGAGTTTTTGGCATCATATGATTTTAGTATAGCCTATACTCCGGGAAAGGGTAACGTAGTGGCAGATGCGTTAAGTCGAAGACATGCAGGATTGGGAGCCATGTTTTCAGAATGGAAGAGTCTCGAGTATTTGGCTGGATTTGACTTCAGGCCCAAAGGTGAAGTGGAACCTGAGATGTTGGCAAACTTATCGATAAGACCGACTCTTGTGGAAAGGATTGGCGAGAGCCAAAAGCGAGACGATAAGTTTTTCAAGATTATCCGTGATTTGGAATCTGGATTGGACCCAGGGAAGGATAAAGGATTCGAGGTCGATCGAGAGGGTTGGCTTCGAAAGCAAGGACGACTAGTTGTTCCCGATATAGATGAATTGAGAGATGAAGTTCTGAAGGAAAGTCATCACTCGAAGTTGACAATTCATCCAGGTGGAAATAAGATGTATCGGGATATGAAGAGAACATATTACTGGGAAGGTATGAAGAAGGATTTTGGAAATTTTATTTCCAAGTGCATGAACTGCCAGTTGGTAAAAGCCGAACAAAAGAAGCCCAGTGGATTGCTTCAGCCATTAGAAGTTCCTACATGGAAGTGGGAGCAAATATCGATGGATTTTATCGATGGACTACCTAGAACCAGAACGGGAAATGAAGGGATTTGGGTCATCGTAGATCGTTTGACTAAGAGTGCAAGATTTATTCATGTTCGATCAACCAGGACTGCATCAAAGTTGGCTGAACTGTATGTTAAGTGGATAGTTCGATTCCATGGTATTCCGAAGAGTATAGTGAGCGATCGAGACCCATTGTTCACTAGTGAATTTTGGAAGAGCTTTCAGGAAGTTTTGGGAACCGAGTTGTGTTTGAGTACAACTTATCATCCCCAAACAGATGGTCAGACCGAGAGAGTCAATCGAGTTTTGGAAGATCTCCTCAGAGCTTGTGTTTTGGATTTCGGAGGATCATGGGAAGATCATCTTCATTTGGTGGAGTTTTCGTATAATAACAGTTACCAGTCAAGCATTGGTATGGCACCATATGAGGCATTGTATGGGAGACTGTGTAACTCTCCGACATGTTGGTTAGAAATAGGAGAAAAGCTGATACTTGGGCCAGAGATGATTCGACAGACTTCGGATTGCATAGAGATGATTCGGCAACGAATGAAGGCAGCCCAAGACTGTTAGAAAAGTTATGCTGACAATCTTCGTAAGGATTTGGAATTCGACGTAGGTGATATGGTTTTTGTGAAGATTTCTCCACTGAAGAATGTTATTCGATTCGGGAAGAAAGGAAAATTGACTCCGAGATTTGTTGGACCATTCCCGATCATCGAGCGAATTGGAAAGCTCGCCTATAAATTGGAGTTACCAGAAAAGATGTCGGGTGTGCACAATGTTTTTCATGTATCATATCTACGGAAGTATGTGCACGACTCGAATACAGTGGTTTCTGCTGATAGCTATGAAGATTTCGAGATTGATCTAGTCAATAAGAGACCTCGTAAGCCGCTTCGTGTTGTGGAAATTGACACGAAACAGCTTAGGAGAAAGGTAGTTAGGTTGCTCAAGATACAATGGAGTGATGATGTTAACGACTGTACATGGGAGGTGGAAGAGAGGATGAAGGCAGCTCATCCTGAACTCTTCGAGGTATGGCCATAAGGTGTCATGACATCTCATGACATTGTAACCTATTCTAGTTTTAGAATGCTGCATGCTAAGCTAGAATTGGATGCATGGGTTGTTGATTGCTATGGATGGTAGGCGTGCAGAATAGTCTTTGATTGCTCTTGTTTGTTTGGAATTTCGGGGGCGAAATTCCTAAGGGGGAGAGAAAGTAACGACCCATATTTTTACGGATCGAAAGATCGTAAAACAGTTGTCATTAGGTCATCATATTGTTAAGTCGTTCAGAATTTAGGTCGTGTAGTAGCTTAGGGCGTACAGTGGTTTGGGATGACTTAAGAGAGTGGAGCGACCTATAGAATTTGACCGACTTAAGAAGGGTAGACGACTTAAGGAATTGACCGACTTAAGAAGGGTAGGTGACTTAAGAAGTTGGAGACTTAAGAGTTTAGACGACCTAAGGAACTAAGCGGGTTAACGACCTAGGGGTTTGGGTCATTCGAGCGACGTAAGGAGTTATTGTAGTTAGGTCGTGGACGAGTTAAGGCTTAAGTCGTTTATTCATTGAGTCGTTAAGTCGTTAAGTCGTCTAAACGACTTAGGTAGAAATGCGGCAGTGTGTTGAGTTATTAGGCCGTGTCCAGTTAAGTCGTGACTTATGATAAGTCGTTAGGTCGCCTGTATGGTTAAGTCGTAGGATCTGCTAAGTCGTAAGTCGTTGAGTCGTTGAGTTTTAGGTCGTGCCTAAGTGTTAGATCGTGCGTATGTGTTAAGTCGCGCACGGGTTAGGTCGGCAATGTCGTTAAGTCGTAGGTCGGGGATTTTCTTAAGTCGTGGACGACTTAAGGAGGCAGACGACTTAAGAATTCCAGCCTATAAATATGGGGTTTTTCTCACTTTTTGGGATCCGGATTTCGAAGCGACGAAGTGCTGCTATTTTGAGAGCTCGAGTTCTACACTTCTTCACTTCTTTTTCTCCACTCTAATCTTGTGATTCCTTCCATTCAAATCGAAGATCAAGATCGAAGATCCAAGAGCAAAAGTTGAAGATCTACATTCTTCGAAGAGAGATTTCACCGTTTGAAGCGGAATATTGGCGGATCGAGCTAGATCCTTTGCTGTCCAGATCTGTAGTGTGTTGCTTTTTAGTTGTTTAGGAGATTCGGTGAGTGGTGATTATCTCTCACACGGATCCAAAGGAGTATATAGGATTGGTGGCTTGATTTTGTGTTAAATAGTGATTCTCATGCATTTTCTTAACCTAAGTATAGATCTATTGTTCATGATGATTTGACATCCATTTTACTACATATTAATCTATGCAAGTTCATTCATCAAGTTGTAGGGATATTGTTCATGATTCATACTTGTTAGATTTGGACTTTTTATTTACAATATTGCCATTTTAGTTATAATTGTTTATTTGATCATGTTTGAATGCCTGATTACTTGGATTAATGTTGACTTGATTGATTGTTGTAAATTAGTTGGTTGATGATTTGATTTAGACAAGTTGGTTAAAGATGATTCAAAAGCTAAGGGAAAGGCTCTTGAATTGGAAAAGCTGCTCGTGGCATATGTGGCGGATGACGAAGCTCATATGGATAGATTTGATGATGTTGATGTTGAGATGAGGCTTTGCTATGATGAGATGAAGCGAGGCATGGTATGTGATAGCCTTGGTTTAATCCAGACGGGATCATTCCAAGCATGTTGAAGACTCGGTGATATGGTTCGAGTTTGAGGATAATGGTTGGCTTGAGAGGCACTTGAGCTAGTATGGAAATAGTCGTCGAGGAGGATGACTAGAAGGCTGAGATTTTACCGTTGTTGAAGGTTCTAGCAGGCTCAAAGCAGAGTACGTTGGGCAGATTCGATAGTCCCTAAAGACTACGATTGTAGTCGAGTACTCTGGGCAGATTCGATAGTCCTAGGCACAGGCTGCGACGACGTGCGGAGTTCTGTCTAGAACCGGGGTTTCTATTAGCCCTTGACGGACGGCTGAAAGAATGTGCCGGTCATTCAATTAACGGTGATATTGAGGCAATGATAACAGTGATAGCCAGAGTCATGGATGTTTGGTTGTATCGTCATTCGGTCTCAAGAGCGGTATTTTCTGGGTGCTTATCTGATCTTGGTTTAGGCCTTGGGGGTTTGTACTTGGAAAACATCGCCCTTGACTCGAGTGATAATTGCTTTACTTTGAATGTCTGCTTTGCTATGTTCTTTTCTGCTTAGTGTGTCTGGAATTTACCGCTCACTAAGACTGTTGTCTGACTCAAGGCTTTATGTTTAACTCTTATTGTCTTGGGCTGTTCATCCATTTTGGGATGGGCAGACTAGGTAACAGGTGACAGGTGCTGTTCTTAGTTTCTGACGATGCTGATGACGAAGACGAGCTGGAGGCTTGCATATTATTTTCTTACTATATGTACTGGATGTTCCGCTGTTTGTATATTCTCTGAGAGATATGTAGTGAGGCTTGATGTATTGACTATTCAGATGTTTGTATTCAACTATTATTGAGGTTTAATAGAGATTCTGTTCTGTAAAGCTTCACTATATATATATTTTCTATTGTATTTTATCCTTACGCTGTGAGTTATACGATAGATACTGATGTTTTAACTTTACCCTGGCGATTGTCCATGGCTGCCTGGCACACCTTTCAACGCACTATTCCTACGTTTCGTGCAGGGGTCATGGGCGGTCGTCACATCTTATTTGCTTATAAGTACCACACACTCTCCACTTCATTTTTATTCATCTTCCTCTTCATTTCCTAAGATCTCTCTCCATGCCTTCTATCCTAAAATAATTGTCAAAATATTTCTCAAAAAGAAACTAAAATATGTAGTATATATATAGTATAGCTAAAACACCTTAATCTCTTCACCAAACTCCTCCTTTTTCTTCCCTCTACCCACGACCTCCACTATTCCCAAGCATGGTCGAGCCTTCCACCTTCTAACCTTAGACCGTGAGCTCCTCAAGCCATCCCTAAGCAAGGCGAAGCCATCTAGAAGTAGTAATCTAAGTGATTGTGGGCTAAAAGTTTGAGTTAGCAGAGCTATAGCCAATTTTTAGTCGTTTGGACTCGAGGTGAGAAACTACTAAACTACAATAATATATATTCTTGGATGATATATATGTGTGTGGATATGATTGTTGATGATAGTTGTTTAATATGGATGTTGAATATATATGCAAGTCACGTTAATACACGTCGATAAGCACAAAGGAAATCACTTTCCTTTATTGAATGAATTGTTGTATATGGAATGTTTAAACCTCTTAAAAATGGTTTATATGATTTAGAATTTTTTTATAAAAATTTAAAAGTGTTTTGAGAAATTTTAAATGAATGTGGGAAAATGAGTCAAAAATAGGCACGTCGCATAACGGCAGTTCGCGATTTTGCGCCATAAAAGCCAAATGAATATATGGAATGAAATATAGCTCAGAATTCTTCAAAATAAAAATCTTCCGAACTATTATATCCACAGTTTTCAAACAAAGAAAAAAAATCAAGATTTTGATAAGTAGATTTTGAAATATGAGTAAAACAAGTTTTTGAAAAAATCGCGGTTTTGTAGTTCGGAATCCATAAAAGGATTTCTTTAAAAATGATATTTCATAATTGTTTAAAAATAGGAAATAAATTCTAAAAATATTTTAACATGTTTTAAGATATAAAAATGAATTTCCAAATGATAGAAAGTTGTTTTGATCAATACAGCTTAAAAAACACTTTTCGCAGCACTTTTTCGCAGCACTATTCTATAACTTTTGAAATATAGTTTTAAACGCAACCATTCTTTTCCAAATATTTTTTAAATATTTTTAAATGATTAATAAAGTATTTTAAAGGGGATTTTATGGATTTATGGAATGGTAAAATAAATGTTAAATGATTTAGAGTCGATCAAATAACTTAACCACCTTATAGGTGACGGAGAGATAGTGTCTAGGCTTGAGTTTGGAAACCAGTTTCCTGCTCTCCCTGGCTATCCGAACTGACCCGATGGAGGGAGTAGTAAATTTTATTTACTCGGATTAAATTTTTCCAAATTATAAAGGATATAATTTTCCAAATATAAATAAATTGGATTTTATGGGGATAACCTTCTTGTACTTGATGTTAAAGCTCGAAGAGGGAACTCGTACTATTCGTGGAATTTAAAATGTGATTTCACCATTATTCCACCCATAGTACTATTTGAATACAGGAATTGATATTGAGTATAATTAGAGGATTTCTATAGATTATGCTCACTTAATATTTGCTGGTTTTAGGTTAACATCCTAGAAAACATGGCTTTAACTCAATCAAAATTTTGGGTTTTGAATTAAGAAATCTTTGTTAAGATTTAAATAAAATGATTTGGAAATATTTTCCTAAGTGAAAAATGAAATGATTTCGAATTATTCCAAGTTTTTAAAAAGGTTTTAAGTAATTAAAGGATTTGATAAAAGAGGTTTAATGATTCTGTATATGCCTGAAAGAATGTTTTAAAAAAAATCTCCAGAAGAGATTTTGATCAAAAGAAATTAATCAATCAAAGAATAATTCCCTATTCACTTAACATCTTTCTATCGATGATTGGTTCGATGGAACCGGGGTCGGATTTGGGAGATTCCTATCTGCTGACTACTTCAAACTAATTTATGTATTCGAAGTGAAGACATGGAAATGATTTGGAAGATGGAATGTAGGGCTGCTTGTCACTGACCCTCGGGGAAATTTCCCATATCGTATTATGTCATAGTAGTTCTTTATTTAAGATCTTTGATGCAAGGACTTCTCGCTACTAATCCTAAGGGTAATCCCCGATAGGATGTGGTAGAAGAGTGCCTTCAGTTTGTCTTGTTCTAGGACAACTTGTATGGACGAATGTCTGACATTGCATTTCAAATTACATGAATTGATTTATATGAACGTATCATCTGTTTGGTGGCGGAGAAGGCAACTTCTCTTAATTTAACACCCTTTCTTGAGATGTACGAGCTCAGGAGTTATACGGTTGCAGAAATCAGTGGTGTAACTGTGGAATGGCAATGTGGAATTCAAAGTGGAATGTGCTATGTGAAAGGTAATTGTTACCTCGGGCCTCATCACCTGGAAATGGCTTAAATAGGGTAGGTCGCAAGGCTATGTGGTTCGCAACCATTAGGGTATGGTCATCACCTTTCTAGAACACTCTTTATTTGTCGAGTATGTGGTGTATGCTATGGGATCTTGGATAGTTCAGTTAGGACCGGGGTGATGTCATATTGGGTTTCTATCCAGGTCATGTATGAGTGTGAAATAGGGATAAACCTATCTTGCCAAATGTGGAGGATTGTTTGTGTATCCTTGATACATTTCTGTAAAGATGTACTATACGGAAGGTAGTTTCTTATCTGCCATTGTATGGAAATCCATTCTCCAATAAGTGCCTACGGACTTGATTGTAAACCTATTATGCCGTAAAATTAAACTAATGTAACAATTTCGGCTTTTTTAATATATTTACTTGGAAGGTGTTTTCAAAGAATATCATTAAAAATAATATCAAATGATTTTGCATAGCAAATGTTTTGGTTATCATAAGGTAAAAACCTGTTCCGTGTTTATATGCGGCGTGGTCTTATGAGATACCTTTTGTTTTCAAAATGCATATTCTGAGTTTCTCACACCAGTCTCATTACTGACTCGGAGTTTATTTTCTATTTCATTAGACTCTGGGTGCCCCATTTTTCCGGGCAGCCAAGTAGTTAGCTGATTAGAAGCATTTTGGAGCATGAAGCATGGATCATGGAGCATTTTGGATCTTTTCGTTATTACAACCACTTTCCGTTATGTTTGTATTATGTATATGTATCTACCAGCACCTATAGGGATAGGCCATTATAACTATCCCAGCTGGGTTAGTACTTATCATGACTCTGATATCTCATTTTGTGAGTGATTATAAGTACTATCCAAATAATTACAGGTTGTTAAATATGATTTGAGGTTCTATTATTGGCCCATCTTCTATCTTTATTATCTTTTACCCTATGATAATCTGCCTCTTCGGTACTTGGATTTGTGGCACATGAATACCGAGGATGTATTAGTGTTGATTTCTACGAATCGAGGAGGTGGGTCATCTCATTTGGTATTAGAGCTTATGGTTGAGTGAATACCTAAGCCTTAATGGGGTCAACTCATTAGAGATAGGGTTAGTAATGCCCTAGAGTGAGTTATTCGGGGAGAGCGCAAAGTTAAAATTCTTATCCAAAGAAGTATATTCAAACTTTATGCCAATTCCCTAAGATATCTCGTCTATATATTTCAAAAGATATTTCCTCACTATATGCAGATAGTAGGAGATGAGTGGAAGAAGCAGACGAGGTAGGGGAAGGGAAGGTTGCAGTACCATAAACATAAATGGTCGAACACCCGCCACCACAATAATTGAAGAAGTAACAATTACGATGCAACCCCAAATCAACCTTGCCACTTTGTGCAAGAACTATACCAGTTTAGGAGGAAAGCCGTTTAGGGGAATAGAATCCTTCATAGAAGTTCAAGCATGAATCCGCTTATGTGAAAGAATTTTCAAAGGGCTAAATATTGGAGACGAGTAGAAGAGGTTCCTGGCTTCTTGGCAATTACAGGATAGGGCTCTTGCCTGGTGGGAGTCTATTACTATGAATGAATCGGAAGATATTTTTTCTTGGGCACGATTCAAGGAGGTATTGGAAGAGCAGTATGTGCCTGCATCTAGTAAAATCATGCCTTTACAGAAGCATTATGGATTTAAAATAGGGAGAAATGTCTGTAGAAGAATATGCTAACAAATTTAATGAATTGTCGTGATTTGGACCTGGTTTAATTATCACTCCTCTGAAAAAGAATGAAATGTTTATTTCTAAAATAAAGAAGCAATATCAAGACAGAATGACAGTGCATGTGAAAGGTACTTTTGTAGATTTGGTAGATATAGGTTTTCGATATGAAACCCTAGACAAGAAAAATCCACCCATAATTTAAAGAAATAACAACAAAAATTGGAAGAAGAGAAAATTTAAATGGCAAGGGAAGAAACCAGGGCAAGGCAAGTTGGAAGGAGATCTTTTGAAAGCTGTAATCTATTATAATTGCCAGTAGAAAGGTCACCTTCCCACCACCTGCAAAAATCCTAAGACACAAAGGGGAACCTGGTACAATTGCTACAAGCCAAGACATGGGATAATGAAATGTCCCTTAATAAAGAAAGGAGAGCAAGCTAGAGTTTTTGCCATTAAAAATGAACCTTCAACCTCAATAGGTGCAAAGGGAAAGGGAGTACTAGAAGGTAAAATTTACATTAATAAAATATTAATTATAGTATTATTTGATACTGGGGCTTCTCGCAACTTTATTTCGAAGAAACAAGTTGATAGACTTGAACTTAAACAAAAAATATTAGATATTCCCATATATGTATCTAATCCGATAGGCAGTACGACTAATCCCGTTATGATTGGTAAAGGAATCCAAGGTACCTACCAATCCTAAAATTTTCCAAGTAATTTACGAGCTCTCAACTTTGATGAATTTGAAATTTTACTCGGCATTGATTGGTTGTCTAAATATAAAGCTATTCTTGATTGTAATAAAAGGACAATACTACTAAAAAAATAGAAGAGGTGGACATTTTATGATAAAATATGAGAACCCTAGTCCAGTAAATGAGAATTATCTATATGCGCTTAATTTATTCCAACAACATCCACAAGAAATACCCATAGTGAGGGAATTTTCCGATGTTTTGAAGAAGTAAAAAGGCTACTACCCCATCGAGAAATTAAATTCCGCATAGATTTACTTCCCAACACAAGTCCAGTTATTAACCCAATTCAGAAGATGGCTCATAAGGAGAAGGAATAATTAAGAAAACAAACTGATGGGTTGCTAAAGAAGGGACTGATAAGACCAAGTTGCTCAAGTTGGGGGGCATCAGTGGTCTTTGTTGCAAAATCTGATGGCTCGCTAAGGTTTTGTATGGACTATAGAGATTTAAACAAACAAACAATAAAAAACAAGTGTCCTCTACCCCGCATAAGTGATATGTTTGGCCAACTACATGGGGCTAGAGTATTCTCAAAAATGGATAAAATGGACCTACCATAGGATTCCATCAGCTAAGGATAATAGAAGACTACATTCATTTAATCGCATTCAGAAGCTCAAAAGAATTCTACGAATGGCCAGTTATGCCCTTTGGGCTAACAAATGCTCCCGCCTATTTTGTTGACCTTATTAATAGGGTATTTATAGAATTACTTAAGAAATTTGTATTAGTCTTTGTCGATGACATTTTGATATATTCAAAGAATGAGGAAGAACATGAACTTGAAATCATATTAGAAATATTAAGGAGAAATGTGCTGAAAGCTAAATTCTCAAAATGCCAACTTCTGGGAAAAAGAAGTAAGATTCCTTGGACATGTTGTGTTAGGAGAGAGCATTGCAATTGATCCAGCAAAGATTACGGCTCTTCTAGATTGGAAACAAACCTAAACTCCCAAGGACATTCGCAATTTTTTGGGATTAGTAGGATATTATCGGAGATTCATTCAGGACTTCTCCAGGATTTCTTCTCAATTGACAAAGCTGGCCATGAAAGATGTGAAGTTTGAGTGGACACAAAAATGTGAAGAAGCCTTTCAAGAGCTCAAGAAAATATTAACCACCGCTTCCATATTAGTAATAGCGGAGGAAAATGGTGGATTTACTGTATATATATAGATGTTTGTAGGAAGGGAGTTGGTGCTATTATAATGCAGCACGGAAAGGTCATTGCTTATGCAAGTAGCCAACACGAAAGGAATTATACAACCCATGACTTGGAGTTATTAGCTGTTATGTTCGCCTTAAAAATGTGGAGACATTATCTACTGGTTAAGATTTCAGCATATTTTATTCCAAATAAACTTTGGTTGACCCTAGTAAATAATATTCCTTCTTTAAATAGGTGAAAAGTATTCCTTCTTTAAATAGGTGAAAAGTTTGAGCTCTTCATAGACCATAAACCTTTGAAATATCTTTTCACATAGAAGGACTTAAATATGAAGCAACAACGTTGGTTGGAATTTCTCGCTGATTTTTATATTCTATATACACCAGGAAAGGCCAATGTTGTAGTAGATGCTCTGAGTAGAAAGTAGACCGTTACAGCTCGTTGGGTGGTACATCCAACATTGATTTGTCGAATTTAGGAGAATCAGCACAAGGACCCAATCATTGCAAAAATAGCAAGGGAAGTAGAAAAGAATGTGATACCAGGAAAATGGGAAGGTTTTAAAGTGGATGAGTAGGGAATCTTAAGAATGAATGGAAGGATATATGTCCTCAATATCGATGGGATTACCAAGAAGTTTTAACTAAATGTCACAACTCTATGCTCGCAATACATCCCGGAGTGACAAAGATGTATAGGGACATGAAAAAGACTTTCTGATGGGGAGGTATCAAGTGAGACATTTCCATCCACGTAAGTAAATGTGCAAATTGTCAACAAATCAAGAGTGATCAACAAAAGACTGCTGGGCTACTCCAACCTTTTGAATTTCCTACCTGGAAATGGGACCAATTATCAATCGATTTCATAGACGGTTTGCCTCGATTAAGAAAGGGGAATAAAGGCATCTAGGCCATCATGGATCGGCTAACCAAAAGTGTGCGCTTCATCCTGGTAAAGCCAACACGAACTGCTGCAAGCCTTGCGGAAATGTATATGAGGAAAATAGTCTGATTGCATGGTGTCCCTAGTAGCATAGTCAGTGATAGAGACTTAATCTTTACCAGTAGTTCTGGGAAGCATTATAGACAGCCTTGGGAACAAAGCTAAGCATTAGCACTGCATGTCGTGCCTAGACTGATGGACAAACTGAAAGGGTAAATTGGGTGTTGGAGGATCTTCTTAGAGCTTATATCTTAGATTTTGGAGGTTCATGGGAAAGCTACCTTTATCTGATAGAATTTCCTTATAATAACAATTATCACACTAGTATTGGCATGGCACCATACGAAGGTTTATATGTTCATCCGTGTAGATCCCCGGTATGTTGGATCGAGACACAAGATCGATTAGTACTAGATCCGGACATGATTAGAGTAGCTTCAGAAAAGGTTGATAAAATTAGAAAGAATATGAGAGAAGCCTAGAGCAGACAAAAGAGTTACGCAGATAGGAGGCATAGAAATTTCGAATTCTCGGTTGGAGATTTTTTATTCCTAAAAGTTTCTCTAATGAGAGGAGTGGTAAGATTTTTGCGGGCAGGGAAGTTAACACCTCGATTTATTAGACCTTTTCCCATTCTCGAGCGGATTGGCCCATTGGCTTATCATGTGAAATTGCCCGAAAGGTTGTCGGGTGTGATCAATGTCTTTCACGTATCTAAACTACGAAAATTTATGCATGATCCAGAGCAAATTATGGAAACAACTGCCCAAGAAGATTTGGAAGTTGAACCTAATTTAGTCGTTATCAGGCAACCTACGTGAATCATGGATTGCGATGAGAAGCGATTAAAGAGGGAATTTGTAAGATTGGTTGAAGTCTAATAGAGTGGTGATGCAGCAGACTATACATGGGAGATAAAAGATGGAATGTGTAAAGCCTATCCTGAGTTTAGAAGGATATATAGTTGTATATTGTATTAGAATATGCACTCACCAACCTGTAGTGATGTTACTTGCTATATCTTATATATATATATATGCATATATCACCTCGTTATATATATATATATATATTTGTTTTCGAGTTATCTTCTTCTTATCCTTAATTTTCAAGACGAAATTCTTTTAAGGAAGGAAGTCTGTAACGACCCGTAAACTTATCGCTTTAATAAATTTATTTATTTAAATTAATTTGAGATTTAATGATTTAATTATTATTATAATTATATATAAAAAAATTATAATGATGATGACTCATTTAAAATAGTTATAGAGTAATAATTTATCATTTATAATAATTTTATAAAGATATACACTTGATTTAAAATCATAAAAACAATTCGTTTCGCTTTATCGAAATATTAGCGATTTTTGTAAATAATCGTTAATATTAATTTATATGGTTTTATCACTCAAATGTGATCATTTTAATCAATTAAAAATGATAATAAATTGATTTTTAAAAAAAATATATGTATATTAACTAAAAAGTGAAAATATGATCGGAAATTGAAATCGAGATTCGTAACGATACAACGTATAGAAGTTGTACAACGTTGTGGAGATATGTGACATACATATGCACATATACATGTACATACATGAAAACATATTGACATGCATATGGACACACATATACACATATAACTAAATATATAAATATTATTAAAAATATATAAGATATTTTCTAAATTCCTTAACCCTTAAGCAAACCCAATGTCAACACTAACCATAAAAGTACAAGAACATGGCCTTTTCCATGATAGATGTGACTTGGGCCGTGCATTGTAGGGTGGAGGGTGATGATGGTGGTGTATGTGATGGTGATGAAAGTGCGATGTATGTACAGATATTTTCCTTCTCTTATTTGCTTATAAATACCACACACTCTCCACTTCATTTTCATTCATTTTCCTCTCTATTTTCTGAGCTCTCTCTCCATACTTTCATGGCTTCTATCCTAAAAGAATTAATTTAAAAATATTTCTCAAAAAGAAACTAAAATATATAGTGTCCATATATAGTATAACTAAAACACCTAAAACTCTTCACCAAAATCCTCCTTTTTCTTCCCTCTACCCACAGCCTCCACTATTACCAAGCAAGGCCGAGCCTTCCACCTTCCAACCCTAGGCCGTGAGCTCCTCTAGCCATCCCTAAGCAAGGCCGAGCCATCTAGGATATATGTTAATCGTTTGGACCCAAGGTGAGAAACTCCTAAACTATAGTAATATATGTTATTGGATGATTTATATATATATATATATCTGTGTGTGTGTGTGTGTGGATATGATTGTTGATGATTTTTTTTAATATGGATGTTGAATATATATGCAAGTCACGTTGATATATGTCGATAAGCACAAAGGAAATTACATTCCTTTATTGAATGAATTGGTGTATATGGAATGTTTAAACCCCTTAAAAATGGTTTAATATGATTTAGAAATGTTTTATAAACGTTTAAAAGTGTTTTGGAAAAGTTTAAATAAATGTGGGAAAATGTCAAAAATAGACGCGTCGCGTAACGCAGTCCGCGATTTCGCCCCATAAAAGTCAAACGAGTATATAGAATGGAATATAGATCGGAATTCTTCGAGATAAGAATTTTATGAACTATTATATCCATAGTTTTCAAAGAAAGAAAGAAAATCGAGATCTCGATAAGTAGATTTTGAAATATGAGTAAAATAACTTTTTTGGAAAATCGCGGTTTTTGTAGTTCGCAATCCATAAAAGGATTTCTTTGAAAATGATACTTCAAAACTGTTAAAAAAATAAAAAATATATTCTAATAATCTTTTAAAATGTTTTAAAAGTGATTTGAATTATAAAAATTAGTTTTCAAAGGATAGAAGTTGTTTTGATCAATATAGCTTAAAAAGCACTTTCTACAGCACTTTTCTATAACTTTTGAAATATAGTTTTAAATGCAACCGTTCTTTTTCAAATCTTTTGTAAATGTTTTTAAATGATTTAAAAATTATTTTAAAGGTGATTTAAAGGATTTATGGAATGGTTAAATAAATTTTAAATGATAGAGTCGACCAAATAACTTGACCATCTTATGGGTGACAAAGAGATAGTGTCTAGGCTTGAGTTTAGAAAATCAGTTTCTTGCTCTCCCTGGCTATCTGGACTGACTCGACAGAGGGAATAGTAAATTTGATTTACTCTGATCAAATTTTTCCAAAGTATAAAGGATATAATTTTCCAAATATAAATAACTTGGATTTTATAGGGATAATCTTCTTGTACTTGGTGTTAAAGCCCGAAGAGCGAACTCTTAGTATTTGTGAAATTTAAAAGGCGATTTCACCATTATTCCATCCATAGTACTTGTTGAATATGGGAATTGATATTGAGTAGAATTAGAGGATTTCTAAAGATTCTGCTCACTTAATATTTACTGGTTTTGGATTAACATCCTAGATAACATAGCTTTAACCCAATCAAAATTTTAAGTTTTGAATTAAGAAATCATTGTTACAGTTTAAATAAAATGATTTGTAAATATTTTCCTAAGTTAAAAATGAAATGATTTCAAACTATTCCAAGTCTAAAAAAAGGTTTTAAGTAATCAAAGGATTTGATAAAAGAGGTTTAATGATTCTGTATATACCAAACTGAATGTTTTAAAAATATATATCTCCAAAAGATCTTTTGATAAAAATAAATTAACCAATCAAAGAATAATTCCATATTCACTTAACATCTTTTTATCGATGATTGGTTCGAAGGAACCGGGGTCAGATTTGGGTGATTCCTATCTGAAGACCACTTCGATCCAATTTGTCTTTGAAGTAAACACATGGAAATGATTTCGAAGATGGAATGTAGGGTTGCTTGTCACTGACCCTCGGGGGAAATTTCCCATATCACATAATATGGTAGTAGTTCTTTTAAGATCTTCGATGCAAGGACTTCTAGTTACTAATCCTAGGGGTAATCGCAAATAGGATATGGTAGGAGAGTGCTTTCGACTTGTCCTGTTCCTGGACAACCTATATGGACGAATATCTGACATTGCGTTTCTTATTACATAAATTGATCTTTATGAACGTATCATCTGTTTTGTGCAGAAGAATGCAACTTCTCTTAGCTTAACACCCTTTCCTGAGATATACGAGCTCAAGGGTTATATGTTTGTAGAAATCGATAGTGTAACCATGGAATGGCAATGTGGCATTTGAAGTGGAATGTGCTATGTGAAAGGTGATCGTTACCTTGGGCCTTATCACCCGAAAATTGCTTAAATAGGGTATGCCGCAAGGCTATGTGGTTCGCAACCATTAGGGTATGGTCATCACCTTTCTAGATTACTCTCTATATGTCGAGTATGTGGTGTATGTGATGGGATCCTGGATAGGTCGGTTATGACCAAGGTGATGTCATATTCGGTATCTATCCAGGCCATATATGAGTGCCAAATTTGGATAAACTAGTCTTGCAAATGCAGAGGATTGTTTGTGTATCCTCGGTACATTCCTCTAGAGATGTATTATACGGAAGGTAGTCCCTTACCTGCCATTGTATGGAAATCCATTCTCCAATAAGTGCCTACGGACTTGATTGTAAAGCTATTATACCGTCAAATTTAACCAATGTAACAATTTTGGCTATTTTAATATATTTACTTGGAAGGATTTTTTCGAAGAATGTCATTAAAAATAATATTAAATGATTTTGTGTAAGAAATATTTTGGTTATCATAAGGTAAAAACCTATTCCATGTTTATGTGCGGCGTCGTCTTATAAGATACCTTTTGTTTTCAAAATGCATATTCTGAGTTTCTCACACTAGTCCCATGACTAACTTGGAGTTTATTTTCTTTTTTATTAAACTTTGGGTGCCCTATTTTTCGAGCAGCCAAGTAGTTAGCAGATTAGGAGCATTTTGGAGCATGGAGCATGAAGCATTTTGGATCTTTTTGTTATTACCACCACTTTTCGTTGTGTTTGTATTATGTATATGTATCTACCAGGACCCATCGAGATATAACTATACCAACTGGGTTAGTACTTATCATGACTCTGATTTCTCATTTTAAGAGTGATTATATGTACTACATAAATAAATACAAGTTGTTAAATATGATGTCAGATTATATTATTGTTCTGTCTTCTATCTTTATTATCTTCTACCCCATGATAATCTACCTCTACGGAACTTGGATTTACGGTGCATGAATACCGAGGATTCATTAGTGTCGATTTCTAAGGATCGAGGAGGTGGGTTGTCTCATTTGGTATCAAAGCTTATGGTTGAGTGAATACCTAACTCTTAATGTGGTCAACTAATTAGAGATAGGGTTAGTAATTCCCTAAAATGAGTTTAGTTGGAGAGAGCACAAACTTAAAATTCTTATCTGAAGAAGTATATTCAAACTTTATGCCAATTCCCAAAAATATATTATCTGTATATTTTAATAGATATTTCCTCACTATATGCAGATAGTAGAAGATGAGTGGAAGAAGAGGATGAGGTAGGGGAAGGGGAGGTAACAGTACCACAAACACAAATGGTCGATCTCCCGCCGCCACAACAATTGAACAAGTAACAAATCCAATGCAATCTCAAATCAACTTTGCCACTTTGTGCAAGAACTATACCAGTTTAGAAGGAAAGCCAATCAGGGAACAAAATCCATCATAGAAGTTCAAGCATGGCTTCTCTCATGTGAAAGAATTTTCAAAGTGCTAAATATTTGAGACGAGCAGAAGAGATTCCTAGCTTCTTGGCAAGTACAGGATGAGGCTCTTGCCTGGTGGGAGTCTACAACTATGAATGAATCGGACGATGGTTTTTCTTGGGTATGATTCAAGAAGGTATTGGAAGAGCAGTATATGCCTACATCTGGAAAATCATGCCTTTACAGAAGCTTTATGGATTTAAAACATGAAGAAATGTCAGTAGAAGAGTATGCTAACAAATTTAATGAATTGTCGCGATTTGGACCCGGTCTAATTGACACTTCTCTAAAAAAGAATGAAATGTTTATTTCTGGAATGAAGAAGCAATATCAAGACAGAATGATGGCGCATGTGAAAGGGACTTTAGTAGATTTGGTGCATTTAGGTTTTCGATACGAAACTGTGGACAAGAAAAATCCACCCACAGTTCAAAGCAATGGCAAAAAAATTGGAAGAAGAGAAAATTTAACCAGCAAGGGAAGAAACGAAGGCCAGGCAAGTCGGAAGGAGATCGTTTGAAAGATGTAATCTGTTATAATTGTCAGAAGAAAGGTCACCTTTCCCCACCTGCAAAAATTCTAAGACACAAAGGAGAATGTATCTCATTGCCTTGAAATCGAGATTGTATTCCGGTTTGCTTGCCACCTATTTAAAGTAGGCATTGGAAAGGAAATCTATACATACACTATACGGATGGGCGTAGGTTCGGTTAATACGAACCAGTATAAAACTCTCGTTGTCATCTCCTTTACTTTTACTTTACTTTAACTACATTTATATATATTTGTGACTGCCTATTAATGTATATCTGTTTTGATTTTCTATGTTTGAATTTTAATCTTGAAATAATTTAGAAAAATCTCGTATAAGTTATAAAACACTATTCACCCCCACTAGTGCTAAAGTATCCTTATGATCCGTTTACATTAGTACTATAATATTTTCTACATTTGGTATCAAAGCATTAGGATTTCAAAACTCATTACTTGATTTTTGAAAAGTATAAATGGCTAGTAACAATGATAGTGCAATTTTTAACACTTTTGTAGAAGGACAATCAACTGCTATAACTCTACTATTTAATTATAGTAATTAGACTTATTGGTCATACGGGATGAAAATTATTTACAATCCAAAGGTTTAGATATTTGGAAAATTACATAGAGTGAGTACACTAAACCCTAAACTGAATACTCAACATGGAAACTAGACCAAAAGACACAAGCGCTCAATAACTCTGTTGTCATGAATATTTTATTTTGCTCCTTAGATAAAAATAAATTTAATTGAGTTTCTATTTGTATGACTACTTATCAAATTTGGAGAACATTGCAAGTTACACATGAGGGTACTAGTAAAGTAAAACAAAATAAGATTTCCATGCTAATCAACCAATTTCAACTTTTTAAAATGAAATCAAATGAGCCCATTTCTGAGACATATTCTAGATTTTAGGATATATGCATTCATTTGTTTCATTAGATAAAAATTTCTCAGAAGAGGATCAGGGCAGAATTTTTTTTTAATTCACTCTCTTTTGAATGGGATCAAAAGACATTAGCAATAGAGGAAGCCATTGATATTGGTATATTGAAAATTGAAGGGTTAATTGGTAATCTAATGTTCTATGAAGCACAATTGCATGGAAGAAGGGAAACAAGGCGACTGAAAAGAAATCAACGACATTCGGTGCAACAACTGGTGATCAAGATTTATATGACGATGATAATGATGAGGAGATCTCTCATGGCTCAAAATTTCATAAAATTTCTAAAATGCAGAAGGATGAAATACTTTTGTATGACTGAAAACAAAAATTCTGAAAATGGAAACGTTTTTAACTGTTATGATTATAGTGGATCTAGTCATCTATTAAGAGACTGCCCATAGCAAAAAAAACGAAGATTTCACCAAACACGAATTCGTTCAAACTGAGAAAAAGGGCTTACAAAGCAACTTTGGACAATTTTTATACAACATCCATTGATAACGAACCAGACACTGAAAATATCAATATGTATTTCACAGTGATGGAAGATTAATCAGATCAAACAAAGAATACGACAAAATCGGTACTTTTTACATTTCATATTTTGTTTGGAAATTACTTAATATAGGAATAGATATATAATAATAATTATAAGTGTGTGTATATATAATATGATAAGTATATATATAATTTTTCTTTAAATTTAGACATTGAACACTTCAGCCTACATGTTGACATATGTCATATGGGTATATCGACATATCAGATAGAATTTGGAGAATCGTTTTAAAATTTAAACTTTTGAAGTTCCCTCTCTTTTGCATTAATTTCAAATTTGAAAAGTCAAATTTTCACCTTTTACATGACAATTCAACTTCTATTTATACACTCCTTCTTATCTCATCTTCTAGACACACTCTTTCTCAAAATTCAAACTTATTCTTCATTCTCTTTCCTCCAAAACAATTTAATAATATCTTTCTCAAATCAACCCTCTTTGTCCAAAGCCATTAGGCTTACCAAAAAAATAAAAAGTCAACTTTTTAATGATCAAGAGTCCAAACCTATATTGAGTATGCTACTTATTGAAAAGTATTTTCGGGAAGGTTTGCAAATTTTAATGAATTTTACTCTTATGTTTTACAAATCATGCTTTAGAAAATGGTATCTTTGGTTTAATCGATTTATTTCAAAATGATTTTGATTGTTATCTTGATTTGGTTAAAATGTTTTATGCTAATTGGAGTGGAAATTTTTTCCAACGAGGAGAAGGTCAAATTTGGAGTAGTGTCCAAATACTATTATTTGTTTTAGATTGTAAAATTCTTAGTCAAATTTTTTGTTGTAAAAGTAATAGAAATGACCTCTCCACTTTTGAATTGATTATGGTAATAGAGAAGTCATGCATGATATATTTTAAAATATTGAAGAGTATGGTTTTAAAGAAAAGAATCTTAAGGCTATAGCAAGAATAATGAGTCTCATTTTACAACAAAGCATCACACTGAGAATGGAGAACAACAATAACCTCACTCAAAAAGTTTTCCAAGCTCCTTTTGCTATTTTTGGAAATTATGATATAAATTGGGCACAAGTGATTTTGGATGACTTTGTTCAAAAGAAAATTTCTGGACATGAAAATACACTTTGCCATGGTGCGTACCTCACTAGAATTTTCAACTATTATGGTACTGATCTAAGAGGTGAAAACATTTTGCCTCATAAAGTTTTCAGGTAAAACAAACCTCTCTCATGCACATCCATGTCGAGTTTGAACCCTATGAGTCTCTTACCAAAAATGAAGAGAGATTGGAAAGGGAGGAAGAAAAAGAAATTATTTAAGAAGAAGATATGGAAATCGATTAGGAGAAAGAACAAGAAGAAGAGGAGAAAATAGACAGCTCCCTAGAAATCTTTGACAAATCATCCCCCTATTCTAATAAATAAATCTAAAAAACTGAGAGAAGCCTCTAAGTAATCAAAAAAGCTTAAATGTTCCCTTAGTAAGAAGTTCACTAGCCACTCAAAAAATTGGACAAATACATTGGAAAGGTTATTAGACAGCTTGGTGGAAATTCATCATCTTTATCAACATCATTCTCAATCTATCTCTTGGATCTATGAAACCTAATAGTAGATGATAGATCCAAGTAGCCTGAGAATAGGAGTTCTTAGTGAAAGCACCAAAATGTTTGAACCAAAATGGGACAAACACCCAAAATATTAAGTAGAGAATAAATTATGATGAAATTTAAATGAAAATAAGGAAGAAAGAACATATAACAATTTATAGTTGTTCGGCTAATCTTGGCCTATGTCCACTTGGTGATTTTATTGATTATCTTGCTAATTACAAGTAGGAGTTCTTACGGATTGGTATAAATTCGGCAGTGATTATAAGAAATTAGAGTCAGGAAAAGCAAGAGCCAAAAAGATCTTTAGAAATGAGCTCCGCCCCTCTATTTGTAGACGTAAGAAGCCTAAAATCTCTCTTAGAAGATTTCCACCTCATTTTCCATGCCATGGACAATTTCTCCAAAGAAATAAGGGGACACTTCATTAGTTTTTGTTGATCGGTATCAATCCATGGGCTTGGATCGGTACGGATCCAAGAGATGGCCAATTAGGTTGTCTTGAACCCTTTGTCTTGCCTCGATTGAGGGTTAGCTTCATTATTTCAAGTTTGTTTGCATCAATATTTGCTTGTTTCTAAGTCCAAATCATGGATTCGTGGAAGAACAAAGTTGATGATTCGAGTGCTCATGGAGATCGATAGAGGATCGCAAGGGAACAACAAAATATTAGGGTAGGCATCTAACATCAAGTTGAGTATGTAAGCAAAAGACGAGCACCATTTGAAGAGTATTCTTTGATTGGTACCGATCTTAGGGATTAGATCGGTACTGATCTTGGGGATTAGATCGATACCAATCCACCACTTAGGTGGGTTTCTGCCTCTCTTGCCTTGAGTTGGTTTGGTAATTGCTTTATGACTTTATTAGTGTTTGGTTTCTAGATCCTTGGACAATCTCTCTAAGCTTCCTGCCTTAATAACTCCAAATTTGACTCATCTAGTCATTTTGAATATTGCCTTGTCAAAAGGCTGGATAACACTTGTCCCTCCAAAATACATCTCGTTTTAAATAGGAAGTGCTTTGAATTGAGACAAGTCGGGATTTCTGTGAAGGATTTCACTTTGTGCTTCGAATGGTCATTATCCTTCCTATGGATCGTTTCCCTGAAGAGTTATATCTAGTCATTCGTCGTGGCGTTTTACAAGCAACTGGGATTATAAATCTGGAGTGTGCTCTCATGATCTATCATTTCGAGTTTCGTAATTTTGAAATGGTTCCTATCATGGATTTTCCAGGGTAGAATCTGGTTTCCTTCGGTTTAGTCATTGGGTGTTTCACAAGTACATGTGGACATGTTCATGTGCACGCTCATGTAGAAGCTCTCGATCACATGCACAAACTCATATAGGCATGTGTGGGTCAATTCTACCAACCATTCAATATCCCTTTTTTAATCTTGGATTGGTATTGATCCAAGTTCATGAATTGGTACCAATCGAGGACATGGAAAAAGTCCATGTTTTGGCTTCCTCGAGAATCCGGTTTAGATCAAATATATTCCACTTCCTTTATTCCCTATCCTCACTTTACTTTTGCCTACTGGTCCAAGCTCTTCAAGTCACCATTAAAAATCCTTAGCCTACGAATCAACATTCCCCTTGCCTTCAATCGCCAGCACCCATTGCCTCCATCCTCGACAAACTAGACTGTGCCTGGACATGACACCACCGCCTCGCCCCGATTGGTCTTGATGCATCGATCCAAGCCTCAACCTTTATCTTGCAAACAAGCCCAACATACTTTAAATTGCATAGGTAGGCGATGGCCTGGGAACATGCGTGAATGAGACTGGACTAGGATGTTGATAGTCTTCATGTGGGTGGCGATGTTGAGCAAAGGAACTACATTTGGAACTTAGACAATAATCCACTAAGGGTTTGGATCGGTATAAATCCAACCTTAGTGGGATTTTTCTTTTTGCTCACCTTTGAACTTTATTGACAAACACTCCTATTTGCTAAATGTTTCTCTTGAGTCTAGAACATATCCAATGCAAAGCTTTTGACATGAAATCTGATGGGATGGTCGGTGATGACAGTCACTTCAGGTGATATCCAATCTCCCAAAAAGAACTGTTAAATATTATCAGTAATTTAAACTACAAAACACTGCATGATACCGCACTAGGATTCACTTTAGCACAGGGGATACAGCTTATAATTAATCTGATGTTGACTATCTATTGAGTATTTATAGAAATGGAGCACAAGCATTCTGAGCGTCTTGCTACTCAAGCCACAGGTCCATTTACTTCCAGATATGTTGAATCTTACGCCAAGTCCAGGTCGACTACGGTTTCACTTGTACAGCAAACTCTAGTATAGTAGGCACATCAATAAGAAAATCAACAGGTTGAACTGCAAGCTACTGAAAATCGAATAGAGCCCGCGGAAGGGCTGCAGGTTAAACCTGCTCTAGATACTCTCGAAGATGCTATTCTTTTAGATGGTCCGGTCGATTTCGTTGCTTCATAGATCAACGAGGGATCTCTTCATAGAATTTGCGACAAGCACGGAATTCCATTCGATGACATACTAGTCCCTTCTCACTATTAGAGAGCTTATAATCCCCTAAAAGGCTACATTGCTTGCAACAAATATATGTATCTGACAAGATGTGCTCCACCATTCAATCCACTCATTCGTCAAGGTCTAAACTTTATGAGATTAGATCAGATGCAATTACACTCGAATAACTACGCCTTCTTTATCGACACGTACATCATTTTTGTTTAACATTTGCACCGAGTTCCCAATGACAAGGAATTCCGGTAGATATACAGTTGTAAGAGTTGAAAGGGAAGTCCTTCCTTGACTTACTTGGAGCCATCAAAGAATTGTAGGGTTGTCATTAGCACATGGAACAAGTTGAACTATTTCAAAAGCGAATGCTTTTATGTACACTCTCCACCTAGGTTTGTACAAAAGTGGATATCTTGACGTAAGCTCTACCTCATTCGTAAGTTCGCCTTGTTAATTATCAAGCTTAACTCGTATTATTTCTATCATTCAGATGCTTTGGCGAGTCCTAGCGGCGCAACTCTTGCGGATGCTGTTAGAGTTCTCACGACACTTCCGGAGGAGGACAAAGACATTGGAGGTCTTCTCTTTGAAAAGAATCTCCAAGCACATAATCTACTAGAAGAGGGCTGCAACACTGGTCTACAACAAGTGGCTGCTAGCGACGACGATGATAACAACTCGCCCGGAGGCGGCAAGGCTAATCCAGCCGTACCCGTAGTTCCAAGTCCAAGGGCAGTAGTAGAAAAAAATATTGAAGAAAGGGAAGAACACACCGAGGAAGGCAAAATTGTTGGTGTAAATGAAAAAGCTAGCCATGATGATACATATGTGGGCCATGAGTCCTCGGCTGAACAACCCACAGATGACTAACGATTGCCCCGAAGATGAGACTACTCATGGAAATTTTTAAGGTATAGACTTCTATAAAGCCTCCACCCTTTACGACTATTGGAAAATTTTCTTCACTTCCTTCCACAGACACATCATCTATGTTGGGGCCGATTCCAACCGAGTTCGGATCCTTTTGCACTAGTGACATGAGCCTCAAGGGTCTTGACTCCCCTGTCCGCTTTAATGATGACATTCCTCCCATCAACACAGAGGAGATTACTCCTATAAGAAAAGGTCCTGAACATGGTCCATCGGGGGGACACTAGGACACTCATGCACACATGCACTACGTGGCACTACATTGCACTTAACTCGCGTCCTTTCTAGTCAAAGCTAAATCGATCTTGTTTCTTTTATAGGATCCATGGAGAAGAAGAAATACATATATCAATCTATTAAGGAAAATGCATCCTGATCATATAGCATCGTCCAGGCTCATATCATCAGGGCATTGGTTGAGATTCTTAGTTCGGTTATCGGTCTAGCCGAGATAGAGGCAGTCGCGATAGAGGTAGTTACGATAGAGATTATTCATCGCATGACTCCTCTTCCAAACGTCGTTCCAAATCTAGGTCACCTTCGCCAAAAGGCTTAGATAGGCATAATGATCACCACAATGACTTGCCACCAAGCGATCTTTCTCATGCACCTCCTCCAACTTCCATTCCTATGCAGCAGTTGACACCCACTCACTCCATTCGACCCTTTGGCCACAAGCGCCATCAGAGTACTTCTAAGGCATCCCATCATAGAGCCGACAAATAATCAATCGAAGCTTTGGTCGTCACTATGGAGTGAGAACTTGCCGGCAGCGCCCGATTGGCTGAATTCAAAGAACAATTTTGAGTGTTTGTTTTAATGGGCTCATGTTCGAGCCAAACTTGGAGAGAATTTCGCCTGATGTCCAAGACATGACCATTGCTTGTGCAATTTACGCTTATGCCTAGTACAATGAATGGTTGCGGGTAGCTAAGAATATATCGATGTCTCGAGAGAAAGGCAACTCGATATTAATAATATGGATCTCACGATAGCGCAGGACATAATAATCATTGCCTATCTTGATGATGAGGTTGAAAACTTAAGGAAATCACAAGCCAAAGCTGAGAAGAAAGATGAGGACGCCATCAAGGTGCCTAAAGATGAGAGAAACAAGCATCGGACAAGATTAAGACTGCACATCATCAGAATCATGCCTTAGCGCTGGAAAGAGATGCCTTAAACAAGAATGTGATTAAGCTGTCGGCTAAACTTGAGAGCAAGATAAAAGGGAAGAATGATGCTCTCCAAAATGCTTATTTTGAAGAGTTGCTTGCTGCCCATGGTAAAAGAGACAGGGCGGTTGAACGTGCTAAAGACGTGGATGCACTTGTCAAAAAGGAGGTTTAAGCTGCGGAACAGTAGATAACGGAGAAATTTGAGCCATTGCTTAACAATTACAACGCTAATGTGCTCAAATTCCGCCACATGAAGTGGTTCAACAATGATTATCCCAGAATTCTTACCCTCACTTGGGAACAAATTGTCGAGGAAGAAAAGGAATTTCTTAAAGGTAGTCAAGTGGATCTAGCACAGCTTGAGAAGGATATCCTGGTATGAATAAGCCCAAAATTTTGAAAAAGGTCAGCTTATTCTCCATCTAGAGCTAGCTTCTGCAGTGCAAAAAGACTTAGGCGAAGGCTCTAGATCGACACCTCAAGATGTTGCTGTTGGGGACATACCCAGGCCCAAAACTATTCCTGATCCATGTTTGGTCCCAGGATACAATCCAGATTAGCCTCAAATGCATAAGCCTGCTATCCTTTCTCCCATTTTGGAGGGGAACTCTGGAGGCAATCCAACCCATACAAAGACCCAAACTAAAGGAGGTATCTCATTAACCTCACATGTATTTCGTAGAGTCCATATGTCGGTGATTAACATTGCCAATCTCTCTTTTTATATCTCTCAATTTACATGCCGTCCCGCTTCCTTACCAAAGTCTTCGATCGGATCAACAAGTGACTACAACAGAATCAACGACTATGATTACTTCGACGACAGTGCGGACTATCCCGATTAGTGAGACTCCTAGGCCTGGAGAGAAGAGGATAGATGCTCTTCAGGATAAAGGGACCGCTAAGCCCCAGAGGGCTCAGACTGATGATGATGATATTATTATTATTATTGGGTCCTCTGACCCTCTATAGGTCCCACCATAAGTACCCTTGAGCGGGAACTGGTCCTAGCCAAAAAGGTCAAGCTGGAGAAAATGGAGACTTTCCTTCTTCGCAATCCATAGCTCTACCCGGTCAGAATATCTTTGCTTTCGTCACCATTCCTCCGCCCGAGAGCACCCAGAGCGTGCCTACTGGATCATCGCAAAGCACTCCATTCAAAAACAAAGGGGGTGGGGGGGAAGACAAGGAAGCAACCAAAAGAATCCAGTGTGCCATCTTTTAAAGAGAAGAAGGAGAGGAAGGAGAGAAAGAAGAGGATCAAGAAGTGATCATCAATCCTCTTTGTGTTTTCCGGTTGTATAGCAGCACTTGGGCTCGTTTTGATCATCCGCTTTTGTTTTCTCGACCGGTATTTGTGTGGATTCGGCCTATGCTTTTGCTTTTTTTGTTTAGGCACAAATAAAACCTATACTTATCTTTCCATGTTCTATGTGAATTTTTATTTTGTTAAGTCTTTGTGTGAATTTGCTTAAGTTATTCAAGAGACGCACTTTCCTTTCGATGTACTTGTGATCCATCTGTTTTTATTATTATCATCGGACTAAGTCATTAGCCTATTCCATAATTTGCCAGCCTTTCGTTGCTCTAGAAAATGTTAAGTAACCATAGAAATGCCAACTATAGGCACCTTTCGAGGTAGACCACTTAGACAAGCGGCTCTAATATCCTTTTCCAGGATAGTGATTTTCGATCGTGCTAAACTCCGGGTATTGACCGAAGTTCATAATTAAGACCTCGTGTTACGTCGAGTATGGATCTCCTGCCTTGCCTACTCTGTGCAAGATGTTAGTGATCGGATGGTCGCATCGTGTCACATCCAATTCTAGTCATACCCCTACCCCCATGTCAGGAGCGGGAGTTTGTGGAGGAACGGTCATATCGTGTTCATTTTGATTTATCCTCCTACCCCAACATCAAGGGCCAGAATTAGCCGATGGATGGACGGTCATGTATCGTCCATTTGGATTTATACACTTGTCCTTATTCTAAAGATGAGAGTTAGGCGAGTGAATGGTTTACACTCTTGGCCCTACACAAAGGTTAAGAGTTAGTCGATGGACGAGCAAGTCGCGTCCTTTCTGGGTTTATACTCACACCCCAATGCAAAGGCGAGAGTTAGTAGATGGACGGTCAAGCCACGGCCACTTAGGTTTATACTCATGTCCTCAATCCAGGGTCAAGAGTTAATAGATGAACGGTCGTATCACGTTCTTTTGATTTATGCCCTTGCCCCTATATCTGGGGAAAGAGTTAGCGTATGGACGGTCATATAACGTCTGTTTGGAGTTTATACTCCTGGCCCCATGTTAGGGGAGAGAGTTAGTCGACGGACAATCAAATCATGTCCTATATAGTTTATACTCATGCCCTCACGTTAAGGGAAAGAGTTAGGTGGTATTGATCTATGGACACCGAGAGTGATTCAACTTCAAGGGTCCTATCATGGATTGTGGAAGTTTGGTTAGCACATATCTCCAAATTCCTGCACACTTATATTACACACATGTAGATTCATTCGAGTCGGCCACATTTCACAACTCTTAAGCAATGTAAAGATAGATTCGGAAAACCATTTATTAAAAACGGGAAATAACATATTTTGTCTTATTACGTGGCCTCATTCAATTATACACAAATTTATTTCTTAGTGAAATTGCATCGTAAATACTCGCTATTCCACGCCATTGGGAGTATAAATCCTATCAACCATCGCAAGCCTGAAAGTGCCAATTCCAAGCTTTTGTTCTATTGCATATGGACCTTCCCAAGTCGGGCCCAAGTTTCTAGGGCCTCGGAAGATTCGTTTAATAAACAGATCGTCGATTTCAAAGGTCCGATTCTTGACCTTGGCATTGTAATATCTAGAAACTCGGTTGCGATGCGTAGCTGCTCTTAAGTCATCTTTGTCTAATTTATCATCTATCATGTCAAGTGATTCTAGAAGAAGTTGCGCATTCGTCTATGGATTGTATTGAATTACCAGACAAGAAGGTAGTTCTAGTTCAACCGGAATCATAGCCTTTGATTCGCAGGCTAGTGCAAATAAAAAATGCCTAGTCGCTGACTTTTGGGTTGTTCAATAAGCCCAAAGTACTAATGGAAGTTCATTGAGCCATTGCCCTTAGTCTTATCCAACCGCTTCTTAAGAATGGACTTGATAATCTTGTTTATAGCTTTAACCTCCATTTGGCTGGGGGTGTACCACCGTAGAAAATCTCTTCTCTATGCGATGTCAGCGGTAGAAATCCTTAAACTCGACGCTGTCGAAATGGGTTCCATTATCGATAACGATCACTGTGGAACTGCTAAAAGATAGATAATATTCTGGACTATAAAGTTGATCTCTTTCTTCATGGTAATCGTGGCTGATGACTTTGCCTTAGCCCATTTAGTGAGGTAATCCACGGTGATGACGTATTTCGTGCCACCGTTAGATATCGACAACACATCGATAATATCAACCCTCAAACTGCAAATGGCTAAGGATTGACCATTTGAGTAATTTCCATTGACAGGGCTCTTGGAATTTTAGAAAACCTCTGGCACATGTTACACATTCTAGTGTAATTAGCTGCGTCTTGGTTGATAGTTTGGCAAAAGTATCAATAACGGAGAATCTTTTTCGCTAGGGTTTGTCCCCCTAGAATAGTCACCTCAGGCCCCTTTGTGCACTTCTCTCGAGACTTGTTTGGCCTCGTCATGGTCGACACACCAAGCATAGGGACAAAAAACCCTTCCTGTATAGCAACCCTTTCTGTATGATATATCTCGAAGCCTTGTGAAGGAGTCTTCCTCGCGCATTCCTCCTACGGAGAAGGATTCCTCTTTGCAAGTAGCCTTTTATCGGAGTCATCAACGACTCTCTTTTAGGTTCACCCTCAAAGATCCAATCGACATCCATCTGGTCAATGTTCGGTGCTGACATTATTTCCACTAGAATCAAGCCCATGAGCTGCGCATCTCCTGAACTGGCCAGGTTAACCAACGAGTTGGCCTTCGCATTTTCCTCTTTGGGAATATGTGTTATCATCCAGTATTCAATGCCACTAAGCAACTCAACCACTCGGTTTAGGTATGGGGCTAGCCTTGCTCATTTTGCCTGAAACTCTTTCTTCACTTGACAGACCATTATCTGGGAATCACAGAAAATATGTAAAGTTTTATCTCCAGTTCTTTGGCAATCTTGCATCCCGCAATCAAAGCTTCGAATTCCATTTCGTTACTTGTTGCAGGAAAATCGAGTCTCAAGGCATAATAGATTGAATGGTCCTCGGGAGTGACAAATACAACTCCATCATTGACATAGCGTTCATTTGGTACACCATCCATGTACATCTTCCACCTAGCATTTTGTCCACACTACTCTCCGAAGTATCGTCTCGTGTAGTGAATTCAACTATGAAGTCCACCAAAGCTTGACCCTAGATAGCTCTTTGAGGGTGATAGGTTATATCTAATTGGCTCAATTCAATATTCCATTTTAATAGCCTTCTAGAAGTTGTCGCAAGACCTTTTGCAAAGGCTGGTCGGTAAGAACTTTGATCGGATGAGCTTGAAAGTAAGGGCGGAGCTTCCTTGAAGCAATCAATAGAAAATATGCTAGCTTTTTCCAGCTACGAGTGATTTCTTGCCGCTCCTGTCAATTGTTTACTGATGTAATAGACAGGTCATTGGATGAGGGCTTCCTCATGTACGAGCATGGCACCCAAAGCATGCACCGACATGGCTAGATATATAAACAAGGCCTTATCATCCACCAGCTTTGAGAGAATGAAGGGTCTCTCAATTGATCAACCACAGCCTGGAATGCATCTACGCATTCCTGATTCCAAGAGAAATTTCATTTTCCCTTCGGACTTTTACCCTTTTTAATCACATCAAAGAAAGGGTTGCATTTGTCGGTGGCTCTGGAGATGAATCGACTCACTACGGTGACCTTCTCATTCAAGCTTTGAACCTCCTTAACCGTCTTCGAGACCATTATGTCCCTTAACACCTCTATCTTTTCCAAGTTTCCCTCAATCCCATGTGAGTTCACAATAAAGCCCAAGAATTTCCCAAATTCAATGCCAAAAGAGCATTTCAAAGGGTTTAGCTTCATCCCATATTTTAGGAGAACGCCGAATTTCTCTGCCAAATCATCAACATGGTTTCCTGAATGTCGTGACTTTACGAGCATGTCATCCACATAGACTTCCATCAAACTTCCAATATGATCTTTGAACATCCTATTTACTAGTCTCCGGTAGGTTGCTCCAGTGTTCTTCAACCAAACAGCATGACCAGATAGCAACACATCTCCAAGTCGGTAATAAACCAGGTATGTTCTTGGTCCGAGATGTGCGTTAGAATCTGGTTGAATCCACAGTACGCATCCAATGAAAGCAATTCATGTTCGGTTGTTGAGTCCACCAATTGAACAATCCTTGGAAGCGGGAAGTTGTCCTTTGGGAACGCCTTATTCAAGTTAGAATAATCGACGCACGTCCTCCATTTCTTGTTAGCCTTCTTCACCAAGACTGGATTGGATACCCATTCTGGGTATAAGGCATCGTGGATAAAGCCATTGTCCTTCAGCTTCTCCACTTCTTCTTTAGGTGCAATAGATCCCTTGGACCCAGGCTATGGTGTTTCTATTCCACATAAATGCATTTGGGATTTATTTTCAATGCATGGCTTGCAATCTCCGGCGAGATCCCACATATATAAGAGTGCATCCAAGCGAACACATCCAGGTTTGCATGGAGAAAACCAATCAACTCCTTCATTATCCTGAGACCAAGCTGTGATCCGACTTTCAAGATCCATGTTGGGTCATCCCGACTGATCGGGATATTAATCGTTAGCTTAGCTGGAGCTTCTCTTCCATCCAGCAGCACTTTTCACGGATCCATATCCTTATGGAACCAACTATGCTGCATGAGCCAAGACTTAGGCATTGGTTGTTATGCGTCCAAATCTTTGATGAAGAGAGTCCCCTCTACACATTTTCCTTTCTCTCTTCGCCTTGCTTCTCTTATCTCCGCAATATAACATTCATGACCAAGCTCTTGATCTCCGTGCACTACTCCCATACTATTCTCTGTAGAAAACTTAAGCGTCAAACCTAGGGAGCTATAGTCGCTCTGAACTAAGCCAGGGCTGGTCGGCCCAAAATTGCATTATACGCAGATTAAATATCCAACACAACAAAAGGCACAACTCATACTCACCTAGGGTCGCCCTCTCCAAGCACCACCGGTAATTTCCCCTATCCGACTGGCTCCGTAGTTGTCCCATTGAATCCCTAGATCCGAAATTTACATAGTTTAAAGTCCTTGCTCTCCAAAAGCATCTGGTCATAAGATTTTTTGAATAGAATGTTGACCTAACTCCTACAATCAACCAACATCTTTCATACAATAGCAAGACCAATCATGACCGTTAGAACCAATGGGTCAATCATCGGGGCTTCCACCCCATCAACATCTATGTTCCAAAAAACAATGTCATCTATCATGGTTCTGAATTGCTTTGTCGGTGTTCCATCCTCAACCACCAAATAGCTCTCATTCTCGGTATGCTTCAAAGCACCAGTATACTTATCCATCTCATTCAAAATCTTGTCGGTTGGATGCGATCCACCGATAATTATGTTTATCACCAAACATGGTTCAAGTCGCCTAGGCTCCTCACCACTAGGAACAAACTACCCTCATTAGGATGTCGACAAGGGGATTAGAATTTCCTTGCTCACCATCCTGCGGGGCTTCCACAAACTATTGCAACTTTTTCTTTCGAATCAGCTCCTCAATCATATCATGCAAGTGCCAAATTCATTGGTACTATAACAGTGCGTCTCATGAAACCTACAGAACTTGCCAGATCCCTTCTCCTTCTCGGTGACTCTTTCAGAGTCAACATCCTATACCGCTCGGTATCTTGAGTTGCCAGATAGATGTTCTAGATTGAGTTATCCATTTCAGTATAATTATTGTATTTAGGAATCTTGGGACGATTCCTATTATGGCTTTGTTTCTTTGCCCCATATCGCTCTTTTATTGGCTATTATTCTTATTGCCAATATTCACATCCACATTTCCAAAACACCCTTCATAATTGCGTTAGAGGAATGTTGCTTTGTATCACTTCATCTAAATTTCTAGCACAACTTTTCCAGGGATGATTGCATGCTTCTTCCA
Organism: Allium fistulosum; assembly: GCA_030737815.1. NCBI lineage: Eukaryota > Viridiplantae > Streptophyta > Magnoliopsida > Asparagales > Amaryllidaceae > Allium > Allium fistulosum. The sequence goes on from CM060902.1 coordinate 744,610,294, forward strand.
AGCCTAAGTACCGATTAGCTTTTCTATAGAAAGCATCCATCGTCGATGGGAGTTTCCTCTCCAACCATTACCTAAAATCTAACTCGGGATGAATCCCCCTAATCAGCACCATCAGTACTATATCATCATTTCAATTTGTTACTTCCGTCATAGATGTATCGTACCGATTCAAGAAATTTTTTAATGACTCTCCCGCTCTTCAGAAGAGGTTTGATAATGACAGCACATCTTTTGGACACTCAATATGTAAACGGAATTGCTCAAGAAATTTTTGCGACAACTCAGCAAAAGACGATATGGATCTCGGTGGGAGCCAAGCGAACCACATCATTGCTACCCCTTGGATGAATATTGGAAAACAACGACATCTCACAGCTTTAGACGCTCTGGTTGAGTCCATATGACATTCGTACTTCATCAAGTGCTGCCCAAGGTCCATCTTTCCAGCATATAATGACATCGTTGGCATTACAAATCACCATGGATACTTCTCACGTAGAATGTTCTCTGCAAAATGAATTCCGGCTAGGAGAAATACCCCATTCATCATTGTTTTTGAATCGGTTTTCACACATAAGTCTCCTTACCATATACTTTAAGTACTCTGGGTCCACAGGTTCGATCGTACGGCGATGATCAAGATCTGTTCTTAGTGTTTGGCCCGGCAAATGCACTCGGGCAAACTTTCAATACCTGGGTTCTCTAGACTCTAGGAGTTCCATCCGTCCAACGGTCCTTGTATTTGATTCTTATGCATAGCATCATCGGCAGTTGTCTGGTATTTAGCATTCTAATCATCCACGTGCGTTAAGAAGTTAGATCCTTGGCCCCATACAAAGAGCGAGCACCGGGCCCACCATCGGCTGGATCGAAACCAAACCGTTCTCTTAGATCGGTACCGATCCATAAACTCGAGCCCTAAGTTTGTCTTCCTCCTTGATATGACGTCCCAATGTTGTTTTGAGTCTTCTTATACTTTCTATCTCTCCGTCTCTGGTTAGATAATGAGGAACTTTCTGATTTCTAAACTTAAAACCCTCCTTGTCCTCCTTTGACTGTTATGCGTTAGTTCGTTCAATAACCTCAAGCTCTGCTGCATCTACTAGTTCATCTGATTATGACTCTCCTAGAAACTATCCTTCATCTGCTTCATCATTCGATCCATTTCCACTCTTGTCATGACATCAGCTGGATTTGCATCATTGGTTGTTCTATTGAGAAGCTCCATCCACATAGCTAATGTCTTGATTCTCAACATCATTAATAGCTCTGTAAGTTGTATCACATTCTTTCTTGATGGGGCTATGACAAATAGTATCTCTTAGATTATTGAAAATATGAATAGTAGGAATGTAAGGTTGGAAAATTAGATATTTCTCTTAGATCTATGAAACCCAATAGTAGATGATGGATCTAAGTAGCCTGAGAATAGGAGTTCTCAGTGAAAGCACCAAAGTGTTTGAACAAAAAATGGAACAAACACCGAAAAGATTAAGTACAGAATAAAAGGTGAAGAAATTTAAATGAAAACGAGTAGGAGAGAACACACAACAATTTATAGTGGTTCGGCTAATCTTGGCCACGTCTCCTTAGTGATTTTATTGCTTATCTTGCTAATCACAAGTAGGAGTTCTTATATATCGTTATAAATTCGACAGTGATTATAAGAAATTAGAGTTTAGAAAAGCAAGAGCCATAAAGATCCTTAAAAACGAGTGCTGCCTCTCCATTTATAGATGTAGGAAGCCTAAAATCTTGCCTAGAAGATCTCCACTTTGTTTTCCATGCCATGGACCATTTCTTCAAAGAAATAGAGGACAACTTATTAGTTTATGTTGATTGGTACCGATCCATGGGCTTGGATCGGTATTGATCTAAGAGATGGCCAATTTAGTTGTTTGGAATCCTTTATCTTGCCTCGATTGATGGTTAGCTTCATGATTCCAAGTTTGTTTGCATCAATACTTGCTTATTTCTGAGTCCAAATGATGGATCAGTAGAATAACAAAGTTGTAATTCTAGTGCTCATGGAGATCGATAGAGGATCGCAAGGAAACAACAAAGTAAAACTTGGGATAGACTTCTAACATCAAGTTGAGTGTGTAGACAAAAGAGAAACACCATTATAAGAGCATTCTTAGATTGGTACTGATCCAGGGGATTGGATTAGTACTGATCCACTACTTAGGTGGGTTTCTACCTATCTTGTCTTGGGTTGGTGTAGTATATGCTTCATGGCACTATTGATGTTTGGTTTCTGGACTCTTAGGCTATCTCTCTAGGCTTCTTGCCTTGATAACTCCAAGTTCAACTCATCATGTTTGTCCGAATATTGCTTGGTCAAAAGGCTGGATAATAGAATCCAAACAACAATTTTAAAAACAAAATCTAAGTGAAAATCTAGAAGAAATTCTTCAATCCTTCAAAAATGTACTTTGCTTCATTTTTTGCAATCAATGACACTTGGAGTTGAGTTAAATGCAAATGATCAAAGAACACGAAAAATAATTTGATTCTCTTTGACATTTTATTTCTAGTTTCGCTAAACAAGTTCAAAGCAACGTTCATGAATGCTCGAACTCTAAAGTGAAAGTGGATAATAAAGATTGGGAAGTTATCAACACAATCCTATCTTTGGATCTGAAGGATGGGTCGAAGTTTTCAAGAAAATCTAGGTTTTAAATTTATAATTTATATTTATAATTTTAATATGTATTATACAATCTAATTTGTATAATTAACTCCGGTTATATTTTAATTTTTTATGTAATTAATTGTATAAACATGTATAGATAAAAAATTGTGATGCATGGTTAAAAACATATATAGCTATGATTGTACATATATATTTATATAAAATATTGTTTTGCAATTACTACTGATTTGATGCCATCAACAATACTATCACATTTAATAGTATTTAACATATGTCACATCTAGGTGGAGTTAATTTTTCTTTTCCCATTTTTGTTGATGACAAAGGGATAGAAAAAAATAAAATATAATATATGCATATACTAAGGAAGGTTATTCAAAATAGGTGGAGTTAACCAATTTAGGGGGAGTTACATTATATTTTTTAAAAATACATTTACATGGTTGTCACCATTAAAAAGGGGAGATCGTTAATACCACATATGTTGATTTTGATGAAAACAAAAATATAAATATAGGTATTAATATTTTTCCAAGTTGCATAGAATATTTTGCAGGATATAATATAGGTTTATACAAGTACAAGATAATTGAATTTGGAGACTGATGAGCAAACAGACTAGAGACCTAGATTCAGAGATGATTAATATATTTGAAGACTCATGAGTTTTAGAGACAAAGACACGAAGAGTTTAAGACTATGGTTTATAGTTAATAGACAATACACTAACTTGTTAAAGTCCTTCTATAGCAACTTTCTCTTCTTTGAATACGCTATTATCAAATTATTGATTTTATAGCCTAAATATTTATTTATTTTTAGAATATATTTCTACAAATATTTTATAAGAGTTTTATACATTAATAGTGTTTAAAAACAATGTTTAATTTTTTTATAAATTATTAGAATTTTATACGCACTTAAATAGATTCTTGTTTTTTCAAATTTAACAAGGGTATGTTGACATAGGCTACATAGGTACGTCGATATATGTATCCTCGAAGAGGCTTCTTTTGAATTTTGAATAGTTGTGATTTTTGGTTACATATCTTCATGAATAAACTTGTCTACTTAAACACATTATAAAGTGGATTGAAAAACGAATTTTATTAACTACTTTCTCTAGTTTCTTCTTACACTAAATTTTCTTTATATATTTCACAAAATTCACTTTCTATACTCTTCAAATCCACTCAAATTCAACCTCAACTTTACTACGCTCATTTTTTATAATTTAGTCAATGATTTAAAATTATCCTCTCATCAATTCAAAGATCAAAGTGCTATCAAAGGGCTATAGAATATTCTGTATCCAAAGTACAACCGTTTGTATTTGGAATCGATAACTCTTAACTATTATTTGTTTATGTGTGCTTGTTGCTCGTTTAAATCAAGTGGGGGTGATAGTTGCTCGTTCAAATCAAGTAAGCGTGCTTGATGCCTGTTTAAATCAAGTGGGTGATCTTATTGCCTGATTTAATCAAGAGAGTTTACCCTGAACTCGAAAAGTTAGTAGGGCTTATCTCATTACCTTGAAATTGAGACTGTATTTTAGTTTCCTTGTTACCTATTTAAAGTAGGCATTGGAAAGGAAATCTGTATGTACACAATACAAGACTGAATGTATGATTAATCTAAACTAGTATAAAGCTTCTGGCATCATCTATCTTACTTTTATTTTACTTCTACTACTTATTAATATATATCTATGTCAATTATCTGTGTTCGAATTTAAATTTTGAAATAATTTAGAAATGTCCCATATAAGTTATAAAATACCATTCACCCCATCCCCCTCCTAGTGTTAAAGTGGCCTTAGGACCCGTGCACATTAGTACTAAACTGTTTCGCACACTTTACACCCTAGGCATCAATCTTTCACTAATTGGGTACATCCATAGCACACTCTATAGGTATATTAAATAACAGAGGTGTGGGGCGGTCATCATACACTATTTAATAAAGAATTCGCCTCCTAGGTTATAAGAAGTTAGTATCACGATCAACCGTAGTCAACTCAAAATCAAAGTTTCTGGCTAGAGCAGTGCAGTTTACAATAATTTTTTTTATTAAACCAAGGATTTGTGTTTGGACTAATCAATTTAAATGTGTTGCTATCAAAATTTTGACCAAAACTAAATTCTACAAGTCTTAATGTGATAAAGTTTTGACAAATAGAATCAGTGTAACTAAACGTTATTACCAAGTACCGATTATAATGGTAAAATTGGATTTTACTATAAATATGTGTAAGTTCTGCCAAAATGTTACCCCACTAGCTAAGGTGATGTGTGAAGTTTAATATTTGATTGTTAGATATTAATCGCTAACTGAATTTACACCTTTAGGTCACATAATCGTAATGATGAATACATCGAAAAACCACACGATCTATATAATCATTGCAAATTAATTAAGTTGATTAATATTTGTGAAATATTAATTATTAAGTTTTATTTTATTTGTTTTAATACCCTTAGTATTCAATAAAGTGAGCAAATAAAAGTTAAATATGCGTGTATCGATGTGCGATATCAATAGAATATTTAAATTAAATAAACGACTAAGTCGTTTTGGAAAAATTTTGAGGCATACATTGCCTTTCTCAGGCCGACCATGCACGATGATGGGGGTGATGAGAGGATATGATAAGATTTAATGAGAAATCAAACTGGGAAAGTTTTTAAGGAAGGAATTGAAAGGTTTCGATGTTTCTTTTAAAACATTTCTTTTTTCATTCATTCATTGATTCCATAGACAATTTTTTTCTTCTTTTGCTCTCCTCTCCCTCTCCTATCTAGTTGAAAATCCATGGCCTTCCAACCATGAAAATTTTCCTAAATAAAGTCAAATCAAATAATACAATGCTTGTGCTGCAAATAATTGCAACTTTCGTAGATGATTCAATCGAATCTAGGGGATTTATTCTTTATACAAGGGGCGATTTCTCACTTCATCATTAGGTAATGTTCTAATTTTGTTTGATTTTAATTTCATCGTGTCAATAAAGTTTAGATCCTACGGATGCTACTTCTAATCTGATTATTTTTTCATCATGTTAGCGTATAGTGTAGATCTCATATATTATATACTTTAATTGATTACATGCTCATCATGTTAATGTAATTTTGATCTTGCACATGCAACATCTCATTTGATCATATGTATGTACTCTTTGCATAATTTAGATCTAATCCATTTCAACGAATTTATACATGCCTATGTTATCCAATTTATTATTTTTCATTATTTTAGAAATTGTTGTTATAAAAAGGGATAAACTATTCTGGATTGGAAAGTAATTTTAAATTAACTGAAATAATTTTGTAACTCACAACATACACAAAAATAAATAAGCCATATATGTTAATCATTTGAAATTGCTTGGGAAATTGCTTGGTAATTCTTTACTTTTATTTAAAAGATGTTTGAATTCAGAATTTATAAGTGGATTTTTGTGCAAAGCAATTAAAAAATTCTTTTTGAATCCCTCCTAAGTTAAAGACTGATTTCAATTTGTTGCTTTAGTTTTTAAAACATATATTAAATTACAAAGTTTATATACATGCACATAGAGAAAGATACACACACACACATAAACATATATATATACATATATACACACATATTTTATTTTAAATCTAAAATTGAAACTTCTTTTAAATAATTAATACATGATTTTGTTTAAAACAATATTAGAATAGATCTAATAAACATTTAGACTTCATAAGCCCAAAAGATCCAAAATTAGATTTTTCTTTTAAGATCTGCCTATTTCAGCTACTTCCAGCTAGACCGGTTCTTCCAATACTTTCACACCACTAGCTAAAGTGACGTTGGAGAATTAGTATTTAAATTTTTTAAATATTAATCTCTAGCTAAACTCACACCTATGACTCGCATTACCAAATCAATTCACTCTTCAAAACATTGCTCGATTTAATTAATTTATAATTGTTATAAATTAATTAAATTAATTAATATTTGTGAAATGTTAATTATTATTGTATTTATTGTATAGGATGTGTTTAGTTAAATAGGGTAGCTTGTAGAAATGTTTAGGATGTAATTAGCAATTTATTGGGTGTGTACAAAGAAGTCATACATGTATGAATCTACATACAAAATCAATAAAGATTTAAATAAGATTTAAATTAAATAAATTGCTAAATGAGTTGAGTAGGTTTTTGGTCCAACTTGGACTCAAGATTGGCCAAACAAGAAAGGGGAGAACAAGTGGATCATTAGTTTTGAATTAGTAGAAGAGTAACATGTTGTTTCTCTACAAACCTCACGATATATTAGACTTTGGCCTCCACTTTCAAGTTTTTTTTCTGGCTTCCCTCTTCTCCATTCTTGGCCCCAAGCACCCCTCTCATCTACTCCATTTCTATTACTTCATTTACATCTAGATAATTAAATTCTATAAGATTCGGTGTTGGCACATCTTCTATCTACAGCTGTAGGTGCTGATCCGATGAATCAAGGAGACAGAATAGATCGACATTATTTCTAAGGCCTTATCTCTCTAGGTGTAATTCATTCTATATTATATAATGATATTCGTGTATTACATATGTTATATCACCTTTTATATATTTATTGTTGCATTTTATTTTATATCGGTTTAATATATGTATGTATGTCTATGTGTGTGTGTGTGTGTTTATGTGTGTATATGTATATGTATGTATGTATGTATGTATGTATATGTATGTATATATATATATATATATATATGTATGTATGTATATGTACATATGTATATATGTGTGTGTATATGTATGTCTGTATATATGTGTGTGTGTGTATGTATGTGTGTGTGTATGTACATATAATATTAAACAAGTGTGATTCATCTTATTACTATACTTTTCAATTGATATAAAGAATATATTATAATATAAGTATAAAAGGTTTCGATTGGAAAAAAAATAAAATTTCCTATTTTAAATTAATTTAGTATATACAATATTGTCTGTTTAGTTTTAAACATTGTTTAGTAATTTAAATGGTTTGTTTGTAAATTAAATTCAGTTAAAATATTAAGTAAATAATTTCTTTTTATTAAATTTTTTTTAGGAAATTATAAAAAAGAATATCACTTGGGTAAATTAATTTTAATATAAATTAATTATATCTGCATTATACATAAATAAATACATTTGTTTAATTATGCGTTTAATAAATAATATAATTTTATTTTTGGTTTTACGAAAATTGCTTTTGTTTTGTTGAAACATGTATGTATATAATTTGTGTGTGTGTATGTGTGTATATAAATGTCTGCTTCTATGTGTATGTGTATATACATAATTTAATAAAACAAATGTTGATAAATGTATTTTGAATAAATTTGTTTTTGGATTTACATTCGTATTATACATACATAATTTTATTATAAATATTCTAAATCAAACTATGATAATTTGAAATTTTGAAATATAAATCTCAGATCAAGCTTCTAATTTGAATCTTGTTTACTATGTCAAATTTAGATATTTTGAATTTGAAATTTTAAAATTAAGACCTAATCAAATTTTTTTTGATATCTGTTAATAAATAATTTTAGTTAAATTTTACAAAATTAATATATATATATATTGAAATGGGTTTTTTTTCTGATATGCTTTTAGGCCTAAGGCCCAATATAACATTCGAATTCAGCAATAATACAACAAAAGAAAAATAAAAATGCCAGCCTCAAGAATAATAAAAGCTATATATATAACTTGTACACCCTATGCCATGTCGCATGTGAACATCATACACACATGAGTATATGATGACATACTCATATTATACATATGAGTATTTATTTCGAAATAAATAAGATTAAATAAAATAAAATATGATTTTATTTCAATTAATTGTATTGGATCTAATACAAACCTTTTGACTGCATAGGCATAATATGATCCAAAATAGGAATTTTTCTTGAAATATACCTATTTCATCTACTATAGACCGGCATGGAAATATCAATGGTATCAGAACCCTAATTGTCTATGCGGTCTAAATTAGCAACTTTAGGGCTAACTAATAAAGCTTACCTATCTTTTGGGTGTCTAAAATAGTTGTGTTTAGGCTTGGGATTGGATAATCATATATTCTCCCCTCCTTGGTTAATAGCCAACTGAATGATGGAGTAAGACCAAATGGTTGGTCAAATTGTAATGGCTGAGCTAATTTTCAAAATTTAATTTGAAAATTTTAAAAATATATTTTGAATTTGAAATTAAATTTTAAATATAAATACATTTTATAAAAGTCATAAAACATTTTTCAAAATCGTGTTTAAAATAAACTAATATTCTCAAAGATTATTTTAAATTTAATTAATTAGATTATTAATTAAAGGTAAATTAATTAAAATAAACATGTATAGTGTAACGACCCATACACTTTGATAATTAAAACTATTAAATTTAATAAGATTTTAGAATTTAATATTGGGAGAAACCAAAATTTATGATTTATAAATGGAAAAGATTATTAGAATATGATTTAATAATGTTATTTGAATGTTTTTTACAACTATTTTAATGTAATTTCAATCAATTAAAATAATTGTAAAGTTAATTTGGTTATAATTAAAAATAAGGAATAAATTAAATGTTGGATTTAATGTTGAAATTATATGTTATAAATTGGAATAGGTATATGATGGAATATGAAATTAAATTAATTACTACATAAATTTATTAGCTTCTGTTTGTAAACAATAAATTTAGATATGTGTTTGGATTACTAATATTTGACAATTGTTTTATTTATCAACTTATTATTTAATCTTTTGAAATTAATTTGGAAATCAATGAAATTTAATGTAATTAAATATTGTAGTTAATATGAGTTAAGATGATAACTTTAGAATATGAATGCAGTAAAATGTAAACTAATGTTAATTATATTCATAAGGTAATAGTTGATTCAATAATAAGAATGTAAATCAAAATAAAAGAATTTGATCGAAATTAAAATATAATTGACTAGAGTTTTATTACATTTGTAATTGAATGCTGAAATTAGTGTAATACTTAAATATTTGATTAGCATGGAATATTTAATTTTAAAAGATTATTAATTTCTATGTAATCAAGAATGATGAAATTGTTAACTTTTAAATTTGAATTTAAAATTGATTAAATCAAGTTAATAATAATTTATTTAATTAACGTGTAAAAATAGCCATTTTGGCCATTGTCTTGGATTTCGATGAAACCAATTTCATCGGATCCGTAACAGTGAATTATTGTAAGATTTCAAGTTTCGTAGCGATTGGACTTATCGTTTGATCGTGCGAGCTAGAAACGAGTAGAAATCGGTTAATGAAATTTAAATGAATATAAATTGATTTTAAAAGCTAACTTCTATATACAATGGAATTAGGGTTTGAAACTAGTTCCATTGAGTTTAAAAATATCAAAAACCTATATTTTGATATATTGGATGACCTATTTTCATTTTAGGGATGAAACGGGCTTTTCAGGTCGTTGTTATAGTTTCGACCCAATTTGATATGTCCATTCGTTCTTATCCATCTCTGTATATATAACTAGATTTTTCCTTTAACCCTAGCAATCTTTCATTTTATTTCTATACGCTCTTCTATTTCTCATCTGTTCCTCTTTCTCTAATACCAAAGCATCAAAACCCTAATTTCAATTTCAAATCAAACTTCAAAATCCAAAATCCTCAAATCCTATCGAATTATATATCGTTGGAAAGCCTTCAACGAACGCACTCTACATCTGTAGTTCGTTTTTGCAATCGTGTTTCGGTTTTGCTAGAAATTGGCGATCTTTCTCAGCCGTACATTTCTAGGTTTCGCGATCGATGGTGGATCAATGACCAATCAACGATCGAGAAGTTGCATCTGGAAGAGGAGGACGAGCATGTCTCAGATCTGGGTTCATTCATGTCTGAAGTGCCTCGAATTTGCCAGAATTCATGATTGAAGATGGCAGTGGCAAAATGCTATAGGCGGCGGCGGAGCACCTCACGCGGCCAGGTGAAGGTCGGCCGGAGGTTGGGTGGCCAGCGGCGTGGTTGGATCTGAGAGGTAATGTTCGTAGGCGCAACGTTTCGTCAGTGCATGATGGCTGATGGGTAGGGCTTCGTGTGTTCGAGCATGATGTTTCTGCTAGGGTTTTTGGGTTGGTGAGCTAATTACAATTATGCCTTTTATTATTTTAAATTTTATTTTAAATTTTAAAACTTCCACCGTTCGTAACTTTAACATACGAGCTCAGATTTGGATGCGGTTTCTTACGTTGGGTTCGTATCGAAATTCCGGATATTATAGAACAGGGTTGGCTGAATTCTGAGACTGTTTAAATTTTAGGCTTTATTTGGATTTTTAAATCGACGATAAATCAAGGTGAGTGATTTTACCCACTCATAAATTCTAAACCTTCTTATGTTAGTTGAATTAAATTTATGAATTGATAAGAAGCTATTTGGTAATTTAAATTGTCATTTAAATTTAATTTGAATTTATATTGAATTAATTTTCCATTGAAATTAATATTGAATTTAAATTGTTAGTTAAATACTTGATAATGATAACCAGTTAATCGTCATGATTTATTGGCTAATTTGGATGTTGATTGTGATGGATGTTTATTTGTTGACATTTTGGATGATTGGATGTTTATATCCCTGTTATCACTATGGGTTGAAATGATACATACTCGAATGATCTTATAGATTGGGGAAAATTGTTATGGGTTGAAATAATACATACTCGAGTGATTTTATAGATTCAGAAATTTTTTATTCGGGACACTGGTTGAAATGATATATACTCGGAAAATTTAACTATTTTGGGTTGAAATGATACATACCCTATCACTTGACCATATGGTAGAAAATTATATATGGACACTATTGGTCAGTTTTAAATTATTTTCTAAATGGTAAAGTATGTTTGATTTATAAATTTGAATTTTAAATTTATTTTAATGATTTTATTAAAAATTTATATTTTTGGAAAATAATTTATTTTATATGTTTTAAAGTTTTAAATTATAAGTTAATATATGGTTATAAATGTAAATTTAAGATTTTAACTTATAATTTTATTTAGTTTTAAAAATATACTTTAAATAGTTTAAAAATTAATTTAATAAAATATTTAATATTGTTTTAGTATATATATAATTTAAATTTATTTAATAAATATAGTTTTAAATTTTAGATAATAAATATAGACTTTTATAATAACTTTAAAAGATAAAAAAAAATTTGTAAAAGATTTTAGAATTTTGTAAAAGGTTTTGTAAAGAATTTATAAAAGTTTTGTAAGACATTTTATAATGGATTTTATAAAGAATTTTTATAAAAGATTTTATAAAGGATTTTTATAAAAGATTTTTATAAAGGATTTTTATAATGTTTTTATAAAGGAGTTTATAAAGGTTTTAAAGAATTTTATAAGGGGTTTTATAAAAGAACTTGTATAAAGTGATTTAGAAGCATTTAAAGGAATTTTCGCCGAAGCTTATGAAAAGGGGAAGAGTTGTAAACTATTTTGGAATTTATAAATAGCTTTATAAATGGTTTTAAAGCGTATAAATAGTTTATAAATGGTTTGAGAGAGATTTATAAATTATTTTCGAAATTGACTGAAAGAAATCGTCTTTGGTATTTACGAATATATTTATACTTTTGGAATAAGTATATGGGTACCTTGATATGAAGGTATAAACCGTTTTCTGGATTTATTACTATAAATGTTTTATAAAATGACTACAGTGTGAAAAATATAACGATTGGTGGTTAAAGAGACCGGAGTCAGATGTTGTCATAGTCTCTGCCAATTTCGAAACCACTTTAAAAATTGTACACGTGGTGGAGAATCCAGAACGAAGTAGGATGGTTTGGCGAACGCTATTGGTATGAGGTAAGAACGTAGCCCTGACCTTCGGGTCAGCTTGATGTGACTAAAACTGGAGCTATCCCAACCCAAGTGAGGTCGCTCCTCCAAACGGACATGCATCTTCGATACCATATATGTTACTTTGTGATTGATTTGGTGGCCACCATCGATTTGATTATGGAAGTGTGTTCCGAGGTGGGCGGTAGTAGCTGTTATGCATTACCACTAGTCCGAGCGTGCAAAACGGTAGAATCCTACCCTGGGGATAGCCTCGTGTGCCTTGTCATATGCCTTATCGAGCCCACTACGATTTTGGTTTATGTCGTATGTAACACCCCGATATTTTATGGGAAATATATTTAAATAGAAATTAAAAGCGCATTTGGTACAGTGGTAAAGGCGCATGTTGACTTCCTAGTAACTAGGGATCAAGTCCCATTGTCGCCTAAAATCTGAAGCGATATTTTTTTAGGTGGTTCATTTCCATCGATTTTCCTATGTATTTCAGCATTGTTTCTAACATGTGGCGGCTTCCCATTCGCTCCAGTGATGTAATAGGATGAGATGGCTAAATTTTATTGGTTGAGTGATTTGTATGGGCGAGAATGGATAACCATTAAGTGTATGAAAGAACCAGATTTAAACTAAAATAATCTAATGGATTATATTCACTCAAACAATCTATAAATAAACCATCTAACCTAAACCTAATCTCTTATTCAGCCATCGCCATAATTCTATAGTAAAATTAGTGTGTATTATTCTTCCTCCTTTTCTCTACTAAATAAACAAATCTCTACCAAATTAAATTATCTATATATATTCAAGCAATTTGGGGAATTTATAAGAATCAAAGGGAGAAAGATTAAAGTAAAGCTTTTTTCAAATTTATGCAAGCTCAAGTGGCAGGTGAGTGGGAATTAATATGAAATAGAAAAATAAAGTAGTTCAATTTCAGTTCTTTTCTGGCACATTAATATGGATTAATTTCTGTTATTAATTGAGAATAGATGTAAATTATTGCAACTTCTTCTCCTTCTTCCACTTCTCAAATCTAATTCATGTTTGGTTTAAAATATGGGACATATAAATTGTCTATTCACGTTTTATCGCATAAATAAGATTAAAATTTATGTAAATTATTGTATCTTCTTCTTCCACTTCTCAATTCTAATTCATGTTTGGGTTGAAATTTGGAACAAACAAATTGTTATTCATGTTTCATGGCTTAAATAAGATTGGTTTAATAAAATTGAATTAGAATTGTTATTCAATTTCTAATGGTAGGACATGTTAGTTGGATAAATTCAGAATATGTTACTTGAATAAAATTATGGTTTTGATTGATATAATTACATAATTTTGAATATGGTTTTGGGAACAAAATTGGGAAGTCTAATTGGTATAATTATTTGTTTCATATGTGGTCTAAAAATGTAAAAGTGGAATTTTGTGTAATTAAATGGTTTGTGGCTATTGGATAAAAATTTTGTATAGATTAAATCTATAAAAGAAGAACGTAAATTAGGGTGGAAAAAAATATAAATTAAATAGACCCTAAAGGCTAGTGTAAATTTGTAACAAAATGGCATAAAAATTATAGACAAACCATACGGACGTGAAATTGAAATACCATTTATGTAAGAAAAAGAGAAATTGTGAAATAACCAAATCGGATGTAAAATTGGCCTAAAGCATATTAATTGAAATAAACAGTATGTAAACTGTAACGGTAAAATTAATTAATTTGGAAGCGATTTGGTAGGTAGACCTTGTAAAGGTCTGGATAGGTGTTTCATGCAGTTAAGACCAAAATATAGTTTTGGTTTTACGTACTAGGAGCGGGCAAGTACATTCGTAAGGATGTTTGTTACCTTTCATAGGTTGCTAGTACGTAGGATAGATAGCATCCACAATTGTAGGCTTCTTCAGGCAGATCGATGCGGACGGAACATGACAAGTGTGCTCCGACGTAGGCTTCTTTAGGCAGATCGTTAGAGGATTTTGCGCAGCCGACCCAGCTGCGGGCGCTCTTTTGGAGGATCGACACTTTGGATAGGTGCAAGTCCACGTTGGTGACCGAGGAGACAGGAGGATAGGAGTCCAGTTTGGCGGAGCCTGAGCGCAACTTTAGGGTCCTGCAAGGTTGTTTGAGTCAGCGCCGGTCAGACGTAAGAGGCATTTAGTCACAGTGCACGGGTGAAGAGCATAACTTTCACGCTGTAGCATGTGGACAGGTAAGGATAGCAGGTCCGACAGGTCGATTGACATTTAGTATTACTGCATGGTTGACTTCTCTAGAGTGACCACGGAATTTGGCTTTTTAGGAACTGTATCTAAGAATGATTCACTACACTATATTATTCACCCTCTGCGATATCCGGGAAAGACCTGGAATTAATATGTTTTATTCTTTCTACTTCATTTTATTTCTAATTCACCAGACTTTATGTCTGACCCATTCCTATTTTTCCTATTTTCCCCAAATCACAGGAGGGCTAGTCTAGGTTGCAGTTCTTTGCTGCATGGAGGGTCATTGGAGCAGTTGTTATCTTCAGCTTTTGTTTCTTTTATTTCATGTACTTTTTTTCTCTTTTCCGTACTTAACTCTATATATGGGGACCTATATTGTGAACTTTGTTATGTTTTATGTATTGGTGGAGACTACTTGGTACTTTTGGTTTCAGAAATAAATTTGGGATAATGTTGATTTTAATGAAGCTGTTTTGCTATTAATTTATAATTAGTGAAAGTTTTCTTCTTCCGTAATATTTTAATCATTTTATGCTATTTCCTTAGTCTTTGTACTATGTTATGGATTTTTATTTCACCCGACCACCCGTGCTTCTAGTCATGTCCAATTTTCAAGGTGCCTAGAGATGCGGGTTGTCACAGTTGGTATCAGAGCTAAGGTTTCGGTAATCCAAAAAATATTTTAAAAAATATAAAGGTTTTCGAATAATTTTTAAAGGATATTCCAAATAATACTTTTAAAAGTGTGTGTATATATATATATTGGAAAAATAAGAAATTTCAGGAATGGGTCCCTCATATCTCTTCCTCCCTATCTATTGAACTATATATGGAGTACCTAATCCCATCTTTTTAATATTCACAGATAGAATGTTTGAACTACAAGATATCCCTGAAGTTCCAGGCCTTAATATGCCTACTTGGTTGGGATGCTGCTCTGGTGGAATGGGCTCCAGCCCGTCCGCCAGGCATTCTTGATTTTTCCAAGTTATGCAAGGACTACACCAGCTTAGGAGGCAAGCAGTTTTTTTGGACTGAGTCATATACTGAGGTGAGAGCTTGGATCCGTTGTTCTGAGCGGATATTTGGAGTTATGGGATTGGAGGACTTGGCTCAGAGGTAGTTGGCTTCATGGCAGTTGCAGGGAGAGGCTCTTTGTTGATAGGAGATTGTGGAGGCTTAGGCTAATAATTTGACTTCGGTGGATTTTCATACTAGGTTCGAGAGGAAATTATTATCGCAAGCTGAAGAGGGAGTGCAGCTAGAGAAATTTATACAGCTCAAGCAAGGGGATATGCCCATTAAGGAATATGTTTATCAATTCAATGAGCTTGCCAGATTTGGACTAGACCTGATCAATACTCCTCATAAGAAGGCGCTGAAGTTTGCTAAAGGTTTGAGTCAGCCACTGCAGAGTTTTGCGATGAGCCACATTCCGATGGGAGCCACTTTTGAGGGATTTGTAGAGATGGCTTTACTTGTTGATACTGAGAAGAAAGGTGATGTGGCGCATAATAGTGATGGGAAGAAGCAGTGGGAAGGAAAGAGGAGAGGAGAAGGAGGGTCAGGTGCAAAAAGGAAAGTTCAAAGGAAGGACTGGAAGTGCAATACTTGTGGGAAACCAGGTCATGCTAAGGATTGTAGAGGGGCAAGAGAGCGACCGAGACTGAGGTGCTATCTGTGCGATCAATTGGGGCATATGAAAAAGGACTCTCCGTCGAATCCCAAGGATAGTTCACAGACACCTTCACAGCTTGCTCAGGCTTATGCTTTAGAGGCAGCTCCTTCCTCTAGTACTCGTCCGGTTGTGGATAAGGGAAAGAAAGTGATCATCGAAGGTGTGTTATCTATCTCCGATTTTCCTATTTGTACCTTATTTGATTCTGGAGCTTCGCACTCTTTTATATCTAGTACTCTAGTAGAGGGTCTTGGTCTTGATGCTTGCTTAGTGACCGACCTGGTAGTAGTATCAAATCTCGTAGGAGGATCGGCTTATTTGTCCATGTTATTTCGGGATTTGAAATTGTTTATTTTAAGGGTTGAGTTTGACTGTAGTGCCTTTATATTGGGCTTTTCCGGGTTCGGGTTGATTCTTGGTATGGATTGGCTATCCATGTATGGTGTTGTTCATGATTGCAATAAGAGGGTAGTGAGGTTAGGCACTTGTAGTGGACGTACCTTGGAGGTATCTTGTGATCCTAGAGGATCAGTCATGTTGAGCTACCTTTATAATCTTGACTTATCTCCCGATAGTTTGAGTTCGGTACCCGTTGTTAGAGACTTTTTAGCTGTGTTCGATGGGGTTGCTAGCCTTCCACCTCGAAGAGAGATCGAGTTCAAGATTTATCTTGCAGATAATGACAAACCCATTACTTTACCGATAAGACATATGGCTCCTAAGGAACGTCGTGAGTTAAGCAAGCAGATTGGAAAGATTTTGGAGAAGGGCTTCATTTGTAGGAGCATTTCTGAGTAGGGCGGCCCGTCTTCTTTGCCACTAAGGCGGATGGCTCTCTCAGGCTTTGCATGGATTATAGGGAGCTTAATAAGCTAACAAAGAAGAATCGTTATCCTCTTCCCTGTATAGATGATCTCTTCGACCAACTAGTAGGAGCCAAGGTATTTTCACAGCTCGAGTTGGCCATGGGATTTCATCAGTTGCGCGGCGAAGATAGCATCGAGACAACTGCGTTTAGGACTCCAGATGGGTTAGTTGAGTGGTTAGTCATGCCATTTGGGCTAACCAATGCTCCGGCATATTTTATGGACCTGATGAGTCGAGTATTTCGCGAATCGTTGAACAAGTTTGTGGTGGTGTTCATCGACGACATTTTGGTTTATTCGCGAAGCAAGGAGGAGCATACTGTTCACTTAGAAGAAGTGCTTAGGACCCTGTGAGCACATAAGTTGAAGGCGAAGTTCTCCAAGTGCCACTTTTGGCGGGATGAGATTCACTTTTTGGTACACATCCTTTTGGAGGATGGACTTGCAGTAGATCTGGCGAAAGTGGCAGCAGTACAAGATTGGCAGACCTTTAAGATTTCCATAGACATAAGGAGTTTCCTTGCTCTTGTGGGCTACTATAGGAAGTTCATTAAGGACTTTGCTAGGATATCAGCTCCACTTACCCGCCTTACCAAGAAGAACTCAACTTTTGTTTGGGATGCTAAGTGTGAGGATGCTTTTGTTCGATTGAAGGAAGTTTTGACTACTGCACCCGTATTGTTATTATTGGATGGAAGCAACCCTTTCTCAATTTATATGGATGCTTGTAGTATGGGGCTAGGGGCGGCACTAATGCAAGACGGTAGGGTAGTGTGCTATGCGAGTAGACAGTTTAAAATGCATGAGAAGAACTACCCGACGCATGATCTTGAGTTGGCAGCTCGAGTTTTTGCTTTCATGTCTTGGAGACACTATCTCTTAGGAGTAAGATTTGAGCTTTTCACGGATCATAAGTCTTTGAAGTATCTATTCTCTCAGAAAGACTTGAATTTGAGACAGCAATGATGGATGGAGTTTTTAGCCTCTTATGACTTTGAGATTTCCTATACCCCTGGCAAGGGTAATGTAGTGGCAGATGCGTTGAGTAGACACAAAGTGGTTTTAAGTCCTCTGTTTTTGGAATGGAAGCATTTGGAGTACATTGCTAACTTTGATTTTAGACCTCCATCGGATTTAGGTCCGGGATTGTTAGCAGCCCTCGACGTCCAGCCTACTTTGATGGAGCAGATTGGAGCAAGGCAAGGTGAGGACGAAGAGTTAAAGGACATTTTAAATAGGCTTGGTAGAGGAGAGTCATCACCACATCTTAGGTGCTATACTATGGACACTAGGGGATGGATTAGAAGGGATGGTGGACTTTGTGTTACCCGTAGTGAGGATTTAGTAGATGTGGTGTTGGCTGAGTCACATCATTCTAGGATGACAGTGCACCCTAGTGGCGATAAGGTGTACCGGAATGCGAAGAGGGTATTCTATTGGCCTAGAATGAAGAAGAGGGTGGCGGAGTATGTATCGAACTGCATCACTTGCCAAAGGGTAAAGGCGGAACAGAAGAAACCCGGAGAACTGTTGCAGTCATTGGATATTCCATTATGGAAATGGGAGAGCGTCTCTATGGACTTCGTGGATGGATTACCAAGGTCATGGAGAGGGAACACGAGCATTTGGGTCATTGTGGATAGACTGACGAAGAGCGCTCATTTTATACCCATTAAGAGTAATAGGACGGCAGCTTCTTTGGCGACTCTTTATGTAAGGGAGATAGTTAGGCTTCATGAAGTTCCTGCCAGCATTGTGAGCGTATATATATGAGAGAGCATATTTGTTAGTGTTATAAAAATGTTTTTATATTGTGTTAATGTGTTCTGTTTAGTATTTATAAATTCTGGTCGGAACATGGGACGCCATGGCATCGATAAGGATTTCTAAACACTTAATAGGGTAGACTGACACAATATTATTTTTGAAATATAGGTAAATGAAATAATTTTACCAAGTATTATATTTTGTATATAAAAGAATAATTTTTATAAATGGATATAGTTGTATGTGATATGTTTGTTTGTTCGGAAGCGAAATTTTATAAATATTGGTTGCAAAATAGAATTTACAAATAAAATGAAATTTAATTCGAAATTTGAGAACTTAAGTTCCAGAGTTTTGAAATTGATTTTCAAAGATTTTGGAATGATAATATTAGTATTATTGGAAGTATTTCCGGATATAAATATTTTCAATGTGATTTGAAAGAAATGTTTTAAAAGAATTTTAAAAGGAAATAAGTTATGTACTCCTCTCTTCTGTGGTTGGAAAATAATTTCGGTGATGATCGCGACATCATCGACGTTCATTTTCGAGTTTCAAAGTGGGAAGACCACTGTAGTAGCTTTGCTACACATTTGTCTTGATAAACAAATTTTAATTTAATTTCTTAAGTATGATTTGATATATATAAAAGATATATATATATATATATTATTTTAAAATGATTTGAAATGAACCCGGTATTTAGTTCTTAAAATCCTGTTAAATTAATGATTTTCAGTTATAGAAATAAAGTGAAATTTTAATAATTGGAAACTTCTAAAATGAAAATAAGAAATTAGAAGCTAAGTGATTAATGAAACTATAAAGAAATTGGAGATTTGTCACTTGTAAATGAAAGAGTAATGAAATTTAGAAGATGTAGATTATTGAATATTTTGTTAACTAAAATGAATAAGATAAATTCCTATAACACTCAATCACATTCTAAAAACATATATCAAACTTACCTGAAATATTTAAAAGTTGAAATGTTAATATGAATATGTAGTAGAATTTTATACAAGTAGAACTTAAGTAATAGAGTTATGTTTACAAATAAGAATTATGATGTACAAGAAATATTTTAAACATAAAGTTAATATTTTGAAATGCTAGTAATTAAATTAAATGGGAAAAAGTGAATATTGTTTAAGTAAATGATTATAAACTCAAGAAAATGACTGAAATGATTCATTGATAAATATTAATATTAAAATGGATATGAAGATTAGAAGTAAATTAATGTGAAATAAACTGCAACGAAATGTACGTAATACTTTAATAATGGATTCATTGATGATTTCAAATATTTAATGGGAAATAAATCGTGTAAGTAACGAAGGAAAATTAATATAAGATAATTATTACATAAATGAATTAAAACAAATGAAAATAAATAATGATGTGAAAAAAAACCAATAGAATAAAATATGTAAATTGTGCGTAAATCATTTTATTCGAAAAATAGTTCTGACTCAGATTTGAATACAAGATTTGTAGTAACTCACACCAGTTCAAATTAGGATTTTTCGATCGATTCTTGATGGTGAACAATTGATATGAATTTTTGATATGAATTTGAAGTTTTTCTATCATGGTTTATGGCTATGCAAGCAAAACAGAAATTTCGAATCAAGAAATCGGATCAGAGTCCATACTAGAGTGGTCGGTTTAACAATACTAGTTCAAAAGTGGAATGTGGGTATTCAAGCAAGCGATTAGAATTGATATTGTGTATAAAAGATTTATGTACATAGTGCAAATTTAAATAATACTTAAATTCTTTGTTGTTGGTTTGTGGAATGTTTGGGAAATGATACTTCAAATTGTTTAAGATTGTATGAATAATCTATTAAGTAATTATCTAAGGCTGTTGAGCGTAAGGTACACTTGGTAGTTTATTTATCACCCATGTACGATGAAAAGTTTCTAAACCTGAACAAACCATTGGTTTGGTTGCTATGGTTATATGATGGATTCTTTGATTTCATATGATAGTTGTACTTCTTTTTGTATGCATATGATTATTATATATTGGATGTTGCTTATACTACTAATTGAAACAACTAACATATAATCTTTTACATAATTTTAACTCTTTGGATTATGTAAGTGAGATATAGGTTTATGGAAGCAATAGCTACTGCTTTTGGTATCATAAACAAAGTTCTTTGCCCGACAAATAGGTATGTTTTCGGATTACGGTTTTTGAACGATATTTTATTGTTTTTCCCATGGTTTGGGATGTTTTATTATTAAAATATGATATATATATATATAAAATATTGTAATTATTGATATTATTATTTTTCCAGACCTATCCGCGCAAAGGAGACTGACGAAATTTTTGTAAATTTAAGACTTAGAAATTTTTTGTAAAAGTTAAGTTATTTTCAAATTCTTGTTAAACTAAATTATGTAAAATTAATTGTTTATAAATTGATTATTTTGAATAAAATTATATCGAGTTTCTTAATTCCTTCTTGTTCCTTTCGAGGATGAAAAGTTTTGAGTGGGGGAGAGTGCAATGACCCATAAATTTTGATAATTAAAACTATTAAATTTAATAAGATTTTAGAATTTAATATTAGGAGAAATCAAAATTTATGATTTATAAACGGAAAAGATTATTAGAATATGATTTAATAATGTTGTTTGAATGTTTTTGACAACTATTTTAATGTAATTTCAATCGATTGAAATAATTGTAAAGTTAATTTGGTTATAATTGTAAATAAGGAGTAAATTTAATGTTGGATTTAATGTTGAAATTATATGTTATAAATTGGAATAGGTTTATTATGGAATATGAAATTAAATTAATTAGTACATAAATTTATTAGCTTCTATTTGTAAACAATAAATTTAGAAATGTGTTTGGATTACTAATATATGACAATTGTCTTATTTATCACCTTATTATTTAATCCTTTAAAATTAATTTGGAAATCAATAAAATTTAATGTAATTAAATATTGCAGTTAATATGAGTTAAGATGATAACTGTAGAATATAAATGCAATAAAATGTAAACTATTGTTAATAATATTCATAAGGTAGTGGTTGATTCAATAATAAGAGTGTAAATCGAAATAAAAGAATTTGATCGAAATTAAAATATAATTAACTGGAGTTTTGTTACAGTTGTAATTGAACGATGAAATTAGTGTAATATTTAAATATTGGATTAGCATGGAATATTTAATTTTAAAAGATTATTAATTTCTATGTAATCAAGAATGATGAAATTGTTAACTTTTAAATTTTAATTTAAAAGTGATTAAATCAAGTTAATAATAATTTATTTAATTAACGTGTGAAAATAGCCATTTTGGCTACTGTCTCGAATTTCGACGAAACTAGTTTCATCGGATCTGTAACAGTGAATTATTATAGGATTTCAAGTTTCATAGCGATCGAACTTATCGTTTGATCATGCGAGCTCGAAATGCGTAGAAATTAATTGAAATTCATATTGAATTTAAATTGTTAGTTAAATACCTGATAATGATAACCAGTTAATTATTGTGTTTATTGGCTGATTTGGATGTTGATTGTGGTGGATGTTTATTTGTTGACATTTTGGATGATTGGATGTTTATATCCCAGTTATCACTATGGGTTGAAATGATACATACCCGAATGATCTTATAGATTAGGGAAAATCATTATGGGGTGAAATGATACATACCCAAGCGATTTTATTGATTTGGAAATTTTTGATTTGGGATACAGGTTGAAATGATATATACCCGGAAAATTTAACTATTTTGGGTTGAAATGATACATACCCTGTCACTTGACCATATGGTAGAAAATCACCGTTGGTCGGTTTTAAATTATTTTCTAAATGGTAAAGTATGTTTGATTTATTAATTTGATTTTTAAATTTAATTTAATGATTTTATTAAAAATTTATTTTATATGTTTTAAAATTTCAAATTATAAGTTAATATATGGTTTTAAATGTAAATTTAAGATTTTAACTTATAATTTTATTTAGTTTTAAAAATGTACTTTAAATAGTTTAAAATTTAATTTAATAAAATATTTAATATAGTTTTAGTATATATATATAATTTAAATTTAATTTATTATAATAAATATTGACTTTTATAATAACTTTAAAAGATAAAAGATTTTAGAATTTTGTAAAAGGTTTTGTAAAGAATTTATAAAAGTTTTGTAAGAGATTTTATAATGGATTTTATAAAGAATTTTTACAAAAGATTTTTATAAAGGATTTCTATAATGGTTTTATAAAGGAGTTTGTAAATGTTTTAAAGAATTTTATAAGGGGTTTTATAAAAGAACTTGTATAAAGGGATTTGGAAGCATTTAAAGGAATTTGCGTAGAAGCTTATGAAAAGGGGAAGAGTTGTAAACTGTTTTGAATTTTATAAATAGCTTTATAAATGGTTTTAAAGCATATAAATAGTTTATAAATGGTTTGAGAGAGATTTATAAATTATTTTCGAAATTCATTGAAAGAAATCGTCTTCGGTATTTATGAATATATTTATACTTTTGGAATAGGTATATGGATATCTTGATATGAAGGTATAAACTGTTTTCTGGATTTATTATTATAAATGTTTTATAAACTAACCATGGTGTGAAAAATATAACGACTAGTTGTTAAAGAGACTGGGGTCGGATATTGTCATACTCTCTGCCAATTCCAAAACCACTTTAACAATTGTGCACGTGGTGGCGAATCCAGAACGAAGTAGGATGGTTTGGCGAACGCTATTGGTATGAGGTGAGAACGCAGCCCTGACCTTCGAGTCAGCTTGATATGACTAAAACAGGAGCTATTCTGGGCAAAGTGAGGTCGCTCCTCCAATCGGACATGCTTCTTCGATACCATATCTGTTACTTTATGATAGATTTGGTAGCCACCTTCGATTTGATTATGGGAGTGTGTTCCGAGGTGGGTGGTAGTAGCTGCTATGCGTTACCACCAGTCCGAGCATACTAAACGGTAGAATCCTATCCTGGGCATTGCCTCGCGTGCCTTGTCATATGCCTTATCGAGCCCATTACGATTTTGATTTATGTCGTACCTACAGAGTGCTCCCTGATAGCCCACCGGTTTGGTGGAGGTTAGTGTACTGTATAGACTACGACATTTATAAAATGTGTTAAGGGGGATATTAGTAACGCCTTAACACAATTTTAATACTTTACTTTACCGATAGACACTACATATATAATGTATATTACTACATATGAATAGTTTAACGGATCCTTAGGAGATGGAAAATCGCAAACATCTCTTAAGTTATTGCACGCATGTTATACAATAGATAGGACATGTAAAATCCCGTAAACATCTCTGAAGCCATTACACTCATATTTATTTGCTGTTTATTTAACTTACATAAGATCTTTTAGTTCTGACTCAAGTGTTTTGTCTTTTCATTACGCTCAGGTCAGCCTGAGCTTTTCAGTGGTGAAGACATTATTTCTGAAGGACAAAGGTGGAATTTAGTATTATATTATTAGTATTATTCCACTGCATCATGTTGTTCCGCTGCAATATCCTATTTTACCTGCTGTATGTATAACTCTGATTGTATTGTAAAAGTGTAATCAAATGTATTTGTAAAACAGCTTCATGAACTATGTATTTGATTATTATATTTTGTCATTCCATTGTGAGATTCTATGTTTTGTTTTTCCTTATTTTTCTCTTATTTTCTTATTTAACCCATTAACAATCCTCCCTTTTGAAAGATTTGATTTGACATGTGTGGTTTATTGTCGATTTAAACCGTCCAAAAAAGTGGGTCATTATATATGTATGTATGTATGTGTGTGTGTGTGTGTAACTATAAATGTTATAGTTATGTGTGTGTATGTGTGTGTGTATCTTAATTTGTTTAAGGTAAATTTAAAATAACAAGTTTCTATTTATTAAAGGTATTTCAATTAAATTGTTTTAATCAAATAAAATATTTGTTGAATAAATTAATTAAATTTTAATTGTTATACACACATATGCGCGTGCATGCACACATACATATATGTATGTAAAATGATATATGTATATGAAACAATAAATGTTATAGCTAATATTCATCTTAAATCGTTCAGAATGAATAACGTAAAATTTGAATTTACAATAATTTAATTGATTTTTTTAATTAAATTAGTAAATTAAAATTACCTAAATATGATTTAATTAATAACATGCATAAGAATATTGTACAAGTTAACTAAATTATAAAGAACTATAAATAAAATAAACTTATATAATATGAATGTATAATATAAGTGGAACTATAAGAAACCCAATTTTTATTTAGTGTGTAAATACATATGTATTATGCATATACCATGATTTTTGATATGCTCGACACTTGAACCATGACATTATTTCAAAAGAAACACATTTTCCTTAAATAAATATCACTCGAATATAAATATATATTAAAGATTATGAATCTTTAATGTATAGTGTTGTCATCTACCATTTATATGTTAATTGATTACTTGCATATTCTTTAGTTGTAGAGCAAACTCAAGCTAGGGATGTTATGCTTAGTACTATTAATATATTGATTGGACTAGATAAGATGCTTGAACATATAAGTAGCAAACCCAATATATACACATTATATTTAGTCCGTCACTAAACAGTAGGTATGTGCCAATAATCTTTTTCAAATTGAAGCGAAAACTCAAGGTCGAGAGGAGATTAGGACAAAAATCATGGGTTAGTAGTTACATATGAGACAATCGATAAAGTGTTATCCATCAATTGCGGACCTTTGACTTATTGAGTAAACTCAAGGTTGTAATCCTAAGTTAAGAAAGTCCTAGCACCCACTTGAGAAATTGAAAGATTTATACATTTTTCTTAGAGTTTTGAGAAACATAAAAATCTAGTGGAAACTTATTTGTTAAATTAAATGCAAACATCTAAACTGTCTAATATTATAAGAAGATCGGTAATGTATAAAATGTCCTAATTTACATCTAAATGACCAACCAAAGTCTATTTTCGAAAACTGATAAGCTCATTGGACCAAACTATACCGAATGGCTTAGAGAAATTAAGATATCACTCACATACGAGCATTTATGACCATCTATTACACAAACTTTAAGAAACCCATTGAAAATGCTAGCCCAAAGATCGTGAAAGCTTACAACATATGGGTAGCTGATTGCAAAATTGCTCATGTTTTCATGTTGTTTACATTAGACAAGCCATTGCAATAGTAACGTGAAACTGTGTCCACAAAATCTTTGAAAGCCTCAAAGCTTTAGTAGGAGAGAAATCTCATTCCACAATGTATCAGATTACTAATAAGTTGTTTAATACAAAGATGAGTAATGCCAGTCGGGTTGAGGATTTCATTTTACAAATGAAAGGCTATATTGATTGACCTTTAGAACTAGATGTCAAAAAAGCAATGAACTACAAGTGGATTTGTTCCTAGGCTTTTTGACTCTACTGTTTGAGCTGTTCATATTGAACCACAATATGAACCAGTAGAACATAAGCCATGATGAGCTACTAAATATGCTGAGATTAGCTAAGGGATTGTTAAAGGATCCAAACATGATGTTAGCCATAAAGGGAAAGGCATCATCTTCAAAAGTTTGAAGAAACATAAGAAAAGTTCTAAGAAAGTAGGATGCACCTATTGATAAAGGTGAATGTCACCATTATCGCAAGAAGGGGCGTTGTAAATGCTATTGTCCAGACTATCTGAAGATGGTCAAAGAAAAGAAGGAAATTTTTTCTTTTGCTCCTAGTGGTATATTTACGATTCAAAATTGTTTTGCAATCAATAAATTACCCCGATTTTAGATACTAGATCTAAGACTCATATCTATAATATGTAAATGAGACCTAGGGGCATACAATGTGTGGAAAATGGTGAATTGAGTCTTTAAATTTGATGCAGCGCAACCCATAATTTTCCAAGGCCTAAGTCGTCCACGACATAACGAAGCTGAAGTAGAAGTTTTAGGTCATCCACGACCTAATGAAGCGGATGTAAGTCGTCCACGATTTAACAAGAATAATAAAGGGGAGCAACAGATTCAAGGCGCGTCGGAGCATGTTAGGTCACGTACGACTTATATGGAACGACCTAACGAAAGACTAGAACAAGGCGATGAAGCGAGTTATATGGAAGAAGAAAACCAACGACTTAAGATAAGTCGTCTACGACCTACGACTTAGTTAAGTCGTTTGAAATCCTTAAGTCGTCAACTGGGTTAAGTCGTTGAAGTCTTTTTCCCTAAGTCGTCCATGTTATAAGTCGCATGAAGATGCTGTTTCCTTAAACCGCAAACGAGTTACGACTTAAGATAAGTCACATAAAAATTGGCCTGAAGATGTCTCTTAACTTGTTACTGACCCAAGCTAAGTCGTATGTCGTGATATTGTGTTGTAATATGTTGTATATTTCTTAAGTCGTGAGTAGTTAGGTCATATACGACCTAAGTGTTGTAAATATTTGTTGTGTAACTGTTTGAGTCGCTGCTGTTGATAGGTCGCTGCCGACCTATGATGAGTCGTAAGTCGTATACGACTTAAGGAACCGTGTGAAATTGCTATAAATAGCGGGTGTGTTGTAATATTGTGGGGGTTGAATTTCGAATAAAATTCTTGTTTGAGAGCTTTGTGCCTCTTATTAAATTGGTAGTTGAGTGTAATCTCCTATCTCCTCTTTCGGTTAATCGAGTGCGCTCGATTCAATGATCGTAGAAGCCGATTCATGGAATCTAGTGCGCTAGATCAACGTGCGAAGAATCGTAGATCTTTAAACACGGTATAGTACGCTATCAAAGTGTTTGAGATAGCTAGAATTCGGTTTCTTTGGATCAACGAATTTGGGCATTTCGGTATCTTCCATTCCATCGATTGCTACTTTCTTCATTTCATACATTTTCAGAACATCCGCTGCGTCAGTTTGGTATCAGAGCTAGACTTAGCCAATCATAGCTAAGCCGAACCTTGGATCCAATTCTTATCGAAGAGTTTGAGAAGTGTTGAAGCAGTACACCATTGTTCATTTCAAAGCCGAGAGTTTGAAGTTGAAGGTCATACGTCATTTGATATCTTCCATAAATCTAAGCCGAGAATTGAAGTTTGTAAAGATTCAATCATGCCGCCGAGAAGAGCTCATCGCCATCAAAATGTTGAAGCATTGTATAGAAGAGAAGAGGCTGATGAGATGGAGCAAAGAATTAATGAAAAATTTAATGAGAAGCTTAATGAAGGAATTGGTCGAATCGAGAAGATGATGTTAGAAATGAATCAAAATCGGAGAAGGGTTTCACCTGAATCCAACCATGGGGGGAGTAGAGTTTCACCACATTCCAACCGAGAGAGAAGTGTCGACAGTAATCATAGAAATATGGATTGAGATGGTTATAGAAATGTTGATGATCGGAATGTGAATGGTCGAGATCGGAGGAATGTAGATCGAAGGGATGTGGGTGGAAGAAACGATGGTAGTAGAGATGTTGGTGGTCAGGATCGACATCGATATACATCAGATTTTGAAAGAGGAGTATGATGGTGGTAGTGTTCGTGGACAAGGACGAGGTCAAGGTAGAAATTACTCAGAATATGATCACAGGTGGGAATCGGGAATGAAGACTGAAATTCCAAAATTCAAAGGTGGTATGCAAGCTGAGGAGTTTTTAGATTGGATGGCTAATGTTGAGGAGATTTTTGACTTCAAGGAGGTTCCAAAACATCGTAGAGTGAAGTTGGTTGCTACAAGGTTGAGGGGTAGAGCTTTGGCGTGGTGGCAGCAAACCAAACTTACACGTGAACAGATGGGGAAGTCAAAGGTTGAATCATGGGAGAAGATGAAGAAGTTGATGAAAGCTACATTCTTGCCATGTAATTATCAATCGCTTATGTATCAACGATTGCAGAACTTGAGACAGGGTAGGAAGTCTGTGAATGATTATGCTGATGAATTTTACCAACTTATTACCCGGAATGATATTATGGAAACGGAAGAGCAGCTGACAGCGAGATTTGTTGGAGGTTTGAGAATGCAGATTCAAGATATGGTGAACATGTTTGATCCCAGATCAGTTGCTGAAGCACACCAAAAGGCATTAGCTTGGGAGAAGCAAGGTAGACGAGGAGGTGGTGTGTTTACAAATTCCAACAATCTAGTGAAGGGTGTTAGTGGAAGTGCAAATGTTTCGAAGGCTGTTACAAAACCGGTTGTTAATGAGGTTGGGAAGACGAAAGTCAATAATGGTTTCAAGTGTTATAATTGCCACGAAATGGGCCATAAAAGTAATGAATGTCCAAAGCCGAAGAAGAGAGCTATGATAGCTAAGGTTGAGGATGAGGATGAGGAGGCTGAATGTTTTAATTCATTACCGGTTGAGGAGGAAGAATTATTGTCGGGAGATGATGGTTATACATTAATGATGAGAAGGAATTGCTTGACACCGAAGTAGGAGGAAGAGACTAGCTGGTTGAGGAGTAACATCTTTCAATCAACATATACTATCTTGGGAAGGGTTTGCAAGTTTGTCATTGATGCGGGAAGCTGTGATAATATTATCTCTATCGAAGCTGTGAAGAAGTTATCATTGAAGACTAAGAAGCATCCGAAACCTTACAAGTTAGCTTGGTTGAGGAAAGGTAGGGAGGTGAAAGTTAGTCGAAGGGCTTGTGTCAATTTTTCAATTGGGAAGAAATACAAAGATGAAATTTGGTGTGATGTGGTTGATATGGATGTATGTCATCTGTTGTTAGGGAGACCGTGGCAGTATGATAGGGCGGTGCAACATGATGGGCGAAACAACAGTTATAGTTTCATGTTTGAAGGTACTAAAATCACTTTGGTTCCTAAGAAGCGACAACAAGAAGAAAACAAACTGGAGGAGATTGAAGAGCTGAAAACTTTATTATCTTTGAAGGAGTTTGTTAAGGAGGTTGAGGAAGAGCCGGAAGTATTCTTGTTGATTGGGCGTGAGAGCAGTGAAGAGGTTGAAATTCCAGAAGAAGTGAAACCAGTATTGAAAGAATTTGAGGATGTATTTCCAGAGGAGTTACCAAAGGAGTTACCGCCACTGAGAGACATTCAACATCAAATTGATCTTGTTCCGGGAGCAATGTTGCCACATAGACCACATTATCGAATGAGTCCGAAGGAACATGAAGAATTGAGGAGGCAAGTGGAAGAATTGCTTGAACATGGGCGTGTGCAGGAAAGCTTGAGTCCGTGTGTTGTGCCAGCTTTGTTAGTACCGAAGAAGGACGGGACGTGGAGAATGTGCACTGACAGTCGAGCATTGAATAAGATTACTGTGAGATATAGATTTCCAATGCCGAGGTTGGATGACTTGCTAGATCAATTGAGCGGAGCTACTATCTTTTCGAAGATTGATTTGAAGAGCGGATATCATCAAATTCGTATCAGACGAGGTGATGAGTGGAAGACTGCTTTTAAAACCAGGGAAGGTCTATATGAATGGTTGGTAATGCCATTTGGCTTATCAAATGCGTCGGGTACTTTCATGAGGGTGATGAATCAGATCTTTAGACCATTTGTTAGGAAATTCATGGTGGTGTATTTCGATGATATTCTGATATATAGTGGAAGTCCAGAGGAACATTTGAATCATCTGAGAGAAGTGTTGATGGTACTGCGACAAGAACAATTTTATGCTGCAATGAAGAAATGCGTATTCATGACGCATAGTGTTTTATTTTTGGGGTATGTTGTATCAGAGGAAGGGATACAGGTGGACCGAAGTAAAGTTGAGGCGATTAGAGATTGGCCACAGCCCAAGACGATAACAGAGGTTCGGAGTTTTCATGGGTTGGCTTCATTTTATAGAAGATTTATTCCACACTTTAGTAGTGTGATGGCACCTGTTACAGATTGTATGAAGGGTAAACAGTTTTCATGGTCAGAGGATTAGCTAAGGGATTGTTAAAGGATCCAAACATGATGTTAGCCATAAAGGGAAAGGCATCATCTTCAAAAGTTTGAAGAAACATAAGAAAAGTTCTAAGAAAGTAGGATGCACCTATTGATAAAGGTGAATGTCACCATTATCGCAAGAATGGGCGTTGTAAATGCTATTGTCCAGACTATCTGAAGATGGTCAAAGAAAAGAAGGAAATTTTTTCTTTTGCTCCTAGTGGTATATTTACGATTCAAAATTGTTTTGCAATCAATAAATTATCCCGATTTTAGATACTGGATCTAAGACTCATATCTATAATATGTAAATGAGACCTAGGGGCATACAATCTGTGGAAAATTGTGAATTGAGTCTTTAAATTTGATGCAGTGCAACCCATAATTTTCCAAGGCTTAAGTCGTCCATGACATAACGAAGCTGAAGTAGAAGTTTTAGGTCATCCACGACCTAACGAAGCGGATGTAAGTCGTCCACGATTTAACAAGAATAATAAAGGGGAGCAACAGATTCAAGGCGCGTCGGAGCATGTTAGGTCGCATACGACTTATATGGAACGACCTAACGAAAGACTAGAACAAGGCGGTGAAGCGAGTTATACGGAAGAAGAAAACCAACGACTTAAGATAAGTCGTCTACGACCTACGACTTAGTTAAGTCGTCTGAATTTCTTAAGTCGTGAACTGGGTTAAGTCGTTGAAGTCTTTTTCCCTAAGTCGTCCATGTTATAAGTCGCATGAAGATGCTGTTTCCTTAAACCGCAAACGAGTTGCGACTTAAGCTAAGTCACATAAAAATTGGCCTGAAGATGTCTCTTAACTCGTTACCGACCCAAGCTAAGTCGTATGTCGTGATATTGTGTTGTAATATGTTGTATATTTCTTAAGTCGTGAGTAGTTAGGTCGTATACGACCTAAGTGTTGTAAATATTTGTTGTGTAACTGTTTGAGTCGCTGCTGTTGATAGGTCGCTGCCGACCTATGATGAGTCGTAAGTCGTATACGACTTAAGGAACTGTGTGAAATTGCTATAAATAGCGGGTGTGTTGTAATATTGTGGGGGTTGAATTTCAAATAAAATTCTTGTTTGAGAGCTTTGTGCCTCTTATTAAATTGGTAGTTGAGTGTAATCTCCTATCTCCTCTTTCGGTTAATCGAGTGCGCTCGATTCAACGATCATAGAAGCCGATTCACGGAATTTAGTGCGCTAGATCAACGTGCGAAGAATCGTAGATCTTTAAACACGGTATAGTGCGCTATCAAAGTGTTTGAGATAGCTAGAATTCGGTATCTTTAGATCAACGAATTTGGGCATTTCGGTATCTTCCATTCCATCGATTGCTACTTTCTTCATTTCATACATTTTCAGAACATCCGCTGCGTCAAAATTGTTAGTGGATCTCTAGTACATGCATTTGTAGGTGGATGTTATCACTTTACTTAGTTGGATGTGCCTGGTTTAGCTTTGAATAATTGTTATTATGTTAAAAAATTTACTTGCGGTATTATATCTGTTTCTAGATTATCTACAAAAGGTTTAGTTTTCATTGTAAAGATAGTATTATGAATATTGTGTTATTAATGAATATTCTGTTGGCATTAATAATAGTTATTTATGGCATTATAGGCTAGGTCATATTAATGACAAAACACTAGACAAATGAAAATATCGAATATTTTATACCACTATTTGATTATGAATCATTTGACGCACGTGAGTCATCTCTCAAAGGGAAAATGGCCATGCACCCCTTTAATGGGAGCAATGAAAGAGTTGGTGAACTCTTAGGTCTTGTGCATACTGATGTATGTGGATCGATGCTTACAGTGACTAAGGACAATTCAAAAGTTGTGACTTTTACTAATGATTTCTCAAGACTTGGATCTGTAAAGCTTATGAAGAATAAATCCGATGTTTGCGAGAAATTAAGAGTTTAAGAACAAGGTAGAAAATAAGATGAACCATCAAATCAAAATACTTCTAAGATCTGATCGAGAAGAGTTTCAATAGTACTTAAATGATAATGAGATTATCTCTCAAATTACTCAACCTTATACTATATAATAGTATGGTGTTTAGAAAGTAGGAATTGAACCCTATTAAATATGGTTCTTCTTTGATGAGTAAGGCTGAGTTACATCTTTTCTATTGGGGACATGCATTGGATACCATGGTCCATATGTAGAATTTGATGTCGATTAAATCTCTACCTAAGACGTCATATGAGATGTGGCGTAGGAAGAAACTACACCCCAATTATTTGACGATGAGGGGTTGTCCAACCTACATTAAGAACGTTGGCCCCAATAAGTATGAGGCAAGATCAGCTCTGTGTAAATCTATTGGATATCCCAAGAATTCTATGTGATATATTTTCTATAACATCAAGGAACAATAAGTTATTTTTTGGACATGTTATCCTTTTGGAAAAGGAATTTTTATCAAAAAAATTAATAGCGAAGCTGTAGACTTGGATGAAATCCAATAAATAAATACAAAGGATGGACCGATAAAAGAATCAAATTCATCATTACACGAAAGCACATAACCTATTAGAAGTTTTAATAGGGAATTTCATACACTAGAAAGATACTACGGGTTTCTCATGGATGGTGAGAAAAAGGACTGCCTCTTTGAAGATGACACCCACTCTCAATCTAACAAGCACTGCAAAGTAAAGACTCTATAATTTGGTTTGAAGCTATGAAATCCGGGATGGATTCCATGTATGACAACAAAATATGGACTTTTGGTGACATACCCAAAGGGTTAAAAACCCATTGGCTACAAATTTATTTTTAAGAAAAAAATTAAATATAGATGGAGAGGTAGAGACTTGTAAGGAAAAGCTAGTTGCAAAAGGTTTTCATTAGATTCAAGGCATTGATTATGACGAAATGTTTTTGAATGTAGCCATTTATAAATCCATACGGATTATGCTTGCTATCATCACATTTTATGACTACAAAATATAGCAGATGAATGTGAAAATAGTGCTTCTAAATGATGATTTAGAAGAGGCTATTCACATGTCGTAGCCCAAGGGTTTTGAGGTCAGTAGATGCAAGGGAAACACATGCAAGTTGTTAAGATCAATTTATGGTTTTAAACAAGTTTCAAGGAGTTGAGTGCTTTGATAAAGTAATCAAATGGTATTATTTTTATTAGAGTACAGAGGAAGCATGCACAAAACAAAAATAACATGGAAGTGCTATGGTGTTCTTAGTCATATATGTTGACGATTTGCTCGTAATTGGCAATGCCATTGTGTTATTGCAATCAGTGAAAGCATGGTTGTCCAAGAACTTCTTCATGAAGGATTTGTGAGAAAAAACTTATATACTTGGTATAAGGGTTGATATAGATAGATCTAAGAGGTTACTAGGATTATCCCAATTTCTATACCTAAAGACCATACTAAAAAGGTTCGATATGGAGAATTCCAAGGGCGGAAATGTTCTGATGTAATTTTGAATCGTCCTTCCTAAGAAGGATTCTCTTTAAACTGATTAGGAGAGGGAGCACATGAAAAAGATACGGTATGCATCCGCAACTAGTTCTATCATGTACGTTATTCTATATACTAGACCAGATTTAGCTTATGCATTAGGATGCATAAGCCGATATATTAGTCTGATCCCAAAGGAAAGTATTGGACAACAGTGAAATGCATTCTTTAGCATTTAAGAAACACTAAAGACTTATTCCTTATATATGAGAACGAAAACATCCTTAAGAGGAGGTATACATATCCTTAATTTCAGAGTTATACTAATGATAGTAAATCAGCATTTGGTTATGTATTTATATTGAACGATAGAGCACTCTATTTAAAATGGTCCATGCAAAGGATGATAGCTAATTCAATAATGGTGGCCGAGTATATTGCCCTCAACGAAGCAGCTAAGGAGCAGTCTGGATATGCTAATTTATTTCTGAGCTAGGAATATTTACAAAGGTTTAGAAACCCACAACATTGTTATGTGATTACAAAGCCATGATGAAAATCGCGAAAGAACCAAAATCTCAAAAGCAGTCAAGGCACATTCTTTGAAAGTTCCAGTTGACAATAATAAAGAAGTTACGATTGGAAAAGTAAATACTATGGACAATATAGCAGATCCATTCACGAAGGGACTTGCTCAATCAGTACTAAATAATAATCAAAGGGATGGTAATTAGACCTAAGTTCAAAGATGAGATTAAGGTGAGTTAGGGGTATGCCTTAGGGGAAATTCTGTAATTTCTTGTAAATTATTAACAAATAAAAGGTTTTTTTCTATATACACTTGTTATACCGTGATATATCAATTTATATTTAATTTAAATATATTTAATAGAAAAATCCATAAATGATATGTTATGTGATAATAATTACAAAGGGTTGTATTCATGAGAAAATTATCGATAATAAATAACATATTATTTCAAATATTATTGGCCAAGATGTTTCGACAAAAAATATTGGTACATTCGTTGAGACCAAAGTACGTGACGCTCTACAAATTTTGGGTAGTGTATTACTCATAGATGGTGGAGGAACCAAAGGGTTATGTACTTATAGTTATTGACTAATTATCGAATGAATCATTCGAGAGTTTCTTGTTGGTTAACGACAACTAGGTAAAAGATTGACAATGTTACACAGTTCTCTCGACTTGAGAATATTGTTAAACTTCAATGGGGACTCAACACTTTTATTATCGTTAAATCGTGGCACGATGATCCTTAGGCTACTATACTTGGGTCTGAGTTGAAGCATTGGAAGTGTACCACTATTCAATAGAGAATTCTTCTCCTTAGTATCATGGTAAACTGCTGTCAACTCTAAGTCAAAATCTCTAGCTAGTGTAGTACGGCTAATAATAAATGTTATTACTAAACGAAGGAGTTTTTATGGATAACCCACTTGAATATTGATGTTATAGGAATTTGGACCAAAACCAAATTCCATAAATCCTAAATTGATATAGTGTTGACGAAGAAAAATGGTGTAAATAATCGTTATTAAATGGTACTGCTTAATTTATAAAATTATCGTTATGATTTGTAAGCAATGAATTAAGTCAAACTGTTGCATAACCAGTTAAGATAAAGTGTGAACATTAGTATTTAAATTGTTTAAAGATTGATTGCTAGCTTAATTCATATCGGTGAGTAGCACAACCGAATCTACTCACTCTCCGAAATATCACTCCATTCAATTGATTCATAATAGTTAAAAATTAATCAAATTAATATATTTTTATCAAATTTTAATTATTACTGTATTTATAGTATGGGATGTGTTTAGTGAAATAGAGCAACCCCTAGAATTTTTGTGGTGCTATTTGTAATTTATGGGTGCATATACAAAATTTATATATGTACGTATTGACATACAATATTGTTAAAGAAATAATAAGATTTAAATTAAATAAATTACATATGTTTATATAATATGTATGTATGTTTGTGTGTGTGTATTGTGAGTGTTATTTTATAACTGTTTAATATATATATATATAAATATATATGTGTATTATTCAACCTATGTGAATCATTTTATTATTATAATTTGCAATTGATGTATAAAATATATATTATAATATATTTATGTATAACGTGTTTCGATGAAAATAAATTCTTTTTATGGTTTAGAATTATTTAATATATATATATAGTTTTTTAAATTAGAACATGGTTTATTAATATAAATGGTTTATTTGTAAATTAAATTAAGTTAAATATTATATAAATAATTTTTTATATTAAAAGTGTTTTTTAAAATTATTATAAAATTATAATAATATCCCTGGAGCAAATTAATTTTAATATAATTATACTACAAATAAATACATTTTTTTAATTATGCATTCTATAAATAATAAAATTTTAATTTTAGTTTAATTTTTTTTTATTTTGTTGAAGCATACTAGCATATATATCATGTGTGTGTGTATTTATATGTATGTATGTATGTATATGGAAATCCAAAACTAAATCTATTCAAAATATTTTTATAAACATAAATATGTATGCATTTAAATATCTACTTATATATATATATCATTTAATCAATAAAATGTTTAAAAAAATATTTTGAACATATTTATTTTTGGATTTACACATATATATACATACATGGGTATGTGTATGAAATTTTATTTTCAATATTATAATGTAAAATTATGATATTTGAAACTTAAATTTTAGATCTAGCTTTAAATTTAAATCTTGTTACTAAGTCAAATTTAAATATTTTAAGTTTGAAATTTGAAATCAAAGACTTAGTAAAAAAAATTTATATCTAATACACACAAATACACACATATATTTACTATGAAATATTTTATTCAGGCAAGTAACATGCATGGAAAAAGCCAAGTATATACATAATAGATGTAAATCCCAAAATTAATTTAGGTATATATTTAACCATGTACACCATATGCTATGTTGCACGTGCACAATAAACACTTATAAATATATTATTACACATGTAAAGTTTGTTTATTAAATTCATTAACTAAATGAGATAGAAAAAAATTAAATAACATATGATTTTATTCAAATTTATTAGATTGGATGTAATTCAATCCTTTAGAATTCATAACCTAATATGATCCAAAATAGGGTTTTTTATATTTAAAATCTACCCATTTCACTCGCTGTAGACTGGCCTGGTTCCATCACATTGGTTATGAATTTGGTGGTTTGAATTATTTATTATATATGTTGGATGCTTGAAATAATATTCTTTTATATGCACATTGTATAAAGTGTTATTCATGTCTATTCATGTCATAGGCACAATCATGTGCTGTGTAGTTATGTTTTGTCATATGCACAACGTAGTATCATTTATAATTTATTATGAACATTAGATTATTTTCTATGCATGTTCTGTATAACCTTGTTCAGTGATGTTACATAAAGAAGTAGTGAGTTTTTTCCATTCATATCATGTGCAGTGTTGTTCATTGAAGTTACATAAAAAAGTAGTGAGTTTTCCATTCCGTTATATCTTGTATAGTAATGTACTATGATGTTACATAAAGGTGAAGTGAGTTGTCATTCATGTCCAGTATAGTGTTGTTCATTGATGTCACATAAGGGAGAAGTGAGTTGTCTATTTATGTCATGTATAAACAAAGTTGGTGTATCTTGTTATACACGTCACCCCTCACCCACCCAAACCATACTCATAAACAATGTCGATTTCTTACTTATCATCTTGGTTAAAAGAAGGATCAATTGACCATCCCATGAGGTCTACTCCATCTTATTTGGAGGGGCATGTTGACTATGATAGAGTTAGGGGTATGCCTTAGTGGCAATTATGTAATTTTGTTACATATATCTAACTAGATAACCAATATTGTTTGAAATAAAAGATGTTTTCTTTCTATTTGAACTTGGTATAATGTGTTATATTATTAATTAATTAAAATAAAAGTATATTTGATAGAAAATCCGTAAATAGTATGTTCAGTGATAGTAGTTACAAAGTGAGTTAACCATGAGTAATTTCTTATAATGAAAATAAACATACCGTTTTAAATATTTCAAGTCAAGATGTATCAAGACTGGATATCGATACATCCATTAAGAGTAGAGTATGTAACGCTCTCCAAATGATGGGTAGTTATTACTCATAGCTACTTGGGGCACCAAAGGGTTATGTACTGATAATTATTGGATAACTGTGAAATGACTTGCTTTATATTTTTCTTTTGGCTAATACAACTAAGGTTAAATAGAAAATATCGATGTGACAAAATTACACAGTTCACTTAACTAAAGAATATTATTGGTCTTCAATGTGGAAGATCTACTTTGATTATAGTTAAATTGTAGCACGACGTCCATCGAATGACTATAGTTGCGTCGAGTTAAAGCATTGGACGTGAAACACTATTCAAGAGAGGATTCATATCCTTAGTTATCTGATGTTAGTATTACGGTCATCTGTAGTCGACTCAATGTCAAAGTCTCTAGCCAGAGTAGTATGGTTAATAATAATTGTTATTATTGAACCAAGGACTTTGTGTGTGGACTATAGAGTTGAATATGGACGATATTGGAATTTTAACCATTACCAAATTCCATAAGTCCAAAGTGATATAGTTTTGATGAAGAGAATTAGTGTAAATAATCATCACTACCGGGTAACGCTTAATGAACTAAAATTGGATTTTACCGAAACTAAGTAAGTAATAAATTTGGTCAAAATATCACAATACTTGCTAAGTGATGTTGAACGTTGATATTCGTATTGTTCGACATTAATCGCTGATTTGATTTACACCTAAGAGTCACACAACCGAAATGATCTCCTTTTACCACCCAATTTAATAAATTTATAATTGTTATAAATTAATTAAATTAATTAATATTCATGAAATATTGATTATAAAATTTTATTTGATGTGTATTGAATAATATTAAATTGTGTGCATAAAATAGTTATATAAAATCTAATCGATATACGATATTAAGACGTGTTTAAATTTGACTTAAATGCAACGAACGTTGTTCGGGTGTGGAATATTTTTTGAGGCCTAGAAGAGGCTTTAGTAATGACCCGCATTTTCAACTCTCAAAGTCCACGCTAATACGTCTGCGGTATTCGTGTGCCAAGCATCCAAGTGCTAGAAGGACAGATTATTAGAGGAAAATGATAGAAAAGATAGAATAGAATCTCACACTATGATGATCAAATATACATAATAGATCTTTATGAAGAAAAATTGTAATATATGTACATCAAGCAGAGTAAACTAACCAATATGCACTAATTGGAGAAATATACATACATTATTTTGAGAAAAATAATGCCTGAAACACACCTCAAATGGATTTTTAATGTTATAAAAACCTTTCAAGTAAAGGTATCTCGTAAGAACACGACAGACATAAACACAGACGGGTTTTTACCAACATGCACTAATTGTAATATACATACATTATTATAAGAAAAATAATGCCCGAATCAGTCTGCTAAACCAGCATGAGAAGCACACCTCAAATGGATTTTTAATGTTATAAAATCCTTTCAAATAAAGTTATCTCATAAGAACACGCCACACATAAACACGGACGGGTTTTTACCTTACGATAACCAATCCATTTCATAACAAATCTTGTAATATTATAAGGGTTTAAAATAAATATTGAATCATGGCTGAAATTGTTACATTAATTAAATTCTAGAATATTAGGTATACAACTATGAACAAAATGCACTAATTGGAGAATGCATTCCATACAATGACAATGCTACTTGGTTACTGCTTGCCACATTACATCTCTAGAAAATTTACCAAGGTCAAAAACCTTTCGACCCCTGCAAATCAGGACCGGCCTACCCCTTGCTGGAT
This sequence comes from Allium fistulosum, assembly GCA_030737815.1. NCBI lineage: Eukaryota > Viridiplantae > Streptophyta > Magnoliopsida > Asparagales > Amaryllidaceae > Allium > Allium fistulosum. The sequence continues at coordinate 744,650,690 of CM060902.1, forward strand.
AGTACCGAATGTGTCACCACTCACCACCTCGGTTGCTTTGCAACCTTTTTCGAAGAGCTCTCATGCACAACAAAATCCACACACACACACACACACATATATATATATAAGGGTGATGACACACCCTAATGGTAGCGAACCACATAGCCCTAAAGCATATCTCTTGTTTTAGTCATTCCGGTTTGTAAGGCTGGAGACTACGTTTATCTTTTTAGCAAAGCTCACTTCGAATGCTAACACTGCCCTCTAGGCAATGCAATGTCAACATTCATCCATACAAGTATTTCATGATATGAACAAACCGAGGGCACTATTTCTATAACATCCTTTTTGGAATCACTCTTAGGATTAGTAGCAAGTAGTCCTTTCACCTTAAATAACTCTGTCTGCCATTCTATCATCTTCAAGATATCTTCAGTTCGAACTCTTGTACCGGTTTGAAGTGGTTTTCGGATAATATATTTGATCCCGGTTTATCTGAATCGACCATGATAGTTTTAAAATTGGCCAAGATTTATAGTCAGTTATTTAACTATCAAATAACAAACAATTCAACCCGAGATTTAATTCCATAAGAAGAATAGCACTGGTTAATCACATAAGCACCCATTAAGCCTCTTTAATTAATCCCTTCATTAATTAAAACCACTTTTTAAATTCTTGTATTAAAATACTTTTACAAAGATATATTCACAAACTCTTCTCTGCTATTTTCAATACTTAAAAAATATTGATATACTTATCTCAACTGTATAAGTATACGCACAAAATATTTCACCTTTAAAACTTAGAAAAAAACTTTCCCATATGCTTATATCAATAGTACAAGTATATTCACAAAACACCACATTTTCAATACTTATAAAATACACTCATATACTTATCTCGATAGTATAAGTATATCCAAAAATCTTAAGAAAGATTTCATTTTCAAAACCATACTTAATTGGGTTAAAAAAATGTCATTTAAACATAGATAACAATAAATCCAAACACTTTCCTTTTGATGTGAGTAAATAGATCGCATAGAAACTAGACCAAATATACTTAACACCGCTTTCCATTTTCAAACAGTACCATCTCTTGATTAACAATGAAATCGGAAAAGTTAGAAAACTATTCTTTCCTCGATACATATTTTTAATTTTCAAGGTAGAGACAAATTTCCATTCCTCGGAATTTGGTGTTAAGTATGAAAAGAACATTTTCCATACCACCGTAATTTAAAATGATCGTTTATGAAAATCGGGTCTCAGTCTTTTTATAAATCCCCTTTTATAAAATGCCTTTATAAAACACCTTATATTTACAAACTCCTTTTTTAAAATATTATTTATAAATTGTAAAATCCACTTTATAAATATCTAAACATAATTATAAACCACCTTTTGCAAATCTCCAAATTTATTTAATAAACTCGTTTATAAAAAAATATCCTTCATACAATTTATAAAGCTCTTTTATTAAACTTCTGTTATAAAATATCATTTATAAAACTCTTTTTATAATTCCCCTAATTTATTTGCAACTCTTTCTATAAAACTCAAATTTATTTATGAAAATCCTTATATAAATTTCTAAATATAATTACTAAACTCCTTTTATAAAGTAAAACTCCAAATATAAAATCGAACTCTAAATATAAAACAAACTCCAAATATAACTATAAAACTCGTATATTTTCCATAACATGATCATTCCACATATATTAATAAATTCACAACTGTGATTTATTACCCTAATTTATCAAAATGATAATGTTTTCCTTTTTATAAAATACCATTAATAAACTCATACCTTTTTTTATGAAAAAACCGCTTGTAAGTCTCTCTTAACTTATAATATAACGTCTATAAATCTGTTCTTTTATTACAGCATTTTTATATAAAATGTTTCACAAATATTTATTCCCAAAATATTTTTATCTTCTTTTAAACACCAAATCACTTTAAAATAAAAGATATCCCCTTTATTTCCTTTAAAATAAATGTTCATTATTATAATAACTTTTCTATATTAGATAAATACTTTTCAAAATAATTTTAAAACATTTACATATATGAGAGAAGAATAATACAACAAGTTGAAGTAAAATAGAGAAGTACAAAAACTATTTTTAAATAAAATATCACAGAAAAACTAAAATCATTAGATTAAAAATCATATTTCCAAATCGAAACCATTTCCAAACCAAATAGCTATTTTTACAGTATCTCAAAATATTATAATGAGGCCAATAGTTACTATAGCACTTAACCAATGATATTACTACATTTTCCAATAAAAATGTTCAACTTTTAACATATGTCGGTGTCACATCCAATATGACCAATCAATCAAATTTTAGCATCAAACATATGTATAATAGGCATATAACTGAAAAGAAAATCAACAGGTATATATTTGGAACTAAAAATCACAATGATGAGAAATCCAAATTTCTCCACAAAATTCTCTATATTCTAATTTAAATGACATTTGATTTTCAAAAGCGGATATCTTACCAAACCAACCAATAATTCATCCAAACAAAAAGATAAATTTTATCTACTATATATCATACTGATTATCCAAAAAAATGAGTTTAATTCACCCAAATTCCAACGGACGGTTAGGTATTTTGGTTTGAACTAAACTCGAATGACATTCGATTTTAGCCCAAAATTTCACTTGCTTGAAATTTGGGGAAACCAAATCCAGCACGTAACCATCATCATTATGAGCATAATGCAAAAGACTGCATCTCGATTGAAACTGATATTCAATTTATAAGGTTTTGATTTTTTTAAAATATAATTAAATACTTAATTATTAACATTCATTCCTTAACTACCCTATCCAATCCATTCTCCCCCATTCAAACTCCTGCCATAACTTGAAGTCGAACCCACCATAGGTGCTTCTTTGCACAACCACCACGCGAGCTACACTCCACTAAAATGAACACCGTCAGGTTTAAACACCTTCTTTTCCCCGAGGTAACCCCCCTGACCCCTCCGATTCAAACTCGAACCACCACCCAAGATCGCGACCTGACCACCAAACCTACGTATGTGCCTTGGACGTGATTTGGTATAGGCAATCGCTCACCTAAAACACGGCTATGAGCTGCTCCTCATCACAATGAACACCAATCCACCATCTAATCTCCCCAACGATGCCTATATCCAACAAAATCCCAAACCTTAGAAGAAAAAGTCCATGTCTTTACTGTTGATCACCACTAAACCTCACCGAAAGCAACAGATCTCATATGGAAACGTAGATCCCACCATTTTAAACTCAAAGACTCCATCTTTGTATTTTTTAGTTAAGTAGAAAATGAGATCTTGAATTTTGAAGTTACTTTAATGTCCTTTATTGGAAACTTGAAATTAAGGGTAGAAAGAAAGAATGAATGAGTTGAGTGTATTCTTGTATAAGTAATGGGTTATGCTTATTATTTAATTTCCAATACGTCACCACACAACAATTTACTTGTGTATGTGCCGCGGACGGTAAAACAAAAGTACGATCGCACATAAAAATGCTCTACGATCTCAAAAAAATACACTAGTTATCTTATTTTGAAAAATTACGAAAATACAATAATTTGCCAAAAATCGTCAAATGATAATTTAAATATTTTTCAAATTAAAATTTATAAAAAAATTAAGTAAATTAAAATAAAATTACATCAATAAAAATTGATTTGTTATATTAATAATTAATTTTTTTTATTTATTAAATTTGAATCAAATCTGAGTATTTGAATAAATTAAATATTCTTATTTAAAATGTTAAAAATTTCAGTTTGTTACAGCTTTGGTAGACAGTTACAGATGGTCATAGTGAGGTCAACCGTATGTAGATATGATAAGTGCTTTTTGAATAAAATATAAAGGAGAGAAAGAGTAAGAGAAAATAGGGGATCTAGTTCCTCCTTTTCCTCTCTTGTTTTTACTTTATATAAATCCACCTCTTCCTCACTTAAGCGAAGACTTTTGCATTTTACAATAGTAAAAGGGAGGTCGGTTATGGCTTTTAACAGCCCCAAAAATCTAAGTATAAATTCATATCAAATTACTTTGATTTTACGTCGGTGGTAAGGCAATTCAAAAGCTAGCAACTTCATGATTGGAATTTGATTCTAATTGTTAACTTCTTCATTTCAATGTGCAAGCTTTAAGTTTTGATGAAAGGAATTCTTCTAGTTTACTATTATATAATAATGTTTACAAAATTATTATTCTATATTTTGTTTTGTTAAAAATAGCATGAATCGGTATATCGATGGATTGCACATGCTGATGGTTGTATATGTATATATATATATATAAGTGTAAAATATTTTTTTATGCATAGTTGTTTATATATGCTTCCGGTCTAAAATTAATTAAAAAAATTGAAAATTTAAATAATAATATATTATATGGATTTAAATATAAAATCTAATTTTAAAGTTTAACACTATATAATATATATTTTTAAAAACTTAGCCCAATTTAACTTTGGTAGTACGGTGTTTGATAATAAGAGAAAAAATTAATCATTTTTGGATATTTATTGCACATACACTACTATTTAATTCAAAATTGATTATGTAAATAAAATGTATATCTATATATATAAATATTATAAAATTCTAGAAAAAATTTCATATATATAATATAGAAATATATATTAGGGTTTCGAAAATAATTTTTTAATTTATTATTATTTTCGTACAATTTATTAACCAATTATAAGCTTTTAACTAATAAATTGTTTAAAAATCAAAAATTAAACTACGATAACTTACTTTTTTATCAGGCTGAAAGTAGCAACAAAATATATTTTACTTATAAATTATATATATATAACTAGTTATATGTTTATATGTAATATTTATTTAATTAATATATATATAGATCAGTTTGAATTTTATATTATAAACAGATATAAAATGAATGTTTAAAATAATTTTATAATTTAATTATATTTTTTCATACACACACGCATGCATATATGTGTATATGTATATGTGTTTTAGTTAATGTTTTATGTAAATAATTTATTACTAATATTTTATAATAATTATATAATTATATTTTAACATATATATACATATATTTAAATAATTTTATGCAAATATAATAGACATTCAGATAATCCATTTGTATGCACGAGGGGCTAACCTATGTTATATTAAGCGCTAGGCAAGGTGAAGCGAAAGAAGTCTCGCTTGGCTTAATGTCGCTTAAGCGCCGCTTAAGCATCGCCTAAGCACTACTTAATTTTAGGGCATGCATCATTCATATAAATTTGTGCAAATGGTATATATTAAGTGCATCATTGTCTGTGTAGGCACGAATTAATCGAGAAGTAAACTTTTACTTTGAGATTAACTTATAAATTCATATGCTGCAAAAGTTGGATTTGACTTCCGTTATTAACTAAAAGTAAGCATATTCAAGTTGAGTAAAAGTAGTGCACATTTGTCTAATAAATATTGATATCCTAATTTTGAAAACTACACACCATCCATCGGCCTATATGATAGAAAATGAGGAAAATTTTGTTTGGGAGTGTCGCTTTTATGCTACAAACTCATTTCTTATTTTAAAAATAAAATGTTTTTGCTTAGTAGAGCTTAATCGTCATGTAAATTTAAGCGAAGCGCAAATAAGCGCCAATTAAGCGTGCTTAAGCGCTCATTGCTTAATTCTTCCGCCTTCTCAAAAAATGAAGCATTGTACATGCATTTAGCACTTAAGCGACGCTTAAACGCGCTTTTCATAACATATGGGCTAACAATACCGTTGCGGTGTAAATCATAACATCTATATATGGACATGTCAAACCATGTACACATTACCCTATTGCATATGCACGCACATACATATGTCTTTATGATATACACATATATTTAATACAATACAAATTATATAAAATTTTATTTTATTTATAAATTTGAATAAAATGTTGATTTTATTTGAAAGAAATTTTGAAATTTTCTAAATAAATTTAGACTACGTATGCCCAATAAAGATCAAAATAGGTAAGAATATGAAATTAACCCAATTACTCAGCTGCGGGCTGGCAGTAGACTAGTATGTCAAGATGGAAGAGAGGCACTGCTAGGACTTAGGAGAATATGAGATGGAGTTTGAACAACAAACACTACAATAGATGAGTCTTCAATAAGACTAATGCTTAATTTTCGATGATCGGAAATAAATAATAAACATGTAATTCTTGGTGATCGTAGGATAGTAAATGAATATGTTCAAGAATAAGAAGTGGATTCTCATCTGGTATGATGTCATTGTAGATGGTCGACCATTGTCATCAAAAGCAGTAGTGACATTGGCAGAAGATTTTATTAAGATGTGTAATCTTTCCTAATAGATAATATTTTTTTAGAGTGGACCGATGATCCACTACCTCGTAGAGATGTTAACTACTTTTGAGAGCGTATAGACGAGATATCACTTCTCGAGGTCAAGTATGAGCATCACAAATTGAAGAAACTCCAAGAATTCACTAAGGCAACAACATGTCTTGGTATTTTTAGTTTCCACAATGTATGATTATGTATTATTTTGTTTGTTTGTGTCTGTATGTTTGTTATGTAATATATTTTTATTTCTGTTATGTGATGTATCTCTATGTTTGTCATGTAATGGATCTCCATGTTTATTATGTGATGTATCTTTATATTTGTTATGTATTAGTATATAACATCTATTTTATGTTGGAAAAGATAATTGATAAAGAATATAGGAATTCCAATAAAATAACTTCCTCCGAGCCTCCTAGAATCTTGTATGTTGAACGATACATTGCTCCATATGTTGCACCTTTTTCATACTTATTTGATGGTCGTCTACACTTCAAAATAAAGATCATTTTTCAAGTGAATTAGGTCTACTACCATGACTCAAATCAGAGTAGTTCATACCTCTTGCCTAGCATTATCGCTCATACAATTAAAATTTTCAAGATTCTTTCGCTTTGGGTTTTCGACATAAACATTGAAATGTTCTAGAAATTGGAAATGCTTTCCTCTCTGCTCTTAGGCGTTTGTGATTTCACAGCTTATATTCCATCGATCGAAATCTAAAATGATTGCCAACCATTTTTGATAAGCGGGAATCATGACCCAATAACCTCCTCCATAGGAACACATATCCAAGGTTGTCTTCATAGGTGTTATAGACATCAACCACTTTCATATTCGCTAGTTACAGTATCATTAAAAACTTGAACCCAAGCATGCAGGAGAGACAAATATTGAGCTGGAGTAAATGTATGTTACTTTTTTCTACTATCTTCTCATTTTTCTCCATGAGCTGCATCTTTAATTTTGATAGTGCTTTCAGCGAACTGCTTTTTTGCCTCTTGTCTGATCAAGCAAACCTACTAAAAGTTGGAACTTCCCTATTTTCTTTTGCAATTGCTGAAATTCTAGTGCTACAAGATATATTGTGTTTAGCGACAGTATGTGGTAACGGCTGTCAATGGCACGTCGAATATTTCTGATAACTAGCCATTTTACTATTACCGAAATAATTAATTAATTAATTTAATTTCCATTACATTTTAAAATATGTGTAAAAACACTAATTTAATTCCTAAAAAATAAATAAGATATTTTAGCACAACCATTCACGTAACGACTATTTTGATCGATTAAATTAGTATTTTCGATAATTTGTCTCCGCGTAGTTCGAATATTTAACGTTATTGAAAATTTAAATCCCACGACCAATCTATGTGACTTATAGTCAGTTCATTAAGCAACTACGATAAAGTTGGTTCTGTGTAATATTTTTACGAATTAAAATATTTTTTTAAACCATTGTGTAATTAATTATGAATTTTTAACTATATTTAGTATGATAAAATTATATAATAATAAAATAATCGGTAGAAAATTAAATTTATTGATCTTCTGTCGATCTAAAGTATACACGGCTTATTTTCAAAAGATGATGAAAAAATAAACAACTAGAGTGTCGACCTTCGATTTTAAATGTATAGCCGTTTGTCGATATTTAGACTAAAAACCCTTATTTCAGAGCGCAAACGACTTGGAACGAGACCAAACTTGAACCACTGATGCTTGGTAACGTGTTAATCCAGTCCACATGGTTGGATTCCTGAAAAAATGGTTAAAAAAAATTAACTTCCAAATAGGTCATTTCATCAAGTGTTTTATATCACTTATATTATAAGTTTAAAATTCCAAGGTCATCTGGCCTTCGAACGAAGGGTTTTCAATCTTCATATCGATAAATGGATATAAATTTATAATTCAAGATCGACAACCTATAGTTGTTTATTTTTTCGACATTTTCTGGAAATAGGTCAAGTATACTTTAGATTGATATAAGATTCGATAAATTTAATTTTCTTTCGGCTGTTTTATATTATATAATTTTATTATGCTAAATATTAAAAATTCATAATTAAATATCCAACAGTTTAGAACAATATTTTAATTCGTAAAAATGTTACACGAAATTAACTTTATCGAAATTACTTAATGAACCGACTAAAAGTCGCATAGATTGGTCGTGGAAGTTAAATTTTCAATAACGGTAAATATTCAAATTACACGAAGATAGATCACCGAAAATACTAATTTAACCGATCGAAACAGTCGTTACATTGAATGATTGTGCTAAAATATATTGTTTATTTTTTATGAATTAAATATAGACTTTTTAACGGTTTTTTAAAATATAGAATAAATAAGAAAAATTAAAAATTAAACATGTCGTCGCTAACCGCCACTAGCCAATGACATGTCGAGTATACAGAAAGAAAACCGTGAGCCTTTTCCTTATTCTCCCACTTTCCCACCATAATTTCATGCACGAAGGAAAAAAGAAAAACCCAAACCTACCGTCAATGCCTCCCTCTACCGCCGTCGCCTCTCGTCAACTTCACTTTAGACTGCCACAACTTGTCGGAATCACCAGTCTCTCCAATTTCATTTTAATTTAGGTAAAATTTAACCTTAGTTTAAGATTTTAGGCTAATTGGTATGATTATGGATTTAAAATTAATGATTATTGCGTATTAGTTGGTGATGATAGTGCATTACTTGATTTAGGGATATTAATTAGTTATGTGATAGTTTAATTTGTAATTAAAAATTAGGGTTGAATTTAAAATCCGAAAATTAATGTATAATTATTTATTAATATGTATGTTGATTAGTTTACGCGATTGTTGGTCATAGTTTAGAATAATTTTAAGGCCAATATGTTTGGTCGAACAGTGAATATGTTAAAACAAAGCTTACAGTTAAACTTAAGTGGAAATTAGGGAGGCATCCCTATCATACTTTCATATTGTAAAGCGGGTCCCTGTCAAAGTTTCATTGTAAAGCGGGTCCCTGTTTTCTGGAAACGAAGAAAAATTATTGCTGAAATGTCAGCAACTTTTATAAATAAGTGCTGATATTTCTGCAACTATCTGTGTCAAAGTTTTATTGTAAAAACAAAGAAAAATTATTGCTGAAATGTCAGCAACTTTTATAAATAAGTGTTGATATTTCAGCAACTTTCATAAACTGTGTTCACAGTGTACATAAATGTTGCTGAAATATCAGCAACTTTTATAAATAAGTGTTGATATTTCAGCAACTTTCATACACTATGTTCACAGTGTACAGAAATGTTGCGGAAATGTCAGCAACTTTTATGAAATGTTGCATCATGCTCTGCAATAATCGTGAATAAAAAACAGGAACCTAATTTACACTGAAATTTAGTGAAGGACTTTTCGTGAATTTTAAAACTTAATAAGGACCTGTGCCAAAAGTACCCTAAACTTAATTTATTTATTTTAATTAAATAGTGCGTGTTAATTATAAGTGTTAGTGGTAAGTATAAAATAAATTTATTTTAATTTGTTATAAGTGCAAACTTCAAATTCTAGTTTACAAAATAGTTAAATTAAAATTTTAAATAGTTAAATGAATTATAAAATATGTTTTAAAATTTCAAATTTAGTATATAAAATATGTAAAAATTTGAATGAATTATAAAATATGTTAATTACAAGTTGTATTGGTAAGTATAAAATAAAGTTATTTTAATTTATTATAAGTGCAAGCTTCAAATTAGTTTTAAAAATAGTGAAATTAAAATTTTAAATAGTTATGGTGGTAAGTATAAAATAAAGTTATTATAATTTATTATAATTGCAAACTTCAAATTTTAGTTTACAAAATAGTTAAATTAAAAAGTTTTAATAGTTAAATAAATTATAGAATATGTTTTAAAATTTTAAATTATGTTAGTAAATTATTTAAATAGTCAAATGAATTATAAAATATGTTAATTATGAATGTTAGTGGTAAGTATAAAATAAAGTTATTTTAATTTATTATAAGTGAAAACTTTAAATTTTAGTTTACATAATAGTTAAATTAAAAAGTTTAAAAGTTAAATGAATTATAAAATATGTTTTAAAATTTCAAATTTAGTTAATAAAATATTTAAAAAATTTAATAAATTATAAAATATAGTTTAAAATTTAATTTTTAGTTATTAAATAGTAATTTATGTACTTTTGGAAGTAGTTTTAAATAATAAATTTATTGTGAATCAAATATTCTACTAAAATCGATTTGTAAGAATTAAGAAATGAGTATAATATTTATTTGAATATAGACGTTAAGTATTATTTTAACAAATAGAATAATAACGAATTAAAGCCTTTAGTCCCAAAAGACTTTTGTTTTTTTTAGAAAATACAACAACAACAATAGACCCTTTAGATGCAAAGTTATGCGTATAAGAGAAAGAAGTGAAATGCTGTCGAAATTAAAACCTTTAGTTCCAAAAGGCTTTAATTTATTTTAGAAAATACAACAACAACATACCCTTTGAACGCAAAGTTATGCGTACAAGAGAAAAAAGTGAATTGTTGTAGAAATTAAATCCTTTAATCCCAAAAGGCTTTAATTTGTTTTAGAAAGAAGGGAAGTGTTGTCAAAATTTCCAACAAATATTTTTAAATTAGAAAAAATATTCGATTATTTTCTCGAGCGTACTTGGATATATGAAGTTAGAATTGGTATGAAAGGTTCAATGAAGGAATATTTCTAGAATGGTGTGCATGAGTTTATTAGGTTCACTAAATCTAGTAATGAAAATGACGAAGAAATTCATTTAGTAAGTGCAAACATTTGAAGCATTGAAAACCAGTTATAGTTATAGTACGTTTGTGTCAAGCTTGTTTTATGCCAAATTATTACTTATGGGATTGTCATGGAGAACTTTTGCACCTACACCTAATCTTGTAGTGTTATAGGACGAGGTGAATAACGATTATGTTATAGCGAATCTAATAGAAGATGTGATGAAAGATGCAGTATGATCAATGTTCCCCACCATTAAACTTGATGACATAGATGTAAATGTTGAAGAAGAATTGGCTGTGGAAATAAAAAGAATCTATGATTTATTGGATGCTGCTAAGAGGGCGTTGTGAAATGATTGTAAAAGCGGAACCGAATTGTCAGTAACTGCCGAATACATTACTATGAAATCAAAATTCAACTTAAAAAAAGCTGGATTTACAGTAGTTATACAAGTTGTAATCTGATGTACGATAATCACTATGAAATAAAAATCCTATGTCCGCTTTCGGTCCGCCACACCAAAGGATAGATACATATATGAAAGGTTGCAGGCTGTATCGGAAATATGATATTAATTTTAAGAAATGCAAAATATGTAATGAGGAAAGATACAAACCAAGAAAAAAGAAAGAAAATGAAGTTCCATACAAAAGAATGCATTATTTACCCACCACTCAAAGACTTCAAAGGTTATATGTGTCTTTTGTTGTGGTATGTCATATGCAATGGCATAGTGTGAGAACATTGACACATCCATCTGGTGAAGAAGCATGGAAACATTTCGATAAGATTTATCCTGCATTTTCTACAAAGAGCCATAATGTCAGACTTGGTTTATATATGTACGGATGGATTTTCACCATTCTCTCAATTTGGTAGTAAATATTCATCTTGTCCTATTATCGTTACGCCTTATAATTTGCCTCCATGGATGTGTATGAAAACTCAATGTATGTTTCTCACTATTGTTGTCTCTAGCCCTGATGATCAGACATAAGAAATCGATGTTTACAACCATTGATTGAAAAGTTGAAAATACTATGGCATGAACGAGTTGAAACATACGACATTTCAAAAAAAAAGAATTTTCATATGTTCGCTTTATTGTGATGGACTATTAGTGATATTCCTGCATATGCAATGCTTTCGGGTTGGATTTCGACCAGTCACATCCTTATTGCATGGAAGAAACACGAGCATTTCCTTTACCGTATGAGAAGAAAATTTCATGGTTTGATTGTCAATGGTGTTTTCTCCATACTAATCATCCTTTTAAAAGAGATAGAAAAATCTTTACAGTAACAGAGTAGAGACAATGCATCCATAAACGATTTGATCAGGCGAATAAATATATGAACTTGTAAAGTGTTATCCAAAGATACACGAAACTGAAGTACAAATTGAAATTCTAGGTAAATCAACGATTCATAATTGGTGTGAATAAAGTATATTTTAGGTGTTAACTTATTGGAAAGATCTCTTACTTCGATATAATATTGACGTGAAGCACAACGAAAAAACATGTTCGATAATGTGTAATACAATTTTGAATGTTAAGTGAAAAACTAAGGACGATCTGAATTTAAGACGTGATATAGAACAATTATGTAAACATCCTAAACTTCGTACGAAGCCCTATGACAGTAAAAAAAAAACCAAAGCATGCTATGAGCTAGACAGCAAGTAAGTAAAACTCATGCTAAGTGAGCGAAAGGACTAAGGTGTCCCGATGTGATTTCTTCTAATCTCCATAGATGCGTTGGCTTTAAAAACAATAAATTGAGTGGGATGAAAAGTCACAATTTCCATGTCATGATAGAAAATTTCTTACTTTGGTTTTCGAAGAACTGTTACCCGTAAAAGTATGAAGTGTTATAACAGATAAGTTTATTTTATAAAGAGCTTAGCTTGACAACGTTAAAAGTCGAGTGTATACGTAAATTTGAAAAAAATATCTCTATACTGCTCTGCAAACTAGAGAAAATATTTATCGTGGCAAAATTCAATTCATAATCGCAGGAGAGATTTGAAACGGAGTGAGCTCGAGTGCTACAGTTCACCGGCCAAGAGGATTTGACCGCTGAGGAGAATGTGATTTTCGATGCTGTGACCAACATGCCCACGCGAAATAGGCAATACTGTTACTGCAATTAGGGTGTAATGTTTATTGAGTTCAACTACTTTATTGACTAATTTATAAATTTAATTTAATATTACGTATAAATTATAACTAGCTTTTAACTAATTTATAGACGAGGATGTCCCAGACCGATTATAGGAAATCACAGGCCGAAGAGGAGATAGCACGGTTCAGAGAACAAATATTAGAGTTGAATGATTAGCGAAAGAGTGGAGGACTGACTATGGTGCTAGATGAGTAGATTGCGAGATATATGGCAGAGTACGAGACATTTCCTTCGCATGGGTCGGGAAATGATGACAAGTAGCTACTGTTGTGTTTATTGATAGATGTTTGGTTGTTTTGGTTTGCACTTATTTGACTTATGTTGATGGATTTGATACTTATTTGATGTTTGATGAATTTGTGACGCAGCGGAAATAACAGTAAGGAATATAACGATGAAAGTAGCAATCGGTGGATTGAAGAATACCAAAGGCCCAAATCCGTTGATTCAAAAATACCGGATTCTAGCTATCTCAAACACGTTGATCGCGCACGATACCGTGTTTAAAGATCTACGATTCTTCGACGTTGATCAAGTGCACTTGATTCCGTGAATCGGCTTCAACAATCGTTGATTCGAGTGCACTCGAATACTGAAGGTGGAGATAGAAGATAACACTCAACTACCAATTTTAATAGTGGCACAAGAGCACACAAAAGAAATTTTATTCAAATTCAACTAACTTTTTACAAATGACGCACACCCCTATTTATAGAGATTTTACAACCCACGTCTCCCATAAGTCGTATACAACTTAACGACTTAACAAATAAAATACAAACACTTAGGTCGTTACATGACCTTCAATAGTAATTACAACATACAACAACTTAAGAAAATTACAACACAACAGTACAATACAAAGGATTAAAAGAAAGAATACAACGACTTACGAGTACTTAACAGAGCTTTGCGACCTAAAAATGGTACGACTTTTATCGATCAGCGACCTAACAGACTTCGGCTCTGCTTTGCGACTTAACAAGTATCCGCGACTTAAGAAGTTCGCGACTTACAATTCATCGGCGACCTAAAGAAGAATTCGCGACCTAGGTTGAAGCTTGCGGCATTGTCTCGTTCGCGATCTACTGGAACTTGAGCGACCTACTGGAACTCGAGCGACTTAGGAAAACACTGTGGAAATCTGGAGCGACTTAATGAAGGTCGTTCGCGACCTAGGGCGGAGTTCGCGACTTACGATAGGTCGGAGAAAGATGGAACTTCGCGACTTTAGGTCGTTCGCGATTTAAGGAGGAGGCGACACAGGATTTGCGACAAAGGGGTTCCGCTGGATTTGCTTGCGACCAAGTTTTCGATTGAGAATTCTGGAGCTGCTTCATTTCGTGATCTAGGAGGTGACTTTCAGGCAGCGACTTTAAGGTAAGTTGTTTAGTTTTAAGTCGCGTTGCATTAATTTGTGTATGTTTGATGGTTGTTTTGTTTGATAGACATGAGAATTTGTAGGTATGGTTGTGTCGTTTGATGGATTATTGATGTAAATATTGATTTTTATGATATAAACTTGGTTATGTAAGATATGTATGAGATTATGCGATGGTTGTAATTGCGAAATTTGGTTTATATGTGTTGTATATGAGGTAGATAGATAGATAAATATATATGTGTGGTTGGATGATGCAAATAGCAGCTGTTATATAAAACAGAATGTACACATTAGCGATGGCTAACAATGGCCTATTGGTCCAAGCTAGCGATGGCTAGCGACGACCTATTTGCCCAGGTTAGTGACGGCTTGTGACGTCTAGCTACCCAATATTGCTACATACGTGGTTCACAAATTCATGTCACGTGTCCATGCCTTTCATTGGCTAGCAACGGCAAGGCCATCCCTTTCCGTCGAAAAGTTAACCATGACATCATCGCTAACGCCGTCGCCTCATCTTTGATCGATGACTTAGAAAGCGATGGCTTTTTACCGTTGCTAAACCTAGTATGTCTTGTAGTGTAGGCTAATTGACACTTGAGTTTCATGAACCTCTTCTGCTTCAAAATCATAGGCTCCTTTTGTTCTTTCATCTTCCTCTCCATCATCGCTATATTTGCTGACAGAAACTTTTTGTACACCAAGCCATGGAAAATCGCCACATCAGTGTAACTTCTTTATCTCATGTTGCTTTTTCTTGAGCACTAAGGGATGTCACGCGAGGATGGTCATTGTGACTCGGCAGCTCATCAAACGAACCGTGATTTTTGTATTAAGAATAATCTTGTTGATGTTATAAAAATGATTGAATAAAATTGTGGCCTTGTATTGTCACATTCTTGTTGTGAATAAAGATTTGGAAACTTGGATTCTGGGGAGTTGGATTTCGATGAGACGGATATTGTCGGATTGGGCAATGCGAGACGTATCCATATTGGTGATGGGGTAGTAAATTTTGTGGTTGTTGCGGAGGGCGTACTTCTGCATATTCGGTAGAACGGTATGCAAAATTGTATGTTGGAAGTTGTTGGGGTTGTGTTGTTGCTTTTAGTTTTTTTGAGTTCGTTTGTTCTTGATCTATTTTCGATTGTTAGCTTTGATTTTTTGCTGTAGAATGAAGTGTAAGTCATTAATTAGCTTATTAGGCTGGAATAATCTACTAAATTTTGGAGGTGCAAATTTAAAAGTTGATCATATCATTCAAAATCACATTTGGAATGCAAATCTTCATCCAGCAACCTCAATTTTTAAAAGAAGTATAGAAAGCATTGATATTGATCCAAATATGGCTGAAGACTGCTGAAGATGGAAACTCTCAAAGAAAGACAAATTTTCTTTTAAATCTACTTGGAATTTTTTAAAAGGGTTTGAAACTGAAATGAATTGGCATTCTGTCATTTGGAATAGAGCGAACTGCCCAAAAATGGCACATTGTGCCTACTTTTCTCTACTGAACAGACTGCCAACCAGAGATAGATGCAACAAATGGTTTAAAAATAATGAGTTAAAGTGTCTCCTTTGCAAGAATGATATTGAAACAATAGAACACTTATTTTTTAATTGCAAATTTTCAAGACATATCTGGTATATTGCCAAAAACAAGCTCAAATTCAGCAAAAATATTCCAATTCAAAACATCAAAGAATGTATTCATCAAATTCGACAAAACTTCAAAACCAAATCAAAAGAATTCAATGAAGCTAGCATCATGCTAAATACTGTCATATACTATATATGGAAAGAAAGAAATGCTAGAATGCATACAAAAAAGGAAACAGATGCCATCCAAATTTGGAAATGCATTGAATCAAATTTTCAAATTTTAATCCATAAAGATAGCAGAAATGGAAATCGATCTCACCAACTATTCTCAAATAATAATGATCAAGAAGATCTCGAAACAGGAGTGAAATCATACTTACAGAATGGGAAACTCAATAATGTTATTTTCCATGGCAATTATCTCCAGACTATCAAACATAGGACTTCATATTTAGGGAAGGATACTATCAACGTCAACACTTCATTTACTGGAGGCGGCCATTTCAGATCCAATACTAGAGGATTCCTCTGCAAGGGAAGAAAACATGACTTATGCATAAATATTACTACTAATAATTATAAACAGAATAGCTTTTCTAATTATTGCTCACCTGATATTGGCAGGAACTACCGCTCAACAAGCAAAGAGGCATTGAAGCTGAAGTTTCCCTTGATTCAAAACAAGTCAAAGCAGTTAGATCATAATTTGCAAAGGATCGGTAATTTTTACTACATCAGTAAACTGAATGGCAATATTTATCACTTATCTATGTGGAAAAAGGGTGAAAGCAGCAAAATTTCCAGCAGAGTGGAATGTGAGACAGCTAATGTTGCTGAAAGTAGCAAGCTTTACTGCAAATCTGACCTCCAGATTGAATCAGAAGCTCAAACCAACTCTAAAAGCAGCAAGCTTCACTATAATTTTGACCTCCAGAATGAATTGCAAGTCAATAACAACAATTGGAGCCATAAAGATCGCAACTTAGTCAAGTATAATGAAGATTCAAAGAAAAATAGCATATTTAACGGCAAATCGAGAGAGCCTCAAGAAACTGAAGGCAGTTTCAACAATTTGAAAGAGACTCTTGCCAAGCAAACTATTAAAAGTAACCTCAAGGAGGATATGAAGATTTGGAAACCGCCGTAGCAAGAGTCTCTCACGGCAGTTCGCCATTTTTGAGCTTTTTTGTATTGTAACCGATGGAGGCGTTGTTTGCCCTTAGCATATTAGGGTTAGATAGTATGGAGTTGTTTTCGGGTATGGTATTCTTGTTACCCGACTCTCTTATGTAATCTTTTGGGCTGGGCCCTTTTATCGATCTTTCCAAAAAAAAAAAGAGTATGGTGTTGTAGAATGATGGACATGGCGTAAGTTATAGTGGGAGAAGGGAAAACTAGCCGTTTCAAGTGAATGTTAGCCAACGTAGCCATCGTAATTATAATGGCAATTTTGGCTTAAAACGGCAAAGAGCCCGTGTTCTGTATATTTTTTCAAGCAAGCAAAAAATTTGAGGGTATCACTAGACATTAGGACAAATTCTAAAACTACAGTTTAGCTCATGAAACATAGATATGAGTGTGCAATTAAAATATACGATTTTCTAGTTTTGCCTACTATATCCAATGGTATAGTATTATTTAAACTACTACAAAATCATCATATATAATAATTCACTATGTTTCAGAGGCAACATTAGGAAGACCATAAAAAGCTGTAACACATAGTCGTTCATAGCTCAAGGGGATCATCAATCGATGACCAATAGGGCAGTAGGAGACGATCAGAGATGGAAGATAAAAGTAAAAGGTAAAGAAGGAAGCACAGATTAAAAGAAAAGGTCGTCGAAGTAGAGAATGTTGAAGCATCATTCACAGTGAAAATCAAAATGAATGTTGGTACTTTTAATGATTCAAACACTCTTTTTGAAGACGAACATGTGGTAAAGGTAAAATTTTACGTACTTTTACGTTTCATGCAAACTGAGAAATGAATAAATTAGCAGCACAAGGAATTATCAGGTTCTACCTTTTATTATGTAATCATCACATGCATTATGATCATGGCAGTATAAGCCTAACTCAAAAGCTTTATGTGTTTTGACCATGTAAGGGTAAATCTGATAGGACTGGGCATGCATGTTTCTTTATTTGAAAATCTGAGCTGTTTAAATATTCAAATGCTGCCTGAATTGAAAAGAAAATCTGCCTTAAATTTGTTTTGGAACGAGTTTAAGAGATGCAAGTTCATGCACGTGAAGATCTTTGACAACGTCTTGTTAAAATTGAACTGTCCTAACGGTAGTGTACCGTGGGCAAAACTTTCAAGTCGGACATGGATCGGCAGCCCATGATATTTCCGTTTAATTCTTACTACCGGTTACTTTTGCATGGTACATGGACAATTCTTGAAATATGTAAAGGATTGAAATCGTTCAGGTTTCCGTTCTGCATGTGGTATAAGGGAATTTGGACCGCTGGGTTCTAATTTCTACGGATAACAATGAAAGTTCAATAAATAAAAATAATTTTATCGTGTATTTTTAAAATTTCGAAATTACCGTGTATATAGTTCTTTTTCGACCATTTATCAATATCTCTGCTGATTTGTAGCACGCACCATCATCTTCTTTATGGTCTCCCATTAACAGCATTTCGCTATCTATAGCGAAAATAAATACGTTTGTGACCTACCAACGTTTTTTTAAATAACACACATAATAAAAACAGTACTATTGTAATAAAATTATTTTTCCGCATTAAATTTTTTTAAATAAAAAATAATATACTTATTTATTGGACACACATGTACTTACACTTGTATCAGAATTAATGATAAATAAGTTTAACTCATTAATTTCCTTCATCATGAACGACCACTATTTCACATTCATTTAAATGTTTCATATCTTATTTTAATTATAATACTTATAATTCAAGAATATTTTGTAAAATAACGGTTGATTTGGATGTTTTCGTCCATAGCACGAAAAGGTACAAAACGACGTTAACTACACAGAAATAGCTGGGAATGTTGTAATAGAAAACATTATCACTCAATCACAATGGCAAGGAAATAAGACGGGAAGATCGAAAGTAACTCGAGGAAAATCGGGAGAAAATTACAAGTTACGGGGAAGCTAAGAAACGGTTCGGTAGACGTCAAGGCAAACGGGCAACTTACGAAACCCTCAAACAATTTGGTAGCGTCAACTATCGAACAAGAAAATCGGTTCGGTAGACTACTACCAAACACGGAAAAGGTTCGGCATTTCCCTGCCAAACCAAACCTTCACCAAACTTAAATGTTGCCTAGCCAAATATTATCGAACCGAATGATTTAAACTTGGAAAGGGCCTATTTTTAAGGGATAAGTGAGTCCATCACTGTACATCTTAATACCTATAAATACTCCAGGGAAAGACAATAATGGAGGACAACCTAGAGAGTAAAAACCATCGAATCAACTACTACCGAACTATTAACTACCGGGCCAACAAAAAGGAGCCTCATTTTACATTTCTTTGAGCAACAATTCATTATACGTTGTTTTTTTCTACATTGCACTCGGGATCTATAATAAAACTAAAGATAACGTACAGTGGATGTAGGCATTATCCATTCGAACCACTATAAATCTGCATGTTCTTTACTTTACTGCACTTTATTTTTTATGTTATCCACGTCTAATTTTCTCTCTTAAATTCCTAAACAATATGCATAAAATAATTGTTAAATACACCATGTATCCATGGTTCTAAAATAAACGACTTGGAGGGTTTTGCCCATTTATTTGAGCAAACATTTTTGTGCTTCTATTGAGAACTTCTCGGCATACCTCCAAAATCAAAGAATAGGACTAATGCTACCGGCAAAAATGTAGAGAACACTAGTGCACACAGCCAAACTGCAACCAACCCCCGTGATCATTCATCTAACACCCCATTGCAGGTAGATGGAGTTACTAGAGGCGACCTGGGCAAAGTCATGGTTGAGTTGAATATACATTGGTAGCTCAACAGCTAGCAATGGTGGACTTGCTTACGACACTCTTGGGGCTATGATATGCTAATCCATGCATACGATATAGATTGATTAGGAATCACCTTTGTTCATGTTCATAAATTCATGTTATATGTAGATCTATGTTAGAAATTGACTTATTTATCTTATTTTTATGGATTGCATGTTTTATGGATGAAATTGTTTGTTATTCTATAATTGTATACTGTGTTTTGATTTTTTTTTTAGTGTTGTGAATACATAGAAAGATAGGTTGGAGAATTGAGCAAATCGAAGGCAAAGATGTTTGGAATTGGACGAAACTTGGAGAGGAAGCTCTATAGTATGGAAAGAGCTTGGGGTTTAAGTCGTAGGTAAAAATTTATGAAGTACAGAAGTCAGTAGCTATACGAGAGGTCGTTACCAAGTTCTGTAGGTTGGTCCATCAAGTCAGCAGTTTTGGTGAACACA
This sequence comes from Allium fistulosum, assembly GCA_030737815.1. Taxonomy (NCBI): domain Eukaryota; kingdom Viridiplantae; phylum Streptophyta; class Magnoliopsida; order Asparagales; family Amaryllidaceae; genus Allium; species Allium fistulosum. The sequence continues at coordinate 744,671,454 of CM060902.1, forward strand.
AGAGCAAGGCTAGTAGAGGCGACCCAAGTCAAGAGATAAGTGATTGAATAAGGGTTGTAGGCGATACAGATTTGTTTTCTAGAATTTGAAGTAGGTGCTTTAGAGTGAGAACCGAGTTATTTGGATCGATAGGTCGGGGCCAAAGCATCCAGGCATGGAGTACTATAAGCAAGGAAGGGGAGGAAAGAAACTTGGCCAATAATTGGCTAAGGGGAGAGGTTGGTACCTACATGAGAGGTCGGTGTTGACTTGCCATGGTGTGTCCAATGAGGATGAAACTTTTGGGAGATGAAGTAAAGGTCCTGTAGATTGTGCTGGTGGTGTTGGCTCATTCGCATCAGGGTTGGATGGTGTTGTAACAGCATGATGAAAAGTTATAGTCTTCAGAGGTTGGCTCGTGTTGGGAGTAGGTTTCGAAGATGGCAGGTCAGTGACAGAGGGAACCGTAGGATCGGGCAATGTGGAAGGGTTCCTTGTGAAAGATGGAAACTAGATTGAGCAAGAAGGGCTCGGAATCCGTATGGAGCAAAGTGGTGCTCAAATGGATGTATATGCTAAGGAATCGTTATACTTGGAGTATTTACTTGTGTACTCGAAGCGGGGGTATTGTAAGTAAGGACGCCCATAGATTTGTAGTGAGGATCCAAATACCCTAGACCAGTGGCTTTGGGTCTAGTGTCTAGCTTTGGGCTACGAGACACGTATCGAGCTTTAGGCTGTGTGATACGAGAGAACATAGAGAACCGACATTTCTATTAGTCCCTAGCGGTAAGGAGGTCATACAAGTTATCATGTATTCAAAGTACATTGATGAGTGATAGCGAGTCTTATTTGATGGATGCTATTGTTACTTTGGTTGTTTTCCTTTAGTGGGCTATCACTCGGGGATATCATTGGGAGTAGGTACTGGAGATAGAGATATTTGGGCATCCACTATGGTATTCTGTATTATACCTTTATGATATTATAGAGTAGCAGATTATACTATTATGTGCTAACTCTTTTCTTGTAGGGACATGCCAGGTATGATTCGTGTACCTTTGTTCCTTACCATATTTATCTGTATAGCATTTTGAGATTCATTTACCACTCACACCAGACTGCTATCTGACTTGAGGTTTTATGTTTTGCTTCTTATTATCTCAGGTACTCTTAAATGAGTAGAGTAGATAACAGATCTAGATGAAGCACTAGTTGTTCAGAGGTAAGCTGAATGGAGCTATCTCTTATTATATACTTATATGGAGTCTACACTTATTCCGCTATGCAGCATTGGGGAGCCTTGGCATTGACTTCTTATTACTTGTATTTGAGATAGTTGTTGAGTTTTTTTTGTTGTATAAACTCTATGACATTCGATGTATAACTCTATGGATGTCATGCTCGAATGATTAGTTCACTTTGCTCTTACTATCTCTTTTGAGGTATATGTGATATTATATTTTATCCATGCATTGTGAGGTATACGAAATGTTATATGCTACATTTTTTTATTTCAACCTTGATGATCGTTCTATATCGATCGGGTACGGTTACAGCACCCTATTTAGTTATATTTATTCTGGCAGTACAAGACAGTCGTCTCATTTGGTATTAGAGCTTTGGTTACACGATTAACTAGAGTTGATACCTTGATCTAGTAGAGATAGGGAAGGTGTTACCGCCTTAAACTGGATCGAGAGTGTGTAAGTGTGTGTGTGTGTATACGAGAGAATGCGTACTTGTTATAAATTTGGTTTTCAAAGCTATATAATAACATATTATATAGTATAAGTCACACACACATGAGCACTATAGACATAGTTTTCTTTATGAGAGACTGATCATTATTGTTACAGATAAGGATAAGCGGCATACAAGAAATACTGTGAGATCGGCTTCAGGAGTGGAGGAAGGAGGGGGATCAGGAGCTACTATGTCTGATTTCCAAGCCATATTCAATGCTATGATGGCTAATATGATGAGAAATCCTCCTGGAGTTGTAATGGGAAGAGGTACTCCATTGCAAGCGCCTAGGGCTGATTTTTCCAAGTTAAGCAAGGATTACTCCACTTTGGGAAGGATGTCAATCCATGGAATTGAGTCAACCATAGAACTACAAGACTGGTTGGATACTTATGAGTGCATCTTCGGTGATATGAAGGTGGAAGATGCTATGAAGAGAAAGTTAGATTCAATGTAGTTTTAGGGCCAAGCTATGGATGGGTGGAATGTTGTCACATTGCTACTCCAGAAGACCAGTTTTCTTTTGATCAATTTAAGATGAGGTTTGAAGAGAAATTCATTTTGGCTGCTCATAAGTTAGTGTTATTCAACAAATTCGCTGGTATAGAGTGAGGAGAGATGACTTCTGAATATATGGCAGAATTAGTTGCTTTGTCTAAGTATGGGATGTCATTCATTGATACTCCCTTGAGGAAGAATGAGAAGTTCATCATAGAAATGGATGACTATCTTAGGTAGAAGCTAGTGGACCATATTGATGAGCCGTTTGAGAAGTTGGTAGAGAAGGCGCTTTTCCATGAGAATCTGTACCATGGGGACTAGGATTGTTATTGTTGTTTCTGCTGAGAAGGAGGAGCCAAAGCTGCAGCAAGGCGGTGAAGGCAAGAAGAAGTGGAATGGAAAGAGAAAGCAGCCCCAGGGCAAGGATGGAAAGATGAAGAGTAAATGGGAACCCATTTGTTATGGGTGTAAGTGGAAGGGTCACTTGATCAAGGATTGCAAAGTGAATGACAAGAATAAGTGCTACAACTACGACAAGACTGGTTATTTAAAGAAGGATTGTCTGAAACCGATGAAGGATAGACAGGTTGTGAAGGCATATGCTTTGGACGCAGTTCCGACTTCATCGAGTGCTCCCTTAGAGAATGAAATGGTGAAAGGGGTCATCATTCAAGGTATGATTTCTATTGATGATGTCCATGTTCAAGTTTTGTTTGATTTCGGTGCTTTACACTCATTCATATGTAGTGACTTAGTAGACAGATTGGGATTGAGACTTGAGATAGTAGACCGGACCTTGATCGTAACAAACCCTGTTGGAGGCTAGACTAGCCTATGGATGGTTTGTAGCGGTGTGGTCTTATCGAGTAATGGATGCGCTTTTGTTTATGATTGCTTTGTTTTGAATTTCGTAGGGTTCGGGATTATCTTAGGAATGGACTAGCAAAAGAGGTATACGGCTGTAGTGGATTGCGAGATGAAATTGGTGATAATCAGAGAAGTGGATGGGCGAACGGTTGTGATTTGCTGCCTACCAAAGGATAGGGTGATGGTTAGCTTTCTATATTCGCTTGAGGTTCCACATGATTGGTTGTCATTCGGGCCAATCGTTAGATATTATCCGGATGTCTTCGAAGAAGTTGCTGGATTTCCAGAGATCGAGTTTTGGAATGACTTAGTAAAGGAAGCCAAACCAAAAGTTATGCCTTTAAGGCATGTGGTACCTAGAGAGCAGAATGAATTAAAGGTGCAAGTAAATGACCTGTTAAGGAAGGGGTTCATTCGAAGAAGCATATTTGAGTGAGGCACACCTGTTGTATTTGCAACTAAGGCGGATGGCTCTTTGAGTTTGTGTGTGGATTATCGAAAGCTGAATGAAGTGATGAAGGAGAACAATTATCTTCTTCCACCTATTGATGACTTGTTCGATCAGCTACATGGCACAAAGGTATTTTCTCAAATGGATTTGGCAAAGAGATTTCACCAACTTAGGGTAGCGAAGGAGAGAGTGCCTATTACTATGTTTCGGACACCATCGGGTTTATATGAGTGGTTGGTGATGCCATTTAGATTGACCAATGCTCCGATCTACTTTATGGATCTCATGAATCCGGTTTTTAGTGACCAACCGAATAATTTCATGCTTATGCTTATGGACAATATTATAATCTATTCTAGAACTAAAGAGGAGCACCAGACGCACTTGAGGATTATGCTAGAGATATTAAGGAAGCACAAGTTAAGAACGAAGTTTCCTAAGTGTCACTTCTAGAGGGAAGAAGTAAGATTCTTGGGTCATGTCGTTCGGGACAGGGTATAGCAGTGGATCCTGCGAAGGTGACAGCGGTCCAAGATTGGAATCAACCCAAGAATGCTACGGACGCGAGAAGTTTCCTAGGATTGGTAGGATATTATAGATGCTTCATAAAGGACTTCTCAAAGGTTGCTACACAGTTGACAAATTTGATGAAGAAGAGTTGGACTTTTACATGGAATGCAAAGTGTAAGCATGCATTTGTGATTTTGAAGAAGAGGTTGATGAGTGCACCAGTATTGACTATTCCACGTGGAAATAAGAAGTTGACAGTATACGCAGATGCCTGTGGTACTGGATTAAGTGTGATGTTGATGCAAAAAGGAATAATTGTTGCTTATGCTAGTCGACAACTAAAGCCACATAAGAGGAATTACCCAACTCATGATTTGGAGTTGGCAGCGATTGTTTTTGCTTTGAAGATGTGGAGACACTATTTGTTGGGGGAGAGCTTTGAGCTGTTTAGGGACCACAAATCCTTGAAGTACCTTTTTTCTCAAAAAGATTTCAACCTTCGTCAGCAATGGTGTTTGGAGTTCTTGGCCACTTATGATTTTAACATTTCCTATACACTGGGAAAAAGGAACATAGTCGTCGATGCATTGAGTAAAAGACATGCAAATTTGGGAGCAATGTTCGTGGAATGGAAACAGATAGAGTACATTGTTGGATACAATTTCATACCTCATTGTGAGCTGGAACTAGAGATGTTGGCAAGTTTGTCGATCACACTTACTCTAATAGAAACGATCGGTGCTAGTCAGAGGCGAGATGTTAGGTTTGCGGAGATCATTGCAAAGATAGTAGAGGGAGTAAAATCTTAAGACATGAAGCAATACGAATCCGATCGAGAATGTTGGCTTTGTAAGGATGGAAGACTATTTGTTCCCGATATTGATGGGTTACGAGATGAAATGTTACGAGAGTGTCGCATTCTAGGTTGACCGTTCATTCCAGTGGTAACAAGATGTTCCGAGATATGAAGCGAACCAACTACTGGGTAGGTATGAAGAGGGATGTTCGGGGCATTCATCTCGAAGTGTATAAACTGCCAGTTGGTAAAGGCAGAGCTGAAGAAACCTAGTGGACTGTTGCAACCGTTAGAGATTCCTAAGTGGAAATTGGAGTAAGTATCAATGGATTTTATAACGAGCGGGGTACGATGGCACTTGGATCATAGTAGATCGGTTGACCAATGGTGCAAGATTTAAAACCGTCAAGTCAAGTAGAACGGCATCCAAGTTGGTGAAATTGTATGTAAAATTGATAGTAAGTTTTCCTCGTGTGCCGAGCATTGTGAGCGACCAAGACCCGTTGTTTACTAGTGAGTTTTGGAAGAGCTTACAAGAAGCGTTAGGGACCGAGTTGCACCTTAGTACAGCTTCTTACCCACAAACAGATGGGCAGACCAGGAGAGTAAATAATATATTGAAGTATCTCTTGTGGGCATGCATTATAGACTTTGGAGGACCATGGGATGACCATTTGCATTTGATGGAGTTTGCATACAACAATAGCTATCGATCGAGTATTGGTTTGGCTCCATATGAAACATTGTATGGTCGACCATGTAATGCTCCTTCATGTTGGTGGAAAGCGGGAAAGAAACTGATACATGGGCCAGATATGATTAGACAAACTTCGGAGAAGATTGAGTTCATTTGGCAATGAATGAAAGCAGCCCAGGATTGATAGAAAAGCTACGCGGATAAGAGACAAAGAGATTTAGAGTTTTCTATCGGAGATATGATGTTTTTGAAAGTTTCTTCTCTAATGAATGTAGTTTGATTCGAAAGAAAGGGGAAGTTGGCACCGAGATTGATAGATTCTTTTCTGATAGTCGAGAGGATCGAAAATTAGCATATAGGGTCAACTTATCTTAGAAGATGACGGGTGTGCACAATGTTTTTCATGTCTTTTATCTACAGATGTTTATGCATGACTCGAGCATGATGATTATACCTGTTCTTCTAGAAGATATTGGGATAGAACCAGAAGTTTCTACACCTCGTAGGTCACTTCGTATTGTTGGGTACGATACAAAATAGCTTGGAAGAAAGATGGTAAAGCAAGTGAAGGTATAATGGAGCGAAAGTGATGACGATTGTACATGGAAGATGGAGGAGTGTATGAGGACTATGCATCCAGAGCTCTTTGGATTAAGATACATTGTTTATCGTATCTACTTTCGGTGGTGTATATTATATTTGATGGATTAGTATTCTGCATGCAAGGATAGGTCACATATACTATTGATTACATGGCTACTTGTTGATATGGGTGATGGACGCTTATGATTTTAGGCATGCGGGATAACTATGGCTACTTATACTGTGGCTAGTTTGGGGATTTCGGGGGCGAAATTCCTAAAGGGCGAGAATGTAACGACTTGCATTTTACGTATTGAAGGATCGTAAAATATTTATATTTTATTCATATGAAGTCGTATGATTCTATAATTTTGGAATATGACTTTACGGGATATTTTACACACCTATGATTTTTCTTGAATTTCTATGAGACCATTTTGACCTTGAAAATCTTGTTTGGGCTAAAAATATTAATAGAAGTTGAATTAGGGTCTCAAACTAGTTTCATTACTTTAAGATGATGTGTTCCCATTCTGTAGAGTGGTTATAACAGAAAAATGGACATACGGTCAGGGAGTTATGTCTAATTTAAGTTTTAAAAGTTGTTGTTCAAAATTAGATTACAATTAATCAAGCCCATTAGTGAGCCCATTAGTCTACTTAGAAAATCATAATACATAAGGGTTGTAGGAGTCAAACTAAAACTTTTCCTCTCATTCCAAATCAAGTCTAAACCTTAATTAGCTCTAAATCTTTCCTAATTCATCCAAATTTCTCTCTAAATCAAACCGGACTGTGGATTAGAGATTAGATTCTCGATTAGAAGCTAGAGATTATCAAATTGGTTAATTAGAAGTGCTTTTCATCACTGTCTGGATTGGATCTACATCCATATTGGTTGAATTTGGTAAGTAGTGAGTGGTTTATGCCTTCTCACTATACTATGCATGTTTATATGGTAGAATTGTAGGATTTAACATGTTTTAAATTAATTTTTGGCCATAAAAACTTTTCTAACTTTAATTACATGTTAATCCATGCATATGATATAGATTAATTCGAAATCACCTTTATTCATGTTCATAAATTCATGTCATATGTAGACCTATATTAGAAATTGACATGTTTGTCTTATTTTTATGGATTGCAAGTTTGTATGGATGAAATTGCTTGTTATTATTTGACTATATGTTGTATTTTGATGTTGTTGTTAGTGTTGTGAATACATAGAAAGATATGTCAGAGAATTGAGCAAAGCGAAGGCAATGATGATTGGAATTGGATGAAATTTAGAGTGGAAGCTTTGGAGTATGGGAAGTGCGTAGGATTCAAGTCAAAGGTCCAAATTCACTAAGTACAGAAGTCGGTACCTACATGAGAGGTCGGTACGGAATTTTGTCGGTTGGTTCAACAAGTCGGTGGTTTTGGGGAAATCAAGAGCAAGGCTAGTAGAGGTGACCCAAGTCAAGAGGTAGGTGATTGGCTAAGGGTTGGAGGCTATACCGACTTGTTTCTAGAACTTGAAGTAGGTGCTTTGGAGTGAGAACCGGGTTGTTTGGATGGATAGGTCGAGGTCAAAGCATTTAGGCATGGAGTACTAGAAGCAAGGAAGGGGAGGAAAGAATCTTTGCCAATAATTGGCTAAGCTGAGAAGTTGGTACCTACATGAGAGGTGATGCAGACTTGCCATGGTGAGTCCAATGAGAATGAAACATCCGAGAGGTAAAGTAGTGGTCTTGTAGATCGTGCTGCAGGTTTTGGCTCATTCGCATCATGTTTGGATGGTGATGTAATGGCATGATGAAAAGCTATAGTCTTCGGATGTTGGCTCGTGTTGGGAGTAGGTTCCAAAGATGGTGAGTCGGTAATGGAGGGAGCCATAGGATCGGGGAATGTGGATTGGTTCCTCGTGAAGATGGAAACTGGATTATGTAAGAAGGGCTCGGAATTCGAAAGGAGAAAAGTGGGTCTCGAATGGATGTATGTGCTAAGGAATCGTCGATACTCGTATTGTTTTCTTATGTACTCAAATCATGGGTGTTGTAAGTGGGGATGTCCATGGATTGGTAGTGAGGATTCTAATACCCCGGATCTATGGCTTTAGGTTCAGTGTCAAGCTTTGGGCTACGAGACACGTATCGAGCTTTAGGCTACATGATATGAGAGTACATAGAGAACCAGTATTTCCGTTAGTCCCTAGTAGTAAGGAGGTCGTACGAGTTATCATATACTTAGAGCACATGGATGAGTGATCATGAGTCTTGTTTGATGGATGTTATTTTTACTTTGGTTGTTTTCCTCTAGTAGGCTATCACTCGCGGATATCATTGGGAGTAGGTATTGAAGATAGAGATATTTGGGCATCCATTATGGTATACTGTATTGTACCTTTATGATATTGTAGAGTATCATATTATACTGTTATGCTATCTTTTTTGTTCCATGGACATGTTAGGTATGGCTCCGTACCTTTGTTCCTTACCATATTTACCTGTATAGCATTTTGAGATTCATTTACCGCTCACACCAAACTATTGTTTGACTCGAGGTTTTATGCTTTGCTACTTATTATCTCGGGCACTTTTAAATGAGTAGATTAGATGACAGATCTAGGTAACACAGTAGCTGTTCGAATGATGAGCAGGATGGGGCTATCACTTATTATATACTTGGAGTCTACGCTTATTCCGCTATACAGCACTGCAGAGCCTTAGAAGTGACTGCTTATTACTTGTATTTTAGATAGTTGCTTAGTTTGTTTTCGTTGTATAAATTCTATGAAATTTGATGTATAACTCCATGGATATTATGCTCTGATGATTAGTTTATATTGTTATTACTGTATCATCTGTTGTATATGTGATATTATATTTTTCCATGCGATATGAGATATACGATAGGTTAATGCTGCATTTATTTATTTAAACCTTGATGATCGTTCTATATCGGTCGGGCACGGTTACATCGCCATATTTAATTATATTTGTGTTGGTAGTATATGGTGGTCATCTCATTACAGAAACAGAGTGTGTAATGGTTTATCCAAAAGTCGGACCCGAGGAGTTGTTTATTGCTGAATCAAATAGATCTGGTGCCGAACCAGGATTGGGTATGGCTAACGCTTCGTTCTTTCATCAAAATTATCTCACTTATGTTGAACCAACTACTAATGAGGCGCAAAGAGATCATCGAGATAGATCTAGAAGCTGAGATCAAGCTCTAGGCCAACGGTCAAGTCAACAAAAGGAGGAACGAATAGGTTATTCTTCTAGAAGGGAGAGAATGGAAGAGCATTCCTATCGTCCATACCTCAAGATGGAAGATGGGATGGCTCAAATGCTTAGAATATTTGTCTGATGAAAGCATTTAGAGCATAGCATAGAGGAAATTGTAAGCACTCACTTTGCCTTGGAGATAGAGAACACTAAAAACCCGACATATTTTAGGATGCCTAATATGTAGCCATATAAGGGTATGACAGACCCCACAGTGCATATGCAACATTATACTCGGCACGTTATGATGGGTGGAGCTATGTAGAAAGTTCTATACAAGTGTTTTACTCTATTCTTGGTCGACCTAGCTACCATATGGTTCTGCCAGTTACCACTAGGATCAATCCATTACTGAGCAAAGTTGAGAAAAAATTATTATCCATTTTCTTATGCACATGGAGCAATCGAAAGATGTGTATCCACTGTCGAATGTCATGAAGAGAAACAATAAATCAATATAGCAATACTTAACCATAGATAATGCTGCAACAGCTAACATCCAAAACACGGATGAAAGGTTAATCTTGATGGCATTGTGCAGTGGCATACATCTTGAAACAAAGTTTGCATTGAAGCTAACTACGGAAATATTGACCACCCCCAGGATTATTATTATAAAGCAACAAAATACATAACGTTGGAGGAAATTTTCATGGGAAGGAAATTAGGAGGATATACTCGAATTGGGGATTTCTTTAGTGTTAATACTATAAAAAACGGAGGCAAAATGTAATTTTGCTAAAAACAATGATAACAATCAGAGTTGATCTAGTGAAAATAAAGTAGAATAGAACAAGTGTACACCCGTCCCAGTTTTGATGCTTATACCGATTTGAATGGCACCATTGAGAACATTTTTTTGCTGCTTTAGACGAATAGCAATACAAAAGGCCTTAACCTAGGAAGGAAGCGGAATTAGATATGAACTTTGGGAAGTATTGTCGTTTTCATGAGTCACATGGACATGTCACCAATGGAATGTCACTACTTGCTAACCTCATGGAGGAATACGTCAGAAAGAAAAAGTTGTAATGGTATGTTGGAGAACCAAAGGTGATGCCCTGATTTCCATGCGTCAACCACCTAGAAAACCGTAGCATGGTTATAGAGGAGGAGGAAATAGTGTTACCACTGGTAACAATGGAACTGCGCAATTAAAGCCCCGCGAATGCCCTGTAAAATCCCCGCTATAGCACAGAGCGCTCTTCGACTGCAACACTTTTTCAATTTAGCGCTATTAAATAGTAGATCTACTTTAAGCCCCACTATTTTCTACCATACCTAGTAAATCAAGGCTTTTTAGGACCGCTATAGCAAAATTAATATAAAAATGTTGATTTGACTAGTTCTCTTATAAACCAAATCAACAAAAGTTATGCTAAAGATCTAATTCTAAGGTATAAGTGCTTAATATAAGCTAAAAATCTATTGCAATCACCAAATCTAGACTTCATAAATCATGATATTCTTCGATTTTGTTATATAAGATTAAACAATGTTTTTTTTACACAAATAATGTGAGAAAGACTATAATTAACTTTAAATATTTGATTTTATATCTAATGAAGCTTTTTGTATTTCTGATAGTTTCTACTATATCCAGCTATAACTTTTTGCACATCTACCGCTATGGAATCGCTAAGCACTTTAACTATATAGCAATAGAAGGATAGTGGAAAACAAGAATAGAAGGACTATATTAACAGGCAAGAGTTGGGTGAAATGAAAAGTTTATGCTAAATCACTGAAGAATGGCAATGAAATTGTGTACGTATGGATGACAATAACAAGGCCCATATCGAGATGACGCTGATATAATGTTCAATAATCAGGACCTACATGGAAAGAAATACTCCCATTCTGATCCACTAGTATTCTAAGCACTACTTGGCCTAGCAGAGATACGTTGGGTTTTGGTAGATAGTCGAAGCTTGGTTAATATCTTATTCAATGAAGCATTTGAAAAAATACGGTCATCTATCTAAGATGTTACTTCAAGTAACAAGAAGTTACACAGGTTCACTAGAGAAGGAATAATTCTGCTAGGAAAGTTGGATCTATTTGTCGAGCTCGGGGACCATCCAAAATCATCCATGTGAAGGCATATTTTGATTTTGGAGGATGGTATCTCAACGTATAATGTTGTGACGACCCACTATTCCAAATGTTTAAAATTAGTGACAAACGACGTCAAATTATGCTTGTGCATTAATCTCGGACATTAAAAATAGTGGATCTTTGGTTTTATAATTTAAAATCTAAAATTTATATAGGCAAAAAGAGCAAAACCTCACAATTTAATTTAAACAGACCATAGATATATCAATAATGAATACATATGCCTCAAATACACAAGGTCTAATACAATAAACAAAACATCGTTTATTTTTCCCATACATCAAATCATTATTAAATCTTTATACAATACAATAGTAGTATAGGGAAAATAATTTAAGTAGACAACCTATAGATGTCTTCCATATCTAGACCTCTTTTCCCTTCTTTTGCCTACTCCTATAAACTTTATAAATGCATGGAAATAATTAATGTTCAACTATATTTGGACCACGCCTTATCCTATATATAATGGCTAGAGGGACAATAGCCATTGCACATGGAAAGGCTGCCTACATCCCTTTTAGGAATCAAGCCCACGTAGTTCTATTTCATTCTCTTTTCCAGCGTCAAATACTTTTTAGCACATAACAACAATAACATCTATGCAACCAATGCAACTAATGCGAGCAAAAAACAGTACTTCTACTAAGCCATCACAATCAGTCATAATAAATATGAGGCAACAAAATAATGGAAACACAACTATCAAACATCAACAATACTCAATGTCAATCCCTAGCGTCAAACAAGCCAACAACAAGAAATATACATACATAACTAATCATAAACTATTAGTAATACATCCTCAATGCAAGTATAAATCGAACAAATATGTACTAATTACTTCACAATATTAACACAACATCATTACCATCAAAGGTGTACTAACCGATCAACATTAGTAACACAAACATCAAATCATGTGTACAACCAATCAACATTAGTAATACAAACGTCAATGTCATCCAAATAACCAATATCATAAGTAACCACCCATCATCCGGTAGCAATAATAGTACAATATCGCACACACATCAGATGCAATTTTGTCATCATACAACAAACATATGTAATAATTACCATCAAAACAATTAATCATATAATCCATAATCATCAAAAAATAATATTTACGACCATTATTCTCACTTAGGTATAAGATTATTTTTTATTGTTAATTATAAAAGTACCATTATTTATTCTATTTCTAAATAATAATAATTCTTCAAAAATGATAATACAGTCCAAAAATTCCTTTTTATATTTTTATTACTTCATTTACTTCAGGACAACATATTTTAATCAAATACCTTAATTTTCGTAAAATTACCTTTCAAAACAATAATATTATTATTTTACTTTAAAATAATAATATATATACTTAAACCACTCTAATATTTTCCAAAATCAAATTATTATTCTTTATCTCAAAAATAATAATATTCTATTTTAAACCTCAAAACGTCCTTTTATTAATAATTCCCTTAAACTAAAAATCATTTAACAAGAAATAATTTTGGAAACATATTTTTAGTATTATGATTATTATTTCGAAAATTTCTTTTATTTTTATTAGTCAAACATTAATAATAATATTTTCTTCTAAAAAACCCATAAAACTAATTATTTATCATTTATTCAAAATAATACAATCTTTTTAAAAGTCATAATATTGTTTATTAAATCTTAATTTATTTTATAAATAATAGTAAACTTACAAATTTCAATTTAAAAATAGTTTTTCATTATTGATTATAAATGTACCCATAAATTCATAGCCTTCTTAAATTCTTCACTTTAATTTCAGTAAAATTTATTGAATCAGAGTTATTTACAAATACCACTCCAGATATGTAAATAACCTTTTCTTTCACTTATTTTGAAATTTTCTCCATTATTACACAATTTCACATATTTAATTTTTTATCGATTGAAATGTATTTGATATTTTTTTAACTCAATTGGTTTAAATGAATAAATCATACCAATGCACTTCTGAAAATAGCTCCAAAGTATAGCAAAAAAACAAGCCAAATCATTCAAAATTTCATCACGAGTCCAAAGAACAAACTGCATCATGAATCAGAATTCGAATGCAATAGTTATAAAGGTTAGACTATCTGGGGTTTAAATGTAAATAATCAAATTTCAGTGGTTAAACTGCAATTAGGTAATCAGTTTCCCAAATCAAATCGACGTGCTTGAACCCATTCGCCACCGACGTCAAATTGTTAATTTCGCCACTTCATGCCACCAGCGACTGATTCAAGCATGCCATCATGCCCCACGCTCATTCACCGACCATACCAGGCCGCCGCTGCCATCCTTGACGCCTTCATTCGCCAGTGACCATCCATGACTATCATGACTTTCAGTGCCAATTATGGTGAATTCTGACACATCTAGCATGATCCAACCATATGGATCGACTCCCCTCAACATCCTCTACACGACTGTACCCACCCATCACTTCGTAGTCACCGTTGATCGGAAAACCCTAGAATGGACGATCAAAAATAGTTCTTCAATCCTTGGCCACCTCAAACTCGATATCCAAAAAATACAAACACTTGATGCCTCTTCTAATCGTCGATAGCTTCGAATTTATATAATATAAGGTAGGGTTAGGGTATTTTTAATTTTTAATGACTTTTATTCAATTGGTTAATTTGCCGTTAAAGGGGATAAGAGAATTTCAAGTTTTTGGCTGAGAAATGAGGATGAAGTGATGGATATAGTTCTATATCCTCAATTGTATAGTCATATAGCTAGGTTTTGGGCCGTGTACCCAGTTGGCCCGAAATAGTCACATATGTTGTTTTTAATTTTTAAACTCCTATCTTATAAACCATAAATCCAAATTCAACAAACCAATAGTCGAAACCGATAATCACATAAAGAAATATGCAACGATTATAAATATGATACCCAAGTCACCTTTTAATTAAAATTCCTTTTTTAATTAATTTAATATTAGCAGTATCAAATTTGTGGGTCGTTACACTCCCCTCTTAAAATAATTACGACCCAGTAGTTCCCTACATACAACCCCTAACCAAATCAATAAAGCATCATTATAGTTTTAACCCTAAAAAATGAGGAAATATATCAATAATAAATAACCATCTTTAATGTAGCATAGGACAACCGCATAACATAACTAATCGTTATACGATAAAATACATTAAGAAGGGTAAATGCACACATACTATAGCAACACGTAATTTTTCTCAATCATGCAACTAAACTATAGCTTGTAATATAGCACCTCATCAACAAAGACATAAACTGTCTCAAGAAGATCAATTTTATCTACTAGTCATACCATTCATCTCAACAATCCAACCATAATTGCACATAACAAAAGTTCACAACAAAACTTAGGTTGATCCAAACATGCTTGCACAATGAGAACATGTACATAAAAATCAGCATGGTTGATCAAAATTAGCTCACATACTCAAAATAACAAGGTATCATCATCACACTGAATTACCAACAAATAACAAATGTGTGTTAATACTTATGCTAGCTGCACATCCATCATAATATGTGTATCGACAAAACTATCGATGAACATAATCATAGTCTCCTTCTAAAAACAATCGGTGTACATCTCATTTTCGCACCTTTTGAAATTGTCTAGTCATGGCTATGTCTCGAAAATAAGATGTGCCTAGTCATGATAATATCCTCAAAATAATATGTCTATTCTTGGCTACATCGTAAAAATAATATGTGTCCAGTCATGGTACATCGTCAAAATAATATATGCATGTCTACTCATGTTGCAGCTGTGCCAACCTCGACTCCAAAACCCACATCATAAGGTCTCTAACAAATGACCACCTTCATAAGATCAATGAATGCTCAACATCAAAAGAGCATTGTATTTTGGAATATATGATGACACAAATGACCACCATCATAAAGTCAACAAATACTCAACAATCAAAAGACAGTGCACTACATGAATGCACGAATCCTTGCCACTTAGATGGCCAGGAAACCGGACCCACTTATCAACAAGGTCAAGGGTACATGGATTCATATCAACTGATTCGAGGTCACTTATCAACAAACCCAGGTGAGAGGCCTTACATACCCCCACTTTACGAGCGCACATCAAAGCCTTTGGCCATCAACAATCCCTTAAAACACATCGTGATAGTAGAACACATCATACGTTCCACTTCACAAGTTCCCATCATCAAACTTGCCTCTTTAGACTTTTAAACATCTCATATCATCGTGTCATCGAAATTTTGAATGTTTATGGCCACCTTATAAAAATCCTTTGGTATTTATGCACATCGGAACACTTCTTTTTTAAACTTTAGACCACATCAGAAAATTTGATTCCAAAATCCTCTTTTTATGATTCCTTCATTTAATGAGAGGAATGACTCATCCAAAATACCAAAGAGGGATCTTCCAGCTTTCGCTAGCGATGAGGATTCTAATATGTCTTCAAATCGAAATACTTGCTAAAATATTTTAACTTTCAAATCAAATCATCCATGTTCTTTTCAAATCAAAACTTATTTTTATTAAAATCATCACTTTTTCCTATTAAAAATCAACTTAAAATAATTTTGGGAAAACACCACCTTAGAAAAGTTTCAAACCATATAATCTTTTTTAACAATCAAAATAGAAATATTTGTTGAAATTAAATTACAGAAGCTAGAAATTACTCATATAAAAATAGATTTCGAAAAATATATTTATTAAAACTCGAAATTTTAACAAACATGTAATGAACCCCCCACCCAATATTTTGGTTCCTCGGTGGTATCCATCAAGTTTTTACTCATCGAAATTCTTTAGTCACTATCATTCATCTTCAAGGAGCATCAGTAAATCTCTTAGTCAATCTGAATATCAAGTCTTATCCAACCTAGGAAACTATGTTATCTCGCTATGTTTCAACCAAATATGTCCCATAGTAGGTCACTAGTTTCTCTAATGTACGGCTCACTAAAAGAAACATTGGATAACTACCTCATCATTAAATTATCATATATAACAAGCAATAAATCCTAGCATATATTACAATCGATCATATGTTGCAGACAAACAAGCAACCAAACAAACAAACAACCAAGTAGATAAAAAATTAAAAATTAGCAAAACAAAACGTAAACAACACAACACAAACCAAAGAAAATAATTTAAGTAAGCATGACATAGATTGATAAGCGAATAGTCAAAAAATCCGTATGATTTTTTTTCTCCAATAATAACTAATGACATAACAAAGAATATATCAATACAGACAATTCAACTAAGGTAAGAAGATATAAATAAAAAGTCACTATCCTATACAATCAGGATGGATAGTCCCTAAATCATATTCCAACTCTATCCATGGAAGGGAATAACTAGACATCCCTACAACTCATTAGGGAAGGTCACACATAACAGTCATAAGGTGACATCGTCATAATATGTGTTGGGTAAACTCAATACACCCTTGCCCGGTCATCTCACACCCTATGCCATACAATCTAGTCTTACAGTCTTCAAATAGAGTTTTCTGAATAAAAAACATTTTTAATAAAAATACTTTTTAACAAAGAATACCATACCATCCAATTTCCCAATTTAACTAAGCAAACAAAAACATGGATAACATACCTGTTGGGCGTGTTCTCACCCAGAAGATCTCGAGACCAAGAAGCTTGATTCATCCATCCAGGCTTGCCTAAGCTCCATCCGGCATCCATCTCACAGCCGGACCAAATAACGCCCCACCACTGCCGGACCAACCTACTCTACCACTACCGGTCCAACATTTCAGTGCCAAACCAAGCCTCACCGGACCACTCACCTCCTTCCACCGAACCAAGTACCACCGGACCACTCACCTCCTTCCACCGAACCAAGTACCACCGGACCACTCACCTCCTTCCACCGAACCTAGTACCACCGGACCACTCACCTCCTTCCACCGAACCAAGTACCACCGGACCACTCACCTCCTTCCACCGAACCAAGTACCACCGGACCACTCACCTCCTTCCACCGAACCAGAGTAAACCAGACCAGCTCCACCAAGCCAGATTATGTCAGCCCAGGCCCGCCAGCTGCTATATACCTCCAAGACCCCTACCCCTAGCCTCCCTCTATAAATAGAGGTGCAGGGGTACAACAAGGGGGGACAAGTTTGAGAGCTCAAGCACGGAGAGAACTTTCAAACAACTTTCTTTTACTTGTATCAAAGCTTTGTACTTGTAATCAAAACAAGAGAAGAGAAATAACATATAAAGTGGACGTAGGCACATTCTGGCTGAACCACTATAAATCTACGTGTCTTTTTACAGTTTAGCCCCTGCTTTTCATATATTTGCATAAATCACCCGAATCACTAAGAACAACATAAGATCTACTAAATCATACAACTTTGAGGTGTTTGTCCATTTTTTGTGCAAACATTTTTGGTGCTTTCACTGAGAACTAGAAGCTCGAAGCTTCAGATTTATCCACTTAACATTTTTCCTAACAAGCTTTGTTCGCCACTTGGAAAACATGCCTCCCAAACCAAGAAAAGATGTTAACAAAGGAAAAAACATTGCATCCAGCAGTCTTCCAGATCCAGCTGTCACGAATCAAGTAAATCGTCCTCCTCCAACAGCAGTAACAAATGAAGGACAGGCTAATCCGACCCCTCCTGCCACTGAACAGCCCGCAGCAATTACTAGGGCAGATTTAGACAGGGTTGTGGTCGAAGTAACTAACCGCTTCACGTCCCAGCAGGAAGCCTTGGTAGACCATCTCATGTCACGCTTAAGGGATGCTGAAGAATCCAACCGCAACACGGAATCATGGGGCGAGTCCCAGTCTGAAGGATCTCAGAGACAACAAAGGTCTTCCTTCTTCGAAGGAGCTAACGGCAGAAGTAGCCATGGTAGGAGCCGAGATCGAGCACAGCCCGAAGTTAGGCTTGAGGAAATGTTTGGTACCGAACCCAACAGGGGAGGTACCAGACGAAGGTCAACTGTAGCTGAGCCCGTCATACTGCCTAACCACGGAAACGCCAGTGAACGGGGCCGAGCTAGAGTCTAGCCCGAAGTTGGACCCGAGGAAGTGCTTAGATCAGAACCCAGCAGAGGAAGATCAAGGCAAGGGCCAACTGTAGCTGACCCTAGCATGCTCCCAGAAGATCAAAGGCAACCACCAGAAAATATGAGGAATGATAGACGATACCATCCCTACTGATCATCTGGACAGGATCAATCCCGTAGAACGGAGCCAAATTTTTTTCCCTCTCCTCCAAATTCTGATGAAAGGATGGCACGATTATTCAGAGAGTGCGTCCAACGGGAGCAAAGAGATCGAGGGATAGGCCCTAGGGTGACCAGCCCTTTCGCCCGCAACATCGAAATTGCTATCACCCCCCGAGAATGGAAGATGCCAACAATGGAACCTTACAAAGGAACCTCCGACCCCGTTGTACACTTGCAGAGATACACACAACATATGCTCATTAGTGGAGCGACAGAGGGAGTACTATGCAAATGCTTTCCACTCTTCTTAGCAGATCTCGCTACCTCCTGGTTTTGTCATCTACCCCAGGGATCCATCAGCTCGTGGGAAATGTTGAAAGAAAAATTTATCAGTCAGTTCCATATTCATGTGGAACAACCTAAGGATGCTTATTCCTTATCCAGTGTCAAACAGAAACCTGGGGAGAAACTGCAGCAATACCAAACCCGATTCAATGCCGCAGCAGCCGCGGTCCAAGATGCCGATGAGAAGCTTATCCTAATGGCCCTCTGTAGTGGTGTGCATCCGGACACTAAATTTGCTAGAAGGTTGACGAAAGAAAAACCAGCTACTTTACCCGATTTCTTCCATGAAGCCGAGAAATATATGAGGCTTGAGGATGCTGCCGTTGAGGGGCAGTCAGGACAACAAAATAAGGCAACTCACAGCAACGCCCCTGCTGTAGCAAGGGACGTTCGAAGAAATAATTCCAGAGACAATGCTGGGGGCAAGAAGGGAGAAAAGCGCCTATACCGGCCTGGACCGAGATTCGACACTTACACTCCTTTGATCGAGACCGTCGAAAATATCTTCCTTGCCACCCAAGGCGAAGTTAGATACAAACGCCCACCATACAAGAAGGAATCAGATAACGCGCAGAAGTTTGGAAAGTTCTGCCGTTTCCATGAATCTCATAGGCATGATACCAATGAATGCCATCATCTGCGGGACTTGATTGAGGAACACATCAGAAGGAAGAAACTGGAACGTTATGTAAAAGGTCAGGACAGGACTCCAGCTCCTGCCAATGAGAACCCAAGGCTACCCTCATCGGAGACCGGCAGAGGAAACCGCAATGCTAGCGGCTCTAGTCAAGAGAAGATAGTGGTCCATACCATCTCAGGAGGACCGCACATCGCAGACAAGAGCTGGAAAGAGATGGAAAGATATGGAAAGTCGCTTAGAGACAGTAAAGACTGTGTCAATTCGGTTATAGAAGAACGCCACCCGAAACGGAAAGAAAGTGATGACATCACATTCGGTAAGCGTGACCTGGAGGGAAGGCAGTAACCTCACATGGATCCCATGGTTATCTCTGCCTGGCTCGGTCCCGCCGAAGTTTACCGAATCTTAGTAGACACTGGAAGCTCAGTGAACATCCTGTTCAAACATGCATTCGACAAAATGAAATTATCAATGAAGGATGTGTCTCCCTGCGATAAACCACTACACGGTTTCACTGGAGATGCGAAGATGCCCCTCGGGCAACTGGACCTCTTTGTTGAGATTGGAAGCCATCCCCGCTCCGCTGTACGGAAACAAACGTTTGTGCTGATAGAGAACCATTCGGCCTACAACGCCTTCTTAGGAAGGCCATCCCTGTCTGACTTCCAAATTGTCCTAGCCCCATGGTGCCTAAAGATGAAATTTCCAACGGACAATGGAGTAGGGGAAGTAGAAGGAGACCAAGACGTTGCTCGAGGCTGCTATGTGACTGAACTTCGCAACAACCACAGGAAGGATAAAGGGAAGGGTGTAGAGGTTGCCCTCTGTACGAAAAGTCTAGAAGCATAGCAACTAAAGAAAGCCCCTCCTCTTCGATATACCAGCGGCCCTTTCAATGAATTAGACCCCATGGACAGAGAGGAGGAGGCCACTGCCGGGCCTGCAGAGGCTATGGAGTTTATATCTGTAGACAAGCACGACTCAAGTAGACTGTTGAAAATTGGGTCCCAATTAAAAGCAGAGTTGAAGGAACAACTCATCGATTTTCTCCGCCACAACTTGGATGTATTCGCATGGTCACACGCTGACATGACCGGAATCTCCCCCGACATAGCATGCCACGTATTAAACATTGATCCTACCAAGGCGCCCATAAAACAAAAAAAGAGAAGTATGGGGGTAGAGCGGTCAGCAGCCCTCGACGAAGAAGTAAAGAATCTGCTCGCCAATGACTTCATACGAGAAGCCGTCTACCCGGAATGGATCGCTAACCCAGTACTGGTAAAGAAGGCTAATGGGAAGTGGCGAACGTGCATTGACTTTTCCAATCTAAACGACGCTTGCCCAAAGGATTGCTTCCCACTTCCCCGAATCGACCAGCTTATAGACAGCACAGCCGGGCACGAGCTCTTATCTTTTATGGACGCATACTCAGGGTACAACCAAATTCCTGTGCATGCTCCCAACCAAGACCACACTAGTTTCATCACCGACCGAGGTTTATACTGCTATAAGGTAATGCCCTTCAGACTTAAAAATGCAGGAGCCACCTACCAGCGCCTCGTCAACAAGATGTTTCCGGGGCTAACAGGGCAAACTATGGAAGTATACGTGGATGACATGCTGGTAAAGTCAAGGAAAGCCGACGATCATGTAAGCCACCTAGGCGAGATGTTTCAAGTACTTCGACAGTATGGAATGAAGTTGAATCCTCTAAAATGCTCCTTCGGAGTGTCATCAGGAAAGTTCTTAGGATTCATCGTCCATGCCAGAGGGATTGAAGCAAACCCTGAACAAGTCTGAGCACTAAGGGATATCAAGATACCTTCCACTCGGAAGGAAATGCAAACCTGAATGGGAAAGTGGCCGCCCTAAGCCGATTCATCTCCAAAGCAACGGACAAGTGTGTCCCCTTTTTCGAAGCTCTAAAGAAAGACAAAGGAAAGTTCGAATGGACCGACGAATGCCTGACCGCTTTCCTTAACTTAATCGAACACCTCTAGAAACCACCGGTACTCTCGACTCCAAGCGAAGGCGAAGAATTATACCTATACCTTGCTGTGTCATCTCACGCCCTAAGCGCTGCCTTGGTAAGGGAAGACAACCGCATGCAGCGGCCAGTTTACTTCGTCAGTAAGAGGTTTACGGGGGCAGAAGTCAGATATCCTAAACTTGAGAAGCTAGCATACTGTTTACTAATCACATCCCGGAAACTGCGTCACTACTTCCAGTCCCATTCCATCAAAGTTCTGACCGATCAGCCGCTGAGGCAGGTACTCCACTGTCCCGACACTTCTGGGCGACTACTTAAATGGTGCATCGAACTAAGTCAGTATGATATCACCTATCACCCTCGCACCGCCATCAAGGGACAAGCCATGGCTGATTTTATTGCAGAATTCACTACCAACGAAGATAAGGAGCAATTGGAAATAGCAGAAGACATCAAGTGGAATCTCTTTGTGGATGGTGCATCGAACGAACAAGGCTCGGGGGCAGGAGTGGTAATAATCACTCCCAGGGGAAACAAACTACACTATGCTATAAGGTTGGAGTTCGCTGCCACCAACATCGACGCGGAATATGAAGCAGTGATAGCCGGACTAGAACTTGCCGTAGAAATCGGAGCCAATTCTTTGTGTCTTCACAGCGATTCTCAACTTATTGTTAATCAAATACTAGGAGAATTCCAAGCTCGAGAAGAACGACTCATAGCATATTTAAAGAAGACCAAGTTACTTCTCAGCCGATTGGACCACTACTTAGTCAAACACATCCCTCGGGAAGAGAACCAAGAGGCCGACGAATTGGCAAAGCAAGCAAGCATGAGAGACATCGCCATCTTCGGAGCAGTAACCATCTCAAAGCAACTGGCCCCAAGTTTTGAGCAAGTAAATCTGATAGCTGCAACCGAAGAAGCAACTTGGATGACTCCCATCCGAGACTACCTACAAAGTGGCACACTACCCAACGGGCGCAACGAAGTCAAGAAAATCTTGAGGAAAGCCTCCCGCTACACAATACAAGAAGACATCCTCTATCGGCGCGGATTCTCTAACCCGTTATTAAGGTGTGTCGCTGGGAGGGAAGCTAAGGAAATCTTATTCAACATTCATCAGGGAAGCTGCGGAGATCACACCGGAGGGCAAACATTAGCAAAAAAGATACTCTGGTATGGATATTTCTGGCCCACCTTAAGCAAGGACGCCTTAGATTTTGTCAAAAAGTGTGACAGATGCCAGAAGTTTGCTAAGATTCCACGGCTACCAACAACTGAGATTACTCAAATGACCAGCCCTTGGCCCTTCGCAATATGGGGAATTGACTTAATCGGCGAGCTACCAATGGGCCGAGGCGGGGCCAAATATGCTATAGTGGCAGTCGACTATTTCACCAAGTGGGTGGAAGCGGAACCTCTGAATAAAGTATCTTCAGCAAAAGTTATTAACTTCTTGATCAAAAATGTTCTGTGCAGGTACGGAGTCCCACTCAAAATCATATCAGACAATGGGCTTCAGTTTGACAGCAAGGAATTCGCCAACTGGTGCCAAGAGCACGGAATTCACAAAAGCTTCTCATCCGTAGCGTATCCCCAGGCAAACGGACAAGTCGAAGCCGTCAACAAAATTCTGAAAACTCTAATCAAAAAGAAGCTCGAAAAGTCAAAGGGCGCTTGGGTGGATGAACTTCCTACGGCACTATGGGCCTATCGCACATCTTTCAGAACATCGACGGGGCACACTCCTTTCTCTTTGGCATACGGATCGGAGGCTATGCTCCCAGTTGAAACCATTGTGCCTTCCCACCATAGGATCCACTATAACCCAGAAGAGAACGAAGAACTCCTTCACATGTCTTTGGATCTAGTTGAGGAGAAAAGAAATGATGCAATCCTTAAAGCAGCAGCCCACAAGCAAAAAGTGGCAGCACAATACAACTCCAAAGTCAAGCATCGTACCTTACAAGAAGGGGATCTTGTCCTCAAGCGAATCTTCCCTCGCCCCGGAGCACTAGACCCAATCTGGGATGGACCGTATGTAATTCATAAAGATCTCCACAATGGAGCTTATATTTTGTCAACAGTGGACGGAGAGGTGTTCCAGAGGGCATGGAACATCCAGCACCTCTGTCGATACTTTTCTTAACTTGTACTTCCCATATGAAGTGAATTAACAAAGAGAATCAGTGGACGTAGGCCTTTTCGTGCCGAACCACTTTAAAAAACCTTGTCTCTTTTTTAACTTGTTCCTTTATAACTTGGCTGCTTGTTAACTTTATCCTTTTCTGTTGAACAAAATCCTACGCGTATAGCAATTCCACTCAGAGCACTCCACGGCACAACTTCACCTGGACAAGACCTAACAGGTACTATGCGAATCTATGCCCTCGCCAATGAGACACTTTTGCTCCGGCATCCCTCTGCTGCGGGTTAACTCATTGCTCGCAACGGCCCTTAAAGCCAACTGTAATGAGCCGATTATAAGCCACCGAGAAAGCCGACTATAGCCGAGGCAGCTCATTACGGCGTTCGGCTCGCCGGCAACTGTGAACCGACTATAAGCCCCAACATAAGGTGTGACCAGCCAGGGGCAGTTCACAGTTGACAATCGGCACCCACGCTAGCCGGCCACGGTAAATCGAATAATACCCACGATTACGGGCCATAATGGCCCGGGTAGTTACTGTGCGCGATCTCGGCTCCGATGTGTCTTAAGTGCGGCTGTGGTAAAAAAAAATTAACTCCCCGCGGAGGCGTAAGATGGGTGACAAATGTCTCCAAGACCCACAGCTAGGGAAAGTGACTACAAAGCCCGTTTGCCACAAACTTAAGCACATCGAAGGCCTTCCGTGATTGGAAGTTTTACTATTTCACATATTTCAATTTTACTTAAGAAACTTTTCTCCTATCCTCTGTAACAATCCCTGGAGTGCAGGACACAAAATAGGAGACACTCACTAATAGAAGCGGATACTCACAGCAAGATACTGGACCGCATCCCTTACTCGGTCACACAGGATATTCAAAGCTGCCATCTACAAGCAAAATATAAAGGGCGGTATTTCCTTCTTTTATATATGCCTATAATTTGTTCACACCTCATGCTAACACTGAAAGTCATGAAATTATGTTTTAAACAAGAACCTGACATCAAACACAATTTAATTACAAGAATATGCATAGCTATATTTCTTATGCAACATGTCAAAATAGCAAAAACATTCAAAAGACGACAAAATCAACTTAAGTTAAAGAATTACACATAAAAAATAGAGCTATTTATTACAAGTAGCAAGAATTACAACCTTAAAGTTACTCTACTGTTTTAAGACTAACATATATAGCCATGTCAAGTCCACAAAAAGAATTTTCCAGGTTTAATCACGGAGCCGGCTGCGTTGGAGTCTTGTCCTTGTCCTGTTGCCCACCTGTCCGGTCAGAAAAAGAAATCGTTAGTGATAAGCAACAGAGTTAACAAAAGGAGACACTAATGAAGAAGAGGTTACCAGCAACTTCCCCTTGATCATCTTGGTCGTCATCCCCTACTTCCACGCCTGCCTCCTCAGCTGCAAACAACCGCATCCCCTCCTTCACCGCTATCTTCTCCTCCTTGGTAAACTGAGCGGTTACCGCATCCATCCTAAAGGCCGTTCCACCCTCCTTATCCGCCTCAGCCTTGGCCTCCTCTAAAGCCCTGAGGTAAATCCTAGCCATAACCCGGGGGTAGTCGTCCATCCAAGATAAGCTGCCCTGCTTCCAAATGCGAAAGTACATATCCTGCAGCATATCATCCATCATCCCCTCATTTTCCTCAAACTCCCTCACCTCTCTCCTCCTCCACATCTTCCTTCCCCGGAGTAAGTGGACAAGTGCTGGGGGAAGGACCATCCGACTTCTTGAGCTTCTTACCTCCGACCACTGGAGATTTTGAGAAAGGTTTCCTCTTGCCACTCTCTACTGTGACACCTCCCTTAGCTTGAGCAGCCGCCCTCTCCTCCGTCGTTTCCCTCTGCTTGACTACTGACTTCTGTGGAAGGATCAAATTATACTCCAGAAGGGTCGCATTTCTCAACAGGTAAGCAGCCGATCTATCTCTCTCGGGGATAGCTTCTATCTCAGCCGCCATCTGAACCAAGCGATCAGTCTCCACAACCGCAAAGCCACCTGTCGCTAGCAAAAAATGAAAACGTATGAGAAGAAGCATCGCAACCAGAATGGAAATAATAAATAAAGCATCGACTTACATCCAGAGGTGAAACGCCGAATAGAAACAGAGTCGTCCCTGACGAAGAACCACTCCTTCTTGAACATGCTGTACTTAGAATACAGATCCAAGACCGGCTTGAAGGTTACAGCTGACTCCAAGCTGATGTATGGGGACCCCTTCTTATAGCCCCTTAGATTATATAAGTACTGGATCTCCCGGTTGGAAGGAGCATGCCCATGCTTCCTCTGAAAGATGACGAAGAGGCTCACCAGTATAGTATAAGAGTTGGGTTGAAGCTGGAATGGGGCCACCTTTAGATATGTAAGAAAGCTGAGTACCCAAGCATTAAGAGGCGGGATGGCACCACACATACAGTGGTATCTGCTGTAGGCAAAGTACCCTTCGGGAGGGTCATATGGCATAACTTCTCTCCCTGGCAACAGCATGCGCGCCCTATCAATTCCAAAAGAACGGGAGATGACGTCAAGCTGCTCTTCCTTAAGGGAGCTGGGAAAGCAATCGGGTGGGGAGCTCAGAAGCTCCTGAGGGCCGTACCCGTCCACTAGTGATCTCGGGACAGGTCCGTGACGTTCCGGTCCTGGCTGGGCAGGGGGCATTGCGGAAGATTGTCCTTCACCCTGGAACTTCTTTTTATCTGATCGAGTTTCTGCTTTTCGAGACATTTATCTGCAAACACCGAAAAGGCATATTGTTAGAACAAGAGTCATAATCGAAACATAACAAGCTAAGGATTTGTTCGCTTAAAAAGCACCCAGAATACACGTTCATTCGGCATTCTCATCTCAAAGAGCCCATTCGGCATTCTCATCTCAAAGAGCCCATTCGGCATTCTCATCTCAAAGAGCCCATTCGGCATTCTCATCTCAAAGAGCCCATTCGGCATTCTCATCTCAAAGAGCCCATTCGGCATTCTCATCTCAAAAAGCCCATTCGGCAGTCTCGTCTCAAGAAATTCATTCGGTACGTACGACACACAAACTTCATTCGGTGAACACAAACGCAAAGCCATTCGGCAAGGGAAATTAAGTACCTGATTCGGCAAGCTAAAGTGGTTCGGCAGTAGGTTAAAATCTGATTCGGCTATGTGACTGACTTGGCTCGGCTGTTTCATTCGGTAGAAGGTAACGGAGGCCCTAGGCCCTTACTTATAGGCAACCATAGACGACCGGACCGGCTGATTCGGCGAAAGCATCCAAGCTAACATCATTGGTTTTAAAACAAAGCGCGGCACATGCCGGCATATGCCCCACTTTGGGGGGCAAATGTTGGGCGTGTTCTCACCCAGAAGATCTCGAGACCAAGAAGCTTGATTCATCTATCCAGGCTTGCCTAAGCTCCATCCGGCATCCATCTCACAGCCGGACCAAATAACGCCCCACCACTGCCGGACCAACCTACTCTACCACTACCGGTCCAACATTTCAGTGCCAAACCAAGCCTCACCGGACCACTCACCTCCTTCCACCGAACCAAGTACCACCGGACCACTCACCTCCTTCCACCGGACCACTCACCTCCTTCCACCGAACCTAGTACCACCGGACCACTCACCTCCTTCCACCGATCCAAGTACCACCGGACCACTCACCTCCTTCCACCAAACCAAGTACCACCGGACCACTCACCTCCTTCCACCGAACCAGAGTAAACCAGACCAGCTCCACCAGGCCAGATTATGTCAGCCCAGGCCCGCCAGCTGCTATATACCTCCAAGACCCCTACCCCTAGCCTCCCTCTATAAATAGAGGTGCAGGGGTACAACAAGGGGGGACAAGTTTGAGAGCTCAAGCACGGAGAGAACTTTCAAACAACTTTCTTTTACTTGTATCAAAGCTTTGTACTTGTAATCAAAACAAGAGAAGAGAAATAACATATAAAGTGGACGTAGGCACATTCTGGCTGAAACACTATAAATCTGCGTGTCTTTTTACAGTTTAGCCCCTGCTTTTCATATATTTGCATAAATCACCCGAATCACTAAGAACAACATAAGATCTACTAAATCATACAACTTTGAGGTGTTTGTCCATTTTTTGTGCAAACAATACCGGAAAAGAGTAAGGGATGGGAAGCTCTAATCTTCTCCTCGACTTCCAAGTACACTCGGCCGTATCATCTCCCCATTGAACTCTAAATAGTCTAGTTACTTTATTATAGAGTTGCTTTATCCCATGCTCAACAATGCGGGTAAGTACACCACGAACAAATGACTCTCTTTCCACCTCAACCTCCTCTAACTAACTAGGCTCGATCATAGTAGCTGGATCGTGTAAACACCTTCACAAGTGTGATACGTGGAAAACATCATGGACCCTCGCCAACTTTTCAGTAAGCTCCACTCTATAAGCCAATTTTCCTACTCTTTCCTAACTCAAAAAAGGTCCTACATACTTCGATGTCAACTCTCCTGAACTACCAAACCTCATAACATGTCTAAGTGGCAAGACCTTCACCAAAACCAAGCCGCCTACTGCTAACTGCAACTCCGTGCATGTCCTATTAGCATAATATTTTGTCTGTTTTGCATAGTCTTCATCTTCCTATGGACCAAATCTACTCATTGTCTCCTTGATCATGTCTGGCCCGAAAAAATCTGATCCGTAGTGTCCTACCAACAAGATGAAGATCTACTTGGCCTCTCGTACAATGCCTCGAATGGTACCATCCCATTACTTGGTAGATAACTATTATTATATGTAAACTCTATAAATGGAAAGTGGTTCTCTAAAGAACCTCCAAAGTCCAAAATACACATCCACATAAAATATTCTAACACTCGATTCATCTGCTTAGTCCATCCATCCATCTATTGGTACTAGGTCGTACTCAAATTCAGTTTGGTGCCTGATGTCTCATGAAGACTCCTCCTAAACTCGCTAGTGAAAGATAGATCTCGGTCATTGTAACATCCCCGCCTTTGAATTTGAAAATAGATGTCGATGATCCTGCAGTCATCACCAGAATCATTTTCAAGCGACAAAGTGAGCACAGTATTATTTAGTATAACATTAAGTAAACAGAGTAGCTAAATAAATCTTCATTACATCAATTTTTTGCATAATTCAACCTTCTTATTCCTATATAAGGGTAACTACAATTAGAAATAAATATGGCATGCCCGATATATAAAGATGCCGACCCAAACTTAACAAGTTATAATTCTTGGTTTTATACAGTGAAATTTTGAAATAACTTTGATTTGCTAAATAGCTTTCTGCTTCGTCTTTGGAGTCTTTATTTGTCCTTCCATAAGTCAAGTCTAATGCATAAACTTAGCCTGCTCAAATGAGTACCCATGAGTATATGGAAATAATAAAAATATGGGTCAAACATAAAGCGTTGTATGAGTAAAGTAATCACCCTAATCAACCATAGTGATACCACACCGTTTAACATGGAATGGGTTTTCCTCTAACTTTACCATCATAGCAATTACATCATACATGTAAACAAGGACCATATCATGGCATACATTTGCATTACATTCAATTTCATAAGTGTACCCTACACTTGTCTTCCAATTATGAACTATGTCATATTTACAATATCAATTTAAATTAAGCATACTCTATACTTCGTGCTCAATTCTAAACCAAGCCATACAATCATCCATCATACATACAAACATCACATAATCTCTTGTTTTAGGCATTCATCTTTAATTTAACATTAACTTACTTAAGTGATTACCTACCTAGGCCTGTCTATCACTAATTTATCTTTTCTTTAACAACGACACTTGATGAAATAGCCACTCGCTCCACCATGGGAGCTACCGTAGAGCCATCCTGAATCTCCTAAGAGGTTAAGTGTGAGCACCTTGAATACATTCCAGTAAGCATACTTATTGAGCATCAATAACCCCTCTTAGCCCTGAACTCTATCGTTCACGTCGCCTAATTATTTATAACACCAACCCGATGTTTTCGCACCCTGCCATGATACCCTACCATAACTCATTTTAGAATTTTAAATCTTATTAGTTTGAATCCTATCGTGGCACTCTGACATACACCCTTGGACTTTAGACTTTATAGTCTTTGCACCCTTCCGTCCAATAACTCTATGAGCTGTTATATCTTGACGACCATTGTTTGAACCTTTTTCCTTTTATTTATTTGTTGTGTACCTTACACATATTTAGTTAAAACATCTTTATCTTTGATTAAGTGATACCTTACCATTTCTTAGCTTCTCTTGCTTTCTTCCCTTTCAAACTCTAAGTTAACACAATTTTAACACATAAAATTCTTCTATTATTTCATCCCTATGAAATAGTCAATCAACACTTGGAAACTGTCGTCCAAAGTGCACTAAGTACTTATTTCACTTTGAAAATTTCATCTCCCCAAGCTATCACATATTGGCTATCACAAGATGAGCCTAGCTATCATAAGTTAGCCACTTCCTAAGCCGTTGCATGTTGATTTTCTTAGGCTATCACTAGTTGATCTCTGTGTAGTTAAAGCGCCCTGCCGCTCCATAGCGTTTGAGGTGCGAAAAGTTATAGCGGAGATATATCGGGGATATAGCAAGATATAGTGGACGACTTTAAAAAGAGGAATGATGAATGTTCTACATTAACAAGAGGAACAATTATTACTTATTATTTCCCTCCAAGCAAAACAAGTTATAATAAAGTAAAGATAAACAAAGTTGACACTTAAAAAGTTAGAACTAGTTATAATAACCAACATCATATATCATTGTTACATCAACTTTGAAGTTACCATAAAACTTAAAAGCAAGACATTATGCAAAATGCTTATTTATAGGAAAGAGGGATATAGCGGGGCAATAAAATCGGGGATATAGCGGATTACTGCCCCAATATCGGGGATAATAGTGGATCCGCTATATTGGGCCGCTTTATAAGAATATCGTTGCCCCAAAAGTTCGCTACGGGATATATCGGGGATATATCGGGGCAATATCGGGGAATTGACTACACAGGTTGACCTACAACTAGCTATCATAGGTTGTTAGTTTAATCAGGTACCATAAGATGAGCTCTTATAAGTTGTCGCAATTTGATAACATCCCCAGCTATCGCACGTTGAGCCCCAAATGGCCTTTGTATGTCGATTCCTGTAGTTATCACTGACTGATAACTTCATTAGTTATCGCATGTTGACTTCCCTTTAGCCATCATAACTTGATGTTCTCATTACTATCCCAAGTTGACAATCCCATACGCTATTGCATGTTGAACAACAAGCAGCTATCGCAAGTTAAGTTCTTGGGAGCTATCGCATATTGGTAGCTTAAATAGCCATCGTAAGCTGATTAAGATGTGTTGTTGCAAGTTAAAATGACACTTCCATACTTAACATGAATTTTTTTTTTCTAACATTGTTAAGTAAATACTTCATACCAAACCATGTCTGCTGTCGAATTTTTATTAGTTAATCTACCACTTTGCAATTTCTTTTTCAAAATCAGTTAATTATATGTAATTAATTAACTATCTTTAATTAATTAACTCTTCATTTAGCCAAATAATTCATATAAAATTGGAAGCTGGTGAGAAAAATCCCAAGAATTCATCATAAATTATATTTATCATATTTTACCTCATATAAAAATTTCAAGTCAAAATAATTATTTTATTTTTAATGGTTAATTTTCTAGAAATTAAGCATTTCTTAGCTTAGAAAATTCTTAACAATTCCACATAAATACCAAAACTTATTGAATTAAAAACCCATCTTCATTTCATCTTTATAAACAGCATTTTAATTTTTTAAAACTTATAAATGTGATTTGATCATGTTTTACCCTAAAACATGAAAAAAATCCTTTCTTTTAAATTTTAAACCATCTTTAAAACAATGATTAATCATTCAAATACATTTATAGTCATCAAAATATTTCATTCCAAATCAAATCTAAACCCAAGTGGGCTAGGGAGAGTTTTAAGGAAAAATTTACTCACCCTCAATAAGAAAACCTTGATTTAATTTTCTTTCATCGTAAAAATGAATGCTTGATTCTCCTAGCTTTTGATTTCCTCTTCTCTTCTTTAAAAATTATGGCCGACCTTGTATATGTTTTTAGTTGTTTTTGTTTTGTAAATGAAAATGAAGTAATGTGACTAAGGTTGGTATGTTAGTGATTTTGGCTTTAACTAATATCCCTTCTTGCCTGGGCTCACCGGTATATTTACCTTAATACAACGGTCATCTCATTAAAATAAATCTTCAAATCTCCCTGAGGCAATTCCTGCAGTTAAATTATTTTATTTTTCCTTTTACTAATTTATTCTTATTATTAACTTAATTTAATTTTTTATATTATGGCTCTCCAAAATTATGGGATGTTATAGTCTACCTTCCTTACAAAAATTTCATCCTCAAAATTTTGATAAGGAAAAACAAAATTTACACTAAAACCCTAAAAATGTAAAGTCATCATCATATAAGTACGCATAAGTACATAAGATTACACTAGTACCTTACTATTGTAAACCATCAATCATTAATCAAAAATGTATTAGTAGAACTGCTGACACAAGATCATATCACATATGAATTCACTAGTGCTACTACTAGTTCATACAATAGACAAACAAAGCATCCTGCTATATACCCATGAATGCCTAAAACAACTCAGAATAAATATTCTTAACTGTTCTACCTCCCAAGCACAATCATCTTTGTCGTCACCCCATTGGATATGAACAAGTCTGGTAACTTTATTCCTTAACTCCTATATATTAAGACCTATTATCCCCTTTGATGGTCTTATATATGTCAAATCTTGCCTTATAGATAAGTCCTCTACCAACCTCGATTCCACTATCGAAATTGGGTCGTGCACACATTTCTTCAAATTTGATATATGGAAAACATTAGGCATACACGATAGACTACTTGACAACTCGACCCGATAAGCAAGTCTACCAACCTTCTTAATCAGTGGAAATGATCCTACATATCTAGGTGCCAATTTCTCCACCTTCCCAACCGCATAACTTCTCACATCGGAGAAACATTCACAAACACATAATCACCTACTACAAACTCGAGCTCTTTCCTCCTCGCATTGGCATAACTTTTTTGTCGTGATTCTTTTTTCTCAATAGCATCTCTTACCCAATCATGTCCTCAATAGCATCTCTTACCAAATCATGTCCTGACATAAGTTTATCTACCATGTCTAACCAACAAATAGGTGACCTACACGGTCTATTGTAAAGCACCTCAAACGGTGTCATCTCGATACTCGATTTGTAACTATCTTTGTAGGAAAACCAGGAAAACCCTACTACATGTAGATGCTCTTCCCAAGATCCTCTGAAATCCAAAGCACATGCCTTTAGCAAATCCTCAAGCACACGGTTCACCCTCTCGGTTTGACCATCAATCTATAGGTGGTAAGTCATGCTCAAGTTCAACTCTGCACCTAATGTGCTCTATAAACTCATCCATAACTCATTGATGAACAATGGATCTCTATCACTCACTATACTACTTGAAATTCCATGCAGTCTCACCACGTTCTTTATATATAGCTTTGTTAATATAGCAACCATTCTTGTCATCTTTACTAGGATAAAATGGGCATTCTAGGTCAATCTATCGAATATCACCAAAATACTGTCATTTCCCACTCTTGACCTAGGACTCATTTACAAAATCCATAGATGCTAAATCCCACCTCCAAGTTGGAACTTCCAAAGGTTGAAGTAAATTGCTCGATTTATGATGCTTGGACTTCACTTGCTGATAAATGAAGCACCTCTTCACATATTCTTCTATGTCCCTCTTCATCCCTTCCCAAAAGAAGGCCCTCTTCATGTCACGATACATTATCATGCCCCTGGGATGAATAATAAACTTAGACCGATGACTTCCACCCAAAACTTCCTTTTGAAGGCCCCCTACCTCCGAGACACACAACCTTCCTTTTTTTCTATGCCATCCCTTCGAGTCGATCTCGAATCCTTTCAAATCTTCAATGCCATTTTCATATCCAATCGCCTAATCCTTTTGGCTATCAATGGGCCCTCCTTCTGCCTTATAGAAATTCTATCCATAAGTGTTGGATGTACCTCCAATCGATAGCATGCTCCGGTCTTTACTCGATCTAGTATTCCTACCTACAGTGCGCTTCACAATCGGATAATGTCTTTAATGTCTTCTATTCCTCAATCATCACTAACACTCTATTTTGTCGGTTTCTACTCAAAGCATCGACAATCTTGTTCACCATTCCTAGCATATATTATATCCCAAAATTATATACCACTAAGAATTATAACCATCTCTGCTACCTTATATTCAACTCCTTCAGGGAGAATTGATACTTAAGGAACTTGTGGTCCGTATATAACTCGAACCACTCTCCCAAAATATAATGTCTTCAAATTTTAAGTGAAGACACCATTGATGTTAATCCTAAATCATTGGTTGGGTAGTTAACCTCATGTGGCCATAATTGCCTCGATGCATAAGCTATCACTCGCCCTCTTTGCATCAGCACTGCACCTAGACATGATCCACAGACATCTGTGTACACTACCAACCCCTATTTTCCTTCAAGCATGATCAAGACAGGAGCATTCATCAATAACTTCTTCAACTCATGAAATGACCCTTCACACTTATTGGTCCATGCGAACTTCACTTTCTTGTTGGTCAACTTAGTCAAGGGTGTTGTTATATGTGAGAAATCCTTAATATATCTCGATAATAGCCAGCTAAACCAAATAAACTTCTCATCTCAATGACCATCTCTGGTCTCTTCCAACCATTAATGGTTTTTATCTTTGATGGACCCACGACCAATCCACTCTTTTAAACAACATGCCTAAGAAACTTTACTTCTCGTTTCCAAAAATGGCATTTCGAAAACTTTGCCTTCAACTTGTGTTGTCTCAACGTCTCTAATACCAATCTAAGATGGACTTCATGGTCCTTCTTATCCTTAGAATACACCAAGACATCATCAATGAAGACTGATACAAATCAATCCAACTAATTGTGAAAGACCTTATTTATAAGATCAACGAAGAATGCAGGGGTGTTGGTCAGTCCAAACAACATCACTAACCACTCATACGAACCGTACCTTGTTTGGAATGCGGTCAATGGAATACTACCTTCTGCCACACTCAATTGATGGAATCCTTTACCAAATCTAGCTATGAGAATACTCGTGCTCCACTCAACTAATCAATTAAGTCGTTTGTCCTA
Source organism: Allium fistulosum (assembly GCA_030737815.1). Lineage (NCBI taxonomy): Eukaryota > Viridiplantae > Streptophyta > Magnoliopsida > Asparagales > Amaryllidaceae > Allium > Allium fistulosum. The sequence continues at coordinate 744,706,611 of CM060902.1, forward strand.
GGCAATGGGTAACGATAAATTCATTCAACTTTCGATAATCAATACATATCCTTAAAGATCCATTCGACTTCTTTATGAATATCGTGGACGCTTCCCATATTGAACTACTCATACTAATGAAACTTTTGTCCTCAAGTTCCCCCAGCTGCTTCTTTAATTCTTCCATTTCGTTAGACGGCATTCTGCCAAGTGGCACACTAATAGGCTATGCCCCCTGACATCAATTCTATTCGGAACTCGATTACCCTCCTTGACAGTAACCCTATTACGGGTTCGAAAACATCTGCGGATCACTAACCATCCGTACTTTATTGATCTCGTCGTCATCTTTCATATATTGCATACAACATCAAGTCCGACTTCTCCTTTATTACATCCAATACTATCATAATTCTTTCACCTCCCCTTGAATTTCGTAAGGCAATAATCCTGTCCACACAATAGATCCTAGCGTCATTACGCACCAACCAGTCCATACCCAAAATTACCCCGTACCCTACAAAGTCAAAAACATATGAGTTCCAAACAAACAAGTGTCCACACAAATCAAACTCAAGGTCAGGAACCTTAATCCTAAAGTGGCATACCGATCGATCGGATTAACTGCACGTAAGGACATAATGAAATAGGAAGTGTTTAATTCTAACCTATCAACCAAATCTCTCAAAATGAAAGAGTGAGTAGTGCTAGTATCAAATAAAACTCAAACGAATATACTGGAAATCAAAATCATACTAGCGAGCATAACCTTTCCTTTCTATTCAGAATTCAATCTTGATGAAGGTCCTTCGAAAGCATAAAGCTTAGCCTGCTTTGCTTCTGGGCAATCCCTCTTCTTATGGCCAAGTCTATTAGTATAGATGAAGCACTTGGCTCTGTCCTCGTTCTCCGACTAGGTACACATAATACAGTGGTGCCCCTACCACCCTTAGTTGAAACAGGTAACATCTTCCACATTCGGCCTTTGAGCTCCTCCTCGTGAGGCCTTTCCTCTTTTTTTGATCCTTTTTGCACTTTTGTTATGGGTTGAATCATTTCTTTTGCCCTCCCTTAACATCAGCTCTCTTCTCCTCTTGAAATAAGCGATTATATCATCTCATTATTTCCACCACCAAAATCAAAATGTGAAAATAGATGTGCTATTAATTTTTGATTCAGCCTCTTCCTTGGACCCTCAACGAATTTCTCGTTCTTCTTTAATGGAGTATTAATATGCTCCGTTCCATACTTCAACAAAGCATTAAAGCGCTGACTGTACTAAGCCAAAGTCATCTCTCTTTGCTTCAAGTCAAGAAACTCCCTACACAAAGCACTCTTCAGTGATTCGGGAATAAACCGAGTCTCAAACCACTCCTTAAACACTTCTTAGTTTATCTCATGAAGCTAACTAGAAGCTAACCTCCTTTTTTGAGCATTATCATGCCCTAAGTTTCTGAAGATGTGATCACACACCTTTAGCCAATTCAACACTTCCAAAGCTGATTCCTTTCTTGTAGACGCTTTTCCTCCAGAACAATTGAAATATTGATTCATCTTAGAAAAGTCCACACTTTTAGTTACCATCGATCTCGGCTCAACAAACTCAGCTAGTTGTTGCCTCATTGTAACGACCCATATTTTTACGGATCGAAAGATCGTAAAACTGTTGTCATTAGGTCGTGAGTGTTGCTAGAACGTCCAGAGTTAGATCGTTCAGAGTTTAAGTCGACCGGAACTTGAATCGTCCAGGGTTAAGTTGTGTAGAAGTTAAGTCGTTCGGAAGTTGGGTCGGATGGTAGTTAGGTCGGGTGAACGACCTAAGAGATTGGGGCGACCTAAGGTAGATAAGTCGGCTGAGCGACTTAAGGAGTTGGCGACTTAAGAAAGTCGGCGACTTAAGGGTTAGCAGCATAGGAGTAGTGACCTAGGAGAATGGGCGAGCTAATGACTTAAGGAGATAAGTTGGTTGAGCGACTTAAGGTAGATAAGTCGGCTGAGCGACTTAAGGAGTTGGCGACTTAAGAAAGTCGGCGACTTAAGGAATGGAGCGGCTTAAGGGGTTTAGCGACCTAGGGGTTGAGTGAGTTAACGACCTAAGGAAGTTAGGTCGTGGACGAGTTAAGGATAGGTCGTTGAGACCCTGTGTAAAGTGTTAGGTCGTTGAGTCGCTATGACGTGTTTAGTTAGGTCGCGTAAAGGCTAAGTTGTTAGGTCGTGTGAGGGCTTATGAAGTTAAGTCGTAGTATTTGCTAAGTCGTTAGGTCGCGTAGGTGTTAAGCTGCACATGTTTTAGGTCGCGCATAGGCCTGAGTCGTTAAGTCGCAAGGTCGTTAAGTCATTGAGTCGTAAGCTGTTAAGTCGTCTAAACGACTTAAGGAGGAACGCGTGTGTGTGTTAGGTCGCGACTTTTGTTAAGTCGCTAAGCCGCATCTCTGATTAAGTCGTAGGTCGGAAGATTTGTTAAGTCGTAAGTCGGGAGATTTCGTTAGGTCGTGGATGCGCATAGGTTTGGGTCGTTAAGTTGTAGGTCGGAGATAGTTAGGTCATGGACGACTTAAGGGGGCGGACGACCTAAGAATTTCCAGCCTATAAATACACGTCCTTGCATCACTTTTTGGGATCCGGATTTTGAAGCGACGAAGTGCTGCCATTTTGAGAGCTCGAGTTCAACACTTCTTCACTTCTTTTCTCCACTTTAATCTTGTGCTTCCTTCCATCCAAATCGAAGATCAAATCGAAGATCCAAGAGCTTAGATTGAAGATCTACATCCATCGAAGAGAGATTTCATCGTTTGAAGCGGAGTTTTGGAGAATCGAGCTAGATCCTTCGCTGTCTAGATCTGAAGTGTGTTGCTTTTGAGGTGTTTAGGTGATTCGGTGAGTGGTGGTTATCTCTCACACGGATCCAAAGGAGTATATCGGATTGGTGGCTTAATTTTGTGTTAAGATAGTGATTTCCATGCATTTTCTTAAACTTAAGTATAGATCTATTGTTCATGATGATTTGACATCCATTTTACTACATGTTAACCTATGCAAGTTCATTCATCAAGTTGTAGAGATATTGCTCATTATTCATGCTTGTTAGATTTGGACTCTTTATTTACAAGATTGCCATTATTGTTATAATTGTTTATTAGATCATGTTTGAATGCTTGATTACTTGGATTAATGATTGACTTGATTGATTGTTATAAATTAGTTGATTGATGATTTGATTTGGACAAGTTGGTCGAAGATGATTCAAAAGCTAAGGGAAAGGCTCTTGAATAAGAAAAGCTGCTCGTGGCATATGACGCGGATGATAAAGCTCATATGGATAGATTTGATGATGATGTTGAGATGAGGCTTTGCTATGATGAGATGAAGCGAGGCATGATGTGAGATAGCCTTGGATTAATCCAGACGGGATCATTCCAAGCATGTTGATGACTCGGTGAAATGGTTCGAGTTTGAGGATAATGGTTGGCTCGAGAGGCGCTTGAGCTAGTATGAGAATAGTCGTCGAGGAGGATGACTAGAAGGCTGAGATTACATCGTTGTTGAAGGTTCTAGCAGGTTCAAAGCAAGAGTACGCTGGACAGATTCGATAGTCCCAAAAGACTACAGCTGGTAGTCGAGTACTCTGGGCAGATTAGATAGTCCTAGGCACGGGCTGCGACGACGTGCGGAGTTCTGTCTAGAACCGGGGTTACCAATAGCCCTTGACGGACGGCTGAAAGAATGTGCCGATCATTCAATTAACGGTGGTATCGAAGCAATGATAACAGTGATAGCCAGAGTCAAGGATGTTTGGTTGTATCATCATTCGGTCTCAAGAGCAATATTTTCTGGGTGCTTATCTGATCTTGGTTTAGGCCTTGGGGGTTTGTACTTGGAAAACATTGACCTTGACTCAAGTGATAATTGCTTTACTTTAAATGTTTGCTTTGCTATGTTTACTTCTGCTTAGTGTGTCTGGGGGCTATCACTGTAGAAAGAGGTGGAGTGGGAGGGTTGGATTCCTATTCCTTTTACCTTTATGCTCTCTTGGTATGTTGTTAGTTAATTTACCGCTCACTAAGACTGTTGTCTGACTCAAGGTTTTATGTTCAACTCTTATTACCTTGGGTTGTTCATCCATTTTGGGATGGGCAGACTAGGTAGCAGGTGACAGGTGTTGTTCTTAGTAACTGACGATGCTGATGACGAAGACGAGCTGGAGGCTTGCATATTATTTTCTTACTATATGTACTGGATGTTCCGCTGCTTGTATAATTCTCTGAGTGATATGTAGTGAGGCTTGATGTATTGACTATTCAGATGTTTGTATTCAACTATTATGAAGCTTAATTGATGAGATTCTATTTTGTGAAGCTTCACTATATTTATTCTCTATTGTATTTTATCCATGCGTTGTGAGTAATACGATAGATTCTGCTGTTTTAACTTACCCCTGACGATCATCCATGGCTGCCTGGCACACCTTTCAGCGCACTATTTCTATGTTTAGTGCAGGGGTCATGGGCGGTCGTCACACTCATCATTTTCATCATTATTGATAAAACAAGGCATTCATATCCATTCCCCCTTCAACCAAGGCAGGCGCTTGGGTAATAGCTTCAGCATGAACTTCCCGGGATACCTACCTTCCATTACTAGGATTCTCCTTTGTACTTCCTAAGGTCAAAAACCTATTGTGTAGGTCCATTCTAGCCTTCTACATAAGAATGGGTTCATAAGAAATGGAAATAAAGAGAGTGAGAGCAACAATAGAGGGGTAGATAAATCCTACTCTCTGCATATGTGTATCAAAACACAAGTACATTATATATATATATATAACGTATACCCTCACAAAGGTGTTTATTTTCTACTACATAGTTGCTACTTACCACTTTTTTTACTTAAGTGTTCCCATAATCTAAGCTCTGATACTTCGTTATAACATCCCCCCACTTTGAGAACCAAAAACAGAAGCCGATGATGTTATAGTCATCACCAATATCATTTTCAAGTGACACAGTGAGTTACTATTATTTTGCAAAACGTTAAATAACCAAAGCAGCTAAATAAATCCTCATTGCACCAAATTGTTTTTTTTTGCATAATTCATTACATATCATTAATCCTTTTCGTTCCTACGTTTGGGTAAATAAAATAAGAAATAAATATAGTATCATGTTCGATATATGAAGATGCCTACACAACACTTAACTGGTTATAATTCCTGGTTTTTGTACAACAAAATTTTAAAAATAACTTTTATTTGCTAAATAGCTTTCTGCTTCGTCTTCAGAGTCTTTACTCGTCCTTCCAAAAGCCCTGCCTAATCCATAAACTTAGCATACTTGAGTGAGTACCTGTGGATTTATGAAAAATAATAAAAACGTAGGTTAGACATTAAGTCCGGTATGAGTAAAATCTTTAACCTAATTAACTAAAGTAAGACCACACTATTGTAGCATGGAATGGGTTTTTCTATCACTTTACCATCATAGAAATTACATTATACATGTAAACAAGCACGACATCATGGCATACATTTGCATCACATTCAATTTCATAAGTGTACCCTACACTTGTCATCAAATTATGAACCATGTCATATTTATATTATCAATTCAAATTAAGTATACCCTATACCTAATACTCAATTGTAAAACAAGTCATTCAATCATCAATCATATACACAAACATCACCTAATCTCTTGTTTTAGGCATTCATGTTTAAGTTATCATTAAATTACTTTAGTGATTACCACCCTAGGCATGTTTATCAGTAATTTAACTTTTCTTGAACAATGTCACCTGATGAAATAGCCACTCATTCCACTGTAGGAGCCACCCTGACTAGAGCCACCTTGACTCTTCTAAGAGGTTAAATGTAAGCATCCTGAATAAATTCCAATAAGCATCCTTACTAAACATTAATAGCCCCTCATTGTCCCGGCATCTATCGTTCATGTTGATCAATTATTTATAACACCACCTTGATGTTTGGGAACCCTTGCAATGACACCCTGCCATAACCCACTTTAGAGTTTTAAATCATCCTAGGTTGAATCCTATCGTGGCACCTTGCCATATACCCTTGGACTTTAGAATAAATAGTCTTGGTACCCTCCCATCCAATAAACCTATAAACCGATATATCATTTCTTATCTTCTCTAAGCTTTCTTCCCTTTTAAAATAAGTTAACATAATTTAACTTATAAATTCTTCCATTATTTCATCCCCAAGAAATAGTCAATCAACAATTGGAAACTGTCTTCCAAAGTGCACTAAGTATCTCTTATTTTACTTAGAAACTTTTTGCTACCCAAGCTATCGTATACTGGCTTTCACAAGATGAGCCTAGCTACAACAAATTAGCTACTACCTAAGTCATCACATGTTGATTTTCCTAGGATATCGATAGTTGACCCTCAACTAGCTATTGCAGGTTGATAGTTTATTTAGCTATCGTGAGATGAGACATTTTAAGCCATCGCAATTCGATAACTTCCCCAGCTATTGCATATCGAGCCCCAAATGGCTATCGTAAGTTGATTCCTATAGTTATTATTGATTGATAACTTCATTAGTGTCACATGTTGACATCCTCTCAGCCATCATAACTTGATGTTCTAATTTCTATCCTAAGTTGACAATCCCATACTCCATTGCATGTTAAACAATAAGTGGCTATCGCAAGTTGAGCTTTTATAAGCTATCGCATATTACTAGTTTAAATAGCCACCGCAAGTTGATTAATATGGGTTGTCGCAAGTTAAAGGTGGCACTTCTGTAATTAACTTGAAAATTATTTTATTACCTTGTTCAGTAAATACTTTACACCAAACCCCATCTAGTGTCGAATTCTCATTAATTAATTTATCCCTTTACAGTTTCCTTTTCAGAATCGGTAAATTCAATATAATTAATTAACTATCTTTAATTAATTAACTCTTCATTTAGCCAAATAATTCGTTTAAAATTGGAAATTGATGGGAAAAATCCTAAATATTGACCAAAAATCGTATGTATCATATTTTACCATATATCAAAATTTTAGGTCATAATAATTAATTTTACTATTTTGATTAACTTCTTAGAAATTAAGCATTTTGTCAACTCAGAAAATTCATAACAATTCCAAATAAATGCAAAAAATTATGAATTTAAAAGCTCACCTTCATTTCATCTTTACAAAAATCATTTTAAAATTTGAAGCATACAAATGTGATTTAATCATATTTTACCCTATAACATGAAATAAATCATTTTACTTAAATTTCAAACCACCATCAAAACAATGTTTAATCATTCAAGGACATTTATATTCATAAAAATCTTTCATTCCAAATCAAATCTGAACCCAAAATGGCTATGGAAAGTTTAAGGGAAAATTTTACTCACCCTGATTAAGACCTCTTCCATATTCAAGAAGTATTAAGTGGCAGGGGTTTTTGGGTAGCACAACATCTAAATATATATGTATATAGGAATATATATATATATATAGTTATACCTTAGAGGAGATTTGACATATCGTACCTCTACATAGAATTAAACGGATTAGCCATAAGTAATAGACATAATATTTAAATGGAAATCAATCGGCTTAAATAAGTGTTATGAGTAATTTGTGTAATTTTCCGGTCACCAGAATGTTGTTTGAACCCCTTCTCATTACAACTCACATGATAGATTTACAGGGAAATGATACCGGTGCAAGACGAGAACTGCTAATGGTGAAGTCTTCTCTTTCATGCTCGGCGCTAGCAAGGCAAGCAAATTCTAAAGGATTAATATTGGTTTCGAGGTAGCAGCCTTGGTAAACATATATATTCTATTATATTTTTTTATTCTGCTATGAATTTACGTAGATAGCTCTCTGATATACCTATGTTTATTACAAGTTAACAAAACGGATGATCCGTGCCTTAATGGACTTTGGTTTCTATTTAGTTAAATTTGGGGTCCATTAAGGTGCAGGTTGTCACACCTTTTCATCAAGATTCGATGTAATATAGCAATAATTTCCAGTCTCTTATTCAGAAGTAAAGTTGCCTTTTTGAATTAGTTGACCTGAATTCTTAAAGTTTGACTTTATTCTACAGGATCAGTGGTACAACCAGACATTCTATGTTTTGAAAAACTGGATATTTAGGTACCAGGAGATAGGTGTCGATGAACTCCTTCGATCCATAATTGGTCGCTGGAGTATAATCGTACTATGGTCGATCAGACGATTCGCCTTTAAACATCTATTCTTTGACCAATGTCCAAAGATAGGCTAGGTCAAGGATGGATGCCTGAATATAGGCATTCAGGACACTGGTACTCAAAGATAGGATGTGGTTTAGAATTGAATCTCTTTATTGATATGACTTTGTGTAAGACCAAACGAGATACATTCGATCGATGATAAACAAAGTAAATTAGTGAAACACGATGTTGTTTGGTTAAGGAGATGCATTTGACCAGTCATAAGAAAATCTAAGTAATAAAGGTAGCATTGAGCAACCTCACAAACTTACTTATTTGCATAGAGTTACAATAAACGATGGGGTTGCACAAATCACAGACAGGTCTAATATTTAATTAATTGAATTGTAGGTAAGCGTGTAATATATATGCAGATGGGTACGTAGGAAGAAAATAAATAGCGAAGTAAAGTAAATAAAATAGAGTTGAAAGGAAAACAACTTTGGTTACTTTCACCTTTTCAGATACAAAAGGTAGGGGCTATACCCGAGAGCAAATCCCCTATACCCAAACCCGCATGTTCCTCTGTCCCAACCAATCCGGGACGTCGATTTTTAGCCATTTTGCAATTAAATCTCCTTTCTCCCTCCTGCTGTTGGGGTTTAATTGCAAAATGGTTGAAAATCGATGTCTCTGATTGGTTGGGGACAGGGGAACAGGGGGATTTGGGTACAGGAGATTTGCTCTCGCTATACCCATGCATGAATGGTCTATGTACGTAAAGTCCAAAAAGTAAAGGACCAAAAGAATTATCCACAACAACGCTTTTTTCACTTCATTTTCTTCTTTTCCTCCTTGCAGGTAGAAGGTTTTCTCTTCAAGGTATCAGTGTCCTATATTGGTGCAAGTCGGCCTTCACGGTCTTCGTCCTAGTTGTAATCAAACATTTAGTCAATTTGAGGCTTGGAAAACATGATGGAAATCCTGGTAGGAAAGGAAGTAGAAATTAGAACTGGTAAAGTGGGATAGGTAAGGATACAGAAAGGGGAGTCGGAACAATCTCCAAGCCTGGTTCCTTTTTAATATTCCTTGGCTTAGATAAGTCGATGGCTTCTCTATCTCTACGATAGATGGACCAGCTCCGAGCCTCCTAATATCAATGATGGATACGTCTTCATTGCTCACTGAGAGGTTAGGACTTAGGATCATCCATACCTTCTTTATTTATAGCAGCGTTATTTTCTATGTCGATCCTAGGAGGAGACCCAATAGATGAGGCTGAAATGAAGGCTGGTGCAGTAATGATAATAGACTCAGTAGTGGGAGCTTCAGGGGCTAGAGGTAATGATTGTACATAGTAGGTGAACTATGAGAGGCTGACTTAGAAGTTGACAGTTAGAAAGAAAAGGTTAGAGACATCCTCAAAATTCATTCGAAGTTACTCGAATATAGGAAAGGTCATCGATATAACTCTAAGAGATGATGTAGGAGTTTGGAAAAGAGTCTCAGCCCACCCTTCCTTTGGAATAGGTGATATGGTGGGAAACTTTAGAGGGATTGTTGGTGGCACAAAGTTGGTATCCTTGGGGTTGTATGCCCCAAAAGCTGAGATTGATGAAGTGGTTGTGTGGTCGCTGCTGATGTAGCTATTGGCTGATGTTGTGAGGTCAGAATGGCAGAAATAGGCATGGATTGCCTAGGTGTAGGAATTACAACGGCCTCAAAGCTGATTGTCCTCAAAGTTGACTGTCCTCACAGTAACAGTCTCTATTTGGGATTTTTGTTGGATGGGAATAGTGATCTCCACTAAATCCGTAGAGCTAAATTCAGGAAGAACCCCAGCATGCACTTGGGTGGAAATTGAAGTTTCGAGGGCCTACTCTGCTTGACGTTTAGCAAGGGCCTCAAGATCTCCATCTTCAAGAAGGTCGGCTTTGAGTTCTTCTTCATCAACTATGTTTATGTATTCGTTCTCTTGTCTAAGAATTTCCTCCCAAGCTAGGGCTAATACTTTGGGATATCTGTCATCTATTCATCAGAGGTTGCTAGATTTGATCACATTCACGTAAAAAAATCTAAGTTCACTTGAAATTTATTATGAAATTCTTCCCCTATTTTCGCATACTGGATGGCTCTAATCTCCAGAATTTTCTTCTCTTTGTTATCATTGAAGACCTTGATCATATGCTCCTCAACAAGCATGAAAGCATCGTCCTTTTCATTCTTCCTTTTTCCACCTCAGCCTAAGGATTTGTAATCATGAGGGCTTCGATGTCGATGGTGGTTTGCAGCACCTCCTTCTCTCTGGAAGCTCACCACTCTTGTGGTAAACATTTTGAAGTTGTTCATCTAGTGGCTTATATTTATCCTCGTAGGATTTTAGCTCATCTTTCTTAGTATCCTCTAGTGCTTTTTCAATTGATCAACTTATCTTAGAGGAAAATTTGCAGATTATCTAGTGGTCCTTTTTCTTAGTCTTATGCTGCTGTATGATGACCTAGTTGGCTATGTTCATGTTTGGCATAGCATGAGCGAGCCTTTTCTAGATATAATACTTCTCAAGGATGACTTCTTTTTCATCTCGATGAGATTAGGGCTTGTAAGCGAGGTGAAGGTAGCTATGGTGACAAGTGTGATGGGAGACATGGATGCATGCTCTTTTTCGAATAATTACAAGATAGGGGCAGATGTTGAGGAGTGTGTAGGCTTTGGAGCTTGTTTGAATTTATGTGAGGTCACTATAGCTTGGTGTGGAGGTTGTGCCGACATTTGAGTAGTAGGAACACTAGGGACTGAAGTAGGACATTTGGACCTTGCAGAATGGTGGTCTAGAAACTTTGGGAGTGGGAAACGATCACGGCGTGGGGAGTATGATCTCCTAGTTGACCCAGAGTAGTCGCTTGAGTCCCATTTGCATTCCATGGGGTATCGTCTCTCCTCCTCATCATATCTTTCCTTCTCCTTCCTTCTAAGTCGTTCAGTGCCAAACTCTTATGATGAATCGCGTCTATGGTGTAAATTGTGCAGTAAAAGTGCTTAGTTATTCTATAGAGGTAGAGGTGAGAAAATTTATAGTGGGCATAAAATAAGGATATATCATAAAAAACAGAGGTGCAAAAAGTTTCATTAGATATTAAACTAAATATTTAAAGTTATTGTATAGGAAACCAAAATATTTTTTGATTTTATATAATAAAATTGGGTAATATTATGATTTATGCAGTCTAGATTTGATGACTATAATAGATTTCTAACTAATATTGAGCGCTTATGCCTTAAAATGAAGTCTTTACCCTTACTTTTTTGAATAGGTTTATAAGAGAACAAGTCAAATCAACTTTTTTATTTAATATTGTAAAAGAGGGTGCTAAAAAGCCTTGATTTAGCGTGTGTAGTGGAAAATAGCGGGGCTTATGGATCTACTGCTTAATAGCGCCAAATTTAAAAGGCATAGTAGACGAATGGCGCTATGAGTTATAGAGGGGATTTTGTAGGGCGTTAGAATGGCTTTAACTACATAGGGTGGGAAGAACTAGAGGGTATACGACCGTAATATCCCTTAATTTGAGGCCCAAAAATAAGCGCTATTGATGCTGTAGTCATTCATAGTGTTATTTCCTAGTGACAAAATAAGTTATGTTAATTGTATTTATAACATCAAGAGTACATGAATATGAAAATTTCTAAAACATATTTCATTAATAACTTTCACATTCATTACATAATCCCTTCGATTCCGCGTTAAGAGAAAGTGTACTAATTTCAATTATGTTCCAAGAGCGACACATGAAGATGCCCCCTTGATTGATTAGAGTCTAACTGCTCGACAGTTACAAATTCTGTTATTACATCAATTCAAACAAAGCATTAAACTTTAAAAAACACAACGGAAATAAACTCCTAATATTCGCTTGCCTCCAAAAGCTTATTCATCTATCCTAAAAACCCTATTCTCGATCTACTCAAATCAATACCCGAGAGTTTAAGTGGAAAACCAAAAACTTCGAGTAAGGCAAAAAGTCTAGTGTGAATAATAATATACCATCTCGAACCAAAAACAGGTATTTAGTGAGACCACGCCACAGAATGGAATGAGTTTTTCCCTTACTAGTGTCTTATCAAATATGTCAACCTGAACATAAATCCTGCACCTGCAACCACAATGGTTAAAACAAAACATGATATGATCATATGTATGCAATATGGGTAAATATGACTAGCCTATCATTAAAGGTTATGCATTCCCAAAGTTTACCCGCACTATGAAATTGGCTATTTGTCTCAAATCATAGTTTATCTAAGGTCACTATGAACCTATTTATTTTCATAGGCAAACTAATAACCTATCAGGCTGACTGGGACCAAAACTAACCAGATGCTCTAAAATCTCCAAATATGGTTAGGAGGAAATCCAATTAAACAATACAGTGAGCATATAGAACTACGAGTTCCTTTTTGTGCGTACACATCTTCTAGTCTCACTACTGACAAAGCCCTATGCACTGGAATCATGAACCTTTACCAACTGCGGGCTACCGGCTGAAGCATAGAGTCAACACTACACCGGTCTCACCTAAAATCTTATTTGGTTTTAAATTCACGAGTCATATCTTTTCAAGCGGTTCATGGCATCCTAACACAATTGATCTATCTGATCTCCTGGATGCAATTCTACTCAATTAGGGGTTTAGTCTAGCCATAATCACTACTGGAACAACCTAACTAGTAATTCTGTTCCTAAATCCCAATGTGCAATGTTCAGTAATGAAAACATGAGTATGAAAAATGATAAAATATATAAATTTAACTGATCAAATAATAAAAAGAACATATAACATCATCCATTAAAATATGTTCAATCAATAGTCATATACATAACAAAATTACTTAGGTTTAAGTAATATTTTCCTTTGGCAAAATTCATATAAAATTAGGCTAAAACACTATTTCATTTCCTTGAAAACATTTATCTTTAGAATTGATAAACCACTTGAAACCATTCTTAAAACAAGGAAAACACAGCCCCACATACTTAGCCAAAATCTTGTGCCAAAGCGCTATCACCTTTACATAGCTTTTAAAACACTTGCTATCAAAACAGGGATGTCAAACATCTAGAAAACATGTTTATCTAGCTTTTACAACATTTCTTTGAAGCTTGTAAAACATACGATTGTATAGCCGCTAAAATATAGATGTTGAGTATCAAGAAAACATTGGCTATCGAGCCTTTAATACATATCTATCAAGTTTGTAAAACATATGGCTATCGAGCCGCTAAAACATAGATATCAGGTTTGTAAAACATATGGCTATCGAGCTGCTAAAACATTTTGCTGCTAAGTTGGTACACGGAAGCTATCAAGTCACTATAAGACAAGAGATGTCGAGTTCTTAAAAACATTAGGTGTCGAGCCTCTAAAAACTTGTGGGTGTTGAGCTTTTAAAAGAAGTTGTTGAGTCTCTAAACCATGTGGTTGTCGAGCCTTTACAAAACATTGGTTAGTGAGCCTTTATAAATCATTGGTTATCAAGCCTCTACAAAACATTGGCTATCGAGCCTTTACAAAACATTAGGTATCAATCCTTTACCAATTTTTGGTATCGAACCTTTACAATATATTGGGTTTCGAACCTCTAAAAGAAAAGGTGTTGAATCCGTATAAAAGCGAACATGTCACATAGATATCGAGTATCTATCACATGCATCAGCTCTTATAATCATGGAGCTTTTATTAGATAGAGGTATCGAGCCTCTAAGTTATTGTGACAATGTCATTTTTGAAAATAATTTAAAAACTGATTTGTTTCCTTTTGAAGTTAAAACTTTCCACTAACTCTTGCCTCGTGTCAAATTATCACTGAATACAAAAATACGTTTTCATATTCTTTTTAGAAATTCCAGTAGGTCACGTTCTATCTTCTCAACTAACTATCCCAAAAAATATAATTAATATCGTACCCATATTAGTTATAAATATTTCTAGAATAATAAAATCTTAAAAATCATAACAATTAGGTAAGAATCCCTAAAAATCAAGTGTAAAAACCTAAATGTCCTTCTTCTTCTTCCATATACAAAAATTTTAGGACTAAAACATTAATTTAATAATTAAAAACCCAAAAATATACGTATTTTTCTCCTTAGAAAATTTATTAAATATTCATATGAACTTGGAAAACTATAAAATTGAAAACCATCTCCAAAGCAATGTTTTCCACAACATATTCAAATTTCAAGTCAACAGAAGATCAAAAAATTAGGTTTTGCCTTTAAAACCCATTAGAATAATTCCATAAAATTCCAACAAGCCATCATTCAATCTAATATGATATCATTAAACCAAACTTGAAATATTATCATAACCAATTTAGAAATCAATCTTAAATCTAAAAACAAGACATAAACTAATGAGATGATAGCTACTATTCATTTTAGATTGGATAAGAAAGATTGAGATTTGGTGTAGCTTAATTCACCTAAGCTTTCCTCTTTGAATTCCTTAGATTTCTTCTTCTTTTCCTCTGGGTAATGGCCAACCTCCTCTTTAGTTTTATTTTGATTTTAGAAAGAGAAATGAGAATGAATGAGAGAGGAAGGGTTATGGGAATGAATTAATGGATTATTCTCATTATGCTCCTCTCATGAATCCCTTTCTATTCAATGTTTAAAACAATCTTTTTAATTGATTAATTAAAGCCTGACCCAAATTATTTAAAATTTCATTCTCATTATCACCTAACATTATTCTATTTAATTTATCTAATTAAATTCCTTGAATAATGTTAAACAAAAATCAAGGATGTTACTATGGCCAAAATATCTTTTCGACTTGTCGTTAAGTTCATTGAAATATCCGGAACATCCTAAAAAGAAATGGAATCAAATTAGTAATCGGAAGTTCGATAGTGGCAAGTGTGGAGTAAGCGCACTGTGATCCTAAGTGTCATACAAGGTGTCAGCGTGTCCTATTAATTCTATGGACCATGCTCATGGGGTTGCTTTATCGGAGTTTCTCCTCCCACGAAGGTATGTAGAACATCGACTATAGTTTGATTTGAAGAAGAGATGCCTGGGAGACCGAAGTTCGCAATGTCATATTCCAAAATGAAATCTGGAATACTGATGAGATCTCCAAGCAAACCAAAGGTATTATTCGCTCCTCTTGGTGGAGTATCCTCTCTAGGTGAGGTCCAATATGGCTCGGGGATTAATCGAGGGGATCAAATCCTTTTTCTTTTTGGCCGAGGAGTAGGAGGTAGAGTTCTTTTATCATCACTTGTCTCCCCAACAGACTCATATGCACTATTGATGCCATCGTCCTCGTCCTCTTCTTTACTTTCATCTTTATCCTCCTCACATTAAGTAAGAATGCCTTATGTTGCATATAGAACATCTTGCTATGCAGGGGCTAGGGGATCAATGTTAACCACCGGTACGGCCTATGGAGCTCTTTGTATGGAGGGCATGAAACCAAGACTCTAACCCTTATAAAGCAGTCGCAATTGAGAATCGGTCAGGAGGAGCTTCATCCTTCTCTCATCGAATAGGATGCTCTTCAATTATTGAAGTGTTTAAGCTAAATCAGCATTAGTGATCCTTTGAGGAATATCTCTCAAATTTGAAGTGAAATGGAGTCGGTGAATTAAGTGACGTAAAACTTTGCAAGTCATGGTGTGACGACTAAGCTTATGTCCTAATAGCCACTTCTGAGTGAAATCATCATAATAGTGGATAAAGAAGTCTTATCCTTAAATTGGCTGAGCTTGTTATAGAGACTGATAGCAATTTAACAGCTTTTAGAGGATTTAGGGAACGTCAAGGTTGGATGGTCATTCCTCTTCTTAAAACTATAGAAATAATGGATTTCTTCGAGTGTAGATACCCTGCCCAAGTGCTTGAGAAAGATCATGCATGAATAAATTAATGCGGTGTACTAGCTCGAGTGGAGCTGGGCAGGGGCAAGTTTTATGAATTGAAGATTCGAATAAAGTTATTGAACAGTGGAACACCTCCAGAGAGACATATGTAGTGGTTGCATGCTATGTAAACTTCTAAAGGGTTATGTGCCCTTTAATGAGGCTCTTGAGTCACAGTTTCTTTTATAGGAATTCCTTAGTGGTCATATATTCTTTTGATGTCTACAGGTGTTAATTTTGAGGTTGGAGAGTATGAGGGTCATTGTGGACCATAATGCCTTCTAGGTCGACATCGGGAGCGATGCCAATGTGAGGTTATTCCATTGAAGGGAAGGGGACAACTTGAAGAGATCATTTGGGTCGGCGATGAGATCACCGAGGCTTGGAGGATTTTTGGTTATGCTAGGGTAGAAGATGAACCCGTTATTGGAGGAGTAAACTCGAAAGTAGAGAGACCTGCACCTAAGCTGGAGTTATGCTGGGAGCATATAAGGTCCATAATTGACTAAAAGCTTGATATATGAGCATGGTCAAGTATGGTATGAATTCAAAGTGTGCTCTAATTAAGTCTCATGTAGTCGGTGCATAGCAACCAATGGATGATGATATGTGTTGACCAATTGGGTTGTATACATCGACAGGGGTTGTGATAGATAATTCGATCTACATGATGTGTGTCTTGTGTACTTGGCATGATGAACAAATACACTCTATATAGATACCCCGCTAGCGTTGACAAGTGAGATCCAACATGCAATACATCCATGTGTCAGATGTTACTCATTAACGTAAGGTTTACATTAACGACAACGTTGACCAGTGTGGCTTGAAGCTTCATTTTGCAGGGTAGCACAGATACTGTGTCAGGTTCGAGTGTCAATTGGACTAACATTCTAGAGTGCATCAACACTTGAATCCAATTGTGTTAAAATGCGTATGCAAGGTTCTTTTAAACATCGTCGATCAAACTCCATGACGTCGATTAATAACTCAAGTCAATCGAAGAATCGTTCGAAGTGGATGAGCTTTGCTCTAGGACATCTCCATCACCACCCTAAGTGATATAGGAACATGCCTTGGCCTTGGAAAATTCAAGGTGGTGATGATAAAGGTGGCCTAAAATACATCGATGGAATGGAATAGTGACCTACGACAATGGTAATGATGTGACGACATAATGAAACGTGGCGATGACGCCCATCTAGAAAGTTGATGTCGTGATCTAGAGTCGAAATGGTTGTGATGCTAATATTGATAGCGTTCGAGCAAAGAACTTGTATGGATTGATGACAGAGGTTCAAATGGAGTGGAGATCAAGATTGATTGAGTTTTGATGACCTTGAAAGCTTAGAAGCCACGATGGCTTTAATGAAGTTGCAAAGAAGAAAAGTCGCAAGGGCTTAGGGAAAGGCAAAAGAAAGGAGAAGTGCAAAAGTGAAAAGTGAGGCTAAAATTTCACCAAGTGTTACTTAAAGAGTGATTTGCTGAAAACAACCAGTCCCGATCCATTTGAACTTTTAGGTTAAAAAAAGAATGAAATGATGATGAATGTTGAACATTAATGATGTGGGTGTGAGGTGGTGATGAGATGGAAATCCATCTGGCCAGAAGAAAGGGTGGTTTTCAAGTTCTCGAAAATTACTGAAGATCAAAAATTAGAGACTTCAACTCCTATATATGCCGAAGAGATGTAATTCTACGCTACTTAAAGCAGTATGTCGGTTAAGGTGGAATGGAGGAACCACTTCATATAGACTACTTAGGAGATAGAAGCATCTCTATCGATTAAGATTTGGATTTAGTTGCTTATGTTGATCCAAAGTTTTATGTTTATAATAGAATACTTTAGTGGTAAGTGTTATCGCGCATTTGAACCAAGCGATACCTCAATGGACTTGGACTATTGAGTGATCAAAAAATGGATCAAGAAGGGCAAGAAATATCAGGAATGAAGGATACAAGAGAAATAACTAACCGTGAAAGGGACCATATGGATCTATATAGGAGACTGATGTAGTTAAACAACCCAAGAGCCATGAAGATGGAGGAAAAATAAGGAAGTTCTAAGAAAAGAAATGGATCATTACTGATCCATAAGGATCGGTACCGAACCATCATGGTTCTTGGGGTGAGTCCGCTTATGCATTTGTTAACTGCAAGTACAAGACTAAAGAAGAATACAAAAGAGGACAAAGAAATAAATCGTCACTGATCCATAAAAATCATTACCAAACTATTTTAATTGCCACATTTTGTGTTTTAATCAATTCTCTTTACTGGAACTTCGGATCTGAAGGCATTAACTTGTTTAAACCGACTTTAGTGTTTTTGGCTTATAAATACCAAGCCTATTGCAACTAGGAATAGAATTTTTGAGTTCTTACTGATTTTTTCATAAATACTCCTTCTAATTCATACTTAAATAGTTTAAATCAAAATCTTATTGTACGCTAGCTATAACTAAAAAAGTAATCAATAACAAAGTTAATGTTAGACATTGGTGTTGTCTGGCATTTTAGCCAAGCGAGCTTTCAAGCGAATCTAGATGTCTGGATAAAGACAAGACGATTCACGGACTTGGGAACATGCTTGAAAGTACACATGGAATTGCCTCAAGAATTTGAAGAAGGATTGGAACTAAGGAAACAGGTCGATACTGACCACTTTCAGGTCAGTACTGACCACGTTTTGTGCTACATATTGGCTTATGGAGCTATGGTCTATCAAATGTTAGCGAGAGAGATCATCTCAGTGATGGTTTCTCAAGAAGTAGGTGAAAAACTCCAAGGAAGTTCAAAATAAAAGCAAACAGATACAAGTGACATCAGAACCTCTCGGAAACAACATGATTTCTAAGGACCGAGATGGAATGGTTATCCCATATAAATTACGGTCAGTACCGACCACTTCTGCTCGGTACCGAGATGGATATTTGGCTCTAGGGACACCATCTTCCCCTCCTGCTTTTTTGGATCTGAAGTAAGATTTGGTATACTGGTATATTGGTATTTGCCGATTTTGCAAGATGATTTCCTTACAAATACAAACCCTATAGCATTTGGAAAAGGTCCTTTGGCACTTTACTTTCTTCACCTTATATCTCCCTTCAACTATAGTCATTAAGAAAGCTGCTCTTGGGTATTTTAGACTGTTAGACTTATCAGACCCTTGTACTAGTGACTATACTCTATATGCAATAACAATATAGTGGACGTAGGCCATTGATTTTCCAAAACACTATAAAAACCATGGTGTTCTCTCTGTATTACTTATTGGTTTTACTAGATCCCTATATTCCTATTCGTTCTCGGGTGTTATGCCATTTCTGGACTCAACATTTTGGTCTTTTATTGAGAGTTGAACTCGGGCATAAATCTAGCATTCTATTTTGGATTAGAGTTTCCAGAGGTTAGATCCATAAGGTTTTCATTATGGACTTGAAGAATTTTCATATGGTACTCGATGACACTTGGGAAACCCAAAGATAAACTATAGCGGTCGCTGGTGCAGATGAGGGAGCTTCCTACCATGATGAGGTGTCTAATCGATCGGCAGTAGCATTGCCAAAACCATCTTCTCCTCAGGAGATGGTAACTAGAGTGGAGTTTGATAAGATGATGTAGGAGCTGAATCATAGGGTGGTTGATAGTCAGAAGGCTCTATTGGAAAAGATGGATGCTAGCATAGCTTTGCCAACCCAACAATCACACAAAACCAAGAGGAGTAGGAAGGAGACTTCACCTGCTATATCCACTATTATAAAAATCTATCTAGGCCTCGTCCAAGCGCTAGGCAAGGCTTACTGCATAGTGATTTTCCTAGGCTCACCTAGAAAAGGTGTATCGCCTCATGTAAGAATCAAATATGTATTTAGGCACTGGTTGGACATTATTTAAGGTCCCGTGCCACATATATGCATTAGTATGCATGTTTTTGGGATCTTGCCTCCTTGAATACTCCTAAGCACATTCAAAATACCTAATTTTGAATTTATATCAATCGATGCTAAACAATACACTAAAATTTCATTCAAAATACATGAGTTATCAAAAATTCCTAGCTCCGATTAATCCTCGATTAATTCTAGTCTAAATGATTTACCCTTAGTCCATATTAACCGCCTAATGTTAGAATAGCGATTTTTACAACCTTGGCTGGATCTGAAGAGGAGAACTCGTCTACTTCTAGTCAGAATAGACAAGAAGGAAAATAAAAGGAAAAGGATAAGACTATTGGGAAAGCAAGGGGAGTTTCTATAGGAAGTAGGAAATTCAACTCGGTATCGACTATAATCAGGTCGGTACCGAGAAAAATCTTAGACCACTAGAGGGGCAGGAAGCTAAGGCTATTGACTTGTATGATTCTGAGGATGATCTACAGAATGGTAGTGATGGTTATGAACTAGATGTTGATGTTTGAGATGCTGGTGTACAAACAACTGCTACGGAGCCAATTTGGCGTCAGAAAAGAGCTGAAGGATTGGTTCTCCTAGAGACTGGAGAACCTAGACGTCAATGAAAAAAAACCGAGACTGTTTGCAAAGTCAAACACTCGGTGCAGGTCTTGATGGTCGACCTTTGGATTTCCATGATAGTGAGGAATACATAGCGGATATGGTTAAGTGGTTGATAGAAGAAATTAAATGAAGGAAAAATAAGGATTGGAGTTCCGTGCCAAGTAGATCTCCATTCATAGAGAATATTCTAAGGGGGGAGTATCCCAGGAGGTTTATGATACCAACAATGCCATCGTATAACGTGACCATTGATCCTAAGCTAACTTGTTTAAGTATGAATGGCATATGGATGGTGCTAGAGCAACGAACGTGGTTCGGTGTAGATTTTTTCCTGGATGGTGTAGCATTGATATGATTTACTCTGCTTATGCTAAAATCCATACCGACTTTTGATGAGTTGGCAAAGAAATTTTTGAGGCAGTTTAGGCTCCACACAACTCGGCCCAAGGACGTGATGTCTTTATTGAGCCTTTCTCAAGGACCTAAGGAGTCCTTGAAGGGGTTCTTGAAAATGTTTAATATTGCAGTAACGATGGTTAATAACCTGAACGAATATTTGGTTTTTTATGGCATTGGTCCAAGGTATACATTCGGACACAGACTTTGGAAAATGGTTGAAGATGAAGCAGTCGATGACTATGGAGGAATTCAGCCTGAAAGCCAATCGGTCTACATTTGGCTAACTGTTGGGTAGGGTGATGGTGGGCAATCAAAGCAGGTAATTCAATGTAAAGTGGCGAATAAAAAAACCTATAAGATTTCGGGTAATGTGGCAGTAAATGTTAGTCGTTCTAATAATCAAAAAAAGAAAAATCGAGGCACTGGTGGCGGGCAAAATGAAGCCAAGAAGCGCCCAAGGAATATGAGGTCGAATGTGTATATGCCTGTGAATGATTTATTGGAGAACATATACCTTGTTACACAAGAGGGGAAATGGTATAAAAGGTCACCTAGGAGAGAGGTGACCGAGGAAGAGCAATGCTCAGGTAAGACTGTCGTTTCCATGAAACTGATGGACACAGCACGAATGAGTTCTGACATCTTAAGGATTTTATCGAGGAATTGATAAGAAATAAAAAGTTGCAACAATACATGAGGAATCTGTATGATAGCTGGCAAAATACTAGACCACAAGGGCCAAATGCCCAAGGAAATTAACTTAGACCTAGGGGAGAGGTGCCCGGGTGGACTAACAAAAGGATAGTTATCAATACTATAATAGGAGGACCTTATCCAGTAGAAAAAAATTGGAGATAAATGGAGCAATATGCGGGTTTGTTAAAGAACGTACCACAGGAGAGTTGCTTTGCCACTGAGGATGGAGCTCCATTCAAGCAAAAATGGATGATAATTGATGATATTGTGTTTAGGAATAGAGATTCTGATGGATTCGAAACACTAGCCTTCGACCTCGTCATGATTACAACTGTTATTAGCTCGGCTACGGTACATCGGGTGTTGGTAAATAGCGGAAGTTCTATATATATTATATTTAAAAGAACATTCGATCAAATGAAGATCGGTAAGAAGGATATTAATCCTTGTAAATCCAAGATCTAAGGATTTACAAGCGAGGAAAAACAACCAATTAGGACAATTGATTTATTTGTGGAATTAGGTGGGGGAGACCGCAAGGTGATGTGGATTCAGATTGTTATAGTGGATGAATAATCAACATACAATGCTTTTTTGGGCCGAATGACCCTGGCTAATTTCAGGATAGCACTAGCTCCTTAGTGCTTAATGATGAATTTCCCCATAGAGAATGGGATCAGATAAGTTAGAGGAGACCAAAGTACGGGTAGGGAATGTTATGTTGCAAAGCAGAGAGAGGCAAAGTGATAGGAGAAAGGCAAGAATGTAGAGAGAGCCCTTTGCATTAAGAACTCAAAAGCATAGAAATTAAATCTCAAGCCCTGGCTTGGAACCATAGCCGGTTTGATAAGTTTATGGATTCTAGGAAGAAGTCAGAGGAAGTGTGAGCGGCTTTGGCTGAGCTTATGGTCAATGTTCTAGTCGATATGGACGATCCCAATCGGGCTCTTAAGATCAGATCTCAAATCAATAGGGTATTAAGGAAGGAGTTGGTCAATTTTCTACAAGCAAACTTGGATTTGTTTGCTTGAACACATTCGAATATGTGTGGGATATCACCAAAGGTAGCATGCTATGTACTAAATGTTGACCTAAAGTTTCCACCCATGAAGTAGAAGAGGCATAGTCTAGGACCAGAGCGATCCACTGCATTGAAGGAGGAAGTAGATAAGCTAAAAGCGACTGGTTTATTCGTGATGCTTTATACCTAGAATGGGTATCGAACCCCTTGTTGGTTAAGAAATCAAACGAAAAGTGGCGGACGTGTGTTGATTATTCTGACTTGAATAAAGCATGCCTGAAGGATAGCTTTCCTTTTCCTAGGATTGATCAACTAGCAGACGGGACGGTAGGACTTGAGTTTCTCTCTCATGGAAGCTTATTTTGGTTATAACTAGATACCGATGCACATGCCAGATCATGACCATGCAAGCTTCATAACAAATTTGGGATTGTACCGTTACTAGGTGATACCGTTCGGTTTGAAGAACACAGGAGCAACATAGTAAAGCTTGGTGAATTCTATGTTCAGAAAGCAAATCGAATGGATGATGAAGGTGTACGTGGATGATATGCTCATGAAGTCGTGATTATCAACGAGTCACAGAGGTGACCTTTTGAAGATGTTCAAGGTACTCCTGAAGTATGGAATGAAGTTGAATCCATTGAAATGCTTTTTGGGGTTGCACCAAGGAAATTTCTGGGAATTATCGTGAATTCAAGGGGCACTAAGGCTAATCCGAAGTAAACTAATGCCTTTAGGAACGTAAGTTCCCCAACTACGAAGAAGGAGTACATATTTTAAATAGGAAGGTTGCCATTTTGAGTCGGTTTATCTAAAAGTCCACGGATAAATGCATACCATTCTTTGGCGCCCTCAAAAATGAAAAGAAAACTTTGAATGGACGACGGAATGTAAGAATGACTTCAAGGAGTTACTAGGGCATATGGAAATGTGATTAGTTCTATCCAAACCGCTGGACGAAGAGGAATTTTTTATCTATTTGGCAGTGTCTACTCATGCACTAAGCGCAACATTGGTATTTGAGGAGGCAAGAATTCAAAGACTAGTTTATTATGTTAGCAAGCGGTTTACTAGAGCTGAAAAGAATTACCCGAAGTTGGAAAAACTTGCTTATTGCTTGCTAATAGCATCAAAGAAGTTGCAATCATATTTTCAGGCCCGTCCGAGTAACGTGCTAACAGATCAACCTTTGAAGCAGATATTGTATTGACCTAAGACTTCATGAAGGTTGCTAAAATGGAATATTGAACTAAGTCAATATGATATTACTTACCATCCAAGGAGGGCTATAAACAGGCAGGCGTTGGCGGACTTCATCGTTGAGTTTACTATATGAGGTGGTGAAGAGCAAGACAATATAGTCACATTTCCTCACTGGAAACTGTTTGTGGATGAAGCTTCGAATGAACGTAGTTTAAGTGCAGCAGTGGTGCTTGTAACTCCAGAAAGACGATCAATTTGTCATACATTGAAGTTGGAACTTCCTGCGACTAATAACGAGGCTAAGTATGAGGTGTTAATGGTGGGGCTAAGTATAGCAGAGGAGCTGGGGATAAGGACGCCGCATATATTCAGTGATTCTTGGCTGGTGGTTTATCATGTGAAGAAGGAATATCAGGTTGAGGGTACAAGACTCGCTCCTTACCTAACGAAGGCACTAGAATTGTTAGATGATATAGAATACTACACAATTATGCACAACCCCAGAGAGAATGTGAAGGCTGATTCATTGGCCAAGTTGGCCAGTTATGGAGATGCATAACAGTTGGAATTGGTTTCGGTGGAGGTATTATTGACTCTAATCATCAACCAAATGGATGTTGATTGCATTTTGGAGATAGAAGAGGAGAAGGAGTCATGGATGACCACAATCAAGGATTATTTTGTCAAGGGAATTCTCTCGGGAGAAAGGAACGAACAGAAGGAACTCCTTTGGAAAGCACCACGGTTCATGATACAAGAAGGAGTGCTTTATAAGAGAGGATTCTCTACCCCCTTACTCAAGTGTGTAACCAAAGATAAGATAACTAAAATCCTCATGGAGATCCATGAGGGTATCTACCTTGATCACACCCGGGCCAGGCATTAGTGAGAAAGGTACTTCAATATGAATATTTCTAGCCAACAATAAATCAAGATGCAGCTGATTACACAAAACGATGCAACCGTTGTCAGAGATTTGCGAAGATACCGAGAGCCTCATAAACATAGCTTATGTAAAGGGTCAACCTATGGTTATTTATGTTTTCGAAAATTGATATCATCGGTGTGCTATCAATTGCAAAAGGAGAAGCTAAGTATGCTATAGATGTAGTAGATTGCTTCATGAAGTGGGCTGAAGCAGAACTGCTTGCCACGATCATAATGAAAAAAGTGATCAACTTCATGACTAAGAACAACATATGTATCGATGTACCTCAGAAATCACAATGGATAATGGAACATGGTTCGGAAGTACCAAGTTCAAAGATTTTTGCGGTCGATATAAGATTGAGAAAAGTTTTTTGGTGATAGCACGCCCACAGTCGAACAGGCAAGTGAAGGCAATGAATAAAATCATTAAGTTCACCTTCGAGAAATGGTTTACATAACCAAGGACAACTGGGTCAATGAGCTTCCACTGGCATTGTGGGATTATAGTATAACTAACAAGTCTGCGACTGGGCATACGCCGTTCACTTTGGCCTATGGATCAGAATCCACGATCTTGACAGAATTGGAAGTCTTTCTCATCGTAAGAGGCATTACAGCAAAAAGGTAAACGAGGAGCTCTTGCTTGCGTCCCTGATTTGGTTAATGAGAAGAGAGAGGAAGCGAATTAAGGGTTGCTACTCACTAGGGAAGAGTAGCACGTCACTTCAACACTAATGTCTAGATTCATGCGTTTGAGGAAGGGGATCACATTTTGAAATGAGTTCTCCCGGCTATGGGGCACTTGATTTGAATTGGGAAGGTCCTTATGCAGTCGAACAAAAACTTAGAGATGGAATATTCAAGTTGGCCACTTTTGGTGGAATCCCGATTTAACGGGCATGGAATGGCGACTTTTTTAATTGCTATTTCATTAGTTTAAAATCATTTAGTCTAATTTAGTTTACTTTTTGCAAAGAAGCCACCCAAGGATTATGGCCGCAATGTAATCAGGTAGGGGTTGCTGCGTATTCCGTTTATAAATAAAATTTAGCTTCTTGAACCAATGGACTGTATTCTTGTAAAAAAGCCCCATGCTGTGAGATTAGATTACATTCAAGTACTCAAAAACGGTACCAAATCCTTTGGTCCAAGATTGGGACCGAGGAGAATAATTACAGGGGTCAATATGATAGTTCGACCCCATCTCTCAGGTATTGACTGTTGCCTGTAGATAGGTGGCGTCGGAAGGGTATGCCTAGAACAAGGCGATTAAAGCGCCAGTTTTCGAAGATAGAAGCTGGTGCACGATTGAGATTTGAACGACTATGCTTGCAGCATGGCAGGATATTCCAACCCAAGGATAAGGTGTTAGTCCATGAGTTGATGGTTTTGATGACAACAACCTTAGAATAAGATTATAAAATATAAATACTAACATTATAGTTTAGATATATATGTATATGCAGGATTTAACCATGCAGGTACCAAGAATGAAGACTGTACAGTATAAAGTTCAAGATATCAAGATTGAAGACTCATGAGTATCAAGATAATCAAGAGTTCAAGATTTCAAGATAAGTATTGAGTCTAGAATTATGTTAAAACTTCACAATAGCACTGAAATCTTCACTCCATTTATCTTTTGGGATGGAACCCATTTCTACCTTTTTAGTGGCTTACAAACCCACGACAAGTAGCTTACAAACCTACGATAAGTGGCTTACAAACCCACGAACATCCTGGTTTTGTACAAGTTCTCGAGACCTGTCATGATGAGATATTCTGCAGGAAGAAGCTTGCAAAACTAGTTCAAAATGATTTTCAAAACTACTTCAGAATGATTTTCCAAATTGTTTTTCAAAATGTTTTAGCCTGAAAAAATATCCTTTCAAATGATTTTCAAAAGGATGTTTTAGCCTTAAAATATTCTTTGTTTTTAAACTTTGTTTGTTTTAAACTATCTTTTAATTATAATATATTTATACTTTGATTTAAATATAAAATTATAGTAAAATGTTATATATATATATATATATATTATTCTTTATATTCATCTATGAATTTTATCTATAGTCAAGTATATTTATAAAGTTTAAAATAGTTTTAATATAAGATAAGATTATTTTCAAAGAAAAACAAAACTTCAAAAATTGCTTTGGGTTGTCGACATACCCATGGTGACCATGTCGACATAGTGTCAATTAAAATTCCAAATTCAAATTTCAAAAGAAGTGTCTATTCGCCATAACCTTTCACGAATGGACATGACTGTTGTTCTTCTATAAATAGGGGTTAGTTTCAACGAATTTTATATCAGTTTTTCTGGTTTTTCACTTCTCTTCTTCTTCCACATTTTCTTAATCAAAATCCTATCATTACTCTGCCGAAATCAACATTGAATCTAACTAGATTATCTCTGGTTTGATTCTCTATCACTATCTCAACAAGATCCAAGTGCTATTCAGAGTTATAGGCTTCTTTGTAATCTATCTAGCGAGAAAAGGTGTGATTGTAGCCTTGGAAATCAATCAAGCGAGAAAAGGTGTGATTGTAGCCTTGGAAATCAATTGGGTGAACTTGTTGCCCCGGAAATCAAGTATCTCTACCTAGAGGATTGTGATTCTGGAGGGTGTACCTCGTAGTCTTGAAATCGAGGGTTGTAATTGTTGAATTGCTTTTGAAAGGAAATCCGTACTTAGTTGTGCAAGACTGGATGTAGGGTAACCCCAAACCAGTATAAAATCCGGTGTGTTCTTTCCTTTACTGCATTTACTTTATTTCTACATCTGTGTTTGTTTCTGTGATCATATCTGTGTCTGAATATTGCATACATTTGTGTTCAATTTAACATAAACTCAAAAAGATTTAGTAATTTCTTAAAAACACTATTCACCCCCCCTCTAGTGTTATTCCTAGCCTTAAGATCCGTAATCCGCATTCCTCACATAAGCAAGGATGATCAACGGATACTGTCAATCAACACCCGAAGATAGGCAGGACTAGGAGCAGATGCCCAGGAATAGGTGTTTGAAAGCATAGGTTCTCAAATTTTTGAATCGGTGTACGATTAGGATCTTCATGACTGCGCTCGCAACCTAGCGGGATTTTCTTGACAGAGGATAAGTAAGGATAGTCGTTGAAGGTTGAAAACAGGAGCTACCAAACTCCCCCGATCTAGGATTAGCATCTGAAGAGTATAATCGGACCGAGGGTAATCCGATAATTTTCCAAACATGATTAACCATTGGCCAATGCTTCGACATTGGAAAGGTCAGAGACCAACGCTCGGATTTTGGCATTTGGAGCTAAGAGTCCCAAAAACATAAGTCGCCATGTGATAGAACAACATAGAAGTTATGGTTTCACTCACAGGACTTTGCCAAGACTTAACAGTGTAAACTATGGATAACACCTATCACGCCAAATTATCGATGAGACTAGGGACGTGATGAGATAAATGTCCAAACTATTGTTCCCTAAAGATAGGGTTAGCACGGAACTTGGATTATTTATAACTCGTTAATAGTTGAAGGAAACTCGACCTAACATAAGTAGGAATAATCGTAGAGTTGGTAAAATTATAATTTTGTTTAGCCAAATAGAACACTTTGGGGGCCATAAACAGGATTATGTAATGGAATATAACTAAAGCAATGGTAGTAGTTTTATTTATATGCACAGAGTTGTAGTAAATAAAAGCACTTCATGAAGATCAACATATATAATATGGATAAATTGTGGTACAAGCAATTATATTATATATCCAGGCAGTTGTATGTGGGCAGGTATAGTATATAAAAATGCGGAAACGTAAATGGAATAAAAGATTGCACAGGAAAAGTAGTCTTTAATTGCATCTGTAACGACCCTGAATTTCGAATAAATTAAATTGGGAATATTTAATTAATTTTAAATATTTGAACGATGATTTAATTTGAATCCCCGATATAAATTTGAAATTGGCGATAAAATTTTAAATTTAATCTAGTGTAAGTTGAATAAAAATTCGAATCTTCAATTTTAAGTTGAAGAAAAATATTTCAAAAGCTTTTAAAATTCATATTGATAACACTGAAGATAATAGAAACTTCAGAACCAAATTTAAAACTGTTCTGTTCAGTTTTGAATTTTACTGTTTAAATCGATATTTAAAAATAGTCATTTTTTCAAACAGTCTCGAAATTCGACGAAACCAGTTCTATTGGGTCCGGAATGTTGTATTATTGCCGGATTTCAATTTTCATAATTTTCTGAGTTGATACGTGAGCACACGATATGTAAACGCGTTAAAGCTTTAACGATATTCAATTTAAATTTGAAATTTAAATTTAAGTCAAATGTCTGCACGTTCTCTTCCCTTAGCTTCAGCCTGAAATCACGCGGAGATCACGAAAATAAATCGTGCGACCCATCTCCTTTCGTTTCAAATACGTCCTCATTCCTCTCGTTCCATCCCCAAATCTCTACCGCAAACAAAAGAAAAGGTCACGTTCAAATTAACAGATAGCCAAGCTTTATTCTTCAAACCAATTCGTTCTCCCCAAGTTAAATGTCCACTGAAATCTCGAAATCGAAAATGGCGACCGGAAAATCAATTGAAGGTCGCGACGTAGGCATGGAGGGAGTATCGTTCGGGGGCATCCGCGAGTAGCTCGCGATTGATCAATTTGAGCTCGGTAGTGGCTCGAAGCAATGGAGGCGCGCGTGTTCGTCATCGCGAGTTCGAGGAGGGTTCGAGGAATTTCAGGCGTGTAAGCTCGAAGTCGATGCCGCGATGGTGTTCATTCGCAAGGATGTCGAAGTCGTGAGGCATTCTGGGTGGTCTCGGGGTCGCGTGGCGATCTGGAAGGGGCGGCGGCGACAGTTGCGGAGGCGGCGCATGGGTGCCGATCGAGTTAGGATTTGGAGTTCGGGGTCGAGCAAGACTGGGTCGCGAATTCAAAGTTCATGATAACAGTAAGGTAATTGATTTTTGTTTTTTCCCTTTGTTTTGAAATTTTAAATGATAAATACTAGAAATTTATTTTGCCTATTCAAAGAAGAAAAGAAAAACTATATGCGTTTGATATAAACCGTTTAAGCAGAAATAGGTATATACATGGATACAGGAAGAAGTTTCTGTTAATTGCAGAAAGGGAAAACAAAATATTTTAATAAATATATGTACAAGAAATTTATTTTTATAAGAATTTGGAAGAAAATATATATGTAATAAAAGAAAAATATACTCATGCCTATTTTAGTTAATTTAAGAAATTGGTTTAGATAAAATTATAAGTTAATTTAATTATCAAATGAAAAATATTATTTATAAAGGGAATTTGTTAGAAGTTCAATCTATTAGGTGAAATGATTATTAAAGGAAATTTTTGGTTTAAAATTAAATTTATAAATTCGTTGGATAATTAAAATTACAAAACGGAAATTTGTTATTCGATTTATTTCGAATATTAACGAATTGAATAAAATTGTTTATGCCAGGTTAAAAAAATCGAGAAAACAAAACTGAAATGGAAATGGATGGCAAATTAAAAGCTAAGGTGAGATCTTCTCACTCAGATTTGAAATTGAATTGCAGTTATTGACTGTTTGATTTCTGTTTGAATGTGCTATTAGATATGATAGGATATATCTATATATATAGCAGTATATACATATTGGCATATGTATATATTGGATTGATTGATTTCCCGCCTCGTATAGCGGATGAGACCCTATTGCGCCGTTAGTAAGCGGATTTATAAAAACCTATATACCGCGATAATTCCGTACTGGAGCGGAATTGGTATTGTGCTAACATCTTTGGATGCAGGGAAACAGGTTGGAGGGATCCAACTGGACCCCTCACATTGATTGAATTTATTTCTACTGTGATGTGATAATCTGTGAATGATTATTGTTGTTATTGAATTGATATCTGGAAATTGTTTGAAAAGCTAAAATTTAGCTGAATAGATGTTTTGACATCATTGGATTCCAAAAATAAACGAAATTGAATTTTTGAAATAAAAGTAGAAATTTCTAAGTGAATCAATCTTTGAAACTGAATAAATTTTAAAGAAAGAAAATTTTAAAGTATAAAAAGTTAATTTTTATAATCTTATCGAATTAATTCCAGAATCAAGTGAAAATGTTAAATAAATGGATTTCGTAAAATAGTGATTATAAATTGAAGAATTAAATTTAAGAATTTGGATTTTTAAATAGACTGAAAGAAACAATTGAAATATATTTTCTTTGAAAAGAATTTATTTAAAAAGAGATAGGTTGGAAATCCAATTAGAAATTTAATTGGTAAGTTGAAACGATTTGGGAAATCAATGTAAAATGATTTCAAATTTAAAGAATCCTTTTAAAAACAGGATGTTGAGTAATTTGAGAAAAATAAGGAATTTATTTAGTAGTGATAAATAAAATTAGAAATCAATCTGTAATTGATTTAGTATTTGGAGAAGAACTTTGAGAAATCGGTATGGAATCTTTTATTTAAAGTTGAAAATAAATTTAGAAATCAATATTGAAATTGATTTGGTATTGAAGTTTTAATCAATGGAATTGGAATTTATAAAAGTTGGTTATAAATCCGAAATCACTTATTTTGATAAGTAGAGTATAGAAGTTGATAAAAAGAAGATTTACAAGTCGAAGTGTTATTAAAATAGAAGTAGCATTTATAACCGTGTTTATAAATTCGAAAGCGATGGAATTTGATGAATTAAATATAGAAGATTATCAGAGTAGATATATTCGCGATTTTGGATAGCGAATTCCTATTGAAATGAAAATGTGTAGAAATGATTGGAATTGGGTTAAATGAAGTATATTCACGATTTTGGACAGTGAATATATTTTTAAGTAAAAATGGTTATGTTTGGGAAAGCGATATTATAAATGAAGTTAATTGTTTAAAAAGATGTTTTTAAAACGTATTAAATATCGAAATCATAGATTTCAACATTTATTGTTGAAATAGACGTTTTCGAAAAATAAGGAAATGGTGGACTATAACACTGTTGTTATAGTAAATGATTTCCAAAAGGAAATGTTTTATATAGTATTGGGATTTATATATCTATCTAAATTTCGAATCCCTATACTAGTGATTTTGAGTCGTCGTAACGATGTTTTACGCAACATTCGTTTTGACTCAAATAGATGTCAAATTTATGATTTCCTTAAAGAATGAATATATACTTAATATTGTTTTAAGTATATCGAATATTTTCAAATGTTGAAAATAAATGATTTGTGAATTACTTATTTTTAAATAAGTATGGAAATGCTTTTCCAATATGAAATGAACTGTTTTGAGATTTTATCTTCAAAGATAAAATTGAAAGGTGAATATTTGAGATTTGTTTTCAAATGATTAAGTGTGGAAATTGTATATCTAGTAAAGATATTTTGGAAAAATAAATAATTTGGAAAATTATTTGGAATCTGATGATGTTGCGCATCTTTATTGATAGTTAAATAACCGACTATCAATAATTACCTTTAGATAGGTATTTGTTGTGAATTGGATGAATTTGAATGCCACACTTATTTTTGAATAATCGCTCACTATTCGGGTTAGCCGGGAAAGGACCATGGGGTCGTATAACCCATTCCGAATATGTGATACGTCGTTATGAATCGCATTTGAAGACCGGTGTTGAAGACCGGATATTTTTGAAAACGGAAGGATTACCGTCGAGTTACTCTACATCGACTGATCTTCGATTTAGAGGTTTTATCACCCTTAGTGACGGGAAGTCCTGACGTGATTGAAAATTATCCGGATATGCAAGGGCTTCGTGAGAAGTGCCTTCGGTTCTGTTCGATCCCGGAACAGACTTGTATGGATTGTGTGTCTGACGTTACAATTTGAGATATAAAGCTGATTTCTTTCAAATACATTTCTGTTGGTGGCGGAGAATTTATTCTCTTAGCTTAACACCCTTCTCTGAGACGTACGAGCTCAGAGGTTATGTAGTTGAAATTTATCAGCGATATATCCCAATTTGGTAACGTGGCATACTGAGTGTTGCTGTGAAATGATCAGTGTTTGATCATTTGTGATATGATCATTTGTTTGATCTTATATCTTTGTGATCATAGGTTGATCATTTTTGTTTGACCCGAAGCAGGGCTTTTTGAGAAAGCGTAGCTTTGTGGACGAGACTTCATCGAGCCTCACACCCCGGAAATGGTCGAAACAGGAAGGATGCAGCAAGGTTCTAGGGAGTAGCGCCCCTTAGTGTATGTCATTCCTTCTGGATAGAGGTGGTATCATGGTATGGAGCCCAGATACTTAACCTATGTGGTTGCTGCATTATTATCTATGTGGTTTGTTGGAAATCGGGGATCCTCGGGAAGATCGGTTACGATCGGGGGATGGCATACGCGTGTCAGTAGTTACCTATTTTTGCAGAGGTAACCCGGCCTTGTGTTGGCAGAGATCCGGTTAGGTTCTCGGGTCGTCTATTCCAGGGACGTACCCATCGTGGAAAAGGAAGTTCCTTAGCCTGACCATTTGTTGGAAATCCAAACTCCAATACGAACTTTGTACGGTATTAGTTGTAGAACCTGCCATTTACGTACGGTGGTCACCACTGTTTAGATGGTAGCTATAGTAGGCATACGATACTGGTCGTATGTTGGCTAAGATTAATATTATACTTTCGAAATGTTTTCTACACTATGCACTAATAATAATATCAAAAATGATTTGATTTTTTTGCGTAGTAAGCATCTTTGACTATCATAAGAAGAAATCTCCTCCAAGTCTGCGTTTGCATTGTGTGTGTGGTGGGAGGTCTTATGGTAGTTTCATTTTCCAAAAGCATTGCGAAATTACTTTAAAGTTTCCTGCTGTTTATTTTAAAGATAAACTGTTTTACGATCTCACACCAGTCACCATGACTGACTCGGAGTTTATTGTTCCCTTCTAAACTCTGGGTGCCCACCATTTTGCACACGGGCAGCCTAGAGTTATATTATCAGGATATTCTGGATATTCTGGAGCTTGGAGCTAAGCTGGATGACGAGACGTAGTAATTGTATCTGATATATTTATTCCGCTGTGTATTCTGTATGAGGATAAGTTTATATAACTGTCCATTGATGTGATGTATTGTATTGAGTTGTATACTGACTCTGATGATATGATGTGATGTAATGTAATAACAGATATAATTCTTTTGTTTTAAAGATTATTCATTTATCTATTATATTTTGTTCCGCTGCGATATGTGAGATTCTGATATTGTTTTCCTGTTCTGTTGTTGTTCTTCTTTCTTTTTCTTCTATCTTCTTCTTCTACCTCTTTCTTCTTTCTTAAAACCATAACTTTTCGGGTTTCCGGCATTCGATGGCTCAGCGGTCGATAAAGTGAGTATCGATGTTGAATTTTCGAAAGTCGAAAATTTCGGGATGTTACAAGTGGTATCAAAGCACATGGTTAAGCGACAACCCTGCTCTGTTGGGTGTTACTCATTAGAGATAGAGTCAGTAGTACTCTAGAATGAGTTGAGTGTAATAATAGATATGAGCGCGTATTTGTTAGTGAATATAAAATTGTTTTGTATTGTGTTGACTTATCGGTTGATTGTTTATGGATTCTGGTCGGTGCAGTCTAGCTAACTGTAGTCGATAGGGGTTTCTAAACTCTTAAACAAGGTAAACCGACACAGTATTATTTTAAATAGGGTAAATGAAATAATTTTGCCCAAAGCTATTTTGTATAAGAAAAAGAAATAATTTTCTGTAAATTATTATGATATATGGATGCATGGTTGTTAGGAAGTAATGATGTTAATTATCCCCATTAATATATATGTGGAAATTGTAAATGAAATTGGAATTAAAACAAAGAACCAAGAAATAAATTCACATACTAATGAAATTAGAGAATGTAAATTAAAACGGAATTCCAGAAAAGTTTTTGGAAATGTGAATTGTAAATTAAAACGGAATTCCAGAGAAGTTTTTGGAAATGTTTTGAAAGGAACTTGAAAATTTTGGAGATTTGGAAAGTTAAATCATTTTTGGAGTTGAAAATGAATTTCAAAGGTTTTGAAAAGTATTTTAGAGAGATGAAAGCTCTAAACTCTTTTCGGTCGCTGGAAAATAACTTCGGTAATGACTGCAGCATTATCGATGTTCATTTTCGGGTTTCCAAAAGAGAAATTGCTGCCAAGTTGTTTTAAATGAAAGTTGTTTGGAAAATTGAGTTTTGTTTTGGAAATTCAAAGAATAATTTGAATTGTTTTCAAATGATTTTGAAATGTTGGTAAGATTCTGGAATACCATATGAAAATATCTATGAATATTATGAAGTTGAATTAGATAAATTGAGACTTGAATTGTGAACTAAATAAAAGAATGATTCGAATTTGCAGATAAATTCAAGTAAGTAGAAATAAATTTCTGAATGAATGAAATTTACAATTGCAAGTAAATGAAATTAAAGATGAATGTTAAACTCTGTTTTGAATTTGTTAGCAATTGTAATTCAAGCTGAATATTGGAAATTGGAATTTGTAACGAATTAGTAATTGGAACTAATTTAAAATAGTACAGTTGTGAAAAAAAGGTAGTTGATAAATTCAATATTCAAAAGTAAACTGAATCCAAATTAGATTGAAATTGAATTCAAATAAATTGAAATGTAAAGTTGAATGAAAATAGATATATAACTTCAACCGTGAAGTAAAGATGATATAAGTAGTTTATATTGAAAATTTGTAATTGAATTTGCAAAATGATTTGAATGATGTGACTAGATATAATGGCTAGTAGGATATACAGGTATAAAGGAATTGAATTTGATTTCACAGATAATTTGAATTGCTCGAAAAAGGTACGTATTTGAGTTTTAATATGAGTTTTTGATGATTTCTCTCTAGCCGCTTGGCTTTTTCTTTTTCTTTTTGAAATCTGAGAGTCCGTAGGGACGTTTTGTAGCCGTACCGTATTAGCCGCGCAAAGGAGACGCTGGCGAAATTTTTCGGAAATTTAGGGCGTTAGAAAATTTTTGAGAAATTTTGAGAGTTTAAAATTTGAATTTAAACACGAATTTGAATTTTGAAGTAAACAATGTTGTTTAAAACTCATAATTGAAGTTAGAAAGCAAGATTGAATTGATAACAAATCTTTAGTAGAGAGATTTGTTTTGATGAATTGATAAAACTATTTAGATTGTGAAAAATGATAGACGAGTTAAGGGCATTTTTTCTTAACTTGTAATTTCGAGGACGAAATTCTTTTAAGGAGGGAAGTTTGTAACGACCCTGAATTTCGAATAAATTAAATTGGGAATATTTAATTAATTTTAAATATTTGAACGATGATTTAATTTGAATCCCCGATATAAATTTGAAATTGGCGATAAAATTTTAAATTTAATCTAGTGTAAGTTGAATAAAAATTCGAATCTTCAATTTTAAGTTGAAGAAAAATATTTCAAAAGCTTTTAAAATTCATATTGATAACACTGAAGATAATAGAAACTTCAGAACCAAATTTAAAACTGTTCTGTTCAGTTTTGAATTTTACTGTTTAAATCGATATTTAAAAATAGTCATTTTTTTCAAACAGTCTCGGAATTCGACGAAACCAGTTCTATTGGGTCCGGAATGTTGTATTATTGCCGGATTTCAATTTTCATAATTTTCTGAGTTGATACATGAGCACACGATATGTAAACGCGTTAAAGCTTTAACGATATTCAATTTAAATTTGAAATTTAAATTTAAGTCAAATGTCTGCACGTTCTCTTCCCTTAGCTTCAGCCTGAAATCACGCGGAGATCACGAAAATAAATCGTGCGACCCATCTCCTTTCGTTTCAAATACGTCCTCATTCCTCTCGTTCCATCCCCAAATCTCTACCGCAAACAAAAGAAAAGGCCACGTTCAAATTAACAGATAGCCAAGCTTTATTCTTCAAACCAATTCGTTCTCCCCAAGTTAAATGTCCACTGAAATCTCGAAATCGAAAATGGCGACCGGAAAATCAATTGAAGGTCGCGACGTAGGCATGGAGGGAGTATCGTTCGGGGGCATCCGCGAGTAGCTCGCGATTGATCAATTTGAGCTCGGTAGTGGCTCGAAGCAATGGAGGCGCGCGTGTTCGTCATCGCGAGTTCGAGGAGGGTTCGAGGAATTTCAGGCGTGTAAGCTCGAAGTCGATGCCGCGATGGTGTTCATTCGCAAGGATGTCGAAGTCGCGAGGCATTCTGGGTGGTCTCGGGGTCGCGTGGCGATCTGGAAGGGGCGGCGGCGACAGTTGCGGAGGCGGCGCATGGGTGCCGATCGAGTTAGGATTTGGAGTTCGGGGTCGAGCAAGACTGGGTCGCGAATTCGAAGTTCATGATAACAGTAAGGTAATTGATTTTTGTTTTTTCCCTTTGTTTTGAAATTTTAAATGATAAATACTAGAAATTTATTTTTCCTATTCAAAGAAGAAAAGAAAAACTATATGCGTTTGATATAAACCGTTTAAGCAGAAATAGGTATATACATGGATACAGGAAGAAGTTTCTGTTAATTGCAGAAAGGGAAAACAAAATATTTTAATAAATATATGTACAAGAAATTTATTTTTATAAGAATTTGGAAGAAAATATATATGTAATAAAAGAAAAATATACTCATGCCTATTTTAGTTAATTTAAGAAATTGGTTTAGATAAAATTATAAGTTAATTTAATTATCAAATGAAAAATATTATTTATAAAGGGAATTTGTTAGAAGTTCAATCTATTAGGTGAAATGATTATTAAAGGAAATTTTTGGTTTAAAATTAAATTTATAAATTCGTTGGATAATTAAAATTACAAAACGGAAATTTGTTATTCGATTTATTTTGAATATTAACGAATTGAATAAAATTGTTTATGCCAGGTTAAAAAAATCGAGAAAACAAAACTGAAATGGAAATGGATGGCAAATTAAAAGCTAAGGTGAGATCTTCTCACTCAGATTTGAAATTGAATTGCAGTTATTGACTGTTTGATTTCTGTTTGAATGTGCTATTAGATATGATAGGATATATCTATATATATAGCAGTATATACATATTGGCATATGTATATATTGGATTGATTGATTTCCCGCCTCGTATAGCGGATGAGACCCTATTGCGCCGTTAGTAAGCGGATTTATAAAAACCTATATACCGCGATAATTCCGTACTGGAGCGGAATTGGTATTGTGCTAACATCTTTGGATGCAGGGAAACAGGTTGGAGGGATCCAACTGGACCCCTCACATTGATTGAATTTATTTCTACTATGATGTGATAATCTGTGAATGATTATTGTTGTTATTGAATTGATATCTGGAAATTGTTTGAAAAGCTAAAATTTAGCTGAATAGATGTTTTGACATCATTGGATTCCAAAAATAAACGAAATTGAATTTTTGAAATAAAAGTAGAAATTTCTAAGTGAATCAATCTTTGAAACTGAATAAATTTTAAAGAAAGAAAATTTTAAAGTATAAAAAGTTAATTTTTATAATCTTATCGAATTAATTCCAGAATCAAGTGAAAATGTTAAATAAATGGATTTCGTAAAATAGTGATTATAAATTGAAGAATTAAATTTAAGAATTTGGATTTTTAAATAGACTGAAAGAAACAATTGAAATATATTTTCTTTGAAAAGAATTTATTTAAAAAGAGATAGGTTGGAAATCCAATTAGAAATTTAATTGGTAAGTTGAAACGATTTGGGAAATCAATGTAAAATGATTTCAAATTTAAAGAATCCTTTTAAAAACAGGATGTTGAGTAATTTGAGAAAAATAAGGAATTTATTTAGTAGTGATAAATAAAATTAGAAATCAATCTGTAATTGATTTAGTATTTGGAGAAGAACTTTGAGAAATCAGTATGGAATCTTTTATTTAAAGTTGAAAATAAATTTAGAAATCAATATTGAAATTGATTTGGTATTGAAGTTTTAATCAATGGAATTGGAATTTATAAAAGTTGGTTATAAATCCGAAATCACTTATTTTGATAAGTAGAGTATAGAAGTTGATAAAAAGAAGATTTACAAGTCGAAGTGTTATTAAAATAGAAGTAGCATTTATAACCGTGTTTATAAATTCGAAAGCGATGGAATTTGATGAATTAAATATAGAAGATTATCAGAGTAGATATATTCGCGATTTTGGATAGCGAATTCCTATTGAAATGAAAATGTGTAGAAATGATTGGAATTGGGTTAAATGAAGTATATTCACGATTTTGGACAGTGAATATATTTTTAAGTAAAAATGGTTATGTTTGGGAAAGCGATATTATAAATGAAGTTAATTGTTTAAAAAGATGTTTTTAAAACGTATTAAATATCGAAATCATAGATTTCAACATTTATTGTTGAAATAGACGTTTTCGAAAAATAAGGAAATGGTGGACTATAACACTGTTGTTATAGTAAATGATTTCCAAAAGGAAATGTTTTATATAGTATTGGGATTTATATATCTATCTAAATTTCGAATCCCTATACTAGTGATTTTGAGTCGTCGTAACGATGTTTTACGCAACATTCGTTTTGACTCAAATAGATGTCAAATTTATGATTTCCTTAAAGAATGAATATATACTTAATATTGTTTTAAGTATATCGAATATTTTCAAATGTTGAAAATAAATGATTTGTGAATTACTTATTTTTAAATAAGTATGGAAATGCTTTTCCAATATGAAATGAACTGTTTTGAGATTTTATCTTCAAAGATAAAATTGAAAGGTGAATATTTGAGATTTGTTTTCAAATGATTAAGTGTGGAAATTGTATATCTAGTAAAGATATTTTGGAAAAATAAATAATTTGGAAAATTATTTGGAATCTGATGATGTTGCGCATCTTTATTGATAGTTAAATAACCGACTATCAATAATTACCTTTAGATAGGTATTTGTTGTGAATTGGATGAATTTGAATGCCACACTTATTTTTGAATAATCGCTCACTATTCGGGTTAGCCGGGAAAGGACCATGGGGTCGTATAACCCATTCCGAATATGTGATACGTCGTTATGAATCGCATTTGAAGACCGGTGTTGAAGACCGGATATTTTTGAAAACGGAAGGATTACCGTCGAGTTACTCTACATCGACTGATCTTCGATTTAGAGGTTTTATCACCCTTAGTGACGGGAAGTCCTGACGTGATTGAAAATTATCCGGATATGCAAGGGCTTCGTGAGAAGTGCCTTCGGTTCTGTTCGATCCCGGAACAGACTTGTATGGATTGTGTGTCTGACGTTACAATTTGAGATATAAAGCTGATTTCTTTCAAATACATTTCTGTTGGTGGCGGAGAATTTATTCTCTTAGCTTAACACCCTTCTCTGAGACGTACGAGCTCAGAGGTTATGTAGTTGAAATTTATCAGCGATATATCCCAATTTGGTAACGTGGCATACTGAGTGTTGCTGTGAAATGATCAGTGTTTGATCATTTGTGATATGATCATTTGTTTGATCTTATATCTTTGTGATCATAGGTTGATCATTTTTGTTTGACCCGAAGCAGGGCTTTTTGAGAAAGCGTAGCTTTGTGGACGAGACTTCATCGAGCCTCACACCCCGGAAATGGTCGAAACAGGAAGGATGCAGCAAGGTTCTAGGGAGTAGCGCCCCTTAGTGTATGTCATTCCTTCTGGATAGAGGTGGTATCATGGTATGGAGCCCAGATACTTAACCTATGTGGTTGCTGCATTATTATCTATGTGGTTTGTTGGAAATCGGGGATCCTCGGGAAGATCGGTTACGATCGGGGGATGGCATACGCGTGTCAGTAGTTACCTATTTTTGCAGAGGTAACCCGGCCTTGTGTTGGCAGAGATCCGGTTAGGTTCTCGGGTCGTCTATTCCAGGGACGTACCCATCGTGGAAAAGGAAGTTCCTTAGCCTGACCATTTGTTGGAAATCCAAACTCCAATACGAACTTTGTACGGTATTAGTTGTAGAACCTGCCATTTACGTACGGTGGTCACCACTGTTTAGATGGTAGCTATAATAGGCATACGATACTGGTCGTATGTTGGCTAAGATTAATATTATACTTTCGAAATGTTTTCTACACTATGCACTAATAATAATATCAAAAATGATTTGATTTTTTTGCGTAGTAAGCATCTTTGACTATCATAAGAAGAAATCTCCTCCAAGTCTACGTTTGCATTGTGTGTGTGGTGGGAGGTCTTATGGTAGTTTCATTTTCCAAAAGCATTGCGAAATTACTTTAAAGTTTCCTGCTGTTTATTTTAAAGATAAACTGTTTTACGATCTCACACCAGTCACCATGACTGACTCGGAGTTTATTGTTCCCTTCTAAACTCTGGGTGCCCACCATTTTCCACACGGGCAGCCTAGAGTTATATTATCAGGATATTCTGGATATTCTGGAGCTTGGAGCTAAGCTGGATGACGAGACGTAGTAATTGTATCTGATATATTTATTCCGCTGTGTATTCTGTATGAGGACAAGTTTATATAACTGTCCATTGATGTGATGTATTGTATTGAGTTGTATACTGACTC
Source organism: Allium fistulosum (assembly GCA_030737815.1). Taxonomy (NCBI): domain Eukaryota; kingdom Viridiplantae; phylum Streptophyta; class Magnoliopsida; order Asparagales; family Amaryllidaceae; genus Allium; species Allium fistulosum. Next base: position 744,747,996 of record CM060902.1, read on the forward strand.
TGATGATATGATGTGATGTAATGTAATAACAGATATAATTCTTTTGTTTTAAAGATTATTCATTTATCTATTATATTTTGTTCCGCTGCGATATGTGAGATTCTGATATTGTTTTCCTGTTCTGTTGTTGTTCTTCTTTCTTTTTCTTCTATCTTCTTCTTCTACCTCTTTCTTCTTTCTTAAAACCATAACTTTTCGGGTTTCCGGCATTCGATGGCTCAGCAGTCGATAAAGTGAGTATCGATGTTGAATTTTCGAAAGTCGAAAATTTCGGGATGTTACAGCATCACTTTTTATATACAATAATGTTTGCAGGGGCTGCTCTCCCAGAAACATGGCCTATATACGACAAAAAGGAAGGACAAAGGGTGTAACTCAAAAATAGACACTCGAAAACCATTTCACAATCAATAGGAAATCAACCAGGAGCTCACTTCTTATGACTCTTCTTCTTCCTGGCCTTGCTGTCTGAGCCATCTTGTGGCCTCTTCTAGCCCTTTTCATCTCTGGGTGTGCTGCCTTTAGAAGGGGTTAGTGTCGCCTTCGAAGATAATGATGGAAAAATCTTTAAGATGGTCGATAGCAGGTTCGAAAGCCTCCACGGTAGCGTCGATGGTGTCGCTCTTCGGAGGACGGATAGTGACAGGATGGATACGAGAAGAAGATTTAGGCTCTTCATTGCTTGTAGGCTTTTCAAGACTAAGTTCAGTTTTAATCTTAACCTTGGTCATCTCGATTCTCCACTTCTATGCCATGGAAATGGACTCGGTCATGCCCAAGGCACTACTTATAGTGATGTCTTCCCCCAAGGATTGGAAACGTTACCTAACCCATCCAAAGATGCTGCCCTTTCAGAATCAAGACCCAAAATAAAGCTGGAGGGAAGGCTTGGAATGATTAGTCCTGTAGTCACGGAGGTTGACTCAGTGGTAATAACAGAAGTGTTTGTACCTTGAGTGATTGGCGGCGAAGGAGGTTGAAGAGAAGGATGATCTATAACTTCACAAATGGAGAAGTATAGGTTAATTACAACCTCTGGCAAGAACTTAAGGACTTCGAATACTAGAGAAACAAGGGATATCCCTTTTCCTGGACTTAGTTAGTGAACATGAGATTTAGAGATTTCCCCTCTCCGAGTGAATGTTGAGTTGGTGGATCGACAAGGGGGAACATAGGGTTCAATAGGAGTGATTGCTGCAAAAGTTGGGATAATTTGGATGGCCTTAGAGTTAGCCCCTCGGTATTAGGAATTTCCATTTTAAGGCCTTGAGATTTGGAAGTTAACGATTTAGCCTGACCCGATGTGCTTGGGTTGACAGGAGTTTCAGCAGCAGTTTTAGCGATTGTATCTTCCGCGGCCAGGATAGCCTTTCCCTCTTCAAGTTTCAGGATGTCTTCAGTATTAAGGTACTTGGCTTTCAGCTCGTCTTCGGTGAGGCCTTCCCCAATCGCTTTTGCATAGCGCAACACTTCCACCTAGACATCGATGAAGGCAATGGCATGAGTACTGCCGAACCACTTCAGGTTTTTGTATTGTATTAAATTGGCAAAGAATTGTTGAAGAGTGCTGTTGAGTTCTTCTCTCTCTTTAGCTTTCTTCTCTTTCAGATCGCATAGATCATGTGCAGCTATGGTATAATCAACTTGAGCTTCCAGCGTCTTGACTTTTGGCAGGAGCAATTCGGTGAAACACCCCAAAAATTTAAATTAAATAAAACAAGGACTAAAAATAAAATTTTCTTGACTTTCTAATTTGGCTACGAACTTGGACCATTGTGTTCGCAACGATTTTCTAGACAATTTTCATATATATCACTTCGAAATCTGAGTTAGTACGAAGAAGTTACAAACGTTTGAAAATTGAAAAAGAAAATAAAAGAAAAGTAATTAAGGGTTGACCCTTAAATTTGAATGGTCCAATAATGATCTTGAATGTTCGACCTATATAGGTCGACCTGTGGCATTGAATGGTTGACCATTAACATTAAATATTTGACTATTCTCCATCTCATTTGAATGGGTGTGATTGTTCCTTCGTGCCCAAGTGTCAGATAAGTGTGCATGATCATTGGGAAGATTCTCCAACCTAAATCCAATGGCCTAAACAAATTGTTAAACCCTATAAATTCAAGCCTGATCTAACCTAAAATTCACATAACCATTTACTATAACAAAACTCTGTCAAATTCCAACCTCTCCTCCAACCCTAAAATTCTTCAAAAATCAAAATAAAATCAACCTTGAAGAACGCAAGCAATTAGATCTAGACGTAGCTAGCGGAGCTAGCATTCGAAGGGGCAATTCTCAGCAAAGCACATAGGAAGAGCTTAGGCTTGAGGTGAGTGGGAATTTTTTTGATTAAATGATTATTACAGTTAGGTTTAAACTATTCTAATTGATTTATGGTGTTAGTAAATTATAATTTAAATTGTAAAACTCTTATTTGAAATCTATTATCTAGGGTAGAATTGAAATCACTTAAACGATTAAATCTGACATTGATGCCAGTACACTCCATTTTGTTAATTAAACTAAAAACCCTAAAATTGGTAAATCCTAAATCTGTAAACTCAAAATAGAAATTGACATTAAAATAAAAAATATGGACTACTCGAATTAGTGGTTAGGGTTCACTGGAAACCGCTGATGACAGAATTAAATAAAAATGTACAATCAATGGTTAAAATTAAACAAATCCTAAAATTTAGCCTATGATCGGTCGACCCTTGATCTCCAACAGTCGACCAGTAGCGGTCGACCAGTTAGGACTAGCGGTCGACCGGTTAACATGAAAACTGAAGAATTTGAACCTCGGCCTAAGGACCAGGTTAGCAATAAAAATTATATTAATGTTAATTGCCTGTTTGAGCGTACTTTGGGGCTAAATGTGTATGTTAGAGATAGTATGGAAGCTAGTTCCTGATAAGAGGACGTTAGGTCATTGCATGTTGGGTAAATATTATTTACCTAACTTGGAGGTCAATTATTCAACAGAGGCGATTCTTAATACAAATGGCACTCACAAGAGGTTCCATGGTGGTCGTGCAACACTAACGAGGATGCCGATGAAGTGTGGTCTGGCATAATAGGAATCCTAATATACACGAATTTTGATGCTACGTGATACAATTCTGATGGAGGATCCCGGTGCATGCAATAAGAGGTCAACACTATGATCAAGAGGTGGATATGGATGCGAACGATGAGACACTTGGACAAGTCGGCATTAGGTGTTCCCCCACAATGCATAGTTGGGACTACATGTAGTCATCGGGGGAAAATCGGTTCCCAAGTACCCTATGGGCAGTGATATTAGTGGGGAATGGTCTCCACAGTAGCATTATGCGGTTATATAGGTGGAAATTTATTTCTACAGTAGCCTAGTGGCGGTGTTTCCTTATTAGGTAGCTCTAGGAGCAATGACCGATCGTTGGTCCGAAGGTTCGATACGTAGTTCGATCCTTGTACTAGCTTATACCAGTTGTAGTGTAGGTATGTATTTAACAAGAATACTTAAGTAGAGGACCTTAGGAATTCACAAACACTTGTAGCACACCCTCTGTCGTCTAGAGTAGTATTAAAGTTAACTGCACATGATCATCACACATTAAACTTGTACTCATTCACTAAACTTTTGTCTGACCCAACCCTTCTTTTCAATTTCCACCACTATAGGATGACATGTTAGCAGTTGATTAGGCATAGTACGTAGAGAAAGGAGCTTCATGTTAGAGTTCTCATATTCTTTATTGTTCATTATGTAGTCACCTATTCTATTAACAGTCTATAAAACTTATGTTGTACTTTAGAAACACTGTATGTGGTAATTGTGCATTTTGGAGACTGTTTTGTTTGAAATATCTATTTTTCGGTATTTATATTTTAATTCATTCCGCTGTGATTTCTAAAAGTGTAGAATGTCTTAGAGTTACCCTTATAATTATGCTCTATAATGTTTTAAAATTCCAACAGCTCATATTTCTTGGCACGACACAATTCCAAAAGGCACTCTAAGCTTTGGATCGGTGTGTCCAGAAATGTAGATTGTTGCATTCGAATTCAAACTTCTCTCTTTCGGCATGGAGCTTTTGGATTTCGGTCACCTAGTCCTCGATAGTTTTATCCTTTGCTAGGATGGCTTCATCCTTCGTAGTAAGGGCTAAGTATTTCTTAGCAAGCTGTGTCTTTAAAGTAGCATTGTCTTCGTGAGCAGCCTTTATTAGGCCTTTCATCACAATCTCTGCCTTTTTATGAGCTTTAGTCGTCTCTACAACCAAGTTCTTGGCCTTCCTCTTAGATTCCAAGGCTTCATCCCTCTCTTTTTCCATCTTCTCCAAGTCCTTCTTATACCTCTCTATAAGGCCGTCATAAATTCACTTTCCCGATTCAAACGATTGGATGTTTGTTTAGTTGATTTGGTTGACACTATAGAGCGCATAATAGAGTTTCTTCACTCATAGCCTTGGCCAACAAGCTCCTAGACCCATCCAACCTTGTAGTCCTCTTCTTCTTTAGGAATGTTCTTGATGTCACGATCAAACATGATATCGGTTAAGCAAAGGTCAGGAAAAGCGGCCTGCATGTGAGTTGATGGAGCTAGAATAGGAGTTGGAGGGTAACAATTCCTTTGGATCGAAGAGGAATGGTAGTAGCAAGGGAAAGTGAAGCTAAGGACTATTTTGTTGCAGAGGAAGTTGAGGTTAAGATCGAGGTAGAGGAATGCCAGAGGAGGAACCCCGGGGATTGTGAGAATCTATACGCCTTCTCTTATGATCGTAGGAGTGCCTTTCTTCAGCCCACCTCTTCCTTCTATCTATCACTTTCTGCCTTCCAATATTTTCTATGGGCCTTTTCTTATTTATTCTCTTGCTCTCTACGATATCTAAAATGAGGTGGGTATGGCTCGGATTTGCGCTTCCTCTCTTCGTACATACAAAGTTGGAGCTTGCTGAATCTATCTCTGCCCATGGTACCTGAAATAAAAGCAAGGAGCGTGTCAGCTTCAGTACGTAGGAAAGTAAATGATTGCAAGGAATTTGTGATCATGATCCGAGGAATGTGTGGAGTGTAGGTGTCCCCCTATGTAATCTACGGAACATGTTTGAAAGGAAATAAGGATAGAGTCTCACCACCTTTGGCTAGGAAACTCTCAAACAGGAAGTTGAACCCTAGAGGGCCCTCTTTAAGGAGATCGGCAATTAGAACATCGAAGTTGCTAAGTAAGGCGAAGATACCATCGAAGAAACCAGCTGAAGGAATTTCTTCGCCTGTTGGTGTCATGCATTGTTCTGCTATTTGCTTTGAAGTTTTGATGACAATGCGCTTTGGCCGCGACGAGTCTAGGAATTCAGTGCCTTCAGGAAGATGATTCTCCATATGACTTGTCTCCTCCCTGGTCTGAGTCATCGTCATTATCGTTTCCTTCATCGCCTTAATCCTCTTCATTTTCCTCTTCTTCTCCTTTATCCTCTCCTTCATGAATTGCTTACATACCAACTCTTTTATTCCTGTCTTCTTGAGCTTCATTGGAAACGAGCTCTTTGTTTGCTCCATAAGTAGGTTCATTAATGGTTTCCATACTAGATAGGCCTTGAACATCCCCATGGAGATTATCGCTGGAACTACGAGTGAGGGAAGAAGACCTAGTCGACATTCTAGAGCTGCTCGGAGGAGTTTGAGCAGGAACGTCGAAATGATCAAGATGTAAAAGGTTGTTGGATGAAGGTCCTCATTCATCAGGAGATAAGGGGTAGAGCGATGTTGGATGGGGATTCTCTTAAGGATCGTAAGAGTGTCACCATGCTCTTCACTTGTGTCTCGAGCAGGATTATCTACGAAGTAATTGGATAATAAGCTAAACGCTTATATGGTAGAAATCCTGGTGCAGGAAGAGTGAAAAGAAAAGGATCTTACTACTAGAAATCCAAGGTCTGTTAAAGCCATACGGGCATTGAACAAAGAAGTACTCATTCCTGAAATATAACAATTTATTATGGAGCTTTTCAATGATCTTGCATGGATACCAGGCCTCGATGATCATATAAGAGGACGAATCACGTCGTTGTTTGATGCATAGGAAGTGGGTTAACTGAAGTTTGGAGGTCACTAGAACTGTTTCATGAATAGCATGTATAAGGAGCTCGGTAATGCATAACCTATCCGTTGGGATGGACTTGGGACAGAGCTATCTCGAGCACTTAGAGAAACATGCGTAGGAATGGATTGAAAGGTGGTACACTACTGCCTAAGCACATGTATTTATTACAAATCGTATAGCCTATTGGAGGATTTTGTGCTCGTTGGCCCCATGTAGGAAACAAGGCATCACTTTTAGGGATTCCATGTTGCCGACAAATAGTTTGAAGTGTTTTAGGAGTTAAGGTTGTTGGCAACTGTTCAGGCGGATCATCCAGAACTCTTAAGCCAATGTGTACATTTTAAGGAGGAGGCTATTCTTTAATCAGTTCAGTGGGTACAATTATTCTTTGGAGTTCAGCGGTAATTGAGTGCTTAGGTTCAAAAGGCATAGAAGTGGAAGCCTCGGTAGTGGTAGACCTTACCTTAGGAGGAGTTGATGGCCCGATGCCAATATTGAATCTAGGAGAATGGCGAGTCGTTCTGCATAGGAAAACAAGGCGTTCAACACAGTTAGGATGTTTTATTTTTGAATTTTGCTTTAAATGAGAACCCTTGTGACCAATGCCTAGAACCAAATGGATGTCGACGTGTTTTGACCAACCAGATTCTAGACATTAATCGGGGCAAGTCAAATTGTTAATCTATGCAGTGTGAGTCATGTGTCCTGCACATAACGAACAGACTGTGTGGATAGCTCGCTCATGCTAGAAAATGAGCCCCGTCGTGCGATGAAACTATGTGTCGAGTTTTTCCGTTATCGTTAGATAATCGATAACTGAACTACTGTCCAGAGTGATGTGGAGAATTTATTTTGCATGAGCACAAGGAGTGCATTGAATGGAAATGTTATACAATGGATTTCTTCGAATGTCGGAACTCGTTAAGTGAGACTATTCCTCGAAAAAGAATCATCTCATCGAATTATGAAGTAGTGATTTGCGAGCTACCATGCCAGTTTGATTGTTCCTACTTGTATTTGAAGTGCATAGAATAGTGAGAAATATTGCAAATAGGGAGACCCGAAGTGAACAAAATGATGACCCGAAGTACGACGATCAAAGACTTGAAGTAATCTTGGAAATGACAAATGTAACAGCTCGGTGTTGAGAAGTAATTAATTAAAAATATTAATGATGATTTAATTAATTAAAATGGATTTCAAGAGACTAAGTAGTAATGATTTGGAATTATTTGCACATATTGGAATTTGAATAATAGAATACTAATTGTTGAAATTTAAATTGTTTTGGGAAGAATTATAAAATAAATTTTAGTGCGAAATATTTTGGATATTTATTAATTTGAAGATTGTGAATTATTAATAAAATGCGAAATTTAATTATTTAATTGATATTGATGATATTTAGAATTTAAAATAGTTTTGAATGTATTAAAAGTAATTGAATAATTTTATGAAGTCTAATATTAATAGTTACGAGATTAGAAATATGTTTTAAAAGAAAAGGGAGTTTTAATAATTTAAATAAATGTTGTCTGGAAGCGATGATTGTTTATGAAATTAAAATGTAAAGGTAATTGTAGGGAATAAATTCCATAAACATTGCATAAGGTGGTGATTTCACTTAAATAGGGTAAATAAGATTTACTTATAGAGGTTTGAGTGAATATAAGATAGTTTAAAACAGTATTTATTTTAATATCAAGTCCAACCCCACAAGTGCTAGCTCTTATACATTTCTTAAGTCTAGAAAACTCCTATTACATCAGGTGTTCATTTTCATGCAAGCCTCCACACTCATCTTCCTTATTTCTCAACTTCAGGAGGTAAAAATATAGGATACCCTCTTCCTTTAGAAATCAAAATAAAATCAAACAAATTGTTCTAAATTCTTAAATTTTAATTTGTGCATCTCAACATCTTGCTACACCTCTAGCTTTGAAGAAGTTAGAGTTTTGATCACGATTTAGAATGCTGGAGGTGGATACAATAAAGAAGAAGAGGAGAAGTATTAGGTGAGTATCTTTAATACTCATAAATATATGTCTATTTCATGTGACTGTTTGTATGTGTGTGTGCATTGAATTTATGAAGAGAGTGGTCGGAGAGAGATGGTTGATGATTATAAAAAGCTACTGATGGCTTCTGATTTATGCAAGATCGATAGTCTGCTGTTTGACCGATTGGACGATCAATGGCCTAACCTGATTTTAAAAAAATGTAAATAAAATAAAATTATATATATATATTATGTATCTACTTGGAGGAGATAACAACAAGGATGTGGGTGTTTGGAGGTGGGAAATAGATTGAACGATCAACTGAAAGGTACAACAAGGGTCGGTCTAGAGGTCAACCCCTGAAGCTCCAACCGATTGACCATTACATGTCAGCCAATAGTTCTACCGCTTGCACAAAAGCAAGTGTAGTGTAGTGGTAAGGGCTTGTTCTCTTCTACCACTCCACCCGGGTTCGTGTCCCGAGTTATCCTATTTTTGCAAGGGTGTATTTTAATATTAAATAAATTATATTTGAATTAAATATAAACGTAAGAAATTATACGAAGTAAATATATAATTGTATAAAGAAATTTTGTATTTAATATTAATCATAGATTATTAATATATATATTGATTATTTAAAGAAAATTTGGTTTTTGATTTTTAATAAATCTATATAAATCCTATAAAATTCTAGAAAAATATGAAATGGTTTCTAATTGATATTTTATAATTTTCAAAGTATATTACATGAATTTTTTGAATATAATTTAAAGTCTTGACAAAATATATCTATGTGGATTTTGAATAAAATAAATTGATTAGGATATCATAAATTTATTAATAAATAGTAGTTAATTATGGAAACTTATGAAATGATTATTATAAGTAATATTTGATATTATAAGCTATTTTAAGGTATTTAATAATTAAATGAAGTAGTTTGATGATAATATTATTATTTAATGAAAAATAATAAAGACTAAGTAAATTCTTATTTTAAATTATTACGTAGGATTATGGTGTTTGCTAATGAATTAGGAAGTCTTGAATTTATATGATAAATATAGTGTATTGAATAAGAATTATTTTCTCATATTTAATATAAATATTTAATTAAATTGTTTTATTTCATATTTATTAATTCCTCTCTTATATTTGGTTTTTGAAGATGTTGGTTAGATTACTGGTTTTGATATGATATGGTGATGACAGTTTTCAATACGAATTTGTGATATTGTTATTTTTGGTAATATTTTTATTTATGATATTTTAAATTCTATGTGATGAGGAATCTGAATAAACGGAGTTATAACACCGTCTAGTATGTGAATTTTGATAATATTTCTTCGGTTATTCTTTGAACTCCTTATATAGAATATTATAGAGACTGGGTGTAGTTTATAAGCAATAAATAAATGATTGTGCATCACATGTGGTATGGGATGCTGATAGTATACTTAATCGGTTATTCATTGTAAGTAGATATCACTCAAGTGACGACAATTAGGATATTAAGATTATACTTACGTAAGGTGATGCTCGGGGTAAAGCAAACTCATGGATGATTAAGTTATGGGGGAGTACCTATATACGTATACATACATACATGTGTGAGTGTGTGTATTCATAGATATTATCTACTTGACTATCAAGAAGTGCTTTGGGATATGATTAGGAGTAAGCGGGAATCAGATGGCTAATGTCCACCCTGGTGGGCTGATCGTGGGGTCGCCCTAGATCTATGGCACCTTTATTATATTTCAGATGCGCATCATGGAATTTTAGAGAAGGGCAGTTAGCCTGTCAAGACCCAAAAGTCGACCTTCGAAAATCGGCACCCGTACTTCACTTGTACTCAAAATGCCGTAGATTCAAATGCCGAATCTGGTTCTCGGGAGCTTATAACACAGTTAAGTAAATAACACAGCGGAAGAAATGAATAATACATTGATATACAATATCTGATACAACAGAGTGATACAATGAATATCAATATACATCAGAGATATGATACAACAAATAGTAGCGGAAAAGAAAACGATAATATCAGCAGCGGATAATCTCCATCTCCAAAGCACTAATCCAGAAATAGCTTGGACTCTCAATAACGAGGCACAAAGGTAAGCAAGTGCAGTCCGATCCAAAGACTGAACTAGCTCCAGAAAATCTACCCAACCTGAATATTTGAGAAACCCAACTCTAGACTGCCCGTGTGGAAAATGGTGGGCACCCAGAGTTTAGGAAGGGAACAATAAACTCCGGATCAGTCGTGGGACTGGTGTGAGCAACAAAAACAGTTTATCTTTAAATAAATAGCAGAGAATTTTAAAGTCAATTCGCAATGCTTTTAGAAAATGAAACTACCATAAGACCTCCCGCCACACACACAATGCAAACGCAGAATTGGAGGAGATTTCTTCTTATGATAGTCAAAGATGCTTACTACGCAAAATCAAATCATTTTTGGTATTATTATTAGTGCATAGTGTAGAAAACATTTCGAAAGTAGAATATAAATCTTAGCCAATATACGACCAGTATCGTATGCCTACTATAGCTACCATGTTCAATAGCAGGTTACCGCCACATTCCATGGCAGGTAATACAACTAATACCGTACAAGGTTCGTATTGTTTCTTTGGATTTCCAACAAATGGTCAGGCTAAGGAACTTCCTATGCCACGGTGGGTACGCCCCTGGAATAGATGACCCGAGAACCTAACCGGATCTCTGCCAACACAAGGCCGGGTTACCTCTGCAAAAATAGGTAACTACTGACACGCGTATGCCATCCCTCGATCGTAACCGATCTTCCCGAGGATCCTCGATTTCCAACAAACCACATAATAATAATGCAGCAACCACATAGGTTAAGTATCTGGGCTCCATACCATGATACCACCTCTATCCAGAATGAATGACATACACTAAGGGGCGCTACTCCCTAGAACCTTGCTGCATCCTTCCTGTTTTGACCATTTCCGGGGTGTGAGGTCCGACGAAGTCTCGTCCACAAAGCTACGCTTTCTACAAAGCCATGCTTCGGGTCAAACAAATGATCAACCTATGATCACAAAGATATAAGATCAAACAAATGATCATATCACAAATGATCAAACACTGATCATCACACAGCAACACTCAGCATGTCACATTACCAAATTGGGATATATCGCTGATAAATTTCAACTACATAACCTCTGAGCTCGTACGTCTCAGAGAAGGGTGTTAAGCTAAGAGAATAAATTCTCCACCACCAAACAGAAATGTATTTGAAAGAAATCAGCTTTATATCTCAAAGTGTAATGTCAGACATGTAACCATACAAGTCTGTTCCGGGATCGAACAGAACCGAAGGCACTTCTCACGAAGCCCTTGCAATTCCGGATAACTTTCAATCACGTCCGGACTTCCCATCACAAAAAGAGTGATATAAATCTCTATACCGGCGCGACTCAGTGTAGAGACATTCGACAGGTTGTCCTTTCATTTTCGAAAAATATCCGGTCTTCAACACCGATCTTCAAATGCTATCCATATCGTCGAATCACTTATTCGGAATGGGTTATGTGACACAAAGGTCCTCTCCCGGCTAAACCGAATAGTGAGCGCAATATTTAAAAATATACGGATATTGGGATTTCAATTAAGTCACAACTTAAACCCAAACTTTCTTTTCAAATGGTTTAACAAATTACCATTTCAAATCTTTTAAACAAAAAGATTCATTTTAACAACCTTCAATGGTTTAAAACAATTTCCACATTTTTAATCTTTTAAACAAAAGATTCATTCACAAGTTTTCCAAATTTAATTCCCATTTCAATTGATTAACTCATTAAATCTTTAAAACAAAGATTTAACTCATAGCTTTCAAAACAATTTCATTTCGAATGGTTTAAACAAATCATCATTTTAAATCTGTTGAAAATAAACAGATTCAATTCATAACTTTCAAAAACAATTCATTCATAACTTGGAAAACCATTTTCGCTTCAATATTGAAATTCCTTTAATTAAACTGGAATTTCATTTCTTATCTGAAAGCTTTTATTCTTTTAAAACAACAGTTTCATTTCAGAAAATCTGATTCATTCATATGAGTGGAAATCCAAATTCTCAAAATTATACTTTTAAATGTTTTAAATTCAGATAAACACATTTATAACATTTTCAATCCCTAGTTTCAAATCATAGGATTCAATTCCAAACTTGAATTCAAATTTAAATCAAATTATTTAAATTTTCAAAACTCGATTAAGTTATTCGAAAATAAGACTTATCTTTGAAATTCCATTTCAAAAGCTTTTCACTTTAAACCCAAATTTCCGATTTCAAAATCAATTGAAATTAAAATTTCAATTTTAAAAATATTAACTTTAAATTATCTGTGACTTAATCGATTTCCACGTGAAATCCATATTTGTGTGTGTAAAATTGTAGTCCAGGGGTTTCACACAGTAGTGCAACACAATGAATCATCACATATCAGAATACAGAAATATAATTCGATAAGCGGTATAAGAACAACGCTTATCGTTCATTCACAGATCGTAGATATATAAAGGTCACAGATAAGTAAACTACAGATCACAACATAAATCAGGATGTATCTTAAAGCATCATATATCAGGGATATCAAACAATCAAGTCATTCAATAGAATCTAAACATTCACAAGTGAATTTATTAATCAACTGATTAATTTAAATCAGATGTATCAATTTATTAATCCGGGTTAATTATCGTAATTTAATTACAAATTATTTGAAAATCTTTCTTTCAAATTTATTAGTTAACCCTTAATTATTAACTAAGCATTCTTAAATCAATGAATCAATTAATCTTTAATTATTAAATTAATCTTAATTAATCACATTCATTAATTAATCCTTTAATTTGTTAACAAATAAATTCACACAAATTTCAAACCATTATTCAATTAATAATAAATCAACCCTTAATTAATCACCCTTTGATAAATCATTATTAATTAATTAATTACAATGAGTGATTATCCCTAATTACTAAATCAACTTTAATTAAAATATCCAAAATTAATTTCAATAAGCAATTAATTCCTTAATTACTTTCATTAAGTAATTAATAGATTTATCACATTAGTTTATTGTTTAAAAATTCTTAGTTAATAACTTTCATTAACTATTCTTTAATTACTTTCTAAAGTAATTAACTCAGTTTTAACATTGGTTACAAATTTAAACTTAATAACTTAAAAACTGCTAACTGGCACTGTTTAACATGAAAACAAAGTAACCCGAGTTTTCTCCAGTTTACTTCGAGAAAAACATTAATTTACCCGAGCTAAAACGACATCTTCCCGGGTACGCACTCGAGTAAAACTGGCACTGTTAAAATTTTCTACAGGTTAAACCCTGAACAACATCACTGAGCCTCCCCTGTTCTACTTCGAGTAATACATGAAGCTTCCCCGAGAAAGACACGAACTTGCCTCGAGCATCAACCCGGGCTTTTCTTCCCCAACCCAAAGCAAAACTCCGTCCAGACAAAACGTGCTCGTGCACGTGCACAGCTGACCTGACCACCTCCGGTCGTCACCAGGACTTCGAGCAAATCGAAGGTCATCTCCTCTTCGCTTCCAGCCACCCAACTCCGGTCAGTTCGCCATCGATCTCGAATTCGAGAACGACAAAGCCTGGAAACACTCGACACTTTTAACTCTCCGACCTGTCAACGCCAATCTCTCACGTCTCCGGCCACCGTTGCCACTCGAACTTCGGCGAAGGCTTCGACCTCCTTTCCCTAAAACCCCGAGCTACTCGATCAATTATCGACGAAGAACGAATCGAAAACATCTGCTCTTCCCAAATTAGGTCACCAGAATTCGAACACTTCCCGCCACCACTACAAGGCTTTGATCAACCTCCGACCATTTTTCCTCGACCCATGGCAGACTCTTCTACCTTCAGGAAAAATCCACTCCTTCCAGTCATCTAGATCAACCACGGCATCTCGAAAGGCCAACAACAGGAAACTACAAACTGCTCTAAATCTTGATCACTAAAAATCATGAAACCTATTTCAAAAATCATCATTTCCAATACGCATTCAAATTATAAATATGAATCACCATTTCGTAAAGTTTGAATTTTGACAAAAATTGGGTTTGTTCAGCAAATTGGGTTTCCAGAGATAAATTCTAGGTTGTTTTAATCTTGACTAATTTTTTTAAATTTAGTTTATGATGGTACCAACAATCTTTGTTTGAATCTAAAGTTAAATCATCAACTAGAAAAAGAGTAATTGATTTTTGAAATCAACAGGCCTGAGTTTATGAACTAAGAACAGAGATATTTCAACAGCATGCATATTATACTTCCATATGTATACTGATAACTAAATATATGCACAACCACACACATATCCCAGATATACTTGCACAGATTTAACATTTTAATTTTTAAAGAAAATCGTTACTCACCAGCTTTATGAAAAAGAACAGAGCACCCATGTTGAAACAGTTTGAACTTGAAAAACTGGAAAATGTTTTCCGCTTTGATCTTCTTGCCTTGCTGGGTTACTTGTTGATGGTGAATATTTGTTTGAGTTTGAAATAGTTTACTTTAGATCTTTAATTCGTATGAAAAGGCTGAGATACAAATAAAGGAAGAAGACAGGAATATAAGGAGAAGAAGGTAGACAGGATATCAAGTATTGTACAACTTAGCAGTGATATTTTTCCCTTGCTTCATTCGACCATGCAGATTTTCTTTGGCTAAATGGAGGCTGATATGAAATGTATTATGGCTAGCATTTAATGTTTTGTACAATATCAACTTTTTCTTATTTCCTTCGGCTGTACAAAAATGAAGATGATTTTCTTTGGCTTCCTTTGCAAGCTAACACATATATTTGTTTTGCTTTGGCTTACCAGCCTATACTTAGTTCATTTGTTTGAAGGTATATGTTTATTATACACTTATGTTTTGTAATATTACTTTGCAATATAGAAAAACTTCTATTATAAATTTTACTTTAATACTTATATTTCTATATATATATATATATTTATTTTATAAGTGCATTTGTTTATATCATTTTATATTTATTTTGAAATATAGTTGAACTTCTAGATTTAGTTTATGTTGTTAAATTTATCCAACGTATTTATTTTATACTTTTTATTTGTTTTCGGGGAAACTCGCATCACTTTAATCAATTTATTTTACTATTTTTATTTAAAAATACAATTAATTATTAAGTTAAATATATAGAAATTTTGGGGCCGTTACATTGCCCTTAGGTTGTGTAGCTCTAGCCACTTTTTGTCGCCTAGGCCAGCAATCTGTTACCATAGGGGCGTGATATGAAATCATGACTAGAAGTCCTCGCGTTGACGAGCATATTATGTGGATATTATCACAATTTTAAGGGAGGTAACCAAAGACTGTAGGAGTGGATCCGGACGAGTAGCCCGAGGCTTCTGGAGTAGGCAGGTAGTTGTTAGTCTTCCTTCGGGTTATACATAGAGTGGAAGATATTTTTATTTATACACCTCACCGAAGTATTAGGTATGGATCCAAGTGGATAACCTAGGTGCTGAAAAAGATGAGCGAATAACCATATGGTAATATAACTCTACTTGGGACCTTGTGTTTGTCGTACAGTCAAATTCCCGTCATAATTTATTTCCATATATGACGATGAGATTATACCTGCGATGTGATAAGTGTCCAGAGAATAATGGACCCTTATATCTATTAATATATATGATTTTCAGATAGGTGGCCTATATTTTATATTGATGTTGATAGTTTTTACTCAAGATTGAGAGATATACTTAGAACATTAATATGTGCTAGCCTAATTATACTTGATGATATCTCATATTTGAAGAATTTTGGACTTTGATTGGTGTTTTCCATATTAGAGATGTTTTGATATAGTGTAATTATTATCATTCCATGAATATATTTTTCATCCATGTATATGTACAACCCCTTGATTTAGATATAGTCTGACCCGTGTGTTATTTTGTAATACTGGGGTCGGTAAGAGACATGTTAGGTATAGGGATAGTGAGACCATCTTTTGTATTAAGCATGGGGAGGCTAGTAATTTTGCATAGTAGTTTAACATTTTGTATTGTATTACCACTTTATATTTATTCATATGATGTATATTGGATATACCTTCTATATTTAGTATTATGTATTATCATTACAATTCCGACGAAACATTCTCTGTGTCACTGTACATTGTGTATTGTTCCATCCTGGAGGCACACCTATTTACTGCTTTGTACTGATATTGAGTACGTATAGGTGAGTTACTTATTTCATGTTTTAAATGCATACCAGTGTTAGCCCAAGGGAATATTCACATGTGTGCCCCCACATTGCATTATTCTCCATATTATCCGACAGTATTACTCTACGGTACTCTTGGATAGTATGGATATAAAGGTAAGGTCGTTACAGTTGGTATATATGTCGGTTCAAAGAAATACATTATATATTTGAGATACGAGTCATGTGCCTAGATGAGACTTAGAGTCCATATCCCCATTGGGTGTATTGGGTTGTTACCTTGTAGTAAGGGATAATTGGATTATATATATATATTTATATATATATATATATATTATTTATTATATGCTAATTACTGGGATAATCATCGAGCAACATATTTGTATTTTTCATATTATATATATATATATATATATATATATCTTCTAGAGTTATGGGTGTAAATCTCTATATGAGATACAAGGTAGATCAAAAAGGTATAAAGGTAGAAGTTGGCGATCTTACTAGTAGTTTTAGCTCTTTTAATAAATACTAGACCACGGTATAACTCTAAATAGCGTAGTCTGATTCGTATGGATCAGAGTGCGCAGCGGAATTTGATGGATCACGTTCCACTGAGTTGTTAGGTTATTTAGTTTACTGATTGGCTCGATGGATGCTTTGTGTAAAGGATCCGTCTTGAGTGTAGTATTCGGTGGGAGCTATCACTCAAGGTGAGTATCCACTTAACATTTAATATATTTTGCAATTAGCGGCGGTGTCTTCGATAGTGAAGTTACCACAAGTTGCAATCGAAACTCTTTTCATAGAAGATAAACCGTATGTTTTTATATAAAATTTAAAGTGTAATTAGAAAAAAATTAAGGCTTTTTTATTTACTTTGTAGATGGTTGGTTAGTGATGATTGGATTTTGTAAATAAATTATTTTTGACTAAATTTTAACAAAATAACTTTAAGTGTTTAATATAAGTGATCGTGTGTTTTGATTTAAAAGCCTTTTTGGTTACGGTGTGTGTATATATATTTTTGGAAAATGATATATTAGAAGCTAGCATATTTAGTAATTATAGCCTTTCCAATTAAAGTTATATTTAATATGATATTAGGGAAATGTTTAATTTTCCTTGATAGTTGATTTCATGTGGAAAGTATCTTCAAGTATATAAATGTATTTATTTGATGAGATTTTTTTGAAATTAATATTGTGTTAATTTGTCTGTTTGGTATTTTAAGAATTTTGGTCAATGCGCTCGATCAACATTGATAAGGATTTCTAAACACTAGAACGAGACATATGGATACAAAATTTTGAAAAGATTAGAAAAGTATTGAGAAGTTTTGAAATGTTTGATAAAGTTTTGTAAAGAAATGAAATGATTTGGAAAGCTTTGAAAAGTGATGAAATATTTTGAAATAAGTTGAAATAAATATTTTATAGCATTATTTTGAAGAATGTAAAATTTGATGATTTGAAAGATTTAACTGATATGAATGCTATTTTGAAGTGAGGATAATGTTTTCGAAAATGAAGAATTATTGTTTGAATGAAGTAAATAATTTAAGGAAAGTATAAATAATATTTTTAAGAAAAGATTTTTGAAAGAAAGAATAATATTTTATTGAAATGTCTGAGAATATTTTAAAAAGGATTAAGAAGTGATATAAAATATTTTGATATGGCAAATATTGTTTTGTAATGGAATTTTAAAAAAGTTTAAGATATAAAGATATGTTTGAAATTTTAAAGTTTAGAAATTGTTTTGATTTGAAAATTTTATATTTGAGTCTGTGCAGTTAAAACGCTTAGCAGTTCAAAAGCGGTGGAAGTGCAAAGATTTATAGCGGAGTTAAAGCGGGGATATAGTGAAAAATAGTGGAGGTGCCAAAATCTTAATTAGATATAAAACCAAATGTTTAAATTTAATTTATTATCGCTCTAACATTATTTCTATAGGAAAATGAAACATTGTTTAATCTTATATACCAAAGCCGAACAATACCATGGTTTATGTAGACTAGATTTGGTGATTACGATAGATTTATAACTTATATTGAAACTTCTACCTTAAAATTAGGTCTTTACCCTAACTTTATTAGTTTCATTTAAAATAGAACTATTTAAATCTACCTTTGTATATTAATGTTGCTAAAGCATGTGCTCAAAAGCGTTGATTTAGCGGATGTAGCGGAAAATAGCGAGGCTTAAAGCAGATCTACTATTTAATAATGCTAAATTAAAATAGCATAGCGGTCCAAGAGCGCTATGCGCTATATCGGAGACTTTGCGGGGCTATAGTGGGACTTTAACTGCATAAATTTGGGTATATGCACTATTGTGGTAAAGTAAGTACTCTTTTTGAAAAGATGTTTTAATAAATATTTAGTTATATCTGCATAGAAGTATTGTCTTATAAAATGAATTGTTTATAAATAATAAAGGTGTTTTATATATTTGGATTTATATGACGACTATAGCCATCGAGCATTAATGGATAGCTGAAGTCAGTGGCGAGGCAAAGTTGATCACACGGTCAACATTGTAGCCAATTGGCGAAGTGAGCCACTATAAAATTCATGGCGAGGCATCGTCAGAATAATTATATATTATTATTTGAAACTTGTTTGGTACGTGACGTTGTGATTGTTTGTCTTCCATGTTATGTGGTTCTTCGTGATATATGTGTATATGGTGGATACATATTTATATATTTATGATTTGATATATTGTGATATGTGTATGCTTTCAACCTAAAATTGATTACAAACTATATGTTATTAAAGTGCTTAAGTAAAGAAGCTAATTTTTTGAAAAAAATATTTTTTGATTTACCAATATATTGAAAAATGATTTCGAAAGAAGTTGTAGAGGATGATTATAAAAAAATTATGAAATTAGAAGAAGAAATATAGAAATTATAAAGTATTTTATGAATATTTTGAATAAAATATTAATTTTGTGAGCTCTATTGTACACTGAAATTTTAGAAAAGGGAAAGAAATAAATAATTAATGAAAATAGAATTTGAGATTTTGAGAGAAGTATCTAAAGAAGATTTTGTGTAAAATGTTTTCAAATATTAGTAAAGAATTTTCATTAAAAGTGATAAAGTTATGAAAAGTGAATCTAGGTGTATTTGTATAACTAATGGATTTTATTAAAATTAATTTCTAATTAAAGGATGTATAATGATTGAATTGTAGATAATTAAGTTTTGAGTAAGAAATATTTGATAATTTGGAAAATGGATTTTAAAGCAAATGAATAATATTGAAATTATTTTGTGTTCAAAGTAAGAAAAGGCTGTTATGGTAAAATTAAGTTTTAAAGCATTAACGATTTGGAAAATATGTTAAAGCAAATAGAACTAAAGTTTTTTCAAGTAAAAGAATATTTAGGAAGTTGGATTTTCTAAGTAAAGATTGTTTAGTAGAGTTTTGTGAACTTATTTGGAAAGATCTTTTGTAAATCAAAATTTGATGTTATGGGTTATAAATTTAAAACTATGTTATGTTTTAATGACTTATGATATTAGAAAAGTCTAGAGAATAAGCTATAAAATCATAAAATCTTATTTTAAGTGTATTATAAAAATTTGATATTACTTTTATAAAAATATAGTTTTATAAGAGGTTTAGTTCATATAATTAGGAAATTTATGAAAATTTGATGAATTGAGATTGATAAATAATTTTATGTCATTTATATTATACATTTATGATGTGAAAGTTTTGTAATGTAAGAAGAGATTTGAAGAAAGTAGATTTTTGAATTATTTTACATCATTATTTTTGGAAGTAATAAATTGTTTGATGTTTTGAGACTTTGAGATTTATTAAGGAATTTTGGTAAAGTTATTATTAAAGATACAGTATGGTTTTGCATTAGAAATGTTTGTATGTTGTATTTAAGTGTTGTGAATTTTCAGGATATATTCGTACCATAGAGTTTACTCCGAAGCTTTTCAAAAATTCCAATATATATATATATATTAAACTCAACCCAGAGCCCTGATGAAATCGAAGGGATGGGATGAGCTCCCCCCAGCCTGGTCCGACCATAGACAGGAGGGTTTTCAGCCAGCCTAGCACTGAGATTTGCTGCCCCCAACCGTTTTGTAATAGGTTATAACAGGGGCCCACCTCCGTGCCTTGAATGAGAAACATAGCTCAATCTACCAGGACTTGAACCCGCGACCTCAAGGAACTTTGTTCCATAGTTTCTAAGCAGCCCTGACCAACTAAGTTATGCTCGCAGACTTATATATATATATATATATATATATATATATATATATGGATGAGATATATGGGTATTATCCCAATTGAGTTGTTCGACTTATAGCCCTTGACCATGATGTTAGGTACGGGATGATAAACCATTGTTTTGTTTAGCCACCAAGGGGTTTACTAATTGATGTTGTATTTTATGAGTCTTGTGTGATGATTATATGATTATTTTAATTGTAGATGGGTGTAGTAAAGCTAATAATTTTAGCTCGTTATGGATTTTCCCTATACAAAATTGCAAGTATGCAATTTTCTTAAGAAGGGAGTCTGTAATAATCCGGTGTTGAGAAGAAGTTAATTAAAAATAATAATGGTGATTTAATTAATTAAAATGGATTTTTAGAGAGTAAATAGAGTGGTTTGGAATTATTTGTGAATATTGGAATTTGATAGAATACTAATTGTTGAAATTTAAATTGTTTTGGGAAGAATTATAAATAACTTTAAGTGTGAAATATTTTGGAAATTTATTGATTTGAAGATTATCAATTATTAATAAAATATGAAAATTAATTATTTAATTGATATTGATGATATTTAGAATTTAAAATAGTTCTAAATGTATTAAGAGCAATTGAATAATTTTATAAAGTCTAATATTAACAGTTAATGACCTTAAAAATATGTTTTAGAAGAAAAAGGAGTCTTAATAATTTAAATAAATATTGTTTTGGAAGCTATGGTTATTTATGAACTTAAAATGTAAAGGTAATTGTGGGGAACAAATTCCATAAAAATTCACTAGGTGGTGATATCACTTAAATAAGGTAAATAAGATTTTATTTGAAATTTTATATAGTTTTGAATTGAATATAAAATAATTTAAAAAATTATTTGTTTTAATATCAAGCCCAATCCCACCAAGCCTAAGCTCTTATACATTCCTTAAGTCTAGAAAACTCTTCTTACATTAGGAGTTCATTTTCACGCAAGCCTCCTCACTCATCTTCTTCATTTTTCAACTTTAGGAGGTAAAAATATAGAAAACCCTCTACCTTTAGAAATCTAAATAAAATCAAATAAATTGTTATAAGTTCTCAAATTTGAATATGTACATCTCAACATCTTGCTACACCTCTAGTTTTGAAGAAGTTAGAGTTTTGATCATGATTTGGAATGCCGAAGGTGGATACAGTGAAGAAGAAGAGGAGAAGTGTTAGGTGAGTATCTTTTGTACTCATAAATCTATGTCTATTTCATGTGATTCTTTGTATTTGATTGCCTAGATTGTTATATGCGTTGATATGTGTGTGGGCATTGAATTGATGAAGAGAGTGGTCGGAAAGAGGTGGTGGATGATCATAAAAAGCCACTAATGGCTTCTAATTTATGCAAGGCCGATAGTTCTACCGATTGATCGGTGGCCTAACCTAATTTTAAAAAAATAAACCAAAATACATAAATAAAATAAAATAAAATAAAAATAAATAAATATATGTCCTGTGCATCGACTTGGAGGAGTTAACGGCAAGGAGGCGGGTGGTTGGAGGTTGGAAATTGATCCAACGATCGACTAAAAGGTGCGACGGGGATGGGTCTAGAGGTCAACCTCTTAAGCTCTAACTGGTCGACCACCACATGTCGATCGGTGTTGCTACCACTTGCACAAAAGCAAAGTGTGATGTAGTGGTAAGGGCTTGTGCTCTTTTGCCACTCTACCCGGGTTCAAGTCCTGCATTATCCTATTTTTGCAAGTCTGTATTTTAATAGTAAATAAATTATATTTACATTGAAAATAAATGTGAGAAATTGTATAAAGTAAATATTCAATTTTATGATGAAAAGTTTTATTTAGTATTAATTATTGATTATTTAATGTAGATATTGATTATTTAAAGAAAATTTGGTTGTTGATTTTTAATTATTCTATATAAATCCTATAAAATTCTAGGAAAATATAAAATGGTTTCTAATTGATATTTAATTATTTTTATAGTATATTACATGACTTTTTTGAATATAATCTAAAGTCTTGACAAAATCCATCTATTAGGATTTTGAATAAAAGAAATTGATTTGGATATTATAAATTTATTTATAAATAGTAAATTATGGAAAATTATGAAATGATTTTTATGAGTAATATTTGATATTGTAAGCTATTTTAAGGTTTTTAATAATTAAACGAAGTAGTTTAATCATTATTATTATTCAATGATAAATTATAAAGACTAAGTAAATTCTTATTTTAAATTAATAAATGGGATTACGGTGTTTGTTAATGATTTAGGAAGTTTTCAATTCATATAATTAATATTGTGTATTAAATAAGAATTATTTTCTCATATTTAATATAAATATTTAATTAAATTATTTTAATACATATTTATTAATTCCTCTCTTATAATTGATTTTTGAATATATGAATGATTCACCGCTAATGTTGATTTGATTAGTATTTTGATATGATTCGATGATGACAGTTTTACATATAAATTTGTTATATTATTTATTTTAGTAATAATTTATTTATTATATTTTAAATTTTTGTGATGAGAAATCTGAATAAACGGAGTTATAATCCCATCTAGTATCGAACTTTCAGTAATGTTTATCTGATTATTCTTTAGACTCTTTATATAGAATATTATGAAGATTGAGTGTAGTTTTTGAGTAGTGAATAAACTATTGAGCATCACAGGGTGGTATGGGACGTTGATGGGATACTTAATCAGATATTCATTATAAGTAGATATGTCCTAAGTGATGGGAACTGGGATATTGAGATTATACTTATGTGAGGTATGCTCGGGGTAGAGCAACCTCTTGGATGATTGACTTATGGAGGAGTACTCATACACATATATACATACATATATATATATATATATCTGTGTATGTGTGTATTCATGACTATTATCTACTTGTCTATCAGAAAGTGCTTCGGGATATGATTTGGAGTAAGCCAGAATCAAATGGCCAGTGTTCACCCTTGCTTCTAGATCATAGGGCCATGCTTCAGGTCTATGACACCTTTATTATATTTCAGATGCGCATCACGGGATATTGGTTAAATTCCCATATCTATGCTCTGGGATATGGGTTAAATTCCTAGGCTAGTGGGATTAGGAGTAAGCAGGAATCAGATGGCCAGAGAATAGTGTTCGGGTACGTGACTATATGTGCGTGCGTTGATAAGCACATTAGGTGGATATTAATTTGCAAGGAGCGAACTGAAGACTATCGAAGCAGATCCGGGGGGTAGCCCAGGGCCCCTTGACTAGGCGGGTAGCTGTCGGTCTCCCTTCTAGTTCTACACGGAGTGGTAGATAAGTACATTTTATTTATACAGCTCACCTAAGTATTAGGAGTGGATCCTGATGGATAACCAGGTGATCTTAGAGATGGCAAATAGCCACACGGTGATATGACTCTACTTGGAACCTTGTGTCTGTCATATAGTCAAATTCCTATCATTATTTATTTCCATATAAGAAGATGGATTATACCTATGATGTGATAAGTGTCCAGAGTATAGTGGATTCTCATATCGATTAATATATATTATTTTTTAGATAGGTGACCTATATTTTATATTGTTGTTTATATTCTATTACTCGAGATTAAGAGATATACTTGGACATTGTCGTGTGCTAGCCTAATTATACTTGATGATATCTCATATTTGATGATTTTTGGACTTTGATCGATGTTTTCCATATTAGAGATGTTTTGATATAGTGATGTTGTTGTTATCATTCCATGTATATACTTTTCATCCATATATATATATTCAACCCCTTTATTTAGATATAGTCTGACCGATGTGTTTTTTACGTATTACTCGGGTCAGTCCGGGACATTTCAGGTACAAGGACAGTGAGACCTGCTTTTGTATTGGACATATAGGAGGTTAGTAATTTAGCATAGTAGTTTATCATTTTGTATTGTATTACCTCTTTGTATATATATTCATGTGATGTATATTGGATATACCTTGTATATTTAATATTATATATTATCGCTACGATTATGACACTTTGTTCTCTATTATCACTATATATTGTGCATTGTTCTATCCTGGAGGCACACGTGTTTATTCCTTTGTACCGATACTAAGTATGTATAGGTGAGTTACTTATTTGATGTTTTAAATATATACTAGTGTTAGCCAAATGGAATATTCACGTGTGTGCCCCACATCACCTCATTCTTCGTATTATCCGACACTATACTCTATAGTACTCTTGGATTGTATGAGTATAGAGGCGGAAGTATTCAAAAAGGACCAGTGTGACCCGAGGAAATGCAGTGATTACTCTGAGTCGAACCCAAGACCACCCTAGGAAAGTCCCCATACTTGCAATGACCCAGGCCAAGGCATGGTGTAGTCGCAAACCCTTAGAATTCCACCGTCCATCTGTCATAGAAAAACCCATGACATTGCCGGAGACATGCCTTACTGCCACCCAATAGCGATTCAATAGCAACGCCACGAACGACGTCAGGGAGATAGATGGCGGCAACCCACTTCTTGGCTATTGAATTTGAAAGTATACTGGATTCGGGATTGGTTTCTTTAGAGTAAACAATGGTAGGTAAAGTGGTAAGCAAGCGTTGGCGGTGGCGTTAAGGAGGCAATGGCGATCAAGTGAAGTCGTCGGCAATCAGTTTGGGGCAAGGGTTTTTACTTGTGATAATTCTGCATCGAAAGGAAAGCACAAGGGAAAAGAAAGCATACGAAAAATATGTTAAGTGTTTAGATTAAATTGTATCACCAAAAAGTCAAAGGATATTCTTCTCAGTACCAACTAGTTCATCCTGGTACCAAGATGAATTTCTGCCAAGGAACATAAAAGGTAGGGAAGGAAGATCAATGGAAAGATAGCGCATACTAAACTAAGGCGTGGAACAATCTCCTAGGTGTAGATCTTGTCCTTGGCATGCAGAATGGAATTACTACCATATAAAGCGATTGAATAGATATCCGTGGAATGAAAATAAGGCTTTGAAGCAACTCTTGGATAACTAATTGGCATATAGGGATAGTGATATATGCTTGTCTTGTTCCAGAGCACGATTTATTTCCAACAGAAGCATACTCTGGGATAAATGTTGCCCGGCTTATTAGCCAACCAGGCTTTCAAGCAAACCTAGACGTTAGGATAAAGACAAGATAATTCATGGACTAGGGAACATGTGTAACATCCCCCGCTTGGAGGCTCAAAACTAACGGCTACGGATGCTGCAGTCATCCATTGTAATTAATCCTCGACGACCAAATACAATAATGTTAGATACATTGATACACAGAAACACATGAATATGGAGAAGTTTTAAAACATCAAAACACATTCCACATTCCATTTCAAAACATTTAAGTTCATTACATAATCCCATAATCGTAACCACGTTCAAACAAAATATACTTATTACAACATACGCCAAGAGCGACATATGAAGATGCCACCTTGGTTGATCATAGTATATAATAAGGCAATAAAACAAATTTTCCTTTACAACCAAAACACGACAGAATAAAAAGAACTGTTATTAACTAGCTTGCCTCCTGCACATCTACGGAAGCTTTATTCGTCTAAAAGAGAACCTGAAAACCTTAACCCTCAAACTACTCAAAATCAATTGAGCACCCGAGATTTTAAGGGGAAAACAAAAACTTCGAGTCAGACATAAAGCCTGGTATGAATAATAATCTACCATCTCAAATCATTTAGATATCTAGTGAGAACAACGCTACTTAGCGAAATGGGTTTTCCCCTTACTAGTATCCTAAAACCTTTATAAAACCATATATTGTGCTCCTATATCCATAATGGTTAAAACAATTCAAAAAAATATACTATAATGATACGCAAACAAGTAATTCAATTCTGGATTTCCCATCCCTATTCATTTTGACTAACTATCTCATTTATAGTTTATAGGGTCACTATTAACCTATTAGTTTTCATGGGCTTACTGATAATCGGTTTAATGTTTATGGACTCTCTGTCCAGTTTCATAGTTTTCATGGGCTTACTATTAACCTGTTTAAATTTATGGACTCCCTGCCCTATTTCATAGTTTTCATGGGATTACTAAGAACCTATTGGCCCTTGCCAATAAAATCATTGTTCCATGGGTTCTCCTGAACCTATTGGTAACTCCAATAACTTCCCTCTTATCCTAGTTTTCATGGGTTGACTAGGAACCTATTGACATCTTTCAATAACTTAATCCAGATATAATTTTCATGGGTTTACTACAAACCTATTGGCCCCTGCCAATAACTCTTTCTAATCATAGTTTTCATGGCTTTACTATGAACATGTCTCCCTGACAATTTCTTTTATACATAGTTTTCATGGGTTTACTATGAACCTGTCTCCCTGACAAATTCTTCAATCAATATTTTAGCATCCGATATTCTGGTCTTCCTGACCTTCGAATGCAATTCTACTCATTCAGGAGTTAACTTAATTTATATTCACTACTGGGTCACCTAGCTGGTTATTCTACCCTTTCCCAAATACAGTTATGGGTTCATTACAATGTGAATATATACATATAGAAGAAGCAAACATAATAACTTGGTTAATCCCTTTAACCTATAAAACTTCTTCAAAACTCCATACTTAAAATCATCTCAAACTCTTTTATTTAGGCCATGGTTTTCCTTTAAAATGAGATTGGGTTATTTGTTTGAAAACTAAGGCTTTCGAAACCTTAAAACATTACTTTCGATACCCCTGGATAACCTCCTTCGAAAGCATAGAAATTTTTTTTTCAAAACATTACATATAAACCTTTCGAAGCTCTTTAAATCATCTCTTTCAAAACCAAAATATACCTTTCGAAAGTATCGAAACATTACTTAATAATCCTTAGAAGCATAGCTTCGAAACCAATGAAAGTACCCCTTTCGAAACTATTGGGTTTACTCAAAAACATCTTTTGGGTCAAATTGAATATATATGAAAGTATCTCTTTCGAAACCTTTTACCTTTATAAAAATGTTTGGGGAAAGTTTGATGGCGTCGGCACCATCCTTTGCGAAAGCTTCAAAACATTTAATTAAAACATTGAAGAATGGCATCGAAACCCTCTTTCGAAGCCATTGCCTTCGAAACCATTGAACCCTTTCGAAAGCATTTAGGAAGTGGCTTAGTACATCTTTAAAGCAAAAGATACCCTTCAAAAGCATTGATGACTTCAATACACTTGAAAGGAAAAAGAACGGCAGCAGAGCTTCGAATAGGTCGGAACCACCAATTTCGAAAGCTTCGTTTTATAAACAAGGGACTCGTTCGGAAGCTTATACTTAAAAATGAAAGATGGCAACCTTTTTCAAAAGCTATTTAGAAAACCCCTTTCGATGGCCTATGTTTCGACTCCTTCGAAAGCTTTAGTCAAACAGCGCTAACATTTAAACGCAAAGCAAAGGTTTCGTTCCCATCGAAAGCTATATTTCGACACCATGCCTTCCACCTTCCTCCAATCCACTACATACCCATGATGATACCTTGTGTATTGGTTTTGGCTTTGTGGGGTTTCAACTTGATTGAAGGTGGAAGCTATGAGTCGAAAGGTGCTTCTATTAGAGGTGGAACCCACTTTTCTGGGTAAATCTAATTTAATGCCAATTAAAGCAAACACTTTCTAACTAACCTGCCTACTTGTTAGCATATGATTGGTTTCCCCAACTTTTTAAATCCTTTACACAAAATAACTGCCGCATAATTTCAGTTCTAAACCAAGATTAATTTAACAAATAAGCCCTTCGATTGAGCAAAATCAATAATGGTAATAAGTCCTTCTTCTAAAATAATTTTATTTCCATAGAAAATCACTTAGGAAAAATTCCCAAAAATCGTAGAAAATTCACTTTAACATGTTATCTAACATATCTAAATTTCTGACCCAAATTCTCAATATAATTTCTAAACCCAATTAACCATATTTTCCTTTGAAAATTCATAATAATCTTTCCATAGCTTGGAAAATTATCAAAATTAAAACCCAACTCCAAAACCATGTTTTACATAACATGTAAATTCCTCATGGCGTTCGAAATCAATTATAATCAGTTTTACCCCTAAAACCGTGTAAAATCATATTTAAACAATCTTGTTTAAATCTAACATGTTATGATTCAAGCATATCATCATCCAAATCATCATAAAAATGGATTTAATCTTAAACCCAAAAACAAATGAGTATAAACAAAATAGAGATGGTATAAATTATTATTCACCTTGAATATGATAAAGAATTTGAGATTTGTTGAAGATTAATTCCCCTAGCTTTGATCCTTAGCTTTAAATTTAATTTCTCCTCTTTTCAACTAGTAATGGTCGGCTCCTCTTCTTATGTTTACGTTTGTATTTTGTTTTTGCAAAATGACGTGAATGGGAAATGAAACTATAAGGAACGAGAATATATAAGGGTAAGGAGTTATGTAGGGCTATTTCCCAATATACCCTTGTGTAAATTAATTAACTTACAAACCGTTCTTAAGCCCATTTAATTTGTTAAGTACGGCCTTCTTATCATTTATTCAAATCTCAATCCTCTTATCACTCTAATTATTTACATTATTCTATTTAGTTTATCTAATTAAATCTCCTGAATAATGTTATCAAAATTAGGGGTGTTACAGGCTCCCCTGCTTAAAGAATTTTGTCCTCGAAATTCAGTAAGGACTAAATACTATACATAGCAATCATCTGTAACCACTCCTAACAACGATACTAGTCTACCTGACTAGTAACTAACTATATAAAGCTAATATAGACATAACCTCAGAGCAGATCAGGATAAGTATCTCGTTTCCTATCTTTTGTCTTCCAAGTACAGTCCTTCTTGTTGTCGCTCCACTGAACTTTTACCAAGTCGACTGTCTTGTTCCTCAATCTTTTCTCATCTCTCGCCACCACACGAACTGGGTGTCTAACAAAAGTCAAATTAGGCTCTACTATCAAATCTTCCAACCTTGTTGGAGGAATAGTAGTCTCTGGATCATGCACATACTTACGAAGATAAGACACATGAAATACATTATGGACACATGTCATAATGCTTGGCAATTCTACTTTGTATGCAAGCTTTCCAATCCTCTCTGTAATCTGGAATGGACCAACATATCTTGGTGCCAGTTTCCCTGACTTTCTAAATCATACCACGCCCTTCATCGGTGATACGTTAATGAAAAGCTTATCTCCAACTAAGAACTCTAGGGCTTTATGCCTCTTATCTGCGTAACTCTTCTATCGGGACTGAGCTTCCTTCATCCTTCCTTGGATCAACTCAATCTTCTATGTCGCCTCTCTAACCAGATCTGGACCCAAGACCAAACTGACTTTAGACTCTAACCAACATGCTGGCGATTTGCATGGCCTTCCATACAAATCTTCAAAAGGCGCCATTCCTATACTAGTCAGATAACTATTATTATAGGAAAACTCAACTAAATGTAGGTGACCTTCCCAAGATCCACTAAAGTCCAAAACACAAGCTCTCAACAAATTCTCGAGTACCTTATTGACTCTCTCTGTCTGCCCATCCGTTTGAGGGTGATATGCAGTACTCATATTATGCTTGGTGCCCAACACTTCCTGTAGACTCTTCCAGAATTTGCTAGTGAACAAAGCATCTCTGTCACTGACTATACTACTAGGAACTCCATACAGTCTAACTATGTTCTTCATGAACAACTTAGCTAATACAGGTGTCGTCGTGGTTGCCTTAACTGAAATGAAATGGGTACTCTTGGTCAATCTGTCCACTATGACCTATATACTTTCATTTCCTATACTTTACCTTGGTAACCCGTTAATAAAATCCATGGATATTGAATCCCATTTCCAAACTGGAATCTCTAAAGGCTGAAGCAACCCACTCGGCATCTGATGTTCGGCTTTCAATTATTGACAGTTTGTACACTACGTAACCCACAAGCCAACATCCCTCTTCATACATTCCAAATAGAAGCTCCTCTTCACATCTTGATACATCTTGGTCCCTCCTGGATGAATCGTAAACTTGGACTGATGACATTCTCCAAGAACTTCTTTCCTCAAGTCCTCCACATTTGGAACATACAACCATCCCATCTTTCTCAACCATCCTCTCTGGTCAAGACTTAATTCTCTTAGATCATCAATCTTGGTTCCACCCTCAAGCCTTCTAATCCTCTCAGCTAATACTGGATCCTCCTTCTGCTTAGAAGCAATCCTCTCGATCAACACTGGTCGAAATTCCAAACAGGACAACATGGCGGTACTTTGACTAGAACTAGCAGTCGACCTTAACTACATACTACAAGTAGTCAAAGCTTCTAAATCCATCCATTCTGCCAACATAGCTAACACCGCATTTTGATGTCTTCTGCTAAGAGCATCCGCTACCTTATTTCCTTTCCCAGGTGTATACTCTATACCAAAATCATAAGTAGCCAAAAACTTCAGCCACCTTTGCTGTCTCATATTCAAATCCTTCTGAGGGAATAAATACCTTAAGGACTTACGATCTGTGTATAGCTCAAATCTCTCCCCTAGGAGATAATGTCTCCAAATCTTCAATGCAATGATCACCACTGCCAACTCCAAATCATGATTAGGATATCTCACTTCTTGCGGTCTAAACTATTGTGAGGCGTAGGTTATCACTTTACCCTTCTGCATCAATACAGCTCCCAATCCAGTTCCACATGCATCGGTATACACCGCAAACCCTTGGTTTCCGTCTGGGACTACTAACACTGGTGCATTGGTTAACAAATGCTTTAACTTAAGGAATGCTTCCTCACATTTGTCGGACCAGACAAACTTCACATCCTTCCTGGTTAACTTAGTCAAAGGTGCTGCTATCCATGAGAAATCCTTAATGAATCTCCGGTAGTAGACAGCAAAGTCCAAGAAAACTTCTAATCTCAGTCACCATCTCTAGTCTCTTCCAATTATTCATAGCTTCGATCTTGTCTGGATCGACTGACAAGCCCATCTCGGAAACCACTTGACCAAGAAACTTAACTTCTCTTCCAAAAATGACACTTGGAAAACTTCGCATTCAACTGATGCTGCCTCAGCGTCTCAAGCACAACTCTAAGATGATCTTCATGCTCTCTTTCATTCCTAGAGTATACCAAAATGTCATCTATAAACACCAATACAAACCTATCCAAGTACTCTCGGAAAATTCGGTTCATCGGATCCACGAAGAAAGTAGGTTCATTCGTTAATCCGAATGGCATTACTTACCACTCATACGAACCATACCAAGTCTGAAATGTTGTCAAAGGAATACTGTCCTCTGCCACTCTTAACTGGTGGGAGCCTGTCGCCAAATCCAACTAGTAAAACACTTTGGCTCCACACAACTAATCAAATAGATCATCAATTCTCAGCAAAGGATACTTATTCTTAATCGTCTTCTCGTTCAACTTACGATAGTCGATACACATCCTCAACGACCCATCTGGTTTCTTCACGGATACCACGGCCGCTCCCCAATGCGGACTGCTTGGTCTAATAAAATTCCTTCCTTCAAAATCCACTAGCTGCACCTTCAATTCCTTCACCTCGGTCGGTTTCATCCTGCTAGGTGGTCTACTCACAGGTTCAGTTCCTGGCACAAGATCTATCCGAAATGCAATAGCTTGTTTCGATGGTAATCGCGTAACCGGTTCAAAGACATCTACAAACCCCCTTGCTACTCGAACCTGACTTAACTATTCTCCCACTTCTGAAGCACTTAGCAAAGCGCAACTACTCCGGTCAGAATTCTCCACTGAGAATATAATTCAGTTATGACTATCTGGGTGACTCAATAATATCTCCCTATCCTAGAAAAATATCCTAGCCTCATGCTTACCCAACCAATCCATACTGATCCCAAAATCTACAAAATCAAAAACATACAGACTACATGCAAACTTATAACCTAACAAGTCTAGTTCTAACTGGTCGCATCTCATCCCTAGAGTTGCATACCCTTCTATTGGATTCACAACCCTTAAGGAAGTAACAAGGTATGTGGGTTCTAAACATAACCTATCAACCAAACACTAGGATATAAATGAATGTGATGCACCAGTATCAAAAAGTACCCTAACCGGTATACTCTGAATCAAAAGCGTACCTTCCATCACAGTCTTCCCTTTATTAGCTACAGTTGGCCTAGCAGATGATGGACCAATAGCAAAAACCTTTCCCTTGTCCATGCTAACCGGTTCTGGACACTAATTCTTGTAATGCCCAACCCGGTCATAGTTGAAGCACTTGACATTCTTCTTATCTGCAGCCTTCTTCCCCTTGCCTGACTAACACTCATGAGCATGACCTTTCTTGTCACACTTGAAGCAAACTAAATCAACCTCCCCCTTCTGGGCTCCCTTCTTCTTAAAGAACTTCCTCTTCTTTCCCTAAGAACCCTGGGTTTCACCTGGCTTCTCTCTAGACAACAGCAAGCATTTCTTCATGGCGAATTACCATCTCCACCACTACATTACTAGGATCACGAAGATGCGGCAGGGTCACCTTAGCAATCTCGGGCCTCAGTCCCCTAGTGAACCTCTCATTCCTCTTGATGACGGTGTCTATAGTATTATATCCATAACACGACATCTCATCAAACTTAGTGGCATACTCAACGACCGACATCTTTCCCTGCTCCAGATCCAAAAACTTCCTCTGCAGCGCTGATTTAGCGACCTCAGACATAAGCCTCTGTTCAAATCACCTTCGAAAATCAGCCCAAGTCAATTCCTCCTCCGGAACACCGACAGTAACACTGTTCCACCAATGAAGTGCTGACCCTTGCAACTTCCTAGAGGCCAACCTTACCTTTTGCTCATCATCTAAACCTAGATCAGTAAAGATACGCTCACAACGGAACAGCCAATACTCTACCTCTATGGCATTCTCCATCCCCATGAATAGCTTCCCACCAAGACTAGTGTAATCTCTGCTCAGCTTAGCATAATTATTCCCAACTAGAGCCACGGGATTAGCTCCTCCAACATTTCCAGCAACACCGCCAGCAGCTCCTGCTTGCATCATATTGGCAAAGAACTAATACATCGCCCCATATCCACTGGTGGATTTCCAGTACTCACATTGGCATCAGCATTTTGGTTAGCATTAACTTGTCGACCCGGGTTCCTCCTAGTGGGTCGAGCATTTCCATTGGTTATGGTGCTTCCTCCACCAAGATTTCCTCTTCCGTTTCCTACTTCCACATCCACTTTCTCGTAAATCTGCATACGATCCTTAGTAAGATACAAAAGAATGGTCTAAGGGAGAGAGGAATACGTACTTACATATATATATATATATCAAATACAAGTACGTTACTATAGCTTAACCCAAACCCTGATCTTATTTTTAGATTCATTGGATTATGTTTGAAAATCTTTTAGGTTTAAATTTCTTTTAAGTTTCATAAACCTATGCTCTGATACCAACTTGTAACATCTCACACTTGGAGGCCCAAAACTAACGGCTACGGATGATGCAGTCATCCATAGTTATTAATCCTCGGCAACCAAATACGGTAATGTTAGATACATTGATACACAGAAACACATGAAAAAAATGTAAAATTATAAAACATCAAAACACATTCCACATTCCATTTCAAAACATTTAAGTTCATTACATAATCCCATAATCGTACCCACGTTCAGACAAAATATACTTATTACAATATACGCCAAGAGCGACATATGAAGATGCCCCCTTGGTTGATCAGAGTATATAATAAGGCAATAAAACGAATTTGCCTTTATAACCAAAACTCAGCGGAATA
The DNA here is from genome assembly GCA_030737815.1 of Allium fistulosum. Classification (NCBI taxonomy): domain Eukaryota; kingdom Viridiplantae; phylum Streptophyta; class Magnoliopsida; order Asparagales; family Amaryllidaceae; genus Allium; species Allium fistulosum. The sequence continues at coordinate 744,782,420 of CM060902.1, forward strand.
AAAAGAACTCTTATTAACTAGCTTGCCTCCTGCACGTCTCCGGAAGCTTTATTCGTCCAAAAGAGAACCTGAAAACCTTTACCTCAACCTACTAAAAATCAATTGAGCACCCGAGAGTTTAAGGGGAAAACAAAAACTGTGAGTCAGACATAAAGCCTGGTATGAATAATAATCTACCATCTCAAACCATTTAGATATCTAGTGAGACCATATGGCGTAGCGGAACGGGTTTTCCTCTCACTAGTATCCTAAAAACTTTATAAAACCATATACTATGCTCCTACATCCACAATGGATAAAACAATTCAAAATAATATACTATGATGATATGCAAACAAGTAATTCAATTCTGTTTTTCCCATCCCCATTCATTTTGACTAACTGTCTCATTTATAGTTTCTAGGGTCAATATTAACTTATTAGATTTCATAGGCTTACAAATAACCGGTTTAATGTTTATGGATTCCTTGTCCAGATTCATAGTTTTCATGGGCTTACTATTAACCTGTTTAAATTTATGGATCCCTGCCCTATTTCATAGTTTTCGTAGGATCACTAAAAACCTATTGGCCCTTGCCAATAACATCATTGTTTCATGGGTTCTCTTGAACCTATTGGTAACTCCAATAACTTCCTTCTTATCCTAGTTTTCATGGGTTGACTAGGAACCTATTGACATCCGTCAATAACTTAATCCAGATATAGTTTTTATGGGTTTACTACAAACCTATTGGCCTCTGCCAATAACTCTTTCTAATCATAGTTTTCATGGGTTTACGATGAACAGGTCTCCCTGACTCTTCTTTTATACATAGTTTTCATGGTTTCACTATGAACCTGTCTCCCTGACAACTTCTTTAATCAATATTTTAGCATCCTATATTCTGGTCTTCTTGACCACCTAGATGCAATTCTACTCATTCAGGAGTTAACTTAATTTATATTCACTACTGGGTCAACCTAGCTGGTTATTCTACCCTTCCCCAAATACAGTTATGGGTTCATTACAATATGAATATATACATATATGAAGAATCAAACATAATAACTTGGTAATCCCTTTAACCTATTAAAACTTCTTCAAAAACTCCATACTTAAAATCATCTCAAACTCTTTTATTCATGCCACGGTTTTCCTTTAAAATGAGATTAGGTTATTTGTTTTGAAAACTAAGGCTTTCAAAACCTTAAAACATTACTTTCGAAACCCCTGGATAACCTCCTTCGAAAGCATAGAAAACTTCTTTTCAAAACATTACATATAATCATTACAAAGGTCTTTAAATCATCTCTTTCGAAATCAAAATATACCTTTCGAAAGTATCGAAACATTACTTAATAATCCTTAGAAGCATAGCTTCGAAACTAATGAAAGTACCCCTTTCAAAACCATTGGGTTTACTCAAAAACATCTTTTGGGTCAAAGTGAATATATACGAAAGTATCTCTTTCGAAACCTTTTATCTTTATAAAATTGTTTGGGGAAAGTTTGATGGCGTCAGCACCATCCTTTTCGAAAGCTTCAACGCATTTAAGTAAAACATTGAAGGATAGCATCGAAACTTTGTTTCGAAGCCATTGCCTTCGAAACCCTTGAACCCTTTCGAAAGCATTTAGGAAGTGGCTTAGTACATCTTTAAAGCAAAAGCTACCCTTCGAAAGAATTGATGACTTCAGTACACTTGAAAGGCAAAAGTACGGCAATAGGGTTTCGACTAGTTCGGAACCATCAAATTCGAAAGCTTTGTTTTATAAACAAGGGACTCATTCGGAAGCTTTAGAAATGAAAGATGGCAACCTTTTTCGAAAGCTAATAATTAAAAATGAAAAATGGTAACCTTTTTCGAAAACTATTTAGAAAACCCCTTTCGATAGCCTATGTTTCGACTCCTTCGAAAGCTTTTGTAAAACAAAGGCAGGCGCTAACATTTAAAAGCAAAGGAAAGGTTTCGTTCCCATCGGGAGCTATGTTTCGACACCATGACTTCCGCCTTCCTCCAATCCACTACATACCCATGATGATACCTTGTGTATTGGTTTCGGCTTTGTGGGGTTTCGACTTGATTGAAGGCAGAAGCTATGAGTCGAAAGGTGTTATTAGAGGCGGAACCCACTTTTTTGGGTAAATCTGATTTAATGCCAATTAAAGCAAACACTTTCTAACGAACCTGCCTACTTATAAGCATATGATTGGTTACCTCAACTTTTCAAATCCTTTACACAAAATATCTATCTCATAATTTTAGTTCTAAACCAAGATTAATTTAACAAATAAGCTCTTCCACTGAGCAAAACCAATAATGCTAATAAGTCCTTCTTCTAAAATAATTTAATTTCCATAGCAAATCACTTAGGAAAAATCCCCAAAAATCACATAAATTTATTTTTAACATGTTATCTAACATATTTAAATTTTAGACCCAAATTCTCAATATACTTTCTAAAATAATTTCTAAACCCAATTAACCATATTTTCCTTTGAAAATTCATAATAATCTTTCCATAGCATGGAAAATTATCAAATTAAAACCCAACCCCAAAATCATGATTTCATAACATACAAATTCCTCATGGCATCCAAAATCAATTATAATTGGTTTTACCCTTAAAACTGTGTAATCATATTTAAACAATCTTGTTTAAATCTAACATGTTATGATTCAAGCATATCATTATCCAAATCATCATAAAATGGATTTAATCTTAAACCCGAAAGTAAATGATTATAAACAAAATAGAGATGGTATAAATTATTATTCACCTTGAATATGATAAGGAATTTGAGGTTTGTTGAGGATTAATTCCCCTAGCTTTGATCCTTAGCTTTAAATTTAATTTCTCCTAGTAATGGCTGACTCTTCTACTTATGTTTACATTTGTATTTTGTTTTTGCAAAATGACGTGAATGGGAAATGAAACTATAAGTTACGGGAATATATAAGGTTAAGGGGTTATGCGCGGCTATTTTCCAATATACCCTTGTGTAAATTAATTAACTTACAAACCGTTCTTATGCCCATTTAATTTGTTAAGCACGACCTTCTTATCATTTATTCAAATCTCAATCCCCTTACCACTCTAATTATTTACATTATTCTATTTAATTTATCTAATTAAATCTCCTGAATAATGTTATCAAAATTAGGGGTGTTACAACATGCCTATAAGGATAAAAGAAATGGGCTTAAGAATTTGGATAAGGATTGGAACTAAGGAAATAGCTCGGTACTAACCACTTTTAGGTTGGTACCAACCGCTTTTTTGCTATATATTAGCTTCTAGAGCTATGGTCAATCAACTATTAGCAAGAGAGATCATCTCAGGGACCATTTCTCAATGAGTAGGTGATCAACTTGAAGGAAGTTCTGAAGGAAAGTAGACAAGTACGAGTGATATCAGAACCTCTTGGAAACAACAGGATTTCTAAGGAAAAGTGCTTAGAGTACAATGGATCGAAGATAGAAGACCAAAGGTAGAGAGATGGAGTGGCTATCTCCCATAAATTCAGGTTGGTACCGACCACTTCTATTTGGTACTAGGATGAATATTTGGCTTTGAGGACTCCATCTTCCCCTCCTGCTTTTTGGGATATGAAGTAAGACTTGGTATATTAGTATCCGGCAATTCCGCTGGACGATTTCCCTATAAATACAGCACCTATAGCATATGGAAAAGTCCTTTTGGCACTTTTCTTTCTTCATCTTCAATCTCCCCTTAACCATAGTTACTATGGATGCTACTATTGGCTGTTCTATGCTGTCAGACTTATTCTAAACATTTATACTAGTGACTAATAATTTATAATCAATTACAATACAATGGACGTAGGCCATAGATTTTCCAAACTACTATAAAAACCTCGGTGTTCTATCTGTTTTACTTACAATTTTTGCTAATCTCTATATTCCTATTTGTTTTTGGATGTTGTGCCATTTCTAGGCTCAACGGTAGGATTAAGATTCGAGCCGAATCACTTTAAAATTTATGTTTTCTCTCTCCCTCTCTCTCTCTCGATTCTTAGCATTATAATTTTTTTTCCGACTTGATTATTCTCGTTTTTAATTAGACTGGGATATTGTACCATTTTCTGGCATAACAGGATATGGGTTAAATTTATATTAATTGAGTTTCTAAAAATTATATGATGAAATAAGAGAATAATTTCAAAACTAATATATTTGTGTTATCTATATATATAATTTATATAAAAATAGAGTAAAGAAAAAATATTGTTTTGTATCAAAATTAAGGTTTATTTGATTTTATATGGATTAAATACCGTATAAATATGGCTAAAATATTATAAGATGAAATTCTGAAGTTAATATGGAGTAACCAGTTAAAAATGACGAATTGAATCATATATATGTGTGTGTGTGTGTGTGTATTTGTGTGTGTTGTATATATGTTTAAATTGTATAAATATGAAGTTTAGTAGAAAATTGTATTATATAATACATATATATACATACATACATACATATATATTGGCAAGGATCGGCTACACCTTATTTTGCTACATCTCTATTCCTCTTGATTTCAACCACATATTCCGATTTAAATAATTATATAAGTGATAAGAGAGAGAAACTATAACTATTTAAATCGGCATGTATGATTGAAGTCGGGAGGAATAGTGGTGTAGCAGAAATGAGGTGTAGCGATCCCTGCCCTATATATGTATGTATGTATGATATTAAATCATATAAAACAATGATGGGTAGTAAATAAAGTGATTTCAGAAAATTAAAGTAATTTATTTTGAATTAATATACATTTTAAAGTATTTATAAAGTATGTTTGAAATTAAGGGAATATTGATTTTTATAGAAAACTAATTTTACAAATATATATATGAAATGTGGCTAATTTTGGTGAATTAAACATAAAATCATTGATTAAATGAAAGTATATTGCTATAAGTATATCATGTTAAAACATAAAATCAAATCGAAGAAGAACAAAATCAAGAAAACTAAGGAAAAAGATATAAACACATGGCCGGCTCATCCCTGTAACACCATCGATCGAATGGTAGTGGCACCATTGATCGGTCGGTGGGTCGGGTCAATATGGGTCACTGTTCCAAACAAGGTTTTCTAATGATGTTTTTGACCACTTTTTTAAGCAATTATACGCAGTACGAATTGGATGTAACAAATGCATATGTAGGTGGTCATATATATGGTTGTGTGTAAGGTATATTTGATGCTTTTGGTTTATCGATGCATGAATTGTATGTGGTATTGTTGATAGTCGATATTACTTGATTTATTTTTGTTTAAATGGCATGACGGTGATAGAACACGGTTATCTATGTCACTATCCATGTGAGGTTTGTTATGTCATAGTGGTGTTTGAATGCATATATCCATGTCATTATCTATGCTATGGTGTTGGGTGTGGTGGTGTTTAAATGTGGGAAGCTACGTCACTATCCATATGATGTTCGTGTTTTGTGCGGTGGTGTCTAAACGTAGAAGTTTACGTCATTATCCAAGAAATGTTTGTTGTTAAGTTGTGTCCCATTTTTCATATATCATTTGGATATGTAGTATTGCTGGACAGACTCTATGGCTTCAAGTGAAAGGAGTTAAGATATCATGTTAGATATCATAGATAATCATAATGATTTATGAGTATAATTGTAGCATGTAGTAAATTAGATTTTGTTACACTCACTCGGACTGTTGTCTTACCACTCTCTATATTCTCCTCTTTGTACAAACCATTATTAGGCTGATGGAGATTAGACTTGCTAGCCAAGTGACATTTGAAGGTCTAAATGAAAATGAAGTTTCTTGTTTGTGTTTTATATATTGTACATAAATAGTCATCTAACATGAAAAGGTTGATTTGGATTGATTGTACAGACATGATTGGATAATTGGTGTTGATTTGGATATATATATATATATATATATATAGACGCATATATACGTATACACACACACATAATATTTTGTTTCCTTCCACTGTGAGTTCAAAAAGATTTAGCTAGAATGTATAGTTTGTGTTATCACTCTCAGCGACTTGTAATTTTTGATTACGCATCCATATGTTAAATTAGAAGGAGGATAATGGCATTTTGTTACATTTAGATCCCTTGTTTCTCACATATTTGCAACAATATGCGAACAAAATTAATTTTCAAAGTTTTCCAAAATTGTTACCAACTTCCTTCGGGCTAGATTAATAATTCTAGGAAGCATCACTAGGCTTCATAGAACCAAATCCAATGGGGACTATAACAACCATCCCTTACGTGAAAACCAACTCAAGTTAGTACATATGCTTGTGTATGAATTGAGAACTAATGATGGAAGTCCATCTAAGTAAACTACATAGAACTAGTGTCATGTATAATCTCATAAGGCAAAGTCAAAATATAATAAGTAAATATAGTAATACACGTGAGAGTGTAAAATCACCACTACCTGCTTTAATCAAAGCATTAACATTGGATGATCCTTCGATTTGAGTTAGCCCACTATGTTGTCTTTCAAAAAAAGCATCCTCCAATCTCATATACTTTGCTTCTTCATAGTAGAACTCCTGAAGAGTGATTAGTTTCTTCTTAGTCAAAATCTGTGAGAACTTTGTATCTAGTGCACCCCACCACATAAAGCTATTATAACCAGCTTTTCAATCACGTTTTTCACACATGCGATTGAGGCACTGAAATGAGTCAGGTATTTTCATAGAGACTCATCGCTCCTCTACTTAACATTCGACGATGAGTATGCATTCTTTGCCGCTTTAACTACACATCGAATTGACTGATGAGCTTCTCATGTAACATTGCCTATGAATTTATCAATCCTGGTGGTAGGTGACAAAATAAAATGGTTGTTAGATCCGCCAAGATCAAAGGAAAATTCTTACATAAAACTTCCTTTATAGCTCCACTCATTAGCACATGTTGAGTATAGCACTGGGTAGGATTGAACCTTGGAAGTTTCCATAGTCAGCATTTGGAAATCCTTCATCTCTATCTTAAATGTTAATGAATTGCTTACCCAAGCTCTAATGCTGCATTCATTCATTATTGCATATTATATCCCCTTATCATTATGGCTATCCTATCTTTCGAGTTAGGAGACTTACTTTCTAGGAGATAAACAGACAGTCGATGCGCGCGATCTTTTATTCTTTCTCATTGTGTGGATCGCCCCTTTCATTCCTTGCCTTGGGACTACATAATCTTTCGCGAGCATGATAACGGCTTGTGGGTCACTCCCAGTGATCCTTATGCTCTTCATTAGAAATATGTTCAACATGAACATGATAGTTTTGATGAGAATGTAAATATTTTGGCATAGCCGAACCTTGTTCGACACTAGATAGATTTGGTATAGTATGTAACTATTCCTCAAGTTTAGATTTTGGATCAACTCTTGCACAATTCATCCCTCGTCTAAGTTATCTTCACCATGATCTTTGACTTTCATAATCATATTTACGACCAAAGCTCAATCTTATTTTACTTTCTCATTCCCAAGATCAGGATCTTTCTTGTTCACGGTATTTTAATCGATGATTCTATAACAACCCGTATTTTACATAGCGGAGGATTGTAAAATATCATTATTTAATTCATGTGAGATTATATGACTCTATAACTTTAGGGATTGCCCACTATTCACATATCCTGTCCTAAGATTTTTTATTGGATGGTTTTGACCTTGAAAATCCTATGAGGCCTATAACTTTTGATAGGAGTCGAACTGGGTTTGAAATCACTTTTATTAGATTGGGATGATGGTTTTTATTTAAGTGGTCATAATAGGAAAACAGACTTACCATTTAGAAGATATATTGTTTGAAGTTTTGATTGATTTTGGATAATTTAGTGGGTAATTAGTTGATTAGTAACGAAGAACAAAGGCCCATTTCGGGATTAGAGCCAATAATGGGCTAATGGACTTTCTCTAGTCATTTCACACTACCCAAAATAATTAGAAAAACCACTATCAACCTTCTCCAAGCCGTAAATCACTCTAAAACTTACTTTAATTAGCCAAATCTTGTCATTAAGAGGGAGATTCGCGGGATTAGCACTTGATTTTCGAGATTTGCTATTTGGAGGACCTTGGAATCAGAGCTACCATTGTTCGTCTTAGGATTTGGATCATTTTTGGGTTGCTTTGAATAATGGTGAGTAGTTAGAACTCCTCACTTACTAATTAGTCATTATATGCTTTAAATGATGTTTTTAAATGATTTTCAAACTCTAAAATATGATCTAAATTAAACACTCATGTTAATTACAAACAATTTTATAAGATTTTTGTGTAAAGTTGGATCCAAACTAGTTCATGTGTTCTTATGGTTCTCCCTTCTCTTTCACACTTAGATTTAGGCTATGATTTTCCATGTATGTACGAATGATTATTGGATATAATGTATATGTTGAATGATTGTATGTACATTGTTTGTTTGGTTGAAAAAGGCAATCGAATGATGGCTTAGAAATAGGAATGGGTTGTGCCACAAGTCGTCACCGACTTGAGAAGTGATGTTGACCAAATAAAATGTAATTTAATAAGGATGACAAGGAGGAACTCATGAAGCTACGTTTCAAATATCAAGTCATTTTGTGTTCATTTTCTCAAAGTATAGATGATGGAAGTTGGATCGGTTATGGCTCCAAGTCTTGGTTTGATGGAGCGTATGGATCAATGGTTCTTGGATCGACGGTTTGGTGGAGTGGATGACTTAATGTTTCTTGGAACAATGATTCTTAGATCAGCGGTTCTCGGATTAGTAGTCCTTAGATCGGTGGTGCATAGATTGATAGAGCATAGTTTGGGATTGCATGAGTCAGTGGTGCATGGTTTGAAGAAGCATTTCGGAGGTGCATGGTTCAGGGTATACGGGTCGGAGGTACAAAATTTGCTGGTGGGGAAAACTAAAGCTCACTTTGGGTTTCTTACATGCTAGCTCAGGTTCTAGGCATGAAAACTTTGGGTCATAGGACTTACATCAGTCCATTGTTATGCTCACTTCGAGTTCAAAGCACGGGGACTTCGGGTCATAAGGGAGACCATAAATCAATCACCTATATGAACTCCACCTTGGTCCAATAACCTTTCGACCCATCATGGAGGGTCATGGTACTCTTATACATGCGTAGTATGGGTCGTATGGTGAATGGTTGAGGAGGAGAGGTGGAGTTATGGTGTAGAGGCTGTCAGAGTGGATCGTGGGAGTGACGGCTTTAATGATGGGATAATATACTTCAAGACACAGAGCAAGGGGCTTAGGGGTAGACTTTAGGGATCACCAGATGATGTCTTTGGGACAATAGAGGTATTTTACAACAGCAACCAACGATGACTGTCGAGAGTTGTGCAACAACCCCCGCTTTGAGGCCCGAAATTAAGTGCTACGAATGCTGCAATCATCCATAGTTATTAATTTCCAATGATAAAATGCGGCTATGGTAATCATTTTGGTGATACAAGAAACACATGAATATGGAAAATTCAACATAGTTTTAAAATAAATTTTCTCATTTCATTTCATAATAAGATTTCAATTTATGCAACAACACGCCTTTTTGGATAGTTTAAGTCAACAATAAACCACACATGGCTAACTCAAACTATTCAAAAGACAGATTATTAATGGGATTGTTCAAATGAAATAAGATTCAAAAGAACAAAATACAGAATCTCGCAGCGGAAGGATAAAGTATAATACACAAAATAAATATATAAACAGTTCATGAAGCTATTTTTCAACCAAATCAGAATTTATATTTTTTTACAAGTGGAATAGACAATTGCTATAATAGTAGTAGATACGGTCCTTGACTCCGTCTTCGCCTTCAGAAATAAGTGTCTTCGCTAAACTGAAATACTCGGTCTGACCAAAGCGTAAAGTAAAACAAAAACACTCGACTCAGGACTAGCATTCTTATGTAAGTAAGTCAACTCAAGTGAAATGTACAGATAACTCAATAAGTGAAATGTTTAGATTTAAATAAACATCATCTTTCACATTATAAATTGGTTCAGTTCAAATACTAACTTTCATGTCCATTTCCAATCGATTCATTATTAAATTCAACTTTAGATTTTAATTTTTCACTTAAAGCTATTAAGTTAAAATCAAACAACAAGTTTAAATCTAAAGTCCAATTAAAACTTTCATTAAATCAATTAAATTTCATTTTCATAATTTCAAGTTCAAACATGAATTTAAACTTACAATATTCCAATTTATTTCTAAATCAATTTATTTAAACCCAAAGTGGTTTTATATCGGGTATACATTTCAACCCAAAGTGATTTTGCTAACTATCAGGGAACTTGGAGTGTAAGAACAATAATAACATAAATAACATAACATGTCAATGACCAACATGCGTGCATAATTAACAATTTAATATATACACATGCATAACTAACATATCACATGTGTCATATATCATAAACAACATAAGTGAATATTTCAAATTCTAACATGTCATACACTAACATAACATATAAATATACAACATGTCATATATACAAGGAACTTGCAAGGTGATTTACAATAAAATAACATGGCATATCATTTTTTCCAAACATAACACATTATTTCCATATAGCATAGGTTACATATTATCAACATAGCATGTGCAACATATGATTTTATTAACCTAACACTTTTTTTCAACATAGCATATGTGACATATTTCAACATGGCATACATAAAAAAAATTCTAACATAACACATTTTCTAATATATCATATATGACAATTAATCAAATCAACATAACATATTATTTATGACATATAAAACAACATGTGCACGTAAATATTATAAAACAAATTCAAGGGAACATAACAACATATATCACATATTCCTATCTAAAGCAAACATTTCTCATAACATTTCAATCGATGTTTATTTACCTAACAATAAAAATGTTAATCGTGAGTGATTGCTCATCTTTCGAGGTTAGAGAGTTTTTGACAACACAAATAGATAGATCCAAGTTGAAATCCAAACACGACAAGCTAATCAATCATATCCAAAGCAACAATCCAAAAGCAAAGCAAAGCACGACAACGCAAATCGAACAAATTGTGTTTTTTTAAATAGAGGAGGAGAGAGGAGATGGTCAGAATTGGTGGTGGAGAGCGGCGGCAAGGGGAGAGAGGATGGAAGGGTTTTGAAGAGAGGAGGAATGAAGTTTGGGGATTTGTGGTTTTGGAGTTCTGTAGATTTGAGGTAGAAGAAGAAGAAGAGTACGCAGAAAGTTTCTCAATGAGAAAAAATTTGTGCGTACTTGTTTAATCAGATAGAAAATAGACGGTCAATGGGTGGGAAAAGGAAGGGTCCAAAGTCTCTTAGGGTTTCTACGGTCTTTTGGTTTACTAAAGAGTTCATTAGACCAAACAAACCCAATAAGACTTAGCCAAAAACACAAATATACACTGCAAATTTATGTCAATTTTTCATAGTAATTTATATTTTTAGAGCAATGGAAATTTGATTTTGACAAAACGAAAAATAGAGAGGAGAGTAGTATTCAGTCTAGTATCATATAAAAAGAATAAAATTTTAAAATTCAAATTTTAATTTTCCAACCAAAAGTCTAACTTTGACTAAGTTTGACCAAAATTAAAAATTTCACAAAGAAATTTTATTCTAATAAATTTGGTCAAATAAAACACTCAACATCACAAATTCAAAAAAAATTTCCAAATTTAATTTTTTATTTAAATTCAAAATACTGTTGTTTTAAAGTTGTTAAAAGTTACGGATCGTTACACTTTATCTTAATTAAAAGATGTAATATCAATTAATGCACTATTAATTTGTTTTCCCTTATCATATTTGAAAGGTTAAATGCCAATCAATTCAATGTATATATTTCAAATTAAATGGTGGTTATAAATTTCCAATTTATTGTTACTAACATATTTGTAACTTCTATTGTTGTTATTAAACAGTTGTAACGTTCATTGCATTAACAAAAGGCATCCATCACTTACCAATTAATTGTTTTACCTCATTCCATTATTTGAAATCAACTTGGTATGTTACCAATTAAATCACGCATTTTTTTTTCCTTAAATAAATATGCATTTTATCGTCGCTTATAATTTACTTTATTATCCAATTCATGCCATTAACTACGCATCCAATTCTCATCCAATTACATCCAAACCTATGTTATCATCCTTATTATTCAATCAACAATACCCTATGAATTAACAAAAGTTTTACATTTTATAACATTCATTATTTTACCATTAACATCTTTTACCATATTAACTGCAATAATTAATTACATAAATTTTGGTTGATTTCAAAATTAATTCCAAACATATTAAATAATGAAATGATAAATGAAGAATTGTAACTTTTAAGTAACTTTATCACATTTATAAATTTTTTGTTTACAAACAAAGATTATAACTACATACCACATCACTGATTTCATATTCTATATTAACCAATTTCAATCAATTACCTATAATCTCACCATTACATACATCATTTAATTTATTTCGTTATTTACAATTATAACCAAATTAACCTAAAATTTATTTCAATTGATTGAAATTACATTAAATAGTTATCAATAGCATTCAAACAACATTATTAAATCATATTCCAATTATTTCCTCAATAATAAATCATAAATTTTAATTTCTCACAATATTAAATTTCAAAATCTTATTTAATTTAATAGTTTTAATTATCAAAATTTATGGGTCGTTGCAATTTCATTACATAATCCCAATTGGCAAACCACGTTCAGAGAAAATATAATTATTACAACATATTCCAAGAGCAGCATATGAAGATGCCCCCTTAGATGATCAGAGTCAAATATCTGGCATTTAATAGAACTTGCCATTACAACACAAAAGCATAATCAAAACACAATGGAAAATAGATATATAGCTACTACTAGCTAGATTGCCTCTTGCACGTCACCTAGAGCTTATTTGTCTAAAGAGAACCTAAAAAGCCCTTACTCAAATGAGTACCCGAGAGTTTAAGGGGAAAACAAAGCTTCGGGTCAGATAAAAAGTCTGGTGTGAATAATAACATACCATCTCGGACCAACTAGATATCTAATGAGACCACGCCACTAAGCGAAATGAGTTTTCCCCTCACTATTATCTTAACCATAATACAACAACCATAATATTGTGCACCTGCATCCACAATGGTTAAAACATAACATAATATGATGATATTCTAAACTGCAATATGTCATGGATTTCCCATCCTAATTTATCTGACTATCTGCCTCAATTTATATTTCTAGGGTCACAGTTAACCTATTCGTTTTTATGAGCTGACTAATAACATGTTCCAATCTTACCGATTAGCTGTCTGATTTCATAGTTTTCATGGGATCACTAAGAACCTATTGGTTTCTACCAATAACTTTATCCAATCATAGTTTTCATGGGATCACTATGAACCTATTGGTTTCTCCAATAACATCTTTTAAATCATAGTTTTCATGGGCTAACTATGAACCTATTGATCTGTATCATTAACATATTTCGGACATAGTTTTCATGGGATCACTAGGAACCTATTGGCCCCTACCAATAAAATTTCTCAAAACATACTTTTCATGGGATAATTAAGAACCTGTCTAACTCAATAATCTTTTGATCAGTGCTGAGCATCCTATATTCTGGTCTAACTGACCTTCTGGATGCAAATTTACTCACATGGGAGTTAAGTAAATTATATTCACTATTGGGTCAACCAAGCTGGTTATCCTGCCCTTAATTCCTCAAAATGCTATTATGGCTCATAGATGATGTGAGTACGATAATGTTAAATATATATAATAAATGATCAACAAACACAAGAACATATAACATCCATCATTTAATATGCTCAAAATTACTTAATCTCAAGTAATACTCTCTCTAGAAATCTTTAACTCAAAACTTGGTCTTTTTAATACTTAAAGTCCTTGAAACCATTTTCATAATGATATATGATTAATACCCTTATTTTATATATTATACATGGAAAGTATATCTCTTTATATCACCAAAGTCTTAGACCATTTTATAAATCACTTGATGTATTGCCATGTATATGTTTGAAAATGATATAAGGTTGCCGCATTAAAAGGATAGATTTAGATCATTACCAACGACACTATAGTATCGACTAAGAAGCATTAGGCTCGCTGCCTTTATTGAAAACTCATTTAAAACAAAAACATGCGGCATCTAGAAACCTTGTCGACAGTGATGATGTCGACCTCCATAAAATATAGTTTATCCGCCTATTTAAAACAACGACGACATCATTGAATTCGATGATGATGCCGCCTTAATTGATTAACAAAACAATGCAATAGGACCTCGTCGACTCTGATGAATAGCGAAAACCAGGATCACGGCATCTTAATAAAATGAATAGGTGTGATGACTTTCAAAACCTTAGTAAAATTATGCGGCATAGGATAGCTGGGATGAGACCACATGCGACAAGTTCATAGGCGACAAGAGTGCAGTGACCCCGTCGACTCTGTTGTGTTATCGCCTTTATTTGGACCTCGACATGGTTGGAATCGCTCCGCAACTACTAAGTAGTTGCCTTGCGCTTCCCACCTCATTGGTGTCGATCCGATAGGCTAAGGAATAGGGGCGGTGGCAATAAGGGTATTGTGGGATCATCGTAAATAACCCAACAACTGTATTTTTACTAAATCAAGCTTATACTTTTTACCAAATCTCTTTTGTTTGTCATGATATGATTGGTTACAACAAAACTTTATAATTTCTTTTCAGAAGTTGCTATCGCACCAAATTTTCCAAGTTCAAAGCATGTGTTAAACCAACTAATTAATTTAATTAATTAATTATCCATTTACATGTTTTTCCAATATAATTAATTCATAATAATATGAAATCACATGAGAAAATTCCGAAAAAAATTTCAAAATTCTAAAATACTATTTTCTTTACCATATAAAATGTTCGGGTTGAATATCATAATTTAATTACTTAATCAAATTAAACCCGAATTAAATACATTTTTTCCCTTAGGAAATCCATAAAATATTGGTCTTAACTTTGAAAATTATGAAATTAAAATCCCATTTTCAAATTAATCTTTTACACATCATATCAAAAATTCATAGCATTTGGAGATCGAAAATTATGGTTTAAGCCTTAAAACCGAATTATTTAACTTCACAAACTCCTTATAAATTATCACTTATTCAAAACATGGCAAACTCATCATGGCATATCATCAAAACCTCTATACATTCGGTTTTAAATCTACACCAAATCAAATCAATCATAAAACAATGAAAATGAGATGGATTTAGATTATTATTCACCTTGGTTTGATAATGGATTTTGTGATTTGATTATTGCTTAATCTTCCTCGTTTTGCTTCTTGAATCTCTACTTGATTTTCAAGACTTAGGTAGTAGTTAATGGTCGGCCTTTGCTTGTAATTTCTTTGATTGTTTTGATTTTATGAAAACGTGAATGAGGAGAAATGATGGTTTAGGGGTTATAAGATCTATCTATTCCTATTTTACCGTTTCCCCATTCAAATATAAGCTTTAGTTATAAAACAAGCTTATAAATTTATTTGGTTAAGGCACGACCTTACTTATTTCAAATCTCAATTCCCTTATCACTCTAATCATCACATTATTCTATTTAATTTATCTAGTTAAATCTCATGAATAATGTTAATTAAAATTAGGGTTGTTATAGGCTCTCCTCCTTAAAGAATTTTGTCCTCGAAATTTAGTAAGGACTAAATACTAAACATATCAACCATGCAACCAAAGCTGGTATATCCTACCATCCATAAAAACCTATATACAACAAATATAGAACATACCCTCATGATAGCTTAGGATAAATATCCCTAATCCTGTCCTCTGTCTCTCAAGTATGGTCTTTCTCATTGTCGCTCCACTGAACTTTCACCAACTTGACTATCTTGTTCCTTAACCTCTTCTCATCTCTCACTACAACCCGAACTGGTTGTTTGATAAAAGTTAGATCTGGTTCTACTACTAATCTTCCAATGCAGTCGGAGTGATGGTAGTCTCTGGATCATGCACATACGTTCGAAGATGAGAAACATGTAAAACGTTATGGACATTGCCAAACTGCTCGGTAGCTCTACTCAATATGCGAGCTTTTCGATCCTCTCTATAGTTGGAATGGTCCAACATATCTCGATGCCAGTTTCCCTGACTTTCTAAAACGTATCTCACACTTCAACGGTGATACTTTCTTTTCTTCAACTGAGAACTCTAGATTCTTACGCCTTCTATCCACATAACTTTTCTGTATAGACTTATCTTCTCTCATCCTACCTCGGATTAACTCAATTTTCTATGTTGCCTCTCTTACCAGATCTGGACCTAAGACTAACCTGTCTCTAGTTTCAATCAACATGCTGGTGACTTGCACGACCTTCCATACAAAGTTTTGAAAGGCTCCATTCCTATACTAGTCTGATAACTATTATTATAGGAAAACTTAACCAAGTGTGGGTGTTCTTCCCACGATCCACCAAAATCTAGCACACAAGCTATCAACAAATCCTCGAGTACCTTATTGACTCTCTCTGTCTGCCTATCTGTCCGAGGGTGATAAGCGGTACTAATCTTAAGCTTGGTACCTAACACTTCCTGTAGACTCTTCCAGAACTCACTAGTAAACAATATATCTCTATCACTGACTATACTACTAGGAATCCCATGCAGTCTAACTGTGTTCTTCATAAATAACTTTGCCAAAACAGATGCCCGTCTGCTTGACTTAACAGGAATGAAATGGTCGCTCTTGGTCAATCTGTTCACTATGACCCATATACTCTCATTTCCTTGATTCGACCTTGGTAACCCATCAATAAATTCCATGGATATTGAATCCCATTTCCAAACTGTTATATTTAAAGACTGAAGCAACCCACTCAGCTTCTGATGTTCGGATTTTAATTGTTGGCAATTTGAACATTACTTTACCTATAAGCCAACATACCTCTTCATACCTTCCTATAAGAAACTTCTTTTAATATCAAGATAAATCTTGGTTCCTCTAAGATGAGTCATAAACTTCGATCAATGATATTCCCTGAGAACTTCTTTCCTTAGGTTTCCAACATTAAGAACACATAATTGCCCCCTTCTTTCTCAACCATCCCTTCTGGTCCAGACTAAAATCTTTAGATCATCAATCCCAGTTTCAATCTCAAGTATTCATATCTTCTCGGCTAACAATGGATCCTCTCTCTACTTAGAAGCAATCCTTTCAATCAATGTCGGTCGAACTTCCAGACAGGATAACATGGTGTTTGCACAAAAAATGGACAAACACCTCAAAGTTGTATGATTTAGTAGATCTTATGTTGTTCTTAGTGATTTGAGCGATTTATGCAAATATATGAAAAGCAGGGGCTAAACTGTTAAAAGACACGCAAATTTATAGTGGTTCAGCCAGAAAGTGCCTACGTCCACTTTATATGTTATTTCTCTTCTCTTGTTTTGATTACAAGTACAAAGCTTTGATACAAGTAAAAGAAAGTTGTTTGAAAGTTCTCTCCGTGCTTGAGCTCTCAAACTTGTCCCCCCCCCATTGTTGTACCCCTGCCCCTCTATTTATAGAGTGAGACTGGGGGTAGGGGTCTTGGAGATATATAGCAGCTGGCGGGCTTGGGCTGACGTGGTCTGGCCTGGCACGTCTTGGTTCGGTAGCATTTGGTCCGGCGGTGATTGGTCCGGCATGGAGTTGGCATCGAGTTGGTCCGGCATCAAGTTGGTCCGGCATTGGTTTGGAGGCAAGTTGGTCCGGCAGTGTGAAGGAAGTTGGTTCGGCAGTGTTGAAGGAGGTTCATCCGGTAGTAGTAGGAGGAGCTTCATCCGGTAGTAGTAGGAGGAGGTTCATCCGGTAGTAGTAGTAGGAGGAGGTTCATCCGGTAGTAGTAGGAGGAGCTTCATCCGATAGTAGTAGGAGGAGCTTCATCCGGTAGTAGTAGGAGGAGCTTCATCCGGTAGTAGTAGGAGGAGCTTGGTCCGGCAGTGGTAGGAGATGAGTGGACCGGTAGCAGTTGAAGCGGAGGTTGATTCGGAGTGGAGATGGTTCGGCACTGCTGTGGAGTGGAGATGGTTTGGTAGTGGAAATGCCCCTAACATTTGCCCCCCAAAGTGGGGCATATGCCAGCATATGCCGTGCTTTGTTTTATGTAGCTTTGACATCTTCATTCGGTTCTCGGGTGCCGAATCAGTTGGTCCGGCCGTGTCTTTTCGTCTATAAGTAGGGACCGTACGCCTTTGTTTTATCCTACCAGCCGAATTAAATTCTAGTTTTTGCCGGACCAAGTCCTTACTTTTGCCAAATCAAACGTGTTGGTCGAATCAAATTCCTTACTTTCACCGAATCAGGTGAGATCCTTTCTATTTTGGCCGAATGGGTTTTTATCGAATGGACTCGGGGAGTCTGAGTGCCGAATGGAGTCATATACCCATGTAACCGGATGAAGTTGGGAATACCGAATGAAACTGATGCCGAATGAACTTGAAAAATTTACTTGTTTATATCCTCTGTTTTAACAACATGTTTTTCTGATGTTGCAGATAATGTCTCGCAAAGCAGAAACTCGATCGGATAAAAAGAAATCCCAGGGCGAAGGAGAATCTTCCGCAGTGCCCCCTGCTCAGTCAGGACCCGAACGTCACGGACCTGTCCCGAGATCACTAGTGGATGGGTACGGTCCTCAGGAGCTTCTGAACTCCCCGCCCGATTGCTTTCCCAGCTCCCTCAAGGAGGAGCAGCTCGATGTCATCTCTCGTTCTTTTAGAATTGATAGGGCGCGCATGCAGTTGCCAAGGAGAGACGTTATGCCATATGACCCTCCCGAAGGGTACTTTTCCCACAGCAGATACCACTGCATGTGTGGTGCCATTTCGCCTCTTAATGCTTGGGTAGCCAGCTTCCTTACATATCTAAAGGTGGCCCCATTCCAGCTTCAACCCAACTCCTATGCTATACTGATGAGTCTCTTTGTCATCTTCCAGAGGAAGTATGGGCGTGCTCCTTCCAACCGGGTGATCCGGTACTTATATAATCTGAGGGGCTATAAGAAGGGGTCCCCATACATCAGCCTGGAGTCAGCGGTAACCTTCAAGCCAGTCTTGGATCTGTATTCTAAATACAGGATGTTCAAGAAGGAGTGGTTCTTCGTCAGGGACGACTCTGTTTCGATTCGGCGTTTCACCTTTGGATGTAAGTCGATGCTTTATTTATAATTTCCATTCTGGTTGCGATGCTTCTTCTCATATGTTTCCATTTTTGCTAGCGACAGGTGGCTTTGCGGTTGTGGAGACTGATCGCCTGGTTCAGACGGCGGCTGAGATAGAAGCTATCCCCGGGAGAGATAGATCAGCTGCCTACCTGATCAGAAATGCGACCCTTCTGGAGTATAACTTGATCCTTCCACAGCAGTCAGTAGTCAAGCAGAGGGAAACGGCGGAGGAGAGGGCGGCTGCTCAAGCTAAGGGAGGTGTTACAGTAGAGAGTGGCAAGAGAAAACCTTTCACAAAACCTCCAGCTGTTGGAGGCAAGAAACTTAAGAAGTCGGATGGTCCTTCCCCCAGCAATTGTCCACTTACCCAGGGGGAGGAAGACGTAGAGGAGGAGAGAGGTGAGGGTGGAGATGACCGGGAAGGTGGTGATGGTATCGGGGCCTTGCTTCCTGGGCAAGCAGGCGAGATTCAAGAGTGGACGGATGATGCATTCCACCAAGCTTTCGAAGGGCTGGACGAAGAAACGGCTTTGGTAGAGAAATCCGGGAAAGCTGACAAGGCCAGGACCGGTGCAGGCGAGTCTTCTCAGACTATTCCAGCCAAGATGGCTCCGACGATTCAAGGTGAACTTTTGACTCCTGCAGGCTCCATTTATGATAGGGACTTAGGAATATTTTATGATCCGCTCCCGTCCTGGAATGAAATCCAGGACTTATTGCAGTATCCTACTCCTCCCCAGGGTTTGTATAACAAATGTGTTTCCTTTACTCTTTTAACTTTTAATTTGCCGCGTTTCTCGAATTATGAATCAATGTAAGTTTGTGACACTTGTTCTTCATATCAGGAGCAGGTAAAACGGCTAAAGCCTCAGATCTTCGGCACAGGCTTGAACAATACAAGCTCTCCAAAGCTTCCGCCAAGCCGAAGCCTTCAACCCACCGTCCCGGGGATGTAGTCGGCTACCGTCCTCTTCTCGGGGTTATTGAAGAGGGTATCCAAAAGAGAAAGGGGGGTCATCCCTTATCTGAACCTTCACTTGGTCCTCAGCCCCCAGCTCAGCCTCTTCATGATATCACGGAGGAGGATACCGAATTCGTACCCTCTCCGCACCCGTTTGAAAATCCTACCGTTATTCAGATTGATCGTCCGGACTTAGCTCGAAATCCATTTGCGGGTCATCCTGATCTGGATCCAAGTTCCCATGATATTACCTTTGACGAGGTCACCTGTGAGCACCTTCTTCCCCGCAATCCCATGGTACGGGTACTTGATGAGGCTAAGTCCTTAGATCTCGATTTACTCACTACTCGGATAATTACTATGGGAGACGAGGCCAAGGCTAATATTGATCGGGTGGCGGAGGAGACTAAGAAGCTGATGGGGCATCATGCCCGGCTGGTTAAGGCCGGAGAGGAGATTGGGAGTGCCAACATCCGACTACGATTGGTGGTTTCGGATCAGGCCAAACAGCTTGCGGATCAGGCCATTCAGATTTCTCAGCATGAGGCTGCTTCTGGACGACTAAAGAAAACCATGGAAGAGGCCAGCCGGGCCGAACTGCGGAAAATGGAAGCTACTTGCAAAGAACGGATTGACATGGCTATTGCCACGATGGATGAGGTTCGGAAAGCGGATCTTGAGCAGGTAGAGGAGTTGTCCGGGAAACTTGAGGCTGCAGAGCTTGCTCAAGCCAAGTTGAGGGAGGAGATGGAGGCAATGCGGGAATCCCTTCTGGTTGACTGCTCGAGATACCGATCGGAGAGAGATGCTGCCGTTGAAAGGTTGTCGGCTTCCGAGGCCCGGATGAGGGAGTTTGAGGAGAATGAGGGGATGATGGACGAAATGCTTCAGGACATGTACTTCCGAACCTGGAAGCAGGGCAACCTATCCTGGATGGATGATTATCCTAGGGTCATGGCTAAGATCTATCTTCGGGCTCTGGAGGAGGCCAAGGCCGATGCGGATAAAGATGGTGGCGTGGCCTTCAGCATGGATGTGGTCACTGCCCAGTTTGCCAAGGGGGAGAAGGTGGCGGTGAAGGAGGGTATGCGGTTGCTTGCTGCTGAGGAGGCAGGGGTGCAAGTAGATGATGACGACCAGGATGGCCAAGAAGCATATGTTGGTAAGTCTTCCTTTTTAGTTTCCCCATTAACTTGGTTGCTTCTCACTAATGAATCCTTTCTTTGTCTGGACAGGTTGATTATACCTGGAAAAAACTCCTTTTGTGGACTTGACAGGATTGTAGATGTTAGTCTTAAAACAGTAAAGTAGCTTTTAGGTTGTATTATTTTGCTACTTGTAATAAATAGCTCTATTCTTGATGTGTAATTCTTTAACTTAAGCTGATTTTGTCGTCTTCTGAATGTTTGTTGCTATTTTGACATGTCGTATGAGAAATATAGCTATGTATATTCTTGTAATTGAATTGTGTTTGATGTCAGGTTCTGGTTTTAAAACATAATTTCATGACTTGCAATATTAGCGTGTGGTGTGAACAAATTATAGTCATGTATTTGTACACAAAAGAAGAAAATACCGCCTTTCATGTTTTAATCGTAGATGGCAGTTTTGAATATCTTGTATGACCGAGCATGGAACGCAGTCGAATGCCCTGCCATCCAATTGTGAGTCCCTACACCCATTGGCGAGTATCTCCTACTCTGCATCCTGTACTTTAGGGACTGTTATAGAGGATAAGGGAAAAGCTTTTTAAGTAAAATTGAAATATGTGAAAAAGTAAAACTTCCAATCACGGAAGTCCTTCGATGTGCTTAAGTTCGTGGCAAACGGGTTTTGTAGTCACTTTCCCTAGCTGTGGGTCTTGGAGACATTTATCACCCATCTTACGCCTCCGCGGGGAGTTAATTCTTTTTTACCACAGCCGCACTTAAGACACATCGGAGCCGAGATCGCGCACAGTAACTACCCGGGCCATTATGGCCCGTAATCGTGGGTATTATTCGATTTACTGTGGCCGGCTAGCGTGGGTGCCGATCGTCAACTGTGAACTGCCCCTGGCTGGCCACACCTTATATTGGGGCTTATTGTCGGTTCACAGTTGCCGGCGAGCCTAACGCCGTAATGAGCTGCCTCGGCTATAGTCGGCCTTCTCGGTGGCTTATAGTCGGCTCATTACAGTTGGCTTTAAGGGCCGTCGCGAGCAATGAGTTAACCCGCAGCAGAGGGATGCTGGAGCAAAAGTGTCTCATTGGCGAGGGCATAGAATCGCATAGTACCTGTTAGGTTTTGCCCAGGTGAAGTTGCGCCGTGGAGTGCTTTGAGTGGAAATGCTATACGCATAGGATTTTTTTCAACAGAAAAGGATAAAGTTAACAAGTAGCCAAGATATAAAGGAACAAGTTAAAAAAGACACAAGGTTTTTTTAAAGTGGTTCGGCATGAAAAGGCCTACGTCCACTGATTCTCTTTGTTAATTCACTTCATATGGGCAGTACAAGTTAAGAAAAGTATCGACGGAGGTAATGGATGTTCCATGCCCTCTGGAACACCTCTCCGTCCACTGTTGACAAAATATAAGCTCCATTATGGAGATCTTTATGAATTACATATGGTCCATCCCAGATTGGGTCTAGTGCTCCGGGGCGAGGGAAGATTCGCTTGAGGACAAGATCCCCTTCTTGTAAGGTACGATGCTTGACTTTGGAGTTGTATTGTGCTGCCACTTTCTGCTTGTGGGCTGCTGTTTTAAGGACTGCATCATTTCTTCTCTCCTCAACTAGATCCAAAGACATGTGGAGGAGTTCTTCATTCTCTTCTGGGTTATAGTGGATCCTACGGTGGGAAGGCACAATGGTTTCAACTGGGAGCATAGCCTCCGATCCGTATGCCAAAGAGAAAGGAGTGTGCCCCGTTGATGTTCTGAAAGATGTGCGGTAGGCCCACAGTGCCGTAGGGAGTTCATCCACCCAAGCGCCCTTTGACTTTTCGAGCTTCTTTTTTATCAGAGTTTTCAGAATTTTGTTGACTGCTTCGACTTGTCCGTTTGCCTGGGGATATGCTACGGATGAGAAGCTTTTATGAATTCCGTGCTCTCGGCACCAGTTGGTGAATTCCTCGCTGTCAAACTGAAGTCCATTGTCTGATATGAATTTGAGTGGGACTCCGTACCTGCATAGAACATTTTTAATCAAGAAGTTAATAACTTTTGCTGAAGATACTTTATTTAGAGGTTCCGCTTCCACCCATTTGGTGAAATAATCAACTGCCACTATAGCATATTTGGCCTCGCCTCGGCCCATCGGTAGCTCGCCGATTAAGTCAATTCCCCATATTGCGAAGGGCCAAGGGCTAGTCATTTGAGTAATCTCAGTTGTTGGTAGCCGTGGAATCTTAGCAAATTTTTGGCATCTGTCACACTTTTCGACGAAATCTAAGGCGTCCTTGCTTAAGGTGGGCCAGAAATATCCGTATCGGAGTATCTTTTTTGCTAATGTTTGCCCTTCGGTGTGATCTCCGCAGCTCCCCTGATGGATGTTGGATAAGATTTCCTTGGCTTCCCTCCCAGCGACACACCTTAATAACGGGTTAGAGAATCCGCGCCGATAGAGGATGTCTTCTTGTATTGTGTAGCGGGATGCTTTCCTCAAAATTTTCTTGACTTCGTTACACCCATTGGGTAGTGTGCCACTTTGTAGGTAGTCTCGGATGGGAGTCATCCAAGTTGATTCTTCGGTTGCAGCTATCAGATTCACTTGCTCAAAACTTGGGGCCAGTTGCTTTGAGATGGTTACTGCCCCGAAGATGGTGATGTCTCTCACACTTGCTTGCTTTGCCAATTCGTCGGCCTCTCGGTTCTCTTCCCGAGGGATGTGTTTGACTAAGTAGTGGTCCAATCGGCTGAGAAGTAACTTGGTCTTCTTTAGATATGCTATGAGTCGTTCTTCTCGAGCTTGGAATTCTCCTAGCATTTGATTAACAATAAGTTGAGAATCGCTATGAAGACACAAAGAATTGGCTCTGATTTCTATGGCAATTTCTAGTCCGGCTATCACTGCTTCATATTCTGCATCGTTGTTGGTGGCAGCGAACTCCAACCTTATAGCATAGTGCAGTTTGTTTCCCCTGGGAGTGATTATTACCACACCTGCCCCCGAGCCTTGTTCGTTTGATGCACCATCCACAAAGAGATTCCACTTGATATCTTCTGCTATTTCCAATTTCTCCTTATCTTCGTTGGTAGTGAATTCTGCAATGAAATCAGCCATGGCTTGTCCCTTGATGGCGGTGCGAGGGTGATAGGTGATATCATACTGACTTAGTTCAATGCACCATTTAAGTACTCGCCTAGAAGTGTCGGGACGATGGAGTACCTGCCTCAGTGGTTGATCAGTCAGAACTTTGATGGAATGGGACTGGAAGTAGTGACGCAGCTTTCGTGATGTGATTAGTAAACAGTACGCTAGCTTCTCAAGTTTAGGATATCTGACTTCTGCCCCAGTAAACCTTTTGCTGACGAAGTAAACTGGCCGCTGCGTGCGGTTGTCTTCCCTTACCAAGGCTGCGCTTAGGGCGTGAGATGACACAGCAAGGTATAGGTATAATTCTTTGCCTTCGCTTGGAGTCAAGAGTACCGGTGGTTTCTGGAGGTGTTTGATTAGGTTAAGGAAAGCGGTTAAGCATTCGTCAGTCCATTCGAACTTTCCCTTGTCTTTCTTTAGGGCTTCGAAAAACGGGACGCACTTGTCCGTCACCTTGGAGATGAATCGGCTTAGAGCGGCCACTTTTCCATTCAAACTTTGCATTTCCTTCCAAGTGGAAGGTATCTTGATATCCCTTAGCGCTCGGACTTGTTCAGGGTTTGCTTCTATCCCTCTGGCATGAACGATGAATCCTAAGAACTTTCCTGATGACACTCCGAAGGAGCATTTTAGTGGATTCAACTTCATTCCATATTGTCGAAGTACTTGAACATCTTGCCTAGGTGGTTTACGTGATCTTTGGCTTTCCTTGACTTTACCAGCATGTCATCCACATATACTTTCATAGTTTGTCTTATTAGCCCTACAAACATCTTGTTGACGAGGCGTTGGTAGGTGGCTCCTGCATTTTTAAGTCCGAAAGGCATTACCTTATAGCAGTATAAACCCCGGTCGGTGATGAAACTAGTGTGGTCTTGGTCAGGAGCATGCATAGGAATTTGGTTATATCCTGAGTATGCGTCCATAAAAGATAGGAGCTCGTGCTCGGTTGTGATGTCTACAAGTTGGTCGATTCTGGGAAGTGGGAAGCAATCCTTTGGGCAGGCGTCGTTTAGGTTGGAAAAGTCAATGCAGGTTCGCCACTTCCCATTAGCCTTTTTACCAGCACCAGGTTGGCGATCCATTCCGGGTAGATAGCTTCTCGTATGAAGTCATTGGCGAGTAGATTCTTTACTTCTTCATCGAGGGCTGCTGATCGCTCTGCTCCCATACTTCTCTTTCTTTGTTTTACAGGCGCCTTGGTAGGATCAATGTTTAATACATGGCATGCTATGTCGGGGGAGATTCCGGTCATGTCAGCGTGTGACCATGCGAATACATCCAAGTTGTGGCGGAGAAAATCGATGAGTTGTTCCTTCAATTCGGCTTTTAGTTGGGACCCAATTTTCAATAGTCTACTTGAGTCGTGCGTGTGTACAGATATAAACTCCATAGCCTCTGCATGCTCGGCGGTGGCCTCCTCCTCTTTGTCCCTAGGGTCTAATTCATTGAAAGGGTCGCTGGTATATCGAAGAGGAGGGGCTTTCTTTAGTTGCTATGCTTCTAGACTTTTTGTGCAGAGGGCAATCTCTACACCCTTCCCTTTATCCTTCCTGTGGTTGTTGCGAAGTTCAGTCGCATAGCAGTCTCGAGCAACGTCCTGGTCTCCTTCCACTTCCCCTACTCCATTGTCTGTTGGAAATTTAATCTTTAGGCACAATTTGGAAGTCAGACAAGGATGGCCTTCCTAAGAAGGCGTTGTAGGCCGAATGGTTTTCTATTAGCACAAATGTCTGTTTCCGTACAGCGGAGCGGGGATGGCTTCCAATCTCAACAAAGAGGTCCAGTTGCCCGAGGGGCATCTTCGCATCTCCAGTGAAGCCGTGTAGTGGTTTATTGCAGGGAGATACATCCTTCATTGATAGCTTCATTTTGTCGAATGCGTGTTTGAACAGGATGTTTACTGAGCTTCCAGTGTCTACCAGGATTCGGTAAACCTCGGCGGGACCAAGTCGGGCAGAGATGACCATGGGATCCATATGAGGGTACTGCCTTCCTTCTAGGTCACGCTTACCGAATGTGATGTCATTACTTTCTTTCCGCTTCGGGTGGCGCTCTTCTATAACCGAATTGACATAGTCTTTATTGTCTCTAAGCGACTTTCCGTATCTTTCCATCTCTTTCCAGCTTCTGTCTGCGATGTGCGGCCCTCCTGAGATGGTATGGACCACTATCTTCTCTTGACTAGAGCTGCTAGCATTGTGGTTTCCTCTGTCGGCCCCCGGTGAGGGTAGCCTTGGGTTTTCATTGGCAGGAGCTGGGGTCCTGTCCTGACCTTTTACATAACGTTCTAGTTTCTTCCTTCTGATGTGTTCCTCAATCAGATCTCGGAGATGATGGCATTCGTTGGTATCATGCCCGTGAGATTCGTGGAAGCGGCAGAACTTTCCAGACTTCTGTGCATTATTTGATTCCTTCTTGTATGGTGGGCGTTTGTATCTAACTTCGCCTTGGGTGGCAAGGAAGATATTTTCGACGGTCTCGTTCAAAGGAGTGTAAGTGTCGAATCTCGGTCCTGGCCGATATAGGCGCTTTTCTCCCTTCTTGCCCCCAGCATTTTCTCTGGAATCATTTCTTCGAACGTCCCTTGCCACAGCAGGGGCGTTGCCATGGGTTGTCTTATTTTGCTGTCCTGACTGCCCCTCAATGGCAGCATCCTCAAGCCTCATGTATTTCCCGGCTTCATGGAAGAAATCGGGTAAAGTAGCTGGTTTTTCTTTTGTCAACCTTCTAGCAAATTTAGTGTCCGGATGCACACCACTACAGAGGGCCATTAGGATAAGCTTCTCATCGGCATCTTGGACTACGGCTGCTGCGGCGTTGAATCTGGTTAGGTATTGCTGCAGCTTCTCTCCAGGTTTCTGTTTGACGCTGGATAAGGAATAAGCGTCCTTAGGTTGCTCCACATGAATGCGGAACTGACTGATAAATTTTTCTTTCAACATTTCCCACGAGCTGATGGATCCCTGGGGTAGATGACAGAACCAGGAGGTAGCAAGATCTGCTAAGAAAAGCGGAAAGCATTTGCACAGTACTCCCTCTGTCGCCCCACTCATGAGCATATGTTGCGTGTACCTCTGTAAGTGTACAACGGGGTCGGAGGTTCCTTTGTAGGGTTCCATTGTTGGCATCTTCCATTCTCGGGGGGTGATAGCAATTTCGATATTGCGGGTGAAAGGGCTGGTTACCCTAGCGCCTATCCCTCGATCTCTTTGCTCCCGTTGGACACACTCTCTGAATAAGCATGCCATCCTTTCATCAGAATTTGGAGCAGATAGAAATGAGTTTGGTTTTGTCCTGTGGGATTGATTCCGTCCAGATGACCTGTAGGGATGGTATCATCTATCATTCCTCATATTTTCCAATGGCTGCCTTTGATCTTCTGGGAGCATGCTAGGGTCAGCTACAGCTGGCCCTTGCCTTGATCTTCCCCTGCCGGGTTCTGATCTAAGCACTTCCTCGGGTCCAACTTCGGGCTGGACTCTAGCTCGGCCCCGTTCACTGGCGTTTCCGTGGTTAGGCAGTATGACAGGCTCAGCTACAGTTGACCTCCGTCCGGTACCTCCCCCGTTGGGTTCGGTACCAAACGTTTCCTCGGGCCTAACTTCGGGCTGTGCTCGGTCTCGGCTCCTACCATGGCTACTTCTGCCGTTAGCTCCTTCGAAGAAGAAAGATCTTTGTTGTCTCTGAGATCCTCCAGACAGGGACTCGCCCCATGATTCAGTGTTGCGGTTGGATTCTTCAGCGTCCCTTAAGCGTGACATGAGATGGTCCACCAAGGCTTCCTGCTGGGACGTGAAGCGGTTAGTTACTTCAACCACAACTCTGTCCAAATCTGCCCTAGTAATTGCTGCAGGCTATTCTGCGGCAGGAGTGGTTGGGTTAGCCTGTCCTTCATTTGTGACGGCTGGATCTGGAAGACTGCTGGATGCGATGTTTTTTCCTTTGTTAACATCTTTTCTCTGTTTGGGAGGCATGTTTTCCAAGTGGCGGACGATGCTGTTAGGAAAACTCGTTAAGTGGATGAAGCTGAAGCTTCGACCTTCTAGTTCTCAGTGAAAGCACCAAAAATGTTTGCACAAAAAATGGACAAACACCTCAAAGTTGTATGATTTAGTAAATTTTATGTTGTTCTTAGTGATTTGAGCGATTTATACAAATATATGAAAAGTAGGGGCTAAACTGTCAAAAGACACGCAAATTTATAGTGGTTCAGCCAGAATGTGCCTATGTCCACTTTATATGTTATTTCTCTTCTCTTGTTTTGATTACAAGTACAAAGCTTTGATACAAGTAAAAGAAAGTTGTTTGAAAGTTCTCTCCGTGCTTGAGCTCTCAAACTTGTCCCCCCCCATTGTTGTACCCCTGCCCCTCTATTTATAGAGTGAGAATGGGGGTAGGGGTCTTGGAGATATATAGCAGCTGGCGGGCTTGGGCTGACGTGGTCTGGCCTGGCAAGTCTTGGTTCGGTAGCATTTGGTCCGGCGATGATTGGTTCGGCATGGAGTTGGCATCGAGTTGGTCCGGCATCAAGTTGGTCCGGCATTGGTTTGGAGGCAAGTTGGTCCGGCGGTGTGAAGGAAGTTGGTTCGGCAGTGTTGAAGGAGGTTCATCCGGTAGTAGTAGGAGGAGCTTCATCCGGTAGTAGTAGGAGGAGGTTCATCCAGTAGTAGTAGGAGGAGGTTCATCCGGTAGTAGTACGGTAGTAGTAGGAGGAGCTTCATCCGGTAGTAGTAGGAGGAGTTTCATCCGGTAGTAGTAGGAGGAGCTTCATCCGGTAGTAGTAGGAGGAGCTTCATCCGGTAGTAGTAGGAGGAGCTTGGTCCGGCAGTGGTAGGAGATGAGTGGACCGGTAGCAGCTGAAGCGGAGGTTGATTCGGAGTGGAGACGGTTCGGCATTGCTGTGGAGTGGAGATGGTTTGGTAGTGGAAACGCCCCTAACACATGGCAGTACTCTGACTAGAACTAGCAGTCTATCTCAATTGCACACTACAAGTAGTCAATGCCTCTAGATCCTTCCATTCCGCCAACATAGCTAACACCACATTCTGATGTTTTCTGCTAAGAGCATTCGCCACTTTAATACCTTTCCTTGGTGTATACTCTATACCTAAATCATAAGCTGCTAAAAACTCCAACCACCTCTACTGTCTCATATTCAACTCCTTCCGAGAGAATAAATACCTTAAAGACTTATGATCCGTGTACAACCCAAATCTTTCTTCCAAAAGATAATGTCTCCACACTTTTAATGCGAAGATCACCGGTGCCAACTCAAATTCATGGGTCAGATATCTTACTTCATGTGGTCTATGCTGTTGAGATGCGTAAGCAATTACCATGTCCTTCTACATCAATACAGCTCCTAATCCAGTCCCACATGCATCTGCATACACTACTAACCCTTGATTACCGTTTGGCACAATTAACACGGGCGCATTGGTCAATAAATGCTTTAACTTAAGGAACGCTTCCATACATCTGTCGGACCAAATAAACTTAACATAATTTTTGGTCAGGGGTGCTGCTATCCGTGAAAAATTCCTGATAAATCTCCGGTAATATCCAGCCAATCCTAGAAAACTTCTTATCTTGGTCACTATCTCGGGTCTCTTCCAACTATTAACCACCTCAATCTTAGCTGGATCAACTGATAACCCTTCTCCTGAGACTACATCACTAAGAAACTTAACTTCTTTCTTTCAAAAATGACACTTTGTAAACTTCGCCTTAAGCTTGTGCTATCTCGCTGTCCGCACTATACTAACATGAACTTCGTGGTAACTTTCATCCTTAGAATACGACAAAATGTCATTTATGAAATGAATACAAACCTATCCAAGTGCTCTTGGAAAACTCGGTTCATCAAGTCCACGAAGAAAGAAGGCAAATTAGTTAGCCCAAATGGCATTACTAACCACTCGTACAAACCATATCTCATTCAAAACATCGTGAAAGGAATAGTATCCTCCGCCACCCTTAGTTGTTGGAATCCTGTAGCCAAATCCAATTAGGAAAACACTCTAGCTCCACTCAACTGATCGAATAAGTCGTCGATCCTTGGCAAAGGATATCTATTCTTTATAGTCTTCTCATTTAGCTTACGGTAGTCAATACACATCCTCAACGACCCGTCATGTTTATTCACGAACAGCACGATCGCTCCCCAAGGTGAACTGCTTGGTCTAATAAAACTCTTTCCTTCTAAGTCCCCTAGCAGCTCCTTTAACTCCTTCATCTCTGTAGGTGTCATCCTATTAGATGGTCTACTTTAGGGTTCTACTCCTGGCATAAGATCTATTTGAAACTTGATAGCTCGTTTTGGTAGTAATCCTGTGACCGGCTCAAAAACATCCATAAATTCTCTTGCTACCAAAACCCAATTCAACTCTTCTGCTGCTTCCATAGCACCCAATAAGGCGCAAACATTCAAATCTGAATTCTCTACCAAGTATATGATTCAGTTATGACTATTAGGGTGTCTTAATGATATTTCCCTATCCTGACAAAATATCCTAGCATCATACCTATCTAACCAATCCATACCTAATATGATCCTAAAGCCTACAATATCAAAGGCATACAAACTGCATGCAAACTTATGACCTAACAAATCAGTTCTAACTAGTCACATCTTATCCCCAGAGTTCCATACCCTTCTATCAGATACATAACCCTTAAGGAAGTAACGAGGTATGACGGTTATAAGCATAATATATCTACCAAACACTAATATATAAACGAATGTGATGTACCGGTATCAAATAGTACCTTAACTGATACACTACAAATCAAAAGCATACATTACATTACAGACTTTCCTTTCTCAACAGTAGTTGGCCTAGAAGATACTGGTTCCAAAGCAAAACTTTTCCCTTTTCCGTTCTGACTGGTTCTGGAAACTAATTCCTGTAGTGCCCTATCTAATCATAGTTGAAGTATTTCACTCCTTTCTTATCAGAAACTTTCTTCCCTTTGCCCGACCGGCACTCTTGATCAAAATGTCCCTTCTTATCACACTTAAAGCAAACCAGATCAGCCTTCCCTTTCTTGGCTGCTCCTCCTTTCTGAGTACCCTTCTTCTTAAAGAATTTTCTTTTCTTGTTCCGGGATTCCTAAGTTTCCGTTGACTTCTCTTTCCCAAAGGTAGAAAGTATTTCTTCTTTTCTAATCGCCATCTCCACTATTACATTTGATGGATCGTGGAGATGTGGCATGGTCACCCTAGCAAACTGTAATATCCTTATATATACCGATATATAGAAAAATACAAGTACGTTATTATTGCATTATCCCAAACAACAATCTTATTCTTTGATTCATACGATTATGTTTTCAAAATCTTTTAGGTTTAAATTTCTTCCTTTAAGTTTACATAAACCTATGCTCTGATACGAAACTGTAACATCCCTCATTTTGAGGCTCGAAATTAAGTGCTACGAATGTTGTAGTCATCAATAGTTATTAATTTCCTATGACAAAATGGGGCTATGTTATTCATTTTGATAATACCAGAAATACATGAAAATGGAAAATTCAACACATTTTTAAAATGAATTTTCTTATTTCATTCCACAATAAGATTTCAATTTCATTACATAATCCCAATTCGCAAACCCTATTAAGAGAAAATATAATTATTACAACATATTCAAAGAGCAACATATGAAGATGGCCCCTTAGACGATCAGAGTCCAATATCTGGCATTTAATACGACTTGCCATTACAACACAAAAGTAGGATCAAAATACAACGGAAAATAGATATATAGCTTCTACCAGCTAGATTGTCTCATGCACGTCTCCGGAAGCTTATTCATCTAAAGAGAACCTAAAATGCCCTTACTCTCAACCTACTCAAATGAGTACCCGATAGTTTAAGGGTAAAAAACTTTGGATCGGACAAAAAGTCTGGTGTGAATAATAACCTACCATCTCGTCAAGATATCCAGTGAGATCGCGTCGCTAAGCGGAACGGGTTATTCCCTCACTAATATCTTAACCATAATACAATAACCATATATTGTTCACTTACGTTCACAATGGTTAAAGCATAACATAATATGATGATATTCAAAACTGAAATATGTCATGGATTTCCTACCCTAATTTATCTGACTATCTATCTCCGTTTATAGTTTCTAGGGTTACTATTAACCTATTAGTTTTATGGGCTGACTGATAACCTGTTCCAATCTTACGGACTATCTGTTTGATTTCATAGTTTTCATGGGATCACTATGAACCTATTGGTTTCTACCAATAACTTTATCCAATCATAGTTTTCATGGGATCACTACTAACCTATTGGATTCTCTAATAGAATCTTTTAAATAAAAGTTTTCATGGGCTAACTACGAACCTATTAATCTCTATCAATAACATATTTCAGACATAGTTTTCATGGGATCACTAAGAACCTATTGGCCCTTGCCAATAACATTTCTCATAACATAGTTTTCATGGGCTAACTAAAAACCTGTTTAACTCAATAATCTTTTGATCAGTTTTGGGCATCCTATATTCTAGTCTACCTGACCTCTTGGATGCAAATCTACCCACACAGGAGTTAAGTAAATTTATATTCACTATTGAGTCAACCTAGCCAGTTATCCCGCCCTTAATACCCTAAAATGTTGTTATGGATCATAGATGATGTGAGTATGATAATGTTAAATATGCATAATAACTGATCAACAAACACGAGAACATACAAACATCCATCATTTAATATGTTTAAAATTACTTAATCTCAAGTAATATTCTCGTTGGAAATCTTTAACTCAAAACTTGGTCTTTTCCATACTTAAAATCCTTGAAACCATTTTCATAATTATATATGATTAATACCCTTAATTCATATATTATACACAAAAAGTATATCTCTTTATATCACCAAAGACTTAGACCATTTTATAAATCACTTGATATATTTCCATGTATATGTTTCGACTAAGAAGAATTAGGCTCGCCGCCTTTATTGCAAACTCATTTAAAACAAAAACATGCGGCATCTAGAAACCTTGTCGACAGTGATGATGTTGACCTCCATAAAATATAGGTTATCCGCCTATTTAAAATAGCGACGACATCATTGACTTCGATGATAATGCCGCCTTAATTGGTTAACAAAACAATGCAACAGGACCTCGTCGGCTCTGATGAATAGTGGCGACAAGGACCACGGTGTATTTTATAAAATTAATAAATGGGCCAACCTTCAAAACTTTGGTAAAATTATGCAGTATGGGATAGTTGCAATGAGACCACATGCGATGAGGTTCGTAGGTGACAAGAGCGCAATGACCTCGTCGACTCTGTTGTGTTGCCGCTTTTTATGGACCTCGACGTGGTTGGAATTACTCTACAACTACTAAGTAGTTGCCCTGCTCTTCCCTCCTTGCCGTTGTTGATCCGATAGGCTAAGGACTAGGCGTGACGACAATAAGGGTATTGTGGCATCATCATAAATAACCCAAGAACTGTATTGTCACTAAATCAAGCTTATACTTTTTACCAAATCTCTTTTGTTTGTCATGATATGATTGGTTACAACAAAACATTATAATTTTGTTTTAGAATTTGTTACCGTACCAAATTTTCCAAGTTCAAAGCATGTGTTAAACTAACTAATTAATTTAATTAATTAATTATCCATTTACATGCTTTTCCAATATAATTAATTCATGATAATATGAAATCACATGGGAAAATTTCCAAATATTATCAGAAATTCTAAAATACTACTTTCTTCACCATATAAAATTTTCAAGTCGAAATTCATAATTTAATTACTTCATTAAATTCAAGCCGAATTAAGTTCGTTTTCCCTCTTAGGTAATTCATAAAATATTGGTCTTAACTTTGAAAATTATGAAATAAAAACTCATTTCCAAATTAATCTTTTACGCATCATATCAAAAATTCATAACATTTGAAAATAAAAAATTATGGTTTTATCCTTAAAACTGAATTATTTAACTTCATAAAATCCTTATAAATTATCACATATTCAATACGTGGCAAACTCATCATGGCACATCATCAAGACTTCTATACATTCAGTTTTAAATCTAAACCGAATCAAATAAATCATAAAACAATGAAAATGAGATGGATTTAGATTATTATTCACCTTGGTTTGATAATGGGTTTTGAGATTTGATAATTGCTTAATCTTCCTAGCTTTCCATATTGAATCTCTACTTGATTTTCATGACTTAAGTGGTAGTTAATGGCCGACCTTTGCTTGCAATTTCTTTTGATTGTTTTGATTTTATGAAAATGTGAATAAAGATGAATGAAGATTTAGGGGTTATAAGATCCATCTATTCCTATTTTATCCTTTCTCTATTCAAATATATGCGTAAGTTGTAAAACAAGCTTATAGATTTATTTGGTTAAGGCACGACCTTACTTATTTTCAAATTTTAATTCCCTTATCACTCTAATCATCATATTATTCTATTTAATTTATATAATTAAATCTCTTGGATAATGTTAATTAAAATTAGGGGTGTTACAAGTTGTCCCAAGGTTAATAATGTAACGACGAGAGTTGTATGATGATCCAAATGATGAGTTCTAGGATGCGCTCTACCATAGATGGCATGTTCGAATGAATCATTGATACTGGAAGATTTTAATGTGTACTCGTAAAGCATGGGTATTTGAGGATGGGATCAAAGTCCATTGAAATTTGGACCTAGTCTTCACGATTCCCAATATCCACTGACTTTAGGACCTGGGTGGAACGTGACACAAAATCCATTGACGTTAGGATCAATTTTGTTCTGGACTTTCAGAAGGATAGTCTAGTTCTTGGCCTACCGAATGGCATGGATTTGAGTACTGAGAAACTGGTATGTTGAGTAGTCTCTGAAGGGGTCATACGAGCATCATATATCCAACACACTTTGTAAGTGATGTGAGGATAGATGATGGATGTCATGTTTACTTTGTTGATTAGGGATGTCACATGACTTAGTTAGCTTTCATGTAGATACCTGGGCACCCATTTGTACCTTGATGTGTAGTATACCCATTATGGTTATGATATAGAGTGGCATATATTTTATGTTATGTCGTAACTCTTTGGATGTAGGGACATGTCCAGTATGATTCTACATACCCTCTGTCCTAGTATGCTGACTTTATAGCGTTTAAGATTTTTTATCGCTCACACCAGACTGTTATCTGACTCGAGATTTTATGCTTTGCTCCTTATTTTCTTGGATACTCTTAAATGAGTTGACTAGATAGCAAGTGTAGGAAACACATGGAGATGTATAGATTGACAAACAGGAGACTATGCTTTCCCATACATATATTTGGACTCATTATTGCTTATTTCGGTGTGCGACACTATGAATCCTAGACAGTGTCCACTTATATTATCTAGAGATATTTTACTTGTTGAGTTTATTATTGGTTGTATAAACTCTATTACTCATGTTGTTTAGGTGTAAGGATCTGTGCACTCTGATTTCTATGGTTCATTCACACTGTTTCGCCTGTTTCATATCCATGATGACAATTATATATTATTCAATCCGCTGTGAGATATTTGAGGGGTTCTGTGATTGTTTGGTTACTTTACAACCCTTAAAAATCGTCCTAAATCAGTCGGGCACTATCATAGCGCACCATGAAGGTTATATTGGGTGCCGAAGGTGTAGGGAGGTCGTCACATTTGGCGTCAGAGTCAGGTTGCATAGTTAACCTAAGTTGATACCATGATCCAGTAGAGTTTGAGTAGGAGTTATCTCCTTAGGCTAGATCTAGAGTACATATATATGAGAGCATATTTGTTATATATTTTGGTTTTCAAAACTATATAGCAATGTATATATATAGTATAAAGTCAAACAGTACACACGAGTAATACTTATGCGTAATTCCTTATAAAGAGACTGGTCATCCTTATTGAAAATAGAGAGATGAGTCGTCGTACAAGGACTACTACTAGAAACTACATTTCTGGAGTAGAGGAAAGAGCTGGCTCAGGAGCTGCTAATCCTAATTTGCAGACGATAATTAACACCATGATGAGGAACATGCTGCAAAATGCTCAAGAGTCGCTCCTAATATTGTTGTTGATGGTGGTGATTCGGTGCAGACGCCTAGAGCCGACTTCGCTAAGCCGAATAAAGATATTGTATGATAGAATCAACCGTAGAGGGAAGGGTGAATAGGGTTTATAATAAATTCACAGAATAATAAAATTGCAGCATAGATAATCATAGAGTAAATGCAGAAATAAAGTGACATATAATTTTATCCAACTTTTGCAAAACCTACCTACTGCTGCCATAAAGGTTTCTACTAGAATTAAACAATCGACCATCTACAGACCCTGCAAACTTGCGATTATCGTTAACTTGATTGTTCTAACCCTATGCTCAAAATCCTGCCAGAACTCAAATCTCGAGTTATGAATTCTTGAACTACGCCTCGTAGTTCGATTCTAGTTAAAAACTAGAGTTCATAAAATTTAAAAAAATTTAAAATTAATTAAAAAAGGAAAATCAAAACCTTAATTATAAATTTTCAAGGCCTAAAAATATCATTCATAGATAAAAGAGATTGGCCCAAATAAAAAATATGGTCTCCACTTTTACTCTTCTGCCTGCATTATTTTCAAGTCGATTTCTTTTTGTTCGTGCGATCTAAAATTGGGGATTCTTCTTGAAGCACAATCCTTCGATTAAGCAATGGATTTAGGCTTACCTCTCTTGTCAATCAAATACTATTCTCGTATGATGCTTGTTGCTTCAAGTGTCGAGTTGATTCTCCAGTTACTGATTTCGTATAATTTTCGCCTTTAATTTTTTTTGTATTTTGTCGACTTGATTTTTATTTCCAATGATGATGTTGGTATATATACGTATTGAATTCATATACTTCCCAATATATCTGTTTTGAGTAATTTGGTTTAAATATTTCTTTCTTGCGTCAAATTTCTGACTTGTTCAACTTTCTGATATATATTCAAAAATTCGAATTCAGTATATTTCGAGTATATATTTGATTCTGGTTGATTTTTGTATACTTGTTCAAATTTGCTTCGGCCTGATTTTTCAGGACTTGTTCAACTTCAAATTATTGCATAAATTCAAGCTTGACCTGTTTGACATTCTTGACTTGTTCATTTGACTATCTGCACTTGCATGTGGTTTGCTAGTGTGTGCGTGTCCCTTGGTTCCTTGCTTTGCTGGTGCAATTTGATTGCCGTGTGATGCTCCTAGCTTCCACTTATATACATACATACATACATATATGTATGTATGTATATGTGTGCGTGTGTGTGAATATATGAAGCTTCTGCTTGTGCTTTGAATGATCGGTGGTGACTTAAGTTTGATTCTGAAATCTGGCTGTTGTTGTGCATTCCTATGTTCTGCTGTTATGTTAAAACTTGTACTGTTATTTGCTATATATAAACTTCACCTGTTGAACCTATTTGTTAACTTGTTAATCATGTTTGTGTGTAGCACTTCATAATGGTTGCACTTGCACTTGTTTGTACTAGTCGAACCTGTTTGTTAACATGTTGAACTTATTTGTGTATGACCTGGTTTGGCTTATGCATGCATTGTGTATTTGCATGCATGTTGATCTGCACTTGTACTCTTTGTTTCTGCTTGTACATGTCTTTTGTTGATTTTGGTTGCTTCCTCTGCTTTGCTGGTGCACTCGTTTTCTGTCTGGCCTGTGCATTACTTGTTTTCTTGTGTATGCATTTAGCATTACTTTTGTATGTGTCTTTATTCTCATTCCTTGCTGCATTTTCTATGCACTTGACCCTTTAAACTTGTACTCATTCATATGCACTTATATATATGCATATATTTGTGAAAAGTTGTCCATTTTCCTTATCCTTGCAAACTGCTTTGCTACACCTAATTTTGGTGCATATGAGTATGAATTGTTGCTTCACTCATTACCTTGAGTTGAGCCTGAAATTCATTGGGCTTGACCTCATGCGTTTGGGTTGTGTTGACCTGTTTGGCTTAACCTTGCATTTGTCCCTGCACGTGAATCGATGCAAGTAGTCTTTGTGTATGTGCATGGATTTATGACATATATAGGGATACACCGTGCATGTCGTAGGCTGCTCGTGTACATTATTGAAATTTTTAGTGTTTTTTTCAAAGTATGAAAAGAACAAAACAAATAGACTGAGGCAATGTCGAGTTCAATACCATTTATATTTTTCTAGTTTGAATTTGTTTATTTTTTACCTTTTCCATTGTTTGATAGGAAAAATAGGTGATTGGAGTAAAGACAGCTGAAGCAAGAAGATAGCAAATCGAATTTGAGTGTGTAAGTTGTATATGAGAGAGTGTTGCATGAGTGAAAAATAATGTTGTATATGAAAGTGTGGAAGCTATGTTGTAACTGTGTACTATTTGAAATTGTAATGAAATATAATATTTTTTTAAATGAAATTTTGATTTGTTTATTGCATTCTATGATATTGCAATAGTAATATAACAAACACATTAAAATATATATGTTTATTATCATCAAACAAAAATCATACACTATTGTATTCTACAATCGCACCTTTTGATGATAATAAACAAATATTAAGATTTTGTAACAAAGAACTATGTTTGTTGTGATGTGATCAAGCTTCCCCTATTTATATACTCCTCCCACAAATAGACTCCATATACAAAGATGCATGCAATTAAAGGAAAAATCGATTTGACAAAATAATTGCAAAATAGACTCTTGAATCATAAAACAAACTCTCGAATATTAGTAAGGTTATTACTCAACCACCAAAACCTTAATCTCTCTCCCCTTTTTGTTATCATCAAAATAATAATTTTAATTGAAATAGTGATGAATTTTGATTAAAACCATAAATAATATGGATAGGAATATATATTGCAAATTTCAGTCAATCAAACAAAAATCATAATATTTTATTTATTAGATACAAATTCCACTTTAGAGTGACAATTGAGTTATGGTTTAAGGGAAATTTATACAGTAACAGCAGTGTGGTATTTGTAATAAAAGAAAATTTTGTAAAACGCTCATTTAATATTATACAAAAAATGTTATGCACTTTCTAACCATGCATAACCGTTAGGACTTTTAAACGAGGTTAGTGGTTACTCAAAAAAGAATGTAAATATTTTCTAACCATGCATAACTGTGAGGAATTTTAAATGAAGTTAGAAACTACTTGAATATTTATCCATCTCTTGTATATAAATTCCATCCATGCATAACCGTGAGGACTTTAAATAAGAATGAAAGCACGAATTCAGTGGTTAAAATTATTCACCCATGCATAACTGTGAGGACTTTTAAATAAGTGTGGATACTTTAGGATGGAATTATAAATTACACTTAAAAATATAATTCCTTATTTTGAAATACCAACATCTGCACATTATATTAAATTTTTGTGTATTCATTGCAAGAAAGATGACAGTGATAGAAATGATTATGGAATATGCACAAGTTTTAGAAATATTATAAAACTGGTTCAATTTTCTTGAAATTTTTAACATATACTTTCACTCGCTATGAAGTATAATTTAATTAATACCCATCACTTTATCGATCACTATAAATAATTTTGATAAATTTCGAAAGGTTCGAGTAATCAACATCCATCCTTTCGAAGAGTAAATCCCTTACCAAAGTAATAAGAGTATTTTTATTAAAGAAAAATCAACGCAAAAATCTGACATATTAAAAAATTTCTAGACCCCAAAAATCTATTTTAGGGGTTGTGTAAAACAACGTCAGCTAATTTTGAAAATCAGTTGAAAATATTAATCAAATACAAATATGATCTCAAATGAAGTGATGTCTGATACCACTTATATTCTGGTTGCCTAAAGTGACATACAATGATATATTATTAAACAAGCAGACCGTGTACTCCTCAATATCACTCGAATTGGTTAAAAAAATTTCAACAAAACCATTTATATCAGATAGAGGTAGATTCACTTATATCAAACAAGAACACACACAATTAAAAATGCTTCAACCACTGATATGTTAGTCATGAAGAAAGGCAATGAAAGTTAGTCGTTATACCAAAACAATTGACAATTCTTGTTTTGAAAATTTATTCCATTTGAAAGCACTTTGGAAACTTTAAGCTCATAATTTGAATCAGCACAAAACATAAAAGTTTAGATATTTAAGATTGCTACTCATCAAAATTGTTTTCAAGTCAAGATAATGAATTGCTCAAAAGTTATATACGAATTTCTACAACTTGTTTGCATAAATTGGAGAAACTTTTCAGGTGATGTACCAAAATGATAGTTGTTTTTCAAGATTTTACAAAATGAATCGGCAAAAACTCATAACAGTAAAGATGTAGTGCTTTCAGTTATCTTTCAGATCATTATGAATTTCAAAATTTGGAGTAATGATGTTCAAGTTATGACAGAATTACTATAGTTGTGTTAATAAACTCTAAAACAATTTTCAAACAATATTATGAATGATTTGCAGTTTTTCACCAGATTAAGTTCAAATTATGGAAAAACACATAAAACAAAATTTATAGAATTATCTTTCTATTTTCCATATCATCTCGAAGTTTGCAAATTAGAGTTAAGAAGCTCAAGGTATGGTAATTATACTATAGCAGTGTCAACAAAAATAGAATTAAAAATAAGAAAACAAAACAGAGTTTAGGGATCATAACTTTACTTACCTTTGATGTTGTGATATTCAAAATGTGTATATCTCCACCTCGTTTTTCTAGGCTAAGCAACATTGTAATTATAGCTTTTCAACCATATATAGAACAACTCAAAGTCACCTCTATATTCCTTGATCCGTTTTTGTACCTAAATGTTAGAACAGTCGAGTGGTCTAACAAAGGATGTAAAACCACTCTTATTTTCATTTGTAGTCTTTAGTATCCAAATTTGTCTACATAACAAACCGTTAGCATTTACAATTGTACTCTTGAGAACCCAAACTTTTTTAATAGTTTTTTTTTTGTTCCATTGCAATAATTATTTAGTTTATGCCCACTTTATACACTTTGAAAAATCTTTGTGAAATTCGACATTATCCCAATTGCTTTACTTAATTGGTTCAATTTTATCATATCCAGGTCATTTTCTATTTTCAACAATATTGTGGCTTCCTAACAACATATTCGGTGATTTTTCTCCCTTCGAAAATTTTCTTATTATAGATTCAAGTTGTTGAACCTTAGATCTAAGAGCATTATTTTCATTCAAAAGTGAGGTTCATCTTTTAATGGAATTTTTCGTTTAGTTTCGTCTTTTTTTCCAGAGTCAAAATGTCATTTTCAAGGATTTCAATTTTAATCTTTGACTTATTAATTTCTTCCCCTCGAGGCCAACACTTCTAACATTCTGAGTTAAGCTTTTTAACATTTTCAATCATCAGTTCTAACTCATTATTTATACCAAGTAGACTATTTTTCTCAGATTCTATTCTATTATATCATTGTTGAAGTCCATCAATGGTTGTGTTTAACTGGTGGTATACTAAAAGTAAATCATCATGGGATAAGTGTTCTGCCTCGCTTAGCTCATTGTCGTTGTCACTTGATTCTACCATTAGGCACATATTGGCTTCTTCTTTTTCACTATCGCTATTCTCCTTGCCTTCTTCTTCATTCTTATCCCAAGTGTCTATGAAACTTCTTCTCTTCTGCTTCTTTGGTTTTTTGAGTTGATTCAATTTGGCTTGATATGACCTGGCTTCTTACATCTGTGGCATATGACTTCTTCATCAGAAACATCTGGAACTTTGGCAATTTTGTTCTTATACGTTGGTTTATTGCTGGATTTCCATGCTTTCGAGTCCATCTTTTGAACATTACTTCATCAATAGTACTAGCTCAGCTATGGCATCGTCGTCGTCGTCACTATTAGTTGTACCTTTTAGGGCATTTGATTTCTTTTTCGAGTCTCCGCCTTCACGTTCTTCTCTGACTTTCAGTTTCATCTCGTAAGTGATGAGATTTTCTATTAGTTCCTCTAATTTGAGATGTTTCAATTCTTTGGATTCCTGAATTGCAATCATTTTCGTTTCAAAGCTTCTCCAGAGGATTCTTAGAATTTTTT
Organism: Allium fistulosum; assembly: GCA_030737815.1. Taxonomy (NCBI): domain Eukaryota; kingdom Viridiplantae; phylum Streptophyta; class Magnoliopsida; order Asparagales; family Amaryllidaceae; genus Allium; species Allium fistulosum. Next base: position 744,825,039 of record CM060902.1, read on the forward strand.
GGGCCATCTCCAATTCTGTGTAAGATTTTCCTAGCGTTTTGGATTTGAACACTATATTTGAAAATCGTCCATACATCTCCTTTATATTCTCATCATTTGTCATCATGAAGTTTTCATATTTATTGATGAGAATAGCTAGATGACATTCCTTAACCCACGATGTACCCTAATGAGTTACTTCAAGCGTATGCCAAATTTCCTGCACAGTCACACAGTAAGAAACACGATTTTATTCAATTTTATCTATTGCACAAGTAATGGAATTCATAACTTTTGCATTTGATCGATATAAACTAAGCTCATTAACTTCCTACTTATCTTTTGGCTTAGGGACTTTATGACCATCTAAATTTATTATAGGTAGATTATAACCAAATTCAACTATATCCCATGAATTTATAGTATCTAGAAAAAAATTCATCCAAGTTTTCCAATACGAATAGTCAGTTCTGTTAAAAATGGGTAGCATAGCAATAGGTTGTCCTATAGAAAAATCATTATTAAAACTAGCTATAGTTTAAAAAATTGAATTTCACTACCTAGCTCTAATACCGCTTGTAGAATCGAATTAACCCTAGAAGGGAGGGGTGAATAGGGCTTATAATAAATTCACAGAATAATAAAATTGCAACACAGATAATAACAGAGTAAAGCGGAAATAAAAGTGACACACAATTTTACCCAACTTTGGTAAAATCTACCTACTACTGCCTCCAAGGTTTTTACTAGAATTAAATAATCGATCGCTTACAGACCCTGTAAACTTGTGACTATTGCTAACCTAATTGTTCTAACCCTACGCTCAAAATCTTGCCAAAATTCAAATCCCAAGTTGCGAATTTCCAAAGTACACCCCGTAGTTCGATCCTAGTTAAAAACTAGAGTTTATAAAATTTAAAATAAAATTAAAATTAATTAAAAAAGGAAAACTGAATCCCTGATTATAAATTGTCAAGGCCCAAAATATCGTTTGCAAATAAATAAGATCGACCTAAATAAAAATATGTTATCCCCTTTTACTCTTCTACCTGCGTTATTTTCAAGCCTATTTTTTTGTTCAATCTAAAATTAGGGATTCTTCTTGAAGCACCATTCTTCGATTAAGTAATGGATTTAGGCTTGCCTCTCTTGTTAATCAAATGTTATTCCCATGTGATGCTTGTTGCTTCAAGCGTCAAGTTGATTCTCCAATTATTGATTTCGTATGATTTTCACCTTTTGAATTTTTGTGTATTTTCTCGACTTGATTTTTACGGTTGTTGATGGTGTTGGTATATATAGGGGTTGAACTCATATAATTCCCCATATATATGTTTTAAGTATTTCGATTTGAATATTTCTTTTTTACGGTCGAATTTCTGACTTGTTCAACTTTCTGATATATATTCAAAAATTCTTTTTCAATATATTTTGAGTATATATTTGATTTCGGTTCACTTTGTAAACTTGTTCAAATTTGCTTCAGCCTAATTTTTGAGGACTTTTTCAACTTCGAATTGTTGCATATATTCCTGGTTGACTTGTTCGACATGCTTAACTTGTTCATTTGAGTGTCTGCACTTGTGTGTAGCTTGCCAGTGTGTACATGTACCCTAGTTCCTTACTTTTCTACTGTAATTTGATTGCTTTGCGATGCTCCTAGCTTCCATGTGTGTGTGTGTCAATGTGTGCGTGTGTGAATGTACGAAGCTTCTCCTTGTGCTTTGAATGATCAGTGATGAGTTGAGTTTTATTTTGAAATCTAGCTGTTATTGTGCATGCTTATGTTCTATAGTCGTGCTTAAAACTTGTACTTGTAACAACCCCCTACTTGGAAGCACAAAACTAACAGCTATGGATGCTACAGTCATCCACAGTTATTAATCCTTGACGACCAAATACGATGGTGTTAGATACATTGATACACAGAAACACATGAATATGGAAAAAATTTAAAACATCAAACAAGATCACATTTCATTTGAAAACATTTCCAATTCATTACATAATCCCACCATCGTTAACCACGTTCAGAGAAAATATATTTATTACAACATATACCAAGAGCGACATATGAAGATGCCCCCTTGGATGATCAGAGTATATAAAGCCAATTTAACAACTTTGCCATTACAAACAACACAGCATAATCAAAATAAAAGAGAACTCTAAATATCTATTCAGCCTCATGCACGTCTTCGGAAGCTTATTCATCTAATGAGGTACCTGAAAACCTCAATCCTCGGACTGCTCAAAATCAATTAAGCACTCGAGAGTTTAAGGGGAAAACATAAACTACGAGTCAGACATAAAGCCGAGTATGAATAATAATATACAATCTCAAATCATTTAGATATCTAGTGAGACCACGCAGCTTAGAGGAACGGGTTTTCCCCTCACTAGTATCCTAAAACCTTTATAAAACCATATACTGTGCTTCCTGCATCCACAATGGTTAATAAATATCAAAAATAATATGATAGGATGATATGCAAAACAAGTGAATCAATTCTGGATTACCCATCCCCATTCATTTTGACTATCTGTCTCGGTTATAGTTTCTAGGATTACTATTAACCTAATAGTTTTCATGGGCTGACTAATAACCTGTAAAATGTTTAAGGACTCCTTGTCCAATTATATAGTTTTCATGGGATCACTATGAACCTATTGGTAACTCCAATACCATAACACTTATCCTAGTTTTCATAGGTTGACTAGGAACCTATGGGTAACTCCAATATCTTCTCTTCTTATCCTAGCTTTCATGGGTCGACAAGGAACCTATTAACATATGTCAATATCTTAATCCGGATATAGTTTTCATGGGTTCACTATAAACCTATTGGCCCCTGCCAATATCAAATCATAGTTTTCATGGGCTAACTATGAACCTGTCTTTCTGACATCTCCCTTTATACATAGTTTTCATTGGCTTACTATGAACCTATTGGCCCCTGCCAATATCTTTTTCAATATATAGTTTTCATGGGCTTACTGAGAACCTATTGGCCCCTGCCAATATCTTCCTTTAATGTTTTAGCATCCTATATTCTGGTCTTCCTGACCTTCTGGATGCAATTCTACTCATTTAGGAGTTAACTTTAATTTATATTCACTACTGGGTCAACCTATCTCGTTATTCTGTCGTTCCCCAAAATACAGTTATGGGTCCATTACAATATGAATATATACATATATGAGAAGCATACACAATAACTTGGTTAATCCCCTTAACCTTTTAATCAAAGAAAACTCCTTCAAAAACTCTTTTTCAGACACTTTATTTATTTATGCCATGGTTTTCTATTAAAATGAGATTGGGTTATTTGTTTTGAAAAATAAAGCATTTCGAAACCTTCGAAACCTTGCTTACGACCTCACTGGATAACTTCCTTCGAAAACATATAAATCTATCTTCAAAACATTAGGCTCCTGCCTTTCGAACACTTTAAGTACCCCTTTCGAAACCTTTGGAAGTACCCCTTTCGAAAACATTGAAAGTACCCCTTTCAAAATCATTGAAAGTACCCCTTACGAAACATTTGGAAGTATCCCTTCCGAAACCATTGAAAGTACCCCTTTCGAAAAGACCCACTTTCGAAACCATTGGGTTTACAATTAAGATAACATTTGGGTCAAGTGAATATAAACAAAAGTATCTCTTTCGAAACCATTCATTATCATTTAAAGGTATTTGGGAAAACTTGATGGCGTTGGCACCACTCTTTCGAAAGCATAAGTCGTTTGGGTAAAATACTTGAAATTTGGCTTCGAAACCCCTTTTGAAACCATTGCCTTCGAAACCCCAAACCCCCTTCGAAAGCTATAGGAAGCGGCTTACATTTTTAAAACAAAGGCAACCTTCTGAAAGCATTGATATTTTCAATACCTTCGAAAGGCAAGAGCAGCAGAAAGGTTTGACTTAGTCGAAACTACCCCTTCCGAACGCTTCAATTTGAAAACCAAGTAACTCCATCGGAAGCTACTTCTTTAAATAATAAAGCAGCAATTCTCTTTCGAAAGCTAATTAACAGACCCTTTCGAAATCCTCAGTTTCGACTCCTTCGATAGCGTTTAACAAAACAGGCAAGCGCTTTTCTTTAAAAACAAAACAAAGGTATCGACCCTATCGGAAGTAATACTTTCGACACCCTACCTTCCATCTTTCTCCAATCCAATACATACCAACTAAGTGATACTATGTGTATTGGTTTTGGTTTCAATGGTCTCGACTTGGTGGGTTTCGACCTAATTAAAGGCGGTAGTTCTGGGTCGAAAGGTACCTCTATAGGAGGCGAAATCTACTTTTTTTGGTTAAAAGGCTGTTTTTACCAAATAAAGTAAATTCTTTGTAACTAACTTGCCTACTTGTAAACATTTGATTGGTTGTCTTAACTTTTCAAATTATTCTACAAATAATTGCCGCATATTTTCAGATCTAAAACATGGTTAATTTTAACAAATAAGCCCTTCCCGTTTAACAACAATTAAATTATTTAGGTCATCCTTTCAAAATAATTTACTTTCCATAATAAATCTCTTAGTAAAAATCCCCAAAAATCGCAAAAATTCACTTTTACTATGTTATCTAATATATATAAAGTTTAGACCCAAATTCATCATATAACAACCAAAATAAATTTCTAAACCCAATTAACCATATTTTCCTTTGAAAATTCATAATAAATTCTCCATTGCTTGTAAAATTATGAAAAATGAAACCCAACTCCAAAATCATGTTTCCCATAACATATAATTTTCCATGGAATTCTAAAATCATTTGCTATCGGTTTTGCCCTAAAACCGTGCATATAATATTTAAACAATTTGATTTTAGATCAAACATGTTATAAAACCAAGCATATCATCATTCAAATCATCATAAAATGGATTAATTCATAAATTCGAGAACATATAATTGAAAACAAAATAGAGATGATTAGGATTATTATTCACCTTGATTAAGATAAGGAGATTTGATTGAGATTGATATTTATTCCCTTAGCTTTAATTCTTAGCTTGGATTGAGATTAGGATTATTATTCACCTTGATTAAGATAAGGAGATTGGATTGAGATTAAGATAAGGAGATTGGATTGGATTGAGATTGAGATTTATTCCCTTGAGGATTATTATTCACCTTGACCGACTCCTCTTCTATTATGTTATGTTTTGTTTTCAAAATGACGTGAATGGGAAATGAAATGGTAAGGAACGAGAATATACAAGGGTAAGGGGTTATATGCGGCAAATTCCCATTATACCCTTATGTAAATTAATTAACCTAAAAACCATTCTTTAGTCCGTTTAATTAATTAATTGAGCATGGCCCTAATTGTATTTATTTAAATCTCAATCCCCTTATCACTTACCATTTACATTATTCTATTTAGTTTATCAAATTAAATCTCCTGAATAATGTTATCAAAAATTAGGGGTGTTACAGGCTCCCCTCCTTAAAGAATTTCGTCCTCGAAATTCAGTAAGGACTAAATACTAAACATAGCAATCATCTGTAACGACTCCTAACAACCATACTAATCTACCTGACTAGGAATTATCTATATAAATCTAATATAGACATACCCTAAAAGCAGATCAGGATAAGTATCTCGAATCATGTCCTCTGCCTTCCAAGTACAATCCTTCTCTTTGTCGCTCCACTGAACTTTCACCAACCTGACTATCTTGTTCCTCAATCTTTTCTCATCTCTCGCTACAACCCGAACTGGTTGTCTAACAAAAGTCAAATTAGGCTCTACTACTAAGTCTTCCAACTTTTCGGAGGAATAGCATTTTCTAGATCATGCACATACTTGCGAAGATGAGATACATGAAAAACATTATGGACACCTACCATACTGCTCGACAACTCTACTTTGTATGCGAGCTTTCCAATCCTCTCAGTAATCTGGAATGGACCAACATATCTCGGTGCCAGCTTCCTTGACTTTCCGAACCGTACCACACCTATTATAGGTGATACTTTAATGAAAACCCTATCTCCCACTGAGAACTCTAGGTCTTTACGCCTCTTATTTGCGTAACTCTTCTGTCAAGATTAAGCTTCCTTCATCTTTGCTCGGATCAACTCAATCTGCTCGGATGCCTCCCTAACCAAATCTGGACCTAAGACCAATCTGTCTCCAGTCTCCAACCAACATGGTAGCGATTTGCATGGCCTTCCATACAAGCTTCAAAAGGAACCATTCCTATACCAGTCCGATAACTATTATAATAGGAAAACTCAACCAAATGTAGGTGATCTTCCCAAGATCCACCAAAGTCCAATACACAAGTTCTCAACCAATCCTCGAGTACTTTATTGACTCTCTCTGTCTGGCCATCCATCTGAGGGTGATATGCAGTACTCATCTAGAGCTTGGTACCTAATACATCATGTAGACTCTTTCAGAATTCACTAGTGAATAAAGCATCTATGTCGCTGATTATGCTACTAAGAACTCCAAGTAGTCTAACTATGTTCTTCATGAACAATTTTGCCAAAACAGGTGTCGTCCTAGTTGACTTGACTAGAATGAAATGGGCACTCTTGGTCAACCTGTCCACTATATCCCATATACTTTCATTTCTTCTATTCGACCTAGGCAACCCATTTATAAAATCCATAGATATCGAATCCTATTTCCAAACTAGAATCTCTAAAGGCTGAAGCAACCCACTCAACTTCTGATGTTCGGCCTTCACTTGTTGATAGTTTGCACACTGCCTAACCCACAAGCCAGCATCCATCTTCATGCCTTCCCAATAGAAGCTCCTCTTCATATCTTGATACATCTTGGTCCCTTCAGAATGAATCGTAAACTTGGATCGATAACATTCTCCAAGAACTTCTTTCCTCAAGTCCTCGACATTCGGCACGCACAACCGTCCCTTCTTTCTCAACCATCCCCTCTGGTCAAGACTAAAATCCTTCTGATCATCGTTCTCAGTTCCAACCTCAAGCCTTCTTAGCTAATACCGAATCCTCCTTCTGCTTAGAACAATTCTCTCGATCAACACTGGTCGAACTTCTAAACAAGACATCATAGCTATACTCTGACTAGAACTAGCAGTCGATCTTAACTGCATACAACAAGTAGTCAAAGCTTCTAAATCCTTCCATTCTGCTAACATAGCTAACACCAAATTATGATGTTTCCTGCTAAGAGCATCCGCCACCTTAATACCTTTCCCTGGTGTATACTCTATACCAAAATCATAAGCAGCCAAAAACTCCAGCCACCTCTACTGTCTCATATTCAGCTCCTTCTGAGAGAATAAGTATATTAAAGACTTATGATCTATGTACAGCTCAAATTTCTCCCCCAAGAGATAATGTCTCCATATCTTCAATGCAAAGACCACCGCAACCAACTCCAAATAGTGAGTAGGATATCTCACTTCATGTGATCTAAGCTGTCGTGAAGCGTAGGCAATCACTATACCCTTCTACATCATCACAACTCCCAATACAGTCCCGCACGCATTAGTGTATACTACCAACCCTTGGTTTCCGTCTGGAACAACTAATACTGATGCATTAGTAAACAAATGCTTTAACTTAAGAAACCCTTCCTCACATTTGTCGGACCAAATGAACTTCACATCCTTCTTGGTCAACTTAGTCAAAGGTGCTGCTATCCACGAGAAATCCTTAATGAACCTCCGGTAATAGCCATCAAGTCCAAGAAAACTCCTGATCTCGATTACCGTCTCTGGACTCTTCCAATTATTGACATCTTCGATCTTAACTAGATCGACTGCCAATCCCTCCTCTGAAACTATGTGACCAAAAAATTTAACCTCTTTCTTCCAAAAATGACACTTAGAAAACTTCGCCTTTTGTTGATGTTGCCTCAGCGTCTCAAGCACTACTCTAAGATGATCCTCATGCTCTCTTTCATCTTTCGAGTATACTAAAATGTCATCAATAAACACCAATACGAACCAATCCAAGTACTCTCAGAAAACTCAGTTCATCAAATCCACGAAGAAAGCAGATGCATTCGTTAACCTGAATGGCATCACTAACCACTCATATGAACCATACCTAGTTCGAAATGCTGTCAAAGGAATACAATCCTCTACCACTCTTAACTAATGGAAACCTGTTGCCAAATCCAACTGGGTAAACACTCTGGCTCCACATAATTGATCAAATAGATCATCAATTCTCGGCAAAGGATACTTATTTTTTATCATCCTCTCATTCAACTTACGATAGTCGATACACATCCTCAATGGCCCATCTAGTTTCTTCACAAATACCGTGGCTACTCCCCAACGCGAACTACTTAGTCTAATAAAATTCCTTCCTTCTAGATCCACTAGTTGCACCTTCAATTCCTTCATCTCAGTAGGTGTCATCCTGTTAGGTGATCTATTCACAGTTTCAGCTTTTGGCACAAGATCAATCCTAAACTCAACAGCTCGTCTCGGTGGTTGTCCTGTGACCGGCTCAAAGACATCTGCAAACACTTTTGCTACCCGAATCTGACTTAGCACTTCTCCTACTTCCATTGCACTTAACAAAGCACAATTGCCCCGGTCAGAATTCTCCACTGAGGATATGATTAAGTTATGACTATCTTAGTGTCCCAGTGATATCTCTGTAGGAAATGCGAATTATGGATCATAAGGCAGAATTAACACTATAGGGGGGTGAATAGTGTTTAATTAATTTTATGAATCTTTTCAAATTAAATCCAAACAAATGCAATTCACAAACACAGAAATAATCACAAAATCATACACAGATGCAAATAGTAAATAAAAGCAGTAAAGGAAAGAACACACCGAAATTTTATACTAGTTCTGAGTTACCCTACATCAAGTCCCACAAAATTTCTTATGTAGATTTCTTTTCAAATATAATGTCAATATTACAGCCTCGATTTCAAGGCCACGAGATACACCCTCCTATCTCTGAGTCCATGGCAAACTCTCTTGATTTAACCAAGCTACAAGATCACCTAATTGATTTACGGGCTACAATCACACCCAATTGATTTACGGGCCACAATCACACCGTTTCCAATATCACTTTGATAGATAAAGAGACTCGATACACTTCTTTGATTACAAATGATGTAACAACCCGCAAATTCGTAGCAGTTAATTATCGTCATTAAATGATAATATCAATAGCTGATTGTTATTGAGATTTTAATCGATTGAAATTCTTTCGTATATTCATCGTTGTTGTACGGGCTTTAAAATTTGTCTTGGCCCATTTCTTTTGTTGCCGTGATTATCAAACCAAACTCGGTCCCCCTTTGTAATCCATCCATTCGTTCGAAACCTAAAACAAAAACAAACGAAAGAAAATAAATGGTGGCTCGTCTTCGTTCCTTTTCACGAAACTAGGGCTTCAAAAAAAAATATGGCGGCTTCGTTCGTTCCTTCGATCTCTCCTCTGGACGAATTAGGGCTTAGGGAAGTCGAAGGCGCCGGCTTCAATTGCTAGATCGAACGAGGCCTTGCTTGTCGATCGACTAGGGTTGCTCACTACGGCTGCTTGTGGAGTTTGTCTTCGCTTCGAGAAATGGCGAGTGAAAAATAATGGGTGCTTGATTGTTCTTCTTTGCCGCTGAAAATTTGGGCTTGCGAAAAGAAGTGCCGCTCTGTCGAATTTGATGTTGATGCTTGCAATCTCGAATTGAAGGTGAGTATTCCCCTCACATCTAATTCATGCCTCGTGCTCATTTAAGGTTCAAGTCCTGTGATTTTGTTCGTATTCAATTGTTGGGTTTGTCGATTCATTTTGTTTGCTGATTTGATTCATGTTATATGCTTGAAATTGTACCCGACTGCTTCAAGTTGCTTTCGTTCTTGGTTAACTTCGAGGCTGTTTTCGAACTTGCAATTTCTCTGGTTATTGACTTACGACTAGTTTTACCTGGACCGTTCGATTCTATCATTTGGCTTCTGGCTTTAAATTGTCTAGTTCGTATTTCTGACATTTACAATTTCATTTTGACGTCGACCACTTTGTTCTTATCACCTGGCTTTGACGGGTGTGTAAATCTTTGTAGTGTCGCGGTTAGCTCTGCATTGCACTGCCTACTGTTATGTACTTCATTATGCATTGTGACGCTCTGCATATTTAAGTCTCCTTACTTCACTTTGGTAATCGTAGTACACTTCATTAGATCTATACATTCGAGGCTACACTGATATATAAATGGTTGTTCAAGTTATTTTTGTCATGTTACTGGACTTGGTCTTGAGTATCGGGTCCACTCGAGTTTGATGCATTGTCTGGTATTATATGTTCCTTATACATATAATGCCCTCTGTTCACATTGGTTACTTGTACATATGAACTTGTAAGTTGTACACTTGAGTTTGTACTTGTGTTATCCATCTGGAGTTTGCTGCCTGTACATATATGTGCAGCGTTTGTATACCTGTATGGATTAATATGTATGCCTATATACCCTTCTATGTGTGTATGCATGCGTAGTTAGATCCATACTTAGATTCTATCTGCTATATTGACTTGAACGTTGCATTTTACACGTGGGTTGGTGTTTTTTCTTCTTCTGCGCTTTGCCTTGCCCTCTGTGCAACTGGGCTTAACATTTACTTCGAGATAGTTCTGGTTGCATTGTTATCTTGTGGTGGCTGTAGTTTTTAGTTGCAGTTACCTTGTATCCTTGTGGCTTTCATTTCGCTGTCCACTGAACTTTAAGTCATATTTAAATGCTCCTCTGGCCAGTGATTCTTGCACGTTGTATCTGACCATGTTTGTGGTCATGTTTGTGAACTCAGTTGCTTGTGTCTGGTTTGATCTCCACTTGAGTCAAGTTGATTTTTGGGTTGAGATTTATTTTAGTCGCCTGGCCTGTTTTTCCTATTCTTGTAGCAGTAGTGTGGCAGTTTTGCTTGTGTTGGTTTGCATTTCATTGAGGCGTGTTGTGCCCTGCTGTCTCTGTGCAGCCTCTGTTCCTGGTGATTGATTTGAACTTGGGCCGAGACTTGATTTTATGTCTTGACCATTTATTTGAAATGCATTGTTTGTTATCACCTGAGTTGAACCCGATTTCGGGGTTTGACCTGGTGATCATTTGTGACTTTCATTGAGCTTTTGTATATCTCCTGCGATAGTGGCGAGGCAGTACACGCGTGCGTGTACTGCAGCCCTATCAGATTTGCCAGTTTTAAATTGATTTAGTCGATTTGATAAATTGTTTAATTGTCTCTGTCGATGATTTAAATCTGCTGATTTTTGCTAAACACTGTTAAGTGTTATATTGACCGTTATCCGGTTTCTTTGTTTAAAGAATCGGATAGACGAGAATTATTGTGACTGTCGTCTATTTAAATTATTACTGCCTATATGCACTAATAAACTGGTTTGAATTAGACTGACCTGGGTATTATTTTCTTTTGAATGTAATACTCGGGTCAGACCCGAGTATTTCAGGTTGTAGATTTCTTTCTTTGAGTTGCTGTTCGGGATTGAAGACTTTTCACATCTTCTGAAGTTATCAGAGTCATTTTGTAGTAGTCGTGTCATTGTATAGAATGATATGTATTCATGTATATTAGTCGATAATGTACTTGTATATATAACTTCTAGAGTCGACAGTTGTAGTTGTATCACATGTATAGTGTCAACTATGTATTAACTGATATCAGTTATATATATCTGAGACTTTTGTTTTTATCTGAGTTCCGCATTTATATTATCTGTGTTATTGTTATATCTAATGTCCTAAACTATTATGAACCGTCGTAGTTCGTTTTATACTAGTATTGGGTGTGTCGATGGGAGTAAATAAATAATAGAAGAAAAATAAAAAGAATGTACCACTCCTATCGAGATAACCAATGTTAGTGTAAGGCCAATTACGGATGGTCGCTCCCATCCAGCCTTATTCTTCGTAATAATAGACAGTATTTCCTTTAATACTCTTTGTTATTATGAGCATAGAGGTGGGGCGTCACAAATGATCCTATAACTCTGAATAGGACTAAGATCTTTGAGAGAGAATGGTAGAGAATCAAACTAAAGATGATCAAGTTTGATTCACTTAGGATTTCGGCAGAGTTTTGTTAAAACATTTGAAATATAAGAGAATATTTGAGTGGAGAAGAAGGAGTGAAGAAATGAAGAAAAACTAACTTAAAATTCATTGAAAACAACTGGTATTTATAGAAGAACAATAGTCAAGTCCATTCGTGAAAGGTTATGACGAATAGACACTCATTTGAAAATTTGAATTTTAAATTCTACGGCTACCATGTCGACATAGGGGAATGGGGTATGTCGACATGCCTATGTGTATTTTGAAAATTGATTTTGTTTTTAAAATGATTTCTATTCTAAAAATTGTCAAAACAATTTCTAAACTTTGTAAACCATTTTGAATATAGTTTAAACTTATAAAAGAGATTTAAAAATAATCTTAAAAATATATAATCTATAATATAAAAGTAATATTAAAAACTAAGTATAGCATATATTTTTGAGATTTAAAGCTTATAATATTAAAACCAGGAGATAGTTTAAAAACAAGAAATGATTTTGTAATCAAAATATAAAAGAGAAAAAAAATAGTTTAAGGCTAAAATATTTAAACTGAGAGAGATGACTTTAAAAAGTTTTTGAAAAATATTTAAAATAAATCATTTTGAAAATTTCGTGGATTCCATTCCACTAGAGAAGGTCGTGGGTTCCATCCCACTAAAGAGGTCGTGGGTTCCATCCCACTATTAAAGCGAGAAGGTGGATTCCATTCCACAATTAATATCTGAATAAAGATTTTAGTGCTATTATGAAGTTTTAACATAAATCTAGACACTATTACTTATCTAGATATCTTGAACTCTTGAAATCTTGAACTCTTGATACTCGTGAGCCTTCAGTCTTGATTTCTTCAATCTTTAATTCATCAGTCTTGAATCTCTATACTCAGTCTTGAATCTTTATACTGTACAATCTTCATTCTTCGGTGCCTGCATATATATCCTGCATATACATATATATCTAGACAAGAATATTAGTATTTATATTTTATAACACGTCCTAAGGTTGTTGTCATTAAAACCATCATCTCAGGAACTAACAATCTCCACATCCTGGCAAAATATTCTAGCCTCATACTGGTTCAACCAATCCATACACAAAATGACCTAACAAACCAAGTTCTAAACGGTCACATCTCATCCATAGAGTTGCATACCCTCCTATTAGATTCGCAACCCTTAAGAAAGTAACAAGGTATGTGGGTTCTAAGCATAACCTATCAACCAAACACTAAGATATAAATGAATGTGATGCACCGGTATCAAATAGTATCCTAACTGATATACTCTGAATCAAAAACATACCTTCCATCACAGTCTTTCCTTTTTCAGCTGTAGTTGGCTTAGCAGATGATGGTTAAACAACAAAAACCTTTCCCTTATCTGCCCTAACCGGTTCTGGACACTGGTTCTTATAATGCCCAACTTGATCACAGTTAAAGCACTTCACATTCTTCATATCTACATCCTTCTTCCCCTTGCCTGACCGGCACTCATTTGCATAATGACCCTTCTTGTCACACCTGTAACAAATTAAATTAGCCTTTGCCTTCTTGGTGGCATCTCCCTTCTGGGCTCCCTTCTTCTAAAATAACTTCCTCTTTTATCCACACAAACGGATTTCCACCCAAATTGGTGTAGTCTCTGCTCAGATTAGAAAAATTATTCCCAACCGAAGCCACAGGATTAGCTCCTCCAACATTCCCAGCAATACCAGCAGCAGCTCCTGCTAGCATCATATTGACGAAGAACTGATACATCATCCCCGCATCTATTGGCGGATTTCCAGCGCCCACATTGGCATCAGCATTTTGGTTAGCATTAGCCTGTCAACCTTGGTTCCTCCTAGTATTAGGTCGAGCATTTCCATTGGTTGTGGTGCTTCCTCCACCTAGATTTCCCCTTCCGTTTTCTGCTTCCATATCTTCTTTCTCGTAAATCTGCTTACGAGTCTTAGTAAGATAAAGAAGAACGGTCTAAGAGAGAAGGGAATACATACTTATATATATACACCTATATATCAAGTACAAGAACATTACTATAGCGTTAACCCAAACCCTAGTCTTATTCTCTGATTCATTGGATTATATTTGAAAATCTTTTAAGTTTAAATTTCTTTTATGTTTCATAAACTTATGCTCTGATACCAACTTGTAACATCCACCCTACTTGAAGGACCAAAACTAACGGCTATGGATGCTATAGTTATCCACAGTTATTAATCATCGACGACCAAATACGGCAGTGTTAGATACATTGATACACAGAAACGCATGAATATGAAAAAAAATTAAAACATCAAACAAGATCACATTTCATTTCAAAACATTTCCAATTCATTACATAATCCCTCCATCGTTAACCATGTTTAGAGAAAATATATTTATTACAACATATGCCAAGAGCAACATATGAAGATGCCCCCTTAGATGATCAGAGTATATAAAGGCAATTTAACAACATTGCTATTACAAACAACACAACGGAATCAAAATAAAAGAGAATTCTAAATATCTATTCTGCCTCCTGCACGTCTCCGGAAGCTTATTCGTCTAATGAGGTACCTAAAAACCTCTACCCTCGGACTACTCATAATCAATTGAGCACCCGAGAGTTTAAGGGGAAAACATAAACTTCGAGTCAGGCATAAAGCCTGGTATGAATAATAATCTACCATCTCAAATCATTTAGATATCTAGTGAGACCACGCCGCTTAGCGGACTGGGTTTTCCCCACAGTAGTATCCTAAAACCTTTATAAAACCATATAATGTGCTTCGTGCATCCACAATGATTAAAACATCTCAAAAATAATATGATAGAATGATATACAAAACAAGTGAATCAATTCTGGATTACCCATCCCCATTCATTTTGATTATCCGTCTTGGTTATAGTTTCTAGGATTACTATTAACCTAATAGTTTTCACGGGCTGACTAATAACCGGTAAAATGTTTAAGGACTCCCTATCTAATTACATAGTTTTCATGGGATCACTATGAACCTATTGGTAACTCTAATATCATAACTCTTATCCTAGTTTTTATGGGTTGTCTATGAACCTATTCGTAACTCTAATATCTTCTCTTCTTATCCTAGCTTTCATGGGTCGACAAGGAACCTATTGACATCTGTCAATATTTGAATCCGGATATAGATTCATGGATTCACTATAAACCTATTGGCCCCTGCCAATATCAAATCATAGTTTTCATGGGCTAACTATGAACCTGTCTTTCTAACATCTCCCTTTATACATAGTTTTCATGGGCTTACTATGAACCTATTGGCCCTTGCCAATATCTTTTTCAATACACAGTTTTCATGGGCTTACTGAGAACCTATTAGCCCCTACCAATATCTTCCTTTAATGGTTTAGCATCCTATATTCTTGTCTTCCTAACCTCTTGGATGCAATTCTACTCATTCAGGAGTTAACTTTAATTTATATTCACTACTGGATCAACCTATCTGGTTATTCTACCCTTCCCCAAATACAATTATGGGTCCATTACAATGTGAATATATACATATATGAAGAAGCAAACACAATAACTTGGTTAATCCCTTTAATCTTTTAATCAAAGAAAACTCCTTCAAAAACTCCTTTTCAAAACACTTTATTTATTTATGCCATGGTTTTCTATTAAAATGAGATTGGGTTATTTGTTTTGAAAAACAAAGCATTTCAAAACCTTCGAAACCTTGCTTTCGACCTCACTGGATAACCTCCTTCGAAAGCATATAAATCTATCTTCAAAACATTAGGCTCCTGCCTTCCGAACACTTTAAAACCTTTCTTTCAAAACCTTTCTTTCAAAACCTTTCGAATGTATTAAAGTATTGGCATTTAACTTTAGAAGCATAGCTTCAAAACCAATTGAAAGTACCCCCTTCAAAACTATTGAAACTACCCCTTTCGAAACCTTTGGAAGTATCCCTTCCGAAACCATTAAAAGTACCCCTTTCGAAAACATTGAAAGTACCTCTTTAGAAACCTTTGGAAGTATCCCTTCCAAAACCATTGGAAGACCCTCTTTCGAAACCATTTGGTTTATAATTAAGGTAACATTTGGGTCAAGTGAATATAAATGAAAGTATCTCTTTCGAAACCATTCATTATCATTTAAAAGTATTGGGGAAAATTAATGGCGTCGGCACCACTCTTTCGAAAGCATAAGTCGTTTAGGTAAAATACTTGAAGGTTGGCTTCGAAACCCCTTTTGAAACCATTGCCTTCGAAACCCCTAACCCCCTTCGAAAGCTATAGGAAGCAGCTTACGTTTTTAAAACAAAGGCTACCTTCTGAAAGCATTGATATCTTCAATACCTTCGAAAGGCAAAAGCAGAAGAAAGGTTTCAACTTGTGTGTTGCACTTCATAATGGCTACACTTGCACTTTTTCTTACACTAGTCGAACCTATTTGTTAACATGTTGAACTTGTTTTTGCATGACCTGGTTTGGCTTTTGCACGCACTATGTATTTGCATGCCTGTTGATATGCACTTGTACTCGTTGTTTCAACTTGTACATGTCTATTGTTGATTTTGATTACTTCCTTTGTTTTGTCGGTGCACTTGTTTCCTGTCTAGCCTATGCATCACTTGTTTACTTATGTATGCATTTAGCATTGCTTTTGTATGTGTCTTTATTCCCATTCCTTGCTACATTTGTCGTGCTCTTGACCCTTTGAACTTGTATTTGTTCATGTGCACTTGTATATGCATGTATTTGAGAAGAGTAGTGCATTTGGCTTATTCTTGCAATTTGTAGTGCTGCACCTGATTTTGGTGCACATGACTTTGAATTGTTGCTTCACTCATTGCCTTGAGTTGAGCTTGAAATTTATAAGGATTGACCTCATGCGTTTTTCATTGTGTTGAGTTGTTTGGCTTGACCTCGCATTTGTCCTTGCACTTGGATCGATGCAAGTAGGTTTTGTGTGTGTGCACAGACTTATGACATGTACAGTAATGCATTGTGCATGTCCTAGGTTACTCGTTTTGATATTTTTGTGTTTATTTTGGAGTATGAAAATAACAAAACCAATAGACTAAGGCAATGTCGAGTTCAAAACCATTTATATTTTGCAGTTTGAATTTGTTTCTTCTTACTTTTTACTGCATTGTTATTTGATAGGAAAAGCAGTTGATTGGAGTGAAGACAGTTGAAGCAAGAAGATAGCAAATCGAATTCGAGTGAGTGAATGAATGTTATCACCATTACTGACCACGAAGCTGTGCGACAAGAGACCTAACCATGATGCCGTAAAAATATCAACAATAAAGAATGGCAATGCATCAATGCTAAGGAAATAAAGAATATCGCGTCTCATTAATAAAGAGTTATGTACGATGTTGCGTGTTGTTACTAGTACCAAGGATATCGTTCATCATCTATACGGTATGTAACCAATGTCGCATGTGATATCGAAGAAGTTGTGATATCGAATGTGACCAGTATTGTAAGCCATTAGTGCTATGTAGACATGATCTATATCGCGTCGCATTGATGCTGTGTTTTATCGATGCCACCTTTCACTTGTAAAAATAAGATGAACGTCGCAACTCGTCAGTGTTGCACTGTATCAATGTCGCTCATCTATGATACTACTACCTACAACCAAAGCCGTTAAGTAGTGATGCTGCATCTCTTTGATGCTGCTACTATTCCAATATCACCTAAATGTTGTCTTTTAGATAGTACCGAGCTAATCAATGTTGCCTATCATTGATATCGCCAATAGTCAATGTCATGTCTTGCTGATAGTGCATTTCATCAACACTTTAGGGATGTCTCACATTTATACATGCGGTGTTGATGTCAGAAGACATCAACATTCACAAGATTATCAAGACTGATGCTATAATGATGCCGCTACATGTTAATATTGTGCTATAGCAATGTTGTTCCCTGCCCATGCCGACCCATACTGAAGTAACTGCAAACTAATGTTGTTCCTTATTGATGCCAAATACCTCCTCTAGCGAAATAGTGTCGAGGCTCAACTATTCATCCAAGAATGATAAAGGACATTATTGAACAAGGCAGGCGCCATGCGACTTCAACAGTGACGAAGTTCGTAATTGCCACCATCAGGCTGTTGTGCCGCAACTCTGTCCCTATAAATATGGACCTAGGGGCAATATGGAAATGGCAAATCATTTGTGTCTCTCTTCTAACATTTTAAACTTTGTAACCCTAAATTGATTTGTGGATTTAGAGCCAATTATAGCACTTGAACTCTTGGACATTATACATTCGACATTATATTGAATAAGGACAAGATATCTTGAATTATGTATTATTTTCGAATTTCAAATCATATATGATTTGTTAATCAAAGATTGCTTCGAATTTCAAAAGTACTCATATTTTTTATTTCTCATTTTGTCATATGATTGTCTAATATGGATTTACTTCAAGCACATATGATTTCACATGGCCTTGCATATAATTTCATCATGAATCTAGACTTGCTTATCACTCCTCTTAAGCCTTAACTTAACCAAGTTGCTATTTGCCAACACTCGTTGAGGTTAAATTTAGGTTCTCTAAATTCCATTAGTTGCTAAGGTTCCCTTCCTTGCACTTTTGGGGTTGATGAAGAAGTTCGTTAATATTTTACTGCTAGAAGGAGGGCTCGAACCTCCATCATCGTTAAAAGCCTATGTGGAACTACCCTAGCGTGCATATTTAGAGTTTAAAGAACTTGCCCCTACCCATACTAAAGTGACTGCAAACTAATGTTGCTCCTTATTGATGCCAAATACCACCTCCATTAGAACAGTGCTGAGGCTCAACTATGCATCCAAAATGATAAAAGACATTATTGAACAAGGCAGGCACCAAGCGGCATCAATAGTGACGAAGCTCATAAATGCCGCCATCAGGCTGCTGTGTCGCAACTCTTTCCATATAAATATGGACCTAGGGACGCTATGGAAGAGGCAAATCATTATTGTCTCTCTTCTAACATTTTAAACTTTGTAACCCTAAATTGATTTGGTAATTTAGAGCCGATTATAGCACTTGAACCGTTGGACATTGTACACTCGACATTATATTGAATAAGAACAAGATATCTCGAATTATGACTTAATTTCGAATTCCAAAGCATATATGATTTGTTAATCAAAGTTTGCTTCGAATTCTAAAAGTACTCACATTCTTGATTTCTCTTTTTATCGTATGATTGTCTAATATGGCCTTGCATACGAATTCTCCATGAACCTAGACTTTCTTGTCACTCCTCTTAAGCCTTAACTCAACCAAGTGTTGCTATTTTCCAACACTCATTGAGGTTAAATTTCAAATTCCATCATTTTCCAAGGTTCTATTCCTTGCACTTTTGGGGTTAATGAAGAAATTCATTAACAGTGAGGGATTTGTACATGAGAGTGTGTTGTACGAGAGTGCAAAATAATGATGTATATAAAAGTGTGGAAGTTATATTGTAAATGTCTAATATTTGAAATTATAACGAAATAAATATTTGTTTAAATGAAATTTTGATTTTTTTATTTCATTCTGTGATATTACAAGTATTATAACAAAAACATTAATATATATATATATATATATATTATATATTATATATATGTGTGTATGTTTATTATCATCAAACAAAATTCATAAACTATTGTATTCTATAGACATCATTAGTCTAGGTGGCAAACCATTCCTTGGAACAGAGTCAGCAATGGAAGTGCAGGATTGGTTAGACACTTGCAAATAATTTTTGATGATTTATAATTGAAGGATTCTATGAGGAGAAGGTTGGCTTCTCGAGCTCCAAGGGCGAGCTATAAACTAATGGAATGTTATGAAAGTTACTAATCCCGAGGACTGGTTCACTTGAGACTAGTTCAAAGCTAGATTCGAGGCGAAGTTTATACCGGTAGTGCAAAAGTCAATCTTGTTCCGTAAGTTTAAGGATTTGAAGTAAGGAGACCTATTTGACTCCGAGTATGTTATTGAGTTTGACGGTTTGTCAAAGTATAGGATATCTTTCATCGACACTCTATTAAAGAAGAATGAGAAATTTATCACCGGCTTGGATGACTATTTGGGCAAGAGACGCGTTGGTCATATTGATGAGACCTACAAAATGATAGTCGAGAAGGCTTTAAGGCATAAGAGTCTTTATCCGAAGCTGAAGGCTATTATTCCTAAAGACGAATCAAAGCCACAACCAAGCGAGGAAGGCAAGAAGAAGTGGAATAATATATTAAGAGGAAGTAGTTTTAGAATAAAGATGGTCAAATGAAGAAAGAAATCGCCCCAACTTGCTACAAATGTGGAAGGAAGGGTCACTTTAATAGAGATTGCAGTGTTGTAGAAAAGAAGTGCTTCAATTGTGATAAGCATGGGTATATTCAAAAGGATTGTGCAAAGCCGCTTAAGTAGAAACAGGTGGTGAAAGCATATGCTCTCAATGTTATCTTGACTTCGTCGAGTGCTCCATCAGCGAAAGAAAATGAATATAGCGTCGTTATTCAAGGGATGCTCTCTGTTTATGATATTTCCATACATGTTTTGTTTGATACTGAGGCTTCAGTTCCTTCATATCTAGTGACCTAGTAGATATGTTAGGATTGAAACCTGAAATTGTTGACTGACGTTTGATTCATAAACCCAGTTGAAGGCTCCACTATCATGTGTATGGATTGTCGTAGTTTGTTCTTATCAAGTCATGGATGTTCTTTTGCGTGTGGTTGCTTTATTTAGGGTTTTGTGGGGTTTGGTATTATTCTCTATATGGACCGGCTTTAATGATATAGAGTAGTGGTGGATTGTGCGAGGTCGTTATGACAATTTGGGTAGATGATGGGTGGAAGGTAGTGTTAGGCTGCCTACAGATGACGTGGTGATGGTTAGCCTTCTATATCCATTGGATATCCTACATGACGGTTGTCATCGGTGCCTATTGCTTTAGAGTATCCGAACATATTTGAGGAGGTGGCCAGACTTCCACCACATAGATAGATAGAGTTCTGTATTGATTTGGTGAAAGATGTCAGATTGATGGTTATGCCTTTAAGGAAGATGACGTCCAGAGAGCAAAGAGAACTCGAGGCACAAGTGAATAACCTATTGAGGAAAGGGTTCATTCACAAAAGTGTTTCTAAGTTGGGAGCTCCCGTAGTATTCGCCATGAAGGCGGACGGTTCCCTTAGACTATGTTATGATTACCGTGAGCTGAATAAAGTGATAAAGTAGAACAAGTATACACTCCCATGTGTTGATGACTTCTTCGACCAGCTCCATGGTGCTAGAGTGTTTTCTCGGTTAGATATTGCTATAGGATTTCAATAACCAAGAGTAATGAAGGAGAGTGTGCCGATTACAGTGTTTCGTACACCGTTTGGTTTTAATAAGTGGTTGGTCATGCTGTTCGGGCTGCCGTGACAACATACTTTGTGGATCTCATGAACCATGTTTTCAGGGATCAACTAAATAAATTTGTGCTTATGTTCATTGATGATATTTTTGTCTTTTCACTGATGGATGAGGAACACAAGGCGCACTTGAGTATTGTACTCAAGTTATTGAGAAAACACTGATTAAAGGAAAAAATTTCGAAATGTCACTTCTCGATGAAGGAAGTGCGATTTTTGAATCACATTGTTTTTTAGCATGGTATTGTTGTAGATCTTGCAAAAGTTGCAATAGTCCAAGATTGGAATAGACCCAAAAATGCTTTAGCTGTGAGAAGCTTCTTGGGGTTAGCTAGATATTATAGACGATTCATCTAGGACTTTCCAAAGTAGTCGCATCATTGACGCATTTGATGAAAGAGAATCAGAGTTTTACTTGGGATGCGAGATGGAAGCACACATTTGTGTGTCCTAAAGAGAAGTTGATGAGTGCACCAGTATTGAACATTCCAAGTGGGAATGAAAATACGAAGATATACACCGACGCTTGTGGTACCAAGTTGGGTGCAATATGGATGCAGATGGTAAGGTTGTTGCCTATGCTGGTCGACAATCGAAGCCACATGAGAGGAAATACCCGACATATGACTTGGAGTTAGTAGCAATCATGTTTACGTAGAAGGATCTTAACCTTCGCCAGTAGCGATGTTTGGAGTTCCTAGACTCCTACAACTTTTATATTGCATATACCCTAGGAAATGGAAATTCAGTTGCAGATGCATTCAGTAAGAGACATGCAGCTTGGAAGGTATGTTTCTAGAGTGGACGCAATTAGAGTACATTGTCGGTTATGATTTTCGACCAAGATGTGAGCTAGAGCCAGAGATGTTGGCAAGCTTAACTATTAGACTTACTCTGATTGAGTGGATCGATACTAGTCAAAGACGTGATGCCAAACTAGTTGAGATTATTGCTAAGATTGAGAATGAAGTAAGTTTGAAGAGAGGGGGTGGTATGGACTTGACCAAAATGGTTTGCTCTGGAAGGATGAGAGATTGTTTGTACCTGACGTTGATGAGTTGAGGGATGAGATTCTACAAGAGTGCCATCATTCAAGGTTGACTATACATCCCTGCGGTAATAAGATATGCCATGATATGAAGCAGATCCATTATTGGGAAGGGATGAAGAAGGACATTGGAACATTCATCTTGAAGTGCATGAACGGCAAGTTGGTGCAGGAAGAACAGAAGAAGCCTAGTGGTTTGATGCAACCACTAGAAGTTCCCGAGTTAAAATGGGAATAAGTGTCAATGGACTGCCACTGGATGAGGTTAAAATAGCATTGGGGTTATATTCGATGGATTGACCATGAGCGTCGGATTTATACCCGTGAAATCTAACATAATGGCAGCCAAATTGGCTGAGTTATATATGAATTGGATAGGGTGATTCTATAGTGTGTTGGAGAGAATTGTGAGTGATCGAGGCCCTTTGTCCACTAGTGGGTTTTGGAAGAGCATACAGAAGGCGTTAGGGATGGAGCTGCATCTGAGTATAGCTTATCACCCTTAAATTGATGGCTAAACCGAGAGAGTCAATCGTACTTAGAGGATCTTTTGCGGGCGTGTATACTCGAATTTGGAGGCTCGTGGGATGATCACTGCATCTTGTTGAGTTTGCATACGTCAATAGTTATCAATCCAGCATTGGTATAGTTCGGTTTGAAACATTGTATGGCCAACCATGAAACGCTCTTCCATGTTGGTGAGAAGCGGAAGAAAAACTGATACTTAGGCTAGATATAATCAGAGAGACTTCTAAAAAGATCAAGATAATTTAGCAACAGATGAAAGTTTATTATGATAAATAGAAAAGCTACGCTAACAAGTGAAGTAGAGATTTGGAATTCTCTATCGATGATATGGTGTTTGTCAAAATCTCTCCATTGAAGAATGTAATTCTGTTTGGTACTAAAGGAAGTTGACACCAAGGTTCATAGGTCTTTTTTCGATACTAGAGAGGGTCAAGGATCTGGCTTATAGGGTCGACTTACCTAGAAGATGGCGGACGTGCACAATGAGTCACATATTTCTCACTTGCGGAAGTTTGTGCATGACTCAGGCGTGATTATCGCATCGGATCAACTAGACGATATCGAGATTGAACCATAGGCTTAGAGACCTCATAGGCCTATTCGTGTCATTGGACGTGATACGAAGAAGCTTAAAAAAAGATGGTGAAATTAGTGAATTTTCAGTAGGGGTGAAAGCGAGGGCATTGCTCATAGGAGACCGAGGAGAGCATGAGGACGACTTATCTGGAGCTCTTTACTTGTTAATACTCAATGTTTATCATATTTACTCTCACTTTTTGATATCATGAAGTGTAGTCAAGTATAGTGTCCTACATGCTAGTGTAGGCATAGATGTTAATTTCTGATGTTTGATAATATGTATGCATGTTTGATTTTTGATGACTGCTTATGCGTGTATACGATTGTTAGGCATGTGTGGTAGCCTTATGGATTTTGTTTAGTGAATTTCGGGGGCGAAATTCCTTAGTACGGGAGAGTGTAACGAACTGTATTTTACATATTAGAGGATCGTAAAATATTATTATTTAATTCATCTAAAGTCGTATACTCTATTTTGTAGTGATTGTCTACAAGTGACATTTCCTATCCTTGCGATTTTTATCGGATAGTTTTAACCCAAAAATTTTTGTAAGGTATATATCTTTTGACATAAGCCAAATTAGAGTCTGAAACCGCTTTCATTAGATTAATATGATGGTTTCTCTTTTCGTAGATTGGTTATAATAGGAAAATGGACTTACCATTTAGGAGATATGGCAGTTTGAAGCTTTGATTAACTTTGGATAGCTTAGTGGGTAATTAGTGGTTTGTGGCTAAGCCCGAAGGCTCATTTTGGGATTAGAGCTAACGAAAGGCTGATCGGGCTTTCTTTAGTCACTTCAAACTTCCTAAAATAGTTAGATAAGACACCATTAACCTTCTACAAGCCAAAAACCACTCAAAACCCGATTTTAATTATCTAAATCCTATCATTAAGAGAGAGATTAGCAGGATTAGCACTTGATTTTGAAGATTCATTGTTTAGAGGATCTTAGGTTCCAAGCTGCTACCATTCATCTCAGGATTTGGATCATTTTTGGGTTGCTTTGTGTTAATAAGAAAACTTGTTAACATTCTCAAAGCTAAGTGGTTAACGAGAAATGTTATTAACACTTCAAAAAAAGATTTTTAGAAGTGACCACTCTCTTCGAAACCCCTTTCGAATGAGTTGGTTTGGACAAGTTGCTTACGAAGGGTGGTCTCATGAAAATATTAATTGTAGTTAATAGGTCCAATCAACCCTATTGAAATGAAGGTTAAGGAGAAAGCACCCCCTTCGAAGCTTCTTTTTGAGTGAGTCGAAAGAGGTTATTCATATCAAACATTTGTGCCTTTAGACTATGTCGAAAGGATCAGTCTTCCCTTAAGAAAGATTATTTACTTTCGATGACATTATTTATGCTCTCTTGGAAAGAACTCCTTTGAAAGAGTTGTATGTATTGTAATGCGTGTACACCTTTCGAAGGAATTCGTCTAGCTAGCCTAGTTTTGTATTTGCACATCAAATCCCTTCTGAAACATCCCTTTCGATTGGATTGAAAGGGTATTTATTCTTTCAAAGTGGACTTAATGTATAGTATATAAACTCTATGTTCTATATGCAGTGGAATAACATCTTGGACAATATAAGCTTCATGAATTTATTAATATCGAAACACTATCATCATCTTTGTTTAATATTTAATATCATTCAACATGATGATAACATGATACATATTATCCAAATTGATCACATTTCATCGCATAAGACAAATAGGAATTAAAAAGATAAGCAAGCATCATGTGCAATTGATCATTAGTCAAGCTAATGATCAAAATGATCTCTCTCATGATCAAAATCATTATTAAATCCATGCGCTTCCACTTTTAGCATTAATCCAAATTGAGTTACAAGTAAGAGAGCTTTTCCCAAATCGATTTCGGGTTACAAAGATTTCATTTGCTAAGAAATAGAAGAAAGAATTTAGGATTTCCCAAAATTCGATCCCCAAACTCAGACCCCTCGGGTGCAGGTTGGCCCCCTTTCGCGCCCATCCTTTTGCCTCAGTCGAAAGGCCTTCCTTCAACCTTTCATGTGCATCCTTTCGACATGGTCAAAAAGCCTTCCTTCATCCTTGTGCACGCCTCCTTTCGATGCGGTCGAAAGGCTTTTCTTTTGACCTTTCTCATCCATTCTTATGCCTCCGCCTTTTCATTTTAGACCTTTCGACCCAGTCGAAAGGATCGCCTTGACAACCTTTCGCTGCCATTAAAGCTTGAGTGCCTCTTTTACTTTTCTTTTCTTTCCTGTACTACTTTCGACTTCGTCGAAAGTGAGGTAGGAGCGCTCTTTGATTTGCGTTGCTATACGGTTGCAAGTGAGAGATGAGTTGAGCTTTGGCATAGCTTTGGCATAAGGAATGATGAGCGATAGTTGGGTCTTAGCGAAAGGACTCTGGGCCTTCATGTAGGGTTTTTATTATGCCTTCGAAGGGTTCCAACTGTTTTGAAAGGCTTGTTCCTGCTTTCGAAAGGTGTGTATTGGAATCGTTTCTTTAAGTAGTAAATTGACAACGACGAAACCCTCTATTTTGAAGGAATTGATTCTTGTGTAGGAATCTACGGTTCAACACCTTCGAAAGGTGCTTCGGACCCATACTAGCATTTCCTATATATGTGAATCTATCTACGTCGAAAGGTCTGGATGAGGCGAAAGAGTAACCTTGCCTTTTTTTCTATCCTTTCGAAAGCTTTTTTTTGCTTGTCATTTGTAATTACACCTGGCGCTTGCGACTCCTTCGAAAGCCATCTCAATACATTTGAAACGCTCTTCTTTGAACTTTGGTGAAACCTATGTCTTCAATTCTAGTATAGCCTATCACTTTTATAAGCCTTCTTTCATACCTTTGTTCTTAAGTGAATTTTATGGTTAACATTTTGCCCCCCTTCCCCCTCCCTCCCCCTCCGTATGAAAGAAGCTTTTGTTCTTTAAGACAAACGTTTAACAACTACTAAGTTCTTAATGATCTCGTTTCCCTGCAAAATTCAAAGTAAATAACATTTTCTATCGTTAGATCATGACTTGTATAAAAATATGCTTAGTGATTTGAAAATGATGTTAAGTATAGTAGAGCTCTTGAACCCTAAGTTCGGAAGTAGTTAAAATTAGTTGGTCATCATCTAGGGTTAATAAACGATAAGAAATCTACTGTTGTAAAGGATTGGGAACCAAGAACTTTCATCTGGCAATATTAGGTGTCCCACCATTTAACTATATAGTTACCAATGAATTTCATAAATTGAACACCCATGATATTAATAGAAAACTAGGCGTATAGTAATTGAAATCCAGGAACTTCCCGCTGATGATAACAAATGTTTGGTAATAATAGCCATGAGCTATCATCTGGAAATAAGTCATTGAAAACCATGAATCCTTATTTGAGGACAAGTAATATGTATATACAAACTTCCATTGGAAATAATAATGATTCAAGGACCGAGATTCAGATGTTGATGAATGTTGTTCAAAAGTTAGTAGTAGTTAACCAATGACTCTGGTTCAAGTATTAAGAAGACAAACCCAAAGTTTTAATTGAAGACTAGAAGTCTATTGAGATCTCAATATCAACTGCCCTTAGACCCAGACGGGAATTAACAAATGGAATCCAAAAATTGATGGTAAAAGACCCGAAACTAGATGTAGGTATTAGGAAGTCCAGAAATCTAAAACCTAGATTCGGGCATCGATAAGTGAAGTTCTGAAGTCAACAGTAAGAGATCTGAAACCCAGATTTGGGTTTTAGTAGATGATAACCAGAAATAGCCTTTATAATAGAAATCTTAAGCCCAGATTCGGGTATTAGTAGATGATAACCAGAAATCCATAGTAATAATCTTCATAATAGAAATCTTAAGCCCAGATTCGGTCATTAATGAATGAAGTCCAGTAATTAATAGTAATAGTCTCAAGATCCAGATTCGGGTATTAATAAGTGAAATCCCGAACTTAATAATGAAAGGTCTAAAACCCAAATTCAGGTATTAATAAGTAAAGTTCAGAAATCCTTCTTTGATAATTAGTCGAAGGTTGTTGATTCCTATTTAAACATTCTATTCTATACCACTTCTTGGGTTTTGACTCTTTTGACATGTGTTACCCTTTAGGCTTTGTATATTATTGTTGTTTGATTTGTAGCTTCTCGACCTTGGATGTCTTAGTCCATTGTTTGATGTGCCACTTTTCGGGCTCGGACGTCTTAGTCCGTTGTTTGATATGTTGCTTCTCGGGCTCGGACGTCTTAGTCCCTTGTTATATATGCCGCTTCTCGGGCTCGGACGTCTTAGTCCATTGTTGTCTAGTGCACTTGGTTAGCTGATCCACAAGCAAGACCTAAGGACTTACCAAACCTCCCTCCAGGAGACGCCTTGACCTGGCCATAGTGTGGCGCGATCAAGGGCTTGTTCGGTGCCTTGGCAAGGCCATGTCATGGTGGGACCAAGGGCTTACTCCGTCCTCCCTCCAGGAGGTGCCTTGACCTCGTAATACCGTAGCGCGATCAAGGGCTTGTTCGATGGCTAAGCCAGGCCATAGCATGGCGGGACCAAGGGTGTGACAGCCCGTGGTTTAGGCAAAAATATATTTATATAAATTTTTCAATATTTTATAAAATAAAGATAGTTGGTTGAAAACACAATTTTCTGGAAATGCTTGTGTATGAGAATGAGTGTGCATGCCCTTGTGCATGTGCACACTGTTCCAGTATACTACCTGAGCAAGGTAATTTAGTAAGTAAAGACCTTGTAAGTAAATATGAAATAAATTAGTGCATGACCTGTTAAGTGTGTGTACACAATAGCTTAAATATAATGCATAAATAACTTAGGCAGATTTTAGTCTTAATTTCCATAGATTAAATAGGGGCATAGTTGCTTGTGTAGATAGGAAATGCATGAATATATAAGATGTGCAAAATATGTGATTGATACACACATATAGCTGGTTATACAAATAAGTTTATATACATGATTAAAACCAGAAAAGACAAACAATGCCTGAGCCACAGTCATGCATATAATATGTGGAGAAATTTGGCAAAAGTATCCAAGACAAGGAAAAAGGAGAAATGGTGGGAAAGGAAAGTGGAGAGGGTGAACAGTGGGGTGAAACAAGAAATGGCGAAGGGAATTCCTGGTGAAAATAAATTACTTAATTAACCTTAAAACCCTAACAACTCCCCTATATACATCATTATCTCCCACGGTTACATGTTAGAACCAAAAAACAAAATATAGAAAAAAATAAGAAGAAAACAGGCAGCAGTTTAGAAAATTAATGGCAGACCTGAACCAAGACTTGGGGAGGAGAACTTTGGTGAGTAAACCCTCACTTGGCAAGGCATTAAGACCTATGAAAGGCAGCCATTAACCTTTAGTTATTTTAATTTATGTTTGATGCTTGGCTTGCATTTTTTTTAGTTTAGCAATTTTTTGTTGCTCCTGAGATTTTGTGACTTTCATTGCTTTGTTGTCACTCAACCTATGCTTGTATATATACGATAATTTAATGAAGGAATAACAACTGATTTATTTATATGTTTATGAACTTGAGAAATATTTTTAGTTAAAGCATGAATTAATAAGGAAAGTAGGGTGCAAGGCAGTAAGAGGAAGGGGTTATCTGGCTTATGTCTTGCAACTGAAAAGATGGTTAGGGTGCAATGGAATTTCCATGTGCTGAGTCTTAATCCATCAGTAAGTATTCTCTGGAAATAGGGTTGAGTAACAAGCAAACACACTTTAATGTGTGGATTGATTGTGAGAACCTTATTATTGGGGAACTACAGTGGCATTTCACTTCCTAAAATGCTCAGATCTATGCTTTAGGTAAGGATATATCTCTGAATGAAACTGACTTGAAATAATTACAAGTGTGACTGATTAAATTGTTGAATGTATGAATGGGTGAATGAATGATGGATGTATGAAAACTGCTAGCACATATTGGTTAGCATACAATAGTTTGGGCATGACACTGTATATATAATATTGGGTCATATGAAAGAACTTAGTAATTAAACTAAGGATGTGGGTCACCTCTACCAGGTTGGGTATGAGGGAAGTGGGTATGACATAGTGGTTGGCTTGCATCAAGGTTGGGGTGTGAGTTTGCACATGGCATGTTTATGCCCAAATAGCTTGTAGTGCACTGGAAACCAGGTAGTGGTTCCAGGCAGTGTGCACCAATGCAACCATGAATGTAATACTGGACTTTAGAATAACATGAAATAATTATACATGCAAGGGCAAATAGGATAAAAGTATATGGGAGTCCTAACATGTAGACTCAAGGTTGATACTTTGGCTCAATACCATGAATATTGTTGGTGCATGTTTGTGCATGATTGTGCATGTTTTGGGTG
The DNA here is from genome assembly GCA_030737815.1 of Allium fistulosum. Taxonomy (NCBI): domain Eukaryota; kingdom Viridiplantae; phylum Streptophyta; class Magnoliopsida; order Asparagales; family Amaryllidaceae; genus Allium; species Allium fistulosum. Next base: position 744,854,977 of record CM060902.1, read on the forward strand.
TTAGCACCAACCTGAGTGTATGCATGATGGTTGATAGGTTTTTCTGAACCAATGCTTTTGATGACAAGTTAGTCTAAGAATACACACCTGATATTTAACAATACACACACCACTGGAATAACACTTTGAAAATTTGAACATGAGAAGGAGATTTATTACCTTAAATAAAACACTTAACCTCTGAGAACAGAAACTATAATAATGGAACATATTTCATTAGTCTTTATGCATTAACAAGTGATTCTACTTACACCAGACATAAGTCTGACCTGTTTGTTGCTTGCATCAAATGGGTGCTTCATATGCCTTATGGAGTAGGTCATGAGATGTCTGCAGGGAAAGAGGAAGCTAGGAATTAAGGAGCAGATGTGTGATGCTAAGAAGAAAACTGCTAATTAACTAAGCTAGGACTTTTGTAGAAGAATGTCTCCCTATGTTTCTTTTAACTGAAAGACTTCTCTGTATTAGTGTTTTCATTATGCTGAAACTTTGATTGTAATGTAAAGAATGGTTTAAAAAGATTATTATGGGATGGAACTGTTTTCAGTAGAAAAGATAAATGTGTTTAGCTTTACATCATAACCTGTAAGTATGCAAATTTTCATGAATCAAGTAGTGAGTTTAGTAGTAAATCTGAAGCATATGTGAACCAGTAATGTATGCATATGTATTAGATTGTTTAGAGGCTAGAACCTATTTACAAATTAACTGTAAATACTATAAAATGAGAATAAACATATAGACAGGAAATCTGAAGATATAGAAAAGTAGGAAACCAGATTTGTATAATATTGTTGTTTAAATGAATGAGCAAAGTTAGTAAATTATAACAAGACAGTATAGGGATCTAACCTAATCAAGTTGATCAACCTGAAAACTCGGGTGTAGTAAATAGCAGTTGTACATGTTTATGTGCACACAGATGTACAGAAGCATGCACAACCTCCTGCTTTGTTATTTGAAAAGCTATATTGCAAAAGTCTAAATGTTATGACTCAACTCACATGTTTCATTAAATATACAGATGTAAACACAAATAAACAAACAAGAATTAGTTAGTAAAATTGCACAAAGATTCAAATGGGAGAGGGTCTTTCCCAATCCTTTTTACTGTGGCTAAAACATAGTTATTTTGTTTAGAATAAACTGAGTTATTCTTTATTCAAAAAAAAACTCTGATAAAAGAATAAAAAAATGATTTGTATGTTTATATGTACATACAAATAGTTGTATAAAGAAGTATATCAATATTTCTATATTGATCAGATTGGATCTTGGGAAAAACAAAATAAAAAAATAAAAAAATCCAATAGAAGAAAGAAAATAGTTGGTCTTGAAAGAAAGTAGCCCTGAATTTAACATAAACTAAATTGAGTCACTCAAACAATATGACAACTTAGGGAGGGTTGCTTTAGTTGGTATCAGAGCTATGTTATTAGATATTTAGCCAAAATAAATACTTGAATGAATCTGTGTGCATTATTTGCATTGTTGTTGTTTGCTTTGGTTGCTTTACATATTATGAATGAATGAGTTCACTGCTAGTTTTAAAAAGTAAAGTAGTGAATAGGAATTAGAACTAACTACATTGGAAATGTTCAATAGAGATCCAGAGCAGTTAGAAACAATCCCCAGGCTGCTGGAGAAAGGGAGAATGACCAATTCTCTGGTAATACTGAACAAGCAACTGGAGTGGCTGCTGGTCCCCCAATGATTAACATGCAAGATTTTGTTAGAGTATTGAGGGATGGGATGGCACCTAGGGTAGATAATCCTCATGAGGAGCTGTCCAAATTGCTTAAAACATATACACACTTAGGAGGCAGTAGCTTTGATGGCATAGAAGATGTCATGGGTGTCTAGATATGGTTAAGAACAGTAGAAAGGATCTTTGCAGATATGCAGGTTAATGACCAGAGAAGAAGGCAAGTAGCTTCAAGACAACTAAAAGGCATTGCTTTGGATTGGTGGGAAGTGATCATTGCAGGCAGGCAAGAGCAAGAGATCACATGGAATCAGTTCAAAGAAATGTTAGATGCCAGATTTGTCCCAGCCTCAGCAAAAGCTTCATTACTTGAGGAGTTTATCAAGTTGAGGCAAGGATCTATGAGTGTCACTGAATACACTCAGAAATTTGAAGGGTTGTCCAAGTATGGGGCAGTACTAATCCCAGATGAAGTTTCAAGGAATGCAAGGTACATTCAGGGATTAAATGCTGGATTGAGTAGAGTCATGTTACCATACAAAGACAGAACCTTTGATCAAGTTATGGACTTGACATTGTCATTTGGGCAGCATGATAATGCCAAAGAAAAATTTAAGAATTTCAGGAATAACAAGAAAGGGAAGAATAGAGCACACCCATATGAGAAGAAGAAGGGAGAAGCAATGAACAAAGAAGGAAGTAAGGTGGCAAGCTCTGACAATAAGAAACCTAAAGTGATCTGTTACAACTGTGGGAAGGAAGGCCATATAAAGACCAAATGCCAAGCACCCAAGTCAACTGTTCTTAGGTGCTACAACTGTGGTAAAGAGGGGCACATGAAAAGGCAGTGTCCATAGATGGCAAGGGTGGCTGTACTTGAAGGAAAGGGCAAGGCCATGGAAGCACCTAGCCAAGTGGAAGGTATATTATTTATTAAAGGCATACCCATATCAGTTGTTTATGACACAGGAGCTACACACTCTTTTATTTCATGTGACATAGTTCAGAAACTAGGGTTAACATGTGTTCTTGTTGATAAGCCATTACATGTTAATAGTCCTATAGGTAGTTCCTGCATTACAAATATGAAATGCATGCAAGTAGAATTATGTATGGGTGGTCACACCTTTATTTCAGAATTATATGTGTTGAATTACCCTAAGTTGGATATTATACTGGGAATGGATTGGTTAAAAGGTTTTTGTGCTATCATTAACTTGGGAAATTCCACAATCTCATTACAACTTCCTGATGGCAAAAGAGTTTTGGTCATGTATGAGGCAGCCAAAGATAGGGGTATGGGCAGGATGTTCAACTTGAACAATGGTGAGGTTAAATCAAGCCTAGAGAAGATACCCATAGTTAACCAATAGACTGATGTGTTTGGTGAAGTGAATGGCATTCCTCATAATAGACCGGTAGAATTTCAAATAAGACTTAATCCAGGAACAAGCCCTGTCATTAAGAAACCAAACAGAATGGGTCCTAAGGAACTGATTGAGTTGAAGAAACAATTAGAAGAATTAGAACAAAAAGGCTTCATTAGACCCAGTAGTTCGAATTGGGGATCACCAGTAGTATTTGTTAAGAAGCATGATGGTTCCTTGAGAATGTGCATAGACTATAGGGAACTAAACTCAGTCACCATCAAAAACAAATACCCTCTACCTAGAATAGATGATCTTTTTGATCAATTAAATGGTGCTAACGTATTTTCCAGACTCGACTTAGCATCTGGTTTCCATCAAATGAAAGTGGAAGAAGAAAGTATCAAGTATACAGCTTTCAATACCAGGTATGGCTTGTATGAATACTTAGTAATGTCATTTGGTTTGACCAATGCACCATCCTATTTTGTGGATTTAATGAATAGGATTTTTAGAGATTATTTAGATAAATTTGTACTGATTTTCATTGATGATATATTAATATACTCTAAATCAGCTAATGAACATGAGAAACATTTGCACATGGTACTATGTAGATTAAGGCAACAAGGCCTTAAAGCCAAGTTTGCAAAGTGTTCTTTTTGGAAGAATGAAATAAAATTCTTAGGCCACATAATTTCTCAAGAAGGAATTTCAGTAGACCTAGTAAGGTCATGGCAGTGCAAGTGTGGAAGAGACCAAGCAGTGTTACTGAGATAAGATCATTCATGGGCATGGCTGGATACTACAGAAGATTTATAAAAGATTTTGCTAAAATAGCAACCCCATTAACTAAGCTAACAAGGAAAGACCAGCCTTTTCTATGGACTGAGAAGTGTGAAGGGGCATACAACCAATTGAAGAAGGCATTGATGGAGGCACCAGTGCTGAAAATTCCAGAAGGCAATGATAATCTGGTAGTGTACACTGATGCATGTGGGTCAGGTATAGGAGTTGTTCTTATGCAAGATGGTAGAGTAATAGCCTATGCATCAAGGAAACTGAAGCCAAGTGAAACCAAGTATGCAACACATGACTTGGAATTGGCAGTTGTGGTGTATGCATTAAATCTTTGGAGACACTACCTACTAGGAGCAAAGTTTGAGCTTTATACTGACCACAAAGCTTTGAAATACTTATTTTCTCAAAAAGATTTGAACATGAGACAACATATGTGGGTGGAGTTCCTTGCTGCCTATGATTTGGACATTATTTACACACCAGGGAAAGCAAATAGAGTGGCAGATGCATTGAGTAGGCAACATGCCAAGTTGGCTACACTGATGATAGAGGAGTTTAAAATGCTATTAACACTAACTGATGTAGAAGTGGATAGCATGGGAGAGCAAACTATGGTGATAGATGAGGACATGGAGCACTATGGTAAGCTCAACCTCATCACAATAAAATCAGACTTAGTGGAAGAAGTGAACCAGTCTCAAGCCATGGATGCATTCCTAAGAGAGAAGAAGGAATTGTTAAGGAATGGTTCAAAGCTTGATAAGTTTGAATTGGATGAAAAAGGATTTTTAAGATACAAGGGAAGACTGTGTGTGCCTGACACAGAAGCACTACAAAGGAAAATCATGGATGTCCATCACAAGTCTAAGTACACCATACATCCAGGTGGTACTAAAATGTATCATGATCTAAAAAGGAGCTATTGGTGGAAAGGAATGAAGAGGAGTGTGGGTGAATATGTGGCAAAATGCATGACTTGCCAACAAGTCAAGGCTGAGTACCAAAGACCCAATGGACTGTTGCAACTCTGGAAGTTCCAAGGTGGAAATGGGAAAGCGTATCAATGGATTTCATTGATGGCTTGCCAAGATCAAAGAGAGGTAATGACAGTATTTGGGTGGTGGTAGATAGATTGACTAAATCATCACACTTCATACCAGTGAAGAGTGATAGAAATGCACCAAAATTAGCACAAGTTTTCATGAAAGAAATAGTGAAACTACATGGAGTTCCTACCACTATTATTAGTGACAGAGACACCATATTCACATCAAAGTTCTGGAGCAGCTTTCAACAGGCAATGGGGGTTGAGTTGTGCTTGAGAACAGCCTACCATCCCCAAACTGATGGCCAGACAGAAGTAGTTAATAAATTCTTGGAGGATTTACTTAGAGCCTGTGTACTCGACCATGGTGGAAATTAGGAAGACTACCTTCATTTAGCAGAATTTGCTTACAACAACAGCTACCAGAGTAGTATAGGGATGTGATGCAGCCCAGAATGGTGAAGTGTTAGGTCGCGAGCGACCTAACCAATTCTTGAGTCGAGAACGACCTAACGGGTCGCGAGATAAGGAGTTGCGACCTAAGTTCGAAGATGTAATGCGAGCTAACAAAGTCCTAGGTCGCGAGCGACATAACCATGCAGTGTAAAATGAAGCAAAATTAGGTCGTGTACGACCTAAGTCCAAGGTTGCTGAAGAAGGGCGCAAACGACCTAACTCACATGCCGCTCCTTTAGGCCACGAATGACCTAACTCACGTGCCGTGTTGATAGGTCGCTCAAGTGATAGGTCGCAGGAAGATTGTCATGAAGTTCTGTTCTTAGGTCGCAAGACTTTAGGTCGCTCAAGAGTAAGTCGCGAAGCTTTAGGTCGCGTACAAAGCTTAAGTCGCTGAATGCTATAAGTCGATGAAGCTTATGCCGCCTGGATTTCTTGAGTCGCTGTCTCTTGAGTCGTATTATTTTAGGTCGCTATGTACTAAGTCGCTACAGTTTGAGTCGTGTTTGTTTAGGTCGCAGGTGTTGTTAAGTCGTTCGTATTGATAGGTCGCTACCGACCTATGTGTTGTGTTGTAAATGGGTGATATCGTGTGATGTATTGCTTATGTTGTACTGTTGTTAGGTCGTTGCCGACCTAAGTTAGGTCGTAGGTCACGTAACGACCTAGTGGTCTGGGTGTTGTAAAATGCTATAAATAGAGGGTGTGTTGTAACTTTGAAGTTAGTTGATTTTGAATAAAACTTTGTTTGTGTGCTTTGTGCCACTTCTCCAATTGGTAGTTGAGTGTGATCTCCTATCTCCACTTTCGGAATTCGAGTGCGCTCGAATCAACGATCGCTGAAGCCGGTTCACGGAATCTAGTGCGCTAGATCAACGTACGAAGAATCGTAGATCTTTAAACACGGTATCGTGCGTGATCAACGTGTTTGGGATAGCTAGAATCCGGTATCTCTGGATCAACGGATTTGGGCCATTCGGTATCTTCTATTCCATCGATTGCTACTTTCACCGTCACATTCATTTTATTATTCCGCTGCTGCATCATTTAGTATCAGAGCTAGACTTAGCCAATCATAGCTAAGCCGAGTCTTGGAGCCAATTCTTTTGAAGTTAAGGCCGAGAGTTTGAAGTTGAAGGCCGTGCATCATTTGGTATCATTTTGAAAGTCCAAGCCGAGAATTGAAGTGTTTGTGAAGTTTCAAATCATGCCGCCGCGAAGAGCTAATCGTCATCAAAATGTTGAAGATTTGTATAAGCGAGAGGATGTCGAACAGATGGAACAAAGAATTAGCAACAAATTCAATGAGAAGTTGGATGAAGGTATTGGGAGGTTAGAAAAATTGATGATGGACATGAATCAAGGACAAAAGAGAAGGTCACCAATCTCGAACCATGGAGGAAACAGAGTTTCACCATCGGTTACGGAAGCGAGGAGGGTGTCGCCACAATCTTTCCGAGGAAGAAGAGAATCATCAGTTTCATTGAGAAGAAAACATCATGAGTATAGAGATGAAGAGAGAAGAACTCCACGTGAGTTTGAACATGAACCATACCGTGATGATAAAAGACAAAGTAGAAGGGATATGCGGGATCATAAAAAGGTGGGTGGTCGAGATCGTTATCGAAGTACATCTGTTTTTGATGAAGATGGTGATAGATGTAGTGCTCATTATCGAGATCGAGACCAAGTACGGAATGCATATCGGGATGTTGAAGATGATCGCCGATGGGAATCGGGGATGAAAACTGAAATTCCAGAATTCAAGGGTAGAATGGTGGCAGAATAATTTTTGGATTGGTTGTCTAATGTAGAAGAGATTTTTGACTTTAAGGAGGTTCCTGAGCATCGAAGAGTGAAGTTGGTTGCTACTCGTTTGAAAGGGAGAGCTATGGCATGGTGGCAGCAAAGTAAACTTACGCGGGAAAGGATGGGAAAGTCAAAGATTGAGTCATGGGAGAAGATGAAGAAATTGATGAAAGCTACATTCTTGCCGTATAATTATCAATCTCTTATGTATCAACGATTGCAGAATCTAAGACAGGGAACAAAGTCAGTGAATGATTATGCGAATGAATTTTATCAATTGATTGCGAGGAATGATATCATGGAGACGGAGGAACAATTGACAGCTAGATTCGTTGGAGGGTTGAGAATGCAGATTCAAGATATGGTGAATATGTTTGATCCCAGATCTGTTGCTGAAGCACATCAAAAAGCTATCGCTTGGGAGAAGCAAGGAAGGAGAGGTGGTGGTGTGTTTACAAATTCCAACAATCCAATGAAAGGTGCTAGTAGCAGTGCGAATGTTTCGAAGGCTGTGGCAAAACCGGTTGTAAATTAAGTTGCTAAACCCAGAATCAATAGTGGTATCAAATGTTTCAATTGTCAGGAGTTGGGTCACAAGAGCAATGAATGTACAAAGCCAAAGAAGCGAACGATGATTGCTGAGGTAGAGGAAGATGAAGAAGAAGCTGAATGTTCTAATTCACCACATGATGAGGAGGAAGAGAATGTATCGGGAGATGAAGGGTATTCATTAATGATGAAGAGATCTTGTTTGACGCCAAAACAGGAGGAGGAAACTAGCTGATTGAGGAGTAACATCTTTCAATCAACATGCACTATCTTGGGAAGGGTTTGCAAGTTTGTCATCGATGTAGGAAGTTGTGACAATATTATTTCTACCGAGGCTGTGAAGAAGTTGGCATTGAAGACTGAGAAACATCCGAAACCTTACAAGTTAGCTTGGTTGAGAAAAGGTGAGGAGGTGAAAGTTGGACGAAGAGCTTGTGTTAATTTTTCGATTGGGAAGAAATACAAAGATGAAATCTGGTGTGATGTTGTAGATATGGATGTATGTCATCTGTTGCTGGGGAGACCATGGCAGTATGATAGGGCTGTGCAACATGATGGACGTACTAACAGTTATAGTTTCATGTTTGAGGGTACTAAAATCACTTTAATTCCTAAGAAGCGACAACAAGAAGAAAGCAAGTTGGAGGAGATTGAAGAACTTAAAACTTTGCTATCTTTGAAGGAGTTTGTTAAGGAGGTCGAAGAGGAGCCTGAAGTATTTTTGTTGATTGGGCGTGAGAGTAATGAAGTGGTTGAGATTCCTGAAGAAGTAAAGCCAGTGCTGGGAGAATTTGACGATGTATTTCCTGAGGAGCTACCAACGGAGTTACCACCGTTGAGAGACATTCAACATCAAATTGATCTTGTTCCAGGAGCTGTGTTACCTCATAGACCGCATTACAGAATGAGTCCAAAGGAACACGAGGAGTTGAGGAGGCAAGTGGAAGAATTGCTTGAACAGGAACGTGTACAGGAAAGTTTAAGTCCTTGTGTCGTTCCAGCTTTATTAGTGCCGAAGAAGGATGGAACATGGAGGATGTGCACTGATTGTCGGGCACTGAATAAGATTACAGTGAGATACAGATTTCCTATGCCTAGATTGGATGACTTGTTGGATCAGCTTAGTAGGGCTACTATCTTTTCGAAGATCGATTTGAAGAGCGGTTATCATCAAATTCGTATAAGACCAGGGGATGAATGGAAAACAACATTCAAGACGAGAGAAGGGTTGTACGAATGGCTGGTTATGCCGTTTGGTCTTTCGAATGCACCGAGTACATTTATGCGAGTGATGAATCAGATTTTTAGACCATTCATTGGGAAGTTTGTGGTGGTGTATTTTGATGATATACTGATATACAGTGGAAGCACAGAGGAACACTTGCAACATCTGAGAGAAGTGTTGATGATACTGCGACAGGAACAATTTTATGCTGCGACAAAGAAATGCGTGTTCATGACGCATAGTGTTTTATTTTTGGGATATGTTATTTCAGAAGGAGGTATACAGGTGGATCAGAATAAAGTTGAAGCAATCAGAAATTGGCCACAACCCAGTACGATAACAGAAGTTAGAAGCTTTCATGGTTTAGCATCATTCTACCGAAGATTTATTCCACACTTCAGTAGCGTGATGGCACCAGTTACTGATTGTATGAAGGGGAAGCAATTTTCATGGACGGAGGAAGCATGATTTGCTTTTGAGAGAATCAAGGAACTTTTGACGACAGCACCAATTCTAGTGTTGCCGGATTTTCAGTTGTTGTTTGAATTGCATGCTGATGCATCGAAGGTTGGAATTGGAGGGGTGTTGAGTCAGAAAGGACGTCCTATTGCATATTTCAGTGAGAAGCTATCAGGAGCAAAGATGAGATATAATACTTATGATGTGGAGTTTTATGCTATCGTACAAGCTGTGAAACATTGGAGACATTATTTGTTTCATAAAGAATTTGTTTTATATACTGATCGTGAAGCGTTGAAGCATATGCAGGGACAGGACAAGATTGCAGCTAGGCATGCTTCGTGGATTGCATACTTACAACAGTTTACATTTGTGGTGAAGCATAAATCGGGAATTACGAATAGAGTGGCAGATGCATTGAGCAGGAGGAATCATTTGTTGACTACAATGAAGATTGAAGTGACAGGGTTTGATGTGTTGCCAGAGTTATTTGTTGATGATCCTTACTTTGCAAAGATGGTAGATGAAGTCAATAAAGGGAAGACGGATGAGTTTGTGTTGGTGGATGGTTTTCTATTTAAAGGAAATCGACTGTGTGTACCGGATTGCAGTTTACGGATGAAAATTGTGAAGGAGTTACATGAAGAAGGTCATGTGGGTAGAGATCGTACATTGCAACTGATTTCTCAATCTTATTTTTGGCCGTCAATGAGAAAAGAAGTTGAGAAATTTGTGGAGAGATGTCATATCTGTCAAGTGTCGAAGGGAATCGCTACAAATGCAGGAATATATATGTCGTTACCTGTGCCTACTAGACCGTGGGTAGATGTGAGCATGGATTTTGTTTTGGGCTTACCAAGAACTCAAAGGGGGAATGATTCTATATTTGTTGTGGTTGACCGGTTTTCGAAAATGGCACATTTCATAGTATGTAAGAAGACAGCGGATGCCGTCCGTGTTGCTCAATTATTCTTTAAAAAGGTGTATCGATTACATGGGCTACCTGAATCTATTGTTTCAGATCGGGATACTAGATTTCTAAGCCATTTTTGGTTAAGTTTGTGGAAGATGGTTGGAACGAAGCTAAATTTTAGTAGTGCCTATCATCCGCAATCTGATGGGCAAACGGAGGTGGTTAACAGATCGTTGGGAAACTTGTTGAGATGTCTCGTGAAAGATAACTTAAAGAGCTAGGATATGAAGTTATGTCAGGCAGAGTTTGCACATAATCATGCAGTCAACCGAAGTACTGGATTCAGTCCGTTTCAGGTTGTATATTCAAGCTTGCCAAAGGGACCATTGGATTTGACGACAGTACCATATCAGAAGGGAGTTGTTAAGCGAGCTGGTGATTTTGTGACTGAGTTGCAAGAGTGCCACAGAACTGTTCATGAACGATTACTTGCACCAAATGAGAAGTATAAACAACTGGCGAATAAGAAGCGAAGGATGCGAACTTCAGAGAAGGTGATTTGGTTTACGCCGTGTTGACAAAAGATCGTTTTCCAATGGGAACGTACAATAAATTGAAGGCGCGAAAGATTGGTCCAGTAGAAATTTTGAAGAAAATCAATGAGAATGCGTATCAATTGAAATTGCCAGATGATGTTCATACTTCTGATGTTTTCAACGTCAAATACTTAATTCCGTATCATGGGAATGAGCGTGTTGTGGAAGAGGAAGGTGCAAATTCGAGGACGAATTCCTTTCAACCCGGGGAGGATGATGCAGCCCAGAATGGTGAAGTGTTAGGTCACGAGTGACCTAACCAATTCTTGAGTCGAGAACGACCTAACGGGTCGCGAGATAAGGAGTTGCGACCTAACTTCGAAGATGTAATGCGAGCTAACAAAGTCCTAGGTCGCGAGCGACCTAACCATGCAGTGCAAAATGAAGCAAAATTAGGTCGTGTACGACCTAAGTCCAAGGTCGCTGAAGAAGGGCGCAAACGACCTAACTCACATGCCGCTCCTTTAGGTCGCGAACGACCTAACTCACGTGCCGTGTTGATAGGTCGCTCAAGTGATAGGTCGCAGGAAGATTGTCATGAAGTTCTGTTCTTAGGTCGCAAGACTTTAGGTCGCTCAAGAGTAAGTCGCGAAGCTTTAGGTCGCGTACAAAGATTAAGTCGCTAAATGCTATAAGTCGCTGAAGCTTATGCCGCCTGGATTTCTTAAGTCGTTGTCTCATGAGTCGTATTATTTTAGGTCGCTATGTACTAAGTCACTACAGTTTGAGTCATGTTTGTTTAGGTCGCAGGTGTTGTTAAGTCGTTCGTATTGATAGGTCGTTGCCGACCTATGTGTTGTGTTGTAAATGGGTGATATCGTGTGATGTATTGCTTATGTTGTACTGTTGTTAGGTCGCTGCCGACCTAAGTTAGGTCGTAGGTCGCGTAACGACCTAGTGGTCTGGGTGTTGTAAAATGCTATAAATAAAGGGTGTGTTGTAAGTTTGAAGTTAGTTGATTTTGAATAAAACTTTGTTTGTGTGCTTTGTGCCACTTCTCCAATTGGTAGTTGAGTGTGATCTCCTATCTCCACTTTCGGAATTCGAGTGCGCTCGAATCAACGATCGCTGAAGCCGATTCACGGAATCTAGTGTGCTAGATCAACGTACGAAGAATCGTAGATCTTTAAACACGGTATCGTGCGCGATCAACTTGTTTGGGATAGCTAGAATCCGGTATCTCTGGATCAACGGATTTGGGCCATTCGGTATCTTCTATTCCATCGATTGCTACTTTCACCGTCACATTCATTTGATTATTCCGCTGCTGCATCAGGATGGCTCCCTATGAAGCTCTATATGGGAGGCCTTGTTTGTCACCTGCTTGCTGGTTAGAGGTAGGTTGTGACAGCTCGGGTTTTGCCCGCTCGAAAATCAACATCCGTACTTCACATTGTACTAGAATGCCGCAGATTCGACCGTTCAAATCCGATTCGCCGGAGCTATAACACAATTAAGTAAATAACACAGCAGAAGAAAAGAATAATACATTGATATACAATATCTGATACAACAGAGTGATACAATGAATATTAATATACATCAGAGATATGATACAAGAAATAGCAGCGGAAAAGAAAATGATAACAACAGCAGCGGAACAATATCAATAGAAGTGATAACTCCAAAATGATCTTCAGACAAGAATGAATCCACAACTCCAAGATAAGCAACTCCGATGAATGAACTAGCTCCAGATAATCTACTAAACCTGAATATCTGAAAAGAAACCCAACTCTAGACTGCTCGTGTGGAAAATTATGAGCACCCAGAGTTTAGGAAAGGAACAATAAACTCCGGATCAGTCATGGGACTGGTGTGAGCAACAAAAACAGTTTATCTTTAAACAACAGCAAAAGAATTTAAACATTGAAATCCGCAATGCTTTTGGAAAATGAAACTACCATAAGGCCTCCCGCCACACACACAATGCAAACGCAGAATTGGAGGAGATTTCTCCTTATGATAGTCAAACATGCTTACTACGCAAATCATTGGATATTATTACTAGTGCATAGTACAGAAAACATTTCGAAAGTATAATATTAATCTTAGCCAGCATACGACCAGTATCGTATGCCTACTATAGCTACCATATTCAATAGCAGGTTACCACCACATTCCATGGCAGGTAATACAACTAAAACCGTACAGGGCTCGTATTGTTTTGTTTGGATTTCCAACAAATGGTCAGGCTAAGGAACTTCCTTCCGCCGCATGGGATCGCCTCTGGCGGGACGTCCCGAGAGACAAACTGCTCTCTGCCAAACAAAGCCGGGTTACCCCTGTAACAGGTAACTCACGAATATGCCACCTCCCGGTCCTTTGGGACCTTTATCCGAGCGCTCGATATCCAACATCACACATCATAAAGAAAGTGTATCCACATGAGTAAGTATCTGGGCTCCATACCATGACACCACCCCTTTCCAGAAGGAAATGACATACCCTAAAGGGGGCGACCCTCATAACCTTGCCGCAACATTCCTGTTTCGACCATTTCCGGGTTGTGAGGCCCTGACGAAGTCTCGTCCACAAAGCTACGCTTTTTCAAAAAGCCACGCTTTGGGTCAACAGATGATCAACCTATGATCACAAAGATAAATGATCAAACAAATGATCATATCACAAATGATCAAACACTGATCATCACACAGCAACACTCAGCATGCCACATTACCAAATTGGGAATATATCGCTGATAAATTTCAACTACATAACCTCTGAGCTCGTACGTCTCAGAGAAGGGTGTTAAGCTAAGAGAATAAATTCTCCGCCACCAAACAGAAATGTATTTGAAAGAAATCGGCTTTATATCTCAAAGTGTAATGTCAGACACACAATCCATACAAGTCTGTTCCGGGATCGAACAGAACCGAAGGCACTTCTCACGAAGCCCTTGCAAATCCGGATAATTTCCAATCACGTCCGGACTTCCCGTCACTAAGGGTGATAAAACCTCTATACCGGGGATCAGCCGATGTAGAGTAACTCGACGGTAATCCTTCCGTTTTCAAAAATATCCGGTCTTCAACACCGGTCTTCAAATGCCATCCATATACGACATATCACCTATTCGGAATGGGTTATACGACCCAAAGGTCCTCTCCCGGCTAAACCGAATAGTGAGCGTAATATTTAAAAACATATGGATATTGGGATTTCAATTAAGTCACAACTTAAACCCAAACTTCCTTTTCAAATGGTTTAACAAATTACCATTTTTAAATCTTTTAAACAAAAAGATTCAACCTTTATGGTTTAAATAGTTTCCACACTTTAATCTTTTAAACAAAAGATTCATTCACAGATTTTCCAAATTAATTTCCATTTCAATTTGATTAACTCGTTAAACCTTTAAATCAAGATCTAACTTATAGCTTTCAAAACAATCCCATTTCAAATGGTTTAAACAAATCATTATTTTTAAATCTGTTAAAGATAACAGATTCAATTCATAGCTTTCAAAAAGAAGAATTCATTCATAACTTGGAAAACCATTTTTCAATTCAATCTTGAAATTCCTTTAATTAAATTAGAATTTCATTTCTTATCTGAAAGCTTTTATTCTTTTAAAACAACAGTTTCATTTTAGAAAATCTGATTCATTCATACGAGTGGAAATCCTTGGGTTAAATCCAAATTCTCAAAATTATACTTTTAAATGGTTTAACTTTATATAAACACATTTATATCATCTTTAATCCCTAGTTTCAAATCATAGGATTCAATTCCAAACTTGAATTCAAATTTAAATCAAATTATTTAAATTTCCAAAACTCGATTAAGTTGTTCAAAATAACTTATCTTTGAAATTCCATTTCAAAAGTTTTTCACTTTAAACCCAAATTTCCAATTTCAAAATCAATTGAAATTAAAATTTCAATTTCAAAAACATCAAATTTAAATTATCTGCGACTTAACCGATTTCCACGTGAAATCCATATTTGTGTGTGTAAAGGTGTAGTCCAGGGGTTCAACACAATAGTGCAACGCAATGAATCATCACAGATCAAAATACAGGATATAGTTGATAAACGATATAAACTATATCGCTTATCTTTTATTCACAGATCACAGATATATATAAATTTCAGATAAATAAACTGCAGTAAAGATTACACACAAAGCAGAATATATTACAAAGCATCACAGATCAGGAAATATCAAACAATTCAATCATCCAATCAAATCCAAATATTCATAAGTAATGTCAGTTAATTATCTGATTTATTCAAATCAAATTAATTTCTTATGAATTTCTAATCCGGGTTATTTAATCATTAATTAATTACAAACCAATATAATTAATTATTCTTTAAATCATTTATTAACTAACCATTAATAATTAATAAATTATTCTTAAATTAATTATCCTTAATTAATCACATTGATTAATTAGCCCTTAGTTTATTATCTTTCCTTAATCACCTTCATTAATTTATAATCCCTTAATTAATTAACTTAATTAATTAATCCTTAATGACCCATTAATTAACCATTAATTATTTAATTATCTTTAAGATAAATCATTTCTTCTTATTAATGACTTAATTGTCATTTACAAATGCATTTCAAAACATTTTACCTTTGAATTTCCTTTTAAATTCCATTTCAATTTAAGATTCAAAATAAATACAAATTTAACTTAACAAAGTTTTAAAAACAGATTTAAAAACCCTTTTCCAATTTTTAATTCAAATCACTTTTCTAAAATATACTTTAACTTTTTAAAGTTGTTTAACATACAACTTATTTATTTTAAAACTAGCATCAGATCTATTCTAGATCAAGGCTTTAAAACTTATTTAACTTTGTTTAAAAATTTAAGTTTATCAAAAGAAACAAACAGTGGCAGGTCCTTACAAAAAAAACCTGTAACCAACTATACTCGAGCAAATCCCTAAATTCCCCGAGTACAACCCTACACCCCTTCGAGTAGAATGCTCGAACTACTCGAGTATCACGCAAACTTCCCCTGCTTCTTCCCAGGCACAATACACCCAGGCACCAGAATACACGTGCACGTGCACAGTTCTTCTGACCACCTCCGACCCACACCTCACCATCGAGCAAATCGGCGACAACCTCCCCACCAGAATCTGACCATCAAAACTCGGCTAACCACTCGAAATTGAGATCGAGCTTCCAGCTCGAACTGGAACGATTGAACCCATCATCGCAAAGCCTGTCATCGCCTCGAACCCACGATTCCGACCACGATAAACCTCGCCACTCCGGTCATCGACGCGTCTACTCCCTAGCTTCCACTTCCCAAACTCTCGCGCTACTCGATCCCTTGGTGGTGGCGAACGAATCAAATACGTGATCCCCTTAAAAACTAGGTTTAAAAATTCGAAACGATCGCCACTGCCACTACATGCATCTATGGACCACCTCACCATTTTTCCTCGAATCTCCGTTCATCCCTCCACGTCTCCACGGAACCACGAGAACTCAGTGACCACCGATCGCCAGAAAACAATAAAATCCCATTTCCAGTTCAACTTCGAACCGCACTTAACCCCATCCACTAAAATTTGTAATTTTTGTTTCAAAAATCATGGTTTGGTTAATGTATTCGAATTATAATCCTGAGTTTATAAAATAACATGTTTGAATTTTTGGCTTATAGAAGAAATCTCTCTGTCAATTTTGTTTCCAGATACATTACCAATTATTTCGACACGAATAAATTATTAAACTTTTGTTTATACTAAAACAAACAATTTTTACTTTAAATCCTAAGTTCAAAAATAATTAGATCAACAGATAGTGATTTGTTTGGACATTTGAGACTTAAAAATTAAGAACAGACATATCACCATATACAGACATGCACACATCATTTTCAACTATTCAGAGCTATATACTTATAAATACATACACAGCAACATTGTTTTTAGAAGATCAAACAACCAAAACATGCTTAAGTTTTTAAGATAAAAGTGTTACTCACTTGGACAAGAAGAAAGAACAGAGCAGGGTTTTAAAGGAAGAGTTGCTCACCTGGTCTAAAGAAGAACAGAGTTGCTCTAACACATTGAACATGCTTGAGAAAATTTTGCAAAACTGAAACTCGATTTGAAAATTTGTATGCCTTTGTTGTTTTGATTCCAGAAACCTTGTCTTGCTTGAGAAGGTAGAAGTTTTAAAACTGGAATGTTTTTCAGGTTTGCATTTATTTATGAACGAAAAGAAAAGGAGATTGATATGTAGAAACAAGTTTACAGGAGATGGTATGCTTTTGTACAGGATATTATGGTTTGTTTGTACAATCATTTCAGAGATTTTTTCTCATTTTTCCTTGTTTGATAAACAAGATTTCGGCTGATGATAATATTTTGGTGGCTAAGGACATGGCATTAATTGCATAGGTCCTTTATGTTTTGTTTATAGATATTTTAAATCTTCATACTTGAAAGAAGTTATTATCTTTCGATGCAAGCTTATGCCTATCTTCATTTACTACTACAGGCTTTGATTTTTGCATTTGTTTTGTCTCTGCTTTTGCTCCATTACTTTGTACTGACTTTTGCAATTTGATTTTATCTTTCTTTTGTTCATACATGCCTTTACTTTATGTACATAGACGTAAAGTTGTTATTGTTATTTTTAAAACCATTTATTTTAGATTTTATTTCAAACCCAATATACACATATATATTCACATATATACAAATTTTCAATTTAAATGATTCATCCAAAATTTATTCGAAGATCGGGGAAACTCGCATCACTTAAATCGATTCATTTTTTGAATTTTAATTCAAAAATTCTTTAAATTATCAATTTTAAATTTATATAAAATTCGGGGTCGTTACAGACTTCCCCCTTAAAAGAATTTCGTCCTCGAAATTCACAGGCACGAAAACAAAGACAGATGAAGAATGTTTCATCGAATCAAACTGAACATTTATTCTACATTTGGCTCACCAAATCAGAATATCAAAATCAGATACGAGAACGAATCTGTTTAACAATCAACAAAATACTCGGGTTATCCAGATCTACGAAATATGCAGTGGCATCGGTTAGTTCAAAAGGATAACTAACCATTCGTAGAATATACTGGGATCCAAAGAATAAATAGATATATCGATACAATTTCAAAATTTTCAGTTCAGAACTAAAGTATACCTATCAACCATAGCAATTAAAGCAACCAATACATCCAAACAAACAATTTTGGTCCATCCGGAGTTTATGTCCCATATTAATATATCGAATTTCTTTTCTGGATCGACCAGAAATCATGGAAGAATTGAGAAAAGGTGCTGAACAAAAGTGATTGATAGAGAAAAGATCGCTTCCTTGTTGTTACAGGATATTGACCATTTCTAGTCGTATTTCTCTGTCCCCTATCTCATCCTCTTCTTTTACTCATATCTACTATCAGTGGATAGCAAGAGAATTTACTGAGGCATTCGAACGGATATCTGAGAATTACTCATTCTAGAGTTTACTTCACTCTATCTCTAATGAGCTACTTAACGTGTTATACTCCTGAGCTACAGTTCAACCTTAGCTCTGATACCACTTGTGACAGCTCGGGTTTTGCCCGCTCGAAAATCAACATCTGTACTTCACATTGTACTAGAATGCCGCAGATTCGACCGTTCAAATCCGATTCGCCGGAGCTATAACACAATTAAGTAAATAACACAGCAGAAGAAAAGAATAATACATTGATATACAATATCTGATACAACAGAGTGATACAATGAATATCAATATACATCAGAGATATGATGCAAGAAATAGCAGCGGAAAAGAAAATGATAACAACAGCAGCGGAACAATATCAATAGAAGTGATAACTCCAAAATGATCTTCAGACAAGAATGAATCCACAACTCCAAGATAAGCAACTCCGATGAATGAACTAGCTCCAGATAATCTACTAAACCTGAATATCTGAAAAGAAACCCAACTCTAGACTGCTCGTGTGGAAAATTATGAGCACCCAGAGTTTAGGAAAGGAACAATAAACTCCGGATCAGTCATGGGACTGGTGTGAGCAACAAAAACAGTTTATCTTTAAACAACAGCAAAAGAATTTAAACATTGAAATCCGCAATGCTTTTGGAAAATGAAACTACCATAAGGCCTCCCGCCACACACATAATGCAAACGCAGAATTGGAGGAGATTTCTCCTTATGATAGTCAAACATGCTTACTACGCAAATCATTGGATATTATTACTAGTGCATAGTGCAGAAAACATTTCGAAAGTATAATATTAATCTTAGCCAGCATACGACCAGTATCGTATGCCTACTATAGCTACCATGTTCAATAGCAGGTTACCACCACATTCCATGGCAGGTAATACAACTAAAACCGTACAGGGCTCGTATTGTTTTGTTTGGATTTCCAACAAATGGTCAGGCTAAGGAACTTCCTTCCGCCGCATGGGATCGCCTCTGGCGGGACGTCCCGAGAGACAAACTGCTCTCTGCCAAACAAAGCCGGGTTACCCCTGTAACAGGTAACTCACGAATATGCCACCTCCCGGTCCTTTGGGACCTTTATCCGAGCGCTCGATATCCAACATCACACATCATAAAGAAAGTGTATCCACATGAGTAAGTATCTGGGCTCCATACCATGACACCACCCCTTTCCAGAAGGAAATGACATACCCTAAAGGGCGCGACCCTCATAACCTTGCCGCAACATTCCTGTTTCGACCATTTCCGGGTTGTGAGGCCCTGACGAAGTCTCGTCCACAAAGCTACGCTTTTTCAAAAAGCCACGCTTTGGGTCAACAGATGATCAACCTATGATCACAAAGATAAATGATCAAACAAATGATCATATCACAAATGATCGATCATCACACAGCAACACTCAGCATGCCACATTACCAAATTGGGAATATATCGCTGATAAATTTCAACTACATAACCTCTGAGCTCGTACGTCTCAGAGAAGTGTGTTAAGCTAAGAGAATAAATTCTCCGCCACCAAACAGAAATGTATTTGAAAGAAATCGGCTTTATATCTCAAAGTGTAATGTCAGACACACAATCCATACAAGTCTGTTCCAGGATCGAACAGAACCGAAGGCACTTCTCACGAAGCCCTTGCAAATCCGGATAATTTCCAATCACGTCCGGACTTCCCGTCACTAAGGGTGATAAAACCTCTATACCGGGGATCAGCCGATGTAGAGTAACTCGACGGTAATCCTTCCGTTTTCAAAAATATCCGGTCTTCAACACCGGTCTTCAAATGCCATCCATATACGACATATCACCTATTCGGAATGGGTTATACGACCCAAAGGTCCTCTCCCGGCTAAACCGAATAGTGAGCGTAATATTTAAAAACATATGGATATTGGGATTTCAATTAAGTCACAACTTAAACCCAAACTTCCTTTTCAAATGGTTTAACAAATTACCATTTTTAAATCTTTTAAACAAAAAGATTCAACCTTTATGGTTTAAATAGTTTCCACACTTTAATCTTTTAAACAAAAGATTCATTCACAGATTTTCCAAATTAATTTCCATTTCAATTTGATTAACTCGTTAAACCTTTAAATCAAGATCTAACTTATAGCTTTCAAAACAATCCCATTTCAAATGGTTTAAACAAATCATTATTTTTAAATCTGTTAAAGATAACAGATTCAATTCATAGCTTTCAAAAAGAAGAATTCATTCATAACTTGGAAAACCATTTTTCAATTCAATCTTGAAATTCCTTTAATTAAATTAGAATTTCATTTCTTATCTGAAAGCTTTTATTCTTTTAAAACAACAGTTTCATTTTAGAAAATCTGATTCATTCATACGAGTGGAAATCCTTGGGTTAAATCCAAATTCTCAAAATTATACTTTTAAATGGTTTAACTTTATATAAACACATTTATATCATCTTTAATCCCTAGTTTCAAATCATAGGATTCAATTCCAAACTTGAATTCAAATTTAAATCAAATTATTTAAATTTCCAAAACTCGATTAAGTTGTTCAAAATAACTTATCTTTGAAATTCCATTTCAAAAGTTTTTCACTTTAAACCCAAATTTCCAATTTCAAAATCAATTGAAATTAAAATTTCAATTTCAAAAACATCAAATTTAAATTATCTGCGACTTAACCGATTTCCACGTGAAATCCATATTTGTGTGTGTAAAGGTGTAGTGCAGGGGTTCAACACAATAGTGCAACACAATGAATCATCACAGATCAAAATACAGGATATAGTTGATAAACGATATAAACTATATCGCTTATCTTTTATTCACAGATCACAGATATATATAAATTTCAGATAAATAAACTGCAGTAAAGATTACACACAAAGCAGAATATATTACAAAGCATCACAGATCAGGAAATATCAAACAATTCAATCATCCAATCAAATCCAAATATTCATAAGTAATGTCAGTTAATTATCTGATTTATTCAAATCAAATTAATTTCTTATGAATTTCTAATCCGGGTTAATTAACCATTAATTAATTACAAACCAATATAATTAATTATTCTTTAAATCATTTATTAACTGACCATTAATAATTAATAAATTATTCTTAAATTAATTATCCTTAATTAATCACATTGATTAATTAGCCCTTAGTTTATTATCTTTCCTTAATCACCTTCATTAATTTATAATCCCTTAATTAATTAACTTAATTAATTAATCCTTAATGACCCATTAATTAACCATTAATTATTTAATTATCTTTAAGATAAATCATTTCTTCTTATTAATGACTTAATTGTCATTTACAAATGCATTTCAAAACATTTTACCTTTGAATTTCCTTTTAAATTCCATTTCAATTTAAGATTCAAAATAAATACAAATTTAACTTAACAAAGTTTTAAAAACAGATTTAAAAACCCTTTTCCAATTTTTAATTCAAATCACTTTTCTAAAAT
Source organism: Allium fistulosum (assembly GCA_030737815.1). Lineage (NCBI taxonomy): Eukaryota > Viridiplantae > Streptophyta > Magnoliopsida > Asparagales > Amaryllidaceae > Allium > Allium fistulosum. Next base: position 744,876,810 of record CM060902.1, read on the forward strand.
ATACTTTAACTTTTTAAAGTTGTTTAACATACAACTTATTTATTTTAAAACTAGCATCAGATCTATTCTGGATCAAGGCTTTAAAACTTATTTAACTTTGTTTAAAAACTTAAGTTTATCAAAAGAAACAAACAGTGGCAGGTCCTTACAAAAAAAACCTGTAACCAACTATACTCGAGAAAATCCCTAAATTCCCCGAGTACAACCCTACACCCCTTCGAGTAGAACGCTCGAACTACTCGAGTATCATGCAAACTTCCCCTGCTTCTTCCCATGCACCAGAATACACGTGCACGTGCACAGTTCTTCTGACCACCTCCGACCCACACCTCACCATCGAGCAAATCGGCGACAACCTCCCCACCAGAATCTGACCATCAAAACTCGGCTAACCACTCGAAATTGAGATCGAGCTTCCAGCTCGAACTGGAACGATTGAACCCATCATCGCAAAGCCTGTCATCGCCTCGAACCCACGATTCCGACCACGATAAACCTCGCCACTCCGGTCATCGACGCGTCTACTCCCTAGCTTCCACTTCCCAAACTCTCGCGCTACTCGATCCCTTGGTGGTGGCGAACGAATCAAATACGTGATCCCCTTAAAAACTAGGTTTAAAAATTCGAAACGATCGCCACTGCCACTACATGCATCTATGGACCACCTCACCATTTTTCCTCGAATCTCCGTTCATCCCTCCACGTCTCCACGGAACCACGAGAACTCAGTGACCACCGATCGCCAGAAAACAATAAAATCCCATTTCCAGTTCAACTTCGAACCGCACTTAACCCCATCCACTAAAATTTGTAATTTTTGTTTCAAAAATCATGGTTTGGTTAATGTATTCGAATTATAATCCTGAGTTTATAAAATAACATGTTTGAATTTTTGGCTTATAGAAGAAATCTCTTTGTCAATTTTGTTTCCAGATACATTACCAATTATTTCGACTTGAATAAATTATTAAACTTTTGTTTATACTAAAACAAACAATTTTTACTTTAAATCCTAAGTTCAAAAATAATTAGATCAACAGATAGTGATTTGTTTGGACATTTGAGACTTAAAAATTAAGAACAGACATATCACCATATACAGACATGCACACATCATTTTCAACTATTCAGAGCTATATACTTATAAATACATACACAGCAACATTGTTTTTAGAAGATCAAACAACCAAAACATGCTTAAGTTTTTAAGATAAAAGTGTTACTCACTTGGACAAGAAGAAAGAACAGAGCAGGGTTTTAAAGGAAGAGTTGCTCACATGGTCTAAAGAAGAACAGAGTTGCTCTAACACATTGAACATGCTTGAGAAAATTTTGCAAAACTGAAACTCGATTTGAAAATTTGTATGCCTTTGTTGTTTTGATTCCAGAAACCTTGTCTTGCTTGAGAAGGTAGAAGTTTTAAAACTGGAATGTTTTTCAGGTTTGCATTTATTTATGAACGAAAAGAAAAGGAGATTGATATGTAGAAACAAGTTTACAGGAGATGGTATGCTTTTGTACAGGATATTATGGTTTGTTTGTACAATCATTTCAGAGATTTTTTCTCATTTTTCCTTGTTTGATAAACAAGATTTCGGCTGATGATAATATTTTGGTGGCTAAGGACATGGCATTAATTGCATAGGTCCTTTATGTTTTGTTTATAGATATTTTAAATCTTCATACTTGAAAGAAGTTATTATCTTTCGATGCAAGCTTATGCCTATCTTCATTTACTACTACAGGCTTTGATTTTGGCATTTGTTTTGTCTCTGCTTTTGCTCCATTACTTTGTACTGACTTTTGCAATTTGATTTTATCTTTCTTTTGTTCATACATGCCTTTACTTTATGTACATAGATGTAAAGTTGTTATTGTTATTTTTAAAACCATTTATTTTAGATTTTATTTCAAACCCAATATACACATATATATTCACATATATACAAATTTTCAATTTAAATGATTCATCCAAAATTTATTCGAAGATCGGGGAAACTCGCATCACTTAAATCGATTCATTTTTTGAATTTTAATTCAAAAATTCTTTAAATTATCAATTTTAAATTTATATAAAATTCGGGGTCGTTACATAGGTGATAAGGTGATATTAGGACCAGATCATGTGAAAGAGACAAATGCTAAGATTTCACTGATCAAACAGAGAATGAAGGCAGCACAAGACAGAATGAAATCATATGTAGATAAAAGAAGGAAACCACTTGAATTTGAAGTAGGAGATTTTGTGTATTTGAAGGTCTCACCTATGAGGAAGGTGTTGAGATTTGGCAAGGCAGGGAAGCTAACCCCAAGATATATAGGACCATATGAGATCATTGCAAGAATAGGAAAGATGGCTTACAAGTTGAAGTTGCCAGAAGAAATGAGTGGAATACACAATGTATTTCATGTATCACAATTGAGAAAATGTGTACATGATGAAGCTTCAGTGATTCAGTCACAAAACAAAGTGGAAGTCAGACCAGACTTGGTGTATGAGAAGAAGCCAGTGGGAATTATAGCTAAAGAAGATAAGAAATTGAGGAACAAAACTATTAAACTGGTAAAGGTGCAGTGGAGTCTAGACCCTAATGATTGCAAATGGGAGGTTGAGGATAAGATAAAAGTCCAGTACCCTCAACTATTTGCAACTGACAATTAGAGTAGAGGTAATCCATTATTCATGCTTGAATTTACCTATTTAAATATATTGTTCAGTGTTTAATGTGTTTACTTGATGGATGTTTTGGTTGAATTAAGAATATGTGTGCATGTTTAGTTTTGCTATATAAATAACACAATAAGAAGTGTTAAATTGTGGGACACAATTTCTTAAAGGAGGGGTGTATGTGACAACCCGTGGTTTAGGAAAAAATATATTTATATAAATTTTTAAATATTTTATAAAAGAAAGATAGTTGGTTGAAAACACAATTTTCTGGAAATGCTTGTGTATGAGAATGAGTGTGCATGCCCTTATACATGCGCACACTGTTCCAGTATACTACCTGAGCAAGGTAATTTAGTAAGTAAAGACCTTGTAAGTAAATATGAAATAAATTAGTGCATGACCTGTTAAGTGTGTGTACACAATAGCTTAAATATAATGCATAAATAACTTAGGCAGATTTCAGTCTTAATTTCCATAGATTAAATAGGGGCATAGTTGCTTGTGTAGATAGGAAATGCATGAATATATAAGATGTGCAAAATATTTGATTGATACACACATATAGCTGGTTATACAAATAAGTTTATATACATGATTAAAACCAGAAAAGACAAACAATGCCTGAGCCACAGTCATGCATATAATATGTGGAGAAATTTGCCAAAAGTAGCCAAGACAAGGAAAAAGGAGAAATGGTGGGAAAGGAAAATGGAGAGGGTGAACAGTGGGGTGAAACCAGAAATGGTGAAGGGAATTCCTTGTGAAAATAAATTACTCAATTAACCTTAAAACCCTAACAACTCCCCTATATACATCATTATCTCCCACGGTTACATGTTAGAACCAGAAAACAAAATATAGAAAAAAATAAGAAGAAAACAAGCAGCGGTTTAGAAAATTAATGGCAGACCTGAACCAAGACTTGGGGAGGAGAACTTTGGTGAGTAAACCCTCACTTGGCAAGGCATTAAGACCTATGAAAGGCATCCATTAATCTTTAGTTATTTTAATTTATGTTTGATGCTTTGCTTGCATTTTTTTTAGTTTAGCAATTTTCTGTTGCTCCCGAGATTTTGTGACTTTCATTGCTTTGTTGTCACTCAACCTATGCTTGTATATATACGATAATTTAATGAAGGAATAACAACTGATTTATTTATATGTTTATGAACTTGAGAAATATTTTTAGTTTAAGCATGAATTAATAAGGAAAGTAGGGTGCAAGGCAGTAAGAGTAAGGGGTTCTCTGGCTTATGTCTTGCAACTGAAAAGATGGTTAGGGTGCAATGGAATTTCCATGTGCTGAGTCTTAATCCATCAGTAAGTATTCTCTAGAAATAGGGTTGAGTAACAAGCAAACACACTTTAATGTGTGGATTGATTGTGAGAACCTTATTACTGGGGAACTACAGTGGCATTTCACTTCCTAAAATGCTCAGGTCTATGCTTTAGTTAAGGATATATCTCTGAATGAAACTAACTTGAAATAATTACAAGTGTGACTGATTAAATTGTTGAATGTATGAATGGGTGAATGAATGATGGATGTATGAAAACTGCTAGCACATATTGGTTAGCATACAACAGTTTGGGCATGACACTGTATATAAAATATTGGGTCATATGAAAGAACTTAGTAATTAAACTAAGGATGTGGGTCACCTCTACCAGGTTGGGTATGAGGGAAGTGGGTATGACATAGTGGTTGGCTTGCATCAAGGTTGGGGTGTGAGTTTGCACATGGCATGTTTATGCCCAAATAGCTTGTAGTGCGCTGGAAACCAGGTAGTGGTTCCAGGCAGTGTGCACCAGTGCAACCATGAATGTAATACTGGACTTTAGAATAACATGAAATAATTATACATGCAAGGGCAAATAGGATAAAAGTATATGGGAGTCCTAACATGTAGACTCAAGGTTGATACTTTGGCTCAATACCATGAATATTGTTGGTGCATGTTTTTGCATGATTGTGCATGTTTTGGGTGTTAGCACCAACCTGTATGTATGCATGATGGTTGATAGGTTTTTCTGAACCAATGCTTTTGATGACAAGTTAGTCTAAGAATACACACCTGATATTTAACAATACACACACCACTGGAATAACACTTTGAAAATTTGAACATGAGAAGGAGATTTATTACCTTAAATAAAACACTTAACCTCTGAGAACAGAAACTATAATAATGGAACATATTTCATTAGTCTTTATGCATTAACAAGTGATTCTACTTACACCAGACATAAGTCTGACCTGTTTGTTGCTTGCATCAAATGGGTGCTTCATATGCCTTATGGAGTAGGTCATGAGATGTCTGCAGGGAAAGAGGAAGCTAGGAATTAAGGAGCAGATGTGTGATGCTAAGAAGAAAACTGCTAATTAACTAAGCTAGGACTTTTGTAGAAGAATGTCTCCCTATGTTTCTTTTAACTGAAATACTTCTCTGTATTAGTGTTTGCATTATGCTGAAACTTTGATTGTAATGTAATGAATGGTTTAAAAAGATTATTATGGGATGGAACTGTTTCAGTAGAAAAGATAAATGTGTTTAGCTTTACATCATAACCTGTAAGTATGCAAATTTTCATGAATCAAGTAGTGAGTTTAGTAGTAAATCTGAAGCATATGTGAACCAGTAATGTATGCATATGTATTAGATTGTTTAGAGGCTAGAACCTATTTACAAATTAACTGTAAATACTATAAAATGAGAATAAACATATAGACAGGAAATCTGAAGACATAGAAAAGTAGGAAACCAGATTTGTATAATTTTGATGTTTAAATGAATGAGCAAAGTTAGTAAATTATAACAAGACAGTATAGGGATCTAACCTAATCAAGTTGATCAACCTGAAAACTCAGGTGTAGTAAATAGCAGTTGTACATGTTTATGTGCACACAGATGTACAGAAGCATGCACAACCTCCTGCTTTGTTATTTGAAAAGCTATATTGCAAAAGTCTAAATGTTATGACTCAACTCACATGTTGCATTAAATATACAGATGTAAACATAAATAAACAAACAAGAATTAGTTAGTAAAATTGCGCAAAGATTCAAATGGGAGAGGGTCTTTCCCAATCCTTTTTACTGTGGCTAAAACATAGTTATTTTGTTTAGAATAAACTGAGTTATTCTTTATTCAAAAAAACTCTGATAAAAGAATATAAAAAATGATTTATATGTTTATATGTACATACAAATAGTTGTATAAAGAAGTATATCAATATTTCTATATTGATCAGATTGGATCTTGGGAAAAACAAAATAAATAAATAAAAAATCCAATAGAAGAAAGAAAATAGTTGGTCTTGAAAGAAAGTAGCCCTGAATTTAACATAAACTAAATTGAGTCACTCAAACAATATGACAACTTAGGGAGGGTTGCTTCAAAGGGCTTACTCCATCCTCCCTCCATGAGGCGCCTTGACCTGACCATAGTGTGGCACGGTCAAGGACTTGTCGATGCTTTAACCTGGCCATAGCGTGGCGCAGATAAAGGCTTACTCTAACCTCCCTCCAGGAGTCGCTTTGACCTGGCCAACTCGGCGCAGACAAAGGCTTCGACCATTTAAATTATTGTCCAAGTGCAAGGCGAATTTCACTCCCAACCATGTAGATTTTTCTTTTTAAGGAAGTGGTGCTTTATTCATTCATTGTAAGAAAATATGGTCGCAAGTGTTCCGCATTCCACGTCTTAGGAACCATATTGCTATCCAATCGACATAACTTGTAAGCTCCAGGGGGAATTACTTTGTATATAATTAGGGGACCTTCCCAATTTGGTCCTAGCGGTCCATCCGTAGGATTTCTTTTGGTCACCATTACCCTTCGGTGTACTAAGTCTCCCACTTGAAATGATCTTGTCTTCACTTTTGAGTTGTAATATTTTGAAATTCTTCTATGTTATTCTACTGTTCGGATAGCTGCTTCATCTCTTAATTCATGTATTAAATCTAATGATTCTTTCTTCAATTCTTGATTTGGATCAAAGGCATATGCAATTCTTCGATGCGAGGGTATCTCAATTTTAGTTGGCAACATTGCTTTCCACCCATATGTTAAAGAGTATGGAGTATGTCCCATTGTAGTTCTGGTGGATGTTCGATAAGCCCAGATTACAAGTGGCAATTCTTCCACCCAATTCCCTTTGGCTTTATTTAATCGCTTTTTCAAGATTGTCTTAATAGTCTTATTTGCACCTTCAACGGCCCCATTGGCTTTGGATGTGCCACTGAAGAAAATCTTTTAATGATCCCATTCTTGTGGAAAAACCGAGAAAACTCCTCACTTTCAAATCGTGTTCCGTTATCTGATATAATCTTTTAGGGGATTCCAAATCCGCTAATAATGTTTTTAATGACAAATCTAAGCACTTTCCCAAAAGTGATTTTGGGGAGGGGTTCTGCTTCTACCCACTTAGTAAAGTAGTCTATGGAGACTACAGCATATTTTTCTCCTCCTATATATCAAAAGGCCATGGACTTGAAATCTGAGTTAACTGACTTGGTGGCAACTGAGGGATCTTTGAGTATTTCTGACATTTTTCACATCTCCTTACATATTCAATAGCTTGACTTGCCATTCGTGGCCAATAAAAGCCTTGTCTTATTATTTTCTTTGCCAACTTTTCCCTGTTGGAGTGGTCTTCGCAAAATCATTCATGCGCTTCCATCAACAATTTCATCCCATCTTCCAGACTCACACATCTTAAGTAAGGTAATGCATATCCTTTCTTGTAAATGTTTCCATCCACTACTGTGAAAGTCAGGGCTTATTGCCTGATTTTCCTAGCTTCCACTTTGTCAGAAGGCAATATCCTTTAGAAAGATATTTGACAATAGGCGACATCCAAGTGTCACTATGACAGTCATCTGTCCTTGGATGATTGATCCTCTCATTTGGGACTTCTTTATTAATTTTCCTTTTTTCTCTCTCTTGTGCCATGACTAGGGATCTAGTTAAGACTAACAATTCCTTTCCTTGTTCGGGTGTTCCCTCTTCAATACTTGGATTTGCTTGGTACCCTACTGGCACGATTCATGTTTCTGAAGCTCCCCTTGAACTAGCCAACTTTGCTAACGAACCTACCTGAGAGTTTTCTCCCCTTGGCACTTGATGTATGGAAAAATATTCAAATAAAGCGGGCATCTTCAATATTTTCTTTACATACAAGGATAGTTTGGCATCTTTAATCTGATATACTTGCTTAACTTGGTTTACCATTAGTTTTGAATCACTAAAGATTTGAATTTGTGGGATTTTGAGCTCTAAAGCCAGAGTCAATCCTGCCACTATTGATTCATATTTGGCTACATTATTTGTTGCGAGAAACCCTAACTTCATTGCGTAGTGTAGGCGGTGTCCGTTTGGTGTTATTATGACATATCCTACTCCAGCTCCTTGCTCATTTGATGCGCCATCCGCAAATAACCGCCACGTTGGTTTTTGATCCTTTTTCTTTTTTGATTTTTCTTTGATGAAGTTTGTACACTCTTTAATAAAGTCCACCAATGTTTGCCTTATGATAGCTACCCGTGGTTGAAACTCAATGTCGTATTGGCAAAGTTCAATTCTCCACTTTACTAGCCTACCTGAAGTTTTAGGTTTACTGAAGACTTGTTTGAGTGGAAAGTTGGTCAATACTCTGATTGGATGTGCTTGAAAGTATGCCCCAAGTTTTCGTGCGGTTAGTATAAAGCAATAAGCCAGTTTTTATATTACCGGGTACCGAACCTCTACATCCTTTAATCGCCTGCTCACATAATAAATAGGAAGTTGAGTCCCACTTTCCTCTATAATCAAAAGTGAACTAACTGCATGTTCCGATACTGCCATGTATAAGTACAAGACTTCACCGTTTTCGGGACTGGATAGTATTGGTTGTTTTTCCAAATGATTCTTTAACACTTGAAAAGCTTTCATACAGTCTTCTCCCCATTCAAAGTTTTTCTTCTTCTTGATCACATTGAAAAAGGGAATGCACTTATCAATCGCCTTAGAAATGAACCTGTTTAGAGTGGCTTCCCTACCGTTTAAACTCATTACATCTTTGCTAGTTTTAGGCTCAGCCATGTCCTTGATGGCTTGAATCTAGTCTAGACAGGCCTCAATCCCTTGAGCGCTCACAATATAGCCTAAAAACTTCTTGGAATGAACCCCGAAAGGGCATTTATGGGGATTCAGCTTCATCTGATATTTTCGTAATACTTCTAACATTTCTTTTAGGTCTTCAAGGTGACTCTTAGCCTCGTAAGATTTCACTAGCATGTCGTAAACATAAACTTCCATAATTTGACAGATCTGTTCTTTGAACATTCTGTTGACTAATCTTTGATAGGTAGCCACTACATTCTTTAATCCAAAAGGCATTGCTTTGTAGCAGAAAATTCCCCAATCAGTAATGAAACTTGTATGTTCTTCATCTGGTTTGAACATGGGTATCTGATTATATCCTGAGTAAGCATCCATGAGAGATAACAATCTGTGTCCACTAGTTGCATTCACCAACTGATCTATCCGGGGCAATGGGTAACAATCTTTTGGACAAGCCTTGTTTAAGTCAGTATAATCGACGCAAGTCCTCCACTTACTGTTCGACTTCTTTACCAATACTGGGTTCGCTAGCCATTTTGGGTAGTAGATCTCTCGAATGAATCCATTTTCAAGGAGAATTTTTACTTCCACTTTTAGTGTATGGCACATAAACAATGGATCAATCCCAAACATATCTGAATGAGACTATGCAAACACTCTTTATTGGATTTAAGAAACTGAATCAAGTCTTTCTTCAAGCTGCTTTCTAACTTCTTTCCCACTTTGACTACCTTGGCTGAATCATTTGGGTTTATACATGTCTCCTCAAGGTCTTCTATAGGTTTTATCCTTTCCACTTCTCCATGGCAATCAAATTTTGTAATGATGTCGCCTCCTTCCACAGAACTAGCATCGATCCTCCTTCTCTTGCTTCCAGGGGAAATGTACCTTTCATACATACGTTTGTTAGTTTTATTAGATCTTACTTTTGCTTCGAACGTTGGATGTAAAAGTCCATCATCCGAAGGCTGAAAAACAGTAGAAGAATCAAAGTAAGCAGAATACCTCCTGTTGTATTGATCTAGCTTTGCAAAATACATTTCGTGGGAGTTGAATTGTTCTCTGCAGACAATGCCCCAACCTTTCTTGGTTAAGAATTTTACCATCAGATATATTGGCGAAACAAAAGCATCCACCTCATCAAGTGTAGGTCGGTCGAAGAATGTGTTGTGGTATGATGGTTGGTTGATGATTACGAAGAGAGTTTCAAATGTTCGGCAGCATGGCAGTACTCTCATCTGCACTAGCAACTTTACTTGTCCCACTGGGGTTGATCCCTTGTTGTTGAACCCAAAGATTGGTTCAAGGTTGGGTTCTAGCTTGTCTTTTGGGATGCCCATTTGAGCAAAGGCATGTTTGAAAATACATTGACTGCGCTACCAGTTTCCACAAGAATCTTGGATACTATAGACAGCCCAATTTGAGCCATGATCATGAGGGGGTCATTATGAGGGTGATGGATCCCTTTCTTCAGCTCCTCGGGAGTAATAACAAGATTTGGCATCGGGATGTTGAGTCACGGATTTTTCAACGGGGGCTCTTCTTGAATGGAGAACACTCCTTCTCTAGCCTCTTTATTGTATCTGTTCATGGCCCCTTTGCTAGTCCGTGTTGGATGTGGTCCCCCATGGATTACATCAATTTTATTCAACGGCGGACTCAAGCACAATGGATCTTCTTCCTCTAAGATGTTGACAACATTGTTAGGAAACTTCTGCGGACCATCACCAGTCCATGGTGCCTTTTGTTTGTCTTGGATGAATTCCTTCAGATGCCCTTCACCAATTTATTTCTGAATGATTCCAGCCAACACCTTGCATTCATTAGTTTTGTAGCCATTTGCTTTGTGATAAGCGCAATAATCATCCCCTTTCGTCTGTTCAGGGTAGTTTTTGGCCTTAAATGAAGTCGGAAAGTTAACCTTCTCCTTTTTCACAGCATAAATGTAAGACAATAGCTTGTTTAAAGCGGTTGAATTAGTATTAGGCTCTTCCCATCTTATTCTAGTATGTCCCCAATCTAATCCAAACCTTCCACTTTCCTTTTTAGGATTAGCTTTATTTTAAGCGTGATATAATTCATCCATTCGAATGAATTTATCAGCCTGAAAATGAAAGTCTTGCAGATCCTTACACCCATGAATAAAGAGTTGCTTCCAGAATGGTGTATTCTCTATTAACCCAGAGTTTAGTGCAGTGAGCTTATCTCGGTCATTCATGTCTTTAGCTTTCAATGCTTCCGTGTTGAACCTTTTGAGGTAATTCTCCCAAATACTCTCCCTATCTCTACTTAATGTTGGTTAAAATAGTGTAATCGATTGTTGGGTACTTGGATATACAGAATTGGGCAGAGAACTCATAAGAAAATTGCTTCCATGAATAGATCATCTTTTCATGATATTGTTGATACCATTTAGCGATGGCTCCTTGAAGCATTACCGGAAACAGTCTGCAGCGAACGGCTCTAGAAGCATTATACAGATCCATTTGGCTATTGAAATCCATCAAGTGATCATCGGGGTCTGTAATACCATGATACTTCAGAGTTGGGATCTTTACATAGGTAGAATGACCGTTGACATGATTTCGTCTGTGAAAGGTGCCACTCGTTCATTATCATTTGCTCTTTCATCCAAGGTCCTCTTCCCCTTAGCATTTAGCATATCCTTAATTGATTTTTCTACTACGTCTTTCAGATAAGCTTCAGTATCATGATAACTTTTCCAGTTTGGATTGTATTCTTTTGATGTCGAGCTTCCAGATTGCTCGAGAAATTTGTCCAATACTCTTCCTTGGTGATCGAGTTTAGTCAGATGACGCTCTTTCTTCTTTGAAGATGTCAAGTCAATTTTGCTCTTGTTTTCATTGGTGAAAGACTTTAAGCTTCTTCTTGGAGATATCACCTCATCTCTAGTCGTTGGTTTTGGTTTGTTGGAAGACCTTTGAGACAGTGCTACTTTGAGAAGCTCTTGCAACCCCAACGATTGTTGTTCTAAGTGCTTTATTTTGGTTACATTGTTGTCTTGTTGAGCTGGGTTGATGGTTGCCTTTGCACGACTCCCTCTATGTTGGAAGTTGGCGTTATGTTTTCTTCTAAAGTTATGGTGTGTACGGCCTAGTCGTCCATTCAACTAAGTCTTTTGGATTTCATTTTCCTACACCAAGTTAGACAATCCATAATTAGTCTATAAGGTAACCACAATGCCGGAGGTTCAGGCCCTCCTTCTAGCGCCAAAAATGTTAACAAGAAAACTTGTTAACATTCCTAGAGCTAAGTGGTTAACGAGAAATGTTGTTAACACTTCAAAAGAAGATTTTTAGAAGTGACCACTCTCTTTGAAACACCTTTCGAATGAGTTTGTTTGGACAAGTTGCTTGCGAAGGGTGGTCTCATGAAAATATTAATTGTAGTTAATAGGTCCAATCAACCCTATTGGAATGAAGGTTAAGGAGAAAGCACTCCCCCTTCAAAGCTTCTTTTTGAGTGATTCGAAAGAGGTTATTCATATCGATAATGTGTGCCTTTTGACTATGTCAAAAGGATCATTCTTCCCTTAAGAAAGATTATTTACTTTCGATGATATTATTTATGCTCTCTTGGAAAGAACTCCTTCGAAAGAGTTGTATGTATTGTAATGCATGTACACCTTGCGAAGGAATTCGTCCAGCTAGCCTAGTTCAGTATTTACACATCAAATCCCTTTCGAAACATCCCTTTCGATCGGATCGAAAGGGTATTTATTCTTTCAAAGTGGAATTAATGTACCGTATATAAACTCTATGTTCAATATGCAATGGAATAACATCTTGGACAATATAAGCTTCATGAATTTATTAATATCGAAACACGATTATCATCTTTGTTTAATATTTGATATCATTAAACACGATGATAACCTGATTCGTATTCGTATTATCCAAATTGATCGCATTGCATCGCATAAGACAAATAGGAATTAAGAAGATAAGCAAGCATCATGTGCAATTGATCATTAGTCAAGCTAATGATCAAAATGTTCTCTCTCATGATCAAAATCTTTATTAAATCCATGCACTTCCACTTTTAGCATTAATCCACATTGGTTTACAAGTAAGAGAGCTTTTCCCAAATTGATTTAGGGTTACAAAGATTTGATTTGCTAAGAAATAGAAGAAAGAATTTTGGATTTCCCAAAATTCGGTCCCCAAACACGGACCCCTAGGGTCGTATTTATAGATGCAAGTTGGCCCCCTTTCGTGCCTATCCTTTTGCCTCAGTCGAAAGGCCTTCCTTCAACCTTCCATGTGCATCCTTTCGACATGGTCGAAAGGCCTTGCTTCATCCTTGTTCGCTCCTCCTTTTGATGCAGTCAAAAGGCTTTTCTTTTGACCTTTCTCATCCATTCTTATGCCTTTGCCTTTTCATTTCAGACCTTTCGACCCAGTCGAAAGGATCGCTATGAAAACCTTTCACTACTGTTAAAGCTTGAGTGCCTCTTTTACTTTTCTTCTCTTTCCTATATTGCTTTCGACTTTGTCGAAGGGGAGGTAGGAGCGCTCTTCGCTTTGTGTTGCTATATTGTTGCAAGTGAGAGATGAGTTGAGCCTTCACATAGCTTTGTCGAAAGGAATGATGAGCGACAGCTGGGTCTTAGCGAAAGGACTCTGGGCCTTCATGTAGAGTTTTCATCATGCCTTCGCAGGGTTCCAACTGTTTAGAAAGGCTTGTTCCTTCTTTCGAAAGGTGTGTATTGGAATCATTTCTTTAAGTAGTAGATTGACAACGACGAAACACTCTATTTTGAAGGAATTGATTCTTGTGTGGGAATCTATAGTTCAACACCTTCGAAAGGTGCTTCGAACTCATACTAGCCTTTCCTATATATGTGAATCCATCTGCGTCGAAAGGTCTGGATGAGGCAGAAGAGTAACCTTACCTTCTTTTCTATCCTTTCGAAAGCCTTTGTTCTGCTTGTCATTTGTAATAGCACCTAGCGCTTGCGGCTCCTTCAAAAGTCATCTCAATACTTTCGAAATGCTCTTCTTTGAACTTTGGTGAAACCTATGTCTTCAATTCTTGTAGAGCCTATCACTTTATAAGCCTTCTTTCATACCTTTGTTCTTAAGTGAATTTTTATGGTTAACACTTTGGATTTAGGTGAGTAGTTAGAATTCCTCACTTACAATTAGTCGTTATATGCTTTAAATGATGCTTTTAAAATGATTTTCAAACCTTAAAATATGTTTTGAATCATATCAAAACACTCATGTTAATTACAAATGATTTCACAAGATTTTTAGGTAAAGTTGGATCCAAACTAGTGCATGTGTTCTTATGGTTCACCCTTCTCCTTCACACTTAGATTTAGGTTATGATTTGCTATGTATGTATACTTGCTTGTTTAGATGTAATGTATATGTTGAATTCTTGTATGTACATTGTTTTTTTGGTTGAAAATGCCGATCGGATAACGACATAGAAATAGGAATAGGCTATGTCACAAGTCGTCACCCACTTAAGAAGTGATGTTGGTTAAGTGAGATGAGATTTAAGGAGGATGATAAGGAGAACCTCTTGAAGCTACATTTCAAATCTCAAGTTATTTGGAGTTCATTTCCTTAATATATGGATGAAGGAAGTTGGATCTGTTATGGCTCCAAGTCTTGGTTCGGTGGAGTATATGGATCGGTGGTTCTTGGGTCTATGGTTCGGTGGAGTGGATGACTCAATGTTTCTTGGAACAATGATTCTTGGATCGATGGTTCTTGTATCGGTGGTTCTTGTATCGGTGGTTCTTGGTTGATGAAGCATGGTTCGGGGGTGCATGATTCGGTCGTGCATGTTTTGGCGGTGCATGGTTCGGAGATGCATAGTTTAGGGAGTATGGGTCGGTGATACTTGGTTCACTGGTGGTGAAAACTAAATCTTGCTTCGAATTTCTTGCATGCTTGCTTTGGTAAGGATGAAGACTTTGGGTCACGAGACTTACTTTAGGTCTTTGTTGTGCTCACTTCGGGTTCAAGGCATAGGGACTTCGAGTCATAAGGGAAACTACCAATCGATCGCTTATATGGACTCCACCTTGGTCCAATGACCATGTGACCCATCACGGAGGGTCATGGCACTCCTATACACACATTATATGGGTCATATGGTGAATGCTTGAGTAGTAGAGGTGGATTTATGGTGTGGAGGCAGTTGGACTGGATTGCGGGGAGTGATGGCTTCAATGATGGGATAACTATACTTCAAGACTCAGAGCAAAGCACTTTAGGCCGAACTTAGGGGATCACAAGAGGATGTCTTCGAGGCAAATAATGGTATTCTACGACTAACGATGATTGTCGAGAGTTATCCCAAGCTTAGCAACTCACTGATGGAAGTTATATGATGATCCAAATGATGAGTTCTAAGATGCGCTCTTCCACGGACGACGTATGCAAAAGGATCGTTGATACTCGAAGCTTTTGATGTGTACTCGTAAAGCAAGGGTATTTGAGGATGTGATTAGAGACCGTTGATGTTTGAACCTGGTCTTCACATGTCCTAGAGTCCATTGACACTAGGATCTATATTGCCCTGGACTATTAAAAGGGTAGTCTAGTTCTTGGCCTACCGAGTGGCATTGATTTGAGTACTAAGAAACTGGGACATCGTGTTGTCTCTAACGGGGTCATAAGAGTACCATATGTCTAACGCACTTAGTGAGTGATGTGAGGATGGATGATGGATGTCATGCTTGCTTTGTTCAGTAGGGATGTCACATAACTTAGTCATCTTTGATGTAGATACATGGAACCATTTATACTGTAACGACCTGGAATTTTATCGCTTTGATTAATGAATATTTGACTAATAGTTTTAATGGTCAAATAATCCTCCTTTAATTAATAAATAATGATAGTAAATTTGTTTGTAATGTTTTAAAAAAAATGTAGTTCGATGAAAAATTGAAAATGGACCGAAAATCGTTTTTCGGATTTTCGACTTTTTATCGAACGAAAGTTGTCACAACGTTGTTGGACATATATGTACACATTTAAAAACATTACCTATTTGCTAATAAAGAGATTCATTAACTTTAATTACCATTTGAAAATTCAAAGTACTAATTAAATAAAGTAAGTAAGTACTAAGTAAAAGAAGATTTTTCTTTTCTTATTTTAAGTGCTAAAGTACATAGATTTAAGTGCTTCTTTTTATGATTTGATGGAAAGTACACTTGTTCACATGGCATGGAAGGGTTTGGAGGATATTTTTGTAAATTGGCAAAGGGATATTTTTGGTGTCTTTTATCAATTCTTCCATTTCTATAAAAGGATTACATTTCATTTCATTTTTCACTTCTGTTTTCATTTCCACTTTCATCTTCTTCCTCTTCTTTTCCATGTCTTCCTCCTTCTTCATCTATTTCCATAAAAAGAAACCACAACAAAAACAACTCCTTTTCTCCTCAAACTTCTTCCTTAGCCTTGAAATAATATTACAAACACCACCACTATCCCAAAGTCATAAACTTTTATGCTATTTCCCCATTTCGGCCTTGGCCCCTAAGCATTAGAAAGCAATGTGGGGTGGTGTGTGCAAGCATAAAGAGGGGAGGGGGCTTGGTCGTTAGCTTAGGTGTATGGTAGGAAGAATTGTAGCTTGATTTTAGGAGTCTGGTTGAATTAGAGTGAGATTTCTCACTTTAAAAATTGGATTTGAAGTTGACAAAATGCTGTGATAATTTATTGCTTATAATGTTTATGTATGTGTGTGATGTGCATATATAGGTTGTTATTGTTGATTCCTGTTTGAAAGCGGATGACATAAATAACCATTGTGTTGCAAGGGACAAAAACGATGAAAGGAAGTCGAAGTGTCTTCGTAGCGATTAGGTCGCTATGGAAGCACTTTGAAGAATAGAAATGTGTAGAGGGATCCAAAAGGATTCCTCATTCGTTGTTACTCATTTCATTTATATATGTGTAAATGAAATGATAATATGTTGTGGCTTGGTAATGTTGAATATAACTAGGAAAGTTGAATTCTTTTGAGAATAAAAACAAATGGTAGCTTGTTTATGTACCATGGCGGTCGTGAAGCCTCTTTTCGAATTTGAAAAGTTATGGATTTTAAATTGACTTCAAGTTTATATATTTCAAAGTGAAATGTTTTCTATATTTATAACGGTTAAAAATATAGAAAGAAATGTGGTTTAAAAGTTATTTGATTTACAAAACAAAGTTTAAAAATTACGGTCCATATAGCAATAGTCGCTATGGATGCACTTTGGAAACCCGAGATTTTAGTAAAGTAAAAGGGGTTATCTATTTTAAATATTTCATAAATTCTTTTCGAAAGTGTTTTATAAAAGTTGTATATGTATATGTATATATATATATATATATTCAAAAAGGGCTGAAGTTTTTAAATATATTTCGAGTATTTAAAATAAGTGGTTTATTTTAAAGAAATTCCTTTACTTTTTCAAAGTCGAATTCTTTTTAAAAGTGGTTGTTTTTTTTATTTAGGTGGAAGTTTGTTCTTTGTTTAAAAGTGGTTAGTAATTTGCATAAATGTAGTTTTAATAAAAAGATTTATATTTGAAGTATCTAAGTAAATGGCTCACTTTTACATAAAGGGAAACCTTATCTTTCTAAATCAACTTTAGTTTAACGATGATCTTTAAGTGATGTTTTGGATAAGAGTTTTGAATTAGGATTTGAGTAATTTAAACTGTAAGGAAGAACGTTTAAAAGGATTTAAGTTGCAAAGGGATTTAATGTGAGATGTTTTAAACAAGGGGTTTATTTAAATGAAAACCATTTGTTTTCCAAAGTTGAATTCTCTTTTAAAGTGATGGCTTTTAGGTTATGTTTCGAATGGAAATTTAAACTTTGTTTAAAGTGTTTTAAAGGGGACTTGAAATTTATGTAAGTATTTTAAGGGATTATTTGACATAATAAACAAGTAGTATTTTTATAAAAAGAATCTTGGTTTGTAAATCAACATTGGTTTGAACAAAGATTACCAGTAAGATTTATATAGAGGTTTTAAACTTTGTTTAAAGAAGATTTTAACACGTATTTTTAAAAGAGGAAGAAGTCATGGATTACAACACTCTTGTTGTAATAAATGGTTTCGAGAAAAATGAAGAGATTATGGACTATAACATTTTTGTTATAGTAAATGGTTTCGGGAAGGATGGAAGAAAGTCTTGTTTTATAATAATATGTTTATTATAAATAGTATACAAAATCTATTAATCTTATACTCGATATTAAACTTCAAGGTAGGTAGACTTCTACCTATCCTGAAAGTTGAGAATGTTATCAAGTCAAGGTTTGAGAGGTAGTAGTACCCCAACTTGAACGGCTTCATTGTTAACCAAGGATAGTTTAAGTTTGAAATCAAAGATTGATGCTGAGTATATGAAGTATGATTTCTGTATTTGAATTTTGGTTTTCATAAATGATCTTTATAATTATGGTGGTACGGAAAGTATTCTTTTCATACTTATACACCAAATTCCAATGTATGGAAACTCGTCTCTATCTTGAGAATTAAGAATGGATGTCGAGGCAAGGATAGTTTTCTAACTTGTCTGATTTCATTATTAATCTAGGGATAGTACTATTTGAAATCGGAAAGTGGTGGTAAGTATATTTGGTCTAATTTTCATACAATCCATTTACTTACACCAGAAAGAAATTGGTTTAATTAATGAAAAGATTAATTAAGAAGGCTTAGTGGTTGCTTATGTGTTTAATCATGCGGGGTTCCCATGTGAAATTAAATCTCTAATTGGGCGGTATTTTTAGTTGATAGTTAAATAATCGACTATCAAATCTTGGCCAGTTTTAAACTATCGATTGTTGGTTAAGAGAGGCTGGGATCAGATATGCATGAGTTATCTGAAAACCACTTCGAACCTACATAAGTGTTCGAATTAGAGACGTCTTAAAGATGATGAAATCAAAGAAGGAGCTCTTTGAAGTGCAAAGGCTACTTGCTAATCATCCTGAGGGTGATTCCAAAAAAGATGTAGTAGAAATAGTGCCTTTGGTTTATTCATAGCCTAAACAACTTGTATGTATGAATGCTGGCATTGCATTTTTTCCTAGAGGTTAATGTTAGCATTCTAAGTGGGATTTGCTAAAAAGCTAAAACATAGCCTCGAACCTCACATTCAGTATTGACTAAAATCTAGGAAGATGCAACAAGGACATGTGAGTCGCACCCATTAGGGTATAGACATCACCCTACTAGATCACTATTTATGGATTTGGTATGTGCATGCGAGCTCACGAGAAATGGTTGCAAAGCAATCAGGGTGATGACATATTCGGTACTATCTAGGTAGGGGTAAGTCGATTTTGTGTTGGTAGGGGGTCCCGGCAAGGCCTTTAGTACATTTTCTAGAGGTGTATTATGACAAATGGTACCCCGATGCCTTGTCATTGATGAAATTCATTTTCCAATACGTGCCTTAAGGACTTAGTTGTGCCTAAATACTAGAATGTCAGATGCAAGCATTTAAGATATGTTATATATTTATTTTAAATCCTAGACATTATTATAATATCATTGGATTTTTCTATTTGAAATGGTTTGGTTATCATAAGGTAAAAACCCAACGGTGTTTATGTACGGTATGGTCTTATGAGATACCTTTATTTTTGAAAGGGTTTTATAAGATATAATAATCCATATGATTTTAGTTTCTCACGCTGGTTTAACAAACTGATTTGGTTGTTTTTTTCTTATAATGCTCGGGTCAGACCCAAGTATACTTTTAGAGTTAGCTTTGGACGTTTTGGAGCTTCAGGAGACGAGCTGGATGCCTCCAAGATGTATTTTCATACTTTTATTTCTGATGTATTTCTTGTTTTGTATAGATTAGCATATTTAATGGTAGGCTGTGATAACTGTCCAGGCTGATGATAGGTTAGATTCTGATTGTTGTATGAATATTAAAGTTCTCTTTTATAAAGATCATTTGGATAATATATATTACTCGTCACGATGCGAGATTCTATTCAGTCTTTTCTTTTCTTTCACCCCCAACAATATGTCTTTCTGGCACTCGGATGTTAGGCACGTGAATACCGTGGATGTATTAGTGTCGACTTTTGAGGGTCGAAAAGGTGGGTCGTCGCAGTGGTATCAGAGCTAAAGGTTAAGCGAGAAACTTGGCCCTGATGTCGTAAACTCATTTGAGACTGGGTTAATGGCACCCTAGAATGAGTTTGAGTGTATTATATGAGAGCACGTATATGTTAGTGCTATAAAAATATTTTATATTGTTTTGAAATTGGCAGATGAAATAATTTTACCTGGATTTTATATTTTATTTATAAAGGAATAATTTTGAGAAATAGATATAGTTATTTTTGTTGTGATTGTTTGTTAGGAAAGGATGATATTTATTTATCATCAATTTTTGATTGATTATTTATGCTCGGCTAGTTTATGAGCATTTATTGTTTCATTTAATTTAAATTAAATATGAACACCCTGTGAATTTAGTTTCACGATTTGCCTATAAGGCATTCGTAGATAATGTAAATTTAACGAGTTTACTTTGTTAAAATGGTTATTATAATAAAGGAAGTTATTATATAAAGTTAATTTTATATAAATTTGGTTTATACAATGTGTTTTAAAATAAAGAGGATTTTTTAGAATATAAATCTCGGTGTCTTTGAAAATGATTTCAAATGATTTTTGGAATAGAGTAATAATAGTAATACTTAAAGTATTTATAGGTATAAATATTTCAAAGAGAATTTTAAAGTAAGTTATATTTCTTTGAATAATTCGGGGAAATGTCTCGATTAGTTTTGGGGTGATCTAAATAATCTTCAAAGTGATGATTGGATATTTTCTTAGATGAACGTTGTAGTGCACTTAGTAAATTGTTTCATTGTCATTGTACGATTGAAACAAGTTCGAATACGAACAAACTGAAGGTAAGTTTTAGTAAATAAAGTGCTAAAGCTATTTTATATATTTATAAGAAATATTATAGTATTGTTTCAAAATAGGATTTGAAAAAGAAGTATTTTTATGTTATGTTAACTAGTTCGAGTGACTCAAAAGTGACTAAAAAATGGGCAAGGGATGTGTTTGGAATGTAAGCACTTCTCTTAAGTATTATCCTTCTTGGTAAGGTGATGTATGATACTATTTGGTAGGACCTAGTTCCTTGGTATCATTTGGTGTTACTCGGTCTATAAGTATATTTTCTATAGAATAAAATATATAGTATTATTTCGAAAATGTTTTGATATAAAAACCGGGTATTGATTTCTTAAGTTTCCTTAAAGAAAATGGATTCAAAATAAAAAGGTATTTTGATAAAGGATGTGTTGATAAATAAATTTTTTAATATGGGTTTATATTACTTTGGTTAAAGAAGAAGTTATTTAACGCAAGTTTAAAATGAGTTAAATTTAATAAGAAGGTTTTAATAAACTTTGTTTTATTAAAACATGTCTCTTGTTTAAACATCTAAGTTGTATAAACTATTCGATGTTATTGGGCCAACTAATAAACATCTTTACCTTAGAGACGTATAAGGAAAAGTAGAATCTAGGACTGAGTTTTAATACCAGCATCCTACTCTTCTTAGCTACTAAGTAGACTGAATAGGTAAAGAGGTTGAAGAGATCGACTCAGTTTTAAGGCATGGTTTATTTTAGGCCTGCATTTGAGTTTAAAAAGGATAAGATTGAATTAGATTGTTGTATATACTCTTAGGATGTAGTATGGTATTATACAAGTCTAAAACATAAGTTTTATTTTTATGAAATGTTTTCATAAATAAATTTAAAAGTAAAAAATAAATTGGTATAAGTAAGAACCAATAAGAACAAGTACGTAAGTGTACGTAGATCATTTCTTTGCACAATTCTTGATCCAAGATTCGAGTACATGACTTCTAGGTGATTCACACTGGTCTGAATAAGGATTTATTACTCGATTCTTGACGGTGAACACTTGGTGAGGGTTCTGGATATGCTACCGAGTTTTTCTATCATAGTATATGGATATGCAAGGAGAATGAAGGTTCTTAATCAAGGAGCCTGATCGGAGCCTACACTAGCGAAGTCGGGTTAGCAATATTAGTTTGGAAGAAAAGCTTATGTATTCGAGTATGTGATCGAATCAGATATTGCGTACGGTTGATCTATATACATCATACGGGCATAATTATATGTTTTATGTTTTATGAGGAGTTGGGTAGATGACTCTTCGATTTGTCATAAGGTAGTGTGAATAATCGATTGAGTAATAACCTATGGTTGTTGAGCATGAGGTATGCTTAGTAGATGTTTATCATCCTTGTGTGATGAGAAGGTTGTAAATCTGGACAAATTCTAAGTTTGTTTGTTCATGTAAAATTTTGGAAAATGTTAATAATTAATATGGTTTGTTTATGGGTTGGCTATTTGAGTTGAAATTTTGGGGTCGAAATTCTTTTATGGGGGAAGAATATAACAACTCTAAATTTTATCGCTTTGATTTGTGAATTTGATTAATTTTAAATATTTAATTAATGGTTTTTAATGGTCAAATAACCCTTTTTAAATTAACAAATAATGATAGTAAACTTGTTTTGAAAGTCTTTACACTACAAGAATTTTGATTTTTAGTAGCGCTCAAAAAACGCTACTAAAAGTTTTAGCAGCGTTTTGATAAACGCTGTTATAAAGCCCGCTACTAAAAATACCTGATTTTTAGTTGCACTTATTTCAATGCTACCATAAATCGTTTTACTGCAGCGTTTATGAAACACCACTAAATTTTATTTTTTTGCAGCGTGTATAAAACGCTACTATATATGCTCTCCTTCGACCCTTTATTTTTTGTAGCGTTTTTAGTAGCGTTTTCGAAATGCTACTAAAAATATTCCAGCTCTGCCTATAAATTGCTTCCAGTTCAATCTTGTTCATAGCATATATAATAATACATAAACACATACACATTAAACAACCGCAAAATACATATACATATACACATACACATTCAAACATAAACACATTTAAAAACCACAAAATACATAAACAAAAGCACTAACATAAACAATATGTTAACCGTACATAGAAGTTTACACAACCGAACAGTAGTTTCAAGACAAAAGGTTAACCGTACATAGAAGTTTACACAACCGAACTACGTACCACAAACAATATGCTACTGCTGCAGTTAAAGTACCATAAACATCTAAACTAAGCAAGTACAATAAACAACCAAACTACCTAACAAGTACGATAAACTAGTGCTGCTACTGCTCATTCTTCAGAAACGCCTACCTGTAGACAAAATATAATCAACAATGAGACTCAAGTTATAATCAATACTGAGATAATAATGACAGGACCATCAATACTGAGAAAACAATGAGACTAAAGTTATGCACAACTGAATATGTGCAATCTTGTGTTCAACTGAATATGCACAACTGAATATGAAAACTAAAATAATGTGCATGTTAGTTTTGGCCAAGAATAAAATGAAAATGAAGATTTGTCATCAATGTTTTGTACATTTTATCTCTGCCTGTACATTTTCAGAAACCCATACTTCTGTGCATCATCATTCCCTTTATATCTTCATTTCATCACTGCCTTATACCCACTGACATCACCATCTTAACTACATACCATCTTTCACCAACCATCCACCACTTCAGCCATTTCATCCAAAACCACTCACAAACATCCATTACTGCCTGGCCTCAGTAACACATACATACCCTACTCCATCCTTCACCATCCATACATCTGTCATTCAGTGATTCAAATATTTCCTGAATCAACAAACTCCTCACTGTCTTCAGACTGTCACCCTTCTTCTACCACTCACCCAAACAAATAGTCATCAACTTCCAGTGCTTCTCCAATCACTGCTCCACGACCACTGTTCCATTACATTGTCATTACACAATCCATACCATACTATCTCCTAATCCCTACAATCACCCTACTGACATCACCCTGCACAGTGATATAACCAGAAACACTGTAGTGCATTATACACAAACTACTCCGCTGCCAAATTGTAGCATCCATCCAACTTCACACCCCTCCAATCAAATTTGCCTACTTCCCACAATTCAACAGCCTCACCTACACTTCTATCACTGCACATACACAGTGCATCAACCCCACCATCTCATCCACAATTCTGCCCTGTCATACATCCTACTGTCATAAACATCAACCACTAACAGCTACTACCACAATTCAACAGCCTCACCTATACTTCTATCACTGCACATACAAACTGCACCAACCTACATCTCTGTCACTGGCCACTCATTACCTGAAACCACCACTTTGCAACTTCCACCACATCAAACATTTCCAACAACTTAAACAATCCATTGTCATACATCTTCGTTACCTATTGCCATCAAACCCCCTACCACTTCAAACAAAATTGCCCATCCACTTCAAAACCAAAAACTGCAGTTTCAATTAACCATCTACCTACACACAAACCCCCTAACCACCATATCACTTCCATCCACCCATAGTTCAACAACCACCTAAACATCACTTCAACTTCACAAAACCAACCTCTGCAAGCATTTCTTACCACATCAAATATTGTCATCACCTGACCACAGTATCACTTCCAGACCACAGTATCACAAACCTTCCACCTGATCAGAAACAGTGCCACTACATTACTGACTTTACTGCAATTCACCACCTAATCTCCTCTGTCAGTACTTCATCGTCCCCCTTACAAACCACTCATATCAAACTATAACTTCATCCTACATTGCCCTCTACAACCCTTCATACCACATCAAAACACCCAGCTACATACCCTCTTTCACAACATCAATCACTACCCCTGTCCACTACCATTCCTCAAAATACCCCTACCAGTGCACAAACTTAGTTATAATATTGTTATTTATAAATTTTAGTTAACTTAAACTTAGTTAATTTTATAAAAGTTATTTAATTTTAACGAAACTTAGTTAATTTTTATTAACTTAGTTAACTTATCATCATCATCATCATTATTAAAACTTTGTTAACTTAATTGTATTATTATTATTATAGACTTAGTTAATTTTTATAAACCTGGTTAATTCATTATCATCATCATCATTTATAAAACTTTGTTAAATTAGTTATATTATTATTATTTTTAAAATTTAGTTCACTTAAGTTTAGTTAATTTTAACAAAACTTAGTTAATTTTTATTTACTTAGTTAACTTATACTATTATTATTAAAACTCGGTTAACTTAATTATATTATTATTAGCGCTGCTACATTTGAAACTCGGTTAAATACTATAAGAAAATTTGAGATATAGAATTAGCGCTGCTACATTTGAAATGATTTATATGATGATTATACAGGGCCAACCAAAGGAAAAAAAAGAAGAAAAGGGAAAACACCTACAATTTTCTAAATACTTACATCAAAGACTAGGAATAGCTTCACAAAATTTTCTGTAAGCATTCCAAGTGATTTCTCTCTCTTATGTCTTGAACGGTAAATATGTAACGTATTTAAGTAGCATTACTTGCTCCTATCCAACTGTTGAAAATGGTATTGCACCTTTCCTCTCTATTACCTTCACTATGATTTAAGGGCTTTTCATCTTCATCATCTTCCTCACAATCCTATATCAAGTTAAATCGTTTGTCAATTTGATAATCCTTATTAGTAAAACAGAATCCTGCACCACAAGTCAGTAGAAACAATCAAATTTAAACTTACGTCCTGTGAGCATATAGTGTCCTGTGAACATTTAGCTTCCACATTAATTCCTGATTTTTCCTTCAGTGCCATTTCCTATAAAGTAAAGAAACATACTCAAAGATACATCCAAAAACAATTACATGCTGAGCCTATCTAGGCTGATAGAATTTTATAAAGAATAAAACATAATAGCGGGAGTTGTAAGCTTAACTAGGACAAGATTCGAATGTCTAACGAATAATAAGGCAGGTATGCAGCAACATATTTGTAAGATTTGCGGCAGGTGATATTTTGATAAGACTGCGAGTCGAATAAAGGTTTAGTATGTTGGATCAAGAAATGAATATAACAAAACCACAACTATAACCGTACTTAAAGTGCAATAGAAACCAACATAGCTAAATGTAATAACATAATTTACATGCTTTTATATTAAGATACAGTCGAAATACTTATCCTCATCAGACATGGATTTGTTAAAAGTTTTTCCATCAAAATATGAAGAAGATGTGAATGAACCAATATTATTATGCCAGAGAGAGCACAGATGTGTTAATATAGGACAATCATGGCAACATATGGCTCGGTATGATTAATAAAATAGGCTAATTGGTCCCCAACATGTACTATAAAGAAACTAGATACTTCTGGTCTATCCTTACCTCAAGAGTAACCCTACAAAATAAATGGAGCTCAGCTTTGGTTTACATCTATCCCAATCATGTAGAAGGCTTTACCTGGTAAATTATATATTATCAGATTTAATAATCCAGTTAGCTGCAGAAGCACGAAGTAATAATCTATAGATGATCCTGGAGCAGTCGACACACAAATCAACAATGCATAAACTAATATTTGGTCATGAAGTGTATAGAATGCAAACATTAATAATGAAGCAAGGCAACTGTCAAACATATGCACCATGAGGATACCACACATTACAGTTCACAGTTCGCTTCACAGAACTTAATTATGTCAAAATAATAGATAACCATACTAAGAGGATACCACACATTACACTTCTACAGAATATAAAACAATAGATAATCATCAAGTTTATGAACTAGTTTATAAACTCAGTTAACTCCATATACTCTCACTGATATTGGTACTTATTACATAAAACCTCAAAACACATTCACATTTTAATACTATAAGAGAATTGACCAAATCAATTAACCTAACCACAACCACGACCACAATCACAAAATCGACCATTTGAATAACATACCACAATCGCAGAATTAGCGATTAACCTAACCGCACCTGATTAGAAGCTAATTAACCTAATCACAAAACCGATTAACTTTAATCACAATAACAAAATCGATTTATAAAAATCATACCTAAAATTTTCTACGATGAGGAGAAAATCGTCGATGAGGAGAAAACCACAGAAGAGTAGAAGTAACGATGATAATAAACTACAATGTAGACACGTGCTGCAATGACGATGCGGAGAGAAGAATGGGAATCGACCTTTGTTTATTTGCTTTTGTCGAAGCAATTTGGGATTAGGTTAAAATTTTCTAAGTGAGAGAGCGCAAACATACTGGTTACGTTTATTGTATTTACGCGGAAATATTTTGGCATGCGCGGGATAGTGAAATCTTTTTGCCGCGTTTATAATACAGGCTGAAATGTTATTGGTTGCATTTAGGGAAAAAGGCCACCATTTTATGCAACCAAAGGCTGATTTTCTTGTAGTGTTACGTAAGTAGTTCGATGAAAAATTGAATATGTGACCGAAAATCATTTTTCGGATTTTCGAATTTTTATCGAACGAAAGTTGTCGCAGCATTTATTGCATACATATGTACGCATTTAATAACATTGCATATTTGCTAATAAAGAGATTCATTAACTTTAATCGCATTTGATAATTCAAAGTACTAATTAAATAAAGTAAGTAAGAATCAAGTAAAAGATGACTTTTCTTTCCTTATTTTAAGTGCTAAAATACATGAATTTAAGTGCTTCTTTTTATTATTTGATGGCAAGTACACTTGTTCATATGGCATGGAAGGGTTTGGAGGGAATTTGTGTAAATTGGAAAAGGGGTATTTGGTGTCTTTTCCCACTTTTTTCTTTTCTATAAAAGGAGCATCTTCCATTTCAATTTAACTTTTGTTTTCATTTTCGTTTCCATTTTCATCTTCTTCCTCTTCTTTTCCATACCTTCCTCCTTTTTCATCCATTTCCATAAAAAAATCACATCGAAAATAACTCCTTTTCTCCTCAAACTACTTCCTTAGCCTTGAAATAATATTACAAACACCACTACTATCCCAAAGTCACAAATTTGTATGCCATTTCCCTATTTCGGCCTTGGCCCATGAGCATTAGGAAGCAAGGGGAAGGGGTTTGCGCAAGCATAAGGAGAGGAGGAGGCTTGGTCGTGAGCTTGGGTGTATGGTAGGATGAAGTGTAGCCTATTTTTAGGAGTCTGGTTGAATTAGAGTGAGATTTCTCACTTTTAAAATTGGATTTAAAGTTGAAAAAATGTTGTAATAATTTAGTGCTTATAATGTTGTATGTATGTGTGTGATGTGCTTATATTGTTGGTTGTTATTGTTGATTTCCACTTGAAAGAGGATGGTATAAATAACCATTGTGTTGTAGAGGAAAAAAACGATGAAAGGAAGCCGAAGCGTCTTCATAGCGAATTGGTTGTTATGGAAGCACTTCGAACAATAGAAATATGTAGAGGGATCCAAAAGGGTTCCTTGTCCATTATTGTACATTCATTTATATATATATATGTATATGAAATGATAATATGCTATGGCTTGGTAATGTTGAATATAACTTGGAAAGTTGATTTCTTTTGAGAATAAAAACAAATGGTATCTTGTCTAAGTACCATAGCGATCGCGAAGCCTCTTTCCGAATTTGAAAAGTTATGAATTTTAAATTGACTTCAACTTTATAATATTTCTAAGTGAAATGTATTCTATATTTATAGTGGTTTAAAATATTAAAAGAAATGTGGTTTAAAAGTTCTTTGATTTACAAAACAAAGTTTAAAAGTTATAGTCCATGTAGCGATAATCGCTATGGATGCACTTTGAAGATCCAAGATTTTAGTAAAGTAATATAAGGTTATCTATTTTGGATCTTTCGTAAATTCTTTTCAAAAGTATTTTATAAAAGTTACATAAATATTCTAAAAGGGTTGAATATTTTAATTATATTTTGAGTTCTTAAAACAAGTGGTTTATTTTAAAGAAATTCCTTTACTTTTTCAAAGTCGGAATCTTTTTAAAAGTGATGGTTTTTTTTGAATTGGCTGGAAGTTTGTACTTTGTTTAAAAGTGTTCAAAAGAGGTTTGGAATTTATATAAATGATTTTTTTTAGATTTGCATTTTAAGTGTCTAAGTAAGAGGCTCACTTCTATGTAAAGTAATATCTTATATTTTTAAATCAACTTTGATTTAACAATGATCTTCATGTGATGTTTTGGATAAGAGTTTTAAACTAGGATTTGAGTAATTTAAATTATTAGAAAGAACATTTAAAAAGGATTTAAGTTTCAAAGGGATTTAATACGATAATTTTTAAACAAGGGTTTCTTTAAAGAAAACCATTTGTTTTCCAAAGTTGAATTCTCTTTTGAAGTGATGGCTTTTAAGTTAGGTTTTGAATGGAAGTTTAAACTTTGTTTACAATATTCTAAAGGGAATTGAAAATTATGTAAGTATTTTAAGGGATTATTTGATATAATAAACAAGTAGTATTTTTATAAAAGGAATCTTTGTTACCAATTCAACTTTGGTTTAAACAAAGGTTTCAAATAAGATTTATATAGAGTTTTTAAACTTTGCTTAAAGTAAATTTTGAAATGTATTTATAAAAGTGGAAGAAGTCATGGATTACAACACTCTTGTTGTAATAATTGGTTTCGAGAAAAAGAAACAGATTATGGACTATAACATTTTTTTTATAGTAAATGATTTTGGAAATATGTAAGGAAGGCTTGTTTTATAATAATTTGTTTATAATAAATAGTATACAGAATTTATGATTCTTATACTTGATATTAAACTTCGAGGTAGGTAAACTTCTATCTATCCTGAAAGTTAAGAATGTTGTCAAGTCAAGGTTTGAGAGGAAGTAATACCCCAACTTGAACGGATTTATTGTTAACCAAATGATAGTTTAAGTTTGAAATTGATGATTGATGCTGAGTATATGAAGTATTATTTCTGTATTCGAATTTGATTTCTATAAATGATCTTTATAATTATGGTGGTACAAAAAGTATTCTTTTTATACTTTAACACCAAGTTTCGAGGTATGGAAACTCGTTTCTATCTTGAGAATTAAGAATGTATGTCGAGGCAAAGATAGTTTTCTAACTTGTCCAATTTCATTATTAATCGATGGATAGTACTGTTTGAAATCAGAAAGTGGTGGTAAGTATATTTGGCATAATTTCCATACGATCTATTTACTTACACCAGAAAGAAATTGGTTTAATTAATGAAAGGATTAATTAAGAAGCTTAGTGGTTGCTTATGTGTTTAATCATGCGGGGTTCCCATGTGAAATTAAATCACTGGTTGGATTGTATGTTTATTTGATAGTTAAATAACCGACTATTAAATCATGGCCAGTTTTAAACAATCGATTGTTTGTTCGTAGAGACCGAGATCGGATAAGCATGAGTTATCCGAAAACCACTTTGAACCGACATAAGCGTTCGAATTGAAGACATCTTGAAGACGTTGAAATCGAAAATAGATTTCTTTAAAGTGTAAGGGCTACTTGCTACTAATCTTGAGGATGATTCCAAAAAGGGTGTAGTAGAAGTAGTGTCTTCCGTTTGTTCATAGCTTGAACAACTTGTATGGATGAATACTGATATTGCATTATTGCATAGAGGGTAGTGTTAGCATTTCAAGTAGGATTTGCTAAAAAGATAAAATGTAGCCTCGAGCCTCACACTCGATAATGACTAAAATCATGGGGGATGCAGTAGGGCTAGGTGGGTTGCACCCATTAGGGTATGGACATTACCCTTCTAGTTCACTATATATGGATTTGGTATGTGTGCATGTGAGCTTAGAGAAAATGTTGCAAATCAACTGAGGTGATGACATATTCGGTACTATCCAAGAAGGAGTAGGCCGGTTCTGTGTTGGTAGGGGTCCCAGCGAGGCCCTTGGTACATTTTCTAGAGGTGTATTATGATAGGTGATACTCTGGTGCCTTGTCATTGATGGAATCCATTTTCCAATACGTGCCTTATGGACTTAGTTGCGCCCAAATACTAGAATGTGAGATGCAAACATTTCAGCTATGTCATATATTTATTTTAAACCAAGACATTATTATAATATCACCGGATTTTCCCTTTGAAATGGTTTGGTTTTCGTAAAGTAAAAACTCGTCCATGTTTATATATGGCATGGTCTTACGAGATACCTTTTTTTTGAAAGGGTTTTATAAGATATAACAATCCATATGGTTTGAGTTTCTCACACTGGTTTATCAGATTGATCCGTGTGTTATTTTCTTACAATGCACGGGTATTCTTCCAGAGTTAGCTTTGGAAGCTTTAGAGCTTCATGAGATGAGCTGGATGCCTTCAAGACATATTTCCCTACTTTTTTCCATTGTATTTCTTGTTTTGTATAGATTAGCATTTTTTAGGGCAGGCTTTGATAACTATATAGGATGATGATATGTTAGACTTTGATTGTTGTATGAATATTAAATTTTCTTTTGTAAAGATCATTTGGATATTATATATTACTCGTCACGTGTGAGGTTCTGTTCTGTTTTTTCTTTTATTTCACCCTAACAATCTGTCTTTCCGACACTCGGATGTTCGACACGTGAATACCATTGATGTATTAGTGTCGACTTTTGAGGATTGGAAAGGTGTGTCGTCACATGTACCTGGACGAAAAGTTACCCATGATGGTTGTGATATAGAGTGGCATATATTTTATGTTATGTGCTAACTCTTTAGATGTAGGGACATGTCATGTATGATTCTCCATACCCTATCAACTAGTATATTGACTTATATTATTTGAGATTTTCTATCGTTTACACCAGACTGTTGTCTAACTCGATATTTTATGGTTTGCTCCTTATAATCTCGAGCACTCTTAAATGAGTAGACTAGATAGCAGGTGTAGGCGACGGGTGCAGTTATACAGATGGATGAGTAGGAGACGGTAATTATCCATACTTATATTTGGATTCATTATCGCTTATTCCATTATGCGACACTATGGAGCATCGACGGTGTCCACTTATAATATGTAGAGTCATTTTATCTATCGAGTTTATTACCAATTGTATAAACTCTATTACTTATGTTGTATAACTGTATGGTTCTATGCACTCTAATTTTTATGGTTTATTCATTTATTTTTATCCCGTCTATTTTATGTCTGTGATGAGTGTTATATTTTATTTGATGCGTTATGAGATATTTAACAGGTTTTGTGATTATTTAGTTACTTTACGAACCTTGATAATCGTTCTACATCGGCTGGGCATCGGTGCAATGCACCATACACGTTATATTGGATGCCGAAGGTGTAGGATGGTCATCACAGGTTCGTTGCTGCCCCCAAACGTGTCAAGATTTGGTCTACCATTGCTTTACATTAGGTAGCAATCGATCGTTCAATCCAACCACGACCCTGTCCATGTCGCCCTTGGTAACCACACCGACTAGTACATCAGTGCTTGCCGAATGTTCATCTTGATCAACTACAGGTAAGTTGGGTGCACTAGTGTTCCCAACAACCCTACTAGTAGCACAACCTCGAGTTTTTTACTCCAAAGGCATACTGAAGAGGTTCCAAGTGAAAGCACCAAAAAAATTGGGGATACTAAAAGGCATATTTGTGTGTGTGTGTGATATGAGTTAAAATGATAAGAAGAACAAGAGATACGATAGTCGAAAAGGGGCAGCTCAGACATGGTTAAAATAAAGGGCGCAGTCAAACAATCTGGAGATTGGCGTCATTTACTTTGTAGGGTTCCAAAGTGATGTAATATTTAATAAAAATTGCATGCATGATACTCGAGAGAAAGAACGATTGATTGGAATCCGTTTCTAAAAGATGCTCATCATCAATATCTATGTCTATTTATTCATCACAACTGCATAATGGCAGGATCTAATCTCTAGAGAACTTACGCTGTACCCCAAAAATAAATTATTTTACTTGTTATTTAATGCATGGAGTCGGCTTTATTTATATATACTGAGCATGTATCACTTCATTCGTTTAAATGTTTGAATGTTTATTAATTTGCTGGTGTACAGCCCAACCTTTTTCAACCTCGTTGTCATACTAAGTTTGACCATGAATCATGCACAATCATACATCGAAACTTTTTTTTTTCATCACCCTTCTAAAGTTTCAAAAATCACTAATGCCGTCTATAAAAAAAATAGTTTCACGAAACATCCTGTTAAATTTTCCAATAAAAATATACAGTTTAAACTGCATGTATTTGAATTCTATACTATGAATATTTGCGGTTTTTTAACTGTTTATTTTTTTAAATGAATATATTTAAGATTCACACATTGTGCATTTTACACTTTAAATGTTTGTAGTTTATACTGTAAATATTTACGGTTTTTTAACTGCATATTTTTTTAAATGAAATTTTTGCAATCACATAATGTACATTATACGCTTTAAATATTTGCAGTTCACACTACAAATTTTTATTTTTACAAAAAAAAGTACAGTTAGAATTACAAATATTTGTAGTTCAAGCTGGAAATATATGCAGTTTAAAATGCATGTTTTAACTGTAACTTTGATAGTTTCATGAAACTTTTTTTTTGGAAAATTTTGAGCTACATCCTTACAATTATAAAAACTAAGTTTTAGGTCTCTCTCGAATTTCTTTCGTAAAATACATTTCTATTTTCAGAAAAATATGTGTGATTCAAAGGATGTTTGGTTAATTTTACTAAACTTAACATGTGTCTATCTTATCATTTTCCATAACTCATAACCATATCATATGTAACTACAGGCCTTGCTAACTACTCTCAAATTTGGAAACGAAATAGGTAAAAGAGAAAAGTTATAAAAAGCTGGAATGTAGAAAATAGCTTCCAAAGGAAGGATGTAAAACAAATAATCATTATAAAGAATGATGTGTCCTTAATTTTCACTTTTGAAACGAGTTTTTTCAAGTATTAAATTTAAAAATAATCGAATAATCATAATTTGAACGAAGGAGGACTTAATTATTTAATTAAGACCTGAACCCAAAATCCTATATTAATCTTGTGCATGCACAGTTGAAACTAGTTTCTA
This sequence comes from Allium fistulosum, assembly GCA_030737815.1. Lineage (NCBI taxonomy): Eukaryota > Viridiplantae > Streptophyta > Magnoliopsida > Asparagales > Amaryllidaceae > Allium > Allium fistulosum. Next base: position 744,910,594 of record CM060902.1, read on the forward strand.
AAATAAATTTCTAGAGAACATTGAATAAATATTCGAAGTTCAATTATTTATAAAACGATCACATACTGAATTTACTTTTATCCGTTTTCTTATAAAAAGAATAGTACTAAAGCAATTATGCATGTTCGAATAAGTATGAAAGAAACTTAGATAAAAGTGAACGGAAATAAAAGTTGCATGGAAGAGTCTTTTGAGAAGCGATCAATCTATGTATTATGTCCCATCCGATCCCAGCTTTTAAGATTACGGGTCATTTTAAATAAATCAAAAGGACTTCCTCCCATATTTCGCTGTCAGCTGAGTGGCATATATATAGCCTCGTCCGATGTCTTTTAAGGGTAGGGTCTGGATAATTAACCTTTACAATTTATGCCGGGATTGAATGTGTGTAGTTTTGAAGACTAAACTATTAGTCCGGTGCAAGATCAAAGTTTATAGTGGTTCAATCGAACATATTTGAAGACCTGATTGTATTTTATTTCTAATTTAAGTGTAAAATTATTTCAGCTAATGTTAAAATTTGATTGATTATAATTAAGTGAATATTAGACTCAAGTCCCTAATAAATTTCAAAATATACAAAAACCCCAGTAAAAAAAAGTATATAAATTGAGTCTCTAGAATTAAGTTAATAAGTAATTGCATATAGTTATGCAATTATTCACTGAATAATTGCAGACATTTATGCAATTATATTCAAAAGTTGCACAAATTAATATATTTTTTTCGATGAATAATTGCGGAAATTTCCGTAATTTTTTTGATGAATAATTGTTGAAATGTCTGCAATTTTTTGATATAATTGCATAAATGTCTACAATTATTCACTGAATAATTGCATAAGGATATGTCATTATTCGGTAACTTAATTTTAGGGACCTAATTTACAAACTTTTTTTTACTGGGGTTTTTGTGTATTTTGAAACTTATTAGGGACTTGTGCCCTGTAATTAATGTGTTAGCTTTTAAAAACAACAATTTCAGAACATTTAATAATAAATATTGACTAAAAAAATAAATAATACTTAATTTAGGGCAAAAGTGTAAATCTCTTAACGTTTTAAGATAAAGGGGTTTACTTCAACAAAAATTCATAAAATGTACTCTGAAATTGTATCGTATCATTCAAAATTAATAAGGTGATATAATAATTTGATGGTGAAGGTGATGAAATTATTTGCTAAATTTATCAGGTGAAAAAGAAGAATAAAAATATAGTCTTTTTCTTAAATATGAAGAGTTGTGTGGTTCGAAGAGATCGATCAAGAGGTTATTTCAGGATTTCAAAGTTTTGAATTAGGACTGTTGGTTCACGCATGATGTTATTTTATTTTTAAAACTGTAGCATTTAAAGGTCTAACATTAATCGTGATCGAACCATACGAGTATTTTTGTTGGAACGTTGATACATAACTAATGGAATGCTTATAGTGTTCCCGTTACTTGATAAAATGATCCTATGAGTATCGGTACAAATAATCTTTAATAGTCTTTCCATCGCATTCAGTTGTAACAGACACCTTCGAATCTAGAGTCGTTTGCCGTTCTAGCCCAGTTTCAATAATGCACTTCTCGGATCGAGAAAAAGGAACTGCTCGTCCACGATTGAATTGGGTTTTTAAAACAATGGTCATTAGTTTGGAAAAATATTTAATAGGCTATTGTTGAAAATATTTTAAATTGGAGGGTAAAGGCTTACTTGTGCAACGCAAGCGCAATGGCAATTTGTTATGTTTTTCCCTATTCCCATATATGTTAAACAAATTGGAGGTTAAAATTAGATACATGTTAGATGATGGTTTTATAAATAACTGACATCTAACTTTATATTTTTGAAAAATATCCTATTTGTTATGTTTTTCCCTCTTCCCATATATCCCATATATTTGAAAAAATATCCAGCTAAAATAAAGTTAGATATATAACATAAGGTAACAAACGGGTTGAGCGAAAAATATATTTGGAGGGAAAATATATTGGAAAAATATCCAACTTTATATTCAGCTGTAATAGACTGATTGTATGATGAATATATAGTTAGATATATGGTTTTGGGAAATTTGTTATGTTTATATTTATTTATGTTTTTGAAAATTTTCTATATAAGCTAAAATAAATTAAAATATTGTTGAATTCATTAGCATATTTTGTATTAGCAACAAACAAAGCATTTAATTTTTTATATCATTATCAAAGTCTTAACGCAATAAAATTTTAAAGTCTTCATGTATTGTTAAATTTACCATGAACGATTGTTTTACCAATAATATTGGTAGATCATCGACAGTCATTTTTGAATCGATAACTATGTCGATACTACAATGATTTTCTCGTGTGTTGGTAATGGTTACGTTAGCGTAACAATCTTACTATTTCTCTTAAGAGCTTTTATGTTGCAAGATGTTATAGGTCAACAGTGTCCAAAAATCTCTGAATTTAAAATAACAATAATAAATTTCAACTTTCAATATTCGAATAATTAAATAAATACATACGTTAAAAGATTATCCAAATAATTCAATAGTGCATAAATAATTAAATAAATAAATACGTAAAAGGATTATCCAAATAATTCAACAGTGCATAATTCTTCTTTAGCAAATGCTAATCAATCATCTTTTTTTCCTTTACATTTTTTTGCAAAATTAAGCTTACTTATACATTCTCCTCATCATTACAATCATTAAAATTGCCAATACATCACACTCTAAATTATATGAACAGTCGGTAAGACATTATTGTTCAAGAACTACTCTAAATTAAAAATTATACAATTAGCACATTAGATGATTGTTCTCTATGAATAAATTAAGGAACAGGAACCTCGTATTTAATTTGCATAATTACCAAAAGAATCCAACGGTAAGAAAATTGGAAAATGATTGTACTTATGTATAGTATTAGTTGTAACCATGTAATTTAGAGAAACCAAATATATGTTTACGACGGAAGTGGATGTTAAATACTAAAATATTACTACTTAATTTAAGGTACCCTAGTACTTATAAATTTTTTGGTTGATACAGTGAAACAGTTAGGTCAATTATGTTGAGTACTGTTGAGGGCAGAATCTCGACCCGGGCTAGTCGGATGGACCCAATTTGAAGACTGGATCGAAATTTTTTTTTATCAAAAATGGTAGGTAACTAGTATAACTGCACAACAGTGAAAAACCGACCGTTTTAGTTGTATAATTAAAAAAAATTTATTGTTTGCATTTCTTCATATTACATGACCTAAAAAAGATAATTATGACTGAGATTGGATTCAGCCTACAGATATGCCATCAAAGCAGTTATTGCTCTACAATAAACTATATAGGTCATACAGGGCTCCATGCATTTTTCACTATGTAAAGGCAAATTTATCCGACCCTAAAATGTTCATTTGTTGGAATTTTTGTTTTAATTATATATTTGGAATACTTTTGTCGAACCTAAAACTTATGGAGGCTTAAGAGTGTACTGCTCTAGAGCAAATGCAGTTTGAAATACACCATCTTTATGTGGTGTTTTAGGACTTTTTATGACAGCAGTGCAATAAATATTCGAATTATCACACATCAATTGAATAACTGGATCAAATACCCTTTTAAATTTGTATTTATTTGTATAACAGTATTCCTTCGAAGACTATTTTCTTAAGAGTATTTGCTCTTGATGCCCACATATCTTTCTACCAAGATTACGATGGATGTGCTAGTGGAAGAATGGAGCTTCAAAATTCCAAGCCATGAAAGTTCCACCTACTTCTTAAGTTACTTGTTTTTTGGAGATCAAGAGCTCAATTAGGATAGTTAGCTCGACATCACATCCAACTCTACTTAAGCAATAGACATTCATTCATGATCTTCTAACCATTTGGTAAATTAAAGAAATAAGTATGATGTGTTGCTGTTACTACAGTATGTTGGATAATTTCAAAAGTAATTGAAAATAAAAAGCAATGGTAGATAGCATGAATAATGTCATGGATGAACAGTTATCATTTGGATTTTTTTTCGATTTGGTCTTGTTTTTAAACTTATTATCGCAAATAGCCCAGTTTTAAAACTAATATCAAATATAGCCTTGTTTTGAAGAATACACTGGCTTATTTTCAAAAGTCGCCAGTGTAAATTATTTTTTTTGTAAAAAAATACACTAGCTCCTTTTTAAAAGTCGCCAGTGTTAAAAAAAAGTTTTAGAAAAAAACACTAGCGACTTTTCAAAAGTCGTGAGAAAAAAAATTAACACTGGCGACTTTTGAAAAGGAGCCGGTGTATTTTTCAAAACAGGGCTATATTTGATATTAGTTTTAAAACTGGGATATTTGCGATAATAAATTTAAAAACGAGGCCAAATCGAAAAAAAATCCTTATCATTTTATTTCACATTTCCACTATGGTAGGGAAAATATCACTTATCAGCAACATAAATGTCAACATCCAGAACAATAGTAATGCACTTACTCCAAACCCGAGAACTAGGAATAGTATTGAAAATGAAATGAAAAACAGAAGTGAAACCAAGATAAGTTTACGAGGATGCACCACCTTATGTATAAATATGAAAGATGGAACATTAGTCCGTTGGAAGAATGGAGACATAAGTTCAAACAAAACACTCTTGTGTAACTGAAATTAGAGATTTTAATCACATTGTTTACATATCAAAATTAAAAACATAGAAAAATGAAAGAAGAAACTCGTTTATTTTATACCTAGAAGTTGCAGAAGCATAAATGGCAACATCAACAATTAAGAAATAGTCATTAAAGCAAATTTCTCTACAATAGAGATGATACATACATATACACGTGGACACAAATGTGTGTGTATCTCTACACATATGTATATGTATAGAACATATATTTACTGATATAAAATACTGTTTATTCATAGTTGATACCATAAAAACTAAATAACTCCATCCTTATCCTAATAAAAAGTGGAAAGTAATATTTATTTCTAATTTTACGTATGTAAATGAGTAAACCAACATGTAACAAGCAAGAACAACTAAGCCACATTAAATATATTTCAGTACTCGTTTAAACAACAGTTCTTCATATACGAATGGTTAAACTCAATGTACTTGGCCCAGTAAGGCTTGTGTTTTGTCATTGCCAACTCCAAAACCATGGCTCAATACATTTGAGATTACATATTCAACATTAACTCTAAACAAGAGTATGACACGGAGATAAAAGATTATTCATGCAACTTTTATAAAAAAAAACCATTGTAATTATTCAAAACAAATAACCATATGTTATGACATGAAAATATAGTACTTCAGTTAACCAAATGAAAAAAAATATTTTTAGATACTGTACTTGTATGAATGCAGCTTGTGGTATAAAAAATTCATCTCTAAACAAAGTCTCTTGTATGAAATTCGGAAAAGTGTATGAATATTCTTTAAGTAAATTTTTATGAGCATGTAACAGTTGTATGTTTCAAATCAAGATTGAAAGATAACAATAAAAATGAAAATAAGCACTTATTATCGGTTATGCTACCCCAAATTTTATCACCATTCCTACATTAATTTTTTTATGTGCAATATAGATTTTATCACCATTTCTCCAATAGTTTTCGCAGCAAATGCAGCCTGCATATAGTCCATCCGCAAACTCTCAAGCCATCTAGTTGACCTTTATTTTCAAATTATTAAGATTTTGCTGCTGCTTTTTCCAGTTTATACGTGCTAATATTTACAATACCGCAAAAAAATAAGTGTGAAAATCTATGCATTTCCAACAGCATATACCAATAATAGTACATTAATAGACTGTTAAAGAAATTCATTGGGGTGTAAAGTATAGTTTCATAGAAATTTTAAGTTTTTGGTCCTCTCTTGCAAATGCCATTCTACAAAAGATGAATTTAGGGCGCTTTTTCTCAATCTTCATTACTTCATAATATCTCAAACAAGATCCTCATGTGACAGATATTTTAAAATGTTAAATTTTGATCTTTATAATAATAACTAAAAAGGGATATGTTTGTCATTATCTTGTATCTCTTTAGTACCAGATACCAGATATCATGAAGGTACTTGAGATTCATTGCTTCCTATGACTTATTTAGTACAGCCATCTCCTATGACACAACCGAACCATTATGAGGGTTTATTGCAAAGCTGTTGCTATTAACACAACAATATTTTCACTATAGAAGTTGAAGCCTGCTTTATGTAAAGCGAAAATTGGTTCTACTACATCTCTAAATAGTTGCCGAAAACCGAACTAGTTTACAAACACTCAATAAAAGATTAAATCAATATACATAACAAAAATACAAAATTATACAAGAAAATCATCTCCAAAATAGGAATTGGCAAAAAAGAAAAATATCAATACAAAAATTCAGTACCTAAAGATTTGGCAGAGCTAAGGCAAGGAGTTGGGGCAGAGCAAAGAAACAGAGGTGCGATGGAGGATTTGGGAGGTGCAGCAACGCTGTAAATGGGTGGAGGCGTAGTATAGCTATCTCCTATGACCAAACCGAACCATTATTGGACGGGGCTAAATCCCAGTCTAGTTACAACAGCATGCTTCTCCGACCATTCAACCAAATTAGTCAAAATTTTGCTTCTAGCCTAAAACAGTAGCTTGTTGCATTAAAATAATTTGAGATTTAGGGTTTTAGATTTGTTGATTTGAGAATCGGATCTAATTAATTTCAAAATTTGAAGGGGAGAGACGAGGAAAAAGGTAAACATTTAGAATGCGAAGAAAAGGGCGAAATTAAAGTATTCGGGGAAACAGCGGTGAGTTAACAGAGTGAAAGAAGTCCAGCAGAGATTAGTGCTGGCGGATGATTAATGGAAAAAATGAAGAAAAGCAAAGGGCTAATTATAAGCAGCGAAACGAGGAAGGAAAGCAGCGGAGAGAAGAAGGGGGCTGAATATTTTGGCTTCAGAAAAATTGATTTTGGCTAGTAGAAGTAGGCAAACCTCCCTAACGGTCGGTTTAATTATTTACATCGGTTAATCATATCAAATCCTCTATCCTCTTATTATGTATTATCCAGTGCTATAAAAAATCTCAATCAATTATCACAACAAATTTGATGATTTTATACAGTCCACTATATTTGTTGAATGACCAATAATACTAAACGAATGGCTGATAAAATTGTGACATTGTGACAGACAAGAGGAAGACAGAGGAATTAAACCGCGGTTAACACTTGGTTTAATGAAGTCTAATGACATTTTCTTGATTTTGGAACAACTTGTTACAGACGACTGAGGGTGTTAATTTTGTACGAGTGTCCATTGTCCGGTTCGGTTCGAAGTCAAAATTTGTCCGTCCGTGTTCCTCCATTTTTCATTTAGAAGAAGAATTGGGATAAGAAAATTTGTACAATATTTCGTCCGTACGAATTGTTTGATGAATTTTTTATTGTTCGTACATCGTCCGTCCATTATTCGGCTCGTACGAAGAGTGTTCGAGCCAACATCTCGTCCGGTTCGTGTTCGTCAGAAACACTTATAGGACAAGACACGAACACCCCTACGTCCGGTCCGGTCTGTCTGATTAACACTCGTATAGACGACATTTATTTACAATTGTTTTCCATAACGTTGTTGAATTGATTTTAAAATGATGATATATGAGAGAAGAATGCTAACCGTTTTTCATAACGTTTTGTTGAAATGATTTAAATGATGATATAGGAAGGAAAAATACTATTATAATTTTTATACATTAGGCAGTGGATGTACAATCATTCATGGGCACACCATAAATAAAGTGTATTGCTAAAGACATCTCATTTTTCTCTTTTTAGTATTATTGCTAAAAAATCATAAAATTTTATACTATATTTTTCCTAATACCAGACATTTTTAGAGACTATCAAAGGCATCATTTTCGTTTATTTTACACGACGAATAAATGCCGACCAATATTATTTTTCAGGGTGATCAATCTTCGAACAACAGTAGTTTGTTGCTTGATGACCGTGGAAAACAGTATTGATCGGCGGTTGTTCGTCATGCAAAATAACTTTAAGCGGTGGTTGATTGCCGTATGAAACGATTTTGATATTAGAAAGCACGTAATTTTATTGAGTTTATTATTTTTTTAGAAAGTAGGTAACTTTATTGAGTTTATTAGTTTTTCTTTGATATTAGGAAGAAGAAAATGGATATCCTTAGTAACCCTCTAAATAAATAGTTGACTTTTCACGTAATGTTAGAAGGACAAAAATGCAACCAATTTTCTGGTGCCATTTTCCTGATCGTTACGGACATTAAGGATTGAGCTATATATAATTATATATATGTTCGTTAAGGATTCCTGTTCCAAAAGGAGAAGGGAAAAAAACCAAACTGAATGCAATCCCATGTTGATATACGTAGGCTATGTTGGACTTGCAGTAAATAAGCATGTTCAAGTGTGCATGAAAAAAAGCGTATAAAAAGTAAACAAAATAAAAGTTGCATGGAAGAGTCTTTTGAGAAGGGATCGATCTACATAGTATATGTGTCCCTCCGATCCCAGCTTTTTAAGTTTATGGGTCATCAATGTGAAATTTAGCAAAGGACTTCTTCCCATATTTTGTCTGTCAGCTGAGTAGCATACATAGCCTCTGGAGTGCTCATAAACTGCACCGACAGAAAAAAAGATAGTACCGAACCTTTAAAATGGTCTGATAAACCACGTCGTATTTTCAAAACAAACCGAATATTTAAAACCGGACTGATCCGATCTAACGCGGTGCGGTTGCGGTTTGAATGATTAAACCAACCACATCGAATTGGGTCCGACTGCTTGCTAGAGTTCAAATATTTTAATGAAATTTTGTATTTATTCTACTTAAAATTGTTAAAATATTAAGTGTATAAGTGTTTGAACTTCGTACGATTAGGTAATGAACCATTTTAGTATCTGATAAATATAAAGATGCACACTATGCACATTTTGTAGGAACGAATGTGTCTTTTATTTGAATTCGTTAGGCTTTTATACTAATATTCTTGTTATTTATTCACTAATTATTTTCAAACAAAAGTAATATGGATTCAAACCGAATCGATTTGAAATTGGACTGTAGTGTCATTAAATCGGATCATATTAAAAAATTATATTACGACTATTGATTTTGATTAACCGTATGATGCGGTGCAGAAATGGTTTTGACTTCAAACTGGACCGAACCGGCCCATCCACCCCTACTTTTAAGTGTGTGGTCTAGATAGTTCTGAGCATATTTATTAAAATATGAATTATGATCTCGATATAATTATAAAATAGTAAAGAAAAATGGTTCATTTAAGCCTAAACCAGTTGATAATGTTTGTGACGACCCACCTTTTTGGACAGTTCAAGTCGACAATAAACCACACGTGTCCGACTCAAACCGTATAAGAGATAGATTATCAATGGGTTTATTTTAAAGAAATAAAAAAAACAACAATAGAATCTCACAGCGGAACGATAAAATACAATAATCACGTAAACAGTTCATGAAGCTGTTTAAAATTTACACTCAATTCAATTTACAACATAAATCAGAGTTATACAATATTATCAGAGTTATACACTTTAATAGACAGAATGAAATAGTGCAGCGGAATAAATACTAGAAATATGATATACCAAATCTTCGTTTTCGTCCTCGAGAATAACTACCTTCGATGACTGAAAAACTCGGTCTGATCCAAGCGTAATAAAAAACAAAACACTCGAGTCAGGACTAAAAATCCTCATGAAAATCAAATCAAAATCAGGTGAAATATAGTTGTAAATAACCTCATTCTTTTACTTCGAAATTTCACATGAAAAATTTGACAGTTTCAAAAATTCTACTTAGGGGTTTCAGTAATTTATCAACTTCAAAGCAATTTAATAAACTTCATAGTTTAAACAACTTCAATGTTTAGATCGGATTTTATTTTAATCGTTGAAACAAATACAAGGTTTTATCAAACGGTACTCAATAGCTGATTTCAGTTTCAGAAGGTTTCACGTTACTTTACAAATTTCCAATGCGTCAACAATTCCATTTTCAGTATAAAATACCAAATCATCAATTTGTTAAATTTCCAAGCCCCGGATTTCTTTACAAAATACTTTCTTTTACTATATAAAGTTATAGAAATATTACATGCCCCTTTACCCCATTTTAGATATATATATATATATATATATATATTATTATAAAATTTGGAAAAGGTTTATAAATGGATTTCAAATTTAGTTTAAAAAAAAAGTTGATTTAACCCAATTTTCAAAATTACTTCTTTATAATATATAAATTTCCAAAGTTAAACTTCAAAACTTTTCGGAGTTTAAAATTCAATTTATCAAAATCTCCAATTTTGCCAAACGGCGATACAATCACAACAATCACATTTCTACAAAAGCACTCAACAATGCATCCAATAATTCACATATCCAATAGGATATTCAAAGGTTCATATCCAAGTTCAATGTACATATGATCAATCATATCAATAGCAGTAATAACAGGGTGATATATGAATATGCCAAAATCACTAGACAACATAACAACCAATCACAAATATCATCCATCGCAATATCAACCAACATCCAAAGCAACCAACTCAACCATATCACACAATCAACAACTATCAATGTCGGGTGTTTAAAAGTGACGTGAAATTTCAATTATCAACATCGAATTAAATATCAAGTTAAATGTCAATTTAACTATCAGTTTAAATATCATATCTAATGTCATAAATTTAACTATTATATTTACTATCAATTCCTATTGTCAATTCTACGGTCAAATTTAACTAACAAATTTAATAATTAATTTAACGGTCAAATTTAAATGTCGATCTAAATTCAGTCAATTAAATTTTCAGATCGCAATCTAACTTAAATATATCACTTCACTAATTGGTTTAACTAACAGTAGGAATTTAGTACTTCGTGAATGAGTTTAACCACTCGCATTTAATTGAAACTGAAAATATTCCAAATTCAAATAAATTTCAATCCAGATCCATGTCGTAGCCTTCATCGATACGAACGTAACGCGACTCGTTTCGCTCGAATCCGACCTCGTACGAGAAAGTTATTCAGTAATTAGCGTAACGATATAATTAATTATAATTAACAAAATAGTTAACAATTAACTAAACCTTAACAGCTCCTTCCCACCTACAAACCTAGGCTGCGAACCCATCAACGCGACCAAACTTCGACGACCGCCTATCACTAGACCCCACTGGACCCAGATCCAAGCCCACCGCCGCAACCGCCTCTCCAAGCTCCACCATCGCCTATGACCGTGCCGCCTCCGCCGCTGCCATCTCGCTTGAAATGGCCACGATCCGCCTCCTCTTCATGACCAAAATTCGGCGCTTCTCGATAAAACTAGCTTGATCCAACCGTTGGATGAATAAAGGAGATCGAGCTCTACAACTTCCGTGTTGAAGCCGATTTGAGATTATGATTGGATTGAGGGAAATCGAGGGAAGAGGGATCGAACGATTTTGGCCATTAAATCGTCAAAAGGGTCGGCTGAAGGTTCTTCTTAGTAGCAAATGAAAAAAATATGACAACTTTTCAAAGCACTATTCATCCATGAAATTTTTGAACTCCAAACGAAGCGTGCAGCCTATGGTTCTATATGTTATACCCCTATTTCGAACACAATGGAACATATATGGGGAACCAATTCCATCATATTCGGAAGATAGCTTTACAAAATCAAATTATTTTAATTAAAGTTCTAAAAATAAATATATGCATTTCAAGCTCGCACGGCCAAACGATAAGTCCGATCGCTATGAAACAAGAAATCCTATAATAAATCACTATTACGGATCCGATGAAACTGATTTTGTTGGAATTCGAGATGGTGCCCAACAAGACTATTTTTACACATTAATTAAAACGAGAAATTCCCAAAATCAATTTAATCACTTTTAAATTCAAATTTAAAAGTTAATAATTTTCATCCTTGTTTAATAAAATTTAAATCAACTTTTGAAATCATTTTCTTTCATATTAAATTAAAGATTCAGTTATTTAAACAATTTCAAATTTTAAATTTAACAATTAAATTGTCAAATAAATCACTATATTTGAAATATAAGTTATTTAACATATGAAATTAACTTTTCAATATTTAAAATCAATTAAATATTCCAAATTTAATTTTATCTTAAACCATTTTGTTCAATAAATCTATTAAATTTAATAATTTAAAATAGTTAAAAACACAGGTCGATACTGTTGGAACTGGACTAGCCCATAACAGAAGTTATGTGTGAATTTCAAAAAATTTATCCTACTGAATCTTTTATTGGGCCTATGAAGTCTAACTGAATTAGAACGTTTCTAAATTTAATTTAAATAAAATCATTTATTTTATTTAAATTCAAATATATTAAGATATGAAATTAATTTTATTTGATTTAGTTTATACATAAATGTATCATATACATATATGTGTGAGTGCATGTGTAACCTAATTATCCGTGAAAGGTATAATATGCCCATATGTAGATGTTGAGATTTACATTGCAACAGACATATTACCTCATTTTGTATGCCATGTATGTTGTCCAAATATGTGCATGTATATATGTTACAAAACACACACACACACATATGTATGTATGTATGTATGTATAAATATATTATATATAATATATGAACATAAAACATTAATATATAGATAAATATCTATATAGAAAGAGAGAGAACAATTATTAAAAATTATTTATAATTTAATATTAACTTAGTTTCCCAAACATAATAATTTTAGTATTTTAATTTGTATATAGTATGAATAAAATAATGTTTTCATCCATAAATAATTAACATAAAATAATCTATTGATGAAAATTCAAATTTTACAATTTTAAAAAATCTAGAATCATAAAATAGAGCTTAGAAAAAATCTGGAGATTTTTCAAAGTTGAAATATTATTTTTAAAAACAAATACACTGATTTCGGCAATAATTATTTAATATAAAATAATATATTATTAAAAAATCAAAATTTAAAATTTCAGAAATTCTAGGATCATGAATGAAAGGTTACGAAACATTTTGAAGAATTTTTCAATTAAATTATTATTTTTAATAAACCATAAACAGTATTTCCGAAATAATATTAATTATTAAAAATAATAAAATTTATTGAAAAATTCCTAAATTTTTTCTATATATTTCTGAAATGATATAATATTTTTACAAAATATAAAATTGAATTTTTAATGTAATAATTATTTTATATATAATAAACAATTCAAAAATTCAATAAATGTAAATTTAAAAATATGAATATATGTATGATAATTAATTTTTGAATTTTTGAATTCATATTATATATAAATAAGTGTACTAAAATTTTTAAATCATATATATATATATATATATATATATATCTTATATTTGCATATATGCTATTATGAGAGAGAAACATACACTAATATATATATGAATTTATTAATAAATATGTATAAAACAATTATTACTGACAAAAATTGATTTTGTACAGTAAACAACATTTGTCTATACATAAATAAAATAGTATAATACACAAATTATGCACATAACCAAACTGATTTGTGACAACCACATCTACTTACAAAATCTCACCTAACTAAACATATAGTAGCAATATATTTAAACAGATATGAAATTGCTCATTATGGGATCATAGAATATAATTTAATTACTGTAATATGACTTGAAATTACCAATTTAATGATGCCTTTGAATCCACGTTGAAGCAATGACTTCCCTTCCTTTTACTGTTCTTGATCCGTCAGATTGCAAGTTCGGAATCACCGACCTCTAACTATCGAATAGTATTATTTTAATTTGAAATATATTTGAGAATTTTGGAGTGGATTGAGAGCTATATTTTAACAAGCAATGTAGAAGGTAATGGCGGCCAAAAAGGTTAGTAATTGTTTTTAGAGATACATATATATAGGGTTGTATTAGAGAGAAACGAGGAAAAACTTTTTATCCATTCTCACTTTATCTCAACCCATTATCTCCAAGCCAATTCCCTATGTCTTAGCCACCCCTAGACCTTCCCAAAACTGAAATTTTGCAGCACTAATGATGGGCCTTAAACCCATCTAAGTCCAAGCCAAAATACTATGCAATTAATGTTAGTCCCTGAGAAGTTGGTTTTGATGACAACAACCTTAGAATAAGATTATAAAATATAAATACTAACATTATTGTTTAGATATATATGCATATGTAGAATATAAACATACAGGTACAAAGAATGAAGACTGTACAGTATAGAGATTCAAGAACTGATGAACTCAAGATCGAAGATATCAAGATTCAAGACTCATGAGTATCAAGATTATCAAGAGTTCAAGATTTCAATATAAGTAGTTTAGTTAGGAATTTTGTTAAAACTCCTAGAAAAGCACTGACATCTTAAAATCCATTTTATTTGTGGAATGGAATCCACTTCGAGCCCGCTAAGTAGGATGGAACCCTAAGTAGGATGGAACCTACGAAAAATCTAGTGGAACATTGTTTGGTATCCACTAACTTTTATTCAAATGTTTTACAAAATTTTATCTTGTTTTCAAAATCTTACTTTTTAAATCAAAAACATCTATCCTGGTTTTAAAATACTTTTAGCCTCAAAATAATCTTTATTTTCAATATCAAATTATCCTTGGTTTTAAACTATCTTTTAATTATAATATATTTAACTTTTAATATTTATACTTAGATTTAAATATAAAATTATAGTAAAATTTTATATATACCAAAATATTATTCTTTATACTTATTTATGTATTTTAACTATAGTTAAGTATATTTATAAAGTTTAAAATAGTTTTAATACAAGATAGAAATTATTTTCAAAGAAAAACAAATTACCAAAAATAACTTAGGCCTGTCGACAACCCCAAGTACCCCTTGTCGACAAGGTGACAGTTTATTTCAAAAGTTTGAATTTCAATGGAAGTGTCTATTCGTCATATCCTTTCACGAATGGACATGGCTGTTGTTCTACTATAAATAAGGGCTGTTTTAAACGAATTTACAAATATATTTTCTCTGATTTCACCCCTCTTCTTCTTCCACATTTCTTTATATGCATTTTTACCATTACTCTGCCGAAATCACCATTGAATCTAACTAGATCATCTCTGGTTTGATTCTCTATCACTATCTCAACAAGATCCCAGTGCTATTCAGAGTTATAGACTTCTTTGTAATCAATCGAGCGAGAAAAGGTGTGATTGTAGCCTGGAAAATCAATCGGGTGAACTTGTTGCCCGTAAAATCAAGTATATCTACCCAGAGGATTGTGAATCTGGAGCAGTGTACCTCGTGGCCTTGAAATCAAAGGTGTAATTGTAAGAATTGATTTTGAAAGGAAATCCGTACTTGTGTTGCGGGACTGGATGTAGGGTAACTCCGAACCAGTATAAAATCCGGTGTGTTCTTTCCTTTATTGCTTTTACTTTATATCTGCATCTGTGTTTGATTCTGTGATCATATCTGTGTCTGAATATTGCATACATTTGTGTTCAAATTAAGATAAACTAAAAAAGAATTAGTAATTCCTTAAAACACTATTCACCTCCCTCTAGTGTTAATTCTAGCCTTAAGATCCGTTATCCGCATTTCTCTACTTATGAAATCGATTCTCTTTTTGCAAACAACCAAGTTCTTAGTCTTGTTGATGCTTCACAAAATGACGAAATTGGATAAAATGTCATCCAAGATGAACAAGTTTTTCTCCAAAGTCAGCAAGAAGCTTGGATTATCTTCATCTTCATCATCCTCTAACTAGTTCTACCTTTTCATGTCATGTTGTATTGATTTTAGTTTGTTTTGATTTGAATGTTCGTGTAGTTCTTAATGTTTAATCATTGTATCGTTCTATTATGAAATGAAATTGAATTACTTTTCTGTTATCTAGCTTATCTTATCTCCAGAATAAATGTTAGTATATTATATAAATATATATATATATATATACACACACACAATTATTCACGAAATCAAAATGAGTCATCAAAATTAACTGACCCCTGTCGACAACCCCCCAAAGACCCTGTCGACAAGTACTGGTCAGAAATGACTTTTCATTTTAAATTTGAAATTTGAATAGCTACCTTGTGTCTATTCATTTCAAACGAATTTCTACACCTATAAATACATAATTCTTCCAGAATTCATCACTCAAAATCATATCTTATCTACTTTATCTATATTTCCTCTCACAAACTCAAATATGGCTGATCCAATTCATAGTTTGGCCAAGAATCTTGAAGAAACCCTTAATTCTTTCAAGAATATTCTTTCTTTCATTCTCCGTAATCAGCGACACTTAGAGTTGAGTCAAATGCAGATTATCAAGGAGCAAGAAAAACATTTCGATGCGATTCGATGGATGATTTCATCCCTGTACAAAGATTATAATGAAGCACATCCTCTAGTTTCTCTCACCAATGAAAATGAAAATTGGGATGCCATTAAAGCAGACCCTATATTTGGAGAAGAAGGATGGGTGGATGCTCCTCATAATGTTTGATTTTATTGCTTTGTTTAATTTGAATTGATTGCTTGGATTGATTTGATTTGATTTGGTTTTGTGTGGATTGATAATTGGTGTGCAAAACATAATATGTATAAATACACATTGATATTTATATGATCTTTGATTAGTTATCATGTCTATCAGTATAATTATCTCTTAATCTATCTAATATATACTTCATTATATATTTTATTAATGCAGGTACTTTAGTACAA
The DNA here is from genome assembly GCA_030737815.1 of Allium fistulosum. Taxonomy (NCBI): domain Eukaryota; kingdom Viridiplantae; phylum Streptophyta; class Magnoliopsida; order Asparagales; family Amaryllidaceae; genus Allium; species Allium fistulosum. The sequence goes on from CM060902.1 coordinate 744,927,325, forward strand.
GAATGAGGGGGAGTTATATAGTTTGGAGTTAGTTTTTGTTGATGACAAAGGGGGAGAAGTATAAAATAGGATAGTTAGGCATAGATTAAGGGGGAGTTATTAGTTTTAGGGGGAGTTATTAGGATGAAGTGATATTTTATAAACAAAGGTTGTCATCATCAAAAAGAAGGAGATTGTTAGTCCCTGAGAAGTTGGTTTTGATGACAACAACCTTAGAATAAGATTATAAAATATAAATACTAACATTATTGTTTAGATATATATGTATATGCAGAATATAAACATGTAGGTACAAAGAATGAAGACTGTACAGTATAGAGATTCAAGAACTGATGAACTCAAGATCGAAGATATCAAGATTCAAAACTCATGAGTATCAAGATTATCAAGAGTTCAAGATTTCAATTTAAGTAGTTTAGTTAGGAATTTTGTTAAAACTCCTAGAAAAGCACTGACATCTTAAAATCCATTTTATTCGTGGAATGGAATCCACTTCGAGCCCGTTAAAGGGATGGAACCCTAAGTAGGATGGAACCTACGAAAAATCTAGTGGAACATTGTTTTGTATCCACTAACTTTTATTCAAATATTTTACAAAATTATATCTTGTTTTCAAAATGATTTCAAAATCTTCCTTTTTAAATCAAAAACATCTATCCTGGTTTTAAAATACTTTTAGCCTCAAAATAATCTTTATTTTCAATATCAAATTATCCTTGGTTTTAAACTATCTTTTAATTATAATATATTTAACTTTTAATATTTATACTTAGATTTAAATATAAAATTATAGTAAAATTTTATATATACCAAAATATTATTCTCTATACTTATTTATGTATTTTAACTATAGTTAAGTATATTTATAAAGTTTAAAATAGTTTTAATACAAGATAGAAATTATTTTCAAAGAAAAACAAATTACTAAAAATAACTTAGGCATGTTGACAACCCCAAGTACCCCTTGTCGACAAGGTGATAGTTTATTTCAAAAGTTTGAATTTTAAAGGAAGTGTTTATTCGTCATATCCTTTCACGAATAGACATGGTTGTTGTTCTACTATAAATAGGGGCTGTTTTAAACGAATTTACAAATATATTTTCTCTGATTTCACTCCTCTTCTTCTTCCACATTTCTTTATATACATTTTTACATTTACTCTGCCGAAATCACCATTGAATCTAACTAGATCATCTCTGGTTTGATTCTCTATCACTATCTCAACAAGATCCCAGTGCTATTCAGAGTTATAGACTTTTTTGTAATCAATCGAGCGAGAAAAGGTGTGATTGTAGCCTGGAAAATCAATCGGGTGAACTTGTTGCCCGTAAAATCAAGTATCTCTACCCAGAGGATTGTGAATCTGGAGCGGTGTACCTCGTGGCCTTGAAATCGAGGGTGTAATTGTAAGAATTGATTTTGAAAGGAAATCCGTACTTGTGTTGCGGGACTGGATGCAGGGTAATTCCGAACCCGTATAAAATCATGTGTATTCTTTCCTTTATTGCTTTTACTTTATATCCGCATCTGTGTTTGATTCTGTGATCATATCTGTGTCTGGATATTGCATACATTTGTGTTCAAATTAAGATAAACTCAAAAAGAATTAGTAACTCCTTAAAATACTATTCACCCCCCCCTCTAGTGTTAATTCTAGCCTTAAGATCCGTAATCCGCATTTCTCACAATTAAATCTAATTTAATCGCTTGTCGATATTGTATATCGATCGATATATTTATAACTGTTATAAATATATATAATATTATTTATTTCTCAAATCATATTCAATTTTTATAATTAATATTTCATAAATATTAATTAATTCGATTAATTTATTACAATTATAAAATAATTAAATCGTTCGGTTTTAAGGAAATTCTTCATTTCGGTTGTGTAACTCTTGAGTGTAAATTTGGTCAGCGATTAACATCGAACTATTCTAATGTTAACGTTCACACGTCACTTAGCAGGTGGTGTGACATTATGGCCAAATTTATCACTTAAACATTTTCGGTAAAATCCAATTTTAGTTTAATAAGCGTTACCCGGTTGTAAGATTTGTTTACACCAATTCTCTTCGTCAAAACTATATCACCACTACAAGAAAATTCAATTTTAGCAGCAATAAGTTGCAGCGTTTTATAAAAAATGCTGTTTATTATATCCAAAAACATATTAAATATAAATAAAACGCTGCCTCAATAATACATGGACGCGCTTTTTTTTATGCCCACGCTGACTTCCACTTTCCCCGATTTCTTTTCCCTCTTGAATTTCCTTTCCCTCTCACTTCCTCCTTTTCCCCCAATTTTTTTCCCACGCAGATGCCCTAATTTCTTTCCCTAATACCCACAATGTCGATTCTCTTTTCCTCCTCTCAACGCTATTCCTCTTTTCCTCTACATACGAGCACTACGTCCTCTCAACGCTTCATTGGTCTGATTTACTCACAACATTATTAATCGAGTTTCACATTCGATTTTGTTTAATTAGGTTCAGCAACAATTTGATTTAGCTATAAGCTATTATGCTCAAATGCATCGACCTGCTGTTGCTGATATAGATAATCGTTTCTCATTCTTTTTTCACAACACCTGCTACTACCAAGTATTTACCTAGTCAAACTGGCCAAACACAACAAGAAGTATATTGCTAATTTTTTTAATAGTTTACTCTTAGCTTCAATAATGATTTACCATATTGTTGAAGTTTTAATTTACCTAAGTATGCATATGTTTTATTTGTTCATAAGTTGTGTATTCAAAGTTTTGAACGATGCAAATTGGGTTCAATATTAGATTTTGATGCATTTCTTTCTTGTATTTGCTAATAATCCAAGTCCAACTTGATTTGAAATTGTTGCAGCGATGATATGATGGACTGAAATGAAAGTGTCAATCTAGGGAATAACAAGCAACTAATGGCATCATCAGTTAAGGTGGACAAAACTATGTTGACATCTATTGTCCATTGAGATTCATATGAGGTTATGTGTTTTGGAATCAAAGGATCAATTATTCTTATACAAATCTCGTCCAACCTTCTTTGGAACCTTTTCTTATGGTCTTTCAGTTGCTTTTAGGCTGACACAATAAATCAATGATGAAGAGCTGCTATTGCGACTGGCAATAGCTGGGTTAAAGATCTGTCTATGTAATTGAGGGTTGAGACGCAGGTTATAAAAGCATATTAGCGATACTAGGTGCTATGATTTCACTTGTCTATGTAATTTATGTACTTAACACCTTCAGATACCATATTATAACTATTGTCATCAAATTAATCAGTGATTCATTTCTGATTGAATAGTTAATGCAAGTAAATGTAAATTGGGGAAACCAGCATACCTACGAAACAAGATATCATCACCAACCTCAACAGCGATTGGAGAATCAAATTTTGGCATAACTTTCAACTAAAATATGGAAAAGGATGGAGTACCTGGGGCAGTAATAATAAAGAGCAACCATCATTCTGATTTTTACTTGAAGAGTCTTACTCTTGAAAATTTTCCAGCTAAAGGAAACATTCATTTTGATTGTAAATCTTGGGTTTACCCTGCTAAGTACTACAACTATGACAGGGTCTTCTTCACTAACAATGTAAGTAATGATACCACTTTTCTCTTTACAGACTGCAAAGTTTAGGACTTATAAGATTGAATAATCCTTGAACTAGTGTTTACTTCAACCTTAGCATCTTGCCTGAGGTTAAGGCTTAGAACTTATAAGTTATCGCTAGTATCGCTTGCCTGAGGGAGACTTACAAAATGGAGGAACCGTCTTAAAGATCTGTTAGGATTAGCACAGGTTTGCAATAAATAACATGAATATCTTTAGCAACTGCAATGTCGTTATTACTATATATGTATATGTTGTATGATTATTGTTTTCTATTTTATTTTTGAATAGCTTTTAGCAATGTTATACTGTTCACGGTCATGCAATTAAGGGTATCGGTAATGACGAGTGTTACAATATAAGGTCCAAGTCCAGTGTAATTGTTGTGCAGGTATGTTCCGTAACATTTCTCCAGGTTTAAAAAGGTCTCAATGCACTAATAAAACTAGTAGCCTTAATTACTACTTATATATCTTTATAATGAAACAATGTAGGAAACACACAAGCGACTTGGATCAGGAAAAATAAACCAAAGGTATCTTACACGTTACCGTATGCAACTGTGTGATAGTTATAAGCATCGCTTATAAGAAACTATTGAATATTGTTTCAGGTAATATTTATTTTTAAATAGTATACAAATTTATCATTATACACTGTATTTTTTAGTTTCATCATATGCGTTATTTGTTAAACTTTCAGTCATCCAATTGTCATTTTCAGCTACCACTAATCCATGTAAAACAATAAAGCCTATTTCTTAAATTTATTTGACTAAAGACAATTGAACTTTAGTAGTTTTGCTCTAATGATAGGTAGATGAATACAACAAAAGGAAGAATGAAATTCACCCATAAACAGAAAGAAAAGTCAAGACAATTCTATAAGCTCATCATCTGTCACACCTAACTAAGATAATAGTATTCTATTATGATATTTATATTAGGAGCTATTGGGTTGTTTTCCTTCATTGCAACTTAGATTTAGAAAAGGGAAAAATTAAGGAAAGAAAATGAACTTTTGAGAATGTTGCATAGAAGTAAAAGAAAATGAAAATAAGTTACCACCAAACACTATTTAGTAACTGTTCTTCAAAACTTAAGTTATGTTTTTTGCAATAGGAACTCTACTTCTATTAAATTTTATACATCATTTATTGATAATTAGAAATTTGCGTTTAAAAATATTAAATCATCATCTCCCTTGTACATTCATACTTTTTAAAAATCGAGCATTTATATTGATTACTAGTGCTATTGGTCAAGAAATGATATCTCTGGGAGATAAATCAGTTATGCCATGCGTTATGAATTTACTTTTTAAATCATCTTATATCATAATGATGAAATGTGTTAACACGTAATTGTTGAATATCACTAAAAAGCAAGGACAAAAGGTTTGCAAATTCAATAGGAAATAAGAGTAAGTAATTGAGGGCATTACACTAATTTTGAAAGAAATCAAGGGTAAAGAGAAAGTTTGGAGAAATAAGAATAAGTAGTTGAGCACATTATACTAATTCTGAAGAAATGGGTGCAAATTCAAAATTTTAAAAAGAACAACGTCATATAGAGAAAGGATAAAAATCAATAGGAAAAATTGATAGATTAAGAAGTGTAATGTCGAACATTGGAATATTGTTCATATTTGTCGATTCTTCATTCTCATCTTAATTAAAGCGAGTGAAGCGAGTGGGTGTGTGATATCAATTTGGTATTTGATTTCTATTTCTAGTTCCTATGCCATGATCAATATAATAAATAATAGGGATAGTATATTATATTATAAAGGCATAATCCCATAGTGTGAAGGTTTTCAGAGAAACAGAGAAAACATTTTGGCTAAGAAATTATGATGTGTTGTTGCATCCCTCTGTCGAGTTGAACTTGGTTATGCCATACTGAAAATGGTGTCAATAATATTGCGGTATAAAATATCTTTAAATTTGATTGAAAAGTGCTGTATATCTATAGGTTATTTGTTATAAACTGAGATCATTTTATTGTTAAACAATGCTGAGCAATTATGAATTTTACCGTGTAATTTGGTTCTGAATATCGGTGAAAGAGAGCTAATTATTCTACTGTTAACGACGAGTTAATGCAAACAATGACTAATGTAGGTTAAGTGTGAAAATATTCTTATTTTACTAAGTGATTATTTGTTTGGAAGGTTTGGTGGGGTTGCATCCACCGCATCATCTGAAATTTATATTAAAGACTCGTTTAGTTTGTAAAATAAAGAAATAACTGCTTGAACCTGAAATAACGCGTGTTACATCATTTAGTAAATCCTTGAAATTGATTGTTTGATACATAATCACAGGGTAAATAAATTCTGTGGTAAATGCTTTTCAACTCACAACTACCTTCTACAGACTTCTGTACCATTTCTTCCCCGCTATTCACTGTTTTCCTAACAATGTTGTTAGAGAGTTAGATCACATTTAGCTGTATATCACCCTATCAACATTGCTCCTCAATTTCTCTGGTCAACAATACGATGTTACTTTCTAAACAGGTGGTGAAATATATGAAATAAAAAGTCTGTTAAATTATAGATTTGTACATAGATATTAGCTAGTATATGACTAGTAAAATAGACTTAAATTTAGGTAAGCAGTTAAAGTAAATTGCTAGCACAATATCTTAACAGTTATGTATACTAACGTATGCGAGGTCGAGATAAGTTTAGGTCTTAGATAATGACACTAAAATTAGATTTAACACGTCCATCATAGATGCTATAACAAGTTAATACCAAGACTAAGTTAACAAAAAACAATTACCACAGAGTTTTTTCTATACTTTTGGGTTAACAAACTGATGTTTGATTGATCCATATCTTTGATAGATTGTTTCAACACTTCATTATTCAGAACTTACACTAGAGCTTAAAAATTCCTGAATTCTGCAACATTATCTTCATGAACCAATAGCAATGAAATAATGCGATATGTATCAAACTACTAAGTTCCAAAATTCTAATACACCGGTCCAGTTTGGATAGCATAAGATTACAATCCAATTATTGTAATCATAATTTGTGTTAATTCCAAATTCGTTTGCTATTGGTCCAGTTTGGATTAACTTTTTGATAATGGTGGTTGTTTGAATGAGATGATGTGTATTGCATTGATAATGAACTTAAGCATAGACTTGTAATTGAGTTGAAGTATTGTTTAGCAAGCTGACTATTGCATGGTGAATGAGTGATACAGGTACTGACTAGGCTGCTACAAGCAGACTGTTATTTGGTGAATGAACATGCTGAAATAGTCACAGACTTGACTGCTGCAAGGTGAATGAATATGCTGAAACATCAGAATTTATTTATTTATTATGTTGAAACATCAGAATATGCTGAAACATCAGAATTAAACTAACTTGGCATTGATATAGGCTAATAACAAGAAGAGCTTTTTTGTAAGTGTGCCTTCATAGGTAATCATTTCATCATTATGATGTTGGCGATCGTATTATTTATGTATGGGCTGGATTTGCTGGTGATGATGCACCAAGAGCAGTATTCCTAAGCATTGTCGGACGTCCTCGCCACATAGGAGTAATGGTTGGAATGGGACAAAAAGATGCTTATGTATGCGATGAAGCACAATCCAAAAGGGGTATCCTTACCTTAAAGTACCCCATTGAGCATAGTATTGTCAGCAACTAGGATGACATGGAGAAGATTTAGCATCATACATTCTACAATGAGCTTCGTGTTGCTCCTGAAGAACATCCTGTGCTTCTAACGGAGGCTCCACTTAACCCAAAGGCTAATAGAGAGAAGATGACTCAGATCATGTTTGAGACATTCAATGTCCAGCCATGTATGTTGCTATCCAGGCCATGTTGTCACTCTATGCTAGTGGTCGTACCACAGGTCTGTATTATATTTTTGGTTAGCAATGATCATATTTGTCCAGTAGGTAATAATATACTTTATGAGACTTCAATAAGGGAATTGCCAAGTGACATCTTCATAGAACAATCTGGAAACATCTTTATACTAGCATTGGTGTCTAAATTGACCTTTTATTAAATATATTTGTATGTGTCAAACAAGTGTTTAATAATTGATATGTCAAATCGTGCATTGCTATTTAGTGCTTGAAGAAGTATTTATGTACACATTTAGCGATACTAATTTTGTGTCTGAGCGACATTCAAAATAAGATTACCACCTTGGATCAGTTTTTGTATTTCGTGTACTATATGATAACCAAAATAATTTCTTTGTCGGTAAATTTTAACTGAACAAATTTTTGTGCATTGTGAGTTTGCTATAGGGTAGAATTTGTTAGAACACACTCTCATGTAAATTGATGCTTGTACATGAACAAAATTGCAAATAAAACTAAACTGCGCCGAGCTGATACTTTTAAAGACATATCTAATTATTCTAATAATACGACTCTAAAGCTAATGGACATAAGGCATCCATTTACTTCACTGTATCATGTATTAACATATATCCCTCTTTTTTATACATCAGCCATGATTTGCTAAATATCACCTACTTTTCTTCTTTCTTCAAATGTTTACCAATAAAATGTCCACATATAACGTATATTTATCCTATTTCCCACAGGCATTGTGCTAGATTCTGGTGATGGTGTGAGCCACACTATCCCAATCTATGAAGGGTATGCCTTTCCTCATGCCATCCTCCGTCTCGATCTGGCTGGTCGTGATATCACAGACTCTCTAATGAAGATCCTAACTGAACGTGGGTACATGTTCACCACTACAGCCGAACGAGAAATCATCAGGGACATTAAAGAAAAACTAGCTTATGTATCCGTAGACTACGAGCAAGAACTCGAAACCGCTAAAAGCAGCTCTACTATCGTGAAGACATATGAGCTCCCCGATGGACAGGTCATCACTATTGGAGCTGAGAGGTTCAGATGCTTAGAAGTACTCTTCCAACCTTCGATCATCGGTATTGAAGCAGCTGTCATTCATGAGACGACTTATAAGTCCATCATGAAATGTGATGTGGAAACCAGAAAAGATTTGTACGGCAATATTGTGCTCAGAGTCTACTATATTCCCTGGTATTGCTGATAGGATGAGCAAAGAGATTACGGCACTTGCACCTAGCAGTATGAAGATCAAGTTTGTTGCCCCACCTGAGAGGAAGTATAGTGTTTGGATTGGTGGCTCCATCCTTGCATCGCTTAGTACTTTCCAACAGGTATGGTTTTGGTGTACTACCTTTTGTTTTTCTAAGAGACGTCTTTTACTAAAAAAAGCTTTACAAAAAATTAGTGCACTAACTATTTGTAGGTAAATCTATTAATTTGGCTAAACTAGGTATGTCAAATGCACAAGGAGGTTGTTCAACCCTTCTTTATCAAAGTTTTTCTCATCTGTACTAATACATGTTTGGAAATAATGTTAGCCCTGGTCTAAAAATTTCCTAATACGATCATCAGTATTTATTTATTTATTTGTTTCTTATATGAGATGTGGTATCTTGCCATCCTGATGAAGTTGCATTAGCTGAATCCTTGAACTTGGAATATTTCTAACAAAAGTTATTTTTATAATGCAGATGTGGATATCAAAGGCAGAGTATGTTGAATCTAGTCCTTCCATTGTTCATCGCACTTACAGGTATGAACTTTGTATTGGAAGAAAAAAATTTATTTCTCAAAAATTTCACACTTACAGGTACACGAGCTTAACAGCTTACAACTGAAATTCATTATTTAAATCTAAATGCATATTGCTGGCTCAAATGGGATTGTAATAATCTTGCAGTTTTGTGCATGTGCATAACTGACAATTGCACATTTTAATAATTTCTTCAGTTCTATCTAATCTGGTACCCTGACTAATCCTTATGTTTCTCACTCAAATTATCGTCATGCCATTCCATACATGCTAATTAGTTGCTTCCATCTTATGTCACTTAGTTAGCATTCTTTACTTCAGTAGTTTGATTGATCATCATGATATTCAGTTCACATTTCATATTCAGTTCATAGTCCGTTGGCTTTAGAATATTGCTGCTCCAGTTGTCATTATTGTTAAACGCTATTTTATTGCTTCATTTTCTATTCAATTTCTTTGTGAAAGTCATTGCTTGCAGTTGTATTAGTCTTTGTTTCAGCTAATTGCATATGTCAATGCATACTGCCAATACAACAGTCTAATCCTTTTTTGCATTATATTCAGCTGGATACGACAGAACTGGTCACCATTGTTAATTGGTTGCTTCATTCATCTCCTCAGCCCACCTGCTCCATTCTCGAACAAAGGATTATTCAAGGCAAAATCTTGGAAAAATATTTGGTGTTGTTGGAAGGTTTTGATATAAACTTCAACGATTCATATCCCAATAAGTAATTTTGTTGGCCATAATTTATTATTTTCTGCATTATGTTTAACATGGTAAAGAATATAAGAACAAAGTATTATAAAGATATTATGTAAATATGGATATGTTTATTATATATAATGTGTTGAACTATTTAAATGTGTTTATATGATTAATGTTATTGTTTCATTTGAATATGTTTTATACATCTCAGCTAATTCAAGGGTCTGTTCTAGAAAATTAATAAAAATATATGGCTTTCTACAGGGTTTTATCTATGCTGTGAAAAATCTTTTTGCAGCGTTTTAAAAACGTAGTAATTTACTTTCGCAGCGTTTTAAAAACGCTGTGAAACACATTCGCAGCGTTTGAAGAATGTTGTTTAACAACGAACTATAGTAGGGTTAGGACATATTGCAGCATTTTTGAAACGCTGCAAAAAGGCAAAACGCTGCAATATGGAATATTTCTTACAGCGTTTTCAAAACGCTGCAATATATTCCGACCCTATTACAGCTTGTTGAAAGAGAGCGTTCTTCATAACGCTGCGAAAGCATTTCACAGCGTTTTTAAAACGCTGCGAAAGGCCATTTTTGTTGTAGTGCACTTTAGACTTATGGAATTTGGTAATGGTCAAAATTCCAACCTCATCCACATTCAACTTTATAGTCTAAATACAAAATCCTTGGTTCAGTTATAACAATTATTATTAACCGAAACGCTCTGGCCAGAGACTTTGTTTGAATTGACTTGAGCTGACTATGATACTAACCGCATATAACCAGGAGACGAATCCTCTCTTAAATAGTGCTTCACTTCCAATACTTCCACTCGACCCACCTATAGTCACTCGATGGATGCCATGCCATGATTTGGCTATAATGAAAGCGTAGCTTTCATATTGACGATCCACAATATTCTCAAGTCGAGAGAACTGTGTAAATCAGTCACATCGATATTTTCTGTTTGACCTTAGTTATATTAACCAACACAAAACTATCGAGTGAGTCACTCCATAGTTATCCAATAACTATTAGTACGTAACCCCTAGGTGCCCCCATCAGTCATGAGTAATACACTGCCCAACATTTGGAGAGCGTTACGTACTCCAGTCTCAATGGATCCATCGATATCCAGTCTCGATGCATCTTGACTACGAACATGTAAAATGGTATATTTGTTTCGTTGTGATAAATTACTCACGGTTACAACACTTTGTAACTACTATCACAAAATATTCCGTTTATGGATTTTTCTATTAAATATACTTTTAATTAAGTTAATTAATTTATATAATCACATTATATCAAGTATATAATAGGAAGAAAATACCTTTTTTCAAATAAGATTGGTCAACGAGTTAGATATATGTAATAAATTACATAATTGCCCCTAGGGCATACCCCTAACTCTATCAATCTCCCAATTGCACTTGAGGTCAATTATGGAATCTAATTCCAACTTCTCTAATCAGTTTTCTCAAAACCTATTACGTCAGTCCCTTAGTGAATGGGTATGCTATTATGTTTTAATTATCTACTTTGTTGATTAACTCTCTCTTACACTGATAAACTGCCTTTATCATGTGGAACGATTCGAAGTATGTCTTTCGACTTCTAGTGAGCTTTAAGTTCTATCATGACCAATTTCATGACATTGTTATCTTATAACAATATTATGGGATTCCCAACATTTGGAATCACCTTTGGCTCAATTATAAATTTGTGCATTTATATCTATATACATTGGTTTATTGTAGCACTATTCAAGTTAATGTTCTCAACATTTCGTTGAATCGACCAAAATCACTTTTATTTTGAAACATTTTCAAATTAAAGATTTTAACTTGAATTTTATCATTTGACTTGTTATACTCAATATCACTTATAAAAGTTTGTGTCCAAACGTTCCATCATAACGAGTTCGTTATTTCTATAAACGATTCTCTAGTATTTCATAAATACGCGAGAACACCTCAAATAACCATTTAGTGATATCAATTTGGATTTTATATTTGCTCCATGTATCAAATACATAAACAAAACAAAATATCATACACAACATAACCTGTATGATAATTCCTATTTCTAATGCATAAGGAATCCAACTTACATGTTCTCCTTTTAATAGGGTGCTCTTGTATATCGTTTTGGTACAATCCCTATATCTTTTATACTCACTGTAAAAGACATCATTTACAATCCAAAATTGAGTATTAAAACAACTAAAGTTGATTTTAAAATAAGCATATTGTTGAAATCAACAAGTAGTTGTTTACTTATAGTTTAGAAATATCAATGTACCTTTTAACGTTCTTTCTTATGAACACACGCTTCCTCTGCACTTTGATTGAAAATCACACTATTTGATATTTCTATCAAAATACTTATTCAATCTTGATGCTTATAAAATGATACATTTGTATCATTTCTTGGATCATATCCAAAGATTCACAAACCCAATATCGCTCCCACTGACTTCGAGGCATTTTTGGTTAATATGTGTAAACGACTTACCCTAAATCATTATTTAGAATTTTTTGTTTCAATACATAAGTACGAAACACTAAGTCTTATCGAGCGATAATTTTGTGAGTAAATCTGAATTAACTTGAGCATGTTGAATACCGAACCTGTTATGCTAATTTCAACAATTGAAATATGCGATATTATTCTTATCAACATTGCTTTATTTAATTCCAACCACATTAGTCTTTCCAATAAAAACACAATCTTGGCCGATGGATCACATCTCTTTAGTTACGACCACTAAAATCATATTTTGATAGCGTACTTGGAATTCTTTCAGATCTGCGCATCATACCATATAGAGTCAACAATTTTAATGGTTTAATTGAACAAACGAGGGTTTTGTATATTTTAGACATTAATAAGAAACTCATTATTTATCTTCGATGTACGAGAATACTTATTAGACATTATAATGCTATGTGTTCATTTAGGTTAGTTAATTTCACTTCATCTCATATGATCAGTTCTATCTATGCATCGGATCCAATTCCATTTAACTACCAAAAATTTCTCAAAGAAATTCCTTCACAATGAAGTTGATATATCTTGAAACAATAATCGTTTCTTAGTGCAAATAGAATAGGGATTCATAAATATGTAATTTGATGACAGACCTTTCCAAAAACTTTTGGAGATTCATACAAGATCCCTCATGAACAATTATTACGTGCAATCTTTCGACTCGCACAGCCTACTAACTCCTTGGCCTTGGATATGTTGGGATTTCTTACAAACCCTTATCTTGTATGATTTGGTAAACTGTTGTTTAGATGAAATAATATCAACCTTATGTACTAATATTAAGTACATGACCTTATAGAAAGAAACTAACTCAACTTCACTCACAATTAATCGTAAATTGTCCAACAATGTCTGATTACTCCTCATCGATGCATCATTATGTTTCACATGGAGGAGTGATTTTGAGATTGAATCTATATTTATTTTTAGGTACATTTGGAACTCTTTCCAATATACTCACTTATTCGACCAAATCAAATCATTTTATTCTATTCCATGTTATTTTATTTACTTTTCTTTTATATTCTATGATTTTATCATAACTTACTACATGTGTATCTAATGCACATGTTCGTGTTGGTAATAAATCATCGATGAATATAACAAAGTATGTGGAACCCTTTTGTTATTAATAGACTTGTGATTGCATACATCAATATGTATTAATTCAAAGAGTTCATCAACTCTTATGATGATCCCACTGAATGGGTGCATAGCCATTAATTGTTTGAGATATAATTAACCTGTATCATACGATTCATAATCATATACTAAAATTATTTCTCAAAACTACGGCTTAGTATATAATTCAAAAACAACTGTAAATAATATTAGATACATATGTATTTTTGTTGCATCACTTTTACCATGAAAACAAATTCCATAATATAGTTCTATTTCATAATGAATATTCATAATACTCATATTGTAATATAGTTATATCTATTTTTCAGTCAATACCAAAAAAATAAACATTATTTCACAAATAATGTTCGGTACATTTTACGAAAATAATTTTCGTAATTTGATGCAATCATTAGGTGCTATATGGCATGCTCCCACTATTTCCGCCATTACTATAATAGCGTACTAAATTTAGAGGTCCACTATTCACTTAATATTGTTAATATTGTTTACTTATTTCATATTCTGCAACTAGTTTATAGAGGAGAGTTCTTTGATTAAATATCTTGAACTCAAAGAAATAAATGTTATAGAAAATAATTTTCTATATGAAAATACATTTCGGAATAAAAATCATATTTCATATTCCAATATTAAGTATCAGTTATTATTACAATTCTTGTTTTCAATGTTTCTTTATGAAGCAAAAGTGACTGTTCATTCTCTTCATTCCAACTTTACCTTAAATTACATCTATTCTTATACATTCGTTTTTCTTTCAAATGGTCAAACTATTCAAAATAAAACCTTACTACAATATCATAACAAACCTTTTACAAAAGCGCATTCGATTATTCTTAAGGTTTAAGACATCAAATATGTTGCACTTTATGTAAACCGATCAAGATGACATTTCAACGATCGAGTTCTTAGATGTATCTTGTAGTTTATGGTCTTGTGTTACATTAACACAATATGATCCTTTTGAAATCATTCAAGTTGAATACATGATCTTAAAATACTGTTTATTGGCTTACTTCGAATGAACTAACTTCATCGAAATATTGTACCCACTAAACTATGACTGTTCACCATATAACATTTATATGTGAAAGTACATGGATCAAATATCCATAGCCTTGAATTGCATTTAGAGTTCATAAACTCATAAAATGCAATACATGGTCTAAACCAAATAAACATGTAAGTGACCAACTTACGTGTAACGTCAACGGGTTTTTCGTGCTCGAAAATCGACATCCATACTTTACATCGTACTCGAATGCCATAGATTCGACCGTTCAAATCCGAGTCGCCGGAGCTTATAACACAATTAAGTATAACAACACAGCGGAAGAAATGAATAATACATTGATATACAACACTGATACAATTGATACAACAGAATGATAAAATGAATATCAATATACATCGGAGATATGATACAACAAATAGTAGCGGAAAGAAAATAGATAACACCAGCAGGGGATAATCTCCATCTCCAAAGCGCCAATCCAGAAATAGCTCAAACTCCCAATAACGATACACCAAGATAAGCAAGTGCAGTCCGATCCAAAGACTGAACTAGCTCCAGAAAATCAACTAATCCTGACTATCTGAAAAACCCAACTCTAGACTACCCGTGTAGAAAAATTTTGAGCATCCAGAGTTTAGGAAAGAAATAATAAACTTCGGATCAGTCATGGGACTGGTGTGAGCAACAAAAACAGTTTATCTTTAAAAACAAATAGCAAGAGAATTTTAAAGTCAATTCGCAATGCTTTTAGAAAATGAAGCTACCATAAGACCTCCCGCCACACACACAATGCAAACGCAGAATTGGAGGAGATTTCTTCTTATGATAGTCAAACATGCTTAATACGCAGATTCTTTTCAATGTTATTTTTATAAGTGCAAAGTGCAGAAACTTTTTGAAAGTATAATATAAATCTTAGCCAGCATAGACATTCCGAACTATGCCTACTATAGCTACCATCTAAACAGTGGTGACCACCATAAGTAAATGGCAGGTTCTACAACTAATACCGTACACAGTTCGTATTGGAAGATGGATTTCCAACAAATGGTCGGGCCAAGGAACTTCCCATTGCCACATAGGTACGCCTCTGGAAAGACGCCCCGAGAACCTAACCGGATCTCTGTCAACACAAGGCCGGGTTACCCCTAACTGGGTAACTACTGACACGAGTATGCCATCCCCCGGTTGTAACCAACCTTTAACCGGGGCCCCAGCAACAATCACAAAGTAAGATATAAATATGTTTGCGATATCCACATAAGTTAAGTATCTGGGCTCCATACCTGTAATACCCCAAAATTTTGTGAAAAATCATTTTTATAAAATGATTTAATTTTTGAATATTTAGATTTAAATATGGTGAAATTTTTGGGAATAAATAGTGTGCAAGGATATGTGGGCACATGCACACTGGAAATGACACAAGGAAAAGATTCAAAAATTTCTGGAAAAAGAAATGATGATAATAAAATAAATAGACTGAGCAAGGAAGCATTTCAAATGTGATTTTGAAATATAGATTATTAATCAAATTAAAGATGTTTTTTTATGTATGAAAAATTAAATATTCCCAGTAAAAAAAAAGATCAAATAAAAATATGTACACTTATGCACCTGTATATTTTCTGTGAGCAGAAAGTGTTAAAGCAAAACAATAAAAAGGAAACATTAAAAATGACATGAAATGTAATACAAGTCAATATGCTTGTGTAGGCAAAAATAGCAAAGGGGATTCTCAGAAATAATTAAAATATAAAATATGGTAGTCACACTTTTAACATGACTAGGTGAGTGGCCTTTTTCTGAAAAAGTAAAGGGAAGAAAATACTGCCTCCAACTAATTATTATGGCCGGGGTATTAAGGAGGAAAATGAATGAAAAATGCATGAAGATGGTTAGGTCAGAAATGGAATTTTGTTTTAACAAAACCCTAGTGGAAAAATGCATATAAATAGGCAGTTTTAGCCAGTAAAATTATCTTTACCCCGAGCTGCACAAAAATAAGGAAGGAAGAAAAATATTGGAAGGAAGGAGAAAACACTCATACAAGGATTTTTCTGATTAATAAGAAGAAATATTTAGGTGAGTAACCTCACTGAGTTCATGGCATTAAGACCTGAGATGAGGCAGCCACTTTTTATATTGCCATTTATATATTTCTGGTTTTGATGTGTATGATTTCATCAATGCCTTTTGGATGTCTTACTTTAAATCTAATATGATTTAATATGGATGTTTTTTTTTGTGATCTTTGCTTTGTTGAGACATTTGTCTTTGGATGTGTATCATTACTGTTTTATTTTTACTCAAAAATGTTAAAGTCCAGAATCTTAAAATTATATAGAGAATACTCTCAACTGTTATAGATCTATGGCATGGAAACTTAAAAAAAAATGTTGGGAGCTGCATTATACCTGGTATAAGTGCTGAGGCTTGAGAAGAAAGATGTTAAGGGTGCAATAGAAATTTTCTAAGTGCTGGGCCCTTAATCAAAAAAAAAACTCACAAGCTAAAATTATGATTGAACCAGATCCTGAATCTGAATCAATCATAAAGGCTTGCAGATCAATATAATAAGAACATGCCATGCCTCCTTTACAGTTGAAAATATTCTTATATTTTACTGAGATCAAGACATATTGACCCCATTTAGGAAATAACTGTCGGCTTATTTATGAGGAGAACTATGCTAGGAAAGATTATGGATGTTTCCATGATTGCAGTGGCATGTTCACTTAGCATATTTGATGATAGGATTTAAGTCAACACACTAGTAAATAAACTAGGGAAGGGAAGGCCAAGAAGGCTGCTAGAATGCTTGTCATATTTGAAGTATGCAAGTTGGCACATGGTTTGTTTAAACCCTGAGATCTTTGTGCAATGATGTGAATTAGTTCATTGCAATGTGTCCCTGTGATTCCTTAATAGCAGATGAGGCAAGGATTTAAATTGAATTATACAACCTGTAAATGAAGAAATAGGAATATGTATATTTCTTAGGTTGGTTGGTATGGAACTATGATGGTTCCAGTGAATGCAAATGTTGCAAATAGATAATTATTTTTGCATGGTTATGTATGCAAGTGTAAGAATGATAGATGAATATATCATACCAGAATCTACTTATTTATACCATGTTAAAGTAATTGGATGCAGAAATTTGCTTAAATAACTAGTTGGTACTCTTACATTCTCTGTTACTTAATATCATGAATGTATTGATGTTACTCATACCAGATCTTAGATCTGACCCTTGTTTGCTCATGGCATATGGGGTGTCTCATTTTAAAATGAGGCAGCCACTCATGCTCTTTCAGGGAACGCAGGCACTAAGTAGAAAATGAAGTTATGGCTATTATGGAGGAGTGAATGAACATGCTAGCTAGTTTCAATAAGAGCTTAAATTGATTATATCTGCATGTATTCAGGAAAAAGAAAAAATTTTATGTTTCTAAGATTTCCAGTCATGTAATGAATATTCTATGGTTAGTGATCAAGTTGCTCTTATGTTCTGTAAAGTGTCAGATTAAATTAGTTGTTCTGTCGAAATTATTGTGTGTTAAGGTTTGATTTGTTTTGAAATAGTGTCTGGAACATAAACAAGAAAAATATGCTCAAGTATTAGCTATGAAAATTTGGTAAGGAATATACAGATATGTGAGCAATTGCTTTGCAATTATATTATGCATTGGACAATCTTTAGTTATTTTAAAAACACTAAGTTTTGGAGTAAATTTAGAATTTACCTTGAAAAATACCTTTAAGTATCTAATTGTTTTTCCTCTGAATTATGTCTACAAATGGTTCAGGTCTACTTTCTAAATTGTTTTGAGAAAAGTAATTGAGGTATGATGTAAATGACTGGCATTTCAATTGCCATGATCAGGTACCTGGCATGACACAGGGCATACGAGTTAACCAGCTTCAAATGAGTGAAGTTTTGATTGATTATGTCTGGTTGTGTTTTGTTAGTAAAAATGCCTTTCAAAAAGCTTTAGGTCATTTAGTACATGTTTTACCATAACCAATTTTCAAAGTCATAACAGATATACCATCTGGACAGGCTTGCACAAGCAAACCTGGAATTATTCTTATGAATATTTTTAAGTTCAAATTCTTGACATAGCAAATCTTATGCAAATACACAACTCACTATTTGTCATGTGGGCTAAGATTAAGGCAAACAAGTCACATAGATTGAATCTTAAATAAGAAAGTTTTTAGAAAATACATAAGTGGAAAATGATAAGTGAATATATCATTTCTGGTCTTAGCCAAATATCAATACCTTTGACCCATGATCTGAAATAAAAATCTCAAGAATCTTGAAATTTAACTGACATGGTAAAATTGATATTAAAAACTATCAATTAGAATGAGCAAGTTCATATAAATATGCATAGGAATTACTGACTTATTACAAATATTCAAAAGTATATAGTAATAAACTTTAGGCAGAATTGCTAAAATCCAAATCAAACAGGATGCTCTTGTACAACAAATATAAATAAAGTATATACTCTGAATTTAAACAAGAGGAACACATACATCTTCATATGTATGTGTATATTATTAGAAATACACTGATATATTTATATTGGTTAATTATTTTGATCCTGGATATATTTTGTTTATTGGAAAAAGAAAATGGCCCTGGGAAATATATTTGTAATGAATGATATATCTATATATCATCTCTGTAAAAAAAAAAATCCCTATGAAATTAAGGTAGAAATAGGAGGGTCATTTCAGTTGGTATCAGAGCACTTGGTTGCATTGATTGCTAAGTAATATAGAAATGTATTATGTCTGTTTGTTTTGGATGAAATAATTTAGATAAGAAAATAGAAATTATAGAAGTACTCATAATATACTAATACCATTTGCCCAGAATTTAGTTAGCAGACCATGGTAGGAAGAGGATCTCATCACAATGCAGGACCCAGTGCACCTCAAATGCTTGATATGCAAGAATTTGTGAGGGTTTTAAGAGAAGGGATTGGGCATAGGCCTGAGAACCCACATGAAGAGCTTTCAAAACTACTAAAGACTTATTCCAATTTGGGAGGCAGGAGTTTTGAAGGAACTGAGAATGTGATGGAAATTCAAGCATGGTTGAGAACACTTGATAGGATTTTCAATGACATGCAGTTAGATGACCAAAGGAAGAGGCAAGTAGCTTCAAGACAACTGAAAGGGGTAGCTTTAAGCTGGTGGGAGGTGATCATAGCTGGAAGAAATGAAAATGAAATCACTTGGAACCAGTTCAAGGAGATGTTGGAGGCAAGATTTGTACCAGCATCAGCCAAGACCACTTTGCTTGAAGAATTTATCAAACTTAGGCAGGGAACTTTGAATGTCACCGAATACACTCAAAAGTTTGAGGGGCTATCCAATTATGGAGCAATGCTAGTGGCAGATGAAGCATCCAAAAATGATAGGTATATAAAAGGTCTGAACCCAGGACTTAGCAGAGCTATGCTACCATATGCAGATAGAACTTTTGATCAAGTAATTGATCTGGCCTTGAAACTGGAACAACATGACAAAGAAAGAGAGAAATATAGGAATTTTAATTGCAACAACAAGAAGGATAAGGGAAGATATCACCCTTATGATAAAAAGAAGGAGGAGGCAGACAACAGGAAGAGTAAAGACACAAAAGCCAATGATACTAAGAAGAAATTGGTTTGCCATCATTGTGGTAAAGAAGGACACATCAAACCAAGGTGCCCAGAGTTAAAAGGAGGAGCCTTCAAATGCTACCTATATGGGAAAGAGGGGCATATGAAGTGGAACTGTCCTGAGAATAAACAGCAAGGGAAATTGGAAACTTTGGAAGGTAAAGGCAAATCTGCAGTGAAAATTGATGCTGAAAATCATGGCCAAGTGGAAGGTACATTACTCATTTGTGCCATACCCATACCAGTAGTATATGATACTGGAGCAACACACTCTTTGATTTCTTATGAAATAGTTAAAGTGTTAAAATTAAACTGCATATTGGTTGAAACCCCATTGCTTGTACAAAGTCCCCTAGGGAGTTCTAGTGTTTTGAACATGAATTGTGTGGATGTGGAGTTAAACATAGGAGGTAATATTTTTATTTCCAATTTATATGTTTTAAATTACCCAAATATAGGAGTTATATTGGGGGTAGATTGGTTAAGGCAATTTAAAGCCATAATTAATTTAGACTCATCCACCATATCATTGCAAAATTCTAGAGGCCAGAGGATCACAGTTCTATGTGAAGTAGCTAAGGAAGGGAAATTATATCATTTAGTTGACTTAGAAAAAGATCTCAGTGAACTAACCATTGAAGAAATTCCCATAGTTAATGAATACTTGGATGTGTTTGGGGAAGTTAAGGGTATTCCACACCACATACCAGTTGAGTTCCAAATTAATCTCATTCCAGGAGCAAGTCCAATAATCAAGAAACCTTATAGAATGGGGTCGAGTGAACTGAAAGAATTGAAAAATCAGTTGGAAGAATTAGAAGGCAAGGGATTTATAAGGCCAAGCAATTCCTGCTGGGGTTCTCCAGTAGTGTTTGTAAGAAAACAGGATGGTACCTTGAGAATGTGCATAGATTACAGAGAACTGAATAAAGTAACCATCAAGAATAAATACCCATTGCCTAGAATAGATGATCTCTTTGATCAACTCAGTGAAGCTAAAATATTTTCTAGACTAGACCTAGCATCAGGATTCCATCAAATGAAGGTTGAAGATTCAAGTGTTAAGTATACTGCATTTAACACAAGATATGGCTTATATGAATTTATGGTTATGCCATTTGGTTTGACAAATGCTCCTTCATATTTTGTTGATTTGATGAATAGAATATTTAGAGATTATTTAGACAAGTTTGTACTGATTTTTATTGATGACATTTTGATTTATTCCAAGACAGTGGAAGAGCATAAAAACCATTTGCATTTAGTTTTGTCAAGACTAAGGGAAAATGATTTAAAGGCAAAATTTTCAAAATGTGCATTTTGGAAAGAAGAAGTACATTTTCTTGGGCATGTTATCTCTGCCAAAGGAATATCAGTAAACCCTAATAAGGTAGTGGCAATCCAAGCATGGAAAAGGCCTAGTACCATCAGTGAGATTAGATCATTTATGGGGATGGTAGGATATTATAGGAGATTTATAAAAGATTTCTCAAAAATATCATCACCACTTACCAATTTAACTAGAAAGAACCAAGCCTTTGTATGGACAGAAAAATGTGAGCAAGCTTTTATCAAAATAAAGGAAGCTCTGATTAATGCACTAGTATTGAGAGTGCCAGAAGGAAATAAAAATTTAGTTGTGTACACTGATGCAAGTGGCTCTGGGTTAGGGGCTGTGTTGATGCAGCAAGACCAGGTGGTAGCCTATGCATCTAGGCAATTAAAGCCACATGAAACAAGATATGCAACCCATGATCTTGAACTAGCAGCAGTTGTGTATGCTTTGAAACTTTGGAGACATTATTTGTTAGGTGCCAAATTCATTTTGTACACTGATCATAAGGCACTGAAATATTTATTCTCACAAAAAGATTTGAACATGAGGCAACATAGATGGGTAGAGTTCCTAGCTGCCTATGATCTAGATATACTGTATACACCAGGCAAGACAAATAAAGTTGCAGATGCCTTGAGTAGACAACATGCCAAGGTAGCCATGTTGATGATGGAAGAATTTAAGGATTTGATTATACTTACTGATTTGGAAATTGAGGAAAACAGTGGGGTACAAATGATGCCCATTGAAGAAGATGAAGGTAAAGGAAAATTAAGTATGATATCTCTGCAATCAGATTTACTTCTTAAGATTGGGAAAATGCAGGAACAAGACCTAAACATGGTGGAAAAGAAAATGCTCATATCAAAAGGGGAGGAAGTAATAAATTATCAAGTTGATAAAAATGGTTATTTAAGGAATAAAAATAGGATATGTGTTCCAGAAAATATAGAATTGAAGGAGGAAATATTAAATGAATACCATAGGAGTAAGTACTCCATACACCCAGGTAGCACCAAGATGTATCAAAATTTGAAAAGAAATCTTTGGTGGAAGGGGATGAAGTCAGATGTGGCCAGACATGTTGCAAGGTGCATGACTTGCCAACAAGTCAAGGCAGAGACACAAAAGGCCATCAGGACTAATGCAACCCCTTAGTATACCACAGTGGAAGTGGGAGGATATATCTATGGATTTCATAGATGGTCTGCCTAGATCTAAGAAGGGAAACACAAGTATATGGGTAATAGTGGATAGGCTAACTAAGGTAGCACATTTTATCCCAGTTAAAACAGAAAGAAATGCTCCAAAATTGGCTCAAATATTCATGAAAGAGGTAGTAAGGTTGCATGGCATACCCAAAACCATTGTGAGTGATAGGGATACCATCTTCACCTCAAGATTTTGGAAAAGTTTTCAAGAGGCCATGGGGAGTGAATTGTGCTTAAGCACTGCCTACCATCCACAATCAGATGGTCAAACTGAGGTGGTGAACAAAGTCTTAGAAGATTTGTTGAGAGCATGTACACTGGACTTTGGAGGCAACTGGGAAGACCACCTCCATCTAGCTGAATTCACATACAATAACAGTTACCAAAGCACCATAGGGATGGCACCATTTGAAGCCTTATATGGCAAGCCATGTTTATCACCTATATGCTGGGTAGAGACTGGAGAAAGGGCTGTTCTAGGACCTGAATATGTTAAAGAAACTACAGAGAAAATTGGGTTAATAAGAAAAAGAATAGCAGCAGCTCAAGATAGGCAAAAGAAATTTGCAGATAGGAAGAGAAAGCAAGTGGAATATGAAGTGGGAGACTTTGTTTTCATCAAGATTTCACCTATGAAGAAAGTCTTGAGATTTGGCAAGCAAGGTAAGCTCACACCAAGGTATGTTGGACCCTATAAAATTCTGGAAAGAATTGGTTCATTGGCTTACAAATTAGAATTACCAGAGGAAATGAAAGCAATGCATAATGTTTTTCATGTGTCCCAACTTAGAAGATGGGTACATGATAAAGAAGACATTTTGGAAAAGCCTACCAAAATTCAAATAAACCCTGACTTGGTTTATGAAAAAGAGCCAGTGGGGATTATAGCCAAGGAAGAAAAGAAATTAAGGAGCAAAACCTTGAAACTAGTTAAGATCCAGTGGAGTAGTGATCCTAATGACTGCACATGGGAGTTAGAGGATAAGATTAGGATGGATTATCCTAAGCTTTTTGCAAATTAAAAGGTAATTATTTTTTTTCTGGAAAAAAAAAATTTGTTATGCATAGTTGATATGGTTGAATTTGTTTGCTTATGCATATGTTTGATAAGTTTTCAGAAAAGAAAATGATGCTTGTTATAAATGTTAGAAAAATTGTGAGGACACAATTCTTAAAAGGAGGGGTGAATGTAATACCCCAAAATTTTGTGAAAAATCATTTTTATAAAATGATTTAATTTTTGAATATTTAGATTTAAATATGGTGAAATTTTTGGGAATAAATAGTGTGCAAGGATATGTGGGCACATGCACACTGGAAATGGCACAAGGAAAAGATTCAAAAATTTCTGGAAAAAGAAATGATGATAATAAAATAAATAGACTGAGCAAGGAAGCATTTCAAATGTGATTTTGAAATATAGATTATTAATAAAATTAAAGATGTTTTTTTTATGTATGAAAAATTAAATATTCCCAGTAAAAAAAAAAGATCAAATAAAAATATGTACACTTATGCACCTGTATATTTTCTGTGAGCAGAAAGTGTTAAAGCAAAACAATAAAAAGGAAACATTAAAAATGACATGAAATGTAATACAAGTCAATATGCTTGTGTAGGCAAAAATAGCAAAGGGGATTCTCAGAAATAATTAAAATATAAAATATGGTAGTCACACTTTTAACATGACTAGGTGAGTGGCCTTTTTCTGAAAAAGTAAAGGGAAGAAAATACTGCCTCCAACTAATTATTATGGCCGGGGTATTAAGGAGGAAAATGAATGAAAAATGCATGAAGATGGTTAGGTCAGAAATGGAATTTTGTTTTAACAAAACCCTAGTGGAAAAATGCATATAAATAGGCAGTTTTAGCCAGTAAAATTATCTTTACCCCGAGCTGCACAAAAATAAGGAAGGAAGAAAAATATTGGAAGGAAGGAGAAAACACTCATACAAGGATTTTTCTGATTAATAAGAAGAAATATTTAGGTGAGTAACCTCACTGAGTTCATGGCATTAAGACCTGAGATGAGGCAGCCACTTTTTATATTGCCATTTATATATTTCTGGTTTTGATGTGTATGATTTCATCAATGCCTTTTGGATGTCTTACTTTAAATCTGATATGATTTAATATGGATGTTTTTTTTGTGATCTTTGCTTTGTTGAGACATTTGTCTTTGGATGTGTATCATTACTGTTTTATTTTTACTCAAAAATGTTAAAGTCCAGAATCTTAAAATTATATAGAGAATACTCTCAACTGTTATAGATCTATGGCATGGAAACTTTAAAAAAAATGTTGGGAGCTGCATTATACCTGGTATAAGTGCTGAGGCTTGAGAAGAAAGATGTTAAGGGTGCAATAGAAATTTTCTAAGTGCTGGGCCCTTAATCAAAAAAAAACTCACAAGCTAAAATTATGATTGAACCAGATCCTGAATCTGAATCAATCATAAAGGCTTGCAGATCAATATAATAAGAACATGCCATGCCTCCTTTACAGTTGAAAATATTCTTATATTTTACTGAGATCAAGACATATTGACCCCATTTAGGAAATAACTGTCGGCTTATTTATGAGGAGAACTATGTTAGGAAAGATTATGGATGTTTCCATGATTGCAGTGACATGTTCACTTAGCATATTTGATGATAGGATTTAAGTCAACACACTAGTAAATAAACTAGGGAAGGGAAGGCCAAGAAGGCTGCTGGAATGCTTGTCATATTTGAAGTATGCAAGTTGGCACATGGTTTGTTTAAACCCTGAGATCTTTGTGCAATGATGTGAATTAGTTCATTGCAATGTGTCCCTGTGATTCCTTAATAGCAGATGAGGCAAGGATTTAAATTGAATTATACAACCTGTAAATGAAGAAATAGGAATATGTATATTTCTTAGGTTGGTTGGTATGGAACTATGATGGTTCCAGTGAATGCAAATGTTGCAAATAGATAATTATTTTTGCATGGTTATGTATGCAAGTGTAAGAATGATAGATGAATATATCATACCAGAATCTACTTATTTATACCATGTTAAAGTAATTGGATGCAGAAATTTGCTAAAATAACTAGTTGGTACTCTTACATTCTCTGTTGCTTAATATCATGAATGTATTGATGTTACTCATACCAGATCTTAGATCTGACCCTTGTTTGCTCATGGCATATGGGGTGTCTCATTTTAAAATGAGGCAGCCACTCATGCTCTTTCAGGGAACGCAGGCACTAAGTAGAAAATGAAGTTATGGCTATTATGGAGGAGTGAATGAACATGCTAGCTAGTTTCAATAAGAGCTTAAATTGATTATATCTGCATGTATTCAGGAAAAAGAAAAAAATTTATGTTTTTAAGATTTCCAGTCATGTAATGAATATTCTATGGTTAGTGATCAAGTTGCTCTTATGTTCTGTAAAGTGTTAGATTAAATTAGTTGTTCTGTCGAAATTATTGTGTGTTAAGGTTTGATTTGTTTTGAAATAGTGTCTGGAACATAAACAAGAAAAATATGCTCAAGTATTAGCTATGAAAATTTGGTAAGGAATATACAGATATGTGAGCAATTGCTTTGCAATTATATTATGCATTGGACAATCTTTAGTTATTTTAAAAACACTAAGTTTTGGAGTAAATTTAGAATTTACCTTGAAAAATACCTTTAAGTATCTAATTGTTTTTCCTCTGAATTATGTCTACAAATGGTTCAAGTCTACTTTCTAAATTGTTTTGAGAAAAGTAATTGAGGTATGATGTAAATGACTGGCATTTCAATTGCCATGATCAGGTACCTGGCATGACACAGGGCATACGAGTTAACCAGCTTCAAATGAGTGAAGTTTTGATTGATTATGTATGGTTGTGTTTTGTTAGTAAAAATGCCTTTCAAAAAGCTTTAGGTCATTTAGTACATGTTTTACCATAACCAATTTTCAAAGTCATAACAGATATACCATCTGGACAGGCTTGCACAAGCAAACCTGGAATTATTCTTATGAATATTTTTAAGTTCAAATTCTTGACATAGCAAATCTTATGCAAATACACAACTCACTATTTGTCATGTGGGCTAAGATTAAGGCAAACAAGTCACATAGATTGAATCTTAAATAAGAAAGTTTTTAGAAAATACATAAGTGGAAAATGATAAGTGAATATATCATTTCTGGTCTTAGCCAAATATCAATACCTTTGACCCATGATCTGAAATAAAAATCTCAAGAATCTTGAAATTTAACTGACATGGTAAAATTGATATTAAAAACTATCAATTAGAATGAGCAAGTTCATATAAATATGCATAGGAATTACTGACTTATTACAAATATTCAAAAGTATATAGTAATAAACTTTAGGCAGAATTGCTAAAATCCAAATCAAACAGGATGCTCTTGTACAACAAATATAAATAAAGTATATACTCTGAATTTAAACAAGAGGAACACATACATCTTCATATGTATGTGTATATTATTAGAAATACACTGATATATTTATATTGGTTAATTATTTTGATCCTGGATATATTTTGTTTATTGGAAAAAGAAAATGGCCCTGGGAAATATATTTGTAATGAATGATATATCTATATATCATCTCTGTAAAAAAAAAAATCCCTATGAAATTAAGGTAGAAATAGGAGGGTCATTTCAATACCATGATACCACTTCTATCCAGAAGGAGATGTACATACCCTAAGGGGCGCTACCCCCTATAACCTTGCTGCATCTTTTTTGTTTCGACCATTCTGGGGTGTGAGGTTCGACGAAGTCTCATCCACAAAGCTATGCTTTGGGTCAACAGATGATCAAAGTAACGATCACAAAGATAAATGATCAAACAAATGATCATATCACAAATGATCAAACAATGATCATCACACAGCAACACTCAGCATGTCACATTACCAAATTGGGAGTATATCGCTGATAACCTTCAACTACATAACCTCTGAGCTCGTACATCTCAGAGAAGGGTGTTAAGCTAAGAGAATAAATTCTCCGCCACCAAACAGAAATGTATTTGAAAGAAATCGGCTTTATATCTCAAAGTGTAATGTCAGACATGTAACCATACAAGTCTGTTCCGGATTCGAATAAAACCGAAGGCACTTCCAAAGAAATCCTTGCAATTCGGATAATCCCTAATCATGTCCGGATTTCCCATCACATATGGAGATCTCTATACCGGGGATCAGCCAGTGTAGAGACAATCGACAAGAAACCCTTTCGTTTTCGAAAATATCCGGTCTTCACATGCTATCCATAACGTCGAATCACATATTCGGAATGGGTTATACGACACAAAGGTCCTTTCCCGGCTAAACCGAATAGTGAGCGCAATATTTAAAACATATGGATATGGGATTTCAATTAAGTCACAACTTATTACCCAAAACCTTTATTTTAAATGGTTAAACAAATTACCATTTTAAATCTTTAAACAAAAAGATTCATTTCACAAAGTTCACCCAGTTTCAAAAAGATCCATTCATAGAATTTCAAAACAATTTCTATTTCAATTAGGATTAACTCATCTAATCTTTAAATTAAAGATTTAACTTATAGCTTTCAAACTGTTTTCATAACTTGGAAATTATCTTCATTTCAAACTAGAAATCCTTTCAACACAAATTGGAAGTTCATTTCTTATGTGAAAGCTTTTGTTATTTGAAAACGGGTAGTTTTTTGTTTTACAAAAATCCAATTATATTTGCTCGAGTTAAAACCCTTGAATTAAATTCAAATTCCCAAATCAAAACCTTTAAAATGGTTTAACCCATATATAACTTGTACAGCATCTTTAATCCCTAGTTTCAAATCATAGGATTCAATTTCAAACTTGAATTCAAATTTAAATCAAATTATTTAAATTTTCAAAACTTAATCAAGTTATTCGAAAATAAGTTTTATCTTTGAAATTCCATTTCAAAAGCTTTTCACTTTAAACCCAAATTTCCAATTTCAAAATCAATTGAAATTAAAATTTCAATTTCAAAAACATCAAATTTAAATTATCTGTGACTTAACCGATTTCCATGTGAAATCCATATTTGTGTGTGTAAAGGTGTAGTCCAAGGGTTTCACACAGTAGTGCAATATCATTCAATCATCACAGATCAGAATACAGAAATATAGTTGATAAGCGGTATTAACTATCACGCTTATCTTTTATTCACAGATCACAGATATATATCACAGATAAGTAAATTACAGATCACAACATAAATCAGGATGTATCACAAAGCATCACAAATCAGGGATATCAAACAATCAAATCATCCAATAAAACCCAAACATTCATAAGTAAGGTCAGTTAATTGTCTAATTAATTCAAATCAGATTAATTTCTTATGAATTACTAAACCTGGTTAATCAACATTGATAAATTACAAATTATTTTGATTAATTATTCTTTAATCGTTTATTAATTAACCATTTATAATAAATTAATTAACCTTTAATTATAATTCATCAACCTTTAATTATTAAATAATTAACCTTTAATTATTTAATTCACCATTTAATTAATTATCTTTAATTAATAATTTAACCCTTAGTTGACTAATTACCATTTACTTAATAAAACTCCAATAAGTGATCATCCCTAACCATTTACATAAATAAATTAATCTTTGATTAATTATCTTCAAATTAATTGCTTTAATTTATTAACCATATTAATTATCCTTTCACTAATCATTTAATAAATTAATCAACTTTAATCATTTAGTAATTATCTTTTAAATTAATTTATTACCCTTAAATTAATTACCCTAATTAATAAATCATATTAATAAATTATCCTTTAAATTAATTTCACAAATTAATTGTCCTTAACCAAAAGCAGTAATTAACCTTAATTAATTACTCTTTCATTACCTCATTAATTATCAAAATCTAAATTAGATTAAGATAAAATCATTTCCTTTATTAGATACCAAATCACATATTTAGTTTAAAACATTTAATTAGGACAGTGTTTTAAAAACTTGATTAAGTTTTAATTCAAAAACTGTTTTGATCACCAACTTCCCAGACCCGAGACTTTCCACCATTTGCTTCGAGTCGTCACAAAACACCCAGACCCACGCATACACCACTGACACACGTGCACGTGCACTCACCCACGGTGATGCTTCGGCACCAGAGTCGATCACCAACAAATCCATGGTCGGTCCCTCCTTCGATCGCAACAGCCGTACCCCCAAAACGATTGCGAGAACGAAATCGACGTACTCGAATTCGAAAATGAAACCTGGAATAGAAAAGAACAATCATCACCAAAACCTGTCAACGCGCCATGCCCGCAACACCGACCATCAGAAATCGTGCAACTCTGGCCAACTACCCGTCAACCTCCCCTCTTCCATCACCCAAAATTTTATAGCACTCGGTCAACTGTAGGAAGCAAACGAATCAAAATACTCAGCCTCGACCAAACTAGGGTTACGAACTGAAAACTGCTCGCCGCCACCTTCACGATCAACTACCCACCATCACACTATTTTTCCCGCAACCACCGTTCGTCACTCCATCACTAGTCCAAGCCTCAACCATCACGAGACAGTGGGTCGCCAGAGAATGCCAAAATTTCGAAATTCGAACAAACCCATACTGCTCTTTAAACCCCCATCTAAAAATTTTGGTTCTTGCTTTAAAAATCACGTTTTAGTATAAGGTTTCAACTTACATACCTGAATTCGTGAATTAAGAAACTTGTATTTTGATCAATTTAAAGTTTTGCTCAGTTCTTTTGGTTTACAGAACAATCAACAAATTATTTTGACTGGAATAAAATTTTAAAACTTAGCTTATATTCAAACAAACACCTTCTGTTTATATTGCAGGTTATAATAGTTATCAGATTAAGAAATCAAAAGTTATTTGCAAACCTGGGACTAAAGATAAACAGGAACATGGTATCAAATGGTACAGGTATGCATTCATTCCAATACCAACATATATCCACAGGAAATCATACTCATATTCATTCCAGATATAATAAGCAACAATCTTAATACTTAAGTTTAAAAAGGTGAAGTTACTCACCGTTAAATTTTGAAGAACAGAGGCAGCTCTGTGTTTTGAATTTGCAGTACTGATCTTCTTTTAAATCTTGTTTGTTTTGCTTTGATCATTTCTGGTTTGTTGGAGTTTTTGAGATGATGCTACTTTGATTCTTGTTTTAGTTTGAGAGGAACGAACTGAATGAATGGAAGGTTGATATGTATGAGGTTGATATATAGAAAAGAAGAAGTGTTTATAGGGTGTTATTTTGTGTTGTACAGGGTATTATATTATTTAGTACAATTAGGCATGGCTACTGAATCTTGTTTTTGTGCTAGGGGTAATATCTTGTTTGTACTTTATGTTCTTACTTCTTTAACTCGGCTGATAGATATACTTTGCATTAATTATTTTTGTCCTACTTTTCCATTTTTGTTTACAGCCTACATACTTGCATCTTTATTTTCTTTTACTTTGTTCAATTCTTGCCTTACTTCCTTATTTCTTTTTAAACTTTGTTCTTGCCTTGCATACTTATTTACAGGCCGCATACCTAAATGTTTTGATTACTGAGATGATATGTCTACTTGTTTTATACACACTTAATTTTAAATCATACTTAAATGAATTTTATTACAACATACATTTTAAATTTTTATTTTCTATTCAAAGTTTAATTATCAACATCAATTTTCATCACATATTATTATTTTTCTTTTCTACATATAAATATTTATTAATATTATTTTTGTTTGTATTTATATATATTATTTAAAAGATAATGGATTGAAAATAAATACATATCAAAGGAATTACATAGGTGTATTTTTTAAATTTGATCAATTTACCAATTAATTTCGCAAAATTTTATTCAAAAATTAATTAATTATCAATTTACACTCATTAAAATCCGGGATCATTACTAATGTATTAAGTAGTTGAAATTGGGCACTTGCATGGGTATAGAAACATTATATAACATGCAATTAGAATTATTAGTAAGTTTATATTATATTTCTATTTGTCAACTTTCAATTTAGTTTGTTTATATATGTTAATTGACAAACGTTTTATCAATCATATTAAATGCACAAATTTATCATTGTATATAATTATAACATTTTATAGCATATGTTCTTACAATATTAGAAATGTTAAATGTTACCATTTCATTTTTCTAATAAGGCTCCCACTAGTCTTTTATATTTCTCCAAACCCTAAGATGAAACATAGAGTCTTACAACTTCATTAGTGGGTGTTAGGACTCATTTGTTTTGGTATTCTAACCTTGAGTTTGCTCAACAAATCATAGCCCCACAAACGATGGATAACTCCTTATCGGTTGTATCATATACAACTCCTAACCCATTTTTTCTTGTTCTAATCTCATTTCGACCTTGAGTTTGCTCAACAAATCAAAAGAGATTATTCACTCATACCTACCATATCGTGATGGCGTAAAAGTATAGTATATGTACATTGAGTTTGCTCAACAAATACATATAGTTATCTTACCTCATTTGTTCAATTTATTAATAATACTATGCAAAACATCCCTAGCTTGAGTTTGCTCAACAACTAAGGAGTATGTAAGTAATTTATTAATATATATATATGGTAGAGGACAACATTATATTGAAGATTCATAATCTTCAATATATATATTGAGTGATATCGACTTATATAATAATATATTTCTTATGAAATACCCCAGCAATTCAAGTGTCGGAGACATTAGAAATCACGGTATATGTACATTTACATATGTATTTATTTCTCAAGTCTATTTGGGTTTCTTTAATGCTCGCATTTAGTTTATACACATATCATATATGTTTTATTGTTATATAACTTTTATATTTCATATTACTTATATGATAGTCTTACGTATAATATATCATTAATTAAACCTTATCTAATTAATTTTAATCAATTAACTCTTTAATTAATTTTAAATTAGTATTCCAATATAACTTTTATATTAGACATATCTATTATAACATTATAGTGTAAACTATAACCTTTTAGTGTAACCGACATATATCATATATATGTGTATTTTATTTAATTAATTAACCTTTAATTAATTTATTCAATTAAACAATTTTTATTAAAATTTATTAATTTCAAAATTTATCTTGTATACATACACGTATACTTATGTTATCTTAAACATTTTAAAATAACATAACATATATCAACGCATGTAATACATGCATATATGCATTAATTAATTAACATATTTTATTAATTATTTTATTAATCTTATTAATATATTTAAAATTTGAAATTATTATATAAATATTTTCAAACATTTTGAAAATATCAGTATCCTTTCAAACATTTTGTAAACTTATGTATTATTATAATTTTTATAATAAACATGTTTTATTTTAAATTTAACTATTAAATTTAAAATCTTTAACATTAATTTTCAAAACAGTTTTGAAAATTAGCCCAAGGTCCAAATTAAGTTGGGCCTTTTCTATTAGGAGCAACCTTTGGGCTCACTTCACCTTTCGGGCCAGGCCGATAACCAGGTAGGACATGGTAATTGATTACCTAATTCTAATCAAAGACATTACCTTTCTAGACACCGTACTAAGTGGGCAAGCTTAATTAGTTAGCCATAATATGAATAATTTAGACTGCATAGGCTATTGGGCTCTGATACAATTGTTGGAACTGGACTAGCCCGCAACAGAAGTTATGGATGAATTTCAAAAAATTTATCCTACTGGATCTTTTATTGGGCCTATGAAGTCTAACGAAATTAGAATGTTTCTAACTTTCATTTAAATAAAATCATTTATTTTATTTAAATTCAAATATATTAAGATATGAAATTAATTTTGTTTGATTTAGTTTATACATAAATGTATCATATACATATATGTGTGAGTGCATGTGTAACATAATAATCCGTGAAAGGTATAATATGCTTATATGTAGATGTTGGGATTTACATTGCAACAGACATATTAACTCATTCTGTATATCATGCATGTTGTCCAAATATGTGCATGTATATATGTTACAAAATACATACACACATATGTATGTATAAATATATTATATATAATATATGAACATAAAACATTTATATATAGATAAATATCTATATAGAAAGAGAGAGAACAATTATTAAAAATTATTTATAATTCAAAATTAACTTAGTTTTCCAAACATAATAATTTTAGTATTTTAATCTGTATATATTATGAATAAAATAATGTTTTCATCCATAAATAATTAACATAAAATAATCTATTGATGAAAATTCAAATTTTACAATTTTCAAAAATCTAGGATCATAAAATAGAGCTTAGAAAAAATCTGGAGATTTTTCAAAGTTGGAATAATATTTTTAAAACCAAATACATTGATTTCGACAATAATTATTTAATATAAAATAATATATTATTAAAAATTCAAATTTTAAAATTTCAAAAATTCTAGGATCATGAATGAAAATTTACGAAAAATGTTGAAGAATTTTTCAATTAAATTATTATTTTTAATAAACCATAAACAGTTTTTTTGAAATAATATTAATTATTAAAAATATTAAAATTTACTGAAAAATTCCTAAATTTTTTATATATGTTTATGAAAAGATTAATATTTTTACAAAATATAAAATTGAATTTTTAATGTAATAATTATTTCATATATAATAAAGGGGCATTTCACCAGAAGGACAAACTTTGCAGTCCAATTAGTTTCTAGGACACACATTCAAAGAAATTACTTTTAAAGCCAAAATCAGTAGAATAATTACTTTCAAGGACAGAGTCGGTAGTTCAATTACTTTCAAGGACATAATTTCATAGATTTTTAGGCCCTAGAAACTAACTATTTTACGTTTTGTCTTTGAAAGTAATTATTTCTGTTGTGTGTCCTAGAAACTAATTCCACTTGCTAAAGAAGCCCTCGTGGCTAATTTCCACTATAATAAACAATTCAAAAATTCAATAAATGTAAATTTAAAAATATGAATATATGTATGATAATTAATTTTCGAATTTGTAAATTCATATTATACATAAATAAGTGTATTAAAATTTTTAAATCATATATATATATATCTCTTATATATGCATATATGCTATTATGAGAGAGAAATATACACTAATGTATATATGAATTTATTAATAAATATATATAAAAAACAATTATTAATGATAAAAAATGATTTTGTACAGTAAACAACATTTGTCTATACATAAATCAAATAGTATAATAAACAAATTATGCACATAACCAAACTGATTTGTGACAACCACATCTACTTACAAAATCTCACCTAACTAAACATATAGTAGCAATATATTTAAACAGATAAGAAATTGCTCATTATAGGATAATTGAATATAATTTAATTACTATAATATGAATTAAAATCTACCAATTTAATGATGCCTTTGAATCGACGTTGAGGCAATGACTTCCTTTCCTTTTATTGCTCTTGATTCGTCATATTGCAAGTCCGGAATCACCGACCTCTAACTATCGAATAGTATTATTTTAATTTGAAATATATTTGAGAATTTTGGAGTGGATTGAGAGCTATGTTTTAACCATCGATGTAGAAGGTAATGATGGCTAAAAAGGTTAGTAATTGTTAGATATATATATATATATATATATATATATATATATGGTTGTATTAGAGAGAAACGAGGAAAACCTTTTTACCCATTCTCACTTTATCTCAACCCATTATCTCCAAGCAAATTCCCTATGTTTTAGCCACCCCTAGACCTTCCCAAAACTGAAATTTTGCAGCCCTAATGATGGGCCTTAAACCCATCTAAGCCCAAGCCAAAATACTATGCAATTAAATCTAATTTAATCGCTTGTCGATATTGTATATCGATCGATATATTTATAACTGTCATAAATATATATAACATTATTTATTTCTCAAATCATATTCAAATTTAATAATTAATATTTCATAAATATTAATTAATTTAATTAATTCATAACAATTATAAACTAATTAAATCGTATGGTCTTAAGGGAATTCATTATTTCGGCAGTGTAACTCTTGGATGTAAATTTGGTCAGCGATTAACATCGAACTATTCTAATGTTAATGTTCACACGTCACTTAGTAGGTGGTGTGACATTATTGTCAAATTTATCGCTTACTCATTTTCGGTAAAATCCAATTTTAGTTTAATAAGCGTTACCCGGTTGTGACATTTGTTTAAACCAATTGTCTTCGTCAAAAGTATATCACTTTGGACTTATGGAATTTGGTAATGGTCAAAATTCCAACCTCATCCACATTCAACTTTATAGTCTAAATACAAATATCTTGGTTCAATAATAACAATTATTATTAACCGAAATGCTCTGGCTAGAGACTTTGACTTTGAGTTGAATTGAGTTGACTGTGATACTAACCGCATATAACCGAGGAGACGAATCCTCTCTTGAATAGTGCTTCACTTCCAATACTTCCACTCGACCCAACTATAGTCACTCGACGGACGCCATGCCATGATTTGGCTATAATGAAAGCGGAGCTTTCATATTGAAGATCCACAGTATTCTCAAGTCGAGAGAACTGTGTAAATCAGTCACATCGATATTTTCTATTTGACCTTAGTTATATTAACCAACACAAAACTATCGAGTGAGTCGTTCCATAGTTATCCAATAACTATTAGTACGTAACCCCTAGGTGCCCCCAGCAGTCATAAGTAATACACTGCCCAACATTTGGAGAACGATACGTACTCCAGTCTCAACGGATCCATTGATATCCAGTCTCGATGCATCTTGACTATGAACATTTAAAATGGTATATTTGTTTCGTTGTGATAAATTACTCATGGTTACAACACTTTGTAACTACTATAACAAAATATTCCGTTTATGGATTTTTCTATTAAATATACTTTTAATTAAGTTAATTAATTAATATAATCACATTATATCAAGTATATAATAGGAAGAAAATACCTTTTATTTCGAACAAGATTGGCCAACGAGTTAGATATATGTAACAAATTACATAATTGCTCCTAGGGCATACCCCTAACTCTATCAGTTACAATCTCCCCCACTTGAAACTTTTCGTCCTCGAAAAGGGATTAAGTAAGGAATCTAACATATGATATTTTTTACTCGAAATAATCAACTTATAAAACATTTAAATCTTATTTACAAAACATTTACCGCACTTCCTCTATGCCACTCCGGTATCGGCTTATTCGTAAAACAAGTTATAAAAATTTTAAAGCCTAAAATATTTTCTACCCGAATTTACCGAAATTTTCGGTAGCGTCTCATTTGCACGGCTCGAACGTAAAAATTTACAGTATAGATATATAACACAAATATACATCTCATTTCAATAATGAGGCATCCTGTAGGGAAAAATATAGAAGTACGTTATGTAATCCAAGATATGTACCTTATTATTATTAATATGAGCGAGTTCGCTCATGTTAAAGTGAACAAAAGCAAGTCGAATCGCATATACGTCCAAACGGCTTCACATGTACCTATCTTAACTCAATTTGAATATTAGTTACTTATAGAAAGATATAGAAAGCATGCATGAGTTTGATAAAACTATATAACGTGAATTCTTAATCTAAACCATAAGCATAAACACTAATACATGACATAATAATCATATGTAACCAAAATAGTTATAACAATGATTTGCAACAAAGGAAACCATTCAACAAATAATATTCATCCAATTATTTCATAACTACATTATAACTATTCAAATCATTAGAAAATAATTTCAAGTTAAGTATAAATACTTAGTTTCAAAAGACTTATAAAATTTCAAGCTAATTATGAACCAATTTCATATTCGAAACAAATTTGATTATAAACAAAATCTTTAAGTTTTTGGTATTCGTCTTTGAAGAGGAACAAAATATTCCAATATATCTTAAAAGATTAAGCTTATAAAACCTTCAAACTTGTTTATATAATATAAGATATACATAAATATTCCCATAGTATTATACAAGGATTTTCCAAAAGTTTTATAATACTACTAGAAATTTGATATCAAACATCCAAAATGAACTTTAGAATAAAATTTCTTTAAATCCAATCATTTATTAATTTAAATCCAATCATTTATTAATTTCATAATTTTGAAATGTAGTGGTATATTTAACTTAGGCACTAATACAATAGTTCATTCAGGCAACAATACCACTTTTGGGCATGATCGTTTGCTTTCTGTTGTCCCTTTTAGGATTGAATTTAGAGAGCTATATGAAATTTGTAATTTTAAGTATGCCTTAATTATTGAAGTTTTCTCTCCCGAAAATGACCCTCCTTGAAATTTTAGTTTTAATAGAATTTTAGTTGGTCATCCCTTAGACAGCTTTCTTTACTTTACGCTAGATTAAATCTATATAATATTGATAATGATAATATTAGTTGGGAATGGGATAAGAGTAAGAAATATACCTCTAATTTCTTTTATAGATTTATTAACTTTTCGGGTGTTACCAATAACTCTTTTAAATATATCTGGAAATCAAATGCTCCTCCTAAATCTAAAATTCACATATGGTTAATTATGCGTGGAAAACTAAACACTATAGAATTTTTAAAAAGAAAAAACATCCAAATAGACAATAAATGTTATTTTTGTAATTTGCATTTTGAAGACATTAAGCATATCTACTATGATTGCTTAGATACTCATCTCATCCTAAATAATACCTTTAAAATCTTTAATTTTAATATTACAACTAAAATCGCTGATTGCGAATTCTATTGGAATACTTTTAGATTTATATACAAAAAAGATAATAGATTCTTACTTTACACTTTATTTATTATAACTTGTTGGTATATTTGGTTTGAAATAAATCAGAGAAATTTTAACAATAACAATAGTCACTTTAAAAAATTAATTTTTACAATATCTTCTTTTTGTTTTAATTGGATCTCTAATCCTAAATTTAAATTAGCTAAAAATAACCTATTTAAAGATTATCTTAATAAGGTTAGTAGGAATATTAATCTATTTAAACATAATAATAATATTTTTGATATTAACTATCGAAGTATTAATATTTTTTCAAATTTAGATGGTGATTTCACTGTGTATCATAATTTACTTTTGATCAAAGGGTCATAAGGTTGGGTTTAAATTCGTTTTGGTTACTATTTTAGTTTTAGGTTGTTATAGTCTTTAGATTTTTAGTTCTTTAGATCGTGTTTCCTTTTAGCTTTACTTTCTTATCATTTCTTTTTTCAGTTCTATAAGCTTTAATAATGTTCCTTACCATTATCTCTTTTATACACACACACACATATATATATATATGTATATAAGTTTCATTTATATACATATATCTGTATCATTCTAACAATTTGACTTAGTTGCTTTTCAGACATAGGTCTGGGCTAGATAGGGTGCTAGTTTCTCTTTGCAGGTACATAGGATTGCTAATTGCAGGATTGATGATTGCAGCGAGAGATTCTTCTCAATACATCTTCATCGTCATCTTCTTTGGGACATTCCAGATTCAGGAGGACTCACTACTCAGATTGGCGCTTCTTCCAGTTTATCAGGGACTTCAGAGAGGATTTTTTCCATCCAGGATCACTAGCAGTTCCACCCTGGATTAGACACATCTTCATTCCTTCAGAGTCAGCTGTATGGTGCTTACTTCTTAGATGGTGTTGGCTTCCAGTTTCATTGGCCTTGTGTTTTTCATTTGTTTTTCAGGTACTTCTAACACCTCAATATTGGGCGATGGCCATGCCGGAGCTCGACATTGAGGTGTAATGGGCGGTGGCCTTGTCGGAGCTCATTATAGGGGTACCTGAGTTATTCCATTGTTACTTGTACTTAGATTTGCTACCTTCCAGGTTTGTTAGCAGCGCCTTGATTTGTGTTATATATATAGTTATATGTGTGCACTCCTCTACTTTCAGAGGATCACACATTTTTCTCAAAAAAAAGAATAAGTATAAGCTCAAAATAGTTTAAAACCAATAATATATTCAAATCTTATATTATATTTTCTATTTCAAATCAAGTGTAAAGATTTCATATATTTCATAATCAATTTAGAAAATACTTACTTCCAAAATAATTATTCAAATCATGAAAAACATTTAATTAGGTTTATATTAAAGAAATCTAAATAGTGCAAAACTTCTAAATTTCATATAAATTTTCAAATCAAGAGTATATGAAATTTAATACCTTTCTTTCAAAATAAATATTCAACTTGTTTGTTTTTTCTCTCATACATATTATACTATAAATAGAACTTCCCAAATCATTTGGTACGTAAAATTTTAAAACAGAAAATTTTATATATACAGTCTATTTATATAATATCTCTAAATTGAAATTTTTCAAAGAAATTTATATAAATCTCATTTAAAAAGATTTCATTTAGAAATCCATTTGCAAAATCACTAACTTCGATATATCAATACTTTTACAAAAATTCAATGTGAAATTTCTTACTTTATACAAAGTAACTTCATTTAAAAATTCAAAATAGACCTCCTTATAAAATGTGTAAACTATTTGAAAATAATCATCAACATCATTACTTATATTTAGAAAGAAGTTATTTAATTCTTAAATCCATTGCATACAAATTTCTAGTTTTAATATCGAAATACTTCTCAAGCATTATTTATAAACATTAATAATCAGTCTCTAAACATTATTATAATTATAGTATTTTACTTTTAAATATTTTAAATAAATGATAATAATTAATTTCAAAACATTATAATAATTGTTAACTTTAAAAAATATTTAGGATATAAATTAGATAACGTAGAACATAGTTAATACTAATTACTATGTAAATATTTTGCTTAATATTTATAAACATTAAGTTGAGCATAAACATTAAATTATATATAAACAACCCTTTTAAAACATTTCCAAACAATTTTGGAACAAATTATTTACAAAATGTAACAAGTTTTATATCAAAATACCTTTTATAACTCAATGTATTAATAGATTTATCCTCATTCTTACCGATTTTAGCCACACGTTGATCAGGCGCAAGGCTAAAATCTCTAAGTAATTTGTAGATCTATTTCAACATCCAGTGAAAATACCAGGAAAACCTTTAAAACAAATATGGAAAGTACCACTCAACAATGCAATGTCAAATGATAATAATCGATTAGCAATGGCCCACTATGGATTCCATTGTTTAAGCAATGGACACAAAACCTTCCAGAAGATCCATCTACCTTCTAGATTCTGGAAAAAATACCATGGTCATTTCGTAAACAGGGGACAATCGACCCCTACCGCAGTGGTACGCTATTGATTCAGTGATTTACACAATATTTTTACTTCCTTCTCGGAAGGTCCATAAATAACAGATCCCAGGATTGAAAGCGTATCCATTTGGTAAACTAAAGAACCATCTACCGTAAAAAGAATTCGAGGAACTCATGAGTTTAAGTCCGGACAACCTATATCGGTTCAAATCCATTTCTGGATTCACCCAAGTCCATTAGGGTTATCGGTCGAATCCACTCTTGGATTCACTCAAGTCTTTTAGGGTTCGAAGCATATCATGCTATACTTCTTTATGGAGGGTACTTCTCAATATCTTTTACTTCGAAATATATCATACTATATATAACACCCTTTCTAAAGCATAACTTCAAATATCACACTTATATAAATTCAATTATATATAAGATTTCATTTCCAAATTGAGTACTTTCCAAAATCAATAGTCTTGAATATATCATATCATTCTTATATAAATTCCATTATATATAACATTATTGCTTTTCAAATCAAGTACCTTTCAAAATCAATAGTTTTCGAAAATAACGTCATATTTATGCAAATCATTTTCATATAAGAGTGGAAAACTTTCAAATCAAATATTTTAATAGAGTCAAAGGTCTTTGAAATCATTCCATTTTCAAATATCAGTTTAGTTTCAAATCCATATACGATCTCAACAACCATCTTTCCCTTTCAAATCAAATATCATTCAAATTTTCCAAATTTCAAATAAATAGTTTTTCACAACTACAGTTTTATATTTATATCAAATTCAGATAAAAATAAAATTTCTTTCCAAATCAAATACTTTTCAAAATCTTTTATTATAAAACATTTACTAGGTTCAAGGTGTTTCTTAAAACGAATTCCGTTATAAACCTTTCAAAGCTATTTTTCATATTTATACAAAGTCAGAACTGCTTAAAATTTTTTTTTCCAATAATAAGTTTTTATAAATATTTACTATGTTCAAAACATTTCTTAAAACTCTTTTCATTTAAAAACATCTCAAAACT
Source organism: Allium fistulosum (assembly GCA_030737815.1). Taxonomy (NCBI): domain Eukaryota; kingdom Viridiplantae; phylum Streptophyta; class Magnoliopsida; order Asparagales; family Amaryllidaceae; genus Allium; species Allium fistulosum. Next base: position 744,969,543 of record CM060902.1, read on the forward strand.
AAATTCCATACTTGTATAATTCAAAATAAACTTACATAATTTACTTATCAAAATATTTAACATTTTAAAACTTGTTCAACTTCTATTAATCTTTACTTTAAAATTTTCAAAACTAAACTTTATGTACTTTCCAAAATACTTAGCTTTGAAAATTAATTTTCAATTTGAAAGTGTTCGATTATTCAGAATAGTCGAAAAAATCAAATTCCAGTTCAAAATTGGAAATCTACAATCAATCATCTCAATAAGATGCACAATCAATCGATCAATCAATCCTAATGCATAAGATACATGTGTTCATAATATTATTCAATAGAAAACTCGAGAGCCGAACACCCGGTTTTATTTCAAATCGTTTGAAATAAATATATACATATCTCTTTTGAATATCAAATCATACTTCAGGGATTTGAATCAAATCAGTTTCATTAAACCATCAAGTAGAAAATCTACTAAAGTGGCCTCCCTCACTTTAAAACTCAAAAATGAACGTCGATGATGCTGTAGTCATCACCAAAATTTATTTTTCAACGACAGAAGTGAGTTCCGGACTTTCATTTCTTTTAAATATTTTGAAGATCCCTTTTTCAAATCATTTATAAACATTTCTATTTGGAAAATACTTTGAAATTATGCTATTATATATTTCCAGAATCTTAATACCAATTTCAAAACTCTCGGAACTCAAACTCTCAAATTTCCAGTTTGAATTTCTTTTTAGTCATAAATCATATTTGCATGGGTCATTATCTTATATACTATTATTTTCAAAAATCGTAATTCTTTGTTTGGATAAAAATAAATAACTTTAATCTAGATAATCAATTTTAACCTTACATTGTCGCCGAACACCTTATAGTCAAATTGTGAAACTTAATTCACAAGGTGTTCGTTTCAACATTCCCATAAGATTACAATTTCTACCCTTCCCATGCATGAAAAGGTAAATTACTTACAATTGGTTATGCACTATTCGAAACTCAACAACAAAAGTCAAATGCTCATAAACTGGCCGAGCACAACTAACTAATCGGTAAATGATAAAATGCACAACCATATCAATCTATCAATCAACCAGCAAAGAGATAACATCCAATCATCATCAAACAATCACGAATGGTTTTATCAGTTTATAGAATTCATTCCTTTATATTCTAAATATAATCCAGGTTAAAATCACTTCGTTTGTTAATTTCAAAATATTTTTATCACTAACAAATACGCTCTCTCATATACATATACACACTTAATGAGCTTATCCTACAGGTTTAAGTATATGCTAAACCAAAGCTCTGATACCAACTGTAACGACCCACCTTTTTGGACAGTTCAAGTCGACAATAAACCACACATGTCCAACTCAAACCGTTTAAAAGATAGATTATTAATGGGTTTATTTAAAAGAAATAAAAAAAGAAAACAACAACAGAATCTCACAGCAAAATGATAAAATACAATAATCATATAAACAGTTCAAAAAGCTGTTTAAAAATATATATTCAATTCAATTTATAATATAAATTAGAGTTATACAATACTATCGGAGTTATACATTTTAATAGACAGAATGAAATAGTGTTATGGAATAAGTACAAGTAAATATGATATACTCTTCGTCTTCGTCCACGAGGATAACTGTCTTCAATAACTGAAAAACTCGGTCTAACCCGAGCATAATGAAAAACAAAACACTCGAGTCAGGACTAAAAATCCTCACGTAAGTCAAATCAAAATCAGGTGAAATATAGTTGTAAATAACCTCATTCTTATACTTCGAAATTTCACAGTTTCAAAACTTCTACTCAGGGGTTTCAGTAATTTATCAACTTCAAATCAATTTAATAAACTTCACATTTTAAACAGCTTCAATGTTTATATCAGATTTTATTTAAACCGCTGTAACAAAAACAAGGTTTTATCAATCATTACACAATAGTTGATTTCAGTTTTAGAAGGTTTCACGTTACCGTACAAATTTCCAAAGTGTCAACAATTCCATTTTCAGTATAAAATACAAAAATCATCAATTTGTTAAATTTCCAAGTCCCAGATTTCTTTACAAAATACTTTCTTTTACTACATAAAGTTATAAAAATATTACATGCCCCTTTACCCCATTTTAAATATATATATATATATATATATATATTATAAAATTTGGAAATTTAAGGTTTATAAATGGATTTCAAATTTAGTTTCAAAAAAATTGATTTAACCCAATTTTCAAAATTAGTTCTTTATAATATATAAATTTTCAAAGTTAAATTTCAAAACTTTTCAGAGTTTAAAATTCAATTTATCAAAATCTCCAATTTCGCCAAATGGCGATACAATCACAACAATCACATTTCTGCAAAAGCACTCAACAATGCATCCAATAATTCACATATCCAATAGGATATTCAAAGATCCATATCCAAGTTCAATGTATAGATGATAACCATATCAATGGCAGTAATAATAGGGTGATATATGAATATGTCGAAATCACTAGACAACATAACAACCAATCACAAATATCATCCATCGCAATATCAACCAACATCCAAAGGAACCAATTCAACCACATTACACAATCAACAACGATCAATGTCGGGTGTTTAAAAGTGATATGAAATTTCAATTATCAACATCGAATTAGATGTCAATTTAACTATCAGTTTAAATGTCACATCTAATGTCACAAATTTAACTATCATATTTACTATCAATTCCTATTGTCAATTTTACGGTCAAATTTAACTAACAAATTTGATTATCAATTTAACGGTCAAATTTAAATGTCGATCTAAATTCAGCCAATTCAAATTCAATTAATTAATTTTTCAGTCGGTTAAATGTTTAGATCGCAATCAACTTAAATTTATCACTTCACTAATTAGTTTAACTAACAGTAGGAATTTAGTACTTCGAGAATGAGTTTAACCACTCACCTTTATTTTAAATTGAAAATATTCTAGAGTCAAATAAATTCCAATCCAGCTCCATGTCGTAGCCTTCGTCGATATGAACGCAACACGACTTGTTTCGCTCGAATCCGACCTCATACGAGAAAGTTATTCAGTAATTAGCGTAATGATATATTTAATTATAATTAACAAAATAATTAACAATTGACTAAACCTTAACAAATCCTCCTCCCACGAACCCAGGCCGCGAACCCATCAACATGGCCAAACTTCGACGACCGCCCATCACTAGACCCCACCGGACCCAAATCCAAGCCCACCGCCGCAACCGCCTCTCCAAGCTCCACCATCGCCTATGACCGTACCGCCTCCGCCATCTCATCTAAAATGTTCATAATCTACCTCCTCTTCATGACCAAAATTTGGCGCTTATCGATGAAACTAGCTTGATCCAACTGTTGGATGCGAAGAGGAGATCGAGCTCTACAACTTCGGTGTTAAAGCCGAGTCGAGATTGTGAGTGGGTTTAGAGAAATCGAGGGAGGAAGGATCGAACGATTTTAGCCATTAAATCGTTAAAAGGGTCAGTTGAAAGTTCTTCTTAGACAAGGGTTTTTGAAAATGAAGAAATATGATGGCGTTATATAGAAAATTTTCAAAGCACTATTCATCCATGAAATTTTCGAACTCCAAACGAAGCATGCCGCCTAGCATTATATATGTTATACCATTGTTCTGAACACAATGGAACATATATCAAGAGCTAATTCTATCATATTCAGAAGATAGCTTTACAAAATCAAATTATTTTTAATTAAAGTTCTGAAAATAAATTCTACGCGTTTCAAGCTTGCACGGTCAAACGATAAGTCTGATCGTTACGAAACTTGAAACCCTATAATAATCACTATTATGGATCCGATGAAACTGGTTTCATCGAAATCCCAGCCAATGTGACTATTTTTACATGTTAATTAAAACGAGAAATTCCCAAAATCAATTTAATAACTTTTAAATTAAAATTTAAAAGTTAACAATTGTCATCCTTATTTAATAACTTTTGAAATCATTTTCATTCATATTAAATTCAAGATTCTGTTATTTAAATAGTTTCCAAATTTAGATTTAACAATTAAATTGTCAAATAAATTACTACATTTGAAATATAAGTTATGTAACTTATGAAATTAACTTTTCAATATTTTAAATCAATTAAATATTCCAAATTCAATTTTATCTTAAACCATTTTGTTCAATAATTATATTAAATTTAATAATTTAAAATAGTTAAAAATACGGGTCGTTGCAATGTTGGACTTAAGCACGGGTTAAACTAAGACTCAAGTTATAAGAAATTATTTTTTATTTGTGCAATATATTTTAGATCGACTAGCAATAGAGTAGCCTAAATTTCCTTCTGTATAAAGAGGGATTCATGCTGCAATTGAACCATAAGTGGCCTACAAATTGTTTTCGTCGGCCATATTGGGCTAAATATATTGGGTCTTGGGTAAACTATATATTTGGTTTGCCTTGCTTTATATATAAAGCCGATTCACTTGCAGTCACTCACGGTTTGGGAGGTGTTTTGGGTTAAACTGCTTGTTTAGCCCGATTTACCAAATAGGCTTTTGTCAATTTTTCGGTTAAACCATTTGTTCACCCCAGTTTTTAAAATTAGGATATTAAGCCATATGCACTATGCAGAATCAAAGAAAAACACTAGCGTCTGTAGTACAGTTTGAAAATTTATTAGTTATTTAAATAGAAAATATTATATTCCAAGATTACTTTGCATATTTAATTTATGTGGAAGTTGTGTTTTCCCTCTTGGAATTTTTTAGAAATACAAAAGAAGGCCCGTTTTAAGTTATAGAAAATACTCATGAAATTAGGCCAAACGTTTTCATTTTGAAATACTTTAGTTTTATAAGTTTAATGTGAACTTTCCTTGAGAATTCAGTTTTAACCGTACATTGGAAGGAACGACTTTCTTACGATGCTAAGATTGGAATAATATAATATAATAATATAAATAACAAAAATGATATTAAATTCGGTGTTGGGATAAGGGCAAAAAAATTAACATCTAATTTGTTATATAATTTCTAAATTTTTTGATCAAATTTATTTGAAAAGCAAATGCTCTGTCTAAAATTAAGCTTCATACGCGGTTAATTTTTTTTAGCAAAGGCTAGCAGGGTTGACAGGACCCCTACCTGATTTTATTGCAAACAACAACAAAATAAAAATACTCAGAACAAGTTCCAAGCATAAACAAACACACTTGTTTACACATAGAAGAGATAAGAAAAAATGCACACCAAAACACATAGAGAAGAAAAGGAAAAAACAGAAGAGGAACCCGAAGCAACAACAAAATTATCCCCAAGCAGCTAACATGGCAGTAGAGAAATAAGACTGTCTCAACAAATACTTATGCTTGTCCTTTTTCAGTGAATTCCATAGCACCTCAACAACAATTCTTCTTAAGTTCAAAACAAATAAGGTTCCTTTCTCACCATATCAGTGACACATATTTCTTAAAGCACAAAGCAATTAACCTAGCTTTCATTGATCTCCATTTGGTAGCTTTATAAATCATGCTCAGGTCTATGTTTAAAAGGGAAGAGAATAAACTACAGCCAACAAGTGACATCATACGTTTCCAAAGCAGAATGTTAACTTCACATCTGAAGAAGATATGATCAATGGTTTCAGTAGAGTCAGAGTAGAAGAGGCACTGGTCTCCAAGATTTAGAAGCCCCATAGACAGTAAAACATTTCAGTAAGCAAGGCACAGTTCAAAACTTTCCAAAGCATCAAATTCTCTTTAGGAGTGGCACCGATATTCTAGATTATCTTCCTCCACTTACAGCGAGGAAGAGACTCAAGCATAGAGATTGATCCATAAACAGTAGAGACAGAATGAAGTTTATCCCTCTAAAATACCTGATCAATACAAACAGAAGGATAGAGTCCACTCTGCATTTGATTCCAAACTGCTCTGGTTAACTGATTAGAAGTGTGTGGCAATTGAAGTTGGCCATGAACAATGTAGTCAGTTGGCTTAGCATCCCAAGGAATCCCAGACTGTCTAATCTGCTCATAATTCAATAGCTTGGTAAGAATTATCCCAGGGGCAACCCATGGGTCATGCCAGAACCTAACTAATGAAGTAACAACCATTTTTATAACAATTAATGGGAGAAATAAGGGTCTCAACCCAAGCAATCTACGCCATGTCCAACTACATTTTTGTGGTGTTTCCATTTGCCAGAAGTCCTTTCTTCCAATTCTATGAGTCCATACACAATTTACCCATATGTTCTGCTTAGATAACTCAGAGTTGAAATGACTGCTGAAAGCAGCTTTGTTCCAGTTAAAAAAGTTGATTACACCTAAACCTCATTTATCCTTAGGCTTTTCAAACAGAGAGAATGAGCAAGGCATTGGCTTTTCTTATGGATAGAGCCACACCAGAAGAACCTCATCATGGCACTTCTAATCATTTTTAAAAGTTTGGTTGGTAAAATAAAGGCTTTAGCCCAATACACCACCATGGAGAAACTAACAGCTACGCGGTTAATTTTACATAAAAAACTAAATACTATAGAACTTCAAAAGAAAAGGAATGTGTTTATTGGTAGAAAATGCTCTTTTTGTAATATGAGTTTGGAAAGTGTTACGCATTTATATTATGGCTGTCATTCATTGATTTCATTCTTTTAAATATTGTTACACTCCAAATTTTTAACTGTAAACAGGAGCAAGCTATCGTCGGCTGAGATATCAAAGGTATCGCAAGTTGGGACGGGCAAGCTATCGCAAGTTGAGATGAACATGTTATGACATGTTGATGCTATAGCAAGTTGAGATGTTGATGCTATCGCAAGTTGAGATATCAAAGCTAATGCAATTTGAGGTGAGCAAGCTATCGCAAATTGAGATGAACAAGCTATCGTGGGCTAAGAATATGGAGCTATCGCATACTGAGGGAAGTATAAATCCATGGCACATGAAATTAAGGAGCTATCGCATGATGAAGATACAAAGCCATCACATATTAAGGGTAAGAAGCTATCACATATTGAAAATGTGGAGCTATCGCGTGATGGAGTTATAGGGCTATTGCATGTTGAGAAAAAATACAAGAAAAACAACATTTTACTTAGCCACATGGCGTTTCTGATTAATTCAATCCCGCTAGTCATCATGAAAAGATCAAATGCGAATTATGCCACATATCAAATTAGCAATGTGCCATATCAACAAAGTCTTAACCGTTCATTTCCTATAAGCACGATGTGTCAAAGATCTAGACACACAAGTTCTCTATAAATAGGCATATTTTTGTAGTTGTAATTGTAAAATGAAAATTTTGCAGTCCACACTACAAGGATGTGCATTATAAAATGGTAAATATTTGTAGTTCACACTGCAAATTTTCATTTAAAAAAAGTGCAGTTAGAACTGCAAATATTTATAGTTCTAGCTGCAAATATATACAGTTTAAAATGTATCTTTTTTGTTGGAATATTTGACAGGGGTGTTTGGTGAATTTGTTCACGTGCATTTACGAATTGCGCAAGATATAAATCAAATACAATTATAATAGTGGTGTGGTTGGTAAGTCCAAAGAGCTTGATATTGTTAATTTTAGTCCAAGGTCATGGGTTCAATCCCCACTTCGATTGTATTATTATTTGTTACCAACTTGATTTAACTTTTCGTTATCAAGGCGCGGAGATGGGCCTCCAACTTACCCAAAACTGGGTGGGGGGCAAAAATCTTTGTGCTGGGCTGGCTAACCTCCTATCTGTATGTGGTCGGACCATGCAGGTGGGGCTCCCTTCGATTTCATCAGGGAGTTTTATAAAAAAAAAAAAAAACTTTTCGTTATCAATTTTTCTTCAATAACTCTTGTAATATGATTTTTATAACTTACTAACCATATTTATTTTTGTAATAATAAATTTGTTTCATAAAGGCGTTATTATATTATCGAATTAGAGAAATATTTCAACAAATATTTTTGATTTTTCAATTATTTTAACAACTTTTGTAATATACTTTCTATAACCTACTAACTATAATTTTTATCGAAAAATAAATTTGTTTCATAATAGTTTTATTATATTTTATTAAATTGGAAAAATATTCCAACAAATATTTTTCACTATTTTTCAAAATTTTGATACAACATGTATGAATAATGTTGCTATCAACAAATTTATTTTTCTTTTATTTCAAAATAGTGTAAATGATTCATTCCAATTACTCCTTGCTTCTGTGATCATCAACTTTTTGATAGGGTGTCTCTTGCATCTCCTAATTAATAAAATACATCTTATTATTTTTGTAGATTCTTATATTTTTTAGTAAATTAATAAAGCAATAGTTTTAAAAGAAAATTACAAATGACATTATCACAATAGTTTTCCATAATATTTTGTTGAAATGATTTTAAAACGATGATATATGAAAAAAGAATAGTATTACCAAATTTGGCTTCGTTTATTGACACCCATTTATTTGCTTTTCACTCTCCATTTATAAGATTAAATTATTAGTTTTAATTTTACCCTTTAATGATTAATTAGATATTTGTTTCCACTGTGTCTTCATCTTCCAACTTTTCCTAGTTGAAATTGTGAAAGAGATACTGAAAGTTTCATGTAGAAAGGACATTGTGACGACCTAACTTTTTGGGCGATTCAAGTCGACAATAAACCACACATGTCCAAAATCAAACCGTTCAAAAGACGGATTATCAATGAGTTTTATTCTAAAGAAATAAGATGTAGAAGAACAAAAATACAGAATCTCACAGTGGAATAAAAAAATAGAATAAATATATAAACAATCCATGAAGCTATTTTATAATATACATTTTATTTCATTATACAATGACATCAGAGTTATGCATATCGGACATCACAAAACAATGCAGCGGAAATATACTAGTAAATACGGTCTTCAACTCCATCTTCAACCCTGTCTTCATCTTTAAGAAACAAATGTCTACGAAACACTGAAATACTCAGGCTGACCCGAGCGTAATGAAAAGACAAAACACTCGAGTCAGAACTAAAGATTCTTATGTAAGTTAAACCAGAATCAGGTGAAATATGGGCGCAAATAACTTCATTTTTACTTCGAAAATTCACAGAAAAGGTTCCAAGTTTTCAACACCCTTTTAAAATCATTCAATGAAGTTTCGAACATTTGCAAGTTGATTTAATAATTTCACAATTTTGAACAACCACTTCATGGGTCAAAATTTTCAAGATTATTAAATCATCGAAATAAATATAGGCTCCTCTATCAAATATTCTTCCAATATTCAACTTGTGCAGTTAATGCCCACCTAGCTATTACCCCGCTATAAACCGGCTATATCCCATAGCGGATTTCTGTCGCTACAATTTTCCAAAATAGCCTTAAAAATATCTTTCCACTTTAAGCCCCGTTATTTCTGCTATATCCTGTTATTCTTGCTATATTTCTCTATTCCGCTATATCTTCTTTAAAAGAAATGAACTGAAAAATGACATTTATACATTATACAAATTTTAAAATTACTTTTTTTAATTAAATTTTGTAGCATATTTTCGAAAACAAAAATACTTTAATCTTCTATTAAATTTAATTATGTTAAATAACAGTTTAAGTTTATTTACAATATATTTACAAATGTTTTTATTTAAAATTAAATATGTATTAATTATAGTTAAATTGAATATTAATTTTTCATTTAATTACCGTTTATATATTTGTAAAAACATTAAGTATGATTTTTATATGCTATTTTAGACTCATCTGCTATATCCCCGCTATATCCTCGCTATATCCACGCTATGACTTTTTGCACATCCGCCGCATTGAATCCACCGAGCGCTTTAACTGCACAGTATTCAACTGAAGTTTTTTGAAATTTCAACTTACTTTACAATTTCCAAAGTATTAATAATTCCAATTTTAAAGTATAAAATATCAAAATCATTAAATGGTTGAATTTTAAAACACAAATTTCTTTACAAAACATTTTTACTTTTACTATATAAAGTTATAGAAAATTTTAAAAATATATATATATTATTATTAAATTTGAATCTAAAAGTTTTATAAATGAATTTCAAACTATTTTTCGAAAATCCGGTTTAAACAAATTTACATAATTAAATTTTTAATAACATATAATTTCTAAAGTTTAAAAAATTAAATTTTGAAAAACTTTTCAGAGTTTAAAAATCCAATTTATGAAAACCTTTCAAATTTGCCTTTATGACAATCAAATCCCAACAATCACATTCCTACCGAGGCAGTCAATAATACATCCTATAACTCACATGTCAAAATAGGATGTCCAAGGGTTCATATCACAATTCAATGGTCCAAATGATCAATATGTCAAATCATATGATGATGAACATAATAATCAGAGTGAAAACAGTGATATATCGAAATCAATAAACAATATACCATCCAGTTCAAAATATCATCCATCACAATATCAATCAACATCCAAATCAACCAATTCAATGCATATCACAATAGTCATACATCATCAAATGCCGGGGTGTTTAACTAGCGGAGATATTCAATTTCAATATCAATTTAAATGTCAATTTAGATGTCAATTAAATTTTATCAATTCAATCTCAGTGAATTCAATTTCAACCAGCAAATAATAAGATTTATCACTTCAAGAATAAGTTTAACTTGCAGTAGGATTTTTAGTATTGCATGAGTGATTTTAATCACTCACCTTTTCAAACGAATCTAAAAATTGCACTGAAGCAAACAACTATGAATCCAACACCAAGACGAAGACAATGTCGATACGAATCCAATGTAACAAACGACATCCAAATCCAACCTCGTACGGAAGAGATATGAATTAACTAACATCCGAATTTAATTTAATTAATAAACAACCTAATTAATTTTGTAATTAGCGTAGTTACCATTCGTTAATGACGGTTAGGCCCTAATCTCACATCGTCAACCCAGATCGCGATATTCATCATCATTCATTTGAACGTCGTTGCCGCCTCAAGCCTTCTGCCGCTGCCGCAACTTTATCATCGACAGCCCAGCTAACGGCAACCCTAACGTCGTCGGTCCGATGCTCCATCTCGCTACCGACGTCGATCTCAATTCCGGCCGCCACAATTTGCCATAGGCCACCAAACTTCGGCCTTGAGTATCCCTCGACCTCCTCTACCTTTTATCTTCTGGTGCCACCGCCTATAGATGATCGACGGTGATGAAATCGCCAACCCGAGCCGCCGACTTCGTGGTCAATTTGCCGACACCTTGCTTCGCCGATCGACGATCCAACCAATCATCCTCTACATCTCATCTAGATTAACAACTTCCATGTTGGGACCTTCACCAAGAAATGCCTCTAGTGGTGTCGATCAATGATGGTCATTAGATGGAAGGGTTTGGTTCGTTTGGTTTAAGCGAATGAGAGAGATATGGTCATTTTATAGATTTAACTCGTTAACAATTTTTCATTAAAATTACAGACCCCGATCAAGACTTGCTCACCAACGTTCCTAGCCAAATACCCCTATTCCGGACCTAATGGAACTAGTTTCGGAACCTAATTCAATTGTATACAAAAGTTAATCGGTTGGTCGTTAAATTTGAATATTCACACAAATTAAATATTAAACCGGTTTCTATTTAAATTGAAACTGAATATATTTCCAAATTACAAAACTAATTAATTTATGTTCTAATTAACTTATCAAATTACATTTTAACCAAATTGTATTTTTCTTCTTCTTTTTATGGAATTATATTTATATTCATACTAAAAACGTTCATTTTATTTTAACTCACAACTTATGTTTCTAACGTTAACTTATTATTTACAATTTATTCCTCTTTCTTTTAATTAAAAGGTTCCAATAAGTTTATTTCAATGTTAGATTTTAAACGAATTCTATAATAAAACAATTGTTTCTTTTCATAGTAAATCGAACATATTTATTCGGTTTATTGCATACAACCCAAGTTATATATTACTTCTAATTAAGTGTTTATCTTATAATTTGAAATCAAACTTATTTAAAAATACAATTTAAATAAGTAAACCTATGTTTTACTTTTATTAAACATCCATTCAATCCTTTATTTAAATTCAACATTCGTTGTTAATATTCCTATTATTAATTTCATACAATCGATATCATTAATTTAAATTTTTAAATATAAGTTACAACTTCTATCTCATTGCAATTTGTTGTCATTTAAGAATTCAATTTAAGTTCATAACTCACATTTTAAAAATATTTTTCATTTATGAAAATCATAAATTTTTATTTCTAACCGTTTTTATTCAACAATTACATTAAATTTAATATCTTTAAATGGTTAAAAACTCGGGTCGTTGCACTCTCCCCCACTCAAAACTTTTGGTCCTCGAAAAGGAACGAAGAAATTATCTAGCATTTTGATATGTCAAAACAATCAACTTATATAACATCCAAAATTACTTAGCTTTATTACAAACACAAAAAAATTCTAAGCCTTATAATTTACGGTAAATTTCGGCAGCACCTCCTTTGCGCGACTGAGTCGGAAAAACTACAAACTACCACAACGGGCCTAAACCAATCAAAAGAAACAAAAGCTAAGTGGCTTCCACGTCAAGGGTAGAAAATCATCAACCAACCAACAATATAAATACGTACCTATTTGTCGGGCAACAACTTTACTCATGAAATCATAAACATCAAATTAGTCTTTCTTCAATATACCTGAATTTTACTTACATAACCCAAAAGAGAGTTAAACGTGACAAAAGAACAATACATTAGCTATTCCTATCATAAGCACAAGCAACACAACAATATAACAACCATATGAACAAGGCAATGTGATGCAACTAACAATAACGATGCAATTCTACATACAACTTTAGTGATGTAAAAGCTACATGCAACCGAAAATCATTATAACAACTTATATGCAACAAAAGAGACCATCTCTTATTAATTGATATTTATTTACATACACAAAATTATTTTCCATTCAATGTTAAAATCATTAAAGAATCATTCCTTAAAACATTAGTTAAGTTTATAACATTCTATAAAATAGTTCATCATAATTACTTCATAATCATTTTATAACTATTTCACAACTATTTCATAAGTGTTTAGAAAGTAATTTCAAGTTAAGTATAAAACATTTAAATTTGAAAGGCTTATAAACTTCAAGCTAAGTGTAAAACAATTTTAAATTCGAAACAAAATTGACGATAAACAAAACCTTTAGGTTTTTTGGTATTCGACTTGAAGAGGAACAAAATATTCCAATATATCTTAAAAGATTAAGCTTATGAAACATTTAAATTTACTTACTTAGGTTTATATAAAATACATATGAAGTATTCTCAAAGTATTAGGCAAAGATTTTTCAAAAAGTTTAAAATGACATTAGAAATTGATATCAAAAACATTTTAAACAAGCTTAAAATAAAGTTCGTTAAATTCGATGATTTATTAAACTCATTATTTAAAATGAACTCAAAGATTATTAAAATAAAACTAATAATATACTCAAATCTTACATTAAATTTCTATTTCAAATTAGGAATATAAAATTTCATATTCATAATCAATTTATAAAATACTTATTTTTAAAATAATTATTCAAATCATGGAAAACATTTACTTTCGTTTAATACAAATTCAAATAGTAAATCAACCTTTAAATTTCATATTACTACTTCGAAAACCAAGTAAATATTTCTTTCAATATAGATATTCAAATTTGTTTTACTATAGATAATACTTTCCAAATCATGTATCCCATAAAATTTTAAAACGGAAAAATTTATATATATTCTATTTATATAATATCTCTAAAATTTATTTTAAAGAAACTTATATAAATCTCATTTGAAAAATTCATCTGAAATTTCATTTGCAAAATTCATTTGCAAAATCAATAATCTTCAGTATATTAATACTTTCCAAAATTCATTTGTAAAATTCCTTACTCTACGTAAGGTAAATCCATTTATAAATAACTTTTGAAAATTCACAATAGACGTCCTTGTAAGTATATGTAAAATATTTGAAAATAATCATTAACATCATTACTTATATTTAAAAAAACTATTTAAATTCTTAAATCCATTACTTGAAAATTTGTTAGTTTTAATCTCAAAATACTTTTTCAAACATTATTTACAAAACAATAATCATTAATCTTTAAACATTATTATACTAAATAATTCATTTCCAAACATTTTTAGCGATTAATAATAATTAACTCCAAAACATTATTAATAAATAATAATAATTAACTTCAAAACAATATTAGTTATTCAAATAACTTTTCAATATATTAAAACGTTGATAAATAACTTCTAAACAGTATTAATTATAAATTAACAAATTTTAACATTTCTAAATGATTTAGAAAAGATAAATAAGTTTATATCAAAATACTTTTATAACTCGATGTCTTAACAAGTTTATCCTCGTTCTTACAGACTTCGGTCATACATTGATCAGGCCCAAGACTAAAAATATCTAAGTACTTAGTAGACATGTTTCCACATCCAGTGAAAATACTTGAAAACCTTTCAAATCAAATATGAGTACTACTTGATAACCAATCATGGATCGTAGTTACACAATGGTTACATCTTTATCCCAGAGAATCCATAGTAACTATGGACAATCTCCGCCCCTCGATTCATGCTACAAAAAGCCTCATAGATCCCAGTTACGCAATAGTCACATCGCTATCCCAACAAATTCATAGTAACTGTAGGCAATCTCTGCCCCTCGATTTAACCCACAAAAACCATCATAGATCGCAGTTACGCAATGGTTTTGTCACTATCCCAACGAATCCAAAGTAACTATAGGTAATCACCGCTCTTCGATTTACACTATGAGAAAAATAAAAGTCAAAGGAACTCATGAGTTTATGTCTAAACAACCTGCATAAAATTCAATTGGATCAACCGAGTGGATTTCCAAGTGGATCCACCTAGTGGTTCTTCCATGGAGAGTACTTCTCCATATCTTTGATTTCAAAATATATCATACTATACATATGTAACATCCCCTATCGAGAGGTCCAAAACTAAGCGCTACAGATGCTGCAGTCATCTATAGTATTAGCTTCTGGTGACTAAATACGGCTATGTTAATGGTATCTATAATATCAGAAGCACTTGAATATGAAACAAACACAGATTTCAAAACAACATTGCTTCATTAAATTTCAAAACAGATGTTCCATATTCTTAATACATAATCCCAAATACGTTCCCAGGCAGAGATAAAATATACTTATTACAAAATACACCAAGAGCAGTATATGAAGATACCCCCTTGGATGATCAGAGTCATACAGTCAAAATAGACCTAATACAAACACATCGGAAATACAACAAAGCATAAAACTGCAACTCCTAAATAGCTATCCGTTTGCCTCCTGCATGCCTCCGGTAGCCTTATTCATCATCCTACTAAAACCTGAAAATACCTTAACCCCTCAGCCTACTCAAATCAATTTTGAGCAACCGAGAGTTTAAGGGGAAAACATAAACTTCGAGTCAGACATAAAACCTGGTGTGAATAATACTATACATCCCGGTTTAATATGTTAAGTGAGACCACGCCGCTTAGCGGAACGGATTTCCCCTCACTAACATCCTTTTAAAACATATCTTTGCAAAACCTTTTCCAGCAACCAAAACTGGTTAAATACTGTAAAGCATCTTTATGTAAACATACATAAATATCAGGTAATAAATGAACTATCTATTCAAACACATAAGTTTTGTTTAGCTAACTTTTAACCTTTGGCTGACTTGGGCCTAAAATTAATCTAACATCTGTTAGATACTCCTCTTCTGGACTATATGTCCTTAACTATCTGTTAAATACTTTTCTGCACGGTTTGTCCCTAACTTAATCATCTCCCAGGTTTTCCTAATCCTAATGGTTTTTCGGGCTCACCAATAACCTATCTGTATACAAACTTATATTTCTTTCGGTGTGTAATCATAATTTTAATCTAGCTGTGACCAAGCTCTACACATTGGAATTTTGGACAACAATTAGCTGGAGCCAATAGCTAATGTATAGGGCGCGACCGTATACCAGTCTCATCTAGTATTCTAATATCTGAGTCATATTACTTAAGGATCCCCTCCCATAATTTTCCTTGAAAACCTTTTCAAAATGATTTAAAACCTTTAAATCAAACTTACACAAGGAAATTATATAATCTTTATGCTTTACTCAAAATCACTTTGCTATGTTATATATATTCTTTGCTCGAACCTTAGTTGATGAAAACATTTAAATATTTGAAAGTATCCCTTTCGATTCCATTGAAAGTACCCATTCTAAACATTTGAAAGCGTCTCTTTCGAAACCAAGTAGAACCCTTCAATTATCTAGGTCAAGAAGCCAAAATCTTACCTTTCGAAACCATTGAAATCTTTCCTTTGGAAAGCAATAAAACTATAGACATCCTACTTTGAAAACACTTTAAAACATTGCCTTAGAAAATCTTTGGAAAACCCTCCATTTTAAACCCTTTCGAAACCGTTCAGAAAATAGAACCTTTCGACCTTGTCGGAAGCTACCTTTTGACCCCTTCGAAAGCTACCTTTCGACTCCATCGAAAGCTTTACTTTCCACCCCTTTGAAAGCTTGGCTTTTGACCCCTTTGAAATCATTCGGTAAAAAGCACCTTTCGAAAGCATTAAACCTTTAAAACATAAACCTTTCGAAAATTCTCTTGGGTTCAGTTTAAAACATGTGGAAAATCTCTTTTAAAACCTTTCAACTTCATCAGAAGCTACCTTTCGACCTGTTGAAAGCTTTGCTTTCGACCCCTTCGAAAGCTTAAAACCTTTCTTTTAAAACAATAGGTACCCGCCTTATTAACAATTTAAAACACCTCCTTCGAAAGCTTGGGTTATACTTCAATTGGAATAAAAAGGGTAAACCATCTAAGTCAAAAGCTTCCTTTCGAAAGCATGGGAGAAGCGACTTGTTTTAAAAATAAATAAACCTTTCGACCTTGTCGAAAGCATGACTTCGAAAGGTAGAAAGGCGGCAGCTAGGGTATTTTGACCCCTTCAAAAGCAAGCTTATCTTTCGACCTCATTGAAAGGTTTAAACCTTTATTTTAAATATTTGACCAAGTCGAAAGCAACCAAGTCGAAAGCTCTTTTTCGAAAGCAAAGCAGGCGTTACTTTGGCTTATAAAACAAACATACTCCAACCTCTTCGGCAGCTAACCTTTCGACCAAGTACCCTTCGACCTTGTCCAATTCATTACGTACCAAGTAACTGTATACCATATGCATTGGCCCCTGAAGCTTGATGTCGAAATCTATGATACCTTTCGACCTTTTCAAAAGGTCTGGGTCGAAAGCTTTGATGTTGTATTTTGCTGAAACATGCTAAAAGTATGTTTTTCTTGTTTTAACTTAAAAGAGGTAACTTTTCAACTAACCTGTCTTTGTTTGTCAAATTTTTACTGGTTAATAAATTCTTTTCAGAAAAGTGCTGCTAATAATTTTAGAAATAAACAAAGTTTTTTTTTATAAAAATGCCCCTCTCCTTAAATAAATATATAAAATATTTAAGTCTCATACCTTAAATAATTTTATATATTCATGAAAAAATTTAGGAAAAATCTAGAAAAATTCTAGAAAATCTATTTTAATATGTTTTCCAACATATAAAAATTTCAAACCCAAATAATAAATTTTTTAGCTATAAATAATTTATAACCCAATTAATCATTTTCTTCACTAGAAAATTAATATAAAATCTACATTAATTCAAAAAATTATGAAAATTGAAAATCATCTTTAAAATATCATTTCTGCTCTACGTTTAAATTTTTAAGGCATTTGGATTTATATAATAGGGTTTTCATATCAAACATATCATAGAAGCTAATATGAACATGTATATTCATCAACAAGCATATATATATAACTTTAATCATTCAAAACATGGCATAAACTTGCAAAACCATTTCGGATATAACTTAAAATCGAAAATCATCAGAAAATGGGATGTAGTACTTATTCACCTTAGCTTTTGAGATTAAAAGATGTGAGATTTGATGTTGAATATGTTTATTAACTTCTTTCTCTTGAATCCTAGCTTTATCTTCTCTTGAGAATGGAAATGGTAGCCGGTCTTGATGTTTTAGTTTGATAAAATGAGAATGAACGTGTGTTTCATTTCCTAAGGTTTAGGGTATAAGTCCCTCTTATTTCCCATTTTGCCCTCCCTTATTTCCTAACACACTAGTTCATGTTGTTTCATTTTAATTTATATTTAACATGTCACGGCTACCCTTAGTTAAATCAAATCTCAAACTATTAACCTTCACATTATTTTATTTAATTTGCCTAATTAAATATCCTAAATAATTTTATGAAAATATGGGGTGTTACAAACTCCCCTCCTTAAAGAATTTCGTCCTCGAAATTACGATAAGCTACACAACTAAATCCATCAAAAGTAAAACATATAATCAAACAAATCAGGATAAGAGTCTCTAATCCTTCTCTTAGTCTCCCAAGTACAGTCTCTAGCATCGTCATTCCACTGAACCTTTACTAATCTGACTGTCTTGTTCCTTAACTTCTTCTCATCTCTCTCGATTCCCCGAATTGGCTTTCTAAGTATAGTCAAATCCGGCTATACTACTAAATCTTCTAACACTGTAGGTGTTATAGTAGTCCCCGGGTCTCTAACACACTTTCTAAGATGAGAAATATGGAAGACATCATGGACTCCTGCCAAACTATTTGGTAACTCTACTCTATAAGCGAGTTTCCCGATCCTTTCAACAATACAAAAAGATCCAATGAATCTAGGTGCTAACTTTTCTGACTTTCCGAATATAATCACACCTTTCATCGGTGAAACCTTAATAAACACATAGTCTCCAACAGAGAATTCCAAGTCTCTCCTTCTTCTATCAGCATAACTTTTCTGCCTAGACTGAGCTTCTTTCATCCTAGCTCGGATCAACTCAATCTTCTATGCAGCTTCTTTCACCAAATTCGGACCAAGAACCATTCTATCTCTGGTCTCTAACCAACATACAAGAGATTTGCATGGTCTTCCATACAAAGCTTCAAACGGTGCCATCCCAATACTAGTCTGATAACTATTGTTATACGAAAACTCGACTAAATGGAGATGGTCTTCCCATGATCCCCCGAAATCCAATACACAAGATCTTAACAAATCCTTTAATACTTTGTTAACTCTTTCCGTTTGCCCATCAGTCTGTGGATGGTAAGCGGTACTCATGTTGAGCTTGGTTCCTAAAGCTACCTGTAGACTCTTCCAGAACTCACTAGTAAAAAAAGAATCTCTATCACCGATAATACTACTAGGAATGTCGTGCAGTCTAACTACATTCATCATAAACAACTTCGCCAAAATATGTGTCGTCCTAGTTGACTTCACCAGAATGAAGTGGGCACTCTTAGTCAATCTATCCACTATGACACATATGCTTTCATTTTCTCTACTAGATCTTGGCAACCCATTAATAAAATCCATAGAGATAGAATCCCACTTCCACATTGGAACATCCAACGGTTGAAGCAATCCACTTGGCTTCTGGTGTTCAGCCGTTGCCTGCTGGCAATTCAAGCACTGCTTAACACATAAACCAATGCCCCGTTTCATACCTTCCCAGAAGAAACTTCTTTTCATATCCTGATACATCTTCGTTTCTCCTGGATGGATAGTGAACTTCGAACGATGGCATTCATCCAAATTTTCTTTCCTCATGTCTTCTACATTCGGAACACACCATCTTCCTTTCTTTCTCAACCACTCCTTCTGGTCAAGACTGAAATCTTTTTAGTCACCGTTCTCTGTTCCTTCCCTTAACCTTCTTATCCGTTCAGCCAAAACTGGATCCTCTTCCTGTTTAGAAGCTATCCTCTCAATCATTACCGATCGAACTCCTAAATAAGACAATACAACACTTCCTGCACTAGAACCTGCCTCGGATCTATACTGCATTCTATGAGCTGAAAATGCTTCTAAGTCTTTCCACTCAGCAATCATTGCCAATACCGCATTCTGATGTTTCCTGCTAAGTGCATCTGCTATCTTGTTTCCTTTTCTAGGTGTGTACTCAATTCCAAAATCATAAGCAGAAATAAACTCCAACCATCTTTGTTGTCTCATGTTCATCTCCTTTTGAGAGAACAAGTACTTCAACGACTTATGATCTGTATATAGCTTAAATCGCTCTCCCAAAAGATAATGCCTCCATACATTCAAAGCAAATATAACGGCACCTAAATCCAAGTCATGCGTTGGATACCTAACTTCATATGGTCCGAGCTGTCTGGAAGCATAAGCAATCACTTTACCTCTTTGCATCAACAAAGCTCCCAATCCAGTTCCACATGCATCAGTATAAACAACTAAATCCTGATTCACCTCCAGAACCACTTACAATGGTGCATGGGTCAATAAGTGTTTCAAGCTCTGGAATGTTTCCTCACACTTATCGGTCCATACAAACTTCACATCTTTTCACGTAAGCTAAGTCATCGCTGCCGCTACCCGCGAAAAATCCTTTATAAACCTTCGGTAATATCCGGCCAATCCAAGAAAGCCCTTTATCTCGGTCACTGTCTCGGGTCTCTTCCAATTATATGCCGCCTCAAACTTAGTCGGATCTACAGATAACCTTTCTCTGAGACTACATGACCAAGGATTTCACTCCCTTCTTCCGAAAATGACACTTTGAAAACTTAGCCTTCAACTAATGCTTCCTTAACGTCTCAAGCACAACTCTTAGATGAACTTCATGCTCCTTATCATCCTTAGAGTATATCAGAATATCATCTATGAAGACAAACATGAATCTATCCAAGTTCTCTTGGAAAATTTGGTTCAACAAATCCACAAAGAATGTCGGCACATTAGTTAGTCCGAATGGCATAACTAACCATTCGTATGATCCATACCTTGTCCTAAACACCATCAAAGGAATACTATCCTCTGCCACTCTAAGCTGACGAAATCCCGTCGCCAAATCCAACTAAGAGCATATCTTGTCTCCACTTAACTGATCGAACAAATTGTCAATTCTCGGCAATGGATATCGGTTCTTTATCGTCCTCTCATTCAACTTACGATAATCGATACATAGCCTTAACGATCCGTCCGCTTCTTAGCAAACACTACCGCTGCACCCCAAGGTGAACTACTCGGTCGAATAAAACTCTTTCCTTCCAAATCCACTAACTGCACCTTCAACTCTTTCATCTCTATAGGCGTCATTCTGATTGGCGGCCTACTCAATGGTTCTGCTCCAGGCACCAAATCAATCTGAAACTCAATGGCTCGTTTCGGTGGCAGCCCAACTACTAGCTCAAACACATCAGCAAATTCTCTAACCACAAAGACTCGATGCAACTCATCCTCCATCTCCATGATACCCAATAAAGCATTCACCTCACAACTAGGGCTTTATACGGTATAAACTATCCGATCACTACAATTTAAGTGTCTAAGTGATATTTTCCTATCATGGAAAAATATCCTAGCATCATATTTACTTAACCAATCCATCCCAAGGATAATCCCAAACCCCACAAAATCAATTACATGCAAACAGCAACCAGAAGTATGACCTAGCAAATCAAACTCTAAATGGTCACACCTCATCCCAAGTGTCGCATATCCTCCTATCGGATTTGCAACCCTTAAAGCAAGTAACTAAATATGACGGCTCTAGGTTAAGCTTATCTACCAAACATCAAGAAATAAAAGAATGTGATGCACCAGTATCAAGCAGAACGCTAACAGACATACCATTAATCTATAGCAAGCCTCCCAGAACATCCTTTCCTTTCTCCTGCACAACCGACCTTGAAGTTGCGGACTCCAATACATACATCTGTCCCTTTCCTTCTCTAACAGGCTCTGGGCATTTGTTTTTATAATGGCCGATCTGATCATAATTAAAGCATCAGATATTCTTCTTTCCAACTGCTTCTTTCCCTTTTCCTTTTCCAGTCCGACACACATGAGCATAGTGTCCTTTCTTATCACATTTATAACAAACCACCTCAGATTTTCCTTTCTTCTGTGCTCATCCCCTCTTAGCATTCTTCTTATGGAAAAACTTTCTCTTCTGGCCTTGTCCCACTTGGACTTCCTTCTCTTTCTTCTTCTCCAAACAAGCTAACGCCTCTTCCTGCCCTCAACACCATCTCTACCACTACATCACAAGGATTTCTTATGTGTGGTAAGGTAGCTCTTGCCAACTCCAGCTTCAAACCTCTTATAAACTTATCATTTCTCTTCATCACCGTATCAACCATAACATACCCGTACCGGTCTAACTCTTCAAATCTTCTTGCATACTCTAGAACAAACAACTCTCCATGCTCCAGTTCAGCGAACTTCCTGACTAATACTGACTACGCCATCACTAACATAAACCTTTCTTGAAACCTTCTCTTAAACTCCGCCCAAGTCATGGTTTCCTCATTAACCCCAGCTACAACATTGTTCCGCTAAAATAGAGAAGCTCCCTAAAGCTGTCTTGAAGCTAGTCACCTTTTCTGCTCGTCATTCAATCCTAAGTCAGCAAAGATCCTCTAACAATGCAACAGCCAGGTTTCTACCTCAATCGCATCTTCCATTCCAATGAACGGCTTCCCTCCAAGCCTAGTATAGTCTCTGCTCGGATTAGCATAATGGTTGACTATCGGAGCTTCTGGAACTCATCCTCCAGTAGCATTCCCTCCGACAACTCCAGCTGCCATTCCAGCTTGCATCATGTTTACGAAAAATTGATACATGGCTCTCATATCCACTTGGGGAACCCCAGCACCAACATTTTCAACTTGAGCCTGACCTGGACCTCTTCTAGCATTTGGTCGGGCATTTCCATTAGTGGTGGTGCTTTCTCCTCCAAGATTAACTTTGCCGCTTCTTCCTTCCATATTTGTATTCAAGCTTCGTGAGATACAGATGAATAGCCTAACTAAGATAGGAATCTAGAGATATAGTATATACTTATATATAACAAATACAAGTATGTTACTATAGCGTTATCCCATACCCCGATCTTAACTCTAATTACTAAGGATTATGTTTTCAAAAACCGTTTTTTTAGTTAAAGTATTTCATAAACCATGCTTTGATACCAAACTGTAACATCCCCTATCTAGAGGCCCAAAACTAAGCGCTACAAATGCTGTAGTCATCTAGAGTATTAGCTTCCAGTGACTAAATATGGCTATGTTAATGGTATCTGTAATATCAGAAGCACTTGAATAAGAAACAAACACATATTTCAAAACAACATTGCTTCATTAAATTTCAAAACAGATGTTCCATATTCTTAATACATAATCCCAAATACGTTCCCAGGCACAAATAAAATATACTTATTACAAAATACACCAAGAGCGTTTTATATGAAGATACCCCCTTGGATGATCAGAGTCATATAGTCATAATAGACTTAATACAAACACGGCGGAAATACAACAAAACATAAAACTGCAACTCCTAAATAGCAATCCATTTGCCTCCTACATGTCTTCGGTAGCCTTATTCGTTATCCTACTAAAACCTGAAAAGACCTTAACCGCTCAGCCTAGTTAATTCAATTTTGAGCACCCGAGAGTTTAAGGGCAAAACATAAACTTTGAGTCAGACATAAAGCCTGGTGTGAATAATACTATACATCCCAGTTTAATATGTTAAGTGAGACCATGCCGGTTAGCGGAACGGGTTTCCCCTCACTAACATCCTTTTAAAACATATCTTTGCAAAACATTTTCTTACAACCAAAACTGGTTAAATACTGTAAAACATCATTATGTAAACATACATAAATATTAGGTAATAAATGAACTATCCGTTCAAACACATAAGTTTTGTTTGGCTAACTTTTAACCTTTGGCTGACTCGAGCCTACTAGACAATATAAATAAAATTAATCTAACATCTGTTAGATACTCCTCTTCTGCACTATCTGTCCTTAACTATCTGTTAAATACTTCTCTTCTGGATGGTCTATCCCTAACTTAATCATCTCCCACGTCTTCCTGATCCTAATGTTTTTTCGGGCTCACCAATAACCTATCTATATACAAATATATATTCCTTTTGGTGTGTAATCATAATTTTAGTCTACCTATGACCAAGATCTACACATTGGAATTTTGGACAACAATTAGCTAGGGCCAATAGCTAATGTATATGGCGCGACCCTATACCAGTCTCATTTGGTATTCTAATATCTGAGTCATTTTAGTTAGATATCCCCTTCCATAATTTTCCATGAAAACCTTTTCAAAATGATTTAAAACCTTTAAATCAAACTTACACAAGGAAAATATGTAATCTTTATGCTTTATTCAACAAAGTGGAAATTAGCCACAAGGGCCTCTTTAGCAAGTGGAATTAGCTTCTAGGACACACAACTGAAATAATTACTTTCAATGACAAAACGTTAAATAATTAGTTTCTAGGGCCTAAAAACCTATGAAATTATGTCCTTGAAAGTAATTGGACTGCTGACTTTGTCCTTGAAAGTAATTATTCTGCTGACTTTGTCCTTAAAAGTAATTTCTTTGAATGTGTGTCCTAGAAACTAATTGGACTGCAAAGTTTGTCCTTCTGGTGAAATTCCCCTTACCCAAAATCACTTTGCCATGTTATATATATTCTTTACTCAAACCTTACTTGATGACAACATTTAAACAGTTGAAAGTATCCCTTTTGGATTCCAATGAAAGTGTCTCTTTTGAAACCAAGCAGAACCCTTCAATTATCTAGGCCAAGAGGCCAAAATCTTACCTTTTGAAACCATTGAAATCTTTCCTTTCGAAAGCAATAAAACTATAGAATCCTACTTTGAAAACACTTTGAAACATTGCCTTAGAAAACCTTTGGAAAACCCTTCATTTTAAACCCATTCAAACCCGTTCAGAAAATAGAACCTTTCGACCCCTTCGAAAGCTACCTTTCGACCCCTTCGAAAGCTACCTTTCGACCCTTTCAAAAGCTACCTTTCGACTCCATTGAAAGCTTTGCTTTCGACCCCTTTGAAAGTTTGGCTTTCGACCCCTTTGAAACCATTCAGTAAAAAGCACCTTTCGAAAGCATTAACCCTTTAAAACATAAACCTTTTGAAAGCTCTCTTGGGTTCAATTTATAACATGTGGAAAATCTTTTTAAAAACATTTCGACTTCATCGGAAGCTACCTTTCGACCGCTTCGAAAGCTTAAAACCTTTCTTTCAAAACAATAGACTCTCACCTTATTAACAATTTAAAACACCTCCTTCAAAAGCTTGGGTTATACTTCAATTGGAATAAAAAGGGTAAACCATCTAAGTAGAAAGCTTCCTTTCGAAAGCATAGGAGAAGTAGCTGGTTTTAAAAACAAGTAAACCTTTCGACCTTGTCGAAAGGTAGAAATGCGGCAGCTAGGGTATTTTGACTCCTTCGAAAGAAAGCTTACCTTTCGACCTCGTCGAAAGGTTTAAATCTTTATTTTAAATATTTGACCTGGTCAAAAGCAACTAAGTCGAAAGCTCTTTTTCGAAAGCAAAGCAGGCGTTACTTTGGCTTATAAAACAAACATACTTCAACCTCTTCGGCAACTAACCTTTTGACCAAGTAACCTTCGACCTTGTCCAATACATTACGTACCAAGTAACTTGATAGCATATGCATTAGCTTCAGAAGCTTGATGTCGAAAGCTATGATACCTTTCGACCTTGTCGAAAGGTCCGGGTCGAAAGCTTTGATGCTGTATTTGGCTGAAACATGCTAAAAGTATGTTTTTCTTGTTTTTAACTTAAAAGAGACAACTTTTCAACTAACCTGCCTTTGTTTGTCAAATTTCTATTGGTTAATAAATTCTTTTCAAAAAAGTGCTGCCAATATTTTCAGAAATAAACAAAGATTTTTTTAATAAAAATGCCCCTTCTCCTTAACTAAATATATAAAACATTTAAGCCTAATACCTTAAATAATTTTATATACTCATCAAAACACTTAGTAAAAATCTGAAAAAATTCCAGAAAATCTATTTTAATATGTTTTCCAACATATAAAAATTTCAAACCCAAATAATTATTATTTTAGCCATAAATAATTTATAACCCAATAAATCATTTTCTTCAATAGAAAATTAATATAAAATCCACATTAATTCAGAAAATTATGAAAATTGAAATTTCTGATCTACGTTTAAATTTTTAAGGCATTTGGATGTCATATAATAGGGTTTTCATATCTAACATATCATAGAAGCTAATATGAACATGTATAATTCATCAACAAGCATATATATAACTTTATTCATTCAAAACATGGCATAAACTTGCAAAACCATTTCGAATATAACTTAAAACCAAAAATCATCAGAAAATGGAATGTAGTAGTTATTCATCTTGGCTTGTGAGATTAAAAGATGTGAGATTTGATATTGAATATATTGATTAACTTCTTTCTCTTGAATCCTAGCTTTATCTTCTCTCGAGAATGGAAATGGTGGCCGGCCTTGATGTTTTAGTTTGATAAAATGAGAATGAACGTGTGTTTCATTTCCTAAGGGTTTAGGGTATAAGTACCTCCTATTTCCCATTTTGCCCTCCCTTATTTCCTAACACATTAGTTCATGTTGTTTCATTTTAATTTATATTTAACATTACACGACTACCCTTAGTTAAATAAAATCTCAACCTATTAACCTTCACATTATTTTATTTAATTTGGCTAATTAAATATCCTAAATAATGTTCTGAAAATATGGGGTGTTACAACATAGTTCCCTTCTATATCATAAACTCCGTATATAAGATCATTGCTTTCCAAATCGAATACCTTTCAAAATCAATAGTCTTCAAAATAACTTCATACTTATATAAAATCCTTTTTAAAAGAATCGAAAACTTCCAAATCGAATATTCTTCGACATTAAAGGTCTTCGAAAATCAATAAGTTTTAAAAATCACTTCAGCTTCATACTTATATGAAATCAAAAATCATTTTTCTTCCTCCTTAAAATCGAATACCATTCAAAATTCATTATTTTCAAAATCAATAGTTTTCAAATATATAATGGAGACTTTATATAAATCAAATTTTCCTTAAAACCGAATGCTTCTCAAAAATCATTTTACAAATCAATAGAACTTATAAAACATTAACCAAGTTCATAAACATTTCTTAAAATACAATTTCATTATAAAACATTTCAGAACTTAATTTCATACTTGTATAATACAAAATATTCTTAGTCATTTTACTTAACAAGACTGTTTAACGGTTGAAAATTTGTTTTAAATTCTATTATCCTTTTAATTTAAAAGTTACAAAACTCAACTTTTTATAATTTCACTAAAACAATTACCTTCAATTCTTATCTCAATTTGAAAGTTTTCGATTATTCAAAATTGTCGAAAATTTCATTTCATTTCAATAGTTGAAGATTGTCAATCAATATCTCAAACAAATGCACAATCAAACTATCCTAATGCATACGAATGCATGCATCCATAATATTACTTAATAGAAAACTCAAGAACTGAACACCAGATTTTATTTTAAATCATTTGAAATAAATATATACATATATCTTATGTATATCAAATCATACTTTAGAGATTTAAATAAAAAAGCATTTCCAAAACAATCGCGTAACAACGCTACTATAGTGGCCTTCCCCACATGAAACTCGAAAATGAACTTCGATGAATCTACCGTCATCACCGAAATTATTTTCCAGCGACAGAAGTGAGTTCAGTACTATTTATTCTCTTTTGAAATCATTTTGAAAACATTTCTATTCGTAAATACTTCCAAATAATACTAATATTATTTTCCAAATTTTAGAAAACCAAATTTATAAACCCTATAATTTAAGTTCCCAAATTCTCAGTTTGAATTTCTTTTTAGTTACAAACCATATTTATATAACCACTTTCTTAATAAAATCATTTCATAATTGTATATCTTTGTTTAGTTTATACAAACAGCTTTATTTTAAATTTTAACCCAACATTATCGCCGAACGCCTTATAGTCAAATTGTGAAACTTAATTCACAAGGTGTTCGATTCAATGATTTCAATAAGTTAATATCTACCCATCCTATGTTAAAATGGCAAATTACTTATAACTAGTTAAACACAATTCAAAAATCAACAACCAATAGTCAATGCTTATAAACCGACCGAGCACAACTAATCAATAAATAAATGGTAATAATTAAATATTTATTTTTGTAATAATAAATTGTTTCATAAAGGCGTTATTATATTATCGAACTAAAGAAATATTCCAACAAATATTTTTGATTTTTCAATTTTTTTAATAAATTTTATAATATGCTTTCTATAACTTACTAACTATAATTTTTGTCAAAATAAATTTGTTTCATAAAAGTTTTATTATATTTTATTGAACTGGAGAAATATTCCAACAAATGTTTTTCACTCTTTCCCAAAATTTTAATGCAACATGTATTAATAATGTTATTATCAACATATTTTATTTTATTTTATTTTATTTCTAAATAGTGTAAATGGTACATTTAAATTATTCCTTCCTTCTGTGATCATCAACTTTTTGATAGGGTGTCTCTTGCATCTCATAATTAACAAAGTACATCTTATTATTTTTGTAGATTCATATCTTTTTTAGTAAATTAATAAAACTACCATTCTAAAAGAAAATTACAAATGACATTAAATCACAATAGTTTTTCATAATATTTTGTTTGAATGATTTTAAAATGATGATATATGAAAGAAGAAATTAATTAGATATTGTTTCCACTGTGTCCTCATCTTCCCCTCTTTTCTCGTTGAAATTATGAAAGAGATACCGAAAGTTTCGTGGAGAAATGACACTCTGACATTGATGACTGTAAATCAGACAGCGTTGAGTTACATCCATCCCTGTGTGAAAATAGACGATGATAAAAAACAATCGACAATCTAATTCGAGAATTACAACGCTATTTTGATTTTCTTTCTCCTCGTCTTTTTCCACGTTTATCTCATTCATTCCTGTTAGGTTTTGAGAAATAATATTTTGAAACGCTTTGGAAAAAGAAGGAAGCACTAAAAAAAGTGAAAAAAAAGAAAAAAAAGAAGGCTAAACGCAACTATTTAAAAGGTAAGAGCAAAATTGGAATAAATGGGATGGATAAAATAAAAGGTGGGATGCGAAATTTATTTTAAAAATACTTGATGGGGAAAAAAATTTACATGTAGGTAATGGATGTAAATAGAAAACTCAAGATCATTTATGGGCGCACCGTACTGTGGAAGGATAGTTGACTTTTGACGTAATGTTAAAATCAAAAGAATATAACCAAATTTCAGGTGTCATTCTCCTGATCTTACTCTAGTTATAGACATTAGGGACTGAGCTATATACATGTTAATTAAGGGCTCAGATTATAACCTATTTCAAAGAGAAGAAAAAAAACAAACTTAATTCATTCCCATGCAATTCCATGTTGATATATCATGTATGTAGGCTATCTTGGACATGCAGTAATTAAGCATGTTCAAATATGCATGAAAGAAACAGTATAAAAGTAAAGAAAATAAAAGTTGCATAGAAGAGTCTTTTGAGAAGGGATCCACCCTAAACTCGTTCCGACGTTACAATTTGTATTCGATTACATTTTCAAGGGAAACTGATCCAAAATCTGTAATCGTTATGGACGTTAGTTGAACAGTTGTTCAGCAACTAAGTGTATGTAACAACCTATAATTTTTAACAAATATTTTAATTGAATTTATTTGAAACTTTGATTTTAAATCATTTTTAAAAATTGAAATTTTGGAATTTCCCAATGTATTTTTGGATTTAGTTTGTAATTTATTTTCCAAATATAATTAAATAAAGATTTTCTGAAAATTTATATTTTTGTCAACTTTGGTCAAACTTTGACTTTCAGTTGAAATTTTTAAGTTTGAATTTTTAATTTCCAATCCTTTTCTTTTAAGCTGAATTTGATTCTGATATTCGTTCTGCTTTTCGTTTCGTCAAATTCGGTTTTATACTTTTTAAATCTGATAAAATTTAGCGTTTTACACGCAATTATTTTCAGTATTTTATTGTCTATTTTTCTATGTTTATTTTCTATTTTATTTTGGTTTGGGCTTTGATTTTCTATTGGGTTGTTGAGCTTGTTTTTGATTTGGGCATGGCTAATGGGCTTAGGAAATTCCAAGAGACATGAGTTTGCCTTTTTAATGTGAAGAGATACCTTTTCCTTTACCATAGCCGTACAAAACATTCCCTTCTCATCTCTTTCTCAGTTGCTTCTTCCTGAACAAAACAAATTACAGTAAGTCATGTCTTCCTTCTTCCTCTTTTTCATTTCCTTTTTCTCTTTTGTTCTCAAGCTATGTTCGGCCATCCTCCTCCCTATAGCCGACCATCTCCTCCTCTACACCATCACCTATGACCGGACATCACCCCATCTCCACCATCCCCTTGTTGTCGTGACCTCCTTGATCCAAACCACCACCAAAATTGCCATGCAAACCCTAGCCGAGCACCATGATCACCACTTCCTCTTTGCTAGCCTCGGCCACCACCTATTCCACTACCCACTCCACCTCCTTTGTCTTGCCTAGCCGTTACCACCTCCATTCCTTAGCCTTGAATCCATGTCTCTTAACCCATAGCACACCATGAACCATAGGCCGAACCATGTTAGCATAGGGCCGAACCAATTGAGCCACTTGCCCTGACCTTTTGCCTTCCTAATGACCTTTGATTTGACACCTCTTCACATCCCATGCCTATCCGTGCACTTCAACTGACCATGGCCGAGCATGCTTGCCTTTAAACCAAATTGGCCGAGCCTACCTAACCCAAACTTATCATGGTCGAGCCCACTTTCATGTTGACTAGCCTATTTCCTATGCGGCCGAGCCCATTTGTATTTTGTCTAGCCATTTTACTTTGTTTTAATTCATATATTTTGTGTTGAATATTTACTTATATATATATATATATATATTGTTTCTAAGATTTAGATTTGGGTGCTACTTCTCCTCGAATTTGATTCGTGATTTGTCGTGCTTTTCGGAGTTTGGTTGTGTGTTGTGAATTTTTGTCTCTAGCTTTAGAAGGTGAGTTTATCACTCACGACCTCGTACTTATATTCTAGTGAATCAATGACTTGTGAATTGTAATAGTGATATGCCATG
Organism: Allium fistulosum; assembly: GCA_030737815.1. Taxonomy (NCBI): domain Eukaryota; kingdom Viridiplantae; phylum Streptophyta; class Magnoliopsida; order Asparagales; family Amaryllidaceae; genus Allium; species Allium fistulosum. The sequence continues at coordinate 745,000,726 of CM060902.1, forward strand.
ATGATAGTAGTTTCATATATGCATGTGATATGATATTATATGATGTTATAACCTGATGCTATACCTGTTTCATCACCTGATATGATATGTTATGCTATGCTGTTTAATTTATATTTCTGTTTCTCACACTGCAAGTTCCCTCACTATGGGTTGAAATGTACATACCCAAACGGACTTTAGAATAGGGAAAAGTCGTTATGAGCTGAAATGATAGGCTCTAGTGATTTTTATTTGACCTGGGATTGCGGGTTTGAAATGATCAAACCCAGGATTTTTATATTTTGGATTGAAATGATATATATCCGTAATCACTTGACCTATGTTTGAAAATATTTTACAGACCTGTGGTTAATTTTAAAATATATATTTTTTTTCTGAAAATTTTAAGTATTTGGAAATTTTAAATTATGAGATTTTAACTTAAAATTTGATTTAATGATTTAAAAATGTATATATACCGAGTTCTATAGGTTAAAGTTTTATGAGTTAATAAATGATTTAAAAACGTAAATTAAAATTTTGATTTAACTTAATAATTGAAATTTTGATTTGAAATGGAATTTTAGGCTTAACTTGGTAATAAAATATTTTATTTATGAAATGGATATTTTTAAAGTAAATAAAGCATCAAGTTATTGGTTAAATTAAAAGTTAAGCAATTTAAATGTATTTTTGACTTAATAAATGAATTATAGTTAATTGGATATTTTATTAATAAAATTTTATTTTATTAAAATCATAAGTTAAATGATATCCAAATAAATATTTTTGAAAAGTGAGATAAGTTTTAAAGTTAAAATGATGAAAACTGAGGATATAATTTCTTTTTGAAATGTTATAGTAAAACTTAGATTAGTATTGGTAGCATTTCCAAAATGCTATGGTTTTAAGGTAGCGTTTTATAAGTGCTACCATTTCTAACAATGTATTATTTTTCCAAACACCACTATATCAACGGTAACGTTTTCTAAGTGCTACTGTTTCTAATAAGATAACATTCTCGAAATGCTACTATATGTATTATCACATTTTCAAAGTGCTACGCATGCTAAAATACAATGTTTTTGAAATGTTATAATTGAATGAATGAACTTAGAAATGCTACAACTTTGGAAATGAATATTATTTTTGAAAGTTATTGACATCGAATTTAAATGGTTTAAAATGAATATGTTTTGGTTTGAAATATAAACCATTTTGGAATAAATAACCACGGGTTATAATAACGATTGGTTGTTGAAGAGACCGGGATCGGATATGGACATACTCTCTGTCGATACCGAAAACCACTTTAACAACAGTGTACGCGGTGGAGATTCCAGAATGAAGTAGGATGGTGGCGACGATCCTAAGGTATATTTACGTGGACCTAACTCCCGTGAGTTAGCATAAGGTGGCTAAAACAGGAGCGATTCCGGGCTAATGAGGTAGATCCTCTTATCGGACACATTCCATCGTCTACCATTCTATTACTTTGTGATTGATTGGGTGCACCCCTTAATTCGGGAGTGTGGCTCGAGTTGGGTGATTGCTGCGGCTTTGCGTTACCAATAGTCCAGATGTGTTATTGGTATATCTACCATGGCATTGCCTAGTTGTGTCGTGTCACCTACCCTAGCGTGCTTTACTACGAGTTTGATTTGTGTCGTACCTATGAAGTATCCTTTGGTAGCTCCAGTTTACGGAGTATTATAGTACTGTATAGACTATTGGCATACCTAAAAATGTGTTAAGGTGGAAAATGTAAAGCCTTAACGCAATTTTTAAATAGTTTACTTTACTTTAGACATTATTATAATAGCGTATCTTACTACATAGTAGATAGTTTAACGGATCCTTAAAGGATGGGTGATCCCAAGCATCCTTTAAGTTATTGATGCATTTCTATTGCAGTTCACTTGAGTTGTTTTACATTTTATAAGTATGTATGTCCTGACTCGAGTGTTTTGTGTTTTGCTTTACGCTCGGGTCAGCCTGAGTATCACAGCTTTGGATTCATCTTCTGGAGCTAGAGATTTGCTGGAGTTTATCTGTCTCTCTGTTCATCTATTTCCATTTCAGTTATTTCCTATTCAGCTTTGCTTATGTATTAGTTGACTTATGTATTCAGACTTCTATTGTATCTGTTTTTCAGACTATGGTATTTTGTATCTGTTTTGAGACTGTGTATTGTAGTAGCTTCATGAATTACTATGTATTTTTTATTTCCGCTGCGACTTATTCTGATATTCTGTGTCTTTGATTCTGTGATTGATTTTATTTGCTCCAATTTTATTTACAATCTATTGTTTTGAATTATTCAAGTCCGACATGTGTGTCTACCTATGCACTTGGCAGGTGCAGCATAATAGGGGGTCCTCGCATTTGGTTTGGTAGCGAGCGGATGACTCTTACTCCTACATGTCCTTGTGGGGTTGGTGCATTCGAGAGGCTGGCTGTAAAGGCAGAACACAGGTATAGTTGTATGCTATGGTGGGCGTTACCCCATTGACGCGGTCCGTTACATTTGGTATCAGAGCTTTGGTTTTAGGCAAACCTTAGCCTACGGAGCAAAAACTCATTAGGGATAGGGTAGAAATATAAGTGAAATCAATCTTGGAATCATTTCTTTATGAGAGAACGTTTTTTTAAGTATAAAATGATTTTCAAATGATTTTAAAAGGATTTTAAAAGATTATTTTGGATATAAAACTTTCTTGTTTTAAATTCTCACTTTCTTAACTTCATTCCTTTCGAATCCACCTTGTTTATTTGAATTCTTTGATTAGGATTTCCATTCTAGTTGAATCTTATCTTTGTCTTTCTATTTTACCTTTGTCCTAAAATTCATTCTTGATTTTTCCAGGATGAATCGTAGGAAATCCAGAGGTAGGGGTCGTGGTGTTGCCCCAGTTCCTGAGCCTGTTGCACCCACCAAGTTCACCACTCTCTGTAAGGAGTTCACTCAGCTTGGTGGCACCAAGTTTACTAGATCTGGGAGCATCATAAAGGCTCAGCAGTGGTTGAGGAGTTTAGAGAGGATTTTCACTGGTTTGGAGATTACTGATGCTCAGAAGCATCAGTTGGTAGCTTGACAGTTGCAGGATGCAGCCCAGGATTGGTGGGAGTCTGTTACAGCTCAGACCGTGGAGGTAGATATTTATTGGGAGCAGTTTAGGTATCTTCTTGAGTTGGTTTTTGAATTTGTTTCAGTTTTCTCTCTTTGAAATCTATCTTAAGCTTTGATCTCTTTTCAGGGAGGCTTTTGTGGCAAAGTGGATGCCCGAAGCCGGGAAGTCCCAGCTATACAAGGAGTTTAGGGATCTTAAGCAAGGGAGCATGTCATTTTCTGAGTATGAGCGGAAGTTCAATGAACTTTCCAAGTTTGGTCCTGGCCTGATTGACACCTCTCTTAAGAAGAATGAGAAATTTATAGCTGGAGCTCGCCCAGAGTATTATGATCGTCTCATTTCTCTTGTTCATGGTACCTTCACGGAGTTGATGGACATGGCCATTAGATATGAGAATCCCACTTCTAAGGAAGCTTCTGTTCCTCGTGCTTCTCCATCTCAGTCTGGTTTTGGCAACTCTAAGAAGAGGAAGCCTAACTTTCATCAGCAGAAGCAGAATTGGCTTAAGAATCCAGGTTTAGGATCTACTCCTCGGAAGCATCCTATCGACCTATCTTCCATCACCTGCTTCAAGTGTGATCAGAAGGGACATTATGCCAATAGTTGCCCTACTTCAGTTGGTGCTGCCGTTCCTCCACCTCAGGATACCAGGAACAATCTCTGTCATGTCTGTTTGCAACCTGGCCATTTCAAGAAGGATTGCCCCTTGTATCAGAATGGCAAGACATCTGGAGTCTTTTCCATGACTTCTTCCACTCATGCTCCGCCTACTCCACCTGCTCCTAGTGATACCCAAGGTACTCTCCAAGGCACCTTTACTTTGTTTGATTTCCCTGTTCGTGTTTTATTTGATACTGGAGCTTCGCATAGTTTTATTTCTGTGGATCTTTGTGATAAGTTTGAGAATCTTCTTTCCCCCAAGTTTGCAGCTGTACCTTTATGTGTTACTAATCCTATTGGGGGTCCCACGAACCTTAGTAGGATTTGTAACCAAGTGAAACTCCTCTATTTTGATCATCGATTTTCTGGTGATTTCTATGTTCTCGGTTTCGATGCTTTTGATTTATTGATTGGAGGTGATTGGCTAAAGAGGCATGAAGCGTTATCCCTTGTAAAACCCGAACTATTTCTCTTGTTGATGATCGGGGTAACTCTTTGGTGATTCGGTGCTGTATGCCTCAGGATTTTGCTGGTAGTTTTATTTTCTCTCTGGATTCTTCTCCTGGTGATCTTGATTCAACCCCTGTGGTTAAGCTCTATCCCGATGTATTTGGTGAAGTCTCTTCTTTACCTCCTAAGCAGGAAATTGATTTCCGCATTGATCTTATTCCTGGAGCTTGACCTGTAGTTCTTCCTCCCAGAAGAATGGCACCCTGCGAGAAGGTTGAGTTGAGGAAACAAATTGAGGACTTGTTCTCCAAGGGTCTGATCAGACCTAGTCATTCCGAATGGGGAGCAGCAGTGGTTTTGTCACTAAGTCCGATGGATCTTTGAGGATGTGTGTTGGTTATAGGGAGCTGAACAAGCTCACTATGAAGAACAGATATCCTATGCCTCGTATCAATGATATGTTCGATCAGCTTTATGGAGATACTGTTTTCTCTCAGCTTGATCTTGCCACAGGTTTCCACCATCTCAGAGTTGCTGAGGAAAGTATTCCCAACACTACTTTCCGTACTGAGAATGGTTTCTATGAATGGTTAGTTATGCCTTTTGGTTTGACTAATGCCCCAGCTTTCTTTGTTGATCTGATGAATCATGTTTTTCGTGATGTTTTTAACAAGTTTGTGCTTGTCTTCGTCGATGATATTCTTTTCTCTAAGTCAAAGGAGGAACATAGGGTCCATTTGAATTCTGTTCTGGAGACTCTTAGGAGTCACCAATTGAAAGCTAAATTCTCTAAATGCCATTTCTGGAAGGATGAAGTCCGATTCCTTGGACATATTGTTTCTAGTAATGGAGTTTCTGTTGATCCAGTCAAGATCGCTGCGATCAATGTAAGTCTACCTTTTCTCATCTTTCTTTTGTAATCTAATCATTCTATCTTTCTTTGTAGTTCTTATTTTTCCCTATTCTATTTCAGGATTGGGAAATTTTTAGGACTCCATCTGATATCCGTAGCTTTCTGGGCCTTTCCGGTTATTATCGGAGATTCATTGAGAATTTTGCTCGGATTGCTACACCTCTCACTGCTTTGACTCGAAAGAATGCTAAGTTTATATGGAATGATAAGTGTGAAGCTGTATTCAATGAGTTAAAGCATAAACTTACTTCCGCACCAGTTCTTACCGTTCCAATTGGAAATGAGGGATTAACGGTATACAATGATGCTAGTCGTGAAGGTTTGGGAGCTGTTCTGATGCAGGATGGGAAGGTCATTGCTTATGCCAGTCGTCAGTTGAAGACCCTTGAAGCCAATTATGCTGCTCATGATTTGGAATTTCTTGCTGTGGTTTTTGCTTTGAAGCTTTGGAGGCATCATCTTTTGGGAACTAAGTTTGAGCTTTTTACGGATCATCGGTCTTTGAGATATATTTTCACCCAAAAGGATTTGAATCAGAGGCAGGTTAGGTGGCTTGAGTTCCTTGCTTCTTATAACCTCGGCATCAACTATACCCCTGGAAAAGCTAATGTTGTGGCCGATGCTTTGAGTTGGAAGAAGGCGATGTTGTGTCAGCTTGTTGTTTCTTCTCCTCTTTTGGATCGTATCATGGCTAAGCAAGATGAGGATCGGATGCTTAGGCTTATTAAGGAGAATGTTCGTAGCAGGGTTGGTGGTAGTAGTCTTGATGGTAGTGGAGCTCAGATCGATGATAGAGGGATTTCGAGGATTAATAATCGGATTTGTGTCCCGAATGTTGATGGATTGAGACAGGAGTTACTTCGGGAAAATCATCGATCCAGACTTTCTATTCATCCAGGAGTGATGAAGATGTATCAGGATATGAAGAAGTTGTATTGGTGGAGAGGTATGAAGCGTGATATCTCCATTTTTGTTAGTAGGTGTGCGACTTGTCAGCAAGTCAAGGCCGATCATCAGAAGACCCCTGGTTTGTTGCAGCCCCTTGAGGTTCCCAATTGGAAATGGGAACAGGTTTCTATGGATTTTATTGATGGATTACCGAGGACTAGGAGGGGTAATGAGAGTATTAGTGTTATTGTGGATAGATTGACCAAGTCAGCTCATTTCATTCCGGTCAAGTCTACCCGTTCTGCTTCGAGTTTGGCTAAGATTTATTTGAGGGAGATTGTTCGTCTTCATGGTGTTCCTGTCAGTATTGTTTGTGATAGAGATCCCATCTTTACCAGCCAGTTTTGGAAAGCTTTTCAAGAATCTTTGGATACTCATCTGAATCTGAGCACTGCTTACCATCTGCAGACCGACGGTCAAACGGAAAGAGTGAATCAGATTCTAGAGGATCTTCTTCGTGCTTGTGTTCTTGATTATGGAGGATCTTGGGAAGATCATCTCCATCTTGTCGAATTCACCTATAACAACAGTTATTAGGTATAATCTCAAATCTTCTATCTTAATCTTGTCTTAATCTTTTATCTATCTCATTCCATCTTTTGAATATAGGCTAGTATTGCAATGTCTCTGTTTGCTACTCTTTACGAACGGCCTTGCAGATCTTCATCTTGCTGGATTGAATCTGGTAATCGTTTGATTCATGGTCCTGATATGATTCTGGAGGCTTCTGAGAGAGTTGAGGAGGTTAAGAGGAAGATAAGAAGTGCTCAGGATAGGCAGAAGAAGTATGTTGATCGGGGTAGAAGGAGTTTGGAGTTTGCTGTTGGTGATCTGGTTTTCCTTAAGGTCTCTCCCTTAAGGAATGTGATTCGGTTTGGTCGTCGAGGAAATCTTGCTCCTAGATTCATTGGTCCTTTCGGCATCTTGGAGAGGATTGGTTCTTTAGATTATCGCTTGGATTTGTCTGAGAAGTTTTCTGGAGTGCATAATGTATTCCATGTTTCGCATCTTTGTCGGTATCTTCATGATCCATCCCTTATTGTCCAGCCTTCTGCTCTCGAGAGTTTGGATATTGAGCCTAATCTAACTGTCGAGAGGAAGCCAATTCGTATTGTCGATAGAGGTACGAAGCAGCTGAGAAGGAAATCTGTCAACCTGGTCAAAGGGCAGTGGAGTACTGATGATCGAGATTGTACCTGGGAGACGGAGGAGAGCATGCGTGCTTCGAATCCGGAATTGTTTGTTTCAGGTACTATTCGTTATTCTATCTTATCCTACCTTTCTTTGTTTTGTTTTTGTCTCGTTCCTTTTCGAGGACGAAAAGCTTTGAGTGGGGGAGAGTGTAACAACCTATAATTTTTAACAAATATTTTAATTGAATTTATTTGAAACTTTGATTTTAAATCACTTTTAAAAATTGAAATTTTGGAATTTTCCCATGTATTTTTGGATTTTGTTTGTAATTTATTTTCCAAATATAATAAAATAAATATTTTTTGAAAATTTTATATTTTGGTCAACTTTGGTCAAACTTTGACTTTCAGTTGAAATTTTTAAATTTGAATTTTTAATTTCCAATCTTTTTCTTTTAAGCTGAATTTGATTCTGATATTTGTTCTGCTTTTCGTTTCATCAAATTCTGTTTTATACTTTTTAAATCTGATAAAATTCAGCGTTTTACACGTAATTATTTTCAGTATTTTATTGTCTATTTTTCTATGTTTATTTTGGTTTGGGATTTGATTTTCTATTGGGTTGTTGAGCTTGTTTTTGATTTGGGCATGGCTAATGGGCTTAGGAAATTCCAAGAGACATGAGTTTGCCTTTTTAATATGAAGAGATGCCTTTTCCTTTACCATAGTCATACAAACATTCCCTTCTCATCTCTTTCTCAGTTGCTTCTTCCTGAACAAAACAAATTACAGTAAGTCATGTCTTCCTTCTTCCTCTTTATCATTTTCTTTTTCTCTTTTGTTCTCAAGCTATGTTCGGCCATCCTCCTCCCTATAGCCGACCATCTCCTCCTCTACACCATCACCTATGACCGGCCATCACCCCATCTCCACCATCCCCTTGTTGTCGTGACCTCCTTGATCCAAACCACCACCAAAATTGCCATGCAAACCCTAGCCGAGCACCATGATCACCACTTCCTCTTTGCTAGCCTCAGCCACCACCTATTCCACTACCCACTCCACCTCCTTTGTCTTGCCTTGCCGTGACCACCTCCATTCCATAGCCTTGAATCCATGTCTCTTAACCCATAGCACACCATGAACCATAGGCCGAACCATGTTAGCATAGGGCCGAACCAATTGAGCCACTGACCTTTCACTTGCCTTGACCTTTTGCCTTCCTAATGACCTTTGATTTGCCACCTCTTCACATCCCATGCCTAGCCGTGCACTTCAACTGACCATGGCCAAGCATGCTTGCGTTTAAACCAAGATGGCCGAGCCTACCTAGCCCAAACTTATCATGGCCGAGCCCACTTTCATGTTGACTAGCCTATTTCCTATGTGGCCAAGCCCATTTGTATTTTGTCTAGCCATTTTACTTTGTTTTAAATCATATATTTTGTGTTGAATATTTACTTATATATGTTTTATTTTATTTGTTTCTAAGATTTAGATTTGGGTGCTACTTCTCCTCGAATTTGACTCGTGCTTTGTCATGTTTTTCGGAGTTTTGTTGTGTGTTTTGAATTGTCGTCTCCAGCTTTAGAAGGTGAGTTTATCACTCTCGACTTCGTACTTATATTCTAGTGAATCAATGACTTGTGAATTGTAATAGCGATATGCCATGATGATAGTAGTTTTATATATGCCTGTGATATGATATTATATGATGTTATAACCTGATGCTATACCTGTTTCATCACCTGATATGATATGCTATGCTATGCTCTTTAATTTATATTTCTGTTTCTCACACTACAAGTTCCCTAATTATGGGTTGAAATGATACATACCCAAACGGACTTTAGAATAGGGAAAAGTCGTTATGAGCTGAAATGATAGGCTCGAGCGATTTTTATTTGACTTGGGATTGCGGGTTTGAAATGATCAAACCCGGGACTTTTATATTACGGATTGAAACGATATATATCCGTAATCACTTGACCTAGGTTAGAAAATATTATACAGACCTGTGGTTAATTTTAAAATATCTATATATATTCTAAAATTTTTAAGTATTTGGAAATTTTAAATTATGAGATTTTAACTTAAAATTTGATTTAATGATTTAAAAATGTATATATACTGAGTTCTATAGATTAAAGTTTTATGAGTTAATAAATGATTTAAAAACGTAAATTAAAATTTTGATTTAACTTAATAATTGAAAATGTGATTTGAATTGGAATTTTATGCTTAACTTGGTAATAAAATATTTTATTTATGAAATGGATATTTTTAAAGTAAATAAAGTATCAAGTTATTGGTAAAATTAAAAGTTAAGCAATTTAAATGTATTTTTGACTTAATAAATGAATTATAGTTAATTGGATATTTTATTAATAAAATTTTATTTTATTAAAATCATAAGTTAAATGATATCCAAAAAAATATTTTTGAAAAGTGAGACAAGTTTTAAAGTTAAAATGATGAAAACTGAGGATATAATTTTTTTTTGAAATGTTATAGTAAAACTTAGATTAGTATTGGTAGCATTTCCAAAATGCTATGGTTTTAAGGTAGCGTTTTATAAGTGCTATCATTTCTAACAATGTATTGTTTTTCCAAACACCACTATATCTACGGTAACGTTTTCTAAGTGCTACTGTTTCTAATAAGATAACATTTTCGAAATGCTACTATATGTATTATCACATTTTCAAAGTGCTACGAATGCTAAAATACAATGTTTTTGAAATGTTATAATTGAATGAATGGACTTAGAAATGCTACAACTTTGGAAATGAATATTATTTTTGAAAGATATTGACATCAAATTTAAATGGTTTAAAATGAATATGTTTTGATTTGAAATATAAACCATTTTGGAATAAATAACCATGGGTTATAATAACGATTGGTTATTGAAGAGACCGGGATCGGATATGGACATACTCTCTGTCGATACCGAAAACCACTTTAACAACTGTGTACGCGGTGGAGATTCCAGAATGAAGTAGGATGGTGGCGACTATCCTAAGGGATATTTACATGGACCTAACTCCCGTGAGTTAGCATAAGGTGGCTAAAACAGGAGCGATTCCGGGCTAATGAGGTAGCTCCTCTTATCGGACACATTCCATCGTATACCATTCTATTACTTTGTGATTGATTGGGTGCACCCCTTGATTTGGGAGTGTGGCTCGAGTTAGGAGATTGCTGCGGCTTTGCGTTACCAACAGTCCGGATGCGTAATTGGTATATCTACCCTGGCATTGCCTAGTTGTGTCGTGTCACCTACCCTAGCGTGCTTTACTACGAGTTTGATTTGTGTCGTACCTATGGAGTATCCTCTGGTAGCTCCAGTTTATGGAGTATTACGGTACTGTATAGACTATTGGCATACCGAAAAATGTGTTAAGGTGGAAAATGTAAAGCCTTAACGCTATTTTTAAATAGTTTACTTTACTTTAGACATTATTATAATAGCGTATCTTACTACATAGTAGATAGTATAACGGATCCTTAAAGGATGGGTGATCCCAAGCATCCTTTAAGTTATTGATGCATTTCTATTGTAGTTCACTTGAGTTGATTTACATTTTATAAGTATGTATGTCCTGACTCGAGTGTTTTGTGTTTTTCTTTACGCTCGGGTCAGCCTGAGTATCATAGCTTCGGATTCATCTTCTAGAGCTAGAGATTTGCTGGAGTTTATCTGTCTATCTGTTCATCTATTTCCATTTCAGTTATTTCCTATTCAGCTTTGCTTATGTATTAGTTGACTTATGTATTCAGAATTCTGTTGTATCTGTTTTTCAGACTATGGTATTTTGTATCTGTTTTGAGACTGTGTATTGTAGTAGCTTCATGAATTACTATGTATTTTTTTATTTCCGCTGCGAGTTATTCTGATATTCTGTGTCTGTGATTGATTTTATTTGCTCCAAATTTATTTACAATCTATTGTTTTGAATTATTCAAGTCCGACATGTATGGTTTTTTTGTCGATTTGAATGGTCCAAAATAGTGGGTCGTTACAGCGTATGTTGAACAGACGTCTTATATTAGACGTTTATTTAATTGATGCTTGGATTGGATGGCATGCCATTGGCTGAAAGCATCTACTCAAGAAATGTCTCATATCTAAATGAATGTTGATAGGGCGTCTAGATATCAAGCGTCCCTTGAATAGACCCCTAGCATGATGTTTATTCAATAGATCTCAATCAGTTTACATTTTGTAATATATGAAAATGTAATATGCAAGAAGATGCTTTTAAGTTTATGGGTCATACTATATATGCCCCTTCAGATCCCAGCTTTTAGGTTATGGTGATGAATGCGAAATTCAACAAAGGTCTTCTTCCCATATTTCTCCGTCAACTGAGTGGCATATATAGCCTCTAGAGATGTCCGGTGTCTTTTAAGCATGTGGTGAAGATAATTCTAAATATATTTATCAAAAGATGAATTATGATCTCGATATAATTATAAAATGGTAAAGAAAAATCATTCATTTAAGTCTAAACCAGTTGTTAATATCGGACTCAAGTACCGGTTAAACTAGAACTTAAGTTATAAGAAAATATTATTTGTGCACTATGTGTTAGAAACACTAGCAATAGAGCAATCTCAATTTCCTCTTTTATAAAGGAGGGGTTAATGCTACAATCGAACCATATGTCGCCTACAAATTGTTTTCATTGGACACGTTGGGCTAAAATTATTGGGCCTTGAATAAAAATATAGTTAGTTATCCTTCCTTTATAAATAAAGCCGATTCACGTGCAATCACTCACGGTTCGAGAGTTTTTTTGTGTTAAACCGCTGGTTCGGACCGGTTGCTAAGATAGGACTCAAGCACCGGTTAAACTAAGACTTGAGTTGTAAGAAAATATTATTTGTGAAATATATGTTAGACCAGGATCGGGCCGTGGGCATGGGCTAGTCGCACAACGGCCCAGGGCCCAATTTAAAGATAGAGCCTAAAAATATTAATTTTTGTTACAAAAATATTAAGTAACTTATTTATTTCAAAATTAGCAAGTAGTTCAATGATAAAACTCGTGTTTCAATGTTTTAGTTCAACTTCTATCAATTATGGTTTTATAGAATTATATTGTAACTAAGTTGTAGCTATATTTTTTTCCAAAAGCCACACCCATGGTTCATACTTATAACTTTAAATTTTATTTAATTGTCCAGGACTTAAATTTACGTTAGACCGGGACTGTGTTAGACCCACTATTATGCAATGTCGTATAGCAATAAAGCAATCTTAATTTCCTCCTGTATAGAGGTGTGATTCATGCTGCAATCGAACCATAAGTGGCCCATAATTTATTTTCGTTGGCCGTATCACTACTAGAACGGCTTCGATTTGCGATCGATCATGGCGACGGCTAAAAAAATGCGGCCGTCGCTAGCCGTAGCCTTTCTGGATATAACCCGCGAGCCAGAGCCTTCATTTCACTTTCCCCCTTTTCTCTCTTTTTTTAGCCAATTTCACCCCCAACCAACTCCAGCCGACGCCGACGACCCCTTCCCACTGCACACTTCCTCCTCCTTCTATTTGGCTTCATTTTTTGAGGTATATTATCTTAAACCCAATTTATGCAAAATTTAGTAATTTTGGTATGAATATGTTAGATTAGTTGTTATTAGATGATGGTATAGTTTATTAGTTGATTTGGAGATAAAATTAAAACCCTAATTTAGAAAAGTAGTTGATTATTGATTTTGGGTTATTAGTAAGTGGTTTGATTGTTTAATTTGTAATTAAAAGTGAGGGTTGATTTAAAATTCGAAAATTAGTGTTATTGATTAATATGCTTATTGATAAGTTTACGTGAATGTTTGTTATAGTGTAAAACAATGTTTGTTACAGTTTACGTGAAAATTAGTGTACAATTATTGATTAATATGCTCCTACGTAGGTACGAGTAAACAAAAGTAATATTCTTTAATTAATTAGTGCGTGTTAATTATAACTATTGGTGCTTAGTATAAAATTAATTTATTTTAATTTGTTATTATTAGTGCTAACTTCTAATTTTAGCTTACAAAATCTGTAAATTAAAATTTTACTAGTTATAAGAGCTTGAAAATACGTTATAAAGCGTATAATAACGTTAAGAAAAATTATACTTAAATCGATTTTGTAAAAAGTTTAAGAAATGAAGATAACAACAACGAATATCGTACTAAAATCGATTTTGTAAAAAGTTAAGTAACGAATATAACAACAACAAATATTCTACTGAAATCGATTTTGTAAAAAAATCAAGAAATAAATATGAAAACAACAAATATTGTACTCAAATTGATTTTCTAAAAAGTTAAGAAATGAATATGACAAGAACAAATACTGTACTCAAATCGATTTTCTTTAAACTTAAGAAACGAACATAACAAGAAGAAATATGCTACTGAAATTGATTTTTCAATAAGTTAAAAAAATGAATATAACAACAACAAATAATATATTCAAATCGATTTTCTAAAAAGCTGTGAAATTTATATACAAGAACAAATATTGTACTAAAATCGATTATCTAAAAAAAATTGAAATGAATATAATGTTGATTTGAAAATAAGCGTTAAGTATTATTATAACAAATACAACAACCACAAATTAAAGTCCTTAGTCCCAAAAGGTTTTAATTTATTTTAGAAAATACAACAACAAAAATACTCCCCTTGGATGCAAAGTTATGCGTAGAAGAGAAGTGAACTGAAGTGCTGTCGAAAGTAAACAGAAGTGTGGTGTGTGAAGACTTTAGTCCTAAAAGGTTTTACTTTATTTTAGAAAATAAAACAACAACAATATATCACTTGGGTGTTGTGCAGTTAATTCCCCGCTATCGCCCCGCTATAACCCTGCTATGTCTCATAGCGGATTTCTACCGCTATGATTTTTCCATATAGCCCCAAATATAGCCTTTCCGCTTTAAGCCCCGCTATTTTCGCTATATCCCGTTATTCCCGCTATATTCCGCTATTTCCGCTATATCTTCTCTAAAAGAAATGAATTAAAAATTGACATTTATACATTATAAAAATTATGAAAGTAATTTATTTAAATAAATTTTTAATATATTTTTAGAAATGAAAATACTCTAATATTCTACTAAATTCAATTATGTTATATAACAGTTTTACGTTTATTTACAGTATATTCGCACATGTTTTTATTTAAAATTATTTATGTATAAATTATAATTCAATTGAATGTTAATTTTTCATTTAATTACCATTTATATATTTGTAAAAACATTAAGTACGAGTTTTATATGCTATTTTAGGGTCATCTGTTATATCCCGCTATATCCTCGCTATATCCCGGCTATTACTTTTTGCACCTCTGCCGCATTGAATCTGCTGAGTGCTTTAACTACACAGCTTGGGTGAGAAGCTGTGCATAGAATAGAAGTGAAGTGAAGTGCTGTTGAAATTTTCCAACCTATTTTTTAAAAGTGAAAATAAGGGACACATCCCTAAAATCAAACTTAATACACAAAACACCCCCCTCATAAAAAAGATATAAATTACATCCTTATTTTCAAATACTATAATTTTCTTCCCTACAATACCCCTCTTCTCCATTGCAGCAATGTTGATTCTTCATATATATATATATATATATATATATGCAAGTTATTCTCATACCCATAATTAAAATTGGCACCCCATTAATTATCAATCTTTAAAACGCAATAAATTCTTGTACAAACGACGGATTAACAAACCGTTTTCACCATTAAATCACAAATGTTATTGTCTTTCTAACGAGTGGAATTGTGCATATGTAAAAATAACAAGTGACATGTCTACAATTATTCCATATAATTGCAGAAATGTCTACAATTATATGCAATAGTTATAGATTTGAAGAAAAATCGAAGATGTTTAAAATCTGCAGAATTGTCTGCAAATATATGGAATAATTGCACCTTTACTGCAAATATGGTTTTTTTGGTATCAACAATGGATCTCATTTTAAAGATCATAATTTTTTTGATTTTTTGGTGAAAACTATGCTGATCTGATGTTTCTATAGAAAGTTATACGCATTTGAAATGTTAAAAACGTAAAATGTATTTGGGTCTTTATGTGTGCGTGAATTTGAAAACAGGGACCGGAAACTTATTGAAAAAACAGAGGGATGTTTTGTGTATTTTCAAACCTTACTAGGGATGTATGTCAAATGCACCTTTTTTTAAAATTAGGAACAATGTTCGATTATTTTGTCGACCGTACATGGATGTATGAAGTCAGAACTGGAATGAAAGGTTCGGTGAAAGAACATTTCTACAATGGTGTACACGAATTTATTAGATTCGCAATATCTAATAATCGAAATAACGAAGAAATTCGTTGCCCTTGTAGTAAGTGCAACATTTGAAGCATTGGAAACCAGATACAGTTAAAGTACATTTGTATAAATCTAGATTTGTGCCAAATTATTATTTATGGGATCGTCATGGAGAACTTGTTGCACCTACAGCGGATCCTGTTGCGTCAGAGTCGATGTTGTTATGACGAATCCAATAGAAGGTATGGTGAAAGATGCAGCACGATCAATGTTTTCTACCGTTCAAGTTGACGGTGAAGACGTCAATGTCGAAGAAGAACCGAATGTGGAAGGAAAAAAATTATGATTTATTAGATGCCGCTAAGAGACCGTTGTGGGATGGTTGTAAAAGTGGAACCGAATTATCAGTACTGCTGAATACATCACTATGAAATCAAAATTCAACTTTACGGAAGTTGGATTTACAGCAGTGTACAAGCTGCAAAACGGCATATGTCACCCAATAATCTGATGTGTGATAGTTATTATAAAGTGAAAACACTTATGTCGGCTTTCGACCTGCCTTACCAAAAGATAGATACATGTATAAAAGGTTGCATGTTGTATTGGAAAGATGACATTAATCTTAGGAACTGCAAAATATGTAATGAGGAAAGATATAAACCAAGAAAAAAGAAAGGAAAGGAAGTACCATATAAGAGAATGCATTATTTACCAATTACCCCTAGACTTCAAAGGTTATATGCGTCTTCAGCCACGGCATGTCATACGCGATGGCACAGCGTGAGAAGATATGCAGAGGGAACTTTGACAATCCATCCGATGGAGAAGCATGGAAACATTTCGATAAGACGTATCCCACATTTGCTGTAGAGAGCCGTAACGTCAGACTTGGTATATGTGCGGATGAGTTTTCGCCATTCTCTCAGTTTGGTAGCAAATATTCATCTTGATCTGTTATCGTTGCTCCTTATAATTTACCTCCGTGGATGTGTATGAAAACTCCATACATGTTTCTCACTATTGTCGTCTCTGTCCCTGATGATCCGACATAAGGAATCGATGTTTATCTACAACCATTAATTGAAGAGCTGAAAACATTGTGGCTTGAAGGTGTTGAAACATACGACATTTCACAAAAAATGAATTTTCGTATGTTCACTTCTTTGTTATGGACTATTAGTGATTTTCCTATATATGGGATGCTTCCAGGTTAGAGTATGGTCGGTCGTTTAGTCTGTCCTTATTGCATCGAACAAACAAGATCATTTTCTTTACGGTATGGAAGGAAAATTTCTTAGTTTGATTGTCATCGGTGTTTCCTCCATCCTAATCATACTTTTAGAAGAGATAAAAAACTTTAAAGCTAACAGAGAAGAGAATATGCAACCACCAAAGATATTCAAGCGAAGAAATATATGAAATTATAAAGGACTACCCGAAGATACATGAAACTGGAATACAGAATGAAATTCTAGGTAAATCGAACATTCATAATTGGTGCAAACAAAGAATCTTTTGGGAGTTAACTTATTGGAAAGATCTTTTACTTCGACATAATATTGACGTGATGCATAAGGAAAAAAACATGCTTGATAATGTGTTTAATACAATTATGAATGTTAAAGGGAAAACTAAGGACGATCTGAATTCAAGACTCGATATAGCATACTTTTGTAAACGTCCCGAACTTCATATGGAGCCCAATGACAATAAAAAACCCAAAGCATGCTATGAGCTAGACAACAAGCAAATAAAACTCGTGCTAAAATGGGTGGCAAGACTTAAATACCCTGATGGAATGTCTTCTAATCTCCATAGATGTGTTGACTTTAAAAATAGTAAATTGAGTGGGATGAAAGTCACGATTGTCATAATATCATGATGGAATATTTATTACCAGTGGTTTTCAAAGAACTGTTGCCCATAAAAGTGTGGAGTGTTATAACAAAATTAAGTCTGTTTTAGAAACAGCTTTGTTTGACAACGTTAAAAATCGACCGTATACGTAAACTTGAAGTAGAAATCCTTATAATGCTATGCAAACTGGAGAAAATATTTCTGCCAGGTTTTTTTTTATGTAATGGAGCATTAACTTCTTCATCTTCCATCTGAAGATCTTCTTTGAGGTCTTATGCAGTATGGATGGATGTAACCATTTGAGAGATAATAGTAAATATTCATAAAATTGTTGTTAGTTTAAAATTCAGATTTACGTATGTGCATTTAAATTGAATTAATTTTGTAATAGGTACTTGAATCATTTGAAGAAAAAAATAGACAGAAAGCACGAGTTGAAGGTTCAATTTGCAAATCATATCTTGAAGAAGAATCATCATTCTTTTTCTCTCATTACTTCAGTGACCATGTAAACTTATCATTTGTAAGTGGTCCTCGTAACAATGTAGCCGTTGAAGAAGATTATTCGCAGACAATGTTGTCAATTTTTAGACAAAATAGCCGACCTGCTGGAAAATGTGTGGAAATATGGTTAGATGATATAGATCAACATGTAGCACACACATATGTTCTTATTAATTGTGCTGAAGTTGCACCATTTGTTAGGTAATAATAAATTCATATTTATTTCAATGATACTTACATTTTAATCGTAATGTAACATATAATACATATATATTCGCAGTATTTACGAATCACAGCATCCATCTGGCAATCTCAGTAAGAAATTTTCTAAATGGTTTTCGAACTACGTTTATGATCCAAGAAACAACGTCGTTGATGAAGGATTACGACATCTTGCGCTCGGACAAAAAAGAAATGTCAAGACTTATCCAATATTCTTCGTCAATGGATTTAAATTCAACACCAAGGATTATGCTGTTGAAAAATTAACATATAACAGTGGTGTATTTGTCAAAGGCAGTGACGATCCAGATGAGCACATAAAAGATTTTTACGGCATCTTAACACAGGTTTTAGAATTGACATATTATGTACAACCTGCAAAAAAGGTTTTTTTATTCAATTGCAATTGGTTCAGCAATATTCCTGGTTCTGGAATCAATGTGCACAAAGATTATAAACTTATAGAAATAAAGCACACCTCACATTACTATAAGTATGATCCTTTTGTATTGGTCAAGCAAGCATTACAAGTTTATTTTGCTCCGTATCCATCCTTAGAAAAAGATAAAGCAGATTGGTCTGCTGTTTTTAAAACAAAGGCAAGATTTACATTTGATGGAATTAATATTCCAAAAGAAGCAGCATATCAAACGGATCTTGAGCCAAATGATGAAATAATAATAGCTGATGATATTGATTTGGGTTTGTTAAATGATGAATCGAATGTTTTAATAGAAGCATTTGAGAGTACAGAAGAGAACGATATAGAGTACGAGACCGAGACTGAATCAGAAGACGACGAAGACTGAAAATTTTGAATTTTTGTATCAGTTGTTGTATAATGTATATTCTGAGTTTCAGCTGTTATCAGTAATGATGACTATGTTGTGAGTTATGTCTTATTGTTTTTTTTTTCAAATTATGTATATATACTCAGGAGATCTTGTCTCATTTATGATGTTCTAGTGCAATTTTTATGTGATGATGATTAATCAAACATGTTTTGTAATAATGAACTGATATTTTTTCTTTATATGAAATGATATGTTTGTAACAGATATGCACAGGAAACACTTTAGCAGATCTCAGCCTTCTCCTTCCGCTGGTGCGAGTGCCAGTGGCACAGTGCCGGATTTACGTCCGGTGGCAAAGGTAGTGCCGAAGAGCGCGGGGTAAGTATCAAATTTATAACATTTTCACTATTTAAAATTTATTAAATTCGTACATCTTATTATACAGGGGGTTTGAGGCCCAGCCGAATGACTTTATTCTACAAGTGTCGAGGAAGGAATTCATGAGCCGGATGTCGGGATGTTGGGCTCACTGGGATGACATTCCCTATCACATCAAGAATGCCATATTCGCGGACTTGATGGTAATTTTAAATTTATAATTTATTTGTTAATTAATACAATGTATATAATTCAAACCAATATCAATTTCAATACGCAGGCAGCTGTTCATGTGGACCCGTAAGATATGGATGTTTTTTTCAATCATTGGAACCAGAAAATACGCAAAAATTACAGAGACACCGTATCCAAAGCCAAGAGAGCGGGAAAGAAGCCATCTTGGATGAGTGCTGATGTATAGGCTCAATTTCTGTGGTTGTGGGAAACTGCAAAGTCGAAGGTAAGTAATAAATATCCTTTCATCTTGTTATTACATTTTGTTTAAAATTCATATATTAGGTGCATTAATTTAGTTAATTGTGCGTTTAAATTTCTAGAAATTATCGGCGGCGCGGAACCGTGCAAACAGGGCTAAAAATCCTGCTTTGCACCGCAGTGGGTCGAAATCCTTCCAACAGCATCGGAGGGAATTGGTGTAATGGCCCGTTTTTCCATACCCTTTGAATCGACAATATACCACACATGTCCAACTCAAATTGCACGAATAAGCGGATCATTAAGGGTAGAATGAAAATAAAGGCAGAACGGAATCTCACACGAATGGAATAACATATATTATTTCAATAATAATCTTTACAGCGGTAAAAATTAAATACAATATCATAGTCTAACCTAGATTCAGCTTGGATAGTTATAATACCTGCCCTTATAAATGCTGACAAACAAAAAAACAAATGCAATAGATGTAGTGGATAATAGAATACGTCCATACGATGATGAAGATCTCCAGTTCTCCTCTGGAAACTTCAACCGTTTTCAACTAAACCTGAAACTACTCGGATCTGACCCGAGTATTAAAAATACCCAGATCAGGCTTGATAAACCAATGTAAGATACTCGAAATTTTAAATGCATAGATCATGACAATGCTATCAAAACCTTTGAAAAGAAGGGTATCTCATAAGACCACGTTCACACATAAACACAGGCGGGTTTTTTACCTTATGATAACCAAAACACTTTTATACCAAAATACACTTGATATTATTTTTAATGACATTCTTTTAAAAACACTTTACAAATAAGCTTATTCAAATAAGGTATCAATATCTGGACTAAGTCTAAGGTAATATATCCGGACTAGGTCAACGGAATATACCAAAAAGAATATATGATACCAGAAAGGGTAGCTGAAATGTTTGCAAGTCCTTACAACTATTTTGGGAATACAATCAAAACTGTAAATCTCGTATTGGGATTGGATTTCCAACATGATAGGGAACTAGTGATCTTTTCTCCGATCTATGCATAACAAACATAGTTTACACGGTGCCTTAATCGCTTTTCTCAAACTAATCACTAGGAACTATACTTGCTATACTACCACCGATAACCAGCAGTTCCCTACTTTTCTCAAGCTAACCACTTTATCAAAATGGGGCAATAAATGCCTTGAGGGACGTATCCCCCAAATGTCCCAATGTATTGGACCCACCATACATACTCACTTATTTTGAATTTGTGTCTGTCGGACCACATAGTATCCCATATCATCTTCCGGGATGTGAGGCTACGCTCAATTTCTTCAAAGCCACGCTTTTCATACAAAACCACGCTTTGATCATAACAGGTTCCACTTTGAATGCCACACTGCCATTCCTTTGATCACTATTTGACTCCCATAAGCATACAACCTCTGAGCTCGTATGTCTCAGAGAAGAGTGTTAAGCTAAGAGAAGTTGCCTTCTCTGCCAACAAGCAGATGTACATTTGTAAAAGTCAAAGTTGTGTCTTAGAAATGCAATGTCAGACATTCATCCATACAAGTTCATTCTGGGACTGAACAAAACCGAAGGCACTTTCCTCGGCCATTACTAGGCGAGAAGCCCTTGCAATCCGAAAAAATCTCCACAACGAGGAGACCACTGCTATAAATAACTCTATAATGGGAGCGACCCAGAGCATGTCAACAAGCAGTCCTCATGCTATGAAGATCCACAGTCTTCAATAATCATCGTCTTCAACATGTCTTCATTTTTGAACGTATACATTGGTTCGAAGTGGTTTTCGGATAGGCATTACCCAAATCCGACCCCGGTTCCTTCGAAGCCAATCATCACTTTAAAAGATGTTAAGTTCATAAGTGGATATCAATTATAAATCAATTACTTCATCTCTTATTTAAATCAAATATATTTCTTAGATGTATTCTTTTCAATTTATTCCACTTTCTTTTCAAGAGTATATGGAATCATTAAGCCTCCTTTATCAAATCATTTGATTTATCTAAACCTTTCTTAAATCTTGGAATAATTCCAAATCATTTTCTTTTACTTAGGAAAACCTTTCCAAATCATTCATTAAATCTTAATCAAAGGTTTCTTTCTTAACTTTTAACTTAGGGAAAATATTCCCTTTTATAATATCACTTTCCAAAACATCCATTTAATTAAAGGATTATTCACCGTCCAAAATCACGAATATAATTCCTTTGCCAAATTCATTACTTCTAAATATTTAATTTAAAGGATTATTCACTGTCCAAAATCGCGAATATAATTCCTTTAATAAACTTTCATATTTAACTTATCAATTTAAATTGATTTCAAATTTACAAAACAGTGTTTATAAATTCCATTTATATTTTATAAACTTCCATATACAAAATTTCTTTACTAACAAATTCCATTTATATCTCATTTATAAGTCAAAATCCAATTATAAGTTAATTACTTATAAATCTCTTATTTACAAATTCATCCCTTTTAAATCTTATTATTTATAAAATCCATTATAAATTCTTTTCTAAATTTCAATTGCAAATCCATATATAAATTTGATTACAATCCTATTTCTAATATTTATAAAACACTTTTATAATTCCATTACTTTTATTTATAAAATATCAATTTTATAAATCTTATATATATAGACCATTTATAATAAATTCAAAGAATTTGTTTCTTTTCTTTTACCGTGGAAAAACTTAAATATGATCTTTTAGAGCATCCGGGTTTTCCTTTCGATCTGTTCCACCCCTCGTCTAAAAGATAAAATGAAGGCCAGGTAAGTTCAGGGCACTAGTTGCTCCATTCCTAACCTTAGTTACACACCTTGTTTTACTGTTTAGATCTCGCAAGCGGGACAAATGTACTAGTCGTTTCTGCATACTCAGTTTGTTATTACATTCAATATTCTTCACTTTTTTTGTTTAAGTGGTATAAACAATTCGTCCTAACCATTTATTCAAACTCTTATTAAAACTTTTAAATCATCTTTACATTACTTAATTATTCTTTTAAAATCATTCACAAAAGATTTGGGAAGGAATTGTTAAGTTCAAACTCATATTCAAAAGGTTATAGAATTCGCAGCATAAAAGTGCTACGGAAAGTGCTATATAAGCTTATTTGATTTAAACAGCTTTTTAATATTTTAAAATTCATATTTTCCATTCCAAAACTCTTTTAAACCATTTTAATAGATTTATCAAATTTATTTCATATTTTTAATCATTTAAAAATATTATTTATAAAGAAATCCTTTTTTGGATTCCGAACTACAAAACCACGATGTTTATAGAAAATTATTTTGGACATATCTCAAAATGTACTTAATTAAATCTTGATTTTCTTTCTTTGTTGGAAAATTATGGATATAATAGACCGGAAAATTCTTATCTCGAAATATTCCGAGCTATATTCCACTTTGTATACTTATTTAACTTTTACGGCGCGAAATCGCGAACTGCCGTTACGCGACGCGCCTAGTTTTGACTTGTTTTTCAATTTCTTTTCAAACTTCTTGGAAACACTTTAAATATTTATAAAACATTTCTAAATCATTTTAAACAATATTTTATATTTCAAACTCATATTCCATTTCATTTCATATTATAATATCATTTTCAACTTTCTTTTTAGAATCATTTAGAGGCTAAATCACTTCATACGCATATTATTATGGATTTAAATTCTTATTAAATTAACTATGGTTTCTAATCAATTTATCAAACAAGTTATCAACCACATAAATAATCATATAATCATCCAATTTCACATCCAAGTTATCAAACATTCAAACAATTTATTCAAGGGTTTTAATGGACATATTAAAATAGTTATAAGGATGATTTAACATTAAATTGAGTTCACACCTTTAACAAAATTGTTCACTTCCTATCAACATTCATTTAATCCAACACTTCACTAAATTTTTTATGAAGATTCCCGAATCGATTCCGGCAGCACTTCCTTCTCTTTTTCTTGCTCCGGAGCTTCCCGATCTTGCTCCTTCTCTTGATGTGCTCGACCTTGACCTTGGAGGAGGCTATATTGCTCATGGCCTAGGCTAGGGGTGGTGGTTGGCTCGGTTTTTGAGGTGAAAGGGGGTGGCCGTGGGTAGGAAGGAGGAAGAGAGGGGGTTTGAAGTGATTTTGGTGAAATTTTTGTGAATTCTTCTCTTTATATATTCTTTATTTTATTTTCCTAAAACATGGAAGTCATTAGAGAAGCTTTTAGAAAGCTTGAGAAAGGAAGAAGAAGATGTAGAAATGTGTAAAAGAAAGTGGAAGAATGGTGGTCTTTTTTTAGTTGAAGTTTACTACACAAATTACCTTATTATCCTTAACCAAAAAGACCAAAATACCCTCCATATCAAATCAAATTTTGTCTCCTTTAAGTACACTAAAACACTTTTTCCAATGCATGACTAAACATATATTAAATGTAGATTTGATATGAAAAGGAAGTGTATACATGTGATGTGAAGTTTATGTAATGATTATGTTTAAAGTAAGCATGGATGTGACATTTATTAATGGTGATTAGATGTTGAAGTAAATAAAATTTTAAGTTTGAATCTTTTATTAGTCAAATCAAATCATAATTAATTACACATCAAATCAAAGGATTTTTAACTTTATTTTACAAAAGTAAACCATTTTTGTCCTTTTGTGCTTACGTTTTCTTAATTGTTTTCTAGAAATTTCTAACCTTGTTTATTAAAAGTAAACTTGATTAGTGAATTAATTAATACTTATACTATTTGAATATATGTTTCTATATAAGAAAATAAAGGTGCGACGACGTTGCGACCACTTTTAATCGACAAAACGTTGATTTTCGACAAAATGTTTTACGGTCACATTTTGACGTTTTAGTTAAACTATTTATTTATGTAAACCAAATTTAAAAATAAGTTTGTTATCATATTTAATTAATTAAAACAAGTTCATTTGAGTTATAAAACCATATTTAATAATATTAAAATCTAATTGTAAAAATACGACGTTGATTTGTCAACGTGCGACAAAAATTTTCAATTCTTATAAAACAAGTTTATATGTTTATAAAACCATTATTAATCAAATTTCTATTATTATCATATCATTATTTAACCATTAAAAAGAGTTATTTACCATTTACAATAAATGTTCAAATGTATATTAAATTTTATCGAAATCTGGCTCTTGTAAATTTTGTCAATTTTGCGATAAAAGTTCCAAATATTAATTTACTTCTAGAAATAAGTTTGCCATTTTTATTTATTTCATGAAATATGATTATTTAAGTTTACAAATTCTATATTTGAATATTTAAAATCAATTAAATATCCAATTTCCAAAGTGGTAAAATTACGGGTTGTTACAATTGGTAAAGTTATAAAATGCGTTTTTAAATAGTTGTAAAATAATTTAGTCATATTGGTAACATTATTCATTGTATATATATATCTTCAGTTTCAGCAATATAATCGTGAGCCTACACTGGCTGAGGTCTTCACTCACACACATGTCGTCGAGCGCACGGATGAGGAGGGGAATATTACGTATGAATTTACGGACGATAAATTCATATTTGTGATGGTAAATTTGTTTAATTTTTTTACTGCACATTTGATAAGTTCTTTATTATTTATTATTACAAACCACTGTTCATCATCGCAGGAGAGATACGAGGCGGAGAAAGCTCGAGTGGCACAGTCCACTGGCCGTGAGTTGACCTTAGAGGAGGAGAACCGTATTTGGGATGCTCTCATTGACCCGCCTACTCGGAATATGCGTTATGGTTATGGAAATCAGGAGGTAAACTGCTTCATTAACTCATATATAAATTATACTTAATCCTGAAGCAAATTATATTCCAATCAAATAATTTGCAGGCAGTAATGACCCAGAGGGCTTATAGGAGATCCCAGGCGGAGGAGGAAATAGCTCAGCTTGAACAGGAGATGACAGAATTCAATGACTAGCGGAAGGGTGGAGGACTGACGCAGCTGCTAGATGAGCAGGTAACGGCCTTTATAGCAGAGCACGGGAGGATGCCTGGTGAGGATGGGTCAGGAGATGATGATGATAAGGATGAGTAGGTACAGATTTATTTTGACTTGTAATTATTGATTTGTGTTGGAGTTGGTGCTTTATTAATGGTTGTGTATAGTGATGATTGTGGATTTGATGAACATTAGTATTTGTGTATAAATGGTTATGTTGGTTGATGGAATATTGGTTTTAGTTGATGAAAGCTTATGTAAATATTGATATTTGTGTTGTGCTTTTAATTATTTGTTATATGTATGAGATTATATGTTGCATGTGATGTTAATGGTTGTGATATTGAGTTTATTGGCTAAATTTTTTGGGCCTTAGATAAAAATATATTTTGTTTGCCTTGCTTTAAATAAACTTTATTTTTCATGTCGAAATATGTACTTATTTAAATTTATCTGTGTTAGTAGATCAAAAATTATTATGGACTTAAATCAACTTATATTACAAGAATCAAGATTCTTTGGATTTAAATCGACTTCCACCTATTGCAGAAGAACCTAGTACCGACAGGTATTTGTATTAGTTTTCACTGTGCTGCTATCCGCACTTCGTTTTTCTCTTTTGGCCACCAACACTAAACATCCCAAAATAAGGAGCTCTTCTCTTCATAACCCTATTTTTTATTCTAAATCAACACGCACCCCGACAACATTTCGAAAACAGTACTTTCCCTCTTCCGCTCCTACGTCGTTCACAAAAGCTCTGCCGCTCTATCCAAAATGGTTCTGCAAAACGTATTCATTTCAGCTGTCGTTCACACGTGGTTATTACGTGAAACGTAGAACTGTTGCATGTATATGAAGCAGACGTGGCATGTGAAATGTATTATGTGTAACGAGCGTTACGGCACGCGCTTCGCGCGTAATAAAGAATGCTGAATTGTTTTTCTACAAATTGTATTTATTTAATACGTTCAGAAGAAAATGAGTTCCACATATATTTAGTCATATTTTTGTGTTGAATCATACGTAGGTAATTTGAACTTTATATCTAAGTTGCAACATCTAATTCTTGTGAGTTTAAATTTTTATTTATATTATCAATTAATAAAAAACAAATTTGTAAAGTAGTTTATTTGCTAGATCCTATTTTTAAGTGATATTAAGGCTTAGTAAATATTTGTAGAAGAAATTTTGAATTTGTAAAAGAAGCTTAATTGTCAGATCCTAATTTTAAGAGATTGTAAATTTTACTAATATTTGTAGAGAGGCATTTTTGATATTTCATGCTAATACCAAAAAAGTATGACATCAAATGTTTAAAGATATAAAGGGCAATTTTGGAAGTTGGCGGTCGGACCAAAAGTTTGCGCTTTCAAACCAACTATTAATAAAGATTAATAAAGATATTAATTAATAAAAAACAAATTTGTAAAGTAGTTTATTTGTTAGATCCTATTTTTAACTGATATTAAGACTTAGCAAATATTTGTAGAGGAAATTTTGAATTTGTAAAAGAAACTTAATTGCTAGATCCTAATTTTAAGCGATATTAAATTTTAATAATATTTGTAGAGAGACATTTTTGGTATTTCATTCTAATACCAAAAGAGTATGACATCAAATGTATAAAAATATAAAGGGCAATTTTGGAAGTTGGCGGTCGGACCAAAAGTTTGCGCTTCCAAACCAACTATTAATAGAGATGTATTTATGTGAAATGTCCATCTCTTGCATGTATATGAAAACAATGTCCATCTGTGTGTATTTATTAGTTATAAAATCTCTCATTTGTTTACAATTGTGTCTATTTCGCCTATCTTGTCTTATTGTGATGTGTAGTAGCCTTAACTTATTTTTATTTCGAATTTTTTTCTGGACTCGCAATCGAGAAGTGTAATATTTGTAAAACTATATTTATAACTTTCATTTGAGAATTATATTTACATCACAATAAATAAACCAACAGTACTAAAGTTCTGCATGTATCATGAATGGAGTTAGACCAGATTATGTGAAATGTCCATCAGTTGCATGTATTATTCAAGTTTCAATTTACAAAGAAAAAAACAAAAATGTAAAAAAAACACAAAAAGAAATTGCTTTTCTTCGTTCGGCTGCCATCTGCCGTTCAAAATGGATTGTGGTCAGTTGTTATTGGCCGTTCGAAGTTTCAATTTATATATAAAGGAAGCCTTTCTCTGTTCGGCTAGCAGCTGCCGTTTACAATGAATGGTGGTCGATTGTTATTGGCCTTTCGGGATTTCAAGTGGCAAAAAATGGATGTTTTTCTCTATTCGGCTACCATAGCAACCGAGTGAATGAATATATTATGGTGTCCAGAAGCACACTCAAAATAGTCATTTTTATTAAAATTATAAAGGTGATCAAAAGAGGAAACCGGATTGTCAATAGTAGCACGCTAGTTTTTAAATGTATTGAATTATATAATGACAATATTAACTGCATTATGAATATGAATTTAATTTTTTTATCAACTATACATTCTACTTCGTTATGTTTATGCAGTTATTATTGTTTATTTATACTTAACTGCAGTAATATAAGTAATTCAATTAAGAAATAATTAAAGTTTGTTACTTTAACTGTACATAGACAACTGCTGGAAAATATATATTAAATCATATAATTGAATTACTTAAATATTTTTAATATATAAGTGAAAAAATAAACATAAATTTGTACAAATATATTAATCTTTAACTGCATTATGTTTATGCATTTATAATATTTAGTAACTTTTGACTTCAATTTTATATTTAGCTGTATTATATATATGCAGTAATATAAATAATTTAATTGATTTTAAATTTATTAAAATTTGCAGTAAGGAATTATGTATTTAGTATTTAAGTTTTAATAATTATGATATATTTATATTATAAATTATTATAATAAATAAATTATTTACATAATATGGTTTATAAGCTAAAATTTTGATACGGTGTAGTTGCGGTTTCTAATCAAACCGAACCAATCTAGTTTGATACGGTGTGGTTGCGGTTTGAATGATTGAACCAACCAGATCAAACCAGATCGAACTTTTTGATGTAATTCAAATATTTTAATTGGATTTTGTATTTATTCTACTTAAAATTGCTAAAATATTAAGTGTATGAGTACTTGAACTTCATATGATAGGTTAATGAACCATTTTATTATCTCATATGTATACAGATACACACCACACGCGTTATCTAAAAACGAATGTATCTTTTAGTTGAATTCATTAGACTTTATACCAATATTCTTATTATTTATTCAATAATTATTTTCAAACAAAAATAACATGAGTTCAAACCGAACCGATTTGAAATTGGACCGTAGTGTCATTAAACCAAACCGTATTAAAAAATTATTTTACGGCTATTGAATTTGACAACAGTTTTGACTTAAAACTGAACCGAACCAATCGACGTCCATCCCTACTTTTAAGTGCGGGGGTTAGATAGCTCTGAGTTTATTTATTAAAAGATGAATTATGATCTCAATATAATTATAAAATAGTAAAGAAAAATGGTTCATTTAAGCCTAAACCAGTTGTTAATATAGGACTCGAGCATGGTTAAACTACGACTTAAGCTATAAGAAAATACCATTTGTGCAATTTATGTTAGGTCCACTAGCAATAGAGTAATCTCAATCTCCTCCTGTATAAAGGATGGATTCACGCTGCAATCGAACCATTATTGGGCTAAGTTGGGCTAAATTTTGTGGGCCTGCGATAAAAAATATTTTTTGTTTGCCTCACTCACGGTTTGAGGGTTTTTTTGTTTTAAACCGCATGTTCGGCCCGGTTGCTATGATAGCCGGTTAAACTAAAGACTTAAGTTATAAGAAAATATCATTTCTGAAATATATGTTAGATCCACCATGACGCAGTGTCCTATAGCAATAGAGCAATCTATGAAGGAGGGATTCATGCTGCAAACGGACCAAAAGTGGCCCCGTCGCCATATTGGGCTAAGTTTATTGGGCCTAATATAAAAACTATATATATATTTTGTTTGCCTTGCTTGATATAAAAAGCCGATTTACTTGCAGCCACTGACGGTTTGAAAGGTTTTTGGGTTAAACTGCCTGTTCGGCCCGGTTTCCCAAACTAGGCTTTTATTAAAAATTTTGGTTAAACCGTTTGTTCAGCCCAGTTTCGAAAATTAGGATATTAAGACACATGCACTATGCAGAATCAAAGAAAAACACCTGCGTTTGTAGTACAGTCCGAAAATTTATTAGTTATTTAAATAGAAAATATTATATTCCAAGATTAGCTTGCATAGTTAATTCACGGGAAATTACGTTTTCATGAATTTCTAGAAATACTCCTGAAATTTTACCATTTGTTTTAATTTTAAATATGTTTTAATTTTAGAAGTTTTTGCACCGAACGTGAACTTTTTTTGAGAATTCAGTTTTAACCGTACACTGGAAGGAACCACTTTCTACGGTTTGTTTAATTTTGTTCTAAATTAGAGTTTCATAATATAATATAAATAATGAAAACATATTAAAATTTGATGTTTGGATAGGTGCAATAAATTAACATCTAATTTGTTTTGTATATTTATAATTTTTTGGTAAATCAAATTTATTTGGAAAGCGGATGCAACTCCTTAAATTAGCTTCATATGTGGTTAATCTTACGTAAGAAACAAAATATTATAGAACTTTTAAAGATGTAACAACCCGGTGTTAGAAGCAATTAATTAAAATTAACAATAGTTATTTAGTTAATTAAAATGGGTTTTAAAAGATTTCATGTGAATGATTTTGGAGTTTAATGATAAGTCATTTCTTGCGACAAATATTTTAAAAGTTGTGAATTACCAATAAATGATTAATTTAATTATTATGAGAAATATTGATATTTGAAATTATTTTAATTTGTATTAAAAGTGATTGAAGTATTTTTGTAATGTTTAATGTTGATGGTATATAAGGTGATAGATTAATTATATTAAAAAAATATTATTTTAATTATAAAAGATGTTTTATGAATTTATTTAATAAACTGGCCTAGGAATGTAAATATGGAAATAATTACTTAATTATTATAAATTATGGAAAATAATTATTGTAAAATTTTGTAATGTTAATAAAACACATAGGAAAAATAAGCATGAATTTTGTTTGATGATTTTAACTAATATAGCATGGTTGATAAATTGATTTATAGAGAAGAAAAGAATAAAAACAAATGAAACTAAGCCATTATGGCGCATATGCACACTTAGAAAATACCCACCTTTCCTTGATGTCATGATAAGTCTAGAAGCTCCAACTTCATTGCCCATTTTTCCAACTGTAAATAAACTTATCCCATTTCTTCTTAATTTCAATTATGAAAACATTAATCACACCTCCTCAAAAAATTCATATAAAATAAAAAAGAATTCCAAAAATCAAGAAACCTGAAATCAAGCTTCTCAATAAGCATCTACATCCCAAGGAATCATCAAAGTGGAATTTTGAACGAATTTTGTGTCGTAATGTATTTTTAGAGAAGATGATATTTGGGTTTTGGTGAAGATATAAAGAATAATGGAATATTTGGTGCTTTTCTTAGCTAAGGTGCATGAGTACTTCAACTCACATACGCCTATGTCTAAATTCATTAATTTCATCTTATATGTTAGTGTATATGAAACTGAATTTGTGTGCATTTCCCTTGAAACCTAAGCATGCTTGCTTCATGTTTGATTTTGTGTTACTTGATGTGCATTTGGATGATTGGATGATAGTGTATGGTTTAGTAGGGGTATAAGGTTCGGATGTGGTTATCAATGGCAGCCGAAGCCACTCGAAATAATATATACGACCTGGAACATTTCTGTTGTAGGGCATGGACCGGTGGACGGGCGTGGCCAGGAACATAAAAGGTTCCAGTCCATGTGTGTTGCTGTGACGCCCCACCTCTATACCCACGCTAACCAAGAACACTACAATGTAGTGCTGTAAATTAGCACGGAGAATAAGGCTGCGGAGGAGCGACCATCCATGTAACTTCTTTGTGCGAGCACCGATATGTCAGATAGAATAGAATGCATATCTTTTAAGGAGGAAATCCGACATACCGATACAAACACAAAGCTATCACACGGTGGCTATATATAATCTTCGGAAATAAACATAGAAGTAATCATAACATAAATCAGTCACAGACATCCATATCACAAAGGCGGAAGAAGATATGAATAAATATACATAAAACATGAAAGTGTACATCAGAGTAGTAGTCAGAAAGACCCACGATAATACAAAAGAATAGCATCACGTGCTATACAATAGAATAAGTACACTACATAGAGTCTATATCTCAAATGTGTACAACCAAAAGCTACTAATCTAAGTAGTTAGCCAAAAGTCAGAATAATCCTGAAGGGAAGTCAAGCAGAAGCACCTGTAACATCTTGGTCTGACCCGAGTATTATTTATAAGAAAATAATAAACAGATCAGTCTAGCTATAAATATCAGATGATATGGTATAAAGTAATAGACATGGCATGAACATGTAATAACTATAATGGCATACTACTATAAGCATGTAAATGATAATCAACAAGAGATTAATCAATATCACAAGAATCTTCTCCAAGATAAAGTAGGGTATCATACCCTAAACTTGTATTCATAACAAGTCAATAACACATAAATTCACCAATGCACAAAAACTGATATCATAGCAATGAAAATCATGAAAATTGGTGAAGCATAAATTCCAGAAATCATCACAAGAAATCAAGAAAACACATAAAAAGGGGGGGGGGGCTAACACATGAATGGGAGCATGAAAACTCACCTACATGTAAAACACATGACGAGAAGCTATCTCATGGAAGCTATCCATTAAATTTTCACATAGGAATGGCCCGAAGACCGTAGGGTGCTACCCTACATATGTGATGGCGAAACATCACACAAACGGGGTATAGTCTCCCTCGCAGACAAAGAGACATCGCTCAATCGCTAGTCTAAATCACAAAAATGATCATCATGATCATAAAGAAGTGTCAATCACACCAAGCTAGTAAATATATGAGTTTAGCTTCATGTCCCATAACCACTTGCTTAACTTAAATATTTACGAACAAACTGTAGATCTTCACTAGGAAATTGTCACAAAAAGGGTTCAATCGAACAAGTCCAAGAGCTAACCGACGAAGTGAACGCAAGCATTTCATACCACTCGTTTTACTAAGTCGTTTAAGTCAATTTCTCATTCGAGTGAAGTAAAGGCTTGTATATACTAGTAGATTGGAAATCGGTTTGAGAAAACGAACTTTTGATATTTAAAATAGTGTTGAAATCGCTTTGATGAAAGAGTTTTGATATTTACTACTAGTATTGAAACCTTCATATATCTTTAAAGTGACAAGTCATAAAGCGATTGTTGAAACAATCTATCACAAAAATTCACATTCGAAGACGTGAACAAAATCCAAGGAAATCAACTCAAAATGCATCAAAGTGGAAGTTCCGTTGAATGCTTTTCAGATAAGATCGCCTACGCAGAGGTGTACGGGGTTCGACCTGCCCGGTCAGATCGCGGGGGTCCAGGGGGCAGCGCCCCGTCAAAACGGTACGACTTAGTGAAGCCAAGCTGGTCAAGCGACCTAAGGAAAAGTAGGTCATACGACCTAAGGGAAGACTGCCGTGCGACCTAGCAGAAGAACAAGTCGAACGACTTAGGGGAAACAGGTCAAACGACCTAAGTGCTAACTCATGAGCGACCTAACGAAGTGCGCGACCTAACAATGAGGCGCGACCTAAGGCCTTACGACCTAAGGGAAACAAGGTCTTGCGACCTAACACCAAAGTTCCGAGCGACCTAACGATCTGAAGTGTCGAGCGACCTAAGGGTTAACTCGCGAACGATCTAACTCATAGCCGAGCTAAACAGTGAAACGGCAAAACAAGGGCGAGCGACCTAACAGAGGTACGCGACTTAAGGTGGTTCGCGACCTAAGGGCACGCGACCTAAAACTCACGACCTAAGGAAACGCGACTTAAAACTCGCGACCTAAAACTCGCGACCTAAGACTCGCGACTTAAAACTCACGACCTAAAGGCTCACGACCTAAAGACTCACGACCTAAGGCGAACGACCTAAGCAAGCAAGCTGAGCGACCTAAGGAAGTGTTCGACCTAAGGAAGTGTGCGACCTAAAAGTGGCGACCTATGGCCAGAACGAATTAAGGTCGAAAACGACCTAAGCTCTGTGTGACTTTTCAACAGCAAACGACCTAGCCCAGGCAGAACGACCTAAGTGCAGTTTTTCACCAAAAACACTAAAAATTGGAGTTTTTCGCCAATCCAATCCAAACCAAATGCGAATGTGCATGCTAAAGTGATAGGGAACCATTCCCAACAGTCCAATGACAATTATAGGCAAGATGTGAGATCAAAAATCTCACTTTTTCATGGAATTTGATGAAGATGGAGATTGAAAGCAAGGAGAAGCAATCCAAAGCTTGAATCCACAATCTTCTACTTGAATTTGATGTTGAATCTCGGATTTGCAATAGAATTTGAGTTGGGAGTTTTAATTTCTCTTTCCCACCACCATTTTTGACAAAGCTTGAAGTGTTTGAGAAAGTGAGGAAGAGGGTTGGGCTGAATTAAGAAGGTGCAGTCCAAACCAAAGTCAAAGGCGGGAAAAAGTGACAAAATTTCCACTTACTCCAAACATGTCGAAGTGTATACTCAAAAAGATCGCAAACGTCATTTTGAACTCAATGGGAGTGGTCTCGAGTCCTAATTTGATCGTATGCTAAAAGTAGCTTTTCGGACCAAAATCCGATTAACGATAAAATATTTAAATATAAAATCGATAAATATGCGGGTTGTTACAGTTGCATTTGTAAAATAAATTTGAAAATAAATATAAAAATAGGGTTTTGAACGTAGAAAATCGACGCAATGTAAATATGAAATCATTTTGGATAAAAAGTTTTATTTAAATTGATTATTAATTATTTTATTACAGATATTGATTTATTAAAGAAAAAATTGATTTTTGATTTTTAAGTTTTATTTCAAAGTATATTTCATGAATTTTGAATATAATTTATAGTTTTGAAAAATATTTTTGTGTGTTTGAAGGTTATAATATTCATTAAAAATATTATTTAATTATAGAAAATTTTGAATTGATTTTTATAAGTAATAATTGAGTTTATAAGCTATTTCAAGATTCTAAAATATAGAAACGTGTTTTAAAAGTTATTTGAAAAGGGTTAATATTATTGTTGTTTTATAAAAGAAAGATAACGAGTATTTTAATTATTAGAAATTTATAAATGCTTTTATTATATATATATATATATATATATATTCTTATATATATGTTTTTCTTTCTTAATAAAATGTGTGTCATGGTTGTACCAATTCTGTATAACAAGGAATTTAAATAAACGGATTAGCAATACCAACAGATATGAGACTTTTGGTAATACTTTTTCAGATATTCTTTGGACTAGTTATATAGAATAAGATATGCGAGTGTAATTTATCAACGTTAGGAAAATGGGAGAACATTGTTGGGTGGTATGGGACGCCCATGTCGATATTTGAAAAACAACTTTTATTTCAAACGAGATTTTATTACAGAGTTGATAGTTTACATTAAATTGCGGAATTTATCCTAAGACATTTCCTTCAACCCAATGTTTTTAACCATTTAATCATTTTGAATCGATCATTATCTATTTATATAACTCATTGAGTGTAGAATACACCCTACTAAACTTTGAGTCAACACCAAGTAATGCAACAACATTTCCCTGGACCAAGAATTATGGGTGTCCCCACACGACCAATTTGTTGTACTATCTACTATGTGGGTCTCATCCTCTCCATCAAATATACTATGTACGCGTCATCACTGGTGTCCCCGTATAGTAGGTCGTTGGAACTGTGACAAATGGGCTAGAATATCACGACTCGGGGTGCAACCCCAAAGTCGGTCCAATTAGGATGTATCCAGTCTATTTATTATCTTATCTCATCTGATTAATTTCATTATATTTTACATGTCCTCGTTTACGAATGTAAACTCCCTAAAATCATACACATAGAATTATCATGAAGATAATCAACATAACGTCTATATATGGTATTGTACAATATCACTCTTTCCATGACTTATACATAGCATACGTACATAAGCGAGATATGGCCTTCAATAATAAATTACATACAATAATCCATTCAACCACAACCCAATCATTCACAATCATTACACATCTATGCATACTAGTATGATTTTCATTCAATTTATATTGGAAAAAAATTCCAAAGATAGAGAATTCAACCATTAAAGAATTATTTAAATAATCAATAGTTTAAAAACTCAAATTCTTTAGAATTTCTCCTTTCAAAATTGTTACGAATGTATTATAATTTTACCTAAATCCCTTTGAAGCTAGTATGTGTGATATTTTAAATAATTAAGTTAAGAGTAATTATTTTTAAATAAAATTAATTTTCCACCATCAAAAATAATTATATATACACACATACACACACTTCAGAGTATAGTTAAATAAAATAATGTAGATAAGGTTATATAATAAAAATATATATATTATTATTCATTTCTGTCTCAACAACGCTTGATTATTATTTTTTAATTCAACATTCAATTAAATTATGAAATCAACTCATCTAATCATAATACAAATCAATTTCATCATCGAAGTAAGTGTGCATTTAATTCAATGATTTGGTAATCATTCACCATTGCATGCAATTAAATATTCAAATTTAACCAATTAAAAAGAGGTAAAATTCCATTTACCGTTGATTTTCATAGCATGCATTTAATTCAATGTGAAATAAATTTGTGCGTGTGTGCATGCGTACACATATGGAAATTATTGTTTGGATTAAATGATTTATCTCGTTCATACAAACAATTATTTTTCATCCTGACAAGCACCATTGTTCAGTGGTTAAGTGATTCGATTTTGATGCGAGAGGTCACAAGTTCGAAACTTGCATAGCGTGATTCGAATATTTATTGACATGTGGTTTGTGTTCTGTTGTCCCAGTGACATGTTGTATCTAAGTACCATTTCAAAAAAAAATTCATCCCCAATTATCTCAGAATAAAACTTGTTGTTTATTTAGTTTAAAAAGGATTTTTTTAATATCATGATACTCTATTCAAGCAGAGCACCCATTATAATATCTTATATGCTCAAATCGATGACCTTTAGAACATTCGTCTAAAATGCCACACTTCTAACCATTTGAGTTAAAGGTCCTTGACTTATATAATTTTTTGTATCTCCATGTTGAGATTCTTTCATTTCAATAAAAAATGAATTAAACTCTCGAATTCCACAATTAACCACCTATTGATCATTCAATCTATATTTCGATATTTAATTCAATTCATTATCAATAGAATAATGTAATTTACCATCTCATTGTTAATAGTTCAACTCGTATTATTTCGTACATTCACTTCAAATCACACAATTTAATTCAATTATCGATATCCAATAAAATCGATTATCATCAGCAATCGTATATAAAAGGAGTACAATTTTGTACACCTCAATTTAATAGATGTTATAATAACATCTTAACACCGTTGCTATCAATCAAAACCATGACTCCATGTTCTCTTTCCATCCATTTAACATCTAGATTCCAAATCCAAATGGTTAAAATTCAACGATTTCTTACAAAATAAAAAGTGTTTACTTAAATGATTTGAAAGAAATATGGTTTATGAGAATCAAGAGAAAATAGAAAATAGAAATGTTGATAAAATTGAAAAACATAATAGAAGATTGAATTAAACAGAAATGAAGACAGGGTTTTAGAAAGATGAATTTGCAAATTAATGGAAAGAGCGGACGAAGTTACAGAAAAAGAAAGGGGAACTATCAAAAATACTTTTCTTAATTATTGATAAATTAAGAGAAGAAGAATGTTGAGAGACAAAACAATGAATAACAATAAATACAATGGATACATGAATTGTGATTGGAAAAGAGTTGGAGGGAGCAATTGCAAATTATTTACTCACACCGATAAAAAATGAGTATTTGGCTTCAGATTGAATAAGAAATAAGAATACGAAAAATCTTTTATTCTATTTTATATATAATAGAATAGATTATGATATGAAGTGGGAAATGAAGAAGAAAACTAGGGATTTTTGGATTTTGGGAAGGAAGAACTTTGACGAAGAACTAATTAATGAATATATAATACGTAATGGGGTTTTAGGATAAGTATGTGCATATATTATAATTAAGGCGTCCCACAGTGTAAAGGGGAAAAATTCCTAACAAAATGAAAATGATCAAGTTATCAACGATAAAGAAAGGGTGAATTAATTTAAAGGACAATTTTTTTTATATTTTTAGCCTCAAGGACACGACCTCAATATTTTTACCACAAGGACAAACATTCTTCTAAAAATTATTCATAAGGACAAACATTCTTTCAAAATTATTCATAAGGACAAACATTCTTCCAAAACTGCTACCGAACTAAAAACTGGTAACGATAACTAAAAACTGATACCTAAAAACTGCTATCAATAACTAAAAACTGATACCTAAACAAAGTTGTCATTCTGGCTAAAATACTGAAGGTCTGTACTTGAGGCTAAAACGCTGAGAAATTTTGTCCTCCAAACTAATTTTCTGAAAGGAAAAATACACATAAAAATTCAAACTGTACTGACAAAGGTACAATTGTACAAATCAATGGTTCTCATAAATATTATCAGAACCTTTTCTTGATATCCACGTCTATTTTGGGTATAAAGTTTATAGTTTTGGAAAAAACCCTGTCGAATTATCGTTCCAATCAGCAAACATGAATTGTGAAAGTACCGATAAATAATAAAAAATTAATTATATAGGATAGAAATATACACAATTTTGCAAATATTCATGAATTGGCTTCTTTCTTTTGTTAGACATAAATAATCTGAGGCAATTGAATTTGTGATAAAGTGACTACCCTTTTTCATCAAACCACCATTGCTTCCGTAGATAAATGAACTAACATTGAGTTGAAAGTGCAGTTAGATTTCACCATCAAATCGCATATTAGAGTAGTACAGTAGAGAACAATCAAATGATAAAATGATCTCGGCTTTGAAAGCATCTTCAATACAAATATACTATCAAGGTGAAGTGGATGAGATCTAGATATTTAACAATGTTATTCAATTTTCAATGTTGATGCGAATAAATTATGTAGTATGATGTGTCGTTTTATTTACTAGACATTGCGAGGTTAAATGTCTTGATCCGATAATCAAAAAATTGTGTAGTATTCACTGTTGCGAATATCCAATAATCGAAAATTATTTCGAATGCACATATGACTATGATATTATCACTATCCGTATTCGAAAATATCAATTGACAACCCAAAGTTCAATTCAATTTAAAAACTTTTTCTTATTTATATTTAGCATGGAATCCGTAAATTTTCCCAGTCGTATAAAAAAACATCTTGATCTTAGTTTCTCATGTATGTTTCACAAATGATCTAATTTTCATAAATATTTCTTGCTTTAGGTTGAAAAATACACTGCATATAGCTCGGATTCTCCATTATGTTAACTTAGAAAAATGGGTTTTCCTATTCCCGCTAAAATGTGGTTGTACACATTTTTGCAATGTGCTAAAGACAGGGAAGAATAATACTGACTACATCTAGTATGAATTAAAATATTTTGCCACATGCAATGGAGCACACCATGGTGTACGTCGCAAGCTAAATAAGCAAAAGAAAGCTCAGTTGTATTCATTTTATCTCTTTTCAGTGGTAAGTAAATGATTTCACAATATAACAGCAATAGTTTTTACAGTTTAAATGAATCTAAGGTATCGTTATTACGACGAACTGGACAGACGAAGTTGGTTTCTGCGTCCGACGCGTCTGACGCGTCAAAGGTGGACCCCACGAGTTTGCCCAGTTCGTCAGAACCGTTGTAGGGAAGCCGTTCGCATCCGACGCGACTCGGACGCGAACGGCTCACCTAAAGTGCAGTTAGATTTCAGCATCGTTTTTCGACGCGATCTTCATCCTGTATGCCCTCACAATTGTTGATGACCATATCATCTCCTTTGTCACATTTACTTACAAAAGAACGTATATAAAAACCAAGTACCCCGTTTCTTTATCTAATTTGCTAGTATAACCCCTTGATCCCGATCAAAATCGCTAAACTCATCCCAATGCAACAAATCATCGACAAGGAAGAATTAGAAAAGGGAAAATAAATCGCATGGTAGAGTAGTATAGTAGAGAACAATCAAATAATAAAATGATTTCATATATATTTTCAATTGATATATGTTTTCAATGAAAATGAATGACATCTATACATTTAACAATGTTATTCAATTTGCAATCTTCAATCTTTAATGGTGATGCGAATAAATTGTGTAGTATGATGTGCCAATTATATATTAGATATTGCGAGATTAAACGTCTTGATCCGATAATCGCAAATTTGGGTAGTATTCACGGCTGTGCAGTTAAAGCTCCGTAAAATATTTACTGTAGTGCTTTGCGCTCTTCGATCGCTATGCATTTTCAATATAGCGCTATTAAACAATAAATCCGTTTCAACCTCTGCTATATTCCCTACACCCGCCAAATCAACGCTTTTTAGCACCACTTTAGCAATAGTAATATAAAACGGTTAATTTGATTGGTTCTCCTTTGAATAAAGCAGTAAATTATGGTAAAGACTTAATTTTAAGGCATAAGTGTTCAATATAAGTTAGAAATCTACTGTACTCACTAAATTCGGATTGCATAAATCACGACATTCTTCGGTATTGTTATATAAGATTAAATAATATTTCTTTTTCCTACTACACAAATGACGTGAGAAGAAGAATATGTTAACTTAAAATATTTGATTTTATATCTAATAAAGATTTTTGCATCTACTTTATTTTCTTTTATATCTCCGCTATAACTTTTTGCACCTCCACCGCTATACAATCGATAAACGCTTTAACTATAAAGATTCATGGATGCAAATGTCTCATAATCGAAAATGATTTCGAAGATGGACGCGGATATGACACCATCACTATCTGCATCCGAAAGTATTCATTGACGGACGTAAATTCAATTCCATTTATAAACTTTTTCTTCTTATTATTATTTAGCATAGAATCCATAAATTATATAGGTCTATTAAAAAAAATCTTGATATTAGTTTCTCATATATATTTCATTAATTAGCTAATTTTTTAAATAAATTAGTATACCTTATTTTATGCGTTTAATATTCGTGAAAATTTCTTGCTCTAGGTTGAAAAATAAACTGCATATATATCTTGGATGCTCCATTACGTTAACTCTACAAGATGGTTTTCCAATTAAGGCTGAAATGACTTTGTACGCATTTTTGCAATATGCCAAAGACA
This sequence comes from Allium fistulosum, assembly GCA_030737815.1. Classification (NCBI taxonomy): domain Eukaryota; kingdom Viridiplantae; phylum Streptophyta; class Magnoliopsida; order Asparagales; family Amaryllidaceae; genus Allium; species Allium fistulosum. The sequence goes on from CM060902.1 coordinate 745,041,897, forward strand.
AAGAAGAAATTACTGACTACATCTCATATGAATTAAAATATTTTGCCACATGCAATGGAGCACACCATGGTGTACATCGCAAGCTAAATAAGCAAAAGCAAGCTCAGTTGTATTCATTTTATCTCTTTTCAGTGGTAAGTTAACGATTTCACAATATAACAGCAATAGTATTTACAGTTTAAATGAATCTAAATATCTGAGTTCAATGCATAAAGTTAAATGTAAAGGCCGATCATTGTTATCCAAAATGCTTGCAATAGTTAGCTACATCAAAGTAATAATAAGTAATATTTAGCTAACATAAATTCTTTCATTCATTTCTATAGCTGTCATAACCTTTTCCACCAGAAATAATTAACTATCAAGTATTATAAATCTAATATTGTTGAAGATTCTAAATTATGGACGGTTTGCTTTGAGAAGGGTATACATTTTAATAAAATAACAAAATGATCACAGATTCTACCATGTACCATCTAGTACTTGCAGCAATGTTTTATGAGTACACATATAACTTTTTATGCATGTTGTTACCTTGATGGCATACATCATTTTGCAGCATTTCGTTTCCAAAAGAACTTCCAGTTAGCCCTCTTGGTCCTTCAGGTCGTGAACATTCCTTCTCTTGCTGCTGGATACATCATTACTAGTATCTGGTTCACTTCTTTTCTTCCTAACCAGGCCATGGCCATCTGATTTCTCATCAATATCAATAATATTAACTCCTGCCATATCTTCAACATTATCAACGTCATATAATCTTGATTCTGGAGTACCATTATGTAAGTTGTCATTCACAAGGTCATACATAAGTTTTCGGATGATAGAACGCTTCAAAGAAGCCTCAGAAGGAACGAACCAATTCGCAGTAAGAAAGCTAGAGCACTTGCTGATCTTAAACGGGTTAAAACTAAGGGGAGCTTCATGAAGAAACATTTCTACGTAATGTAGCAGGAAAAGGCCGCAGTCAAATGCGTTCTCTTGTTGTGGCAACTCAAGAGAAAGAAATCTCAAGTCGGAAAACTTAAAAGTACAATCCTCAGTTTCTTCACCATGTCTTTCTTTCCATTCCTCCAATAGGTAACTTTGAATGATACCCTTCAGACCACTATGTTTACCCCTTATGGAATCAAGATGCAATATACAGGGAACTCTTGGAGAGTCTTTAACTTCATCATCTTTTGAAATGCACACTTCTCCTGGATAACATACAATGAGCAAACTCCAATGGAGATTGAAGTTAACAGGTATAAAAATATAGTCCTTGTCGAATATGTTAACTTTTTGTGTCCATTTGCGAACACGTAAAAATGCTTCTCTGTCCACTGATCGACCGCCTGAGTTGTCTAGATCAGCTAGCTTACGGAAGAAGAAACAGTTGAAGAAGTGGTACCTGTGCATGTCACTTACAGAAACTTTAGTCTTCAAATATGTGATGTAGAAATCAATGATAGTGTCATTGACAAAGGTGTCTGGTTCTAATAGTTCAATGTCTCTTCTACTTATTGTAATAGCATCAGGATCTCCCTTTGGGTATACGAAATCTTCGAGTGAGTGTGGGATGTCGGTGAAGTCGTATGTTGAAAACAAGTCTTTTTGCACCAATATGCAAGCTTCCCCTGTCTCATGATCCCCATAAGAAGGAATGTTCCACACAAGTTGGTATTTTTCTGCTAGACATTTTATTTTCTGCTCTTGATCCAACCAATTCGTACCAGTAACGGAAAATATCAGTTCTGTAAAACCAAGAGTTTCATGGATTTCATCTTTACTTGCATTAGGTGATCTAGAGTACCGAAACTTAACAAGAGCAGCACTGACACTTTCATTCCATTGAGATTCAATACATAGTATATCAGCAACTGCACACACTACAACAATATCTGCATTTGTATCTGAACATTTAACTCGAACAGAATCAGAAGTGAACACTAACTGTGATTCTTCACAAAATTTGTTGTCGTTAAAGATGAAATCAGGGGAAATTAACAGTATATCGGAGACTGGGTTAGTAATAGGATCTTCTTTGACGAGCATCTCTGAGTCAAATTCATTTAACTCTGCAGAACTTGATGAAGATGCCATAATTTCGTTATACGTGCATTTTTCAGAAGTGGTAACCTTTTTCCCAGGAGAATTTCATAGAAGCTCCAGGAATACTGTTGTGGTTTTGCATAAGATCAGATTTAGGACTAGAATAATTATTTTCGTTAAATTCCAACTGCACTTTATGGTTTGTCTCATTCATATATGATTGTACTTCCAGGTCCTCCGAACTGAAATCGTTCTCTGTCATATCGTTGCTTTTTGAATCCGAACCTGCCATTATGAACCCAAAATCCAGATTAATCAACGAAATTTCTAATGATTTCGGGAAATCAAAGGGCGAGATCCGTTCAAATTGGGGAGATTCGTTCAAATTGGGGATAACTATAATTCTAGGGTTCCTCCGTTCATGCTTCCTGAGATTGTCGTACAAGAGTATTCTTCAAGGGTAAGCATTTAGTAATGGTCTTTATTGGGCTTTTTCTTAATCATTTCAGCACACTTTTCCAAAGTTTAAGCATTTTTGTTTCCCCTATTTTTGTAACTTCGGCCTCGCTTAGCACATTGTATTAATTCGATTTGAAATTATGTTAAATGTGTCTTAAAAAATAAAACAATTTCAAAATACGCTACTGTGAATTTTTCAAACACGATCTTCTATAACATAGCTAAAAAAAGCACGTGTGTCTATGAACAATACAAGGTTAATTAAATAAGTTAGAAAAACTCTTTTTTTGGAGAAGGTGTAAAAACATTCTATTTTTTATGGAAGGAAAAACCCCTTCATTAGAAAATCATGAATAATTTTCAATATTAATAAAACTTTGCTTTTTGTTTGGCTGAAGAACAACGTGAACTAGAATCTACTTTTAAGCATACTAATTCCTTTTTTTATCAATGCTTTATTTTATGGGATAGTTTGGCTCACATCCCTGTTAAATTTCAAAATAGAGAAAACATACTCCTCAAATTAAACTTATGTTTCTAGTCTCTGTTTTCATATCCGCCTGCACCAAAAGACCCAAATACCCTTTACGTTTTTAGCATTTCAAACGTGTATGACTTTCTGTAAAAACACCAAATCAGCATACCGTTTTCACCAAAAAATCATAAATTTTATGATCTTTAAAATGAGATTCATGTTGATACCAAAAAATCATATTTGCAGTAAGGCTGCAATTATTCCATATATTTGTAAAGAATTCTACAATTTTTGAACATCATTGATTTTTCTTCAAATGTCAGTAATTATTCCATATAATTGCAGACTTTTATGCAATTATATGGAATAATTGCAGACTTTTATGTAGTTATATGTAATAATTGCATACTTCTCTGCTATTATTCCATATAATTGCCGACTTTTCTGCAATTATTCGGTATACTTGCTATTTTTTGCAATTATATGAAATGATCATCAATTTTTCTTTAAATATCAGCAATTATTCCATAAAAGTGCATACTTTTATGCAATTATATCGAATAATTGCAGAAAACTCTGCAATTATTCCAAGTAATCACAGAACAGTGCAACTATACAATATAATTGCAGACTTTTCTGCAATTATTGCATATAATTGCTGAATTATCCGCAATCGTACTATATAACTGCAGACTTTTCTGCAATTATTGCATATAATTGTTGAATTGTCTGCAATCATACCATATAATTGCAGAATAACTTGTCCTGCCATTGTTTTTACATATGCACAATGTCACTCATTAGAAAGATAATAAAATTTGTGATTTAATGGTGAAAACGGTTTGTTAATCCATCTTTTCTACAAAAAGTTATTGCGTTTTAAAGATTGATAATTAATGGGGTGCAAAATTTAATTATGGATGTGAGAATAACATTCAACGTTCAACAATGTAGCATAGGGGTATTTTAGGGAAGAAAATTGAAGTATTTGAAAATATGGATGTAATTTATATCTTTTTTTATGGGAGGATGTTTTGTGTATTAAGTTTGATTCTAGGGATGTGTCCCTTATTTTATTATATCTCTTATTTTCTAATTTATACCAATTAGTTGTTATTTGTTTACTGTGGGAGATGTTGAAATGATTTGCATAATGTGTTACCCGTAAAATTTTATCTTCGATAAAAATTGAAGAACCACTTACTATTTTCAGTGTACAGACTAATTTATAGTAAATTGTTAATGATTCTAATTTGTCCTGAATTTGTTTATTTCTCCTAAATTTTCAATCCGTCGTCAGAATTTGACTCTTAGTAAAAAATGAAATGAGAACAAAAATTATTAACTGATGTTATTCGATACACCATTGTTAATATGAATAAATTGTTGAGAAAAAATTAAATTAAAAAATTACATTAAATAAGGATTTATATTGGATTGGTAGGACAATAAACATGACAAATATAAGACATAATATAGAACCAGAAGAAAGAAAATTACACTAAATAATTACCACACAAATTCATATCAGTAACCTTTCTTTTTTATAATTCTTTATTTATTTTATGAATTATCTAAAAATTATTTTTTTTCTAAAAAGATATATATTTTTCTACTTCAAAAATGAATATTTTAGTTAAAAAATTGATAACTAAAAGATGACTCAATATCGAGCTATTTGGACAAAGTATATAAGTAATAGTTTATAACTTTTTTCAAAAAATTTAAATATCTTAAAAATGTAAGAAAAAGTGGTTTCATGTCTTTTTTTCATTTTTATTATTTTCTGCAAAGGCAGAGTTAGAAGATAAAAAATTTGATGATTCCATCATACATGATTGAGTTTCGAAAACTTCTAGATAGATATGCTACATCTGAACTGTTTTGGTTCAAAATCTCTTTCTATTTGCTCTAGAAAATCATAAAATTCTCTAAAAGAGATACGAGGTTCTCCTTTTAGGTGTGTGTGTATAAATACAGTGAGTGTTGAAATTAGTCCAAATTTGTTTTATGATTTAAACAATGAGGTGAATTGATTAAAAAATATCTATATGTGCATACACTAAAAAATTCATTTTTAGAAATACACACATAGAAAGATATGTATGTATGTGTGTGTAATCATTTGTTTTCTCTTGAAAATATATATTCTTATTTAAAAGTACAAACTAATTATATATATATATATATATAGATATTTATTTATTTAATTAGAATCGTGTTAAAGTTATATCTCAATTTTCTTCATACTACTCTATAAATTATCACATCAAACATTTTTTTGATGAAAGAATGATACTCAATTTGAGTAGAGCACTTTCATTATTAGTATATTAAAATGAATAATAAAAAACTATCAATAAGTTCAATGGGTGACTACACATGATAATGGTAGAATGAATAAGAGAAGAGATCATCGCCACTTATTCATTAAAAAATACGGAATTCAAAAAAAAATTGAAAATTCTACAATTATTCATTAAAAAATTGCAGAAAATTCCGCAATTATTCACTAAAAAAATTGCGGAAATTTCCGCAATTATTCACCAAAAAATTGCATAAATTTATGCAACTTTTGAATATAATTGCACAAATGTCTGCAATTATTCAATGAATAATCGCATAACTGTATGCAATTACTTAGTAACTTAATTCTAGAGACCTAATTTACATACTTTTTTTACTGGGATTTTTTTGTATTTTGAAACTTGTTAGGCACCTGAGCCTAGTATTCACTATTATTTAATTATCTGCCACTTTTGAGCCTCGTTTTTCGTTGCAATCTCCATTTCTTATTTAACGTAGCCATTTTTAACGTAAGCTCCCCATTCTTTTCGTTTGCTTTATCTTCCTGCGCCTCCTCATTTTTAATGCCCGACTGTTTCTCATTTTTATTTATTAGTACAACTGCTATTTTTTCATTTTCTTTTCAATTTCCAATCCATTTTCGTTAGTTCATTTCACCATCTCATACTTGTATAAACATTTCAAAAACATGAGCCTCCATATTTGTTAATCTTCCACCACCTTACCCTCCTTTTCGTTTTATCCTATATAGCCTCAAATTTTGTTTCATTTCCAAGTCTCCACCCATCTGTGGCATTTTATTTAAAAAAAAAAGATGAACGTAACCAAAGATGTAACCAAGAATTTCGTTTGCGGTGGAGGGAAGTGAATGATCAAATATTAATGAAAAAAACTAAATTAGCTAAAGATCATTAGAATCATTTATGTTATACCACCTAATGTTCTACATTTACATTGGATTAAGTTCACAACCAAAAAAGAGAGTGTATTTAAATATGTATAAACATAGTTTTCTAAAATCACAATTCGAATGATGTAAAACATGAAAAAACAAAATAGTTAGGTGTCAATATAAATATCAACATGACAATGGTGATAATGGTGGCTGCAGCGGCTGTCGGAGGCGTAACAATCTGTTGGAACTGGGCCAGCCCACAGCGGAATAAATGAGTGAATTTCAAATTTTTTTTACCATTTTGGATCTTTAATGAGCCTATAAAGTATAAATGTACATTAGATCCAATCTAATAAAACATTAAATAAAGTCTTATTTTATTTAAAGTTGGTTAAAATGAAGTTTAAAATTAATTTAGTTTAAAATTAGCATCAAATACACTCAACAATTGTTTATAAGAGTTAATTTAGGAAAGGAAATCTTTCATTTCTTTCCCAAAAAACAGGTAATTAATTGAGAGTATAATAAACATTATATGAAGAGAGAAATCTCCCACTTTCTCTCTCTTTCTAATTAAATTGATTGGGTCATTAAATGATATTAATTGGCAATTTATTTATAGCATAAAATGTAACTATTGTCCAAATGTACATTACTGTAAATTATGTAAGTGCAACAAATCGTACAGTGTATGGAGATGATATTTTCTACATATTGTCTTTATTGTCCATAGTATTATTTAAAATGCATATACATACATATATTTACATTTATATACAATATACATATACATATGAGATAAAATTAAGTGTCACTTTTATAACTCCAAAAGGTCGGCAATTTTGAACCTAGTTTCAAAATTGAAAGTTATTAAGATTAAAAATTATGATTTTACATAAAAGTCTATCACATAAATTCAATTCAAATTATACACACACACACACATGTATGTAGGTACGTACGTATGTATGTATGTATACACACGCAAATAAATTTGCATGTATTCACGTACAAAATTCACTATAAATAATGTTTTAAACTTAATACGTCTTTATGTTAAAATTTATAATTTAGTATATGTTCCAATGTAAAGTAACAACTAAAGCCTAACTTTAATTTTAAAAGGAAATTCAAGGGTTTATGATATTTTGCAATAAAGTTCAGTTATGTTTATAAAGAAAACCTTTTTTTATAACTTTAAACATAAGTATGCAAAAACCAAAAGATTGAATTTGAGATATTGAACATAAAACATACATGCAAACATAAATAAATTACATATGTTTTCTATTTGAATCAATAATAGAAATATTTCATTCATTAAGACTTAGATTTTAATCAAAAAGTGTTTTTTTAAAATAACAAACTTGAAACAGGAGACACATATGTGTATGTTGCAAAGATTTCAGATCCAAACAAATAAGCAATATGAAAAATAATTAAATATGGGATTATATAATGTAGATCTAATAATGACAACATGAATTGGAAAACAATCAAAATATATCTTAGAACGGATTCAAATTAAAATAACATGGTGAACATATATAATTAATTAAGATGGAGCAAAAAGGATCTAATCTATTTAATCAAATAAACAAATACACAGATGAGATGAAATAGCAGATGGATCTAAATTACATAAACAAGTTGAATGATGAATATATAAAATTAGAATAATCACCTTGAGATGTTGCTAAGAGAATGCACCTTGAATGATGTATCAAAGGCTCTTAGATTCCATAAATCAATCTTCAAATTTTGCAAGAATTAAGAGATCAGAACCACCTTTTGCTATTAATTTTATTTGATAATTTATTTTGGAAATATAGAGGTTAGGAAGCCATGAAAATTCAAAATTCTCTGATAGAAGAGCGAGAGGGATGATAATGATATAAAAGTAAATCAATCGTATAAGAAAATAAATGGAGACGTGTTTTAAAGGAATGATAGAAACCTTTCCTATTCCTTCCTTAAAACTTTCCTCTATTAATTCCTTTTTAAATGTTAATCAAATAATCTCTCTCTTCTACATGCATGGCTAGCCATAAATGGTGTCGCATGGGCCATCAAAAATTTTCAAAATCTCATTAGCATCAATCCAATTAAATCCAATTCAAATGTGCGCGTGTCTATAACTTTTATATACGCACACCATCAAATGCTACTGTTATTCAAATAAATTAAAATAAAATTTTAATAATTAAAATTTCACAAATACTAATAAATTTAATTTATTTAAAGCCCCCATTTTTAGTATTTATCATGTTTAAATCAAATTTAAACACTTTAAAGATACCATATATCAATATACACGTTTATGACTCATATATATACGCACTTTACTAAATTCTAAGGGCATTCAAACAAATTAAATAAAAATTTAGTAATTAATATTTCATAAATATTAATTAATTAATTTAATTAATTTACAACAATTATAAATTAATTAAATCGTGTGGTTCATTTAGAGCATTCATCATTTCAGTTGTGTAACTCAAAGGTGTAAATTTAGTCAGCAATTAATATTGAACTATTCAAATTTTGACGTTCGTACATCGCTTAGTAGGTGCTGTGACATTTTGGCTGAATTTATTGCTTACACATCTTTTAGTAAAATCTAATTTTACTTATTATAAGCAGTACCCGATACTGACAATTATTTACACCAATTCTCTTCGTCAAAACTATATCACTTCGGATTTATGGAATTTGGTAATGGTTAAAATTCAAATACCATTCACATTCAACTTTACAAGTCCAAAGACGAAATCCTCGGTTCAATAATAATAATTATTATTAACCGAAATGCCCTGGCCAGAGACTTTGAGTTGACTTCAGTTGACCATGGTACTAACCTCATATAACCGAGGAGGCGAATCCTCTCTTGAATAGTGTTTCATTTCCAATGCTTTCACTCGACCCAACTATAGTCGTTCGATGGACATCGTGTCGTGATTTAACTATAATCAAAGCAGAGCTTCCACATTGAAGGTCAGCAGTATCCTCAAGTCAAGAGAACTGTGTAAATTAGTTACATCGATATTTTCTGTTTGACCTTAGTTATATTAACCAACAGAAAACCATCAAGTGAGTCGTTCCATATTTATCCAATAACTATCAGTACCTAACCCCTAGGTGCCCCCAACAGTCATGAATAATACACTGCCCAACATTTGGAGAGCGTTGTGTACACTAATCTCAACGGATACATGGATATCCAGTCTCGATGTATCTTGACTAGGAATATTTAAAATGGTATATTCAATTTTATTGTGATAAATTACTCAGGGTTACAACACTTTGTAACTACTATCACAAAAACATACCATTTATGGATTTTCTATTAAATATATTTTAATTAAAATTTTATTATTTACAACGCATTATAACAAATATATAACAAAATGAAGAAACACTTTTATTTCGAACGAGAATTGATTTCATAGTTATTTATTTACAATAAACTACAAAATTTCCCATAGGGCATACCCCCAACTCTATCAATCTCCCACTTGCACTTAGGGCCTATTATGGAATCACAATCCCATCCGTTCAATCAGTTTCTCGAGAACTGACCAAGCCATGCCTTTAGTGAATGGATCTGCTATGTTGTCCTTGGTATCTACCCTTTGAATCAAAACTTCTTTCTTCTCAATGAATTCTCTAATTAGGTGGAACTTTTGAAGAATGTGTCGTGACTTCTTGTGTGCTCTTGGTTCCTTTGCGATTTGTTTCGCTGCATTGTTGTCACAAAACAATAACATAGGATTCCTGGTATCGAGAATCACTCCGAACTCACTCAAAAACTTGCGCATCCAAGCTGCTTCTTTTCCTGCTTCATTAAGGGCGATGTACTCGCCTCCATCATGGAATCGACAGTTATTTCTTGCTTGGAACTTTTCCATCTAAAAGCTCCACCATTCAGTGTAAATACATAGCCAGACACCGATTTACTATCATCTATATCACTTAGAAAGCTCAAATATGTATATCCCTTCATAAGGTCCCCATTTCCATGTATGAGGAATATGTCTTTAGTATTTCTCAAATACTTAAATATACCATTTACAGCCGTCCAATGTTTTTCTCCGGAATTAGACTAGTATCGGCTTACACATCCTAATGCATATGCCACATCCGGTCTAGTACACAACATAGCATAGATAATGGATCCTATGGCAGAAGTATAGGGAATCCTCTTCATACGCTCTTTCTCCTCATCGGTATGAGGAGCATCTTTTTTAGAAAGGACGATTCCAGATTGCGTTGGAACACATCCATGCTTGGAATTCTCCATGCTAAACCTTTTTAGTATGGTGTCTATGTACAGGGATTGAGACAATCCCAACAGCCTCTTAGATCTATCTCTATAGATCTTTATACCAAGTATATAGGCTTCTTCTTCCAAATCTTCATGTAGAAGTTTTTTGAAAGCCAAGCTATCGTTGATTACAATAATGAAGTGTCATTGCCAATCAATATTAGATCATCGACATAGAGTACTAAGAAAACAATAGCATTTCCCTATTGCTTTCTGTATATGCATGCTTCCTTTATGTTCTGATAAAAACCAAACTATTTGATTACTTTGTCAAAACACTTGTTCCAACTCCTTGAAGCTTGTTTGAGTCCATAAATGGACTTTAACAACTTGCAAGCTTTGCCTTCACTCCCGCTGACCAAAAAACCCTCTGGCTGCGACATATAAATGGTTTCTTCTAAATCACCATTTAGAAAAGCCGTCTTTACATCCATTTGTCATATTTCATAGTCATAGAATGGAGCAATGGCTAGGATAATCCGAATCGATTTAAGCAAAGCTACAAGTGAATATATTTCATCATAATCAACACCTTGAATTTGATGAAATCCTTTCGCAACTAGTCTTGCCTTATACGTCTCCACTTCCCCCTTTGCATTTAGTTTTTTCTTAAAAATTCGCTTGCAGCCGATGGGTTTTATCCCTTCGAGTATGTCTGACAAAGTCCAAACTTTGTTTTCATATATGGAGTCCATTTCGGATTTCATAGCTTCAAGCCAGAGTGCACAGTCATTACTTTACAATGCTTCTTGGAAAGTCAAAGGAGTGTCGTCATCTAAGACACAATCCTCCTTTTCGCCATCCATAAGAAAAGCATAGTATCTCTCTGGTGCATGAGATTCTCTACTAGACCTTCTAATAGGTTGCATGTTTTCCTATATCGGCTATACGGGTGAATTTGTTTCTCCCACTGTTTCCGCCTGAGTGTTAGATTCTCGGATCTCATCCAAGTCTACAACTTCGTTGTTAATTTCTTTTAACAGAAATTCCTTTTCTAAAAAGACAGCGTGTCGAGAAACAATGACCTTTCGTTCCTCAGTATTGTAGAATATATACCCCATCGAGTTTTTGGGATATCCTATGAACTTACAAGTACCGATCTTGCCTCTAGTTTATTTGGAAAAATGTTCTTAACGTATGCCGGACATCTCATACTTTCAAATATTTGAGTTGGGGTTTCTTACCAGACCACATCTCATATGGTGTTTTGGGCATAGACTAAGTGGGTAACAAATTCAACATATGTGCTGCTGCTTCTACCGCATATCCCTAATAGGATAGAGGTATTTCAACCTTACTCATCATGGAACGAACCATATCTAATAGGGTTCGATTCCTTCGCTCTGACACACCATTATGTTGCGGAGTATAGGGTGGAGTAACCTGAGAGATAATCCCATTATCTTTTAAGTATTGTTTGAAATCATGTCCAACACACTCACCTCCTCGATCCGATCGAAGAATTTTAATCTTACGGCCTGTTTGATTTTCTACTAAATTTTTGTACTCAATAAACTTCTCATAGAGGTCGGATTTGTTCTTCATAAGATACATATATCGTAGTCTTGAGAAATCATCAGTGAAGGTAACAAAGTAAGAACTATTATCTTTGGTAACTATAGGCATTGGGCCACATACATCACTATGTATTAGCTCTAAGAGTTCGTCAACTCTTTCATTACTCCCACTGAAAAGGTGCTTGGTCATTTTACCTTTGAGACACGACTCACATGTGTCAAATGATTCAGAATCAAGTGACGAAAGGAAACCTTCGTTTTCAATTTGTGAAGTCGTTTCTCACTGATATGATCAAGCCTACAGTGCCAAAGATAATTTTCATTTATATTGTTAGAAGATTTATTCACAAAACACACATAATTAGTATTGATCACATAAATTCCATTTTCAAGGACACTAACACAGATCTTATTTCCATTTAAACTAATGTTCATAACGTTGTTCGCACGATGAAAAACATATCCAGCCTCAGACAATCTAGACGTAGATATAATTCCATGAATAAAGTCTTTCATAAAATAGCAATTATTTAATATCAATACTGTACCACCAGGAAAAACTAAATGTTAATCTCCTACCGCCGTTGCATCTACAATAGATCCTTCGGTAACTTGGAGGCTCATTTCTCCTTTTACCATGCGGCGCCAGTTCCCAAGCCCCCGTAATGGATTACATATATGAGTTCCAGATCTAGTATCCCAAGACATTTTATTGATTGTAAAACAATTTTGAACCATAAATGTACCTGATGAAGCCGCAAAACTATTTTGTTTCCTTTCCCAAACAATATTTAAGTACTCAGGACGGTTCCTTTTCCAGTGACCTTTCTTGTGGCAGTGGTGACATTCACCCATATCATCGGTCTTCTTATTTTTATTTTTCTTACCATCTCTTTTCCGCTTCTTCGAACCTTTATCATCATATTTGTTAATTTTTAACACTTTTATAATCAATGAGATTGAAAAATATTTATGTTAAACTAATTTTTTTTTGTAATTCTTGATTTATCGGTGTTAGCGGATATGATAATTATCTGATATCCATCCGTATCCACAGATGCGGATTTTCGATATCCGAAAATTATTTTGGATGTGGATGCTTATATGGCACTATCCACATCCGAAAGCATCCATTGACAGGCCTAGTTGAAGGGATTCAACTGGATTTCTCACACTGCTGATTTTACTTTTCATATGTTGTGATATATGATTTTTTAGATGCCATATTTGATGACATGGACATGATTTTACTTATTTAGTGCCATAGTAGCACTGAGTCATATTTTTAGTATTTTGAAATACTATAAAATAACGATTTTGAATTGAAATGATTTTTTAGGTGATATTTGAAATAATACCTGTTTTTAATAATTATTTATGAATTATTAAACGAAGGAGTTTACTAAAATGAGATAAAACATGATTTTTGGAATGCATATTTAACTGTTTGGTGAAGTATTTTTAAATAAAGATTTTCGAATTGTATTATAAAGGTTTTAAAACTAATTAAATTAGTCCATCTTTTATTATGAAGGAAATATAGTTTTAAAGAAGATAGAAACAGTTTGAAATAAATTTCTGAAATGATTTATATAAAGGATTTATAAAAGTAATATTTTATAAATAAAATAATAGATTTGTAAACGGTATTTTATAAATATTAAAAATGGATTTGTAACTGATATTTTGTAAATAGATTTATAAATGAGATTTTATAAATAAATGAGATTTAGAAAGGAATAGATTATAAATGGAGTTTTATAAATAAATGAGATTTAAAATGAACAGATTTATAAATGGAATTTTATAAATAAACGAGGTTTGGAAAAAAGGAGTTTTATTTAATAGGAACGAGATTATAAAACATTGTTTTATAAAATATAAAAGGAGTTTTATAAAATAGGAATGAGATTTTAAAACATGGTTTTATAAAATATAGAAGGGTTTATTTTGATAACTAAAGTATGAATTTTTATAAAGGGAGATACGTTACGTTTTTAAAGGTTAGAATAATCTTTTAAAGGAATGTTTTGAAAGTGATATTTATAAATGGAGTTTGATGGTTTTAAAAGTGATTTAAAATGTGTTAAGTGACAGGGAGACATAGACTTCAGCATTCTTGTTGTAATAAATGTTTTCAAGAAAGTGAGGAAGGCATAGACTATAACACTGTTGTTATAGTGAGTGATTTCTGAAAGGAGATGTTATATATACTATATGGGATTTATTCATATCCTATATATGATGTTAATATTCGAGGTGGGTAACTTATATCTATTTCAAAGTTAAGAATGTCGTTCATTCAAGGTCTAAGAGGTAATGATACCCCAACTTGATCGGCTTCATTGTTAACTAATAAATAGTTTAAGTTCAACATTGAGGATTAATATTAAGCATAATTAATTGGATCCCTATACTAGTGCTTTTGGGTTGTTGTAACGATGTTTTTACCAATACTAATTTTAACCCAATAAAGTGTGTTTTGGAAAATATGAAGCTTTCCTCAAAGATTAGTAAATATACTCATTTCGAATTTAAGTACATAGTGGTATTTTCTATGTGTTGAAAATGAAATGGTTTGTGAATATACTTATGCTATTATGACAAGTATATGGAAATGTTTTTCAAATGTCAAAAGATTAAAAGTGGTTTTAAGAATATATCTTCGTAAAGATATTTTGACATAAATATTTGGAAAGTGATTTAATTAATAAAAGATTAATTAAACCGACCTAGTGGTACTACTTGTGTGCTAGATTTTATTTTTGGTTCCTTGACTGGATGTGTAAACCGATTAGTTGTGTACTTAGCACGAAGCCAACTAAGTAGGCTAGATTATTATTTGATGTTAAGAATGATGATTCAAGTAGAGCGGAGTGACTATTGCACTTCAATCTATCGAGCTTCCTTCTTGGTCGAAGGATAGCGTGTTGAGGGTTGGAAACGTGAAAAGTCTGTGAGATTAGGTTTCCATACAAGGTTGTGGGCCTCTTATTGATTGTTGGTTC
Source organism: Allium fistulosum (assembly GCA_030737815.1). NCBI lineage: Eukaryota > Viridiplantae > Streptophyta > Magnoliopsida > Asparagales > Amaryllidaceae > Allium > Allium fistulosum. The sequence continues at coordinate 745,056,916 of CM060902.1, forward strand.
GGAGAAATCGGGATCGGATTTATTCAGAAACCACTTCGAACCAACGTATGCATTCAAAAGTGAAATTTAATTAAAGATGATAATTTTTGGAAGATGAATATCTTCATGATGCAGGACTACTTGTCATTAACCTCTGGGTTGATTACCATATCATATATATATGGTGGCAGTACCACCTTCATTATACAAATTAGTTATGTATATTATTAGTTTTAAAATGATTTGAAATAAAAACCGAGTGTTTAATTCTTGAATTTTCAGCCAAGTGATATCGTATTGACTCATGCATCCTATCCTTTAGGATAAGTTGAGTTTGTGCATCTCGTCTTGAGATGTTGTTGGGAATTTTTGTTTATTGAAATAAAATGGAATTTTCGATGATTTTGGATAGTCGAAAACTTCCGAAATGATTGGGAAAAATTAAGTTTAGTGTTTTGTGAAAACATAAGAGATAAGTTTTTATAACTTATAAATTTGAAAATTAGTCAATTAAAACAAATTTTTTAAATTTGTTGGATATGCATGTTAAGAAAAGAAAAATCTGAAATTGAGCTATGAAATGAAATTTAGCTTAAGTAAAGTTAAATGAAATTGACTATGATTTAAAATGAATATGAACTTAAGTTTTGAAGTGATAATAAACATAAGTTGTGTTGTATAAAATGTTTATAATAAACTTAAGTAATTGTTTTATAGAATGGTTCCTAAGTGTTATTAGTATTAAAGGAAATATGCTAAGTAAAAATGAATGTGAATAAAAAGAAAATGAATAAAAAAAATTAGTATAATAAGAAACCAATTGAATGAATATGTAAGCTGTACATAGATCATTGCAAAATTGTTGGATCCAGTTTCGATTATACGATTTCGAGGTGATCTACACCAGTCCAAGTTAGCATTTTTCACCTGATTCTTGATGACAAACACTGGATATAGATTTTTGATTTGATCTTGAAGTTTCTCTATCATAATATGGGGTTATGCAAAGAGAACGACGGTTTCTAATCAAGGAACTAGATCGGAGTCCGCACTAGTGTGGTCGAGTGAACGATAGTAGTTCGGAAGTGATATTGTGTGATCGAGAGAGTAATCAGATTTGATGTTGCATACGGATGATATATGTACGCCGTATGGGCTTTAAGAAATTTTATATAGTTGACAAAAGAAAAGGCAAGTTTGGATGGATATTATTTGTAAGTAAGAAGCAGGTTTATGGAAGCAAATGCTAGTTAAAGCCTTTGGTTTCATGAGCAGAGTTTGGTTGCCCGACAAATAGGTACACATTTACGTTGTTGTCTGGATTTGATGATTTTATGACCAGGCGCTTGGCTTTTATTTTCTTTTGTTGGTTTGGGCCCGATTTGTAGTTTTTCTGATCAAGCCGCACAAAGGAGACGCCGTTGAAATTTTCCGTAAATTTAAGGACTTAGAAAATTTCATAAAAAATTTCAACTAATTGTTTTTGAAAAGTTAACGAGTTTGAAGGCATCTTTCTTACTTTGAGGATTTCGTGGACGAAATTGTTTTAAGGAGAAGAATGTAATGACTTAGAATTTTGGTCATTTGATTTTGAAGTATTTAATTGATTTTAAATATTAAAACATTGGTTTTGGAAAATTAATGACTTGAATTTCAAAATTAGAGATTTATTTGATACATTTGAATAAGTGAATTGTGAATTTCTCGAAAATAGTGAATTTAAATATTGGAATTATTTATATAGTTAAATCTTGGATTTAATGTGAATAAAATGATTTCAGAGTCTTATTTAAATTTTGTTTAAATAAGAATGACAATGAAAAGCCTTTTAATTTAGAATTATAAGTGATTAAAATGGTTTAAATAATAATTCGTTTAGTTACCGTATGAAATTATCATTCCGAGACACGGTCTCGGATTTTGATGAAACCAATGCTATTGAATCTGTAATAATAAATTATTGTACACCAATGGGTTTCGTGACGATCGGATGTATTGTGTGGTCATACGAGCTCGAAACGCATAGAAATCAATTAAAGGAATTTAATATAACTTGATTTTAAAAGCTAACTTCTATATATGATGGAATTGGTCCCCGATGTTACTTCCATTATGTTCAGAATAGAGGTATTTAGTATAAAACGGCAGTCGGCATGCCTCAATTGGAGTTCAAAATATTTTGACATGAATAGTGTTTGTAAAAAATTTCTATAAAAGGACCTCACTATCTTTGTTTTCTAAAAACCTAATCCTAAACCTAGCCAAATCCAATGATCGTGGTTGATCGATGCCTATAGAGTCTGTTTCAAGGATGGCCCCAACTAGAGAAATGGTCGTGAGGGTGAGTGAAGTGTTGTGAATGGTCGGATCGTCATGGATCAAGGTGAGGCGATGGTGAAGTCGCGGTGAACGTAATGGCTAGGGTTTGGAATTTTGCTATTGGTCATGGGGCGGCGGGGCTGAAGGGAAGTTGGAGAGGGGGACGTGGGCTTTGGTCTGGTGGAGTTTGGTGGCGAATGGTCGACTGTGGCGGTGGTGAGGCGGAGATGAACGTCGCCAACGTTGTGGCTCTCATTCTCGATCGTGGGGCCATCACAAGCAACAAAGGGTGGTGGCGGAGGACTCATACGAGTTAGGGCTAGCTTTAGTGAAGGGGCGGCGACGTGAAATCGCCGAAGACGATGGTGGTGGTTGAAGAGTATCACGACGTCGAATTTGAACGTGAGGCCTGGATTAAGAGATAGATAATTTAGTTAATTACCTTTTTAATTAAGTTAATTAGAAATTAATTAATCTCTAATGTTCTAACGATCGTATCTTGTTCATACGAGGTCCGACCGACGCGTTGTTTTCACCGTAGTGTTCGTATTAGGATTTTATACACAATGGAGTTCGATACATCAAATTTGGAGCTTGTAGAATTTCAAGCTAAAATCGAACGTTGCTCTATTTTAGTCGATACTAAAATGCTTCGACGACAACTGGAATTTTGGGAATTAAACTCACCTTTTTGGTTAACCAATACATTATATAGTTGAATAAAATTCATTGATGTCTTTTTGTTGCTTATTTGGATGATTTATGCTTTATCAGTTGATTTGGATTTATTTCCGCCCTTGGAGCGGATGACCTTTAATATGTACCCGCTTAGTAGCGGATGACCCATATTATATGATTATATACTGCATGTGATGTAAGGGGACGGGTTGGAGGGATCCAACAGGATTCTTCATCACTGTTGATTTTATTTACATGTGTGTGTATGTTGATATATATGTACTGTGATGTAGGGAGATAGGTTGGAGGGATCCAACGAGATTCCTATATTGTGATATATGATTTGTTGGATGCCATATTTGATGACATGGACATGATTTTACTTATTTAGTGCCATAGTAGCACTAGACCTTATTTTTAGTATTTTGAATACTATAAAATAATGATTTTGAATTGGAATGATTTTTAAGGTGATACTTGGAATAATACCTGTTTTTAATAATTATTTATGAATTATTAAATGAAGGAGTTCACTGAAATGAATTAAAACATGATTTTTGGGATATAAATTTAACTGTTTGGTGAAGTATTTTTAAATAGAGATTTTGAACTATATTATAAAGGTTTTAAAACTTAATGAATAAGCCCATTTTTTATTATAAAGGAAATACAGTTTTAAAGAAGATAGAAATAGTCTGGAACAAATATTACAAAATGGTTTATATAAAGGATTTATAAAAGTAATATTTTATAAATAAAGTAATAGATTTATAAACGATGTTTTATAAATATTAAAAATGGATTTGTAATTGATATTTTGTAAATAGATTTATAAATGGGATTTAATAAGTGAGATTTAGAAAGGAATAGATTTATAAATGGGATTTTATAAATAAACAAGATTTATAAATGAATAGATTTATAAATGGAATTGTATAAATAAAGAGATTTTATAAAAAAGGAGTTTTATAAAATAGGAATGAGATTATAAAACACGGTTTTACAAAATATAGAAGGGTTTATTTTTATAGGTAAAGTATGGATTTTTATAAAATGGAATACATTACGTTTTAAAAGTTAAAATAATATCTTAACGGAATGTTTTGAAAGTGATACCTACAAATGGAGTTTGACGGTTTTAAAAGTGACTTAAAATGTGTTAAGTGATAGGAGGACATAGACTTTGGCATTTTTGTTGTAATAATGTTTTCAAGAAAGTGAGGAAGACATAGGCTATAACATTATTGTTATAGAAAGTGATTTCAAAAAGGAGATGTTTTATATAGTATATGGGATTTATTCATATCCTACATCTGATGTTAATATTCGAGGTGGGTAACTTATATCTATTTTGAAGTAAAATAATATCGTCCATTCAAGATCTGAGTGGTAATGATACTCCAACTTGATCGGCTTCATTATTGACTAATAATTAGTTTAAGTTCAAGACTGAGAATTTATATTAAGTATAATTAATCGGATCCATATACTAGTGTATTTGGGTTGTCGTAACGATGTTTTATGCAACTTTCATTTTGACCCAATAAAGTGTGTTTTGAAAAATATGAAGCTTTCCCCAAAGATTAGTAAATATACTTATTTCAGATTTAAGTATATAGAGGTATCATTTAAGTGTTGAAAATGAAATGGTTTGTGAATATACTTATACGGTTGAGATAAGTATATGACATTTTTTCCAAATGTCGAAAGATTAAAAGTAGTTTTGAGAATATATCTTCGTAAAGATATTTTGATATAAATATTTGGAAGTGATTTAATTAATAAAAGATTAATCAAACCGGCCTAGTGGTTGTTTGTGTGCTAGATTTTATTTTTGGTTCCTTGACTAGATGTCTAAACTGATTAGTCATGTACTTAGCATGAAGCCAACTGAGTAGGCTTGGTTATCATTTGATGTTAAGAATGATGATTCAAGTAGAGCGGAGTGACTATGGCACTCCGATCTACCGGGCTTCCTTCTTGGTCGAAGGATAGCAAGTTGAGAGTTGGAAACGTGATAGGTCTGTGAGACTTGATTTTCATATAAAGTCGAGGGCCTCTTATCGATTGTTGATTTGGATAGACCAGGATCAGATTTATCCGAAAACCATTTCGAACAAACGGATGCATACGAAAGTGAAATTTACTTGAAGATGATAATTTTTGGAAGACGGAGGTTTTTGTGATGTAGGGCTGCTTGCCACTAACCTCTGGGTTGATTCCCATATCATATATATATATATATATACATGGTGGTAGTAGCGCCTTTATTTAAATATCTTTGATGCAAGTACCGCTCGATACTAATCCTAAGGATGATTCCCATACAAAATGTAGTAGGAGGTACCTTTGGTTTGTCCTGTTCCTGGATAACTTGTATGGACGAGTGTTTGACATTGCATTTCTAAAACCCACGTACATTTATTTTTACAAACGTAAATCTGTTTGATGGTGTAGGAGGTAACCCCTCTTATACTTAACACCATTCACTGAGGCGTATGAACTCGGGGGTTGTACTTTTATGGAAATCAACTAGTGTGTTATCAGAAATGGAAATGTGGCATTCAAAGTGAGATTTGCTATTTTGAGAAAGGTAAAACGTTATCTCAAGCCTCATACATCGATAATGACAAAAACAGAGTAGATGCGGCAGGGCTAAGTGGATCGCACCCATTAGGATATGTTCATCACATTTCTATATTACCCCCTCTATTTCGGGTTTGTTGTGTATGCTGTGGCCATGGATAGGTCGGGAACGACTGGGGTGATTACATATTTTGTACCATCTATGGTAGAGGCACTACAAGAAAAAGCATTTTTAGTTGCATTTTTTAGTAGCATTTATTGTCAAATGCAAGCAAAAAGTTATTTAAGTGCAACCAATAATGTAGCCGGGAACAGAAATTTAAGCGGGCTTAATTTTTTCGTCACCGCACAGACCTTATTTTCGTGGCCGCAAAAAGGCGGGACTTAATTTTTTATGGTGGCATTTCCTCCCTCTTTTATTTTCATCACCCATTAAAACTTATTTTACTTTCTCAAATCCAAATTCAACATCACTAAATCAGACGTTCCCAAATCCAAATCTGTCCCGTTCTAGTTCATTCACGACCCAATAGTTTTTTATGATCGATTGAAAGTTACCGTAGAAGGGAAATGATGCGACCCAATAGTTTTTCATCATCAGATCTCGAGATCAATCCTCTCCATATCTGCAGCTGAGCACATCGTGTCCAGGCTTGGCAACCATCACCTCGCCAGATCTGAATTGCAACCACCTTCGAGTTAGCAACAGCTTTGGGAAGTGAGCTGATTTAGGGTGTGAGGCAACCCTAGATCCGAATCGCAACCCTAAGCGAAGTGATTTCGGGTGTGAGGTGATTTGGGAAGTGATTTAGCGTTGTTTTCGCTTGGGGAAGTGGAGACTTAATTAAGAACGAGAAACAAAGTTTAGGGAACTGCAAATTTGGCGCGTTCATAAATTTTATGGCAACGGTTGGTGACAAAATTTTTGTAAGGTTTCCAGTCTCCAACAGCAGCCTCCGAGAACTCTCCTCCCCCGCTATTCCAGCCTCCGCCTTTCATCCCACCTGCCCCAACTGATCTCTGTTTGCTGCAGAATTCAGTTGCTGTAGATAGTGAGGATTTCCATCCTGTGATTTCAAAAGGTAATCGGAAAAAGTGACGTTCTCAACAAAATAAATCATATCATTTCAACCCACTAGATACTCAACAAAGACGCATCATTCAGGTAAAGAAAGAATTCCACGTCACTTCTGAATAGATCACATGAGTTTTTTCAATTTTTTCTCGGAGCATCTCCGATACATGAAACATGTAATGTCTAATTTGTGCATTAGATTCACATGCAGAACTGGTGATGCTATGGGTATGAACATGGTCTCCAAAAGTGTGCATTCTTTGTAAATAAGAAAAAAATATGTGTAGATTTTTTGTAAATAAGAAAAAAATATGTCCAGATTTTTTGTACTGGTTACTAATCTATCATCTATCAGGTTCCATTCTTTGTAAATAAGAAAAAAATATGTGTAGATTTTTTGTACTGGTTTCAATCTTCTCTAATTTGGGATCCGTATTTTTGAGATTCCAGTGACTAAACATTAAGGTGGGTGATACGTGGATCATAGTTAAATCTAGATCATGTTCTATAGTACACAAATCACTGTTTTACTCCTTTAACAGAGAGAAATAATCATCCGCATATATTTGGGAAGACATAGTTTAGGTAGATGAATTCAAATAATGCAAGCATGGTACACATACATTTACCTTTACTGCCATAATAAGTTAAACTCTGAAGTCATTACAAAGGCTAATCAGGTTCACCCATAATGCTACCAATTTAATTTGCATTCTATTTAAGATATTTATTTATATTAATTTATTTTTTACAAAATCTATTTACATATATTTCACTTTAGCTTCATATAGAAACAAAATTTGTATTACTGTAAGTTGATTATTCACAGAAGTTACAAAATATAATCAAATAAAGTGTGAACTTGAGTTGTAAATTTGTACTTGGATTTTCATTCAACATTCAAGTTGTCAAAAATAACTTCTTACGACATTTTTATTATTTGAAAGAAAATGTTGTGGACATAGGAGCTTTTCATTGTTCATTGTGAAGATATGCATAAGCACACGCTTATATGCTTCATTGTTCATTGTGAAGATATGCATAAGCACAAGCTTAGACTTTATTTCATTTTTTTTATAACTTTGATAATTTATATGAATTCGGTGGAATGGAGCCCTTTGTACCAATTTCCACAATAGAAAAAGGAGAAACATGAATTTTAGCTTGAAAGTCTTTGCTCGACCATCCGATAATTCTAACAAAAAAGACTTAGTCCAACCCTTTTAGTTTCTCCTCTCTATTACACCAAAGTGTAGTTTTGTTTTGTTACATTAAACGAAAGGACACCATACCATCTTCTGGACTAAATTACTATTACAGTCTCCACATGCATGAAGTAGTGTAATATTTTTGGTTCCCATGTGATTAGTAAATGATGTATAAGTTGCTGAGCGGTATCTAGCTGTTTTTCATGTTTACACTTTACAGTTATGAACAACCACATTGTTATTTTGGAGATCATTGTTTCATTATTCTCTACAAATATGGTACACTTGAAACTCACTTCCATCAATTTTCCTTGAAAATAAATCCGGCATATTGGTTTTAAGATGGGTGAATTCACAATTAGGACGAATTATTGAGTGCGTTGAAGGGCAATTCAATTAGAGGTAACTATTTGATGTACAATAATTTGTTGCTATTCTATGTCTATTGTAATATTGCCCTATAGGTCATATTAAAATGCACTCAATCCACTTGTAGTGTTCACTTACATCCCATAAATCAAATTACTATGCCACCATCATTTAAACTTTACATAAATGATATCACGTTAATGTACCTGTAGGGCTGGGATCCAATTTCAATGCAACAACGATATGGAAGTTCAATTGTAGAAGTGTTCAGAATTATTGAAGAGGTTCAAACTTCTTTTTTCGTTATTTTTGCTATCTGAAGCAATGGCTGCTTTTTTAGCTAATTTTTTATCACAAACTTACATGTACAGTTCATTTCCAGACCTTTTGTTGTAATCTATTAAACCAAATTCTTTATGATTTATTTTGATTACAAACACCTGCAGACAGTCGATCAATTTTTTGCTAAGTTCCAATGAGGATAGGCGAACTAAACAGCCTCTGTCGTGGAATTGACAATGCATTCCAAGTGTATACATACCATGTTGGTGAAAAAATAGGTGAGGATGGTCATATAACTCCTATCATTCATTACAAATCAATGTTTTATGTATACCCACTCACTCTCTAAGGATACAAACATGTGATTGTCTTATGTGAAATCGTATGTTTTATATGATTTCTACAGTTAGTTTGTTCTAGAAGTTTTCTTGCAAAATAATAAAATGGTGTGTCTGTGCGAAATTGTATATATTCCTTAATAAGGGTATGTACCCAGACTTGTGAAAAACTGAGATAGCTTAGAATATTATTTTACTACCTGGTGCTTTGTCAATATAGATTAATGTCCATACGCATATGCACAACCAAGACATATATAAACACAAAAAATAAAAAGAATCATATATCCACATGCAGACTATTAATTTAATCGGAAATTTTGTATGTTTTAGATTGTAGAGAATATATACAATCATATATTTCATCCCAGTTATTTGGACTTTTGGGCATGCAGCGCAATGAGATTCCTACCTATCTGATCAATGGGAATCATGCCAACAATAGTCATCAGCCAGCACTCCAGTGGCAATTGAGTTTACAATTGAGTTGAGAAAGGAAAGTGGTAGGCTGAATTAGCTCAAGTGGCAATTGAGTCGATTGCTGTAAGTAGTAGGAACTTAAAGCAAATGGCATTCTATTATGATATTTTCAATTAAGGTTCGTAATCAAGATGCAGTCTATGGAGTTAGAGTGAGTTGGGAAAGGCGAGAAGTTGCATGGATTTGGTTAAAGGTACGTCCTGAACAAATGATTTTGGTGTTTTCGGTTCTTTGGGTAGTAGGTCCTCTAATATGCTAAATAATAGAAGGATGGCTTTACAAAGAGAACAATTAATATGGATAATCTAATTAATAAAGTAGTTTTAGCTACAAATAGTTTCATGCATGTAGATAAAAGATGCTGATACTTAAGACCTGGGACATAATACTGTGAATGTTTCCTTGGTTAAGTTTCATGCGTGATAGATTAAAAACCAACTTGCTTGTAATGGTAAAGAATCAGATTTGACAAAAAAGAAAAGGCAACGATCAGGTTATAAATATTGCAATTGTTAAGCCAACTAATGGTATTCGATCATATCAGGGTATAAATATTGCAAAAAATTAGACAACTGATGGTAATCACCAAATCAGGTTGTACACATTTGATATTTGTAGATATGTATAGTGCACTCTGAATCATTTGACACCACACAGCTTCTTCTTCTGTATAAAAAGTCTTGCCAAAAACATTATTTGCGCTTGTAACAGTACTTAATGCTCCCCTTTCCTGGATGCAGTATGTTTAAGGAAATTAATGGCAATAATTGGTCATAATTGTGGTTGAATATGTGTGGTTGTTTGGTGAATTTGACAGAGTTGTTGAAGGGTGGATTGGTGGGTGGTTTGTGGCAGTTGCGGGGTGTAGAGACTCTAATGGACATATTGGCACTAATCAGCAGTATAAATTTAAACTGGAAGACCATGAACAATGATTCTTAAGCATATCATAACTTGTATCTATATTCTGTTTTTATTATTTGGCACTTGATTGATCCAAACATGAAGTTCATCAAATTATTCACTTATGACGCTGATACTCTTGCAAAAAACAGTTATCAATTAGGTAACTGAGTATCCAAAACAAATGCATTGATCTTGTGGTCGTTATTTCACATCTTATTAACACTACTATATCTTTTGCAGAGTTCATTTCTCTATGATGCTGAACTAAGTAGTGTATGTACTCTGTAGTCTATTGCTGCATAGCGTACACAATATACTAGGACAATGAGGGATGGTCTTCAAGCTGAACGAGGTAGGTAGTCATATCCACTATTTTTGTTCTTTCTATATGTTCATCTTTGGCCAAAAAAACATTTGTGCTGCAACAGTTGGCTGCTTTTTCCTGTATGTTTGTCAGGTTTTTAAAAAATAGAAACATGGGAACTAAATTGGAAGGTTCGAGTAGAATCTGGTTCTTTTAGGAAAGGTAAGTTTTGTCCAAATTTCTTATAAGTAAAACTATTATTCTGAGTTGTAGAAAAAAAGTGTATAACTTTGATACTTTATATGACATCATTTATAGTAGGATATACTTGTATAATGTTGTAGATGTTTGATCCCATATTTGAAGTTCTACGAGTTAACGTAATTGTTTGACTATCTATTGTGCTTTCACTTGTGTAGGCATCGGACTTTTGAAGAGAGCAAATTTGGACTTGATGATGCTAGCTTTCACTTGTGTATGCAACAAAGAATTATGGGTAATCAAACGTTTTGTTAGCACTAGTTAGATATAACATTTATTAGTATCCGATGTTGTGAGTTTGTATACAAATGGTTATTGTATGTGAGTTATGTCATTTTGTCGAAAAACTATTGTATTGGAATGGTTATGGATATTTTATTATATGGTTAATGTGTTTTTTAACTTATTTGAATATGATGATTATGTGAGTGATTGCTGATTGATATAATAGAACCAAAATAGACCATTAACAGGAAATAATAGCATGTAAAATTGGTGCTAAATAATAAACAACTTTTAGTAGCGTTTCAAAAACGCTACCGAAATATATATAGTGACGTTGAGTAAATGCAACCGTAAAACAGGGGTAAAGTTGGAAATTCTATTAGTAGCGCCAAAAAATCTTTTGGTGGCATTTTTTAAACGCTACAAAAAGATTTATGGTGGCGTTTGAAAAACGCTGCCAAAAATGCATTTATAGTGGCGTTAAAATAAATGCAACAAAAAATCATGGATTTTTAGTGGCATGTTTTCTCGTAACGATTATCGGAACGCCACCAAAAGTTTTTGTAGCGTTTTTTGAGCGCCATAAAAATAAGATTTCTTGTAGTGAGGTGGGCCGGTCTTGTGTTGGTAGAGGGCAGCGGAGCTGTGCCTCGGTACATTCTTCTAGGGATGTACTTTCGAGAGGTAATCTCTTACCTTGTCATTGTTGGAAATGCATTCTCCAATACATGCCTTTACGGTTTTGATTGTAAAGTCATGTATGTTGGAATTTAATTAATGTAACAATTTTGGCTATTTTAATATGTTATCTGAAAAGGGTTTTCAAAGAATGTCATTTGAAAGAATATCAAATGATTTGATAAAAATATTTTGGTTATCGTAAGGTAAAAACCCATCCGTGCTTACGTGCGGCGTGGTCTTACAAGATACCTTTATTTCAAATGGTTTTATAGCATAAAAATCCAGATGTGCTTTTTCATGCTGATTTATAAAACTGATCCGGTCGTTTTTCCCTTTTAATACTCGGGTAAGGTCAGGTATATTTACAGATTAGATTTGGATGCATTTTGGAGGAGCTTGGAGCGGGAGGCTTCATCGATAGCTAGTTATTATCTTATTTCCACTACATTGGTTGTTTAAAATTATCAGTATTTGTCAAGACGGGTTGTTATAACTGTTCAGGCTGATGATTAGTGATTTGTTGTTTTACTCTGATGGATGTTTGTATATTACAATTTTTCCTTTTGTAAAGATCATTGTTATATTATATATTATTCCGTTGCGTTGTGAGATTTCATGATTGTTTATTTTCTTTTTCTGTTCTTTCTTCTTTCTTTTACCCTTAATGATCGATTTTTATGGCACTTAAATGCTCGGCACGTAATACAGTGGACGTAGTAGTATCGATTTTCGAGGGTCGAAAATCCTGTTCGTTACATATATATAATAAAAAAAGGTTATTCACCATTAAGATTGCTTTGTATTTATCCAAATTGGATACCAAGCTCAAAAAAGATTATATTTTAACCCAATTTGAATAAAAACATTTGATATATATATATAATGAAAAAAGGTTAATAACAAAATTTAAACGATGCAAACATCTTAACTGAAAAACATGAGGAATTAGATGTTAACAAGTTACACTTAATTTATTAGATAAACGTTAAGTAAATAAGAGAGATTTTAGAAATATAAAACAATATCAAGTAAAAATACTTTTTTTTGACAAGCACCATTGTCGCAGTGGTTAAGTGATTCGGCTTTGGTGCGAGAGGTCAGAAGTTCGAAACTTGCATAGCGTGATTCGAACGTTTATTGACATGTGATATATTGTCCCAGTGACATATTGTATATAAAGTACCATTTCAAAAAAAGAAAAAAAAAACTTCTTTTTCCCCTTTTCCAATAATATGAAATCAACTCAATGACGATAAGAAATAAGGACAGAATAGTCGAATTATCATTTGTATTATGCTTCGAACTTACGAAAAATAACATGATGAACATAAATTTAATGACTTATGTTCACATATATAGTTTGAAAACGATATCTGATGCATTTATCATCAATGATAACACTTGTACATGATACACGGATGCCAAACACAGTCGTCTATAAAGCCAGTGTAATAACAGTTGTCTTTCTATTGGCTGAATTTTGCTATAGTGGGATCCACCAACTATTAATTGCGTCAAATAAAAAATTAAACAGCCAATGACATCGCAATTAGAAGCGAGTGAGGACATCAGGCGACTTATATTAGAACAACTCATACATGACAAACAAATATCATGTACATGATAAACGCTTTTCATAAATAGAAAAAAAACCCTTTAATTAATTCACATTTTCTATGTTATTTTTTTCTTACTTTCAATCATATAATAAACCAATATTACTGATTAAATTGAAGAAATCCATATTTGACGTGATCTAGGTTGAGTATAAGGATGTAGTTTACGTAGAAAGAACAATTCGTTACCCTCTGTTACCCTCTTTATCAGAGAACCCATCTTCATTATTCGATTGGGAAATGAAGAAGAAAACTAGAGATTTTTGGATTTTGGTAAGAGAATTTGGACGAAGAACTAAAATGAATAATTTGAAATGGGGTTTTAGGTTAAGCATGTGTGTGTGTATATATATATATATATTACAAACGTTATGACACGCGTTTCACGCGTGATGAAAACACCTAAATTTTTTTGCTACAAATCGTATTTGTTTACAAATATTTAACCATATTTCTGTATTGAATCATAAATAATTAATTTGAATTTTCATTTCTAAGTTTCAAAATATAATTTTTTGTTAGTTTAAATTTTTATTTATATTATTAATTAATAAAAAAATGAATTTGTAAAATAGTTTATTTATTAGATCTTGATTTTTAAGTGATATGGGGACTTGGTAAATATTTATAAAGAAAATTTTGAATTGTAAAGCAGGCTTAATTCAGATCCTATTTTTAGGTGATACTAAATTTTAATAATCTTAGCAGAGAGACATTTTTGGTATTTTACACTAAAAGAATGTGACACCAAATGTATTACAACTGTTAATATATATATATATATATATATATATATATATATATATATATATATATATATATGGGTATTTTTGAAACTTCACGGTCGGATCAAAAAATTGTGCTTTCAAGCCAACTATTATATTAATAAAGTTAATCAAGACCTCCGACGGTGCAAGGAGAAAAATCAGAACAAAATGAAAATGATTTTCATAAATATTATTAGAACCTTTTCCTGGTATCCACGTCTAATTTCGGTATAAAGTTTGTAGTTTTGGAAAAGAACCTTGTCGAATTATTGTTCCCATCAGCAAACATGAATTGTGAAAGCACCAATAAATAATAAAAATTTAATTATATAGGATAGAATAATTATACACAGTTTTACAAATATTTATGAACATGCTTCTTTCTTCTGTTAGACATAAATAATCCGGGGCGATTGAATTTGTGATAAAGTGATTACCCTTTTTCATCAAACCACCATTGCTTCCGTGTGGATAAATGAACTAGCATTAAGTTGAAAGTGCAGTTCGATTCGATTTAAAGACTTTTTTTTATTTATATTCTACATAGAATCCGTATATTTTGCAAGTCGTATAAAAAAAAATCTTGATATTAATTTCTTATATATATTTCATAAATGATCTAATTTCTTAAATAAATTAGTATACCTTAATTTATGCATTAAAAATTTCTTGCACTGCATATATTTTGGATACTCCATTACGTTAACTCTACAAAATGGTTTTTCCTATTAAGGCTGAAATGACTTTGTACGCATTTTTGCAATGTGCCAAAGACAGGGAAGAATAATACTGACTACATCTCATATGAATCAAAATATTTTGCCACATGCAATGGAGCACACCATGGTGTACATCGCAAGCTAAATAAGCAAAAGAAAGCTCAGTTGTATTCATTTTCTCTTTTCAGTGGTAAGTAAATGATTTCACAATATAACAGCAATAGTTTTTACAGTTTAAATGAATCTAAATATCAGAGCTCAAAGCATAAATTTAAATGTAAAAGCAAATAATTACTACACTGCTACAACAACACAATGGTAGAACTACTGACCGTTTAACTCTATAATTAAAAAGTATATTTATGCAATCTTTTATTAATTTTAGTTAAACACTAAATGACAATATGTTTGCGTTATTAGGAAAAATATATTAGAAATGTACAATAAAGGACAATTAACTGTTAAAAATGGGAAAGAGGGTGTGAGTGTGTGTCTATATGTATATATGTATATACATAGATGTATATGTATACGTGTGTGAATACATTACTTAATATGATGATTTCTTTAGCCACATAGATTACTGGATCAAATGTACTATTTTAGAATTCATACCATTTTGTGCATTATACACAGGTTGTATAATGCATAAAAGGATTCTAACATATCACTGTCATAGCAGCATTGTAGCATACTCAAACTGCAATGGAAAGTCAAATAATCAAAGAAACAAAACTTTCAAAAATTGATGACACAAGTACAAAAATAAAATAAACTAGACAACAATAAGCACTGCGAAAATGATAATAAAGAATAAATGTGTATTTAACTTACACATGGTAAACATTATCACAAGGAACTTTAGCTTAAACAATGACAGGTTATATTTAACAAATATTTTGACAATTGAAGGTGGTAGTTAAATTTAGCTAGGCAAGGATATGAATAATTTTAACAATATAGTACAATAAATTGTTATAACATAAATTTAACTAGGCAAAGAACTTGTTAGCCAAAATGCTTGCAATAGTTAGCTACATCAAAGTAATAATAAGTAATATTTAGCTAACATAAATTCTTTCATCCATTTCTATAGCTGTCATAACCTTTTCCACCAGAAATAATTAACTATCAAGTATTATAAAATCTAATATTGTTGAAGATTCTAAATTATGAACGGTTTGCTTTGAGAAGGGTATACATTTTAATAAAATAAGAAAATGATCACAGATTCTACCATGTACCATTTAGCACTTGCAGCAATGTTTTATCATGGGTACACATATAACATTTATGCATGTTGTTACCTTGATGGCATACATCATTTTCCAGCATTTCGTTTCCAAAAGAACTTCCAGTTAGCCCTCTTGATCCTTCAGGTTGCGAACATTCCTTCTCTTGCAGCTGTATACATCATTACTAGCATCTGGTCCACCTCTTTTTTTCCCAATTGGGCCATGGCTATCAGATTTCTCATCAACATCAATAATATCAACTCCTTCCATATCTTTAACATTATCGATGTCATATAATCTTGATTCGGGAGTAGCATTATGTAAGTTGTCATTCACAAGGTCATACATAAGTTTCCGGATGATAGAACGCTTCAAAGAAGCCTCGGAAGGAACGAACCAATTCGCAGTAAGAAAGCTAGAGCACTTGCTGATCTTAAACGGGTTAAAACTAAGGGGAGCTTCATGAAGAAACATTTCTATGTATTGTAGCAGGAAAAGGCCGCAGTCAAATGTGTTCTCTTGTTGTGGCAACTCAAGAGAAAGAAATCTCAAGTCGGAAAACTTAAAAGTACAATCCTCAGTTTCTTCACCATGTCTTTCTTTCCATTCCTCCAATAGGTAACTTTGAATGATACCCTTCAGACCACTATGTTTTCCCCTTATGGAATCAAGATGCAGTATACAGGGAACTTTTGGAGAGTCTTTAACTTCATCATCTCTTGAAATGCACACTTCTCCTGGGTGACATACAATAAGCAAACTCCAATGAAGATTGAAGTTAACAGGTATAAAAATATAGTCCTTCTCGAATATGTTAACTTTTTGTGTCCATTTGCGAACGCGTAAAAATGCTGCACTGTCCACTGATCGACCGCCTGAGTTGTCTGGATCAGCTAGCTTACGGAAGAAGAAACAGTTGAAGAAGTGGTACCTGTGCATCTCACTTACTGAAACTTTAGTCTTCAAATATGTGATGTAGAAATCAATGATAGTGTCATTGACAAAGGTGTCTGGTTCTAATAGTTCAATGTCTTTTCTACTTAATGTAATAGCATCAGGATCTCCCTTTGGGTATACGAAATCTTCGAATGAGTGTGGGATGTCGGTGAAGTCGTATGTTGAAAACAAGTCTTTTTGCACCAATATGCAAGCTTCCCCTGTCTCATGATCCCCATAAGAAGGAATGTTCCACACAAGTTGGTATTTTTCTGCTAGACATTTTATTTTCTGCTCTTGATCCAACCAACTCGTACCAGTAACGGAAAATATCAGTTCTGTAAAACCAAGAGTTTCATGGATTTCATCTTTACTTGCATTAGGTGATCTAGAATACCGAAACTTAACAAGAGCAGCACTGACACTTTCATTCCATTGAGATTCAATACATAGTATATCAGCAACTGCACACGCTACACCAATATCCGCATTTGTATCTGAGCATTTAACTCGAACAGAATCAGAAGTGAACACTAACTGTGCTTCTTCATAAAGTTTGTTGTCATTAAAGATGAAATCAGGGGAAATTAACAGTATAGTGGAGACTGGGTTAGTAATAGGATCTTCTTTGACGAGCATCTCTGAGTCAAATTCATTTAACTCTGCAGAACTTGATGAAGATGTCATAGTTTCGTTATACGTGCATTTTTCAGAAGTGGTAACCTTTTTTCCAGGAGAATTTGTCATTGAAGCTTCAGGAATACTGTTCTGATTTTGCATAAGATCAGATGTAGGACTAGAATAATTATTTTCGTTAAATTCCAACTGCACTTTACGGTTTGTCTCATTCATATATGATTGTACTTCCAGGTCCTCCAAACTGAAATCGTTCCTTGTCAAATCGTTGCTTTTTGAATCCGAACCTGCCATTATGAACCCAAAATTCAGATTAATCAACAAAATTTCAACTGATTTCCGAAAATCAAAGGGCGAAATCCGTTCAAATTGGGAATATTCGTTCAAATTAGGGATAGCTATAATTCTAGGGTTCCTCCGTTCATGCTTCCTGAGATTGTCATTTAGTAATGTTCATTATTGGGCTTTTTCTTCATCATTTCAACACGCTTTTCCAAAGTTTAAGCATTTTTGTTTCCCCTATTTTTGTAACTTTGGCCTCGCTTAGCACCTTGTATTAATTAGATTTGAAATTATGTCAAACATGTCTTAAAAAATAAAAAATAATAATAACTGAATTATTGTGGAGCAATTTCAAAATACATTACTGTGAATTTTTCAAACACAATCTTCTATAATATAACAGAAAAAAACGCGTGTGTTTATGAACAATACAAGGTTAATTAAATAAGTTAGAAAAACTTTTTTTTAAGAAGGTGTAAAAACATTCTCATTTTTTGTGAAAGGAAAAAAACCCCTTCATTAGAAAATCACGACTAATTTTCAATGTTAATAAAACTTTACTTTTTGTTTGGAGAACTAGAATCTACTTTTAAGCATGACTAATTCCTTTTTTTTATCAATGCTTTATTTTATTATATCTTTTATTTTCTAATTTATACCATTTAGTTGTTATTTGTTTATTGTAGGAGATGTTGAAATGATTTGCATAATATGTTACCCGTAAAATTTTATCTTCGATAAAAATTGAAGAACCACTCACTATTTTAAGTGTACAGACTAATTTATAGTAAATTGTTAATGATTCTAATTTGTCCTGAATTTGTTTATTTCTCCTGAAATTTTCAATCTGTCATCAGAATTTGGCTCTTAGTACAAAAACGAAATGAGAACAAAAATTATTAACTGATGTTTTTCGATACACCATTGCTAATATGAATAAATTGTTGAGAAAAAATTAAATTAAAAAATTACATTAAATAAGGATTTAGATTGGATTGGTAGGACAATAAACATGATAAATATAAAACATAATATAGAACCAGAAGAAATCAAATTACATTAAATAATTACCACACAAATTCATATCAATTACCTTTCTTTTCTATAATTCTTTATTTATTTTAGAATTATCTAAAAATTAATTATTTCTAAAAAAGAAAAATATTTTTCTACTTCAAAAATGAATATTTTAGTTAAAAATTAATAACTAAAAGATGACTCAATATCGAGCTATTTGGACAAAGTATGTAAGTAATAGTTTATAACTTTTTTCAAAAAAATTAAATATATGAAAAATGTAAGAAAAAGTAAAATTAGAATACTTAAGGTTTCATGTCTTTTTTTCATTGTTATTATTTTCTACAAAAGCAGAGTTAGAAAGATAAAAATTTTGAAGATTCCATCATACATGATTGAGTTTCAAAAACTTCTGGATAGATATGCCACATCTGAATTGAATTCTTTTTGGTCCAAAAATCTCTTTCTATTTGCTCTAGAACAATCATGAAATTCTCTAAAAGAGATACAGGGTTCTGCTTTTGGGTGTGTGTATAAATACTGTGAGTGTTGAAATTAGTCAAATGTTTTATGATTTAAACAGTGAGGTGAATTGATTAAAAAATATTTATATGTGCATACACTAGAAAATTAATTTTTAGAAATACACACATAGAAAGATATGTATGTGTGTGTGTAATCATTTGATTTCTCTTGAAAATATATATTCTTATTTAAAAGTACAAACTAATTATATATATCTATATATACTTAATTAGAATCATGCTAAAGTTATATCTTAATTTTCTCCATATTACTCTGTAAATTATCGCATCAAACATTTTTTTGATGAGAGGGCGATACTCAATTCGAGTAGAGCACTTTCATTATTAGTATATTAAAATGATTAATAAAAGACTATCAACAAGTTCGATGGGTGACTACACATGATAATGGTAGAATGAATAAGAGAAGAGATCATCGCTTATATGATCAACTAGATACATAGCAAAGATAATAATTATATAATAGTATAGATGAGCGTGGTGTGTGCTAAATGAGTAATAAATCTCAATCAAAGCATGAGAATGAACTATAGTGATGAAATATCTAAACATAGATAACAAGGAACATAGGGTGAGATGTGCACTGTTGACTATGAAATATAGTAGAGGAAGAGAGTGAAATGCTACGTTGAAAGTTGCAGGCTGTTGCATGAGGGATAGAAACAGGCGTGCTAAACAAGGAATGAACCAAAGTGACTCCTAAGCGGACATGGAATGAGCCAAATCTTAACGAATATACCTGCTGCTTTTTGCGTAGGAAGAGAGAAAGACAATCGTGTGATAGAGTGTTGCACGTAATCTGATCTAGATGAGATCTCCAATCTGTATATCTTTTATATGCTTTTGTCCAAAGTGAAATATGCCAGATAATAAAATATATAATAATAGAGTAATTTCTATATGAATTATGGAATAGTCCTTGGCTTCATTCATTCCTTAGACTCCAACATGTAAAAGAAAAAATTATGTCTAAATATTTCTTAAGCAAACAATTATAATTAAATCTAAAATTGGTCCAATATTCGTATGGGGACGATAGTCACCATAATGTCAATGTCAAAAATAACAAGTAAATTACTAGCCATATGTTGAGTGAATTGACATTCGAAGAACAAGTGTGTGGTGGCTTGAAGTGCTACGTTGCAAAAATAACAAGGGTTATTGTTGGGATTGTTTGTTAGTTTCTGTGCAGTTAATGCCCCGCTATTACCCCGTTATAACACTGCTATATCTCATAGTGGATTTCTACCGCTACATTTTTTCCATATAGCCCCAAATATAGCCTTTCCGCTTTAAGCCCCGCTATTTCTGTTATATCCCGTTATTCCCGCTATATTCCGCTATATCTTCTCTAAAAGAAATGAATTGAAAAATGACATTTATACATTATAAAAATTATGTATTTAATTTATTTAATTAAAATTTTAGTATATTTTCAGAAATGTAAATTTCTAATATTCTACTAAATTCAATTATGTTATATAATAGTTTTACGTTTATTTACAGTATATTTGCACATGTTTTTATTTAAAATTATTTATGTATTAATTATAATTCAATTGACAGTTAATTTTTCATTTAATTACAATTTATATATTTGTAAAAACATTAAGTACGAGTTTTATATGCAATTTTAGAGTCATCCGCTATATCCCGCTATATCCTCGATGTATCCCCGCTATGACTTTTTGCACCTCCGCTGCATTGAATCTGCCGAGTGCTTTAACTGCACAGGTTAGTTTAACGTTTAGCCTAGTAATAGTATTTAGTTTAACGTATAATACAATCCACATATGAACTTTAAATTTCGATGGTGAATCAATTTTCCATATAGGTATGAAATACCAAAGGTAGAGTTCCTAAAAAAGAAAAAAACCTTGCATAGATTTTGAAGTGTATTTTTCCTTTTTATGCCAGCACCATACCATATGGTCATGAAGTTCGACCATATTAATACTATCAATAATATTAGTAAGTCTTTAAAATCACTTAAACATATCAAAATCTTGATTAAATGAGATGTCCCAACTAAATATATCATTGGGTTTAAAAATATCCATGATAAGATCATTGTTATTGTTAGATGCAAAGAATAATTCAAGGAATTCGTGTTTCAAGGTGGTCGAGGAAGCTCAGGGATCATTCTAGTATGATATTTTCACTACAAGAAAATGTTATATTTGAGACAACGATCAAAGACTGATTAAAATTTTGTCTCTAATGAAAAACAAGTTAGAGACAATATTATGTTGTCTCAAACAATGAAACTAGAGACCTTCCTTGGATCTTTAATGGGTATCAACTTGTCCATCAATCCCAAATTCTTACGGACTTAATCTCGATCGTCCATTCTAATTAAACCACGTTAACTTAAATGCTGCCCACTTTCTCCTCATTATCATTATAGGGCATCTCATTTCATGGCTATTCAATAGTGCATTAGTGTGGCGTTTCTTCCTTGAATCAATGACCAATGTTCCGTGAATCAACAACGAGATTAATCGACATGGAAGGAGGAATTGACGACGAATGAAAAGGTTAGTTTTCCCCAATTTAATTTTTTAGGTAAAATTTAATTCGTAGTACCCAGTTGCCATAAATAATTTCATATATTTGAGTTGATTAGATTTTTATTCTTTATTGGTTAAATTCACAGAATATAGAACAAATTTATAATTCAAGTGTTAACCGGGGTCTATTAAATTCGGAAACTATGATGACTGCACACCAAATCAATTGGTAGTATCAAACCAAATGAAATAGTCTTTTATACATATGTGTAGTGGTTACAGTACTCATTGTTTTTTATTGGGCATGTGCACTATAGAGCAAGGAATTTTACAGTTTAAACATATATATGGCTTACGGGTTCTGTTTAAATATGATGTTGAGATAATCAGATTGTTAAACCATGTTAGGCTATTTTTTTTCAGTTAAGCATTGTTTATGAGTATTTTCGGTTAGGGAGTTCTTTTTTTATTTTAACATTTATAGTTGTGTACGCACTTATGTAATATGATAACCATGACATATGATTCCTTGTACATGAAACTAGTGTCATTAATAGTTTGATAGGTAACATTTGCTGTAGATTACTGTTTTAGTGCAGTTTGCTTCCATTATGATATTGGCTTTAGGAGGAATTAATTTGACATCGGTTTGTAGCCATGAAAAATGGGAACAGTGGTCCAACATGATCGTTGTTTTCAGCTATCGGTAAATGCTGAAATGTTTATTCGTCAAAAATATAAAATTTTGTATTCTTGAAGAACGATTTTTATTTTTCTACACATTCTTTGTACCAAAAGAAAATAAGGTTTTTACAACAAATTGATTGCATGGTTACGTATGGTAGAAAATGTAAATAGATTATGGCTTTGAATATAGTCTTATTGTTTTAACTTCACTATGTGAACTTTACAACCTTTATTAATTTTTGGATTTGGAAATATTCACGAGTGAAACACAAACTCTTTCTTCGTGCAAAACAGGTGAAAAAGAAAAAGAAAAGGTCAAAATGTTTGGCCAGTTAAAACTACCGTATAGGATTTTTAGAATGTCATATGTGAATTTTGAAGCATTTCTCTGCGATCGTCACAAACATGAGGCTACGAACATGCAACAGTTCTTGCAAAGACAAAGAAAAGGAGGTTATATCCTGTTATTACTTATTGGTATTTGAAGTGTTATTTTTACAACATGCAATATTTTCCACAAAGATTATTATTCTGTTACCTTCATTGTGCATAGTTTGTAGGTTAAATCATCATCACATGCACCGGTATTTGAAGCATCAAAATTTGAGGAGATCCAAGTTAGGTACATAACTAAGCACATCTTTACACACTTATTCATGTAATAACAGTACACAGTTAACGGTGATATCATTGTCAATTTCTCTTATCTACAAACAAGCAAATGACTTGCATGATGTGCATATACGTAAGCCATAGCCGCAAACTTACAATTAAAAGGATGGAAGTTGTGCCGAGGGATATGTATTTTTGCAATGTTATAGAATCGTTGAAAGAGAAGGTACGTAGGTAACTGCGGAATTTGAAATAGTTATGTTGGAAACATATTTCTGACTTATTTGATAATTAGTAGTGATTACTTATCATTTACAGGCAAAAGTATCACCGGTGAATACGCGATATGCAGTTTGTATGTTTTTATAAATTTTTGAGGGAAATATGTTTTTTTTGGAACATTAATAATATTGAAAATAAACCTATATAGTGGTTTAGTGAAAAAATATCAACCATGGTTGTAAGTGGTTTGTAGTTTACAAACTGATCATGGACTTTATTTACCAGTACATTATTTTCAATATTATTAAATAATTCAAATACATTAAAATGCTACCTTTTTTTCCTTCCAAGAAACAAGTTAACAAAAAAAATTGATCTTGAAATCGTCCGTTCTTCTTTACATTATTTATCTACTTCTTCAGTAAACTATAAAAATTTCTATTGTTGTTCTTCGTAAGACACTCAAAAATATTATGTTGGCTATAACTTGTCTAGTCCATAATACTATTTTTTTTCCTGTTATTTTGCATCACATGTATTGTATTTTCTAGATTTATAGTTATTAGATGATAAGTAATTATGTTCGTCTTCAACCAAACCCAAAAATGATTCACTATGCCTTATTGATCTATAAAAGTATATAATACAGTAGACAATCAAAGCATAACGTAGTCAGTATATAATGAAATAGACAATCAAAGCATAACGTATGCAATTTGATGGATAAAGTAAATATAATAGATGCATATTATGTGTACTACTTTGTTTTAAATAATGGGATAAACTTTTTTTTAACTATTTCATATATATTGGATGCATATACTTTACATATGTGTTAGTTGCAAAAGTGTAAAGTATAAAAAAATTCCAAAAGGGGTAAATGCTCTGGTTACAACAAATATGTTCACACAGACTCTAATTTAGCATTTCATATTTACCGATTGAAAATGTTAACAGCAATAATTGATACAGTTCATAGCTCAAGTAAATTTCACTATTAAACAAATAATATGAAGAATCTCATGCAAGACCACAACTCAAGTACTGGTAATACTCATTTATCGTATATGATGCTACTATATGATACTACACTCAAGTAAATTACACTTGGTAACGATTAATATATGCTAAGATAGTTAGCATATATTGTATACTAATAATACTCAAGAATTTACTTACTACTAACTATTTATTGGTTGATCTTTTACTATGGCAATGGTTTCATTTTCCGAAGGAACAAAAGATAGGAAAGCTATTATGTTGAATCAAGGAACAAGTAGAGAAAGGAGAAGAAAGGAAAGAGAAGGTCTAGAGAAGTTCCATATCAATTAGCATATCTACTAAACAATTTGTATGTTTATTAGTTTGTTTTGATTGTATGAATGTGATATTCTTACTTGGTAATTTGGATACTGTATCATCATTATAATTTGGATTATAGATTGTATTTTGGAATTAGTGCTCTGGCAATCAGTTATAGTGATAAATGTGTTTGTTCGTGATAATCATGTTTGAACTATGGTCTTTTTAATGTTAAGTTATGGTGAGAATATTAGATGGATTTATTATCAAAAACATAATTCTTTGTTTTGTTTATGCATGTTTGTGTGCATATATGTATTCGTGAATGTCATGAATACTGTTAGTATTACATATAATCAGTGACCCATTGATGACTATAGTTTTGGACTTTAGTTAATAGATCAAAGACCAACTAACTTGTCCTTAAGGAGTTTCTAAGTTTAGTTGAGACCAATTTAGGTTGTCTTTAATGTTTTAGAGACCTGAAATTCAAGACAAATATATTGGTGTCTAATAGGTCTTAAATAAAACATAGATACCAAATAGCTCAATTTAAAACCAATATAGGAGGTCTTTATTCCCTTTTTTTCTTGTAGTGTTTGTTTCCTGAGTGAGTATTAAATTGGGGACTTATTTGAAATATGTGAAATTGGTTAAGAATGCTTTTCCAAAGGAAAGGAAAGTTGTTGTGTATTGGGTTTATATAAATTTTTAGAGCCATTGTAATAAAGTTACTAATTATTTCTTTCCATGTTGTTGCATCATTGTCTTAAAATTTTCAAAGCCATTTACATAGAAGGAAGATGTTCAAAACTTTTAGATTTGTAATGTGTACCGACCTGTATTTTTTAATCATTTAAAAATATTAAATTTAATAATTTTTTTTGAATAAAACTGTTTAGAAATTAAAATTTTATGATTTTATTTATGTCAAATTATATTAGAAGATAAGTTTATGATCTTAATTTGAATTCTTGTTAATGATACAGATCGCAATAAGTTAAAAGGATTATATATATATATATATATATATATAATTTAATGATATGGTCTGTACCTAATTAATAAAAGGAATTGGAATGATAAATGTTAATTTTAATAAAGAATAGAATGAATGTTTTTATTAAAGGAGAAAACATAGGTTTATTTATTGAAATGTATTTTAGATAAATTTGATTACTAAAAAAAGAACACATTTATTTAGTAAGTAATTTATTACTCTTGTTGTATACAATAATTTTTTAAATATGTTTGAATTGCTATAAAAAGAATATAATTGTTTTCTTTTTTCTTTCTCTTCCCATTAGGGTCCGTTTCAAAATTTAATGTTGAAATTTATTGTAATTAAACTAATTGAAAACTTACAATTAAAAGAAATAAAACATTAATTGTAATTAATGGCATTTTATAAAAGAAAATGTAATTAAAACACAAACCATTTTGAAGCTTAATTGTAATTTCAATACCAAACGTTAATTGTAATCAAAGCATAATTGTAATTTATGGCATTTGATAAAATCAAAAGTAGATTGGAATTAAAATTAAAGAACGTTTTAATAATAATAAAGGAATGTTTTGAGAAAAATAAAATGAACATTTTCATTTTGTAGGTAAGTATAATTTTGTAAAAGGAAAAAAATTGAATTTTGAAACAGCATTTTACGGTTGTAAAATAGCAGCCACGGGCTGTACTGAAGTGATTTTAACGTCAACTTTAAAATTCGAAGTGATTACGCGCTGAGAAAAGAACCCCGTTTTTAAATTTGAATTTGAAGTCTGGTTCTTCTTTTATTTTGTGTAGCGGCGGTCCATTAGTGTTAAATTTTATTTATTGTATGTTAATAAATTTTAAATGGATCTAAATTTAGAGTATATTTGAAGTTAATGAGCATAGGTTTTGAAATTGGATCCAAGAAGTTTGCTTGCAGTACATGGCTGGTCCGTTCATTTTCTTATTATTTAATTATCTGCCACTTTTGAGCCTCGTTTTTCGTTGCAATCTCCATTTCTTATTTACTGTAGCCATTTTTAACGTAACCTTCCCATTCTTTTCGTTTGCTTTTATCTTCTTGCGCCTCCTTATTTTTAATGCCCGCCTATTTCTCATTTTTATTTACTAATACAACAACCACCTTTTCATTTTCTTTGTCATTTTCCAATCCATTATCGTTAGTTCATTTCACCATCTCATGCCTGTATAAACATTTCAAAAACGTGAGCCTCCATATTTGTTTTTCTTCCACCACCTTGCCCTCCTTTTCGTTTTATCCTATGTAGCCTTAAATTTTGTTTCATTTCCAAGTCTCCACCCATCTGTGGCATTTTATTTTTAAAAAAATGATGAACGTAACCAGGAATTTCGTTTGTGGTGGACGGATTGAGTGAATGATCAAATATCAATGGAAAAAACTAAATTAGCTAAAGATCATTAGAATCATTTATGTTATAACATCTAATGTTTTAAATTTACATTAGATTAAGTTCACAACCAAAAAAGAGAGTGTATTTAAATATGTATAAACATAGTTTTCTAAAATCGCAATTCGAATGATGTAAAACATGAAGAAGAAAAATAGTTAGGCGTTGGTATAAATATCAACATGACGATGGTGATAATGGTGGCGGTAGCGGCTGTTGGAGGCATAACTATTTGTTGGAACCGGGTCAGCCCATAGCGGAATAAATGTGTGAATTTCAAATTTTTTTTTACCATTTTGTATCTTTAATGAGTCTATAAAGTCTAAATGTACATTAGATCAAATTTAATAAAACATTAAATAAAGTCTTAATTTATTTAAAGTTGGTTAAAAATAAGTTTGAAATTAATTTAGTTTAAAATTATAGTGCATCAAATACACTCAATAATTGTTTATAAGAGTTAATTTAGGGAAGAAAAGCTTTCATTTCTTTTCCTAAAAATAGGTAATTAATTGAGAGTATAATAAACATTATATGAAGAGAGAAATCTTCCATTTTCTCTCTCTTTCTAATTAAATTGAATGGGTCATTAAATGATATTAATTGGCAATTTATTTATAGCATAAAATGCAACCATTATCCAAATGTACATTACTGTAAATTATGTAAGTGCAACAAACCAGACAGTGTATAGAGATGATATTTTCTACATATTATCTTTATTGTCCATAGTATTATTTAAAATGCATATACATACATATATTTACATTTATATACAATATACATATACATATAAATGAGATAAAATTGAGTGTCACTTTTATAACTCCAAAAGGTCAGCAATTTTGAACCAAGTTTCAAAACTGAGTAAGGTTAAAAGTTATGATTTTACATAAAAGTCCATCACATAAATTCAATTCAAATTATATGTATGTATGTATGTATGTATGTATACACACGTACATAAATTTATGCATATTCACATACAAAATTCACTGTAAATAATGTTTTAAACTTAATACATCTTTATGTTAAAATTTATAATTTAGTATATGTTCCAATATAATGTAACAACTAAAGCCTAGCTTTAATTTTCAATGGAAATCCAAGGGTTTATGATATTTTGCAATAAAGTCCAGTTATGTTTATAAAGATTTTTTTTAATAACTTTAAACAGAAGTACGCAAAAACCAAAATATCGAATTTGAAATATTAAACATAAAACATACAAGCAAACATAAATAAATTACATATGTTTTCTATTTGAATCAATAATAGAAATATTTCAGTAATTAAGACTTAGATTTTAATCAAAAAGTGTTTTTTTAATTAACAAACTTGAAACAACAACAAAATAGATAAGACAAATTAGACACATATGTATATGTTGCAAAAATTTCAGATCCAAACAATTAAGCAATATGAAAAATAATTAAATATGGGATCATATAATGTTGATCTAATAATGACAATATGAATTGACAAACAACCAAAATATATCTTAGAACATATTCAAATTAAAATAACATGATGAACATATATAATTAATTAAGATGGATCAAAAGGGATCTAATCTATTTGATCAGATAAACAAATACACAGATGAAATGAAATAACAGATGGATCTAAATTAAATAAACAAGTTGAATGATGAATATATAAAATTAGAATAATCAGCTTGAGATGTTGCCAAGAGAATGCACCTTGAATGATGAATCAAAGGCTCTTAGATTACACAAATCAATCTCTAAATTTTGCAAGAATTAAGAGATTAGAACCAACTTTTGTTATTAATTTTAGTTGATAATTTATTTTGGAAATATATAGGTTGGGAAGGCATGAAAATTCGAAATTCTCTGATAGAAGAGCAAAGGGGATGATAGTGACAGAAAAATAATTCAATTGTATAAGAAAATAAAAGGAGATGTGTTCTAAAGGAATGATAAAAACCTTTCCTATTCCTTTCTTAAAACTTTCCCCTATTAATTCCTTTCTAAATTTTAATCAAATCATCACTCTCTCTTCTATAGGCATGGCTAGCCATAAATGGTGCAGCATGGGCCCTCAAAAATATCCAAAATTTCATTTGCATCAATCCAATTTAAATTCAATTCAAATGTGCGCGCGTCTATAAATTTTATATACGCACACCATTAAATGCTAATGTTATTCCAATAAATTAAAATAAAATTTTAATAATTAATATTTCACAAATACTAACAAAATTAATTTATTTAAAGCCCTCCTTTTTAGTATTTATCATGTTTAAATCAAATTTAAACACTTTAAAGATACCATATATCAATATGCGCGTTTATAACTCATACATATACGCACTTTACTAAATGCTAAGGGTATTCAAACAAATTAAATAAAATTTTAGTAATTCATATTTCATAAATATTAATTAATTTAATTAATTTACAACAATTATAAATTAATTAAATCATGTGGTTCATTTAAAGCATTCATCATTTCGGTTGTGCGACTCAAAGGTGTAAATTTAGTCAGCGATTAATATCGAACTATTCGAATATTAACGTTCACATATCACTTAGCAGGTGGTGTGACATTTTGGCTAAATATATTGCTTGCACATCTTTTAGTAAAATCTAATTTTACTTATTATAAGCAGTACCCGATAGTGACAATTATTTACACCAATCCTCTTCGACAAAACTATATCACTTTGGATTTATGGAATTTGATAATGGTCAAAATTCCAATATCATCCACATTCAATTTTACTGTTCAAACACAAAATCATCGGTTCAATAATAACAATTATTGTTATCCGAACTGCTCTGGCCAGAGACTTTGACTTTGAATTGACTTTAGTTGACCATAATACTAAGCTTATATGACCGAGGAGACGAATCCTCTCTTGAATATTGTTTCACTTCCAATGTTTTCACTCGACCCAACTATAGTCGTTCGATGGACATCGTGCCATAATTTAACTATAATCAAAGCGGAGCTTCCACATTGAAGGTCAACAATATCCTCAAGTCAAGACAACTGTGTAAATTAGTCACATCGATATTTTCTGTTTGACCTTAGTTATATTAACCAACATAAAACTATCAAGTGAATAGTTTCATAGTTATAAAATAACTATCAATACATAATCCCTAGGTGCCCCAGCAGTCATGAGTAATACACTGCCTAACATTTGGAGAGCGTTGCGTACTCTAATCTCAATGGATACATCGATATTCAGTCTCGATGCATCTTGACTATGAACATTTAAAATAGTATACTAATTTTATTGTGATAAATTACTCACGGTTACAACACTTTGTAACTAGTATCACAAAAACGTATCATTTGGATTTTCTATTAAATATATTTTAATTAACATTTTATTATTTATAACACATGATAACAAATATATAACAAAAAGAAGATACACCTTTATTTCGAATGAGAATTGATTCAGAGTTATTTATTTACAATAAACTACATAATTGCCCCTAGGGCATACCCCTAATTCTAGCAATCTCCCACTTGCACTTGGGTTCTATTATGGAATCTTAATTTGAATTCTTATTAATAATATTGATCGCAATAAGTTGAAAGGATATTATATATATATATTATTTTTATTTTTTTGAAATATATATATATATATAATATAATTTAATGATATTGGTCCGTATGTAATTAATAAAAGGGATTGGAATGATAAATGTTAATTTTAATATAGAATAGAATGAATGTTTTTATTAAAGGAGAAAGAATAGGTTTATTTATTTGAAATGTAGTTTATATAAGTTTGATTAGAGAAACAAGAAAACATTTATTTAGTAAGTAATTTATAACACTACTATATACAATAATTTCTTAAATATGTTTAAATTGCTATAAAAAGAATATAATTGTTTTTTTCTCTTCCCATTAATTAGGGTCCATTTCAAAATTTAATGTTGTACTTAAACTAATTGAAAACTTACAATTAAAAGAAATAAAATATTAATTGTAATTAATGGCATTTTATAAAGGAAACTTTAATTGTAAATAAAATACGAACCATTTTGAAGGTTAATTGTAATTTCAATACCAAATGTTAATTGCAATCAAAGCATAATTGTAATTTATGGCGTTTAATAAAATAAAACGTAAATTGGAATTAAAATGAAAGAACGTTTTAATAATAGTAAAGAAATGTTTTGAAAAAAATAAAATGAACGTTTTCATTTTAAAGGTAAGTATAATTTTATAAAAGGAAAAAAACTAAATTTTGAAACAACATCTTACGGTGGTAAACTACCAGCCACATGCGGTACAGAAGTGATTTTAACGTCAACCTTAAAATTTGAAGTGATTAGGCACTGAGAAAAAGACTCCATTTTTAAATTTGAATTTGAAATATGGTTGATCTTTTATTTTGTATAGCGGCGGTCTCCTTTACGTTAGTTGAAGTGAAGTGTTAAATTTTATTTATTGTATGTTAATAAAATTTAAATGGATGTTAATTAGAGTACATTCGAGCCTCGTTTTTCGTTGCAATTCCATCTCTTATTTACTGTAGCCATTTTTAACGTAACCTCCCCATTCTTTTTGTTTCGCCTCCTCATTTTTAATGACCGGCTGTTTCTTTTTATTTATTAATACAACTGCCACCTTTTTATTTTCTTTGTCATTTTCCAATCCGTTCCGTTTAGTTCATTTCACCATCTCATGCCTGTATAAACATTTCAAAAGCGTGAGCCTCCATATTTGTTTATCTTCCACCACCTTTCCTTCCTTTTGGTTTCATCCTATATAGCCTCAAATTTTGTTTCATTTCCAAGTCTCCATTTATCCGTGACATTTTATTTAAAAATAAAAGATAAACGTAACCAGAGACGTAATCAGGAATTTCGTTTGCAGTGGACGGATTGAGTTAATGATCAAATATCAATGGAAAAAACTAAATTAGCTAAAGATCATTAGAATCATTTATGTTATACCACCTAATGTTCTACATTTACATTGGATTAAGTTCACAACCAAAAAAGAGAGTGTATTTAAATATGTATAAACATAGTTTTCTAAAATCGCAATTCAAATGATGTTAAACATGAAGAAAAAAAATAGTTAGGCGTCAGTAAAAATATCAACATGACGGCAGTGATAATGGGGCAGTAACGGCTGTCGGAGGTGTAACTATCCGTTGGAACTGGAGCAGCCCGCAGCGGAATAAATGAGTGAATTTCAATTTTTTTAACATTTAGAATCTTTAATGAGCGTATAAAGTCTAAATGTACATTAGATTCAATCTAATAAAACATTAAATAAAGTCTTATTTTATTTAAAGTTGGTTAAAAGGAAGTTTAAAATTATAGCGCATCAAATACACTCAACAATTGTTTATAAGAGTTAATTTAGGAAAGGAAACATTTCATTTCTTTCGCAAAAAATAAGTAATTAATTGAGAGTATAATAAACATTATATGAAGAGAGAAATCTTCCACTTTCTCTCTTTCTAATTTAATTGATTGGGTCATTAAATGATATTAACTGGCAATTTATTTATGGCATAAAATGGAACTATTGTCCAAATGTACATTACTGTAAATTAAGTAAGTGCAACAAATCATACAGTGTATAGAGATGATATTTTCTACATATTGTCTATATTGTCCATAGTACTATTTAAAATGCATATACATACATATATTTACATTTATATACAATATACATATACATATAAATGAGATAAAATTAAGTGTCACTTTTATAACTCCAAAAGGTCAGCAATTTTTGAACCTAGTTTCAAAACTGAAAGTTTTAAGATTAAAAATTATGATTTTACATAAAAGTCTATCACATAAATTCAATTCAAATTACACACACACACATGTAAGTATGTACGTATGTATACACACGCACATAAATTTGCACGTATTCACGTACAGAATTCACTATAAATAATGTTTTAAACTTAATACGTCTTTATGTTAAAATTTATAATTTAGTATATGTTCCAATATAAAGTAACAACTAAAGCCTAACTTTAAATTTAAAAGGAAATTCAAGGGTTTATGATATTTTGCAATAAAGTCCAGTTATGTTTATAAAGAAAACCATTTTTTATAACTTTAAACAGAACTATGCAAAAACCAAAAGATTGAATTTGAGATATTGAACATAAAACATACATGCAAACATAAATAAATTACATTTGTTTCTATTAAAATCAATAATAGAAATATTTTAGTAATTAAGACTAAGATTTTAATCAAAAAGTGCTTTTTTAATAATAAACTTGAAACAGCAGACACATATGTACATGTTGCAAAGGTTTCAGATCCAAACAATTAAGCGATATGAAAAATAATTAAATATGAGATCATATAATGTTGATCTAATAATGACAACATGAATTGGCAAACAATAAAAATATATCTTAAAACAGATTCAAATTTAAATAACATGGTGAACGTATATAATTAATTAAGATGGAGCAAAAGGGATCTAATATATTTGATCAAATAAACAAATACACAGATGAGATGAAATTGCAGATGGATCTAAATTACATAAACAAGTTGAATGATGAATATATAAAATTAGAATAATCACCTTGAGATGTTGCCAAGAGAGTGCGCCTTGAATGGTGAATCAAAGGCTCTTAGATTCCATAAATCAATCTTCGAATTTTGCAAGAATTAAGAGATTAGAATAACCTTTTGTTATTAATTTTACTTGATAATTTATTTTGGAAATATAGAGGTTAGGAAGCCATGAAAATTCGTAATTCTCTGATAGAAGAGCGAGAGGGATGATAATGATAGAAAAGTAAATCAATCGTATAAGAAAATAAACAAAGACATGTTTTAAAGGAATGATAGAAACCTTTCCTATTACTTTCTTAAAACTTTCCCCTATTATTTCCTCTTTAAATGTTAATCAAATCATCTCTCTCTTCTACATGCATGGCTAGCCATAGATGGTGCCGTATGGGCCCTTAAAAAATTTCAAAATCGCATTAGCATCAATCGAATTTAAATCCAATTCAAATGTGCGCGCGTCTATAACATTTATATACGCACACCATCAAATGCTAATGTTATTCAAATAAATTAAAATAAAATTTTAATAATTAAAATTTCACAAATACTAATAAATTTAATTTATTTAAAACCCCCATTTTTAGTATTTATCATGTTTAAATAAAATTTAAACACTTTCAAGATACCATATATCAATATA
This sequence comes from Allium fistulosum, assembly GCA_030737815.1. NCBI lineage: Eukaryota > Viridiplantae > Streptophyta > Magnoliopsida > Asparagales > Amaryllidaceae > Allium > Allium fistulosum. The sequence continues at coordinate 745,091,308 of CM060902.1, forward strand.
CGCGTTTATAACTCATATATATACGCACTTTACTAAATTCTAAGGGCATTCAAACAAATTAAATAAAAATTTAGTAATTCATATTTCATAAATATTAATTAATTAATTTACAATAATTATAAATTAATTAAATTATGTGGTTCATTTATAGCATTCATCATTTCAGTTGTGCAACTCAAATGTGTAAATTTAGTCAGCGATTAATATTGAACTATTCGAATATTGACGTTCACACATCACTTAGTAGGTGGTGTGACATTTTGGCTGAATTTATTTCTTACACATCTTTTAGTAAAATCTAATTTTACTTATTATAAGCAGTACCCAATAGTCACAATTATTCACCAATTCTCTTCGTCAAAACTATATCACTTCGGATTTATGGAATTTGGTAATGGTAAAAATTCCAATATCATCCACATTCAACTTTACAGTCCAAAGACAAAATCCTCGGTTCAATAATAACAATTATTATTAACCGAACTGCCCTGGCCAGAGACTTCACTTTGAGTTGACTTCAGTTGACCATGATACTAACCTCATATAACTGAGGAGACGAATCATCTCTTGAATAGTGTTTCATTTCCAATGCTTTCACTCGACCCAACTATAGTCATTCGATGGACATCATGCCATGATTTAACTATAATCAAAGCGGAGCTTCCATATTGAAGGTCAGCAGTATCCTCAAGCAAGAGAACTGTGTAAATTAGCTACATCGATATTTTTTGTTTGACCTTAGTTATATTAACCAACAGAAAACCATCGAGTGAGTCGTTCCATATTTATCCAAAAACTATGAGTACCTAACCCCTAGGTGCCCCTAGCAGTCATGAGTAATACACTGTCCAACATTTGGAGAGCGTTGTGTACTCTAATCTCAACAGATACATGGATATCCAGTCTTGATGCATCTTGACTATGAACATTTAAAATGGTATATTCAATTTTATTGTGATAAATTTCTCACGGTTACAACACTTTGTAACTACTATCACAAAAACATACCATTTATGGATATTCTGTTAAATATATTTTAATTAACATTTTATTATTTATAATGCATTATAACAAATATATAACAAAAAAAAGAAACACCTTTATTTCGAACAAGAATTGATTTCACAGATATTTATTTACAATAAACTACAGAATTGCCCATTGGGCATACCCCTAACTCTATCAATCTCCCACTTGCACTTGTGGCCTATTATGGAATCTCAATCCCATCCCTTCAATCAGTTTCTCGAGAACTGACCAAGCCATGTCTTTAGTGAATGGATCTGCTATGTTGTCCTTGGTATCTATCCTTTGAATCACAACTTCTGTCTTCTCAACGAATTCTCTAATTAGGTGGAACTTTCAAAGAATGTGTCGTGACTTCTTGTGTGCTCTTGGTTCCTTTGCGATTTGTTTCGCTGCATTGTTTTCACAAAACAATAACATAGGATTCCTGGTATCGAGAATCACTGTGAGCTCACTCAAAAACTTGCGCATCCAAACTGCTTCTTTTGCTGCTTCATTGAGGGCGATGTACTCGACCTCCATCGTGGAATTGGCAGCTGTTTCTTGCTATGAACTTTTCCGACTAACAACTCCACCATTTAATGTAAATACATAGCCAGACACCGACTTACTATCATTTATATCACTTAGAAAGCACAAATCTGTATATCCCTTCATAAGGAGGTCTCCATTTCCATATATGAGGAATAAGTCCTTAGTATTTCTCAAATACTTAAGTATACCTTTTACAACCGTCCAATGTTTTTCTCCGGAATTGGACTAGTATCGGCTTACACATCCTAATGCATATGCCACATCCGGTCTAGTACACAACATAGCATAGATTATGGATCCTATGGCTGAAGCATAAGGAATCCTCTTCATACGCTCTTTCTCCTCATCGGTATGAGGAGCATCTTTTTTAGAAAGGACGATTCCAGATTGCGTTGGAACACATTCATGTTTGGAATTCTCCATGCTAAACTTTTTTAGTATGGTGTCTATGTACAGGGATTAAGACAATCCCAACAGCCTCTTAGATCTATCTTTATAGATTTTTATACCAAGTATATAGGCTGCTTCTTCCAAATCCTTCATGAAGAAGTTTTTTGAAAGCCAAGATTTCGCTGATTGCAATAATGAAGTGTCATTGCCAATCAATAATAGATCATCGACATAGAGTACTAAGAAAACATTAGCATTGCCCTATTGCTTTCTTTATATGCACGCTTCTTTTATGTTCTGATAAAAACCAAACTGTTTGTTTACTTTGTCAGCTTGTTTGAGTCCATAAATCGACTTTAACAACTTGCAAGCTTTGCTTTCACTCCTGCTGACCACAAAACCCTCTGGCTGCGACATATAAATGGTTTCTTCTAAATCACCATTTAGAAAAGCCGTCTTTACATCCATTTGTCATATTTCATAGTCATAGAATGCAGCAATGGCTAGCATAATTCGAATCGATTTAAGCAAAGCTACAGGTGAATAGGTTTCGTCATAATCAACACCTTGAATTTGACGAAATCCTTTCGCAACTGGTCTTTCCTTATAAGTCTCCATTTCCCTATCTGCATTTAGTTTTTTCTTAAAAATCCACTTGCAGTCAATGAGTTTACCCCTTCGAGTATGTCTGACAAAGTCCAAACTTTGTTTTCGTACATGGAGTCCATTTCGGATTTCATAGCTTCAAGCCAGAGTGCACAGTCTTTACTTTGCATTGTTTCTTGGAAAGTCAGAGGAGTGTCGTCATCTAAGACATAGTCCTCCTTTTCGCCATCCACAAGAAAAGCATAGTATCTCTCTGGTGCACGAGATTGCCTACTAGACCTTCTAATAGGTTGCATGTTTTCGTATATGGGTGAACTTGTTTCTCCCACTGTTTCCGCATGAGTGTTAGATTCTCGGATCTCATCCAAGTCTACAACTTCGCTGTTAATTTCTTTTAACAGAAATCCCTTTTCTAAAAAGATAGCGTGTCGAGAAACAATGACCTTTCGTTCCTCGGTATTGTAGAATATATATCCCATCGAGTTTTTGGGATATCCTATAAACTTACACAGTACCGATCTTGCCTTTAGTTTATTTGGACAAATGTTCTTAACGTATGCCGGACAATCCCATACTTTCAAATATTTGAGTTGGGGTTTCTTACCATACCACATCTCATATGTTGTTTTGGGCACAGACTAAGTGGGTAACAAATTCAACATATGTGCTGCTGTTACTACCGCATATCCCCAATAGGATAGAGGTAATTCAACCTTACTCATCATGGAATGAACCATATCTAATAGGGCTCGATTCCTTCGCTCCGACACGCCATTGTGATGCGGAGTATAGGGTAGAGTAACCTGAGAGATAATCCCATTATCTTTTAAGTATTGTTTGAAATCATGTCCAACATACTCACCTCCTCGATCTGATCGAAGAATTTTAATCTTATGGCCTGTTTGATTTTCTACTACATTTTTGTACTCAACAAACTTCTCATAGACGTCGTATTTGTTCTTCATAAGATATATATATATATATATATATATATATATATATCGTAGCCCTGAGAAATCATCAGTGAAGGTAACAAGGTAAGAACTATTATTTTTGGTAACTATAGGCATTGGACCACATACATCACTATGTATTAGCTCTAAGAGTTCGTCAAATCTTTCATTACTCCCACTGAAAGGGTGCTTGGTCATTTTACCTTTGAGACACGACTCACATGTGTCAAATGATTCAAAATCAAGTGATGGAAGGAAACCTTCGCTTTTCAATTTGTGAAGTCGTTTCTCACTGATATGATCAAGCCTACAGTGCCAAAGATAATTTTCATTTATATTGTTAGAAGATTTATTCACAAAACACACATAATTAGTATTGATAGCATAAATGTCATTTTCAAGGACACTAACATAGATCTTATTTCCATTTAAACTAATGTTCATAACATTGTTCGCACAATGAAAAACATATCTAGCCTCAGACAATCTAGACGTAGATATAATTCCACGAATAAAGTCTTTCATAAAATAGCAATTATTTAATATCAATACTGCACCACCAGGCAAAACTAAATGATAATCTCCTACTGTCGTTGCATCTACAATAGATCCTTCGGTAACTTGGAGGCTCATTTCTCCTTTTGTCATGCGGCGCCAGTTCCTAAGCCCCTGTAATGAATTACATATATGAGTTCTAGATCTAGTATCTAAAACCCAAGACATTTTATTAATTGTAAAACAATTTTGAACCATAAATGTACCTGATGAAGCCGTAGAACCATTATGTTTCCTTTCCCTAACAATCTTTAAGTACTCAGGACGGTTCCTTTTACAGTGACCTTTCTTGTGGCAGTGGTGACATTCACCCTCATCATCGATCTTCTTACTTTTATTTTTCTTACCATCTCTTTTCTGCTTCTTCGAACCTTTATCATCATATTTGTTAATTTTTAACACTTTTATAATCAATGAGATTGAAAAATATTTATGTTAAACTAAAATTTTATTTTTATAATTCTTGATTTATCAGTCGTTAGCGGATATGATAATTATCCGATATCCGAAAATGATTTCGGATGCAGATGCATATATGGCACTATCCGCATCTGAAAGCATCCGTTGACAGGCCTAGTTGAAGGGATTCAATTGGATTTCTCACACTATTGATTTTACTTTTCATATGTTGTAATATATGATTCTTTAGATGACATATTTGATAGCATGGATATGATTTTACTTATTTAGTGCCATAGTAGCACTGAGTCATATTTTTAGTATTTTGAAATACTATAAAATAACGATTTTGAATTGAAATGATTTTTTAGGTGATATTTGAAATAATACCTGTTTTTAATAATTATTTATGAATTATTAAACGAAGGAGTTTACTAAAATGAGATAAAACATGTTTTTTGGAATATAAATTTAACTGTTTGGTGAAGTATTTTTAAATAGAGATTTTCAAATTGTATTATAAAGGTTTTAAAACTAATTAAATTAGTCAATCTTTTATTATGGAGGAAATATAGTTTTAAAGAAGATAGAAACAGTTTGAAATAAATTTCTGAAATGATTTATATAAAGGATTTGTAAAAGTAATATTTTATAAATAAATTAATAGATTTATAAACGGTATTTTATAAATATTAAAAATGGATTTGTAACTGATATTTTGTAAATAGATTTATAAATGGGATTTTATAAATAAATGAGATTTAGAAAGGAATAGATTATAAATGGAGTTTTATAAATAAATGAGATTTATAAATGAACAGATTTATAAAAGGAATTTTATAAATAAATGAGATTTGGAAAAAAGGAGTTTTATAAAATAGGAACGAGATTATGAAACATTGTTTTATAAAATATAAAAGGAGTTTTATAAAATAGGAATGAGATTTTAAAACATGGTTTTATAAAATATAGACAGGTTTATTTTGATAACTAAAGTATGAAGTTTTATAAAGGGAGATACGTTACATTTTTAATGGTTAAAATAATATTTTAAAGGAATGTTTTGAAAGTGATACTTACAAATTGAGTTTGATGGTTTTAAAAGTGATTTAAAATGTGTTAAGTGACAGGGAGACATAGATTTCAACATTCTTGTTGTAATAAATGTTTTCAAGAAAGTGAGGAAGGCATAGACTATAACACTGTTGTTATAGCGAGTGATTTTCGAAAGGAGATGTTTTATATAGTATATGGGATTTATTCATATCCTATATATGATGTTAATATTCGAGATGGGTAACTTATATCTATTTCAAAGTTAAGAACGTCGTTTATTCAAGGTCTAAGAGGTAATGATACCCCAACTTGATCGGCTTCATTGTTAACTAATAAATAGTTTAGGTTCAACATTGAGGATTAATATTAAGTATAGTTAATCGAATCCCTATACTAGTGCTTTTGGGTTATTGTAACAATGTTTTTACCAATTCATTTTAACCCAATAAAGCGTGTTTTGGAAAATATGAAGCTTTCCTCAAAGACTAGTAAATATACTCATTTCGAATTAAAGTACATAGAGGTATTTTCTATGTGTTGAAAATGAAATGGTTTGTGAATATACTTATGCTATTATGATAAGTATATGGAAATGTTTTTCAAATGTCGAAAGATTAAAAGTGGTTTTAAGATATCTTCGTAAAGATATTTTGACATAAATATTTGGAAAGTGATTTAATTAATAAAAGATTAATTAAACCGACCTAGTGACTACTTATGTGCTAGATTTTATTTTTGGTTCCTTGACTGGATGTGTAAACCGATTAGTCGTGTACTTAGCACGAAGCTAACTAAGTAGGCTTGATTATTGTTTGTTGTTAAGAAAGATGGTTCAAGTAGAGCGGAGTGACTATTGCACTCCAATCTATCATGCTTCCTTCTTGGCTGAAGGATAGCGTGTTGAGGGTTCGAAACGTGAAAATTCTGTGAGACTTTGTTTACATACGAGGTTGTGGGCCTTTTATCGATTGTTGGTTCGGAAAAATCGAGATCGGATTTATTCAGAAACCACTTCGAATCAACGTATGCATTCAAAAGTGAAATTTAATTAAAGATTATAATTTTTGGAAGACAGAGATCTTCATGATGCAGGACTGCTTTCCATTAACCTCTGGGTTGATTACCATATCATATATATATATATATATATATATGGTGGCAGTAGCGCCTTCATTATGAAAATGTTCGATGCAAGGACTTCTCGCTACTAATCCTAGGGATGATTCCCAAATAGGATGTAGTAGGAGGGTACTTTCAGTTTGTCATGTTCCTAGACAACTTGTATGGATGAATGTCTGATATTGCATTTCTAAAACCTCTGCTATTGATTTTTACAAATGTACATCTGTTTGGTGGTGTAGGAGATAACACCTCTTACACTTAATACCCTTCCCTAGGGCGTATGAACTCGGGGGTTGTACTTTTATGGAAATCAATTAGTGTATTATCAGAAATGGCAATGTGGCATTCAAAGTGGGATTTTCTGTTTTGAGAAAGGTAAAACGTTACCTCAAGCCTCACACAGCGGTAATGAGAAAAACATGGTAGATGCAGCAGGGCTATGTGGATCATTCCTATTAGGATATGTTCATCATCTTTCTAGATTACCCTCTATGTTTTGGGTTTGTTGTGTATGTTATGGCCACGGATAAGTCGGGAATGACCGAGGTGATGTCATATTCGGTACTATCTACGGTAGAAGTAGGCCAGACCTGCGTTGATAGAGGGTAGCGAGGCTGTGCCTCGATACATTCTTCTAGAGATGCACTATCAAAAGGTAGTCCCTTACCTTGTCATTGTTGTAAATACATTCTCCAATACATGCTTTTACGGTTTTGATTATAGGGCCTAGTATGTTGGAATTTAATTAATATTACAATTTCGGCTATTTTAATATGTTCTTTGAAAAGCGATTTCAAAGAATGTCATTAGAAAAAAAAATTATTGATTTGATAAAAATGTTTTGGTTATCATAAGTTAAAAACCCATCTGTGTTTATATGCGGCATGGTCTTACATGATACCTTTATTTCAAAAGGTTTTATAACATTAAAATCCAGATGTGTTTTCTCATGCTGGTTTACCAGACTGATCCAGGCGTTTTTCCATTTTAATACTCGGGTCAAGCCGAGTATGTTTACATATTAGATTCAAATGCATTTTGGAGGATCTTGGTGCAAGAGGCTTCATCGATAGCTAGTTATTATCTTATTTCTACTGCATTGGTTGTTAAAAATTATCAGCATTTGTGAGGACAGATTGTTATAACTGTCCAAGCTGATGATCAGTGATTTGTTGTTGTACTCTGATGGATGTATGTATATTACATATTTTTCTTTTGTAAAGATCATTGTTGTATTATATATCGTTCCGTTACGTTGTAAGATTCCGTGATTATTTAGTTTCTTCTTCTTTTGTTCTTTCTTCTTTCTTTTACCCTTAACGATCGATGTTTCCAGCACTTGAATGCCCGGCATGGAATACAGTAGACTACTAGTATCGATTTTCGAGGGATGAAAATCCCATTTATTACATGTGGTATTAGTGCTTAGGTTGAGCGAACACTTGGCTTTGGTGGAATAGACTCATTATAAATAGGATTAGTAATACCCTAGAATGAGTAACTCATTAGAAATAGGGCCAATAACACCCTAAAATGAGTTTGAAAGTATTATATATGAGTGTATATTTGTTAGTGATATAAAAATGTTTTATATTGTGTTGATTGATCTGTTGAGTGGCTTATGAATTCTGGTTAATACGAGTAATTAGTGTTATTGTAAGGATCTCTAAACACTTGAATAATAAAGCAATTCGACATAGTATTATTTTGAAATTAGGTAAATGAAATAATTTTACCTTGATTATATTTTATATATAAAGGAATAATTTTTTATAAATTATTATAGTTATATATATGGTGTTTGGTTATTAGAATGATAATATTCGATTATTATCATTTATTGTTTATTGTTCATTGTTTGTGCCTTAATAAAGGTTGTTTATTTTTATAATCTAAACAAAGGTAAATAATTGTGAAATGAGTTATATAAGAAAGTGAATTTATAAAATGTGGATTATAAAGTATTGTTTATAATTACAAGGATTTAAACCGAGAATTTGAGAATTTAAATACCTGTGATTTTGAAAATTGTTCTTCAAAACTGAGAAAATAATAATAATATTATTTTGGAAGTATTTTTGAATAGAAATATGATAAAATGGATTTTAAAGGAGATAAAAGGACTGAACTCACTCCAGTCATTGGAAAATAATTCTAGTAATGACTACAGCATCATCAGTGTTCATTTTCGAGTTTCTAAGTGACGAATTGCTACCCTAAAAGTTTTTTTTAACAAACAAAGATTGTTTTAGATTCCAAAAGTATGATTTGATATACAAATGAGTTATGTATATTATTAGTTTTGAAATGATTTGAAATAAAAACCGGGTGTTTAATTCTTGAATTTTCAGTCAAGTGATATCGTATAGACTCATGCATCCTATCCTTTAGGATAAGTTGAGTTTGTGCATCTCGTCTTGAGATGTTGTTGGAAATTTTTGTTTATTGAAATAAAATGGAATTTTCGATGATTTTGGTTAGTCGAAAACTTCCGAAATGATTGGGAAAAATTAAGTTTAGTGTTTTTTGAAAACATAAGAGATAAGTTTTTATAACTTATAAATTTGAAAACTAGTCAATTAAAACAAATTTTTTAAATTTGTTGGATATGCATGTTAAGAAAAGAAAATATGAAATGAGCTATGTGACGCCCCACCTCTATACTCACGCTAGCCAAGAACACCACTAGGTAATGCCGTCGACTAGCGCGAAGAATAAGGTTGTTGAGGAGCGACCATCTGTATAATTGCTTTATGCGAGTACCGATATGCCAGATAAAAATATAACTTTTCATCTCAAGAGGAAATCCGACATATGGATGCAAACTCAAAGCTACTACACAGTGGCTATATGGACTTCGGAAACAAATATAGAAATAAACGTAACACAAATCAGTCACAGACAGTTCATATCACAAAGGCGGAAATAGATATGAATATAACACATGAAAGTGTACATCAGAGTAGTGGTCAGATAAGATGCACAATAACACAAAAGAATAGACACAAGTGCAAGGCAAAAGAATATGTATACATCAAGGAGTTTAAATCTCAAATGTATACAACAAAAACTACTAAACTAGAGAAGTTAGCCAAAAGTCAGACAATAACTCCAGATAGGAAGTCATGAGGAAGCACCTGAAAATCTCAGTCTGACCCGAGTATTATTTAAGAAGAAAATAATAAACGGATCAGTCTAGCTATAAATATCAAATAAAGTGATATAGAATAAGAGATATGACAAAAACGTATGATAACCATAAAGCCATACTGTGATAAGTATCTAATCGAAAATCAATCTAGAGATTAATCAATATCACAAGAATCTTCTCAAAGATTAAAAGAATGTCATATTCTTAATTTAATTCACCAAGCCACAATAAATGACATACATATCCATGCCAACTGAAAAAGGTGGTGAAACATAAATTCCAGAAATCAAAAGAGATGGATGGCCAATCCCATAAAAATACCTAGGCCAATCACAAGGGTTAATGACACACGAATTCACCAATGCACAAATATTGATAGAACTTATTAATGTAAATCACGAAAATTGGTGAAACACAAATTCTAGAAATCGTCAACTAGAAATCCAAAAAGATCACAAAAAGGGAAAGAGGCCTATCACAAGAACGGTAGCATTAAAGCTCACCAACACGTGTATCACAAAATGGGTCGTTATCCCATAAAAACGAGCCGGAGCTCCTCCTGACAGGGTATAGTCCCCCATTGCGGACTATGAGCCGAAGCTCCTCCTGATGAGCCGAAGCTCCTCCTGACTGGGTATTGTCCCCCATTGCGGACTATGAGCCGAAGCTCCTCCTGATGAGCCGAAGATCCTCCTGACTGGGTATTGTCCCTCATTGCGGACTATGAGCCGAAGCTCCTCCTGATGAGCCGAAGCTCCTCCTGACTGGGTATTGTCCCCCATTGCGGACTATGAGCCGAAGCTCCTCCTGACTGGGTATTGTCCCCCATTGCGGACTAAGAGACATCGCACATTGCTAGTCTAAACCATAAAATGATCATCATCGATCATCAAGAAGTGTCAATTACACTAAGCTAGTAAATATAGGAGTTTAGCTTCATGTCCCATAACCACCAGCTTAACTAAAATATTTACGAACAAATTGTAGATTTCCACTCGAAAATTGTCACAAGAGTTTCAATCGAACAAGTCCAAAAATTAACCAATGAAGTAAACGCAAGCATTTCATACCACTTGTTTTGCTAAGCCGTTTAATTATATTTTCTCATACTAATGAGGTAAAGGTTTGTATATACTAATAGATTAGAAAACGGTTTAAGAAACGAGCTTTGTAATTAAAATAGTGTCAAAATCGTTTTGATGAAAGAGTTTTGATAATTACTACTAGTATAGAAAACCTTTATATTTTTAAAGTGACAAATCACAAAAACGATTGTAGAAACAATCAATCATCAAAATTCACATTCGAAGACGTGAATAAAATCCAAAGAAATCGATACCAAATCCATCAAAAATGGATATTCCAATAATCCCAAAGAAAAGGTCATCAAAGTCGATAAAATATGATAACAACAAATGGGAATCAACACGAATCGATTAAATTTCGAAAATCAAGCAAAACATGCAAACTGGAAAAAGATAGCAGATTCAGACGTCTGAATCTGGAAAATTAAATATTTTCCAGATCACAGATTCAGACGTCTGAACCCTATATTTCAGACGTCTGAAAGTAGGCATTTTCTGCCTATTTCCTTTCTGGTCGCAAACGAACCAATTCAGACGTCTGGAGCCTCTGATTCAGACGTCTGAATCTGGGAATAGAAATTTTCCCAGAATAATATTCAAACGTCTGAAATATCAATTCAGACGTCTGAAACTGGAATTTCAGACATTCCCTAAACCTAGACCAATAAGGGCCAAACGATATCGATAACGATCGGACGAGCAACAACGACTAAGGAATTATGCCAAGCGACAACCCAGCCTTAATGGCTCTTCGATACGCCTCGAATATCAATGTCCAAATATCCATAATAGGATTTTCACAAAAATTAAACCAAAACACCAAAAGTTGGAATATACACAAAATCAATCCAAACCAAAATCAAATGCACATGAATAGGTGTTAGGAATTCATACCTAACAATCGAAGATAATTATAGACTAAGATGTGAGATAAAAATCTCACCTTTTACACAAAAACAATGAAGAAGAAGCTATAGAGCAATGGCAAGAACAATCACACTTCAATTCCAACCCAACAAGCTTGAATCTAAGCTTAAAAGAGAAACATTTCCTAAATTAGGTTTAGGAAATTTCTGAAATTGAATGGAGAAAGAGTTGGAGATGATGAAGAGGATGGCTTACCAAAGCTTCTTCTTGAATTTGGAGGTAGAAGCTTGAATTTGCAATTGAACTAGGGCTTGGAGTTTTAATTTCCCATTCCTCTCCCCATTTTCAGTTTTGATGAGTGTTTAAGAAAATAGAAATGAAGTGAGGAGGAGAGGAGAGGGGCTGAACTAGGTTATATGATCATTTGGGTGAAACCCAAGCCCAAAAGCCCAATAGAAAATAGTAAAAACCAACATACTCCAAACATATCGAAGCTTATGCTCAAAAAGATCGCAAATGGCATTTTGAACTCAATGGAAGTGGTCTCGAGTCCCAATTCGACTGTTTGCAAAAAGTAGTTTTTCGGACATCAATCTGATTAACGATTCTATATTTAAATAAAAGATTTAAATATAAAAATCGATAAATATGCGGGTTGTTACAAGCTATGAAATAAACTTTAACTTAAGTAAAGTGAAATGAAATTGACTATGATTTAAAATGAATATGAACTTAAGTTTTAAAGTGATAATAAACATAAGTTGTGTTGTATAAAATGTTTATAATAAACTTAAGTAATTGTTTTATAGAATGGTTCTTAAGTGTTATTAGTATTAAAGGAAATATGCTAAGTAAAAATGAATGTGAATAAAAAGAAAATGAATAAAAAAAGAATTTGGTATAACAAGAAACCAATTGAATGAATATGTAAGTTGTACATAGATCATTGCATAATTGTTGGATCCAGTTTCGATCATACGATTTCGAGGTGATCTACACCGGTCCAAGTTAGCATTTTTCACCTGATTTTTGATGGAAAACATTGGATACAGATTTTTGATTTGATCCTGAAGTTTCTCTATCACGATATAGGGCTATGCAAGGAGAATGACAGTTTCTAATCAAGGAACTAGATCGGAGTCCGCACTACTGTGGTCGAGTGAACGATAGTAGTCTGCAAGTGATGTTGTGTGATCGAGAGAGTAATCAGATTTGATGTTGCGTACGGATGATATATGTACGCCGTATAGGCATTAAGAAATTTCATATAGTTGACAAAAGAAAAGGCAAGTTTGGATGGATATTATTTGTAAGTAAGAAGTAGGTTTATGGAAGCAAATGCTAGTTAAAGCCTTTGGTTTCATGAGCAGAGTTTGGTTGCCCGACAAATAGGTACACATTTACGTTGTTATTTGAATTTGATGATTTTATGACCAGGCGCTTGGCTTTTATTTTCTTTCGTTGGTTTGGGCCCGTAGTGGCGATTTGTAGTTTTTCTGATCAAGCCGCACAAATGAGACGCTGTTGAAATTTTCCATAAACTTAAGGACTTAGAAAATTTCATAACAAATTTCAACTAATTGTTTTTGAAAAGTAACGGGTTTGAAGGCATCTTTCTTACTTTGGGGATTTCGTGGACGAAATTCTTTTAAGGGGAGAAGAATGTAATGACTTAGAATTTTGGTCATTTAATTTTGAAGTATTTAATTGATTTTAAATATTAAAACATTGGTTTTGGAAAATTAATGGCTTGAATTTCAAAAATAGGGATTTATTTGATATATTTGAATAAGTCAATTGTGAATTTCCCAAAAATAGTGAATTTAAATATTGGAATTATTTAAATAATTAAATCTTGGATTTAATGTGAATAAAATGATTTCAAAGTCTTATTTAAATTTTGTTTAAATAAGAATGACAATGGAAAGCTTTTTAATTTGGAATTAAAAGTGATTAATATGGTTTAAATAATAATTCGTTTAGTTACCGTATGAAATTATCATTCCGGAACACGGTCTCGGATTTTGATGAAACCAATGCCATTGAATCTGTAATAATAAATTGTTGTACACCAACGGGTTTCGTGACGATCGGACGTATTGTGTGGTCATACGAGCTCGAAACGCATAGAAATCAGTTAGAAGAATTTAATATAACTTGATTTTAAAAGCTAACTTCTATATATGATGGAATTAGGCCCCGATGTTACTTCCATTATGTTCAAAATAGAGGTATTTAGCATAAAATGCCAGTCGGCATGCCTCAATTAGAGTTCGAAATATTTTGACATGAATAGTGTTTGTAAAATTTTTTTATAAAAGGACATCACTATCTTTGTTTTCTAAAAACCTAATCTTAAACCTAGCCAAATCCAATGATCATGGTTGATCGATGCCTATAGGGGCTGTTTCAGGTGATGGCCCCAACTAGAGAAATGGTTGGATCGTCATGGATTGAGGCAAGGCGATGGTGAAGTCATGTTGAATGTAACGGCTAAGGTTTGGAATTTCGTCATTGGTCATGGGGCGGCAGCGCTGAAGGGAAGTTGGAGAAAGGGACGTGGACTATGGTCTGGTGGAGTTTGGTGGTGAATGGTTGACTGTGGCGGTGGTGAGGCAGAGATGAACATCGCCAACGTTGTGGCTCTCATTCTCAATCGTGGGGCCATCGCAACAACAAAGGATGGTGGCGGAGAACTCATACGAGTTAGGGCTAGCTTCAGTGAAGGGGCGGCGACGTGAAATCGCCGAAGACGATGGCGGTGGTTGAAGAGTATCACGACGTCGAAGTTGAACGTGAGGCCTGAGTTAAGAGATAGATAATTTAGTTAATTACCTTTTAAATCAAGTTAATTAGAAATTAATTAATCTCTAATGTTCTAACGATTGTATCTTGTTCATAGGAGGTCTGATCGACGCGCCGTTTTCACCGTAGTGTTCGTATTGGGATTTTCTACACAATGGAGTTCGATACATCAAATTCGAAGCTTGTAGAATTTCAAGCTAAAATCGAACGCTGCTCTATTTTAGTCGATACTAAAATGCTTCGACGACAACTAGAATTTTGGGAATTAAACTCACCTTTTTGGTTAACCAATACATTATATAGTTGAATAAAATTCATTGATGTCTTTTTGTTGCTTCTTTGGATGATTTCTGCTTTATCAGTTGATTTGGATTTATTTCCGCCCTTGGAGCGGATGACCTTTAATATGTACCCGCTTAGTAGCGGATGACCCATATTATATGATTATATACTGCATGTGATGCAAGGGGACGGGTTAGAGGGATCCAATAGGATTTTTCATCACTGATTTTATTTATATGTATGTGTTTGTGTGTGTGTGTGTTGATATATATGTGCTGTGATGCAGGGTGACAGGTTGGAGGGATCCAACAGGATTCCTATATTGTTATATATGATTTGTTGGATGCCATATTTGATGAAATTTTTTTAAGGTGATACTTGAAATAATTTTAGTATTTTGAATACTAAAATAATGATTTTGAATTGGAACGATTTTTAAGGTGATACTTGAAATAATACCCGTTTTTAATAATTATTTATGAATTATTAAATGAAGGAGTTCGCTGAAATGAATTAAAACATGATTTTTGGGATATAAATTTAACTGTTTGGTGAAGCATTTTTGAATAGAGATTTTTGAACTGTATTATAAAGGTTTTAAAACTTAATAAATAAGTCCATCTTTTATTATAAAGGAAATACAGTTTTAAAGAAGATAGTGTTAGCACCAAAATTGGTCACTAACCTCGTTGAGAAAGTTTGTGTAGAGAGATAAATGAAGAAAGTAAATTTAAACAGAGAACAATATGCTAAATTGAATGCAAAGACGTGAACACCGGATTTATAGTGGTTCGGCGTAACTGCCTACGTCCACTTTGAGGTTAATCTTTTATTGCTTTACTTGATAACTGATTACAGATACAATCCGTACACCAACTACTCGAATACAATTGATAAGTAAAAAGGAACGAGTCTTGAAAGCGGCAGAGTCTCCCCAGTGTTCTCCCAAAAAAGGTCATTTTCACTGTGCCCCTGCCTCTCTATTTATAGACAAAGATGGGTTGGACTTCCCTGGTGGGCCTGGCAGCTAAATACCTCGGCCTAAAAAGAGTGAGCTCTGTGTGCCGAACCATAGATGCCGAACGATATCGTCATGCCGAACGAAGTGATGTGCTGAGTGGAGAGTGCAGGCCGAGCAATAGTCAAAGCCGATCGAGATTGGATGAATGCCGAACACCTCTGGATGCCGAACATCTCTAGATGCCGAACAACTCTGAATGCCGAACACCTCTGGATGCCGAACGATCTCGAATGTCGATCGAGATTTATGCCGAACGAGGTTGAGTGCCGAACGAGGTGTGGATGCCGAGCAGTATGGAGTGTCGAATGACTCTACCATGCTGAACGGTCCACATATGCCGAACGCTCTATGTATGCCGAACACTCTCGAATGCCGAACGTTCCTGAATACCGAACGCTCTTTGAGTGTCGAACGCTCTCGAATGCCGAACGGGGTCTGATGCCGAACACTCTCGAATGTCGAATGACCATAGATGCCGAACGTCACTTAATGCCGGACGATACACAATACCGAACGACTCTTAATGCCGAACGGCATACAAGTACCGAGTGCCTAGTTGCCTGGTCAAATATTCAGGTAACACTTGCCCTCCAAAGTGCATCATGTGGTTAAACGTGATGTGCTTTGAGTCATGAATCCGCTGTGTTTTGCTTCAAGCTGTGGCTTAGTCTTCACGATAGTATCTTCTCTCGAATTCTAGGTAAGGCGATGTGTGCTAGACGATATGCAAATACCGAACAACATAGCCGAAGCCGAGCACCCTGGATGCCGAACGATCTAGCCGATGCCGAACAATGTCGTTTTGACCGGTTCTATCGGTTATTGCCTCTTCGGCTTCCTCTCCTCTCCTATAAAGGCCGGCATTCTCCTTCTTCTTCTCTTTTTTACCTTTTATCTCCGTGATTCTCCAAGAATACGTAACTTACCTCCCTTAAGTTTTATTCACCTCTTCCGACCTTCCCTTCCTACTTTGAATCCAACAAGACCTTCCTAAATTAAGCTCGAACAACTTTCAATCTTAAGTTCACAGACCTCCAAGCTCTCGCTGTTCTCTTCGGTAAGAACCTTTCGATCGTTTTCTCAAATTAGGAAGCATAACACAAAACTCGAACTCGTGAACCCTCCGTAGATTAAAGGGAGTAAGAGGCGTGTGGGTGATGAACTGTTGTGGCTCGGCACGATCTTTTAAAGTTGAGTGAGTGCACAGAATTGGAGATAAGGCCTAGTGATGTGGATCGGCATAGCCGTGGTTTGGCACGGCATGCTGAAAGACTCGGCCATGCCGGTCGGGAGAGATGGAGGAAAAGAAGAGAAGTGATGTTAAGGGCAGAAGGCCGAGCGAATTGGCTCGGCATGATTTGCCGCGTGCACTTGTATTTAAGCCGAACAGAACGAAGGTCGAACATAACAAAGGCCGAACATAACGAAGGCCGAACAGAAGGGAGGCCGAACAAAACGAAGGCTGAATAGAAGGGAGGCCGAACAGAACGAAGGTCGAATAGAAGGGAGGCCGAATAAAACGAAGGTCGAACAGAAGGGAGGCCGAACAGAACAAAGGCCGAACATAAGGGAGGCCGAACAGAACGGAGACCGAACATAACGAAGGCCGAACAGAACGAAGGCCAAATGACATTTAGGCCGAACACCTATTCACCTTGCCTAATCATATAACAAAAACAAGGACAAGGACCTAAGCATACTAGCATATCGAACTAATCTGGACTGATAACTTCCTAGTTTCAATAACCACAAGCCTGAACTTAAACCGATAAAAACAGATAAAAGCTTTTAACACGCAGTGCCAATGTCCGAGTCCAAAATTGAAAACATTGCAATGCTGGCTTTCGGAGACGGTCAGCGACGACGGTCTTTGAAGACGACAGTTCAAAGCTCAACTTTATACCATCAATTCTGGGACTTATAATTTCTCAGCGTTTACACCTGAATGATCGCACTAGTTCACACACTACACGAGGGGGGGGGATATTCGTATTGTTAAGTCTAACGTCGATTATTTTTCAAGTATAGTTCGAATAGGTGCTCTGCTAGATTCAATCTTTATCAGAGATGTCTAGGAAATCTAGCTCCGCCACGATTTCAGACAGGCCTGGGCCGTCCTCCCGACGAGAAGTCGTAGATACTTCAAACCTGTCAACTTCCCCTGCACATGACTTAGCTCCCGATGTTCTGGAGGCAGCAATTCTCTTGGACAACCCTGTCGATTCACATGCTTCGAAGATTAATGAAAGTACACTCCGTTGGATATGCTCTGTCCACAGAATCCCCTTTGATGACGTGCTAGTTCCATCGGGGCATGATCGTCCACATTTTCCCCTAGTCGGATACACAGCTTGTAATAAATTCATGTGCTGGGTTGGCAGTGTGCCACCGTTCAACTCGTTTCTTCGGGATGTTCTGCAATATATTGACATTGCCCCATCGCAACTGCACCCGAACGGCCATGCATTCCTCTACGGTACTTGCATCCTCTTCATGAATGTCCTCTCTAGGCTTCCAACTCCAAGCGATATCAGATACATATATTGCATCAAGAAGCGGAAGGATAGCCCATCATTCATGTTTCTTGAGCCGCATAACAAATGTCAAATCTTAACTGGGGCGTGGACCAAGTTCGCCTTGTATAAACATGAATGGTTTTATGTGTGTTGTCCTCCCGGCTTTGCGAGTAGATGGGTTGAAGGAAGTAAACCTTTTTCTTAGACCGTTACTCATGCTCAGTCGAAGCCGTACCTTTTCTAAATTTTACCCATCTTTTCAGGTATCAATCCATGTCCTGACGGTCGCGGATACTCTGACGCCGTCGAAGCCATTCGAGCCCTTCCTGCTGAAGAACGGGACATTAGAACTCTCATTTCGAATGAGTCACTTACAAGGCTTGGACTGTTGGCAGAAGGCCGTCGGATAAGCCTTCCTTAAGGCGTCACCATTCCCAGGCCTACCTTCGGTAAAGGGAAAAGACAAGCTGAGTCTTCAGCATGCAATGCTCCTGATGCACTAGAAGAGGGGGAAATTAAGGAGATCGAGATGCCCGAAGTACAGGGCGAGAATATTAATCAGTCTTGGGGACCGACAGTTGAAGTTCATGACATAGAAACGTCGTCTTCCCCTTCGAAGAGAAAGAAGAAACTGACGTGCAAGCTGAGGAAGAAAACTGTGGGCGGAACTTCTAAGGTTACCCTTATTCCAACGGAAAAAGAAACTTCCTCGGAGCACTTAGAAAGTTCTCTGAATGGCCTGTCGAACCTTACCATTCCTGACGATTTACTCAACTACGGTTTCGACGATCCAAAGGCCCTCAAGCTTCATTCACCCACTAGAGGCAGTACGGGAGTTCAAGCCCAAGTCCAGGGAGATAAAACTCCAATTAGTAAAGAAACTGGTCCGTCGAGGGGAAACACTAGGACACACACGGACACGCGCACTTCACTCTGCACTTCAATCTTAACCGTCACATTGATCTTTTCTAACTTGTCGTTATTCTCATTCTAAGCAGGTGACATGGGACACTCCCACGGATTCGATCATCTCCACGGCTCTTCCATCTTTCACCATTCTGGCCGGGATTCGGGCTCCGGTAAACGCCGGGACAGGGACGACTACGGAGATCGAGACAACCGTCCCCGAGAGACGAGTTATCGAAAGAAATCACATTCCCAGTCTTCATACTCTCGCGATCTTCCTCCTCAAATAGAGCCAGATAGAGAAAAATCTTCGCAGAAGGGGTCTCAACCCGATGTTTCCCGAGATCAACATTTCGGTTCGTCAAGCACACGACAATCTCGGGAACATCGTAAGAGAACAGAACTTTCAAAACCTCCTCCCCCTGTTCCTGCGGCAGACCCAACGATATCGGAGAAGCTGGCCGAGCTTAAAGCTAAATTTCCTAAAATCTGCTTTGACGGTCTGAAGTTCCTCCCAGCTATTCATCACATTCCGGGGCATGTCAAGAAGAGTGCCATCGCTTGCAACAACGACGTCTATGTTCAACATGACGCGTTTGTTCATTTAGTCGAAAAAGTCTCGGAAATATCCATTGAGCGTCAACAGGAAATCGACTGCTTGAAGCTCGAAGCTATCTTTGATAAAGACATCATAAAAAATCAGGACGAAGAGCTCGCTTCGTACAAGTCCAAATTCGAAGCTGCAGAACAGAGTGCTATGGAGACTGCGGAGGTCGTCACTCGTCTAGAGACGACTCATAAGAAGGAACTTGACGTCGCGGTCCAACGCAGTGGAGCCCTAGCTTTAGAAAATGATTCTATTCAAAAAGAAAGGGATGCACTCGCCCTGCAGGTTAAAGAGTTGAAGGAGCTACTCTCTAAGGAGAGGGAAGAGAAGATACGGCTCAAGAGGAGTCTCAACGGTACTGTAACGAGATTGTTGATACACGTCTCTTGAAGTCAAAGCTCGACGATGAGCTTTCTAAGGTTGGGACAATGAAGGATGAAGCCCGTGAGGAGGGAAAGAGAATAGCTTCCGCGGAGATCGACTCCCGCCTTGAAGCGACTGCAGAGGCCAGCAGAGAAGAGATCAAGTGTATGTTTGACCCACTGATAGCCGAATACAATGCCCGTGTCCTCATGCACCGGGACTTGAATTTCTTAGGCGAGGGCTACCTTGAATCTTTGGCCGAGGCTTGGGAGACTTTAATAAAGATTAGAAAGGTGGAGTCGGGCACC
This sequence comes from Allium fistulosum, assembly GCA_030737815.1. Lineage (NCBI taxonomy): Eukaryota > Viridiplantae > Streptophyta > Magnoliopsida > Asparagales > Amaryllidaceae > Allium > Allium fistulosum. Next base: position 745,111,860 of record CM060902.1, read on the forward strand.
GAGGAGGTCGACGAGGATGCTTTAGTGAAAGAGTTTCTCAGAGGGAATGAGCCATTGGACTTGTCTGCAGCTATGGCCCTCTTTAGCAAAGGCTCTCCTCCATCAAAGGAGAAAAATGACATAGCTGGCTCGTCTGGAACTGGGCCTTCAGCTCTCCCTCCTACTCAATCGGTCAACCGGCCAGTGCTTGATCCGTTCGAACAACACGCCGGCTATGATCCAGAAGACCCCGGTCTTGGCATCCACGTGCTATCTCCCATTCTAGAGGGTGAAACTCCTCGCACAGCTGAAAGCCAGCAAGAAACCGGTATAAAACTCTTCTTCTTGAAGTTCAAATATTTGTCGCTTCCTGCGAGTGGTTATTGATTCTAACGTTCGTTCTTTGTGTTTTTACGTTGGCCACCCCGATCCTGAACCGACTCCGAGGAGCGATGACGCCAAGGAGGAGATGGGGAAAGCGAGCGATGCTACTCACGCGGAAGTAACCCCCAGTCCTGATGCTCAAGTGATCGGGGCGCTCGACGATGACAAGTCTGAAACTTCATCCCCCGTTGAAGGGAGTCATGAAATTGAAATCACGGGCACCTCAGAGCACACTTCTAAATTGAGCATGAAGGAGCGACTTGCTGAAGAGAAGAGGAAGAAAGTTGAGATCAAGGTCGAGTCTCAAGTAATAGAACTTAACGACCCGCTGAACAGGCCTCTGAAATTCATTCTTCCTGGCAGATCCAAACCACTGGATGTTCCTCCTCCCACTCCTGATACTGTTTCTCTGGCGAGCAAAACGTCCAAGAGAAAACGCGTGGGGGAGGAGTCGTCCAAACAAACGAAGGAAGACAAGAAGCTAAAGAAACCGAAGAAGTAGCCACTGCACTCGTTCAACGAGGGTTAGCTTAGATCATGTAGCTACTTTTTACTTATTTATTTTTGTACTCAACGTAGACAGACTTCTGTTTCCGAGTTTTGGAGGTGTAGTTGTATAACCCCATTTTGAATTGGTGAATAAAGTTTAGTTTCTTTGTCTTTCAAATGATTTCTGCTTTTTAGCTTTCTGTATACTTGGGGACGAAACTCAAGTTCTCGTGACTTACATAAATTCCCAATCCACATTCGCATTACTCGGATATACTTGGGAATTAGACATTTCTTGTTTCACATTTTTGGTACTTAGAACATTTTTTAATCCACGTTCTGGGGACTTAGAGTAATCCGGTCCGCATCCAGGGGACCCGGAGTTTCAAGTCGTTTATATTCTAGTCCGCGCTTCGGGGACTTAGAGTACTCTGGTCCGCACTCAGGGGACTCAGAGATTCAAGTCGTTTATACTCTAGTCCGCGCTCCGGGGACTTAGAGTACCCCGGTCCGCATTCAGGGGACTTGGAGATTCAAGTCGTTTATACTCTAGTCCGCGCTCCGGTGACTTAGAGTACTCCGGTCCGCATTCAGGGGACTCGAAGATTCAAGTCGTTTATACTCTAGTCCGCGCTCTGGGGACTTAGAGTACCCCGGTCCGCATTCAGGGGACTCGAAGATTCAAGTTGTTTATACTCTAGTCCGCACTCTGGGGACTTAGAGTACTCCGGTCCGCATTCAGGGGAATCAGAGATTCAAGTCGTTAATACTCTAGTCCGCGCTCCGGAGACTTAGAGTACTCCGGTCCGCATTCATGGGACTCGGATATTCAAGTCGTTTATACTCTAGTCCGTGCTCCGGGGACTTAGAGTACTCCGGTCCGCATTCAGGGGACTCGGAGATTCAAGTCGTTTATACTATAGTCCGCGCTCCGGGGACTTAGAGTACTCCGGTCCGCATTCATGGGACTCGGAGATTCAAGTCGTTTATACTCTAGTCCGCGCTCCGGGGACTTAGAGTACCCCGGTCCGCATTCAGGGGAATCGGAGATTCAAGTCGTTTATACTCTAGTCCACGCTCCGGGGACTTAGAGTACTCCGGTCCGCATTCAGGGGACTTGGAGATTCAAATCGTTAATACTCTAGTCCGCGCTCCGGGGACTTAGAGTACTCCGGTCCGCATTCAGGGGACTCGGATATTCAAGTCGTTTATACTCTAGTCCGCGCTCCGGGGACTTAGAGTACTTCGGTCCGCATTCAAGGGACTCGGAGATTCAAGTCGTTTATGCGAGTTCGTACGTCAGGTAGAATAATGCAACTTCAGTTGTTTGTCACTGGACTATAAGGTTCAGAAACATCAATAATTCATAGAAAGGATGGCTTCAAGCCTTTATTAATGAAAACAAACTGAATCTCCCGATTACATGCTAAAAAGGAAACTAGGAATCAATGGAATAAAAACATACGGGGAACAATTGCACCTAAAATAGGAAAGAAATAGGCTAAATATAATAACGTCGCAAATGTTCACTGTTCCAAGCTCGGGGGAGTGTCACGCCATCAACGGTCGCTAGCTTGAAAGTTCCTTCTCCAAGCTTCCGTTCAACGACATATGGACCTTCCCAGTTGGGATTCATACGTGATGGTACCGGGAAAACTCGTTTCAAAATGAGATCACCCACATCAAAGATTCTCGGGCGGACTTTTTCGTTATAATATCGCTTGGCTCGGTGCCTATATGTGGCCGCCCTTAATTCAGCTTCTTTACGTTTTTCATCAACGCAGTCTAGTGATTCCAACAAGAGATCCTGATTTGCCTTAGGATCATAATATGTCACTCGATGTGATGGAAGTTCAAGCTCCATGGGTATAACAGCTTCCGAGCCGTATGCCAATGCGAATGGAGTGTGGCCAGTCGCGGACTTGTGGGTAGTTCTATAAGCCTATAGCGCGGTTGGGAGTTCATCTACCCACATACCTCCAGCCTTTTCCAAACGCTTCTTCAATATGGACTTGATTATCTTGTTCACGACCTCAACTTGTCCATTAGCCTTCGGATGAGCAACGGCGGCGAACTTTTTCTCAATGCCATACTTTAAACAAAAATCTTTGAATTCTCTACTTTCAAATTGAGTTCCGTTGTCTGTAATGATGGTTCGCGGGAGGCCAAAGCGGCGTATAATATTTCGTACAATGAAATTAATGACCTTCTTGGAGGTGATTGTGGCCAAAGGCTCTGCCTCGGCCCATTTCGTGAAGTAGTCGACCGCAACTATCGCGTATTTTGCACCACCTTTGGATATAGGCAAAGAACCTATTATGTCGATTCCCCAAACTGCAAACGGCCATGGACTATCCATTTGCGTGAGTTCCGTCGGTGGATCTCTCGGGATTTTTGCATATCTTTGACACTTGTCACATTTTCTTACATAGTCTGCAGCATCCCGATTCACAGTTGGCCAATAGTATCCGTAGCGGAGGATCTTTTTTGCTAGTGTCTGCCCCCTAGTATGATCGCCACATTCTCCTTCATGAACTTCCTCCAAGACTCGCTTTGTTTCATCACGGGTGATGCACCGTAATAAGGGAACCGAGAACCCCCTCTGATACATTACTTCTCCCTGCATCACATATCGCGTGGCTTTGCGAATGACCTGTCGCCTTTCGCTTCTTTTTTCGGGCAGAGTCCCATTTAGCAGGTATTGTTTGAACGGAGTTATCCACGACTCCTTCTCGATTTCCATTTCCAACGCAAAATCGACTTCCATCACATCTATGCTTGGAGCATGTAAGGTTTCGACGGGAACTAATCCCATTTGATGTGCATCGCCAGTGCTTGCGAATTTGGCCAACGAGTCGGCTTCCTTGTTCTGTTCACGCGGGACATGCAAAATGTCATAATGTTCGAAGTTCGCCAATAGTCCCTGAACCAGAGCAAGGTATGGAGCAAGCTTTTGTCCCCTTGCTTGGTAGTCTCCTCGCACTTGGTACACCACCAGCTACGAGTCATAAAAGATTTCAACTGATTTTACCCCGAGTTCTCCAACGAACTTTAAACCAGCAATCAATGATTCATATTCCGCTTCATTATTCATAGCCGGGAAATTGAGCTTCAAAGCATAACAAATCGATCGATTTTCTGGAGTCACAAGGACTACACCAGCCCCGGAGCAACGATCGTTTGATGCCCCATCGGTGTACAATTTCCATTGAATGGGAGGAATGACACTGTGACCATCTGGTTCGTCTGGCACAGTAAACTCAACGATGAAATCTGCTAATGCTTGCCCTTGTATGGCTCTTCGCGGCAGGTAGGTAATATCGAACTGACTCAATTCGATATTCCATTTTAACAACCTTCTAGAAGTTTCTGGTCGCTGGAGTACCTGTTGCAAGGGTTGATCGGTATAAATACTGACCGAGTGTGCTTGAAAGTATGGACGCAGCTTGCGTGATGCAATCACCAAGCAATAGGCCAATTTTTCAATTTTAGGATAATTCCTCTCTGCCCCCGTTAAACGTTTACTAACGTAATACACCGGCTTTTGAACTCGGTCCTCCTCGCGGACCAAAGCTGCACTTATAGCATGTGGGGATACAGCCAAGTATACGTACAGCATCTCGTGGTCTACTGGTTTCGACAGCACTGGAGGACTTTCCAAATGCCTCACCAGATCTCTAAACGCTTCCTCTCAGCTGGATGTCCATTCAAAATTCCTCTTTCCTTTCTTTATTATATCGAAGAAGGGAATGCACTTGTCTGTGGCTCTGGATATAAATTGACTCAGCGCAGCCACCTTTCCATTCAAGCTTTGTACCTGTTTTATAGTTCTAGGCACTTGTACATCTCGAATAGCTTGAATCTTTTCTGGGTTAGCTTCAATTCCCCTGGCATTAACAATGAATCCAAAAAACTTCCCCGATGCAACGTCGAAGGAACACTTCAGAGGGTTGATCTTCATCCCATAATATATGAGTATACCGAACATCTCTGCTAAGTCTCGGATGTGGTCGTTTGACTGTCATGACTTCACGAGCATGTCATCCACATAGACTTCCATCGTTCTACCAATTTGATCCTTGAACATTCGATTCACCAAACGTTGATGGGTTGCTTCTGCGTTTTTCAATCCAAAAGGAATTACTACATAACAATATAGCCCAACATCTATGACGAAACTGGTGTGCTCCTGGTCCGAAATGTGCATCGGGATCTGATTGTATCTCGAGTACGCATCCATGAACGACAACAACTCGTGTCCTCCAGTGGAGTCGACCAACTGATCAATTCTAGGTAATGGGAAACTGTCCTTGGGGCATGCTTTGTTCAAACCAGAATAATCTACGTAGGTTCTCTATTTCCCGTTCGCCTTTTTTACCAGCATAGGGTTTGATACCCATTCAGGGTAGAGGGCGTCGCGGACGAACCCATTGGCTTTGAGTTTGTCCACCTCCTCTCTAAGAGCAGCGGACCTCTTCGGGTCCATTCCTCTCCTCTTTTGTTTAACTAGGACGTACTTCTGGTCTATGTTCAACATATGACTCGTAATAGCGGGAGAAATCCCACACATGTCGGAATGTGTCCAAGCGAAAACATCGAGATTCGCTCGGAGGAAACCGCTAAGGTCTTCAGTCATTAAGGGGCTGAGTTGTGATCCAATCTTCAGTACTCGCGATGGATCGTCTCGGCTGACTGAAATGTCGATCGTCAGTTCAGCAGGTGCTGCTTTTTCTTCCCTAGGTTCCTCATCGTCGTCTCTCGGATCTATGTCTCTGAAGATCCAACAATCATGCCCGAGCCAGGGATCGGGCATTACTTGTCAATTGTCAGTATGCTGGATGCGGACGGAATTGTCCGCAACCTTTCCTTTCTCTCTCCGCTGGGCCTCTCGGAGCTCAGCCACATAAAATGCACGACCGGTCGCCTGGTCGCCATGAACAACCCCTACTCCTTTGTCAGTCGGTAACTTTAAAGTCAAACACCATGGGACTAATGCTGCCCTAAACTCAGCCAGGGCCGGTCGGCCCAAAAACACATTGTATGGAGAATATACATCCAAAACTACGAAAAGGTAGGATTCGCACCCTCCTACGCTCACCTTGTCCCAGTTCAACTGGCAACTCAACATACCCCACTGCATCGGTCGCTGCGCCATTAAAGCCATGTATACGAGCTTTAGATGGCTTCAAATCCTTCGTCTCCATCTTCATCTGGTCATAAGCCTTCTTGAAGATGATATTGACAGAACTTCCACAATCAATCAAAATTCTTTTCACATAAGCCGGCCCGATTGTTGCAGATATGACCATCGGGTCAATGGTTGGAGCCTCCACCTGGTCAGCATCTCTACTCCTGAATAATATATCGTCTGTCGTCATGCGCATCTTTTTAGCAGGGGTCCCATCCTCTATGTTGGAACAACACTCGAAGTCTGCATGCCTCAGGGAATTAGCATACTGCTCCATCTCTTGCCAATTCTTATCCGCAGGGTGAGGTCCCCCGATGATCGTGTTTATGACTAGTCTGCCCACGGTCCAAGCAGGCTCCTTGGGATGACGTGGAGCTGGTGCACGGCCGGGATTGGACGTTCCCTGTCCACCTTCTTGCGGATTCTTCACAAATTCCTGTAATTTTTTCTGTCTAATCAACTTTTCTATAGCATCATGTAGGTGTCTGCACTCTTCAGTATTGTACCCATAAGTCTCATGGAAGCGGTAGTACTTCCCAGTCCGCTTTTGCTCCTCGGTTGACTCCTTTGGGCGCGGCTTTCTGTATTGAAAGGTATTGCAGGTTGATAGGTAAATGTTCTCAAGAGATGCATTCAGTGGGGTGTACTCGTTGTAGGTTGGAATTCTCGGCTTCCATTTCCCCGCTTCTCTCTTTTTCCCTTGATTTCTTCCTCTGGATTCCTTAGATTGCCCGGGCTTGTTCTGGACATTGACCTGAACTTTCCCCGAGTTGTCTCCGGACTGCTTCACAGCAATGTTGCTTTTCACGGACTCCTGAACAGGCCCCAGTGCCTTATTTCGCCTTATCCACCTAGCCTACGCTCTTCTTATGAACTGATGTGCCTTTGAGTAAAAACGCTCTAGCGTAGTTGGAGGTTTTCCTGCCAGCCAATCTCCAAACTCTGAATCCGGATCCACAACTCGCATCATAGCCATAAGAATTGCGTGATCCTTGGGATTACTGACTTCAGTAGCCGAAACATGGAATCTCTGCAAATACTCCTTCAACGACTCCCTAGGAGCTTGGATTACACTTGATAGAGACATCACGTCCTTTGGACGAGTAGTATGTATTCTAAACTGTTCTATAAATTTCTTCGCCAACTCCTCGAAACTAGATACGGATCGCGGAGGAAGTCGGGTGAACCTCATGGTAGCGATCCTAGATAGAGTTATTGGAAAGCACCTGCACTTGGTTGCATCATTTGCTCTAGCTGAATCCATCATCCATTCGTACCTCATCACATGCTGCCTGGGATCAGTCTTTCCTTCATAAGCCTGGATAGTTGGCATGCTAAACTTCCTGGGGTACTCAGCCTATAGAACAATGTCTGTGAACGGAGTATGACTCCTGGACACTCCCCAATCATCGTTTGATAAGCCTTGATTCTATTTCATCAACTGTCTGATCATAGCTGTCAGGTATGGGGTTTGTATGGAAGATGGAAGGTTGGAGTCTGTCCTACAGGATTGATCAGGTTGATGCCTCCTCTGTTGGTGATCTGCCAAACGTGCATCTTGAGGTTCGGCATCATCGGCGTCTTGGTGAGCCTGGCGTCCAGCCTCCACCTGCACTCCAGTTCCTAAGTTTCCAGTTCCTGCTTGGTCACGGTCTCCGAGGTGTAAATGGTCCCTAGTTGTTCGAACAGCACCACCTGCCTGCATAGTTTCAGTCTTACGGCGTCTACGCCTGGGAGGCTCATCGGACGAAGTCGAGCTGTCAGATGAAGAGTAAGAAGCTTGACTGCCCCAAGCATTCTGATGCTGTTGTTGAGTGATCTGTGCCATAAGGTTGGCGTTAGCTTGCATCTGCTCTCCAAGTTGTCTCCTGCTTTCCTTGAGCTCTCTCATCAAGTCGTTGAACTCTATTCTGGTGACAACTTGCATTTATTCCTGGGCGGCAATCCCTGCACCCAGATTTGCTTGTTGATTGCTAGGTCCTACTTGCTGTACGCTAGCGGTCTCATGGGCGTCCGCGTTATGAGAGGCTAATCTAGTGCGTGGTCTTCCCATTGTAGAGTTATTGGAAGGAACTCTGAGTAGAATCAACGGACATCCTATGAATGACTCGGATCTTCTTCGGGAGATTTATTCAATCCAGTTGCTTCAAAGCAGATACTTAAGGTTTGAGAATTCAATTCTCAGTGGAAGCACCAAAGTGTTAGCACCAAAACTGGTCACTAACCTCGTTGAGAAAGTTTGTGTAGAGAGATAAATGAAGAAAGTAAATTTAAACAGAGAACAATATGCTAAATTGAATGCAAAGACGTGAACACCGGATTTATAGTGGTTCGGCGTAACTGCCTACGTCCACTTTGAGGTTAATCTTTTATTGCTTTACTTGATAACTGATTACAGATACAATCCGTACATCAACTACTCGAATACAGTTGCTAAGTAAAAAGGAACGAGTCTTGAAAGCGGTAGAGTCTCCCCAGTGTTCACCCAAAAAAGGTCCTTTTCACTGTGCCCCTGCCTCTCTATTTATAGACAAAGATGGGTTGGACTTCCCTGGTGGGCCTGGCAGCTAAATACCTTGGCCATAAAAAGAGTGAGCTCTGTGTGCTGAACCATAGATGCCGAACGAAGTGATGCCGAACGATATCGTCATACCAAACAAAGTGATGTGTTGAGTGGAGAGTGCAAGCCGAGCAATAGTCAAAGCCGGTCGAGATTGGATGAATGTTGAACACCTCTAGATGCCGAACATCTCTAGATGCCGAACAACTCTGAATGCCGAACACCTCTGGATGCCGAACGATCTCGAATGCCGATCGAGATTTATGCCGAACGAGGTTGAGTGCCGAACGAGGTGTGGATGTCGAGCAATATGGAGTGTCAAATGACTCTGCCATGCCAAACGGTCCACGTATGCCGAACGCTCTATATATGCCAAACACTCTCGAATGACGAACGTTCCTGAATACCAAACACTCTTTGAGTGCCGAACGCTCTCGAATGCCGAACGGGGTTTGATGCCGGACACTCTCGAATGTCGAATGACCATAGATGCCGAACGTCACTTAATGCCGGACGATACACAATACCGAACGACTCTTAATGCCGAACGGCATACAAGTGTCGAGTGCCTAGTTGCCTGGTCAAATATTCAGGTAACAGATAGAAATAGTCTGGAACAAATATTTCTAAAATGGTTTGTATAAAGGATTTATAAAAGTAATATTTTATAAATAAAGTAATAGATTTATAAACGGTGTTTTATAAATATTAAAAAAGGATTTCTAATTGATATTTTGTAAATAGATTTATAAATGGGATTTAATAAATGAGATTTAGAAAGGAATAGATTTATAAATGGGATTTTATAAATAAAAAAGATTTATAAATGAATAGATTTATAAATGGAATTGTACAAATAAAGATATTTTATAAAAAAGGTGTTTTATAAAATAGGAATGAGATTATAAAACACGGTTTTATAAAATATAGAAGGGTTTATTTTGATTGGTAAAGTATGGATTTTATAAAAGGGAATACATTACATTTTAAAAGTTAAAATAATATCTTAATGGAATGTTTTGAAAGTGATACCTACAAATGGAGTTTGACGGTTTTAAAAGTGGTTTAAAATGTGTTAAGTGATAGGAGGACATAGATTTCGACATTTTTGTTGTAATAATGTTTTCAAGAAAGTGAGGAAGAGATAGGATAGGCTATAACATTATTGTTATAGAAAGTGATTTCAAAAAGGAGATGTTTTATATAGTATATAAGATTTATTCATATCCTACATCTGATTTAATATTCGAGGTGGGTAACTTATATCTATTTCGAAGTTAAAGAATGTCGTCCATTCAAGATCTGAGTGGTAATGATACTCCAACTTGATCGACTTCATTATTGACTAATAAATAGTTTAAGTTCAACATTGAGAATTTATATTAAGTATAATTAATCGGATCCATATACTGGTGTATTTGGGTTGTCGTAACGATGTTTATGCAACATTCGTTTTGACCCAATAAAGTATGTTTTGAAAAATATGAAGCTTTCCTCAAAGATTAGTAAATATACTTATTTCAGATTTAAGTATACAGAGGTATTATCTAAGTGTTGAAAATGAAATGGTTTGTGAATATACTTATACGGTTGAGATAAGTATATGACATTTTTTCCAAATGTTGAAAGATTAAAAGTAGTTTTGAGAATATATCTTCGTAAAGATATTTTGATATAAATATTTGGAAGTGATTTAATTAATAAAAGATTAATCAAACCGGCCCAGTGGTTGTTTGTGTGCTAGATTTTATTTTTGGTTCCTTGATTGGATGTCTAAACTGATTAGTCATGTACTTAGCATGAAGCCAACTGAGTATGCTTGGTTATCATTTGATGTTAAGAATGATGATTCTAGTAGAGCGGAGTGACTATGACACTCCAATCTACCGGGCTTCCTTCTTGGTCGAAGGATAGCAAGTTGAGAATTGGAAACGTGATAGGTCTGCAAGACTTGGTTTTCATATAAGGTCGAAGGTCACTTATCGATTGTTGATTCGGATAGACCGGGACTGGATTTATCCGAAAACCATTTCGAACAAACGGATGCATACGAAAGCGAAATTTTCTTGAAGACGGTAATTTTTTGAAGACGGAAGTTTTTGTGATGTAGGGCTACTTGCTACTAACCTCTGGGTTGATTCCCGTATCATATATATATATATATACATATATATGTATATATATAGTGGCAGTAGCGCCTTTATTTAAATATCTTTGATGCAAGAACTGCTCGCTACTAATCCTAAGGATGATTCCCATACAAAATGTAGTAGGAGGTACCTTCGGTTTGCCCTGTTCCTGGATAACTTGTATGGACGAGTGTTTGACATTGCATTTCTAAAACCCACGTACATTTATTTTTACAAACGTAAATCTGTTTGGTGATTTAGGAAGTAACCCCTCTTATACTTAACACCCTTCACTGAGGCATATGAACTCGGGGGTTGTACTTTTGTTGAAATCAACTAGTGTGTTATCGGAAATGGAAATGTGGCATTCAAAGTGGGATTTGCTGTTTTGACAAAGGTAAAACATTATCTCAAGCCTCATACATCAGTAATGACAAAAACAGAGTAGATGCGGCAGGGCTAAGTGGATCGCACCCATTAGGATATGTTCATCACATTTCTAGATTACCCTCTCTATTTTGGGTTTGTGGTGTATGCTGTAGCCATGGATAGGTCGGGAACGACTGGGGTGATGACATATTTTGTACCATCTATGATAGAGGTAGGCCGGTCTTGTGTTGGTAGAGGGCAGCGGAGCTGTGCCTCGGTACATTCTTCTAGGGATGTACTTTCGAAAGGTAGTCCCTTCCTTGTCATTATTGGAAATCCATTCTCCAATACATACCTTTACGGTTTTGATTGTAGAGCCATGTATGTTGGAATTTAATTAATGTAACAATTTTGGCTATTTTAATATGTTATCTGAAAAGGGTTTTCAAAGAATGTCATTAGAAAGAATATCAAATGATTTGATAAAAATATTTTGGTTATCGTAAGGTAAAAACCCGTTTGTGCTTACGTGTGGCGTGGTCTTACGAGATACCTTTATTTCAAATGGTTTTATAGCATAAAAATCCAGATGTGCTTTTTCATGTTGATTTATAAAACTGATCCGGAGGTTTTTCCCTTTTAATACCTGGGTAAGGTCGGGTATATTTACATATTAGATTTGGATGCATTTTGGAGGAGCTTGGAGCAGGAGGCTTCATTGATAGCTAGTTATTATCTTATTTCCACTACATTGGTTGTTTAAAATTATTAGTATTTGTCAAGAAAGGTTGTTATAACTGTTCATGCTGATGATTAGTGATTTGTTGTTTTACTCTGATGTATGTTTGTATATTACAGTTTTTCCTTTTGTAAAGATCATTGTTATATTATATATTATTCCATTGCGTTGTGAGATTCCATGATTGTTTAATTTCTTTTTCTGTTCTTTCTTCTTTCTTTTACCCTTAACGATCGATTTTTGTGGCACTTGAATGCTTGACACGCAATACAGTGGACGTATTAGTGTCGATTTTCGAGGGTCAAAAATCTCGTTCATTACATATATAATAAAAAAAGGTTATTCACCATTAAGATTGCTTTGTATTTATCCAAATTGGATACCATGCTCAAAAAAGAATATATTTTAACCCAATTTGAATAAAAACATTCGATATATATATAATGAAAAAAGGTTAATAACAAAATTTAAACAATGCAAACATCTTAATTGAAAAACATGAGGAATTAGATGTTAACAAATTACACTTAATTTATTAGATAAACGTTAAGTAAATAAGAGAGATTTTAGAAGTATAAAACAATATCAAGTAAAAATACTTCTTTTTTTACAAGCACCATTGTCGCAGTGGTTAAGTGATTTGGCTTTGGTGCGAGAGGTTAGAACTTTGAAACTTGCATAGCGTGATTCGAACGTTTATTGACATATGATATGTTGTCCTAGTGAAATGTTGTATATAAAGTACCATTTCAAAAAAAGAAAAAAAATACTTTTTTCCCCTTTCCCAATAATATGAAATCAACTCAATGACGATAAGAAATAAGGACCGAATAGCCGAGTTTTGTATTATGCTTGGAACTTATGAAAAGTAACATGATGAACATAAATTTAATGACTTATGTTCACATATATAGTTTGAAAACGATATCTGATGCTTTTATGAACAATGTGTTGATGCGCTAAGATTTTGATCAATGACAATGTGCTTCAACAAAAAGGAAAAGATATGTGCAAAGCTAAAAGAAGAACGATGAAGACCAATGATAAACATAAGTATGATTTTTATAGTTCTTAGTTTAGATTTATTGTTAAAATCTATCCTCAAGAGGCTTGCACAAACTCTAGAACATATTTTATAAACTACATTTTTAATAAACATTTACTGTGCAAAATTTAGTAGTTCAGTCCACTGAACAGGGATGACCAGTCGACTGAACCTGTTACACATACACAAAAATGCACAGTTCCAGTCGACTGAAGTTCCTGCTCAGTCGACTGAATTTGTTCCTGAAATTTTTACTTCATAATTTTCAGTCGACTGACATCCCTGTTCAGTCGACTGAATTTGTTAATGCGGATTTTTTCTAAAAGGACACCTTCTTCCTCCCAATAGTTGCAACCATTCTCCAATGGAAATGGAAGCATCTCTTGCCTGCACCTCTAGCAAACAAATGCATCTCTTCTCCACATATAAATACATGGTTTCAACATTTGCAAATTACCAATTCTAATTGCTTTAATCTTTCTATTTTCTTAAACATACTTTCAGATATCTTAAAGTTTCAAAAGCAATCACAAACCACTCCAATTGCTTGAATCTCTGTTTTAACTATAACACCTTTTTGATTCATAGCAATTCACATTTCCTAAATCTTCACAAACACTTTGTATACTCTCGAGGATAGGATTATAGGAAAGTTGTACTCAATTTGACTCATTAGTGTTATCAAGAACACAACAAGTCAGAAATACTTTTAGTATCTAGTTGAAGTCCTCTTCGGTAGTTGAGGCAAGAAATCCCGTTCGGTTGTTCGGGTAAGTTGTAAACCTATTCCTCCGGGTTAAGTGAGGGTTGTTGGTTAGTTGAATTCCTAAGAGGAGCTTAGGGACTGGACGTAGGACAAGAGGTCCGAACCAGTATAAAGTCTTGGTGTCTACTTTACTTACTACTACTTATTACAATCTACCTAGACCATTCCTCTATTCCATAGTATACGATCCTACCGCATAGCCTCTTTCACAATGATGACACTTGTACATGTTACATGGAAGCCAAACACAGTCGTCTATAAAGCCAGTGTAATAACACTAGTCTTTCTATTGGCTGAATTTTGCTATAGTGGGATCCACCAACTATTAATTGCGTCAAATAAAAAATTGAACAGCCAATGACATCGGCAATTAGAAGCGAGCGAGGGCATCAGGCGACTTATTTAGAACAACTCATACATGACAAACAAATATCACCAGTACATGATAAACGCTTTTTATAAATAGAAAAAAAAAACCCTTTAATTAGTTCACATTTTGTATGTTTATTTTTTCTAACTTTTCAATCATATAATAAACCAATATTACTGATTAAATTGAATAAAATCCATATTTGATGTGGTCTAAAATATATATTGAGTATAAGGATGCAGTTTACGTACAGAAAAATAGACACAAGGACAAACTTAGAAAAAAAATTAGGCTGAAGGAAAACAAGTTTATTTTTTAAGTTGAAGAACAATGCTAGTTATAACTTGAATTTTGTATAGTGTAAAACTAAATATAATGCTACATATAACCAGCATTTTGTATAGTGTAAAAATTAAATATAATCCTAATAATAACTAGCATTTATCCTTCAGTTTAAAAATGAAACTTCACGTCCTTCGATCTAAGGATTTTTCAAATTTTATCATTTTCCCTAATTCCTCCTATATTATAATTATAATTAAGACCTACAATGGTGCAAGGAGAAAAAATAGGAACAAAATGAAAATGATCAATTATAAAAGTTATCAGCAATAAAAAAATACAACATACACAAAATGAAATACATACGAAAATTCAATCTTTACTGACAAAGGTACAATTGTACAAATCAATTGTAACGACCCAGAATTTCTGTCATTTGAAATTCGTATATTTAATTGATTTTAAATATTAACAAGTGAAATTTGTAAGTTGAATAAATTTAATTTCGAATATAGTGATTTAATTGGATAATTAAATCGACAATTTAATATTTGAAATTGCGTAAATAATTGAAATCTGAATTAAATGTGTATAAAAATGATTTATAAAGTTATATTAAATCATATAGGAGTTAGAATGATGTTATAGAACTTTTAAATTTGAATTAAAAGTCAAATTGTGATAATTGAATATTTTAATATTTAATTGACGAGTAAAAATAGTCATTTTTCAAACGCATAGAAATCGTTTTAATCATATAGCTGAAACGCATAGAAATCGTTTTAATCGATTTAATTTTTATTTGATTGTTTATCTCCGTAACTCGCACATATGACCGAATTAGCTTCCAAAACACGTTCCATTATGTTCGGAATGTGGGAAAAACCTTATGGACGCCTGGCGGCAAGTGTGATTTGGAGTCCATTTGTAAATGCTTGTTTTAATTGGATTTAATAATAAAATAATAGGTTATACGTATATATATACATTTAGAGGGCCGAAACCCTAGTTGTTTCCAGAGCCGCCGCATGTTTCATTCAATGGCCGACATTTCTTCACATTCTCCCTCAAATCTCTCTCAATCCGTCAACTTTCAGATGAAGTCATCAACTGGAAAGATGGAGAGCACCTCGACATCTACCCATACAACGGCGGAGATCGAAATTGGAGCTACTTGGTGGCCGCGATTGGGCCATGTAGATCGGGCGTTCGCACGCGTATCGTGCGAGGAGATGGCGACCGGATTTCGCCGTACTTGGGCTGAAGGTGGAGTTAGAGCCGGCGCTCGTGGTGGTACCCTCTGATCGAGCTATCGGCGAGCGTAGTGGCCGCGGTCTCTGGGGTTTTAGGGCGGCTATTTGGGTTCGATGTTGGCTGTAGTTCACGTGCGTTTGTGGAAGTAGACAAGTGCGGCCATGATTGTCTCTCCAGTACGAATGGCCCAGATCGAATTTAGGTTAAAAAAAATTAAATAGAAATTGTAAATTAATATATATATATATATATATATATTAAATTGTGTAATGTTTTAAACTGTGTAACTTTTTGATACGAGGTCGAAAATTGACGAAACAAATTGCATTGGAACCGTTTTGTTGAGCACTACGCAATGGAGCTGAATTGGAATTGATTGGAGCTAGTGATAATTTTGAGTAAAATTAAACGTGCGTTTAATTTTATTTGAAATAAAATACTACAACTATTATTGGAAGCAAGGTGAGAACTTCTCACTCAATCGAATTGTGTTTCGATTTAAATTTTAAATAGTTAGATTTAAAATTGTTGATAGTGTTGATTGTGTGATTGGATTGATGGTTGTTATCTATTGTGTTGAAATAGACCCTATACGCCGCATATTAAGCGGAGGTTATTATATTAAAAACATATACCGCGATATTCCACCTTGAAGTGGAATTGGTATTATATATGTATTTGGAGTTGATTTCCCGCATTATATAGCGGATGAGACCCTATTGCGCCACATAATAGCGGATAGTATTTTATAAATCCCATATACCGCGATATTCCACCTCGAAGTGGAATTGGTATTGTGCTAACATCTGTGGATGCAGGGATACAAGTTGGAGGGATCCAACTGGATTCCTCAAACATTTGAAATTTATTTCATATGTTGTGTGTTGATTATTTATAATCTCTGTGTGATTATCTTTGTGCTTGAAATTGTTGAAGGCTACGGTTTGGCCGAATATATTTTTGGTATCCTTGGATACCGAAAATAAATAAAAATTGAATTTTTAAAATTCAAGTTGAAAGTTTATTTTAAAACTTATTTTTGAGAATTGGATAAATTAAAAAGGAGTTTTAAAAAGATAAAAGTCTTATTTTTGAACTATATTGAATTAAATTTCAAATTTTCGGAAAAAGGGCTTAATAAATGGATTTCGAAAATATTATTTATAAGTTGAAGAATTTATTTAAAAATTTGGATTTTTAAATATATTTGAAGAGATAAAGAAATTTATTTAAAAAGGAAATGATTTTGTAAATTCATTGGAAATTTATACGTAGAAATTTATCTGACTTTAAATTAATCAGATAATTAAATTGATCCTATCTATGGATGTTTGGATTTTATTGGGTGTTGAATTGTTTGATATCCCAAATATGTGATGCTTTGTGATATATCCTAATTTGTGTTGTGATCTGTAAATTGTTTATCTGTGATATATATATCTGTGATCTGTGAATGAAAGATAAGCGTTATAATTTATACCGCTTATCAAATATATTGTTATATTTGATCTGTGATGGTTGAATGTTGTTGCACTATTGTGTTAAACCCTTGGACTACACCATACACACACAAATGTGGATTTCACGTGGAAATCAGTTAAGTCATAGATTTTTAACAATTCTAAAGATTAAATTTTTGAGTCAAAAATAGTTTTGGAATTGGAATTGAAAGTTTTTGAAAATGAGATTCAAAAATAAGAGTTATTTTAAATAACTTAATAAAATCGAAATTTAAAATCATTTGATTTAAATTTTGAATTCAATACTTGAAATTGAATTCAATGATTTGGGAACTATGGTCTAAAAGATTTTACAAGTGTAAAAGGTGTTTACATGGGTTTTTAACCATTTAAAATATGGTTTTGGAAATTTAAATTTATATTCAAGTTTTGTACTTGGATGGCTTTAACCTGTGTAATTGTAACCAGTTTTTCCAAAAACAAAAACTATCTGTTTTCAAATAATAATAGCTTTCATAAAGTGAAAAGATTTCCAATTTGTATCGAAACATTTCAAGTTGAAATGAAATTGTGAATAGTTTGGAAAAACTATGAATTAACCTATGTGACGATGATTAAAGCTTTATTTTGAAATCAAAGAAGATTTTAAAAGGTGTATCCTTTATATTATAAAAGACTTGAATTATGAATAGTTTTGAAAGCTATAAGTTAAATCTTGATTTAAAGATTTAATGGGTTAATCCAATTGAAATGGGAAATGATTTGGGGAATCTGTGAATGAATCTTTGTGAAACTGGGTGAACTTTGTGAAGTAAATCTTTTTGTTTAAAGATTTAAAAATGGTAATTTGTTTAAACCATTTAAAGGAAAGGATTTGGGTAATAAGTTGTGACTTAATTGAAATCCCTATATCCATATGTTTTAAATATTGTGCTCACTATTCGGTTTAGCCGGGAAAGGACCTTTGTGTCATATAACCCATTCCGAATAAGTGATATGACGATATGGATCGCATTAAAGACCGGTGGTAAAGACCGGTGGTAAAGACCGGGTATTTGTGAAAATGATAGGATGACCTATCGATTGTCTCTGCACCGTTAGCTACGATATAGAGATTTCCTTTGTGATGGGAAGTTCGATCAGGATTGTGAATACCCAGATTGCAAGGGCTTCTTCGGAAGTGCCTTCGGTTCTGTTTGAACCCGGAACAGACTTGTATGGTTACATGTCTGACATTACATTTTGAGATATAAAGCTGATTTCTTTCAAATACATTTCTGTTGGTGGTGGAGAATTTATTCTCTTAGCTTAACACCCTTCTCTGAGACGTACGAGCTCAGAGGTTATGTAGTTGAAGGTTATCAGTGATATACTCCCAATTTGCTAGTGTGGCATGCTGAGTGTTGCTGTGTGATGATTATTTATTGATCATTTGTTGATCAAAGCGTGGCTTTGTGAAAAAGCGTAGCTTTGTGGACGAGACCTCTTCGGACCTCACAACCCGGAAATGGTCGAAACAGGAATGATGCGGCAAGGTTATGAGGGTCGCTCCCTTTAGGGTATGTCATTTCCTTCTGGAAAAGGGTGGTATCAGGTATGGAGCCCTGGTATTTAACCTGTGTGGTTGCTCCAATCTCATTTACTCTGTGTGATTGTTGCTTTGTGATCGAGGCGCCTCGGATAAAGGTCCCAAAGGACCGGGGGTGGCATATTCATGTAGTAGTTACCTAGTGTAAGAGGTAACCCGGCCTTGTGTTGGCAGAGAGCTGGTTGACTCTCAGGACGTCCCGCCAGAGGTGATCCCATGTGGCAGTAGGAAGTTCCTTAGCCTGACCATTTGTTGGAAAATTCAAAGAAACAATACGAACCTTGTACGGTTTTAGTTGTAGAACCTGCCATTTACTTATGGTGGTCACCACTAGATGGTCGCTATAGTATGCATAGTTCGAAATGTATATGTTGGCTAAGATTAATATTATACTTTTGAAATGTTTTCCACTATGCACTAATAATAATAATCTAATGATTTTGCGTAGTAAACATGTTCGACTATCATAAGGAGAAATCTTCTCCAATTCTGCGTTTGCATTGTGTGTGTGGCGGGAGGCCTTATGGTAGTTTCATTTTCCAAAAGCATTGCGGATGTCTTTTACTTCCTTTGTTGTTGTTGTTTTAAAGATAAAAACTGTTTTAGTTCTCACACCAGTCCCATGACTGACCTGGAGTTTATTGTTCCTTTCCGAAACTCTAGGTGCCCATAATTTTCCACAGGGGCAGCCTAGAGTCAGGTTATCAGGTCATTCTGGATTTCAGGAGATTTTGGAGCTCATGTGGCAAGCTGGATGGCGAGACGTAGCATTTGTATATGATATTATTATTCCGCTGTGTATTCTGTATGAGGACAAGTTTGTATAACTGTCCGTTGATGTATTGTGTGTATATTGACTCTGATGATGATGTAATGTATAAAATGATATAGTTCTTGATTTAAAGATTATTCATTTATCTATTATATGTTGTTCCGCTGCGATATGTGAGATTCTAATATTGTTTCTGTTGTTTCTTCCTTCTTTCTTAAAGTCTTCTTCTACCTCTTCTTTTTAACTATAACAATTCGGTTTTCCGGCATTCGATTGCTTAGCAGTTGATACAATGGACGTATTAATGTCGATTTTTGGAAGTCGAAAATCTTGAGTCGTTACATGTGGTATCAGAGCATATGGTTAAGCGACAACCATGGCTCTGTTGGGAATTACTCATTAGAGATAGAGTCAGTAGTACTCTAGAATGAGGGTGAGTGTAATAATAGATATGAGCGCGTATTTGTTAGTGAATATGAAATTGTTTTGTATTGTGTTGACTTATCGGTTGATTGTTTATAGATTCTGGTCGGTGCAGTCTAGCTAACTGTATCGATATGGGTTTCTAAACTCTTAAATAAGATAAACCGACATGGTATGGTTTTAAATTGGGTAAATGAAATAATTTACCTCGATTATTGTGACGCCCCACCTCTATGCTCACAATAACAGAAAGTATTAAAAGAAATACTGTCTGTTATTACGAAGAATAAGGCTGGATAGGAGCGGCCATCCGTAGTTGGCCTTACACTAGTATTGGTTACCTCGATAGGAGTGGTATATAATTTTCATTTTCCATTGTTTCTTTATTTACTCCCATCGACATACCCAATTACCAGTATAAAACGAACTACGATGGTTCATAATAGTTTAGGACAATATATATAATAATAACACAAATACAAAAGAATGCGGAACACAGATAACAAAAAGTCTCATATATATAATAACTGATGTCAGTTACAATACAGTTGACACAATACATATGATACAACTACAACTGTCGACTCTGGAAGTTATATATACAGATACATTATCAACTAATGTACATGAATACATATCAACCTAATCAGTACACTGACTACTACAAAAAGACGCAGACCACTTCAAATGATAAGAAAAGTCTTCATAGCCCAAACAGCAACTCAAAGCAGGAAATCTACAACCTGAAATAACTCGGGTCTGACTCGAGTATTACATTCAAAGGAAAATAATACACGGGTCAGTCTAATTCAAACTTAGTTATTAATGCACAGAAGCAATAATAATCAATATCAAATAGACGGCAGTCACAGAAATCTCGTATATCCGACTCCTCGATAAGAGAATCGGATAACGACAGATATAACACTAAACAGTGTTAAACAACAAATCAGCTAATCCAAATCAACAACAAGATGAATAAAATGATTATCAATGAAGATAATTTAGAAAACATCAGAATTGCCTAAATGACAATTAATAACAAAATCATCAATTAATCCAAATCAAAATACGATTCAGAATATATTGAATTGGCGACATAAAACAATTTTTAGCAATAGAAAACATCAATTCTGATTGGCTGCAGTACACGCTAACGTGTACTGCCTCGCCAATACGGCATACGAAATACGCAACATATCAATGAATCAAGAACAAAAAAAATATCAATTAAAATTTGTCAATTCTGTATGGCTGCAGTACACGCACGCGTGCACTGCCTCGCCACAACAGAATATAAAGTGACCAAACTCCAAATATTAACAGCAAGTCGAAACTGCAAAGCCAAAACAAAATGCAAAGGTCAAGTCAGTGACTCAACGCAACTGCAAAGCAAAAATGCTATCAAGAAAGCAAGGCCAAAGAGTAAAATAATCAGACTGCACTTTTCAACTTAAACCAATAAGAGACCAAACAAACAAGTGCACATGTACACAATGCTTCACCAATGACTGATACGAGTATTATCAGATTAGTGATGCTCAAACCCAAGCCAATCTACAATGAACAAGTGGACAGAACCAATGCAATCCCTACATGAAACTGGAAATTCCAAAACTAACATCAGCCAAGTTCAAATAAACATCGGCAGCAAGCTCCAGATATAATGCAGCAGAGCATATATGTATATAACAAGCATGCTGCGTAGAAGAACAAAACTTAACGATGCCAAGACCAACAAAACTAGAGGCAACTAGCAGCTACACAGTAGCAAACAAAAGTATAGCCTCGATAATGAAAAGAAAGTGAAGATTCAATTATCAATGCTACTGCCTCAATAGTTATAGTGCAATAGGTCAAGGCATCAAGCATTCATAAAATATAAATTCAAACTGAATGACTTAAGTGGTAAAAGTGATATACACTATGCACAGTGAAACTCAAGTGTTCAATAATACAACTCGAAATCAACTTCACTTAAATAAGTAGATCATAATGCTCAAAGATAAGGCAATGCAGCAGCGACACAATAAAGTATATTTGCATATTGATTACGCAAACAAAAGTTGTAGTGGAAACTAACAATTTCCCAAGTGTATTTAAACATCACATATAAAAGAATAACAACTAGGCGCAAAGGCATAGCATCTGCACCATCAACCAGACTATATGCAAGCATGAAGTACAACAGACCCAAGACTGCAACAATTGACAAAGTCGAAAATCATCACAGGCGTCTAACAAAATCAAATGGCCGAAGCCAAAGCAATGACGAAGTCAAACATTTCAAAATGCAGATCAATTGAACTAGACAAAGCATAGTTCGAATCAAGTTAAATTACTCCAGTATAACATCAACTCAAATCAAAGACCGAAGTTCACAGCAGTTTTACAAGTGACAAAAGTCAACAAATTCTAATATGCACATGAAAATGAACTCAATACTCATAGGCAAGTTCGAACAATATCAAAAATCATGGAACGGCACGATGAAATCAAACCAGTCCCGGGTCGAAACAATCTCCATCATCGACCAACAACCAATTATACCAATAAAGTCAAATAACTTTCGAACTAGGATAAAGGAGATTTTTAAAGCATTTAATAGATGTAACGAATTCGATAGACATCATTAGAAAATTCATGAATCAAATGCCAAAAATCATCAACAACAAACATAATCGAACAATGCCGAGATAAATTAAACCACAAATCCAACGAACAGAATATAGGAATTCAAACCTTAATAAACTTGAGATTGAAGTAGATGTGAGTGAAAAGAATCACTCACCTTAGAAAGAAGCGACGACGAACTCGAGTCAAGCAGGAGGAGCCGCGAACGATTCAAGCTACTCGCGAGTACCCGCCGATCAACCAACAAGGGCGCGACCTCGAAGAATTTCGAAAGCCCTAATTTGGACAAGGAGGAATGAACGACAGCCATTTATTTTCTTCGTTCGATTTAGGGTTAGGCAAATGAAAATGGGGGAACGGTTTGAATGAATGCCAGAAAAAGAAACGGTAGTGGGTATCATCTCTTCATCAAAACAAATGGGCCAATTAAAATAGACAGGTATATTTATTTAAAGCCCGAATAACTTTTAACCATTTCTCAAAAGGATTTCAACCGATTAAAAACTCAATCGAGCAATAACTAGCATTTTAATCGTTTAATGATGATATTAAATCGATGCAAAAACCCCGGGTTGTTACAGACTCCCCTCCTTATAAAAATTGCGTCCTCGCAATTTTCATAATTAAAGTTGTTTATAACAATTATTTTTCTCGCATAAACTGGTTAAGCTAGAGAAATAAAGATCGAGAACACAAACACCAAAGAAATCTTTCAATTCCATAAAAGAAATTCACAAATTCTCAACAAAGTCTGATTACCAAATAAATAATCAGAAAACAGCAGAACTGAATAAATGCAACCATCAGCAATAATTAATTATCAACTAGAAAATTGAAATTCAGAAATCACAAAACAGCAATATCTAATTATCGATACGATAATTAGAAAACAACAAAATCTAATTATCAACAAAGATAATTAGAAAGCACAAATCACAATTCGCAAACTGCAAATATCTAGTTATCCAACAATTAACTAGAAAACACAAACCTCATAATCAGCAAACTCTAACTATTAACAGAGACAGATAGAAAGCAGCAATTCCATATGATCAACATAAACCCAAAATCAATTAGAGACTAGAAAATCTCAAAATCATCAAAACTAGCAAATATCCAATCATCAAAACGATAATTAAATCTCAAATAAACAAATATTTAATTATCAAAAACGATAATTAAATCTCAAATCAATAAATATTCGATTATCAAAGACGATAATCAAATCTCAAATCAACAAATATTCAATTATCAAAAGCGATAATTAAATCTCAAATCAACAAATATTCGATTATCAAAAACGATAATCAAATTTCAAATCAACAAATATTTAATTATCAAAAGCGATAATTAAATCTCAAATCAGCAAATATTTAATTATCAAAAGCGATAATCAAATTTCAAATCAACAAATATTCAATTATCAAAAGCGATAATTAAATCTCAAATCAGCAAATATTTAATTATCAAAAGCGATAATTAAATCTCAATCAGCAAATATTTAATTATCAAAAGCGATAATTAAATCTCAAATCAACAAATATTTAATTATCAAAAGCGATAATTAAATTTCCAAATCAACAAATATTTAATTATCAAAAGCGATAACTAAATCTCAAATATCTAATTATCACAAGCGATAATCAGAAACACAAATATTCAATTATCAAAAGTGATAATTAAATCTCAAATCAACAAATATTCGATTATTAAAAACGATAATCAAATCTCAAATCAACCAATATTTAATTATCAAAAGCGATAATTAAATCTCAAATCAACAAATATTCGATTATCAAAAACGATAATCAAATCTCAAATCAACCAATATTTAATTATCAAAAGCGATAATTAAATCTCAAATCAACAAATATTCAATTATCAAAAACGATAATCAAATCTCAAATCAACAAATATTCGATTATCAAAAACGATAATCAAATCTCAAATCAACAAATATTCAATTATCAAAAGCGATAATTAAATCTCAAATCAGCAAATATTTAATTATCAAAAGCGATAATCAAATTTCAAATCAACAAATATTCAATTATCAAAAGCGATAATTAAATCTCAAATCGGCAAATATTTAATTATCAAAAGCGATAATTAAATCTCAAATCAGCAAATATTTAATTATCAAAAGCGATAATTAAATCTCAAATCAACAAATATTTAATTATCAAAAGCGATAATTAAATTTCCAAATCAACAAATATTTAATTATCAAAAGCAATAATTAAATCTCAAATATCTAATTATCACAAGCGATAATCGGAAACACAAATATTCAATTATCAAAAGTGATAATTAAATCTCAAATCAACAAATATTCAATTATCAAAAACGATAATCAAATCTCAAATCAACCAATATTTAATTATCAAAAACAATAATTAAATCTCAAATCAACAAATATTCGATTATCAAAAATGATAATCAAATCTCAAATCAACCAATATTTAATTATCAAAAGCGATAATTAAATATCAAATCAACAAATATTCAATTATCAAAAACGATAATCAAATCTCAAATCAACAAATATTCGATTATCAAAAACAATAATCAAATCTCAAATCAACAAATATTCGATTATCAAAAACGATAATCAAATCTCATATCAACCAATATTTAATTATCAAAAGCGATAATTAAATCTCAAATATCTAATTATCACAAGCGATAATTAGAAACAACAAATATCCCATTATCAAAAACAATAATCAAAATCAACAAATATCTAATTATCACAAGCGATAATTAGAAACAACAAATATCCGATTATCCAAAAACGATAATCAGAATCACAAATATCTAATTATCACAAGCGATAATTAAAAACAACAAATATCCGATTATCAAAAACGATAATCAGAAACAACAAATATTTAATTATCAATAAGATAATTAAATCTCATAATAGCAAATATTTAATTACCGATACGATAATTAAATCTCATAACATCAAATATCTAATTACCTGCAGATAATTAGAAACAACAAATATCTAGAAATCAATTAAGAAGACTAGAAAATCAACATAAAAGGTTGGATCGATCCCATCAGATGGCGAGTTTTTAGTTCGCCGCACGTGCATCAACAAATGGCCGAAGCCTACCAAGTACTCAACATAATTTTGGCGCCCATCAGATTGACCCGAAGGTCCGCAGAGTGACCCGAAGGTCTAGTACTGGTATTTGACCCGAAGGTCCTCATATGACCCGAAGGTCCATCATAGTGGCTCGAAAGCACACGAAATCATCAAATATTTCAATTAACGAGTCCGAAATTAACCAAAATAGCAAATGCACATGTCCCATAACCACGAGTTTTACTAAATCGTTTAATTCTCTTCATCGTTTCCTTGAAAGTGTAAAATCATCAAAATCATCAAACAACAGATATTTCAATTAACGAGTCTGGAATTAACCAAAATAGCAAACGCACATGTCCCATACCACGTGTTTTACTAAATCGTTTGATTCTCTTCATCGTTTCCTTGAAAGTGCAAAATTGTGTATTTTGTAAAAATACACTTTACATTCTCAAACGGACAAGTCCGGAATTAAGCGAATCAGTAAAAGAAAGGGGTCATAATCCTCGATTTTGCTGAAACGTTTAAATCGCTTCCTCATTCTTTTGAAATCGCAAACTGTAAAATTCCTGAAAACAATTTTTATTTATTTTATAAAAATAACAATTCACGTTCTCAACTGTACAAGTCCGGAGTTAAGCGAATCAGTAAAAGAAAGGGGTCATAATCCTCGATTTTGCTGAAACGTTTAAATCGCTTCCTCATTCTTTTGAAAGCGCAAACTGTTAAAATTTTTATAAAACAATTTTCATTTTAAAACGATTTTCCAATCACGTGATTAAAGCAACAACATCATTAGCAATTTTGAAAAGGGAATTGCACTTCTCAAAACATCGTAAAACGAATCTCAAAATCAGCATTGCGGTATAACCGCTTGAAAATCCACTTTTTAAAATTTGACGGTTACTGAAGCCAAAGCGACAGTAATTTTTAAACATCAAAATCTCATCAAAATAATTTACATCAAAATGTAATATCAGTGAATTTTCATTCATCAAAAATGCCACAAAACACCGTGCTTCAAAAAATTAGCATTGGTGTAAAAATCCCGTTATAAAAATAATGGCAACAAAATACGTTTCATAACCAAGCATCGGTTCAATGTAAAATTAATGCAGTAACGTGCAATTCATATTTGCACGCACACTGCAATATACACAAAGAAATTACTCTATTATCTTCAATGAAGACAATTTAAAACAGCAAAAATCTAATCAACATGTGATTAGCATAAAAGAAAATCAGCAAAAATCTCAACAAGAATCACATAACTGCAATCGTTTCGAATCCTCAATTCGGATTCGAAATTCTCAAAGAAACAAAATAAACACAGCTATGTAAACAGCAAATGAAATTTATTTCAATTTCATATTTTGATTTTTAAATCAAAAAGATTATCAGTTGTACTCAGCGAAGACAGTTTCACTGTTTCCGCTGCGCACTCTGATAAACAGAACACAATTTAATCAAATCAACAAGACACAGTTTCACTTTTATTTTTAAATAAAGATATTTAAAATTTTCATCATAATTTCAAAACTTTAGTTTTGACTCAAAGCACAAATAAAACATCGACCAATAGATGTAACACATGTTCCATCCAAGTTATGTTTTATATTATGTCCATAAACCCCAAGCTCTGATACCAACTGTGACGCCCCACCTCTATGCTCACAATAACAAAGAGTATTAAAAGAAATACTGTCTGTTATTACGAAGAATAAGGCTGGATAAGAGCGGCCATCCATAGTTGGCCTTACACTAGTATTGGTTACCTCGATAGGAGTGGTATATATTTTTCATTTTCCATCGTTTCTTTATTTACTCCCATCGACATACCCAATTACCAGTATAAAACGAACTACGATGGTTCATAATAGTTTAGGACAATATATATAATAATAACACAGATACAAAAGAATGCGGAACACAGATAACAAAAAGTCTCATATATATAATAACTGATGTCAGTTACAATACAGTTGACACAATACATATGATACAACTACAACTATCGACTCTGGAAGTTATATATACAGATACATTATCAACTAATGTACATGAATACATATCAACCTAATCAGTACACTGACTACTACAAAAAGACGCAGACCACCTCAAATGATAAGAAAAGTCTTCATAGCCCAAACAGCAACTCAAAGCAGGAAATTTACAACCTGAAATAACTCGGGTCTGACCCGAGTATTACATTCAAAAGAAAATAATACACGGGTCAGTCTAATTCAAACTCAGTTATTAATGCACAGAAGCAATAATAATCAATACCAAATACATGACAGTCACAGAAATCTCGTATATCCGACTCCTCGATAAGAGAATCGGATAACGACAAATATAACACTAAACAGTGTTAAACAACAAATCAGCTAATCCAAATCACAACCAAGATGAATAAAATGATTATCAATGAAGATAATTTAGAAAACATCAGAATTGCCTAAACGACAATTAACAACAAAATCATCAATTAATCCAAATCAAAATACGATTCAGAATATATTGAATTGGCGACATAAAACAATTTTTAGCAATAGAAAACATCAATTAAAACATCAATTCTGATTGGCTGCAGTACACGCTAACGTGTACGGCCTCGCCAATACGGCATACGAAATACGCAACATATCAATGAATCAAGAACAAAAGAAATATCAATTAAAATCTATCAATTCTGTATGGCTGCAGTACACGCAAGCGTGCACTGCCTCGCCACAGCAGAATATAAAGTGACCAAACTCCAAATATTAACAGCAAGTCGAAATTGCAAAGCCAAAACAAAATGCAAAGGTCAAGTCAGTGACTCAACGCAACTGCAAAGCAAAAATGCTATCAAGAAAGCAAGGCCAAAGAGTAAAATAATCAGACTGCACTTTTCAACTTAAACCAATAAGAGACCAAACAAACAAGTGCACATGTACACAATGCTTCACCAATGACTGATACGAGTATTATCAGATTAGTGATGCTCAAACCCAAGCCAATCTACAATGAACAAGTGGACAGAACCAATGCAATCCCTACATGAAACTGGAAATTCCAAAACTAACATCAGCCAAGTTCAAATGAACATCGGCAGCAAGCTCCAGATATAATGCAGCAGAGAATATATGTATATAACAAGCATGCTGCGCAGAAGAACAAAACTTAACGATGCCAAGACCAACAAAACTAGAGGCAACTAGCAGCTACATAGTAGCAAACAAAAGTATAGCCTCGATAATGAAAAGAAAGTGAAGATTCAATTATCAATGCTACTGCCTCAATAGTTATAGTGCAACAGGTCAAGGCAGCAAGCATTCATAAAATATAAATTCAAACTGAATGACTTAAGTGGTAAAAGTGATATACACTATGCACAGTGAAACTCAAGTGTTCAATAATACAACTCGAAATCAACTTCACTTAAATAAGTAGATCATAATGCTCAAAGATAAGGCAATGCAGCAGCGACACAGCAAAGTATATTTGCATATTGATTAGGCAAACAAAAGTTGCAGTGGAAACTAACAATTTCCCAAGTGTATTTAAACATCACATATAAAAGAATAGCAAACAGGCGCAAAGGCATAGCATCTGCACCATCAACCAGACTATATGCAAGCATGAAGTACAACAGACCCAAGACTGCAACAATTGACAAAGTCGAAAATCATCACAGGCGTCTAACAAAATCAAATGGCCGAAGCCAAAGCAATGACGAAGTCAAACATTTCAAAATGTAGATCAATTGAACTAGACAAAGTGTGATATCCCGGGATTTCAGGGAAGTTTAAATGTGATAATCTCTTAAATTAGTCATTTAAAATTTGTAAAGTGTGTTGTTTTCAAACAATAATAATAATGTGATTATTTAATTATATATATATGTTGAGTTGATTTTAAATTGGATTTTTAAATTACATTTGAATTTGGTTTAAGAATTGAATTTAAAGAAATATATATATATCTTAAAATAAAAATAATAATATAGTATGGATTTAAAATATATGAATAAAAGTTTTTATTTAAAAATAAGGTTTGTTTTATATTATTCTCTTTAAAGAAATTTGTTTATAGAAATTTGGAAGAATATTTATTTAATAGGAATAAATACGAAAGCTTTTAAATTAGCATTTTAAAAACGAGTTTAAAATATTTTATATGAATCATAATTGGTTTATATTCTATTTTCTTTTTAAGATTGTATTTATAAAATTTAGAAAGTATTTATAAATTTATAAATGTATTTGTTTATTAGGAAATTTACAAATTAATTAGGAAAATTAATTTAAAAGCCTTTAAAATCATTTATAAATAATATAAAGTATAAATTAGGACAAGTGTTAAGTTATAAACATCTTTAAATAACATGTGTTAACATATTAATCAAAGTTGAGACAAGTGTCACAATTATTTCATTTTTCTTTTATTTTTATAAAATCCTAATTTAAACTTATAAAAGCACATATCTTCTTTACAATTCTTTTTTTTCTATCTTCATCTCTTATAGCAAGAAAAATGGCCAGATCTGAAATCAAACTCAATAAACATCTTCCTCAAATAACCTGTAATGCACTTCTTTTCAAATCTGAAAGCCTGTAACTCGTTCTTCAAATCTGCATTTCTTAAGCCTGAATATTCTTCCTCAAACCATAATCTCAAAACAAACCAGTTAACTCATTTTCCAAATCAAAGTATTTAGCCTGCCATTCATTTTCATCATCAAACCTGGAGCATGCAAAGTATTTTCTTCCTGGAAATCAAGCAGTCCATCTCTGCTCCAATCTGAGATAAATCTAGCAAGCTAACAGGAAATTTAAACAACAAGCATTCCAGTTTCTTTAACAAGAAATTCAAGTATTTAAAGATCAAAAGGCATCTCAGTTTAAAAAAAAGATTCAAAAAGCTTTTCAAATAAAATCTGGAAGTTCTGTTCCTGGTGAGTAACACTTTCTAAAAACTTAAGTATTCTATATAATCTGGTTGCATGCTTATCTCTGAAATAAGTTGTCTGTGAATATATTCTAAGTATATCTCTGTGCATGTATGTATATATAGGTTGGTGTGCATGTTTGTTAACTATGATATCTCTGTTTCCAGTTTCAAGCTCAGATTTGATTTAAATTTTGTATCTATTGACCTAGTCATTATCATGATTTAAATTATAAACAATAATTGATTGTTATATCATATATTAGAGATTAAAATTTTATTTAAGTTAAAATAAAATAAGAATTTCTCTGGAAAACTAAATAGAACAGGAAACTTGAATTTTGTTAAAAATTCGAACTTCTAAATCTATTGATTCAGATATATGATCTGAATCTTTGTTTGAAAACATGATTTTTAAGATTCGAATGATGATTTTTAGAAGTAGGTTGAGGGAGCAGTTCGTGGTTGATCAAAATAAGAGTTTTAGGTTGCCTCTGACGATCTAGTTCATCGGAGTGGTCGGAATTTTCTCTGGTGATAGAGGAGTAATAGGGGATTAAGAGAAAAATGTTGGATGGCCGTATAGATGACCGTGGCGATGGTGGTTGTTGATTTGAGTTTCTAAACCTAGTTTTACTGGGTTACAGTTTTTGCTTGGGTTTGATTTCCTCTGTTGATCGAGTTGCCTGAGGTTTTGGGTACTGGAAGATGGTGGGTTGACGAGGTCTTCGCCGGAGTTTCAAGGACGATGGTGGTCGGAGGAGTGAGTTCGAACGTTTTCCAGTTTGAAGTGTTGATCCAGTTTCTTGTTCCAGGTTTGGGCGTGATGTTCGATTTCGAATTCGAGTTGATGTCGAGGTTCTGATGATCGTATTTGGGTATGAAGGTGATCGATGACTTGGAGAGATCATCGGCGGTGATCGAAGTGGAGCGGTGTCATCGTGCACGTGCACGGTGATGATTTGGATACGGGTAGAGATTGGTTTTGGCAGAGAAGTGTACTCGAGTGATTCTCGAGTGATTCGAGCGTTTAACTCGAAGTAACGTGGGGTTGGACTCGAAGCAATTGTAGTATAGGCTCGAGTCAAATTACTGTGTTACAGGTTTTAAAACCTGTCAGATTTAAATTTAAAACTAAATTTTTAAATTGTAAAGAAGAGATTTAAACTAAGTTTAAATCAAAGTTCAATCTGGAATCTAATTTAGTTTGAATCTTAGTTTGGAATAATATAAGTTTTTAAATCTAAATTGTTTTAACTACTTTAAAATGGTTAAAGGTTTGAATTTTAAAATGAAGATTTAAATGTAAGTAGGTTTAAAAATCTAAAGTTAATCTGTAATCAAAGTTTAATCTGCATTCCAGTTTGAAATAAAAGAAAGTTTTCAAATTTAAATTGTTTAAAGTATATTTTAAAAAGGTTTGAATTTAAATAAATGGGTTCAAAAATCTTGTAAATTACTTTTATAAATGTTAAGTGTTTCTTTAACATTTGGATTAAAAAGATTTTGTAAATTTAATTTAAAATTGGTTAAAGTTAAATTTGTAATTCAAATTTAAATCTTTAATTTGAAATGAATTAAGGAAAGATTTTAAGGTAAAATGTTTAAAATCTTTTGTTAATAATAATTAAAGTTGTTATAAAGATTAGTACTTTAATTTAGAGATTAATTAAAGTTTAATGATTTAGGATTCATTAAATTAATAAGGTGATTAAAGGATAATTTAATAATTGAATTAATTAATGATTTGGGTTAATTAATTAAGATTATAAGTAAATTAGTTAAAGGTTAATTAATTTGGAATTAAGGATCATTTAATTAGATAAGTATAGATTATTAATAAATGATTAGGAATTAATTAATCAAGTAATTAAAGATTAATTAAGTAATTGATTAAGAAATTAGAAATTAATTAATTAGTAATTAAGAATTTATTTATTTGTAAATTAATAATGTTTGATTTAAGTTTAATTACTTAAATAAAGAATTGTTAATAATTAATGAGAGATCATTAATTAGAGATTATTAAATAATTAATTAATATGATTAATTTTGATAATTAATTAGATTAATTAATTAATAATAATCATTTATGAAATTGATTAAGTATAATTATTTAATGGAAGTAATTAAGATATTAATTACTCATTGTAATTAATTAAGTTTCTTTTGATTAGTTAAGTTAATTAATTAAGTTTAATTAATTTAAGATAATCATTTAATGATTTGTGAAGTAATTACTAAATGTAATTTAATGAAGATTAATTACTTAGGAAAGTAATTAGTGGATAATTACTGATGTAATTAATAAAGTAATTAAGGGTAGTTAATTACTTAATGGAAATTAATCAAGGGATTAATTAAGAAATTAATTAAGGAATAATTAATTTATTTTAAGAAGTAATTAAGGTTAGTTAATTACTGAATGTGGTTAATCAATAGTGATTAATAATTATGGTTTAATTAAAGATTAATTACTCAATGTAATTAATTTAAATAAAGTAATTAATGATAAAATGTAATTAAGGATCATTAATTTATATAATTAATGATGTAATTAAGAATTGATTAATTAAGTAATAATTATAAATGAAGTGATTAATTAATGTAATTAATTAAGGAGTAATGTAATTAATTATAGTTAATTAATAAATGAAGTAATTAAAGGTTAATTACTATAAGTGGTTAAGAATAATTAATTTGTATAATTAATTTAATACTAATTACTTGAATGTAATTAAATAATTAATCAAGGATGATTAATTAAATTGAATAATTGGATGATGATTGATTAATTGATTGATAATTAATTAATAATGATTTAAGCAGGATT
Organism: Allium fistulosum; assembly: GCA_030737815.1. Classification (NCBI taxonomy): domain Eukaryota; kingdom Viridiplantae; phylum Streptophyta; class Magnoliopsida; order Asparagales; family Amaryllidaceae; genus Allium; species Allium fistulosum. Next base: position 745,145,153 of record CM060902.1, read on the forward strand.
TATAGATGTAGTAATTAATTTAATTTACTTTAAATTAATTAAAGATGAAATAATTAATTTAATTCATTTTAAATTAATTGTAGATGGTGATAAATAAATCATTGCTTATGAATAGATGATATTGTGTACCTTGAATGGTTTGAAATCTCAGATATGAGATAATTGATACTGTATGATTTGGATGCTTTGGTTGCATAGTGATGATGATATGGATTATCTGCTTATAATGATAAGGTTGATTATCTATTGTGAATCTGTGAATTATCTATCTGTGTGTAAATAGATAATAGAATTGAATTGTTTTAACTTTAAAACAACTTGCCCTTAAAAGATACGTTTTGGATTTCGATGAGACCGGGATCGGGTTTCCGTATACCGGATTTCCAGGTCTGGAGACCCGAATACCACATCGATCCAAATTAACGATAGGTCGTGAATCAAGTGAAGATGAAGATTCAGAGTGCAAGGGTTATTGTCGTTAACTCTGAGGGTGATTCCAAAACGAGTGTAACGAGATAATGCCTTCGGTTTCGTTCGAACCCGGAACGAACTTGTATGGATTGAATGCTTTCAGCACATCGTCAGGTGGACGATGAGCATTCTAAGATAGATGTGTTCTGTTTAAAGGTAATCGTGACCTCAAGCCTCACAAACCGGGAATGGCTAAAACAGGGGAGGTGCAGCAAGGTTAGTGGGTAGCACCCAAGTAGGACAAGATTACCTCTGTCTAGATGTCCCTTTCTATTTTCGACTTAGTGGTGCGGTTGCTGATCCCAACCGTGAGGTATCTTGTGCGGGAATTATCCAGTAAGGGATGTTCCGGCCTTGTGTTGCAGGGGATTGGGAGTGATCCTCGGTACGGTGATCTAGGCCACGTACTGTGACGGGCGGTACCCCGGTAGCCCTGCCATTGTATGGAATCCAAACTCCAATAAGTGCCGTACGTATTAGTTGTGCCCAACTATGTTGGAATGTGAGATGTAAGCATTTCAGCTATTTCTGTATTTTACTTGAAAACCCTAGACCCTATTATAATATAACTGGATTTCCTATCAAATGTTTTGGTTAGCGTAAGGTAAAAACTTTTCCATGTTTATGTGTGGGAAGTCTTACGTGATACCTTTGTTTTCAAAAGGTTTTGAAGTTAAACAATTTTAACCCGTTTACTCACACCAGACCCATGTCTGACCCAAGTGTTTATTTTCTGTTTTATTAAACTCTTGGGTACTCAAATTTTTACGAGTAGCCAAGGGATTCAGGTTTAGTTTTGACGAATATTCTGGAGGAGCAATGGAGCAGGAGGCTTCGGCGTTCGTAGATATAGTATTCCGCTGTGTTGATATCTGTGATAGTGTCTTGTCTTGTATTTGAGTTGTAATGTCTAGACAGATGTTTATAACTGTCTAGTAAGTGATGTATAAGTTGTGTACTCTGATTATGTAAAGACTATGTATTAGTTATGTGATATATTTTAATTTGTTCCGTTTCCGCTGTGAGATTCTGATGTGTTGTTTCTTTCTTTCTCTTCTTTTCTATTTTCTACCCCTTTCTTTCTTATTAGCGATGCGACTTTCTATGGAGAGAAAGTCGTGGTCGTTACATATGGTATCAGAGCTTAGGCTGGCGATAACCTTGGCTCTGGTGGGAATTTTGAGAGTATTAATAGATATGAGCGCGTATTTGTTAGTGAATATAAAATTGTTTTATATTGTGTTGATTGGTTTATTGAGTAGTTTATGGATTCTGGTCGATGTGTGGGACGCCACAACATTGATAGGGATCTCTAAACACTTGTATAGAACAATTCGACACAATATTGTTTTAAAGAGGTAAATGAAATAATTTTACCCAGAAATAATTTCTATATATAAAAGTATCATTTTAAATATATAAATATATATTTCTACCTATTTGTTGGGTTACCTGTTCGGGTTTTCCAATATAAATTATAAAGGTAGATAAGGTGGTAGTAAGAGTAACACGACTACCAATAGTTAGAATTTGAGTGTTGAGGTTGGAAGTGTATTTGTCGAGACTGTAAACCTAATACCGTCTCGAGTAAGTTTTGCTATGGTAAAGGATTTCATCGATCTCCGAAGGAAACTGTAATGGTTCGGAGTTTATCTTTGAAGTTTGGATGAGTAAGGTTGGATCTGTCGGTTTAACAAGAAGCGAGTGATGGTACCTTGATACCTCAGGTAATAGTAGCTGTATGATGAGATAAAGTGACGATGGATGTTCCCGAAGATGTTTTCTTTGGAACAAGATTAAGGAAGTGTGTATGCTTCGGTGTTGTGGCTAAGTTCAGCATGGTGTTTCTGTTTGGTTTGGAGTTCGAGTTTCTCGAAGATCTTTGGAGTATGAAGTCCTTGGCATCAGTATCAGCAGTGCAGCTCGGAGTATTCTGTGATGGCAGGAAGTTTTTTGGATGAGCAGTTTTTCTGGAAGTGAAGTTCAGAAGCAGCAAAGAGGATCCATTTCTTCGATAAATTGGATAAATAAGTGTAAACTGTTCTGATTGGTAAAGAGAGAACAGTCTGTTTGGAATTAGGATGGGTTGATCGCAAAAGTGACTTGCGATTGTTTGAGTATTCTCTTGGGTTGTCAGAATTTTTCCGGATGTCTTCAGAGAAGTCAGGAGTTGTCCGCATCTGAAGGTTGAGTTTTCTTATCGACTGGATTCCATGAGTGATACCGATGGTTCAGTCTAGTGGAAGGATGTTTCCTAGAGATGGATTTGGTGAAGCAGCTCAAGTTTTGCTGGAATATCTGAGTTTTATTTATGGATCAGTGAACCTTATTTTTAGAAGTGAGTTGTCCAGTCTGTGCTTGTGTTCTACCTCAGATCAGAGTTGAGCAGCGAAAGCAGTTTGGAGTGTATCTCTGGATGGGAGAAGTAAGTTTGGAATCTACTGATGTTGTGAAGTAGAGTTATGTTTGGATCTCGTCTGTGTTCTGATTTGGATAAGTATTTGGACTTCTGAATTGAATTGTCAGTTTGGATAACTGGAATTCATTATGTTTTACGTATCTCTGAGGGAGTACGTATTTGATCTATCTCTGGTTGTAGAATCAGCAGTTCTGGAAGTTTGGTAGTTGAGTCAGACTCGTCTGTAGTCTGATATTCTGTTTAGTTCTGTAGATCTAGATGAGTAAGAGATCTATAGCTTAATAGTTTAGATTGTTTGTAGAGCGAGTATCCCGGTATATATATATACTTGGGGAAACTCGAGGAATTTTATCTAGAATTTAGTCTAGATAGTTAGAATTGTTTGATTGGATGATTTGGTTGCTATGGTTGCTAGCATATGGATGATAGTAGATGCTTGTGTTTTGAATTTAAAATCTTTAATGAGATTATTAAATTACCTTTGTTTAAATTTCGGGGACGAAATTATTTTAAGGGGGAAGGAATGTGATATCCCGGGATTTCAGGGAAGTTTAAATGTGATAATCTCTTAAATTAGTCATTTAAAATTTGTAAAGTGTGTTGTTTTCAAACAATAATAATAATGTGATTATTTAATTATATATATATGTTGAGTTGATTTTAAATTGGATTTTTAAATTACATTTGAATTTGGTTTAAGAATTGAATTTAAAGAAATATATATATATCTTAAAATAAAAATAATAATATAGTATGGATTTAAAATATATGAATAAAAGTTTTTATTTAAAAATAAGGTTTGTTTTATATTATTCTCTTTAAAGAAATTTGTTTATAGAAATTTGGAAGAATATTTATTTAATAGGAATAAATACGAAAGCTTTTAAATTAGCATTTTAAAAACGAGTTTAAAATATTTTATATGAATCATAATTGGTTTATATTCTATTTTCTTTTTAAGATTGTATTTATAAAATTTAGAAAGTATTTATAAATTTATAAATGTATTTGTTTATTAGGAAATTTACAAATTAATTAGGAAAATTAATTTAAAAGCCTTTAAAATCATTTATAAATAATATAAAGTATAAATTAGGACAAGTGTTAAGTTATAAACATCTTTAAATAACATGTGTTAACATATTAATCAAAGTTGAGACAAGTGTCACAATTATTTCATTTTTCTTTTATTTTTATAAAATCCTAATTTAAACTTATAAAAGCACATATCTTCTTTACAATTCTTTTTTTTCTATCTTCATCTCTTATAGCAAGAAAAATGGCCAGATCTGAAATCAAACTCAATAAACATCTTCCTCAAATAACCTGTAATGCACTTCTTTTCAAATCTGAAAGCCTGTAACTCGTTCTTCAAATCTGCATTTCTTAAGCCTGAATATTCTTCCTCAAACCATAATCTCAAAACAAACCAGTTAACTCATTTTCCAAATCAAAGTATTTAGCCTGCCATTCATTTTCATCATCAAACCTGGAGCATGCAAAGTATTTTCTTCCTGGAAATCAAGCAGTCCATCTCTGCTCCAATCTGAGATAAATCTAGCAAGCTAACAGGAAATTTAAACAACAAGCATTCCAGTTTCTTTAACAAGAAATTCAAGTATTTAAAGATCAAAAGGCATCTCAGTTTAAAAAAAAGATTCAAAAAGCTTTTCAAATAAAATCTGGAAGCTCTGTTCCTGGTGAGTAACACTTTCTAAAAACTTAAGTATTCTATATAATCTGGTTGCATGCTTATCTCTGAAATAAGTTGTCTGTGAATATATTCTAAGTATATCTCTGTGCATGTATGTATATATAGGTTGGTGTGCATGTTTGTTAACTATGATATCTCTGTTTCCAGTTTCAAGCTCAGATTTGATTTAAATTTTGTATCTATTGACCTAGTCATTATCATGATTTAAATTATAAACAATAATTGATTGTTATATCATATATTAGAGATTAAAATTTTATTTAAGTTAAAATAAAATAAGAATTTCTCTGGAAAACTAAATAGAACAGGAAACTTGAATTTTGTTAAAAATTCGAACTTCTAAATCTATTGATTCAGATATATGATCTGAATCTTTGTTTGAAAACATGATTTTTAAGATTCGAATGATGATTTTTAGAAGTAGGTTGAGGGAGCAGTTCGTGGTTGATCAAAATAAGAGTTTTAGGTTGCCTCTGACGATCTAGTTCATCGGAGTGGTCGGAATTTTCTCTGGTGATAGAGGAGTAATAGGGGATTAAGAGAAAAATGTTGGATGGCCGTATAGATGACCGTGGCGATGGTGGTTGTTGATTTGAGTTTCTAAACCTAGTTTTACTGGGTTACAGTTTTTGCTTGGGTTTGATTTCCTCTGTTGATCGAGTTGCCTGAGGTTTTGGGTACTGGAAGATGGTGGGTTGACGAGGTCTTCGCCGGAGTTTCAAGGACGATGGTGGTCGGAGGAGTGAGTTCGAACGTTTTCCAGTTTGAAGTGTTGATCCAGTTTCTTGTTCCAGGTTTGGGCGTGATGTTCGATTTCGAATTCGAGTTGATGTCGAGGTTCTGATGATCGTATTTGGGTATGAAGGTGATCGATGACTTGGAGAGATCATCGGCGGTGATCGAAGTGGAGCGGTGTCATCGTGCACGTGCACGGTGATGATTTGGATACGGGTAGAGATTGGTTTTGGCAGAGAAGTGTACTCGAGTGATTCTCGAGTGATTCGAGCGTTTAACTCGAAGTAACGTGGGGTTGGACTCGAAGCAATTGTAGTATAGGCTCGAGTCAAATTACTGTGTTACAGGTTTTAAAACCTGTCAGATTTAAATTTAAAACTAAATTTTTAAATTGTAAAGAAGAGATTTAAACTAAGTTTAAATCAAAGTTCAATCTGGAATCTAATTTAGTTTGAATCTTAGTTTGGAATAATATAAGTTTTTAAATCTAAATTGTTTTAACTACTTTAAAATGGTTAAAGGTTTGAATTTTAAAATGAAGATTTAAATGTAAGTAGGTTTAAAAATCTAAAGTTAATCTGTAATCAAAGTTTAATCTGCATTCCAGTTTGAAATAAAAGAAAGTTTTCAAATTTAAATTGTTTAAAGTATATTTTAAAAAGGTTTGAATTTAAATAAATGGGTTCAAAAATCTTGTAAATTACTTTTATAAATGTTAAGTGTTTCTTTAACATTTGGATTAAAAAGATTTTGTAAATTTAATTTAAAATTGGTTAAAGTTAAATTTGTAATTCAAATTTAAATCTTTAATTTGAAATGAATTAAGGAAAGATTTTAAGGTAAAATGTTTAAAATCTTTTGTTAATAATAATTAAAGTTGTTATAAAGATTAGTACTTTAATTTAGAGATTAATTAAAGTTTAATGATTTAGGATTCATTAAATTAATAAGGTGATTAAAGGATAATTTAATAATTGAATTAATTAATGATTTGGGTTAATTAATTAAGATTATAAGTAAATTAGTTAAAGGTTAATTAATTTGGAATTAAGGATCATTTAATTAGATAAGTATAGATTATTAATAAATGATTAGGAATTAATTAATCAAGTAATTAAAGATTAATTAAGTAATTGATTAAGAAATTAGAAATTAATTAATTAGTAATTAAGAATTTATTTATTTGTAAATTAATAATGTTTGATTTAAGTTTAATTACTTAAATAAAGAATTGTTAATAATTAATGAGAGATCATTAATTAGAGATTTTTAAATAATTAATTAATATGATTAATTTTGATAATTAATTAGATTAATTAATTAATAATAATCATTTATGAAATTGATTAAGTATAATTATTTAATGGAAGTAATTAAGATATTAATTACTCATTGTAATTAATTAAGTTTCTTTTGATTAGTTAAGTTAATTAATTAAGTTTAATTAATTTAAGATAATCATTTAATGATTTGTGAAGTAATTACTAAATGTAATTTAATGAAGATTAATTACTTAGGAAAGTAATTAGTGGATAATTACTGATGTAATTAATAAAGTAATTAAGGGTAGTTAATTACTTAATGGAAATTAATCAAGGGATTAATTAAGAAATTAATTAAGGAATAATTAATTTATTTTAAGAAGTAATTAAGGTTAGTTAATTACTGAATGTGGTTAATCAATAGTGATTAATAATTATGGTTTAATTAAAGATTAATTACTCAATGTAATTAATTTAAATAAAGTAATTAATGATAAAATGTAATTAAGGATCATTAATTTATATAATTAATGATGTAATTAAGAATTGATTAATTAAGTAATAATTATAAATGAAGTGATTAATTAATGTAATTAATTAAGGAGTAATGTAATTAATTATAGTTAATTAATAAATGAAGTAATTAAAGGTTAATTACTATAAGTGGTTAAGAATAATTAATTTGTATAATTAATTTAATACTAATTACTTGAATGTAATTAAATAATTAATCAAGGATGATTAATTAAATTGAATAATTGGATGATGATTGATTAATTGATTGATAATTAATTAATAATGATTTAAGCAGGATTTATAGATGTAGTAATTAATTTAATTTACTTTAAATTAATTAAAGATGAAATAATTAATTTAATTCATTTTAAATTAATTGTAGATGGTGATAAATAAATCATTGCTTATGAATAGATGATATTGTGTACCTTGAATGGTTTGAAATCTCAGATATGAGATAATTGATACTGTATGATTTGGATGCTTTGGTTGCATAGTGATGATGATATGGATTATCTGCTTATAATGATAAGGTTGATTATCTATTGTGAATCTGTGAATTATCTATCTGTGTGTAAATAGATAATAGAATTGAATTGTTTTAACTTTAAAACAACTTGCCCTTAAAAGATACGTTTTGGATTTCGATGAGACCGGGATCGGGTTTCCGTATACCGGATTTCCAGGTCTGGAGACCCGAATACCACATCGATCCAAATTAACGATAGGTCGTGAATCAAGTGAAGATGAAGATTCAGAGTGCAAGGGTTATTGTCGTTAACTCTGAGGGTGATTCCAAAACGAGTGTAACGAGATAATGCCTTCGGTTTCGTTCGAACCCGGAACGAACTTGTATGGATTGAATGCTTTCAGCACATCGTCAGGTGGACGATGAGCATTCTAAGATAGATGTGTTCTGTTTAAAGGTAATCGTGACCTCAAGCCTCACAAACCGGGAATGGCTAAAACAGGGGAGGTGCAGCAAGGTTAGTGGGTAGCACCCAAGTAGGACAAGATTACCTCTGTCTAGATGTCCCTTTCTATTTTCGACTTAGTGGTGCGGTTGCTGATCCCAACCGTGAGGTATCTTGTGCGGGAATTATCCAGTAAGGGATGTTCCGGCCTTGTGTTGCAGGGGATTGGGAGTGATCCTCGGTACGGTGATCTAGGCCACGTACTGTGACGGGCGGTACCCCGGTAGCCCTGCCATTGTATGGAATCCAAACTCCAATAAGTGCCGTACGTATTAGTTGTGCCCAACTATGTTGGAATGTGAGATGTAAGCATTTCAGCTATTTCTGTATTTTACTTGAAAACCCTAGACCCTATTATAATATAACTGGATTTCCTATCAAATGTTTTGGTTAGCGTAAGGTAAAAACTTTTCCATGTTTATGTGTGGGAAGTCTTACGTGATACCTTTGTTTTCAAAAGGTTTTGAAGTTAAACAATTTTAACCCGTTTACTCACACCAGACCCATGTCTGACCCAAGTGTTTATTTTCTGTTTTATTAAACTCTTGGGTACTCAAATTTTTACGAGTAGCCAAGGGATTCAGGTTTAGTTTTGACGAATATTCTGGAGGAGCAATGGAGCAGGAGGCTTCGGCGTTCGTAGATATAGTATTCCGCTGTGTTGATATCTGTGATAGTGTCTTGTCTTGTATTTGAGTTGTAATGTCTAGACAGATGTTTATAACTGTCTAGTAAGTGATGTATAAGTTGTGTACTCTGATTATGTAAAGACTATGTATTAGTTATGTGATATATTTTAATTTGTTCCGTTTCCGCTGTGAGATTCTGATGTGTTGTTTCTTTCTTTCTCTTCTTTTCTATTTTCTACCCCTTTCTTTCTTATTAGCGATGCGACTTTCTATGGAGAGAAAGTCGTGGTCGTTACACAAAGCATAGTTCGAATCAAGTGAAATTACTCCAGTATAACATCAACTCAAATCAAAGACCGAAGTTCACAGCAGTTTTACAAGTGACAAAAGTCAACAAATTCTAAAATGCACATGAAAATGAACTCAATACTCATAGGCAAGTTCGAACAATATCAAAAATCATGGAACGACACGATGAAATCAAACCAGTCCTGGGTCGAAACAATCTCCATCATCGACCAACAACCAATTATACCAATAAAGTCAAATAACTTTCGAACTAGGATAAAGGAGATTTTTAAAGCATTTAATAGATGTAACGAATTCGACAGACATCATCAGAAAATTCACGAATCAAATGCCAAAAATCATCAACAACGAACAAAATCGAACAATGCCGAGATAAATTAAACCACAAATCCAACGAACAGAATATAGGAATTCAAACCTTAATAAACTTGAGATTGAAGCAGATGTGAGTGAAAAGAATCACTCACCTTAGAACGAAGCGACAACGAACTCGAGTCAAGCAGGAGGAGCCGCGAATGATCCAAGCCACTCGCGAGTACCCGCCGATCGACCAACAAGGGCGCGACCTCGAAGAATTTTGAAAGCCCTAATTTGGACAAGGAGGAATGAACGGTAGCCATTTATTTTCTTCGTTCGATTTAGGGTTAGGCAAATGAAAATGGGGGAACGATTTGAATGAATGCCAGAAAAAGAAACGGTAGTGGGTATCATCTCTTCATCAAAACAAATGGGCCAATTAAAATAGACAGGTATATTTATTTAAAGCCCAAATAACTTTTAACCATTTCTCAAAAGGATTTCAACCGATTAAAAACTCAATCGAGCAATAACTAGCATTTTAATCGTTTAATGACGATATTAAATCGATGCAAAAACCCCGGGTTGTTACAATTATATTTTGTATATAAAGGAAATAATTTTTCAGAATTATTAAAGTGTATATAAAATTGAATTGTTTGGTTGTTGAAAATGTAAAAATATATAAGTCAATAAAAGATGTTATATTATTATAAATCTGAGTAAGATAAATAAATTTGGAATGATCTTATGTAAGTGAAATGGAATAGTGAAATTATATGAGAAAAGGATTTATAAATGTGGTTTATAAATGTGATTTATAAATAAAAGGAAACTTTAAAAGAATATTAAGCACTGAGTTCACTACTGTTACTAGGAAATAATAAGGGTGATGACTGCAGCATCTTCAGTATCATTTTCAAGTTTCTGTGTGATGGATTTGCTACCATAATAAATTGAAAAATTGAAGTTTTGTTGTGATAAACAAATTTAATTTAAAAATCCAAATTGAAATTGATGAATATAAGTGAAATGAGTTTTGAACTTATAATATGAGATAATAAATTCAGCTTTGGTAAAGTTAAATAAATTAAATCAGATTTGAATTGGATTAGATAAGTGATTGTAATATGAATTTGGAATATTAAATAAATAAGTTGTATAACTTATAAAATGAGTGAATGTAAGCAAAACCAATTGTAAAAGAAATGGTTAAACAAGTTTTGTTAACCAAAATAAAATTTGATTTTGATTAAGTAATGAAATTTGACTTTGGTAAAAGTTAAATAGAATTTACTTTAGAATAAAATGTTGTGATGGAACATAACTTAAGTAATGTTGAATGAAGTTGATTTTGGTATCGAAGTAAAAAAAATAATGAAGTGAATTAAATGAATGTGAACTTGAGTTATATAAATGAAATTCAACTTTATTTGTAAAATGAATTAACAATTGAATTAATAAATGGATTGAATGTTAATCAATCTAATGTAAATGAATTGATATGGAATAATGGATATAAGTGTTAGTTCATTAAAAGCTAATAAATTGGAAATTCAATGAAAGCCAATTTAATATTAAACCAATTGGAATTAAAAATGTTGAACCAAATTGAATGTGAAGTAAAGTAAATTGAATGAATTTGGTTATGTTGATTATGATTTGGTTGTTAGATGATTGTTAGTTGATTGTATAGAAATTCATATGTAATTGAATTAATCAAATGGAAAGCTAACGTATGAAAGCTATGTAATTGAATTTAAATTGAAAGCGAACCGACTTGAATTTAAATTAGTGAATGTAAACTAATTGAAAATGAATAATTGAATGTCGTTGTATATGAATTGGTTGTAAACAATTACAAGTAATGTCGAAATCATATAAGTTGCTTATAAACCTTTTTTAGTATGCATTTCTTTTAATATGCATGTGTTGTAGTTGTTTAAAAGAGTAAAATGTTAATAACTTTATATATATATGTCACTTACATATTTAAATTGAGTAAGTACAGGTGCCGTGGCTGCCGTTCGGCTGGTTGGGTCGCGCTAAAATGCTTAATAAATAATTGCTTTGCTTAAAAATGCTAAAAAGGTATGCCTACGCAATAAAAATAGGAAATATGAACTGTTTTTCTGCTTTTCCGACCGTGTGGGTCGATGTATATATATTTATGTCTATTGTGATCCTACTACGATTGAATCGCGCAAAGGAGGCTATGGCGAATTTTTCTGAAAATTTGAGGCGTTAGAAAATTTTGAAAAAAATTGAAAATTTTTTTGTTAACGAAAAGTTGATTTCTAAATTGTAATAAAACGTAGGAATTGAACTAGAAAATGGAAACCATTGTTTTGGTTGAAGTAAAGGTTTTGGAAAAGGTGAATATAAAAATTTTCACTAAGTGAATTTTTGAAAAGTTAACGAATTTGGGGCATTTTTCTTACTTTGCAATTTCGAGGACGAAATTCTTTTAAGGGGGGAAGATTGTAACGACCCAGAATTTCTATCATTTGAAATTCATATATTTAATTGATTTTAAATATTAACAAGTGAAATTTGTAAGTTGAATAAATTTAATTTCAAATATAGTGATTTAATTGGATAATTAAATCGACAATTTAATATTTGAAATTGCGTAAATAATTGAAATCCGAATTAAATGTGTATAAAAATGATTTATAAAGTTATATTAAATCATATTGGAGTTAGAATGATGTTATAGAACTTTTAAATTTGAATTAAAAGTCAAATTGTGATAATTGAATATTTTAATATTTAATTGACGAGTAAAAATAGTCAGTTTTCAAACAGTATCGGATTTCGACGAAACTAGTTTCATCGGATCCGTAATGTGAAATTATTGTAAGATTTCAAATTTCGTGTCAATCGGATTTATGATTTGTCCGGGGCAAGCTGAAACGCATAGAAATCGTTTTAATCGATTTAATTTTAATTTGATCGTTTATCTCCGTAACTCGCACATATGACCGAATTAGCTTCCGAAACACGTTCCATTGTGTTCGGAATGAGGGTAAAACCTTATGGACGCCTAGCGGCAAGTGTGATTTGGAGTTCGTTTGTAAATGCTTGTTTTAATTGGATTTAATAATAAAATAATAGGTTATACGTATATATATACGTTTAGAGGGCCGAATCCCTAGTTGTTTCCAGAGCCGCCGCACGTTTCATTCAATGGCTGACATTTCTTCACTTTCTCCCTAAATCCCTCTCAATCCGTCAACTTTCAAACGAAGTCATCAACTGGAAAGATGGAGAGCACCTCGACATCTACCCATACAACGGCGGAGATCGAAATCGGAGCTGCGTGGTGGCCGCGATTGGGCCGTGTAGATCGGGCGTTCACACGCGTATCGCACAAGGAGATAGCGACCGGATTTCGCCGTACTTGGGCTGAAGGTGGAGCTAGAGCCGGCGCTCATGGTGGAACCCTCTGATCGAGCCATCGGCGAACGTAGTGGTCGCGGTCTCTGGGGTTTTGGGGCAGCTATTTGGGTTCGATGTTGGCTGTAGTTCGCGTGCATTTATGGAAGTAGACAAGTGCGGCCGTGATTGTCTCTCCAGTACGAACGGCCTAGATCGAATTTAGGTTAAAAAAAATTAAATAGAAATTGTAAATTAATATATATATATATATATTAAATTGTGTAATGTTTAAAACTATGTAACTTTTTGATACAAGGTCGAAAATTGACGAAACGAATTGCGTTGGAACCATTTTGTCGAGCACTACGCAATGGAGCTGGATTGGGATTGATTGGAGCTAGTGATAATTTTGAGTAAAATTAAACGTGCGTTTAATTTTATTTGAAATAAAATACTACAACTATTATTGGAAGCAAGGTGAGAACTTCTCACTCAATCGAATTGTGTTTCGATTTAAATTTTAAATAGTTAGATTTAAAATTGTTGATAGTGTTGATTGTGTGATTGGATTGATGGTTGTTATCTATTGTGTTGAAATAGACCCTATACGCCGCATATTAAGCGGAGGTTATTATATTAAAAACATATACCGCGATATTCCACCTTGAAGTGGAATTGGTATTATATATGTATTTGGAGTTGATTTCCCGCATTATATAGCGGATGAGACCCTATTGCGCCGTATAATAGCGGATAGTATTTTATAAATCCCATATACCGCGATATTCCACCTCGAAGTGGAATTGGTATTGTGCTAACATCTGTGGATGCAGGGAAATAGGTTGGAGGGATCCAACTGGATTCCTCAAACATTTGAAATTTATTTCATATGTTGTGTGTTGATTATTTATAATCTCTGTGGGATTATCTTTGTGCTTGAAATTATTGAAGGCTACGGTTTGGCCGAATATATTTTTGGTATCCTTGGATACCGAAAATAAATAAAAATTGGATTTTTAAAATTCAAGTTGAAAGTTTATTTTAAAACTTATTTTTGAGAATTGGATAAATTAAAAAGGAGTTTTAAAAAGATAAAAGTCTTATTTTTGAACTATATTGAATTAAATTTCAAATTTTCGGAAAAAGGGCTTAATAAATGGATTTCGAAAATATTATTTATAAGTTGAAAAATTTATTTAAAAATTTGGATTTTTAAATATATTTGAAGAGATAAAGAAATTTATTTAAAAAGGAAATGATTTTGTAAATTCATTGGAAATTTATACGTAGAAATTTATCTGACTTTAAATTAATCAGATAATTAAATTGATCCTATCTATGGATGTTTGGATTTTATTGGGTGTTGAATTGTTTGATATCCCAAATATGTGATGTTTTGTGATATATCCCGATTTGTGTTGTCATCTATAAATTGTTTATCTGTGATATATATATCCGTGGTCTGTGAATAAAAGATAAGCGTTATAATTTATACCGCTTATCAAATATATTGTTATAACCCCTGGACTACACCATACACTTAAGTCATAGATTTTTAACAATTCTAAAGATTAAATTTTTGAGTCAAAAATAGTTTTGGAATTGGAATTGAAAGTTTTTGAAAATGAGATTCAAAAAAATAAGAGTTATTTTAAATAACTTAATAAAATCGAAATTTAAAATCATTTGATATAAATTTTGAATTCAATACTTGAAATTGAATTCAATGATTTGGGAACTATGGTCTAAAAGATTTTACAAGTGTAAAAGGTGTTTATATGGATTTTTAACCATTTAAAATATGGTTTTGGAAATTTAAATTTATATTCAAGTTTTGTACTTGGATGGCTTTAACCTGTGTAATTGTAACCAGTTTTTCCCAAAATAAAAACTATCTGTTTTCAAATAATAATAGCTTTCATAAAGTGAAAAGATTTCCAATTTGTATCGAAACATTTCAAGTTGAAATGAAATTGTGAATAGTTTGGAAAAACTATGAATTAACCTTTGTGACGATGATTAAAGCTTTATTTTGAAATCAAAGAAGATTTTAAAAGGTGTATCCTTTATATTATAAAAGACTTGAATTGTGAATAGTTTTGAAAGCTATAAGTTAAATCTTGATTTAAAGATTTAATGGGTTAATCCAATTGAAATGGGAAATGATTTGGGGAATCTGTGAATGAATCTTTGTGAAACTGGGTGAACTTTGTGAAGTAAATCTTTTTGTTTAAAGATTTAAAAATGGTAATTTGTTTAAACCATTTAAAGGAAAGGATTTGGGTAATAAGTTGTGACTTAATTGAAATCCCTATATCCATATGTTTTAAATATTGTGCTCACTATTCGGTTTAACCGGGAAAGGACCTTTGTGTCACATAACCCATTCTGAATAAGTGATATGACGATATGGATCGCATTGAAGACCGGTGGTGAAGACCGGGTATTTGTGAAAACGATAGATTACCTATCGATTGTCTCTGCACCATTAGCTACGGTATAGAGATTTCCTTTGTGATGGGAAGTTCGATCGGGATTGTGAATACCCGGATTGCAAGGGTTTCTACGGAAGTGCCTTCGGTTCTGTTCGAACCCGGAATAGACTTGTATGGTTACATGTTTGACATTACATTTTGAGATATAAAGCTAATTTCTTTCAAATACATTTCTGTTGGTGGCGGAGAATTTATTCTCTTAGCTTAACACCCTTCTCTGAGACGTACGAGCTCAGAGGTTATGTAGTTGAAGGTTATCAGTGATATACTCCCAATTTGGTAGTGTGACATGCTGAGTGTTGCTGTGTGATGATTATTTATTGATCATTTGTTGATCAAAGCGTGGCTTTGTGAAAAAGCATAGCTCTATGGACGAGACCTCTTCGGACCTCATAACCCGGAAATGGTCGAAACAGGAATGATGCGGCAAGGTTATGAGGGTCGCTCCCTTTAGGGTATGTCATTTTCTTCTGGAAAAGGGTGGTATCAGGTATGGAGCCCTAGTATTTAACCTATGTGGTTGCTCCAATCTCATTTACTCTGTGTGATTATTTCTTTGTGATCGAGGCGCCTCGGATAAAGGTCCCAAAGGACTGGGGGTGGCATATTCGTGTAGTAGTTACCTAGTGTAAGTGGTAACCCGGCCTTGTGTTGGCAGAGAGCTGGTTGACTCTCAGGACGTCCCGCCAGAGGTGATCCCATGTGGCAGTAGGAAGTTCCTTAGCCTGACCATTTGTTGGAAAATTCAAAGAAACAATACGAACCTTGTATGGTTTTAGTTGTAGAACCTGCCATTTACTTATGGTGGTCACCACTAGATGGTCGCTATAGTATGCATAGTTCGAAATGTCTATGCTGGCTAAGATTAATATTATACTTTTGAAATGTTTTCCACTATGCACTAATAATAATAATCTAATGATTTTGCGTAGTAAACATGTTCGACTATCATAAGGAGAAATCTTCTCCAATTCTGCGTTTGCATTGTGTGTGTGGCGGGAGGCCTTATGGTAGTTTCATTTTCCAAAAGCATTGCAGATGTCTTTTACTTCCTTTGTTGTTGTTTTTTTAAAGATAAAAACTGTTTTAGTTCTCACACCAGTCCCATGACTGACCTGGAGTTTATTGTTCCTTTCCTAAACTCTGGGTGCCAATAATTTTCCACACGGGCAGCCTAGAGTCAGGTTGTCAGGTCATTCTAGATTTCAGGAGATTTTGGAGCTCAAGTGGCAAGCTGGATGGCGAGACGTAGCATTTGTATATGATATTATTATTCCGTTGTGTATTCTGTATAAGGACAAGTTTGTATAACTGTCCGTTGATGTATTGTGTGTATATTGACTCTTATGATGATGTAATGTATAAAATGATATAGTTCTTGATTTAAAGATTATTCATTTATCTATTATATGTTGTTCCGCTGCGATATGTGAGATTCTGATATTGTTTCTATTGTTTCTTCCTTCTTTCTTTCTGTCTTCTTCTACCTCTTTTTTTAACCATAACAATTCGGTTTTCCGGCATTCGATTGCTCGGCAGTTGATACAGTGGACGTATTAATGTCGATTTTCGGAAGTCGAAAATCTTGAGTCGTTACATCAATGGTTCTCATAAATATTATAAGAACCTTTTCTTGATATCCACGTCTATATTGGGTATGAAGTTTATAGTTTTGGAAAAGAATAGTCGAATTATTGTTCTAATCAGCAAACATGAACTGTGAAAGTGCCAACAAATAGTAAAAATTTAATTATATAGAACGAGTGTTACAGTTCGCGGTTTGCGCGTGAGTTGTTCTACAAATTGTATATGTTTTAAAACACTCAAAAATATAATTTTCAGAAATATTTAGTTGTATTTTGCGTTGAACTCATGCATAGTTTGTTTGAATTTTTATTTTTAAGTTTCAGTATCTATTTTTTTTTGAATTTATATTTTGTTATTAGTTAATAAAGAAAGAATTTGTAAAGGAATTTCATTTTTTATATCCTAATTTAAAGTGACATCAAGATTTGATTATATTTGAGCGTTCTGAATTTATAAAAAAACCTATTTATCAGGTCCTATTTTCAAGTGATATTAATGTTTATTAATATTTGTAAAGTCACGTGTTAAATTTGTAAAGTTGGTTTATTTGTTAGATCCAATTTTTAAGGTATTTTGTAACATATATAGATGAACGTTAAATTATATATAAATAAAAGTTATTTTCGGAAGTTTGCAGTCAGACCAAAAGCATGCGCTTCAAAGCCAACTATTATTAAAGGTATATACACAATTTTGTAAATATTTATGAACAGACTTATTTCTTTTGTCACACATAAATAATCTGGGGCAGTTGAATTTGTGATAAAGTGATTACCCTTTTTCATAAAACCAACGTAGCTTCCGTAGATAAATGAACTAACCTCAGGCTGAAAGTGCAGTTCAATTTCACCATTATTTTTAGACGCGTTCTTCTGACTCCACAATCGTCTATGACCATATCATCTCCTTTGTTATCATTACTAACAAAAGAACATACACAAACACCAAATACCCCGTATCTTTATCTAATTAGCTAGTATAACCACTCATCTTCGTCCCAATGTAAAACCAAATCTTCGTTGTATCGCGTAGCGCTGTTCGACCGCTACGCTTTTTCAATATATCGTTATTAAATAGTAAATTCGTTTTAAACCCCACTATATTCCGCTGCACTTGCTAAGTTAATGCTTTTAATCACCTGCTTTAACAACAGTAATATAAAACGGTTGATTTGATTAGTTCTCTTTTGAATAAAACGACAAAGTTAAGGTAATGATCTAATTTTAAGTCATTAGTGTTTAATATAAGTTAAAAATTTATTGTAGTCAACAATTTTAGATTGCATAAATCATGAACTTTTTCGGTATTGTTATCTAAGATTAAACAATATTTTTTTTTCTACACAAATGATGTGAGAAAGAGAATGATATTAACTTAAAATATTTGGTTTTATATCTGATGAAGATTTTGCACCTCTATTATTTTTCACTATATTCTCAGTATAACTTTTTATATCTCCACCACTGTGAAACCGCAAAATGCTTTAACTGCACAGATTCACAAATGTGAATATCTCATAACTGAAAATGATTTTGGAGGTGGACGCGGATATGACACTATCACTATCCGCATTCAAAAGTATTCATTGACAGAACTAAATTCAATTTCATTTATAAACCTTTACTTATTATTGTTTAGCATGAAATCCATAAATTTTACAAGTCTATAAAAAATCTCATATGTATTTCATAAATTAGCTAATTTTTTAAATAAGTTAGTATACCTTGTTTTATGCATTTGATATTCATGAATATTTCTTGCTCTAGGTTGAAAAATACACTGCATATATATTGGATACTGTTATCCGCAACTACACAAAAGTGTTACGGATCTGATAGTAACTTCAATAATGTTACTAAACTAGTCAGAAATAGTCACAGCAGAGAAATGTTTATAATTTTCACAATTAAATTGCAAAAACAACAACAGAATAAAGTGTGACAAATTTTAATAAATACAGGTACGGCACAGAACCGTACTAAACTGTTGCAATTGAATTTATATGAAATTCAGAGAAGTCCTAGTCGTCCGAGTCCAGAGAATATCTGTTTCCTTGAAATAATATTTCCGTCTTATATGCACCGAAGGATTTGAGCAATTTGTCTCCCAGGATGAAACGGACCAGCCCCAATATGCTGTGCGTGCAGACGGAGCGACGACAAACTGAAGGAATTATTGAACTGTGAATAGAGCTCCGGGAAGAGGAACAGAAGGAAGAAATGAATTAAGTTATTAATCTCATTTTGCGGGCCCCTATATATAGGCTGGAGGAGGTTCCTATTCGGAGCGGTCGTGACTGTTGGAAAGGTTGCGACCCTTTTTAACCGACAGACGCGCGCGCACAAGCGCAACGTTCTAATTTTGAAGTTCAAAATTAGCCGTTTCAGCGCAGCAGGCCTATGTGGCAGACAGAGGCCCATCTAATCACGAGACCTCAAGAGCCCCAAGGCCCAATCTTTGACATTTTAATATTAATATGAAGGCCCAAAGCCCACATGCCCAAAGCCTACATTGCCACATCTCAAGTCTTCATGTCTCCTTCTTCCTTTGTTTTGATTTAGTATATTAGGTTATAGTATATATGGTGGATTTGGCATAGATATTCCACTATGTGGGACATTGTTTCCACACAATACACACAATACCCAAAATCTCTCTCTTCCCTAACCATTTCCTCATTCATTTTTCTAACAATCCCCATATGAATGAGTAGTTGTTCATAGTTTCACGAGACATTTATTGGATCGGTTTAAAGTAGCACATGTGCCTTGAACATTCTTAGTGATTACCTATTTGAATTACGGGCGAATTAGTAGACTTAGAATGTCCTTGAACTGTAAGCCTTTTGTGTAATTCTAAAATAGATAGCACATGATAAATGTTTCTTATAATCCTTCGTTCTCTGTTTGTGTTCATTTTGACCTTGAACACCTGCCTGGTCTCATAAGTGCTTAAAGAATTTGGTCTTATAATTCTCTTTGAAGCAGCGCCTTCGCACTTACGTAGGTGATTCTGTAAGGGGTATTCATAATTCCTCAAGTACAAACATCATTAAAAGTATCAATACTTATCCTATTTTCCATCAAATAATGCACTAACTTTATCATAGGAATGGTTTGTGTGTAACAGTGCCGTCAAGTTTCTCTTAAACTTAGTTGTCCCTTTGAACCTAGATCTTGGGATCTCTAGTCAACTAGGTGGGGTTTCCATTTAAAAAAAAAACTTTTATTCTATGGGCCTTAACCCCATTCCCATCGATAAGGTTTGAACTTTCTCTCTTGGCAAGCCTTTTGTTAGTGGATCCACTATGTTATCTTTAGACCTTATGTAGTCTATAGTGATAACTCCATTAGAGAGAAGTTGTCTTATTATTTTATGTCTACGACGAATATGCCTAGATTTACCATTGTATAGTATACTATTAGCTCTTCCAATTGCTGATTGACTATCACAATGTATACATATTGGAGGCACATGTTTGCTCCAATTTGGAATATCTTCCAAGAAACTTCGAAGCCAGTCTTCTTCTTCTGCGGTCTTATCTAGTGCAATAAACTCTGATTCCATCGTAGATCTAGCTATACAAGTCTGTTTGGATGATTTCCATGATATTGCTCCATTTCCTAATGTGAACACATATCCACTTGTAGACTTTGTATCTTGTGATCCAGTTATCCAATTGGCATCACTGTTTCCTTCCACTGTTGAAGGATAGTTTGTATATTGTAGACCATAGTTCTGCGTATACTTTAGGTATCCTAGAACTCTGATTATCGCTTTCCAATGATGTTTACCAGGATTGCTGGTAAATCTACTCAGTTTACTTACAGTGCATGCGATATCTGGCCTAGTGCAGTTCATAACATACATGATACTTCTTAGTATACGAGAGTATTCAAGCTGGTAGATATCATCACCAGTGTTCTTTACCCAATTTTGGTTCATATCTACTGGTGATTTTGCAATAGTTATATTATATTGCTTGAACTTTTCAAGTATCTTACCGATGTAATGTGATTGGGATAATGCATATCCCTGTGGTGTACTCAAAATTTTGACACCCAATATCACATCAGCCAGTCCTAGGTCTTTCATATCGAATCTAGAGGATAACATATTCTTTGTAGATGTTATTATGGCCTTGTTATTGCCTAGGATTAGTAAGTCATCAACATAAAGACAAATAATGACATATCCAACATGTGTGTGTTTTATGTAGACACATTTATCTGCTTCATTTATTGTGAATCCATTTGATAACATAGTTTCATCAAATTTCCCATGCCATTGTTTTGGAGCTTGTTTAAGGCCATAGAGCAACTTTACTAATTTGCATACTTTATTCTCATTTTCAGAGCTAAGAAACCCTTCAGGTTGCTTCATATATATTTCTTCCTCTAGCTCACCATTCAAAAATGCAGTTTTTACATCCATTTGATGTATTTCTAAATCAAGTATGGATGCGATTGCAATAAGCATCCAAATTGATGTTATCCTCGTCACTGGTGATTATGTATCAAAATAGTCCAGGTCTTCCTTTTGTCTGAATCCTTGGACTACAAGACGAGCTTTGTACTTGTCTATTGAACCATCAGGTTTCAATTTCTTTTTAAATATCCATTTATTACCTAAGGTCTTGCATCCTTGATGTAAATCAACTAACTCCCAGGTATGGTTAGCCATAATGGATTCAATCTCATTGTTAATAGCTTCTTTCTAGTAAGGGGCATCGCTGGAGGACATAGCTTGTTTGTATGTCAAAGGATCATCTTCTAACATAAAAGTGTAGAAGTCTGGTCCAAAGGTCCTAGAGGTCCTTGACCTTTTGCTCCATCTTGGTTCCTCCACTTATTGATCAGCACTAGTTTGCCAAAGTTTATTTTGTTCAATATTCTCAAGAGAATCAGTAAATTCATCTTCTCTTGGTCTCTTTTGAGTATCATTGTCAGTACCCTGTTTTAAAGGGAATATATGTTCGAAAAATCTTGCATTTCTCGATTCAATGATGGTATTTTCATGAATATCATCAATTTCAGATTTGTGTACTAGAAATCGATAAGCGACACTGTTTTGTGCATATCCAATGAATACACAGTCGATTGTTTTTGGTCCAATTTTGACCTTCTTTGGTTTAGGTACCTCTACTTTAGCAAGACACCCCCACACTTTTAAGTATTTGTAGGATGCCGGTCTATTTTTCCAAAGTTCGTGAGGAGACTTGGATGTTTTCTTTCGTGGTATTTTATTTAAAATATGGTTTGCCGAAAGAATAACTTCTCCCCAAAAGTTATCTGGCAAGCCAGAACTGATTAATAAAACATTCATCATTTCTTTAAGAGTTCTATTTTTCCGTTAGGCTATACCGTTGGATTGAGGTGAATATGGTGCTGTAGTTTGGTGTATAATGCTGTGCTCAGCGCAGAATTCCTCAAAAGGAAATTCATATTCTCCTCCTCTATCACTTCTTAAAGCTTTAATTTTCCTGTTGAGTTGATTCTCAACTTCTGCTTTATACTGTTTAAACATGTCGAATACTTCATCCTTGCTTCTAAGGAGATACACATAGCAGTACCTAGTACAATCATCAATAAACGTAATGAAATACCTTTTTCCACCTCTAGTTTGACACATTTTCAAATCACATACATTAGTGTGTATAAGGTCTAGAGGTTCAGTTTCTCATTCAACATGATGAAACGAGGTTCTTGTCAATTTTGCTTCTACACAAATTTGACATTTATAGTTGGAGTCTATGTTACATTTTGGTATACATTCTAGATTAATCATTTTTCGCAGTGTATCGAAATTCACATGCCCTGTTCTAGAATGTCATATGCTAGAAGAGTCAACAATATAAGCAGAAGATTCACTTTTATTCATATCAGTGTTTGGTACAATAGTTGTTACATTAGCTTTGAATAAACCATCACATACATATCATCTTCCTACATACACTCCATTCTTTGATAGTACAAACTTATCGGCTACAGAGGTTAATTTGAAACCATGCTTCCTAAGCAAGGACCCTGATATCATATTCTTGCGGATTTCTGGAACGTGAAGAACATCACTCAAAGTAAGCTCTTTTCCAGAAGTTAGTTTCAGCACAACTTTTCCTTTGCCTTTGACCTTTGATGCAGATGAATTGCCCATGAAATGTTGTTCATCATCAGTTGCAGTTTTATAAGTTGTAAACATCTACTTATTAGCACATATGTGTCGAGTGGCACCTGTGTCTACAAACCATTCCTTTGAATTACCAATAAGGTTGCATTCTGATATTACTGCACATAAATCCATATCAGAAATGCAATATGTAACTTCGGCCGTATTTGCTTATGATTTCTTCTTTTTGGGAGCGCGACATTCGGTTGCTTTATGCCCCTTCTTTCCACAGTTATGGCAAGAACCCTGAAATTTCTTCTTCGACTTCTTAGGCGCATTCTCACGTTTTCTCTTATTAGGTTTGTCTGACTCAACAACATTTGCTTTGGCAGCCATATTCTGAGAGATCTTTTTCTCAGAATTTCTATTATCTTCCTCAATTCGTAGACGAACTATGAGTTCTTCCATTGTCATTTTCTTACGCTTATGCTTAAGATAAATTTTGAAGTCCTTCCATGATGGAGGAAGTTTCTCAACGGTTGCGGCAACTTGGAAAGATTCGCTAAGCGTCATCCCTTCATCTTGCAGTTGACGGATGATCAGTTGTAGTTCTTAAGTCTGGTTGATCACAGTCTTTGAATCTACCATTTTGAAGTCGAGAAAGTTGCCAGCGGTGAATTTCTTCATGCCTGCATCTTCAGTTTTGTACTTTTTTTCCAAGGCCGTCCAGAGTTCCTTGGATGTTGCAACAGTACAATAGACATTGTAGAGGCTATTATCCAGTCCATTCAGAATATAGTTTTTACACATAAAGTCTGAATTTTTCCAAACATTTGCGGCCTCCACTTTGATTGCATCGGGTTCGAGTTCGCCAACTTCAGGAGCATCTTCGGTAAGAAACCTGGCGAGGCCTAATGTTGTTAGATAAAACAACATCTTCTGTTGCCAACGCTTGAAGTCCATCCCGTTGAACTTTTCTGGCCTTTCTCTCCATGAGACAGTGTCTTTGTCGGAACCAGAGGCGCCGGTTGAGCGTTTGTCACCGTCTATGTTGGTGCAGCATTATTGTTGTTGCTATTTTGAGACATCGTCGTCTACAACAATCAATATTGTTTCAAGAATGTTATCCGCAACTACACAAAAGTGTTACGAATCTGATAGTAACTTCAATAATGTTACTAAACTAGTCAGAAATAGTCATAGCAGAGAAATGTTAATAATTTTCACAATTAAATTGCAAAAATAGCAACAGAATAAAGTATGACAAATTTTAATAAATACTGGTACGGCACAGAACCGTACTAAACTGTTGCAATTGAATTTTGTATGAAATTCAGAGAAGTACCTAGTCGTTCGAGTCTAGAGAATATCTGTTTCCTTGAAATAATATTGCCCCCTTATATGCACCGAAGAATTTGAGCAATTTGTTTCTCAGGATGAAACGGACCGGCCCCAATATGCTGTGCGTGCAGACGAAGCGACGACGAACTGCGACCCTTTTTAACCGACAGACACGAGACCCCAAGAGCCCAAGGCCCAATCTTTGACATTTTAATATTAATATGAAGACCCAAAGCCCACATGTCAAATGCCTACATTGCCACATCTCAAGTCTTCATGTCTCCTTCTTCTTTTGTTTTGATTTAGTATATTATGTTATAGTATATATGGTGGATTTGACACAAATATTCCACTATTTAGGACATTGTTTCCACACAATACACACATACCCAAAATCTCTCTCTTCCCTAACCACTTCCTCATTCATTTTTCTAACAGATACTCCATCACGTTAACTCTACAACATGGTTTTTCCTGTTAAGGCTGCAGAAATGACTTTGTACGCATTTTTGCATTGTGCCAAAGACAAAGAAGAATATTACTGACCATATCTCATATGAATCAAAATATTTTGCCACATGTATTGGAGCACACCATGGTGTACATCGCAAGCTAAATAAGTAAAAGCAAGTTCAGTTGTATTCATTTTACCTATTATCAGTGGAAAGTGAAAGATTTGTCACAATATAACAGCAATAGTTTTTACAGTTTGGATGAATCTAAATATCTGAGTTCAAAGATTCAAGTTAAATTTAAAAGCCAATCATTACTACACTAGTACAATCGCACAATGATGGGATAACTAACCGTTTAATTATATATATATATAATCGTGCATATTGCCTATATTTTATTAGTTTTCGTTAAATACAGAATGATAATATGTTTGACAAAAGAACATTTGTATTATTAGAGAAAAATATATTAAAAATGTACAATAAAGGACAATTAACTATGACAATATATGTGTGTATGTTTACATGTGAGAGAGAATACATACTTAATATGATGATTACTTCAACCACACATATTACCAGATCAGATGTACTATTTTATAATTTATACCATTTTGTGCCGAAATAACTATAACACTAAACAAAATCAAAACAATAAACAAACATAATACAGATAACACTCCAATTAGTTTACACAGGTTGTATAATGCATAAAAGAATTTTAACAGTATTACCAAACATATCACTGTCATGACAGCATTGTAGCATACTCAAATTGCAATGGAAAAGTCAAATTGAAGGAGGCAGTAAATTTAGGTAAGCAAGGATGTGAATAATTTAACAATAAAGTAGAATAAATCGTCAGTTAACAATTTTTATCAATTAAAGATTTCCCACTTTTGCTACTTGCTAGCCAAAATGCATGCAATAGTTAGCTACATCAAAAAAGTAATTATAAGCAATATTTAGCTAACACAAATTCTTAATCCTTCATTTCAATAGTTGTGATAACCTTTTCCACCAGAAATAACCATCAAATATAATTAAATCTAATATTGTTGAAGATCCAAAATTTTAAAAGAAGAAAATGATCACGGATTCTACCATGTACTATTTAGTACTTGCAGCAATGTTTTATAAGTACACATATAACTTTTATGCATGTTATACCTTGATGGCATACATCATTTTCCAAAAGAACTTCCAGTTAGCCCTCTTGGTCCTTCAGGTTATGAACATTCCTCCTCTTGTTGCTGCATACATCATTACTAGTATCTGGTCCACCTCTTTTCTTCCCAATTGGGCCATGGCTATTAGATTTCTCATCAACATCAATAATATCAACTCCTTCCATATCTTTAACATTATCGATGTCGTATAATCTTGATTCTGGAGTAGTATTATGTAAGTTGTCATTCCCAAGGTCATGCATAAGTTTCCGGATGATAGAAAGCTTCAAAGAAGCCTCGGAAGGAACGAACCAATTCGCAGTAAGAAAGCTAGACCACTTGCTGATCTTAAACGGGTTAAAACTAAGGGGAGCTTCATGAAGAAACATTTCTATGTATTGTAGTAGGAAAAGGCCGCAGTCAAATGCGTTCTCTTATTGTGGCAACTCAAGAGAAAGAAATCTCAAGTCAGAAAACTTAAAAGTACAATCCTCAGTTGCTTCACCACGTCTTTCTTTCCATTCCTCCAATAGGTAGCTTTGAATGATACCCTTCAGACCACTATGTTTTCCCCTTATGGAATCAAGATGCAGTATACAGGGAACTTTTGGAGAGTCTTTAACTTCATCATCTCTTGAAATGCACACTTCTCCTGGGTGACATACAATAAGCAAACTCCAATGAAGATTGAAGTTAACAGGTATAAAAATATAGTCCTTCTCGAATATGTTAACTTTTTGTGTCCATTTGCGAACACGTAAAAATGCTGCTTTGTCCACTGATCGACCGCCTGAGTTGTCTAGATCAGCTAGCTTACGGAAGAAGAAACAGTTGAAGAAGTGGTACCTGTGCATCTCACTTACTGAAACTTTAGTCTTCAAATATGTGATGTAGAAATCAATGATAGTGTCATTGACAAAGGTGTCTGGTTCTAATAGTTCAATGTCTTTTCTACTTATTGTAATAGCATCAGGATCTCCCTTTGGGTATACGAAATCTTCGAATGAGTGTGGGATGTCGGTGAAGTCGTATGTTGAAAACAAGTCTTTTTGCACCAATATGCAAGCTTCCCCTGTCTCATGATCCCCATAAGAAGGAATGTTCCACACAAGTTGGTATTTTTCTGCTAGACATTTTATTTTCTGCTCTTGATCCAACCAATTCGTACCAGTAACGGAAAATATCAGTTCTGTAAAACCAAGAGTTTCATGGATTTCATCTTTACTTGCATTAGGTGATCTAGAGTACCGAAACTTAACAAGAGCAGCACTGACACTTTCATTCCATTGAGATTCAATACATAGTATATCAGCAACTGCACACACTACAACAATATCTGCATTTGTATCTGAACATTTAACTCGAACAGAATCAGAAGTGAACACTAACTGTGATTCTTCACAAAATTTGTTGTCGTTAAAGATGAAATCAGGGGAAATTAACAGTATATCGGAGACTGGGTTAGTAATAGGATCTTCTTTGACGAGCATCTCTGAGTCAAATTCATTTAACTCTGCAGAACTTGATGAAGATGCCATAATTTCGTTATACGTGCATTTTTCAGAAGTGGTAACCTTTTTCCCAGGAGAATTTGTCATAGAAGCTCCAGGAATACTGTTGTGGTTTTGCATAAGATCAGATTTAGGACTAGAATAATTATTTTCGTTAAATTCCAACTGCACTTTATGGTTTGTCTCATTCATATATGATTGTACTTCCAGGTCCTCCGAACTGAAATCGTTCTCTGTCATATCGTTGCTTTTTGAATCCGAACCTGCCATTATGAACCCAAAATCCAGATTAATCAACGAAATTTCTAATGATTTCGGGAAATCAAAGGGCGAGATCCGTTCAAATTGGGGAGATTCGTTCAAATTGGGGATAACTATAATTCTAGGGTTCCTCCGTTCATGCTTCCTGAGATTGTCGTACAAGAGTATTCTTCAAGGGTAAGCATTTAGTAATGGTCTTTATTGGCCTTTTTCTTAATCATTTCAGCACACTTTCCCAAAGTTTAAGCATTTCTGTTTCCCCTATTTTTGTAACTTCGGCCTCGCTTAGCACATTGTATTAATTCGATTTGAAATTATGTTAAACGTGTCTTAAAAAATAAAACAATTTCAAAATACGCTACTGTGAATTTTTCAAACACGATCTTCTATAACATAGCTAAAAAAAGCGCGTGTCTATGAACAATACAAGGTTAATTAAATAAGTTAGAAAAACTCTTTTTTTGGAGAAGGTGTAAAAACACCACATTTTTTATGGAAGGAAAAACCCCTTCATTGGAAAATCATGAATAATTTTCAATATTAATAAAACTTTGCTTTTTGTTTGGCTGAAGAGCAACGTGAACTAGAATCTACTTTTAAGCATACTAGTTTCTTTTTTTTATGAATGCTTTATTTCATGGGATAGTTTGGCTCACATCCCTGTTAAGTTTCAAAATAGAGAAAACATACTCCCCAAACTAAATTTATGTTTCTAGTCCCTGTTTTCAAATCCGCCTGCACCAAAAGACCCAAATACCCTTTACGTTTTTAGCATTTCAAACGTGTATAACTTTCTGTAAAAACATCAGATCAGCATACCGTTTTCACCAAAAAATCATAAATTTTATGATTTTTAAAATGAGATCCATGTCGATACCAAAAAATCATATTTGCAGTAAGGCTGCAATTATTTCATATATTTGTAGAGAATTCTGCAATTTTTGAACATCATTGATTTTTCTTCAAATGTCAGCAGTTATTTCATATAGTTGCAGACTTTTATGCAATTATATAGAATAATTGCAGACTTTTATGCAATTATATGTAATAATTGCAGACCTCTCTGCTATTATTCCATAGAATTGCCGACTTTTCTGCAATTATTCGGTATACTTACCATTTTCTGCAATTATATGAAATAATCATCAATTTTTCTTCAAATATCAGCAATTATTCCATATAATTGTAGACTTTTATGCAATTATATAGAATAATTACATATTTTTCTTCAATTATTCTATATAAGTGCATACTTTTATGCAATTATATCGAATAATTGCAGAAAACTCTGCAATTATTCCAAGTAATCATAGAAAAGTGCAACTATACAATATAATTGCAGACTTTTCTACAATTATTGCATATAATTGCTGAATTATCTACAATCGTACTATATAATTGCATACTTTTCTGCAATTATTGCATATAATTGCTGAATTGTCTACAATCATACCATATAAATTGCAGAATAATTTGTCCTGCCTTTGTTTACACATATACACAATGCCACTCATTAGAAAGATAATAAAATTTGTGATTTACTAGTGAAAACGGTTTGTTAATCCATCGTTTCTACAAAAAGTTATTGCATTTTAAAGATTGATAATTAATGGGGTGCAAAATTTAATTATGGATGTGAGAATAACATCCACATAAGAAGAATCAACGTTCAGCAATGTAGCAGCGGGGTATTTTAGGGAAGAAAATTGCAGTATTTGAAAATGCTAACAATGTATTAGCATTGTCCTTCAGCCTAATTATCTTTTAAAGTTTGTCCTTCAGCCTAAAAATAAAACTTATTGTCCTTCAGTCAAAAATTTTATGAAAATGTGTCCTTGTGCCTATTTTCCACAATTATTAATTGATATTAATCGATACACCATTGCTAATATGAATAAATTGTTGAGAAAAAATTAAATTAAAAAATTACATTAAATAAGGATTTATATTGGATTAGTAGGACAATAAACATGATAAATACAAGACATAATATAGAACCAGAAGAAAGAAAATTACAGTAAATAATTACCACACAAATTCATATCAGTTACCTTTCTTTTTTATAATTCTTTATTTATTTTATGAATTATCTTTTTCCAAAAAGATATTTTTCTACTTCAAAAATGAATATTTTAGTTAAAAAATTGATAACTAAAAGATGACTCAATATCGAGCTATTTGGACAAAGTCTGTGAGTAATAGTTTATAACTTTTTTCAAAAAACTTAAATATCTGAAAAATGTAAGAAAAAGTGGTTTCATGTTTTTTCATTATTATTATTTTCTGCAAAAGTAGAGTTAGAAATATAAAAAATTTGATGATTCCATCATACATGATTGAGTTTCGAAAACTTCTGGATAGATATGCTACATCTGAACTGTTTTGGTTCAAAAATCTCTTTCTATTTGCTCTAGAATAATCATGAAATTCTCTGAAAGAGATAC
This sequence comes from Allium fistulosum, assembly GCA_030737815.1. NCBI lineage: Eukaryota > Viridiplantae > Streptophyta > Magnoliopsida > Asparagales > Amaryllidaceae > Allium > Allium fistulosum. Next base: position 745,175,228 of record CM060902.1, read on the forward strand.
GGGGTTATCCTTTAGGTGTGTGTATATAAATACAGTGAGTATTGAAATTAGTCAAAATTTGTTTTATGATTTAAACAATGAGGTGAATTGATTAAAAAATATCTATATGTGCATACACTAGAAAATTCATTTTTAGAAATACACACACAGAAAGATATGTATGTATGTGTGTGTAATCATTTGTTTTCTCTTGAAAATCTATATTCTTATTTAAGTACAAACTATTTATATATATATATATATATATATAATTAGAATCATGTTAAAGTTATATCTCAATTTTCTTCATATTACTCTGTAAATTATCACATCAAACATTTTTTTGATGAAAGAGCGATACTCAATTTCAGTAGAGCACTTTCATTATTAGTATATTAAAATGAATAATAAAAAACTATCAATAAGTTCAATGGGTGACTACACATGATAATGGTAGAATGAATAAGAGAAGAGATCATCGCCTATATGATCGACCGGATACATAGCAAAGATAATAATTATATAAAAGTATAGATGAGCGTGGTGTGTGCTAAATGAGTAATAAATCTCAATCAAAGCATGCAAATGAACTATAGTGGTGAAATATCTAAACATAGATAATAAGGAACATAGGGTGAGAAGTGCACTGTTGACTATGAAATATAGTAGAGGAAAAGAGTGAAATGCTCTGTTGAAAGTTGCAGGTTGTTGCATGAGGAATGGAAACATGCGTGATAAACGAGGAATGAACCAAAGTGACTCATAAGCGGACATGGAATGAGCCAAACCTTAACGAATCTACCTGCTGCTTTTCACGTAGGAGGAGAGAAAGACAACCATGTGATGGAGTGTTGCACGTAATCTGATCTAGATGAGATCTCCAATCTGTATAACCTCTATATGCTTTTGTCCATAGTGAAATATGCAGATAATAAAATATATATATAATAATAAAGTAATTTCTATATGAATTGTGGAATAGTCATTGGTTTCATCCATTCCTTAGACTCCAACATGTAAAAGAAAAAATTATGTATAAATATTCCTTAAACAAACAATTATAATTGAATCTAAAATTGGTCCAATATTCGTGTGGGGATGATAGCCACTATAATGTCAAGGTCAAAAATAACAAGTAATTTATTAGCCATATGTTGAGTGAATTGACATTCGAAGAACAAGTGTGTGGTGGCTTTAAGTGCTACGTTGCAAAAATAACAAGGATTATTGTTGGAATTGTTTGCTAGTTTAGCGTTTAGCCTAGTAATAGCATTTAGTTTAACGTGTAATACAATCTACATATGAATTTTAAATTCGACTGTGAATCAATTTTCCATATAGGTATGAAATACCAAAGGTAGATTTCCCAAAATAAAATAAAAACCTTGCATAAATTTTGAAGTGTATTTTTCCTTTTTATGCCAGCACCATACCATATGGTCACAAAGTTCAACCATATTAATACTATCAATAATATTAGTAAGTCTTTGAAATCACTTAAACATATCAAAATCTTGATTAAATGAGATGTCCCAACTAAATATATCATTGGGTTTAAAAATGTCCATGATAAGATCATTGTCATTGTTAGATAAAAGAATAATTCAAGGAATTCGTGTTTCAAGGTGGTCGAGGAAGCTCAGGGATCATTCTAGTACGATATTTTATTTCCCGAGTGAGTATTAAATTGGGGATTTATTTTAAATATGTGAAATAAGTTAAGAATATTTTTCCAGAAGAAGGGAAAGTAGTTGTGTATTGGGTTTACATAAATTTTTAGAGCCATTGTAATAAATTTACTAATTATTTCTTTCCATGTTGTCGCATCATTGTCTTAAAATTTCCAAAGCCATTTACATAGAAGGAAGATGTTCAAGACTTTTAGATTTGTAATGTGTAACGACCTGTATTTTTTAATCATTTAAAAATATTAAATTTAATAATTTTTTTTGAATAAAAGTGTTTAGAAAATAAAATTTTATGATTTTATCTATGTCAACTTATATTAAAAGATAAGTTTATGATCTTAATTTGAATTCTTATTAATAATACATATCGCAATAAGGTAAAAGGATTATATATGCATGTATGTATGTATGATATAATTTAATGATATGGTCTGTATGTAATTAATAAAAGGAATTGGAATGATAAATATTAATTTTAATAAAGAATAGAATGAATGTTTTTATTGAAGGAGAAAACATAGGTTTATTTATTGAAATGTATTTTAGATAAATTTGATCACTAAAAATAGAAAACATTTGTTTAGTAAGTAATTTATAACTCTTGTTGTATTAATTTTTTAAATATGTTTGAATTGCTATAAAAAGAATATAATTGTTTTATTTTTTCTCTCATCCCATTAATTAGGGTCCGTTTCAAAATTTAATGTTGAAATTATTGTAATTAAACTAATTGAAAACTTACAATTAAAAGAAATAAAACATTAATTGTAATTAATGGCATTTTATAAAAGAAAATGTAATTAAAATACGAACCATTTTGAAGGTTAATTGTAATTTCAATACCAAACGTTAATTGTAATCAAAGCATATATCAAACGTAGATTGGAATTAAAATAAAAGAACGTTTTAATAATAATAAAAGAATATTTTGAGAAAAATAAAATGAACGTTTTCATTTTGCAGGTAAGTATAATTTTATAAAAGGAAAAAAATTGAATTTTAAAAAAACATTTTACGGTTGTAAAATAGCAGCCACAGGTGGTACGGAAGTGATTTTAACGTCAACCTTAAAATTTGAAGTGATTACGCGCTGAGAAAATGCCCTCGTTTTTAAATTTGAATTTGAAGTCTGGTTCATCTTTTATTTTGTGTAGTGGTGGTCTCCGTTACATTAGTTGAAGTGTTAAATTTTATTTACCGTATGTTAATAAAATTTAAATGGGGGTAAATTAGACTGTATTTGAAGTTAATGAGCATAGATTTTGAAATTGGATCCAAGAAGTTTGCTTGCAGCCTATGTAGTTACTGCCCCGCTATTACTCCGCTATAACCTTGCTATATCTCATAGGGGATTTCTACCGCTATGATTTTTCCATATAGCCCCAAATATAGTCTTACCGCTTTAAGACCCGCTATTTCCGCTATATCCCGTTATTCCCGCTATATTCCGCTATTTCCGCTATATCTTCTTTAAAAGAAATGAACTGAAAAATGACATTTATACATTATAAAAATTATGAAATTAATTTATTTAATTGAATTTTTAATATATTTTTAGAAATGAAATTACTCTAATATTCTACTAAATTCAATTATGTTATATAATAGTTTTACGTTTATTTACATTATATTCACATGTTTTTATTTAAAATTATTTGTATTAATTATAATTCAATTGAATGTTAATTTTTCATTTAATTACCATTTGTAAAAACATTAAGTATGAGTTTTATATGCTATTTTAGAGTCATCCGCTATATCCCGCTATATCCTCGTTGTATCCCCGCTATAACTTTTTGCACCTCCGCTGCATTGAATCTGCCGAGTGCTTTAACTGCACAGCTTGCAGTGCATAGCTAGTCCGTTCATTTCCTTATTATTTAGGGACATTTTGACACAGGTCTCTAATAAGTTTCAAAATACACAAAAACTCCATAAAAAAGCTTGTAAATTGGGTCCCTAAAATTAAGTTACTGAATAATGGCATACGCTTATGCAATTATTCAGCGAATAATTGCGGACATTTATGCAATTATATCAAAAGATTGCAGACATTTCCGCAATTATTCACTGAAAAAATGCGGAATACAAAAAATTGGGGAAAATTCCGTAATTATTCACCAAAAAATTGCATAAATTTATGCAACTTTTGGATATAATTGCACAAATGTCTGCAATTATTCAGTGAATAATCGCATAACTGTATGCAATTACTTAGTAACTTAATTCTAGAGACCTAATTTACATACTTTTTTTACTGGGATTTTTGTGTATTTTGAAACTTATTAGGGACCTGAGCCTAATATTCACTATTATTTAATTATCTGCCACTTTTGAGTCTTGTTTTTCGTTGCAATCTCCATTCTTATTTAACGTAACCTCCCCATTCTTTTCGTTTGCTTTATCTTCCTGCGCCTCCTCATTTTTAATGCCCTACTGTTTCTCATTTTTATTTATTAGTACAATGGCCCCTTTTTCATTTTCTTTTCATTTTCCAATCCATTTTCGTTAGTTCATTTCACCATCTCATACCTGTATAAACATTTCAAAAATACGAGCCTCCATATTTGTTAATCTTCCACCACCTTGCCCTCCTTTTCATTTTATCCTATGTAGCCTCAAATTTTGTTTCATTTCTAAGTCTCCACCCATCTATGGCATTTTATTTAAAAAAGAAGATGAACGTAACCAAAGACGTAACCATGAATTTCGTTTGCGGTGGACCGATTGAGTGAATGATCAAATATTAATGGAAAAAACTAAATTAGCTAAAGATCATTAGAATCATTTATGTTATACCACCTAATGTTCTACATTTACATTGGATTAAGTTCAAAACCAAAAAAGAGAGTGTATTTAAATATGTATAAACATAGTTTTCTAAAATCGCAATTCGAATGATGTAAAACATGAAGAAGAAAAATAGTTAGGTGTCAATATAAATATCAACATGACGTTGGTGATAATGGTGGCTGCAGCGGCTGTCGTAGCCGTAACTATCTGTTGGAACTGGGCCAGCCCGCAATGGAATAAATGAGTGAATTTCAAATTTTTTTTTACCATTTTGGATCTTTAATGAGCCTATAAAGTCTAAATGTATATTAGATCCAATATAATAAAACATTAAATAAAGTCTTATTTTATTTAAAGTTTGTTAAAAGGAAGTTTTAAATTAATTTAGTTTAAAATTATAATGCGTCAAATACACTCAACAATTGTTTATAAGAGTTAATTTAGGGAAGGAAACTTTTCATTTCTTTCCCTAAAACCAGGTAATTGATTGAGAGTATAATAAACATTATATGAAGAGAGAAACCTTCCATTTTCTCTGTCTTTTTAATTAAATTGATTGGGTCTTTAAATGCTATTAATTGGCAATTTATTCATGACATAAAATGTAACTATTGTCTAAATGTACATTACTGTAAATTATGTAAGTGCAACAAATCATACAGTGTATAGATATGAAATTTTCTACATATTGTCTTTATTGTCCATAGTATTATTTAAAATGCATATACATACATATATTTACATTTGTGTGTATGTATGTATGTATGTATGTATGTATGTATGTATACAAACATAATACATCTTTAGGCTAATGTTATTCAAATAAATTATGTAACATATGTATGTATGTATGTATGTATACAAACGCACATAAATTTGTGTGTAATCACGTACAAAATTCACTGTAAATAACGTTTTAAACTTAATACATCTTTAGGCTAAAATTTATAATCTAGTATATGTTCCAATATAAAGTAACAACTAAAGTCTAACTTTAATTTTAAAAGGAAATCCAAGGATTTATGATATTTTGCAATAAAGTCCAGTTATGTTTATAAAGAAAACCTTTTTTTATAACTTTAAATAGAAGTATGCAAAAACCAAAAGATTGAATTTGAGATATTGAACATAAAACATACATGCAAACATAAATAAATTACATATGTTTTCTATTTGAATCAATAATAGAAATATTTCATCAATTAAGACTTAGATTTTAATCAAAAAGTGTTTTTTTTTAAATAACAAACTTGAAACAGCAAACACTTATGTATATATTGCAAAAGTTTCAGATCCAAACAATTAAGCAATATGAAAAATAATCAAATATAGGATCATATAATGTAGATCTAATAATGACAACATGAATTGGCAAACAATCAAAATATATCTTAGAATAGATTCAAATTAAAATAACATGGTGAATGTATATAATTAATTAAGATGGAGCAAAAGGGATCTAATCTATTTGATCTAATAAACAAATACACAGATAAGATGAAATAGCAGATGGATCTAAATTACATAAACAAGTTGAATGATGAATATATAAAATTAGAATAATCACCTTGAGATGTTGCCAAGGGAATGCATCAAAGGCTCTTAGATTCCATAAATCAATCTCCGAATTTTGCAAGAATTAAGAGATTAGAACCATCTTTTGTTATTAATTTTATTTGATAATTTATTTTGGAATTATAGAGATTAGGAAGCCATGAAAATTCGAAATTCTCTAATAGAAGAGCGAGAGGGATGATATAACAGAAAAGTAAATCAATTCTATAAGAAAATAAAGGGAGACGTGTTTTAAAGGAATGATAGAAACCTTTCCTATTCCTTCCTTAAAACTTCCCATATTAATTCCTTTTTAAATGTTAATCAAACCATCTCTCTCTTCTACATGCATGGCTAGCCATAGATGGTGCCACATAGGCCCTCAAAAATTTCCAAAATCTCATTAGCATCAATCCAATTTAAATCCAATTCAAATGTGCGCGCGTCTATAACTTTTATATACGCACACCATCAAATGCTAATGTTATTCAAATAAATTAAAATAAAATTTTAATAATTAACATTTCACAAATACTAATAAATTTAATTTATTTAAAGCTCCCTTTTTTTTAGTATTTATCATGTTTAAATCAAATTTAGACACTTTAAAGATACCATATATCAATACACTACATCATATTTGCAATTTCGCAATGCCCCAATGCGGAAGAGTCACAACGGCTCTTAGCCGTTGCGAAATCGCAACGGTTTTGAGCCGTTGCAAAATGATTAGCAACGGCTTCAGGTCGTTATCATCTTGCAATGGCTTAAAGCCGTTGCGAAGTTTCCCTATTTTTTTAAAATTTCTTGACCACTTGCATACACCCTTCGTTCCTAAAATAATACGCTCCTATCATAATTAACTTTCCAAAAAAATAACGCGTGCCCTAATAACGTCCCCCTCCCTCTCGGCTGATTTCATATTCCAGATCCAGTTTCATCTCATAATATTCGATTTCATATTCCAGATCCATGTGCGAATTCTGGCATCTGGTTCCGCAATCCAAAGGGATCGGTATATTATCGAATTAGTTCCAAAAGAATCGGCTCATCTCATAATCTTGAAATTTGCAATCGATCCGGTCAAGGTATATAATAGGATTCGATTTTTATTTTTATTTGTTCTGAATGGTTCGTTATGAATGATTTCATGATTGCTTTTGTTGTATATTGAAATAATGGTTCATTATGCAAACTTTCATGATCGTATACTCATAGAATGTTTCGTTAGTATCTTGAATATGAAATACTTATCATTGATCTATGGGAGCAAACTTTTATGATTGTTTTTGTTGTATACTTGCAGTTGTTGCAATCTTGTTCATAATCTTGTTTTTACATCAAAGATAATGTAGCAAGTGCAAAGGAAAAGGTAGTATCTTATGTTATAATCTGCATAAAACCCATTGATGTTTTTTTTCACTTGAATATCAATTTTCACTTAGTTTGTATTGCTATAACCTACATTTCCAAATGTTTGTATTTATTTGCTGACTTCTGATTCTGCATCATTTTCTCCTTGCTCGAATTTTGAAACCTCGTCCATGCTGAAATTTGCATTTTCACTATCTAAGTCCATCTGTGATTTGTTGAGAGACTTCTGATATTGTCTGCTTTTTTTATAGAGAAATATCACAATTTATTACTTTGCACTAATGAATAAAAACAATAAATTCGTACCTGCATTAATGCAAAATAAGGCACATAGCTAATGATGTACATAGCTATTCATAGAGTTGCAAAAGAAACAAGTGCAGTTTTGTTTTCATTCATATTATTAAGTGCGAAAAAATTGATTTTAGTTTGTGAAATAATGATATAATAGAAGATTTTTATTGTTCAAGTAGGAGTTAATTTTAAGGTTAAAATCAGTGAGTTACAGTGATGCAGGAGTCCGGTCAGTGAATGCTGCAAATATCAGTACATAGGATGAGGTAGGTAGTTGCCACTTTTGCTGCAATAACAGTTTTTGCACTTTTTAACCTATTATTAAGTTTAAGCTTTTATTTGTTGGTCCAAATCAGTGAATAATAGTTAGAACTTAAATGTGACAACCGCCCATGACCCCTGCACCAAATCTAGAGATAGTGCGCTGTAAAGTGTGCCAGGCGACCATGGACGATTGCCAGGGTAAATTAAAACAACAGAATCTATCGTATTACTCACAGCGCATGGACAAAATACAATAGAATATATATATAGTGAAGCTTCACAGAATAGAATCTTATCAATACAACTTCATAATAGTTGAATACAAACATCTGAACAGTCAATACATCAAGCCTCACTACATAACACTCAGAGAATATACAAGCAGCGGAACATCCAGTACATATAGTAAGAAATAATATGCAAGCCTCCAGCTCGTCTTCGACATCAGCATCGTGGGAAGCAAGAACAGCACCTGTCACCTGCTACCTAGTCTGCCCGTCCCAAAATGGACGAACAGCCCAAGGCAATAAGAGTTAAAACATAAAGCCTTGAGTCAGACAACAGTCTTAGTGAGCGGTAAATTAACTAACAACATACCAAAAGAGCATAAAGGAAAAGGAATAGGAATACAACCCTCCCACTCCACCTCTTTCTACAGTGATAGCCCCCAGACACACACTAAGTAGAAGCAAACATAGCAATGCATATAATTTAAAGTAAAGCAATTATCACTCGAGTCAAGGGCGATGTTTTCCAAGTACAAACCCCCAAGGCCTAAACCAAGATCAGATAAGCACCTAGAAAACACTGCTCTTGAGTCCGAATGACGATACAACCAAACATCCATGACTCTAGCTATCACTGTTATCATTGCTTCGATATCATCGTTACTTGAATGACCGGCACATTCTTTCAGCCGTCCGTCAAGGGCTAATGGAAACCCCGGTTCTAGACATTACTCCCGCACGTCGTCGTGACCCGTGCCTAGGACTATCGAATCTGCCCAGAGTACTTGACTACCAATCATTAGCCTTCAGGGACTATCGAATCTGCCCAACGTACTCTTGCTTTAAGCATGCTAGAACCTTCAACAACGATGAGATCTCAGCCTTCTAGTCATCCTCCTCGACGACTATTTCCATACTAGATCAAGCGCCTCTCGAGCAAACCATTATCCTCTAACTCGAACCATTTCACCGAGTTATCAACAAGCTTGGAATGATCCCGTCTGGATTAGACCAAGACTACCTCATCTCATGCTTCGCCTCATCATCATCATAGCAAAGCTTCATCTCAATATCATCATCAAATCTATCCATATGAGCTTCATCATCCGCTACATATGCCACGAGCAGCTTTTCTAATTCAAGAGCCTTTCCCTTAGCTTTTGAATCATCTTCGACCAACTTGTCTAAATCAAATCATCAATCATCTAATTCATAGCAATCAATCAAGTCAAACATTAATCCAAGTAATCAAGCATTCAAATATGATCTAAATAGACAATTATAACAATAATGGCAATTACGTAAATAAAGAATCAAAAGTCCAACAAGCATGAAAAGATGAACAATATCTCTATAATCTTGATGAATGAACTTGCATAGGTTAACATATAGTAAAATGGATGTCAAATCATCATGAACCATGGATCTATATGGATCTATACTTAGGTTTACAAAAATGCATGGAAATCACTACTTTAACACCAAATCAAGCCAACGATCCGATATACTCCTTTGGATCCGTGTGAGAGATAATAACCACTCACCAAATCACCTAAACACCTCAAAAGAAACCCACTTCAGATCTGGACAGCGAAGGATCTAACTTGATCTATCACCAATCCGCTTCAAACGATGAAATCTCACTTCAATGGATGTAGATCTTCAATCTAAGCTCTTGAATCTTCAATTTGATCTTCAACTTGGATGGATGGAATCACTAGATTAGAGTGGAGAAAAGAAGTGAAGAAGTGTAGAAGTCGAGCTCTCAAAATGGCAGCACTTCGTCGCTTCGAAATCCGGATCCCAAAAAGTGAGAAAAACCCTCCTATTTATAGGCTGATTTCCCCTTAGGTCGCTCGGAGTTAGGTCGTCCACGACTTACGACCTAAAACCCCCACGACCTAAAAAGCCCACGACTCAACAATACCAGCCTACGACCTAACACTTAAGCGCTTAGCGACCTAACGACTTAACACCCAAGCGCTTCTACGACCTACGACCTATCACTGCGCACGACCTAACAGATCCAACGACCTAACACCTGTGCGCTTATGCGACCTAACGACTTAACAGCTTAACTCCTAAGTCGCTCGCGACTTAACAACTCCTAGGTCGCTCACGACCTAACACTCAGCCAAAACCCAGCGACCTAACGCAGACACACTTCCTCGCGACCTAACAACTCAACAGAGTCACGACCTACGACTTAACTGAGACGCGACCTAACTAACTTAGCCAGGATACGTCCTAACTCCTTAAGTCGTCTAACTCTTAGGTTGCTAACTCGCTAACCATCTTAGGTCGCTAACTCGCTAACCCTCTTAGGTCGCTAACATCCTATAGGTCGCTCCAAACTAACACACGACCTAAACCACTATACGACCTAACTGCTAGGTCGTTAACTCTCTTAAGTCGTCTACCCCATAAGTCTCCTTAAGTCGCTCAATTCCTAAGACTGCCAACTCCCCTTAGGTCGTCAACCCTGTTAAGTCGCTAACCCTTAGGTCGTCCACTACCTTAGGTCGCTCCAACACCCTACGACCTAAGCCACCACACGACTCATCTCCAGTCGACCTAAGCCACACACGACTTAACTTCCAAACGACTTAAGCTCTAGATGACTCATCAACAATGCGACCAAATGTCAATTGTTTTTACGATGTTTCGATCCGTAAAAATACGGGTCGTTACATTCTCTCCCCCTTAGGAATTTCGCCCCTGAAATTCCAAACAAACAGAACAATCAAAGACTATTCTGCACGCCTACCATCCATAGCAATCAACAAACCATGCATCCAATTCTAGCTTAGCATGCAGAATTCTAAAACTAGAACAAGTTACAATATCGTGAGATGACACGACACCTTAGGGCCATACCTTGAAGAGTTCAGGATGAGCTGCTTTCATCCTCTCTTCCACCTCCCACGTACAGTCGTTATCATCATCACTCCATTGTATCTTGAGCAACTTAACTACCTTCCTCCTAAGCTGTTTCGTGTCGGTTCCCACAACACGAAGCGGCTTACGAGGTCTCTTATCGACTGGATCAACTTCGAAATCTTCACAGCTATCAGCAGGAACCACTGTATTCGAGTCGTGCACATACTTCCTTAGATACGATACATGAAAAACATTGTGCACACCCGACATCTTCTCTGGTAACTCCAATCTATAGGCGAGCTTTCCAATTCGCTCGATGATCGGGAATGGTCCAACAAATCTCGGAGTCAACTTCCCTTTCTTCCCGAATCGAATAACATTCTTCAATGGAGAAATCTTCACAAAAACCATATCGCCTACGTCGAATTCCAAATCCTTACGACGCTTATCTGCATAACTCTTCTGTTGGTCTTGGGCTGCCTTCATTCGTTGCCGAATGATCTCTATGCAATCCGAAGTCTGTCGAATCATCTCTGGCCCAAGTATCAACTTTTCTCCGGTCTCTAACCAACATGTCGGAGAGTTACATGGTCTTCCATACAATGCCTCATACGGTGCCATACCAATGCTTGACTGGTAACTGTTGTTGTACGAAAATTCCACCAAATGAAGGTGATCTTCCCACGATCCTCCGAAATCTAAAACACAAGCTCTAAGAAGATCTTCCAAAACTCGATTGACTCTCTCGGTCTGTCCATCTGTTTGAGGGTGATAAGCTGTACTCAAACACAACTCGGTTCCCAAAACTTCCTGAAAGCTCTTCCAAAATCCACTAGTGAACAATGGGTCTCGATCGCTCACTATACTCTTCGGAATACCATGGAATCGAACTATCCACTTAACATACAACTCTGCCAACTTTGATGCAGTCCTAGTCGATCGAACAGGAATGAATCTTGCACTCTTAGTCAGACGATATACGATGACCCAAATCCCTTCATTTCCCGCTCTTGTTCTAGGTAGACCATGAATAAAATCCATCGATATTTGCTCCCACTTCCATGTAGGAACTTCTAACGGCTGAAGCAATCCACTTGGCTTCTTCTGTTCGGCTTTTACCAACTGGCAGTTACACTTGGAAATAAAATTTCCAACATCCTTCTTCATACCTTCCCAGTAGTAGGTTCTCTTCATATCCCGATACATCTTATTTCCACCTGGATGAATTGTCAGCTTCGAGTGATGACTTTCCTTCAGAACTTCACTCCTCAATTCATCTATATCGGGAACAACTAGTCATCCTTGCTTCTGAAGCCAACCCTCTCGATCAACCTCGAATCCTTTATCCTTTTCTGGGTCCAATCCAGATTCCAAATCACGGATAATCTTGACAAGCTTATCGTCTCGCTTTTGGCTCTCGCCAATCCTTTCCACAAGAGTAGGTCTTATCGATAAGTTTGCCAACATCTCAGGTTCCAATTCACATCTAGGCCTGAAGTCAAAACCAGCTAAATACTCAAGATTCTTCCATTCTGAAAACATGGCTCCCAATCCTGCATGTCTTCGACTTAACGCATCTGCCACTGCGTTACCCTTTCCCGGAGTATAAGCTATACCAAAATCATATGATGCCAAAAACTCTAGCCACCGTTGCTGCCGAAGATTCAAATCCTTTTGGGAGAAAAGATACTTCAATGACTTATGATCTGTAAACAACTCGAATCGAACTCCCAGTAGATAATGTCTCCACATCTTCAGAGCAAAAACAATCGCCGCTAACTCCAAATCATGAGTCGGGTAATTCCTTTCATGCGGCTTCAGTTGTCGACTGGCATACGCAATAACTTTATCCCTCTGCATCAGCACTGCTCCAAGTCCAGTACCACATGCGTCGGTGTAAACCACCATCTCATCATTCCCACTAGGAATAGTCAAAACAGGAGCACTCGTCAATCTTTCTTTCAGGATTCTGAAAGCTTGCTCACACTTATCTTCCCACTTGAACACTTGGTTCTTCTTCGTCAATCCTGTTAACGGTGCAGCCACCTTGGAGAAGTCTTTGATAAACCGTCGATAATATCCTGCCAATTCAAGAAAACTTCTCACATCAGATGCATTCTTAGGTCTAACCCAATCCTGGATTGCTGCCACCTTAGCGGGATCAACCGCTATTCCATTTCCAGAGATAACATGGCCTAAGAACCTCACTTCACTCTTCCAGAAGTGACACTTCGAAAACTTAGCCTTCAGCTGATGTTTCCGTAAGATTTCCAAAACAATTCGCAAGTGTGTGTTGTGCTCTTCTTCAGTTCTGGAATAAATCAGAATATCATCCACAAACACTAGCACGAACTTACTCAACTGATCTCTGAACACTCTATTCATAAGATCCACAAAATATGCTGGCGCATTAGTCAATCCAAACGGCATTACCAGCCACTCAAAGAAACCAGATGGTGTCCTAAAAGCAGTCTTCGGCACACTATCCTTAGCTACTCTTAACTGGTGAAATCCCGTTGCCAAATCCATCTGAGAAAACACCTTAGCTTCGTGAAGCTGATCAAACAAGTCATCTATCCTCGGCAATGGATACTTGTTCTTCTTAGTCACCTTATTCAGCTCACGATAATCCACACACAACCTCAACGATCCATCCGCTTTGGTTGCGAACACAACTGGTGCACCCCATTCGGACACACTACGTCGAATGAATCCTTTCTGCAAAAGATCATCAACCTGCACCCTCAACTCCTGCTGTTCCCTAGGCACCATCCGCCTAAGAGGCATCACAATAGGTCTGGCTCCTTCAACTAGATCTATACGAAACTCGATCTCTCTATGCGGCGGTAACCCTTTGACCTCGTCAAAGACATCCTCAAATCCATTAGCGATTGGCATAGATGACAGTCCATCTCGTGGAACAACCAGCGAATACATAAAGCTCATGAAGACGCCTTCTTCTTGCTTACATCGTATCACAATCTTTTGCCCCTCCACATTCTCGACTGTCACCTCCAACCTCTCACAATCAACCTTTGCCGCATACTTCCTAAGCCAGTCCATACCCAAAATAATTCCGAACCCCGCAAAGTTCAGAACAAAGCAATCACAAACAAAAGAGCAACCATGACTCGACACAATCGGACCACGGCATAACATACACAAACAAGACGAACCCCCAACTGGATTAGTCACAACCAATGGCCTATCAACGATATCCGGTTCCAAACCTAACCGGCCTACAAGATCACTACAAACAAACGAATGCGACGCCCCAGTATCAAACAACACTCTAACTGGAACACCACATATGGAAAGAGTACCTTGAACCACCACACTCTTTCCTTTCTCTTCAACGGTAGGAGCTTTCGACGATGATGGAACAGCTCCCAAAGCATAAGCTTGCACAATCTGCTTGTCCCTCCTTGGTTCTGGACAATCCTTCCTGATATGCCTCGGCTTGTCACAGTTGTGACACTTCATCGGTACCTTCGGATTCTTGCAATCCCTGGAGAAATGGCCCTTCTGCTGACAATTGTAGCAAGTCACTTCGCCCTTCGGCTTCTTCTGGCCATCCTTACCCTTCTGTTGCTGTTGCTTCCTCTTCTTGTTTCCACCCTGCTGGAGTTTAGACTCTTCCCTGGTTACAGCAACAACAGATCCTTCCTTAGGAAACAGATTCTCATGCCTGAGAGCTTTCTCCACAAGCTTCTCAAATGAATCATCCAAATGATCCACCAACTGCCTCCCAAGATAACTGTCCAAGCCTGTCACAAACTTCTCATTCTTCTGATATGCAGATTCAATATATGACCGGGCATACTTGGACAAAGCTTCAAACTCAGAAACATACTCAAGAACTGGTCTTCCACCTTGCTTGAGCTCCACAAACTTCTTGAACAGAACAGACTTCTGAGCTGTAGAAATGAACTTAGCTTCAAATCTAGCTTGGAATTGCACCCAAGTAATCTCTTCCTCCGGAGTATTGATGGTAATAGAGTTCCACCAATCGGAAGCTCTTCCTTGAAGCTGCCTCGATGCTAACTTCCTCTTAGTTGCATCCTCAATTTCCAAATCACCAAAGATTCTTCTACAAGCATCTATCCATCTCTGAACTTCAATGGTTGGTTCTGTTCCCAAGAAAACCTTTCCTCCAAGAGCAGTGTAGTCCTTACACAGCTTAGCAAAATCTACCAGTCTTGGAGTTTGAACTTGAACTCCAACATCCACCGATGGCTCCGGAGCTGGCATCCTTCTCATGATCGAAGTCATCATTGCTTCGAACATAGCAGCATAATCAGCAGCCCCTTTAGTAGCACGGCCTTCCCTAGCAGCTGGTCTCCCTCTTCGACTCATTCCCAATATCTATAAAAAGGAATGATTAGCACACCTAGAGAAGCAACTGCATAAAGGACTGAAACTCTACTAAGCTACTATATTATATATAGTAATCATCCATCAAAATACAATTACATCTCTCATACGTAGTTACGTCAGCGAGCGTTGGGTAAAATCGATTAACCAAAGCTCTGATACCAAATGTGACGACCGCCCATGACCCCTGCACCGAATCTAGAGATAGTGCGCTGTAAAGTGTGCCAGGCGACCATGGACGATTGCCAGGGTAAATTAAAACAACAGAATTTATCGTATTACTCACAGCGCATGGACAAAATACAATAGAATATATATATAGTGAAGCTTCACAGAATTGAATCTCATCAATAAAACTTCATAATAGTTGAATACAAACATCTGAACAGTCAATACATCAAGCCTCACTACATAACACTCAGATAATATACAAGCAGCGGAACATCCAGTACATATAGTAAGAAATAATATGCAAGCCTCCAGCTCGTCTTCGACATCAGCATCGTGGGAAGCAAGAACAGCACCTGTCACCTGCTACCTAGTCTGCCCGTCCCAAAATGGACGAACAGCCCAAGGCAATAAGAGTTAAAACATAAAGCCTTGAGTCAGACAACAGTCTTAGTGAGCGGTAAATTAACTAACAACATACCAAAAGAGCATAAAGGAAAAGGAATAGGAATACAACCCTCCCACTCCACCTCTTTCTACAGTGATAGCCCCCAGACACACACTAAGTAGAAGCAAATGTAGCAAAGCATATAATTTAAAGTAAAGCAATTATCACTCGAGTCAAGGGCGATGTTTTCCAAGTACAAACCCCCAAGGCCTAAACCAAGATCAGATAAGCACCCAGAAAACACTGCTCTTGAGTCCGAATGACGATACAACCAAACATCCATGACTCTGGCTATCACTGTTATCATTGCTTCGATATCATCATTACTTAAATGACCGGCACATTCTTTCAACCGTCCGTCAAGGGCTAATGGAAACTCCGGTTCTAGACATTACTCCCGCACGTCGTCGTGACCCGTGCCTAGGACTATCGAATCTGCCCAGAGTACTTGACTACCAATCATTAGCCTTCAGGGACTATCGAATTTGCCCAACGTACTCTTGCTTTGAGCATGCTAGAACCTTCAACAACGATGAGATCTCAGCCTTCTAGTCATCCTCCTTGACGACTATTTCCATACTAGCTCAAGCGCCTCTCGAGCAAACCATTATCCTCTAACTCGAACCATTTCACCGAGTTATCAACATGCTTGGAATGATCCCGTCTGGATTAGACCAAGACTACCTCATCTCATGCTTCGCCTCATCATCATCATAGCAAAGCTTCATCTCAACATCATCATCAAATCTATCCATATGAGCTTCATCATCCGCTACATATGCCACGAGCAGCTTTTCCAATTCAAGAGCCTTTCCCTTAGCTTTTGAATCATCTTCGACCAACTTGTCTAAATCAAATCATCAATCATCTAATTCATAGCAATCAATCAAGTCAAACATTAATCCAAGTAATCAAACATTCAAATATGATCTAAATAGACAATTATAACAATAAGGGCAATTTCGTAAATAAAGAATCAAAAGTCCAACAAGCATGAAAACATGAACAATATCTCTATAATCTTGATGAATGAACTTGCATAGGTTAACATATAGTAAAATGGATGTCAAATCATCATGAACCATGGATCTATATGGATCTATACTTAGGTTTACAAAAATGCATGGAAATCACTACTTTAACACCAAATCAAGCCAACGATCCGATATACTCCTTTGGATCCGTGTGAAAGATAATCACCACTCACCAAATCACCTAAACACCTCAAAAGAAACCCACTTCAGATCTGGACAGCGAAGAATCTAACTTGATCTATCACCAATCGGCTTCAAATGATGAAATCTCACTTCAATGGATGTAGATCTTCAATCTAAGCTCTTGAATCTTCAATTTGATCTTCAACTTGGATGGATGGAATCATTAGATTAGAGTGGAAAAAAGAAGTGAAGAAGTGTAGAAGTCGAGCTCTCAAAATGGCAGCACTTCGTCGCTTCGAAATCCGGATCCCAAAAAGTGAGAAAAACCCTCCTGTTTATAGGCTGATTTCCCCTTAGGTCGCTCGGACTTAGGTCGTCCACGACTTACGACCTAAAACCCCCACGACCTATAAAGCCCACGACTCAACAATACCAGCCTACGACCTAACACTTAAGCGCTTAGCGACCTAACGACTTAACACCCAAGCGCTTCTACGACCTAGGACCTATCACTGCGCACGACCTAACAGATCCAACGACCTAACACTTGTGCGCTTATGCGACCTAACGACTTAACAGCTTAACTCCTAAGTCGCTCGCGACTTAACAACTCCTAGGTCGCTCACGACCTAACACTCAGCCAAAACCCAACGACCTAACGCAGACACACTTCCTCGCGACCTAACAACTCAACAGAGTCACGACCTACGACTTAATTGAGACGCGACCTAACTAACTTAGCCAGGATACGTCCTAACTCCTTAAGTCGTCTAACTCTTAGGTCGCTAACTCGCTAACCCTCTTAGGTCGCTAACATCCTATAGGTCGCTCCAAACTAACACACGACCTAAACCACTATACGACCTAACTACTAGGTCGTTAACTCTCTTAAGTCGTCTACCCCATAAGTCGTCCACTCCTTAAGTCGCTCAATTCCTAAGACTTCCAACTCCCCTTAGGTCGTCAACCCTGTTAAGTCGCTAACCCTTAGGTCGTCCACTACCTTAGGTCGCTCCAACACCCTACGACCTAAGCCACCACACGACTCATCTCCAGTCGACCTAAGCCACACACGACTTAACTTCCAAACGACTTAAGCTCTAGATGACTCATCAACAATGCGACCAAATGTCAATTGTTTTTACGATGTTTCGATCCGTAAAAATACGGGTCGTTACATTAAATCTTAAGGAAATTTGAATATAATTTTAATTGGGTCTTTGTGGTATAATGTGTTTTGTTCGAATTGACAAGATTACTTACAGCGCGACTACAAAACCAGAACTAATATTAAGTGTTTCATATACATTTTTCAGCTAGCATATTAGAGTTTGAATTTTATAAATGTTCTATATTATATCCTTAAACTCATACAGATGACAAACTACAATGATGTTTGATTCAAAGAACTGTCGAAAACTTGCTTTCTTCAATATTATTTGATCTTCACAGTTGTGGTTTTTTATTTATTTATTTTTCACTTAATAATATTTTGATAAAATAAAAGCAAACAGGTAACTTTATACATAACAAATATCAAGGGATTACAAACTTGGTTTCTTTTTTCCATCTGTAACAAGTATTAATGTAGCACACTAGTTCTTCTATGTCCTTTTTCAGCCCATGTGAGTTCCTGTTGTTTCACTGTGCTTGGGTATCTTCTAAAGCAACCTAGTTGACTTGCTCTTTTTATGTAACTATTGCATAAATAGTTACAAAACATCAGTAATGTATATAGATTCAGTTTGTTTGAAATATTGATGGAAAAACATATGCATCTTGGTAAAGGTAGTATGCAACAGTGTGATAATTAATGGTCTTATATCAATATCGTTGCCATTATAATACTTCATATATTGAATTTTGAGCTGAGTGAACAAGTTATATGTTCATTTGTAGCATCCGGGTTTTGTGATGTGGTTTGCTACCTGTAGCATGCATTATTATAAAACATAGCGGGCTTATGATATGTTGTGCATTTGTACCACTGTAATTTTTATTTAACATATACAATCAATTTTTTTAATAATAATAATAAATAAATAAAAATGCACGGTTCAGACGGTTCAATCGGTCCGACCGTCGAAACCTTAAACCTTGAGACGTTACGGTTCGATTCACGGTTCGGTCTTCAAAACATTGATTTGATTACTCATTTCACATGCTTGACATACATATACTTTATTCCCGGTCATTTGTGTACTTTCTTCAGTTGGATCCGTAACTCTATCATGCTATGCTATTTATAATTGAATCAAATATTTATAGTTGTGTCTATTTAATTACTCATTTCACATGCTTGACATACATATACAAGAATCTATTAGTCGGGTCCATTAAGTATAAAGTTAATTCTGATGTGTAGATCCATGGATCTTTTTTCATACTCCATCTTAAACTGTTTTACTTTCTGGGCATAAATAGAGGGGCCAAATATACTCTCTAGTATGTGTGATAGATAACATCCATATATATGCAGACAGTCCTGCTAGGCTAACAAAAAATGATACTATCTAACTTAGGATATAAGTTATGTATTATGAACATAACAAAGATAGAAATGATCTCATTTAAGAGCGTGACTCGTAGATGCCTGACTTCTGCACACCTGCACTCATTCTTCATCATTTTTCTTAATTAAATGCAACAAACGAATACATAGTTGATTATAACAAACGAATACATTGGGATTAGAATTATAATAAACGAATACATTATTGATGAGCTAGCTGTATGCATCTACTGACAAATAAATAAAGAATGGAAGAAACAAGCTTTGAGTTACTTTTCAGCATTAGAATTTTCTTAGTTGGTCGAGAGGTAGTTTATGTCGTCATTAAAATAATTTAACACCGCTTTAAAATTTTGAATTTATTCAGGAACTGTTCTTTATTTTTACATGGTATAAATAATTAAATTAAGGAGAAGAAGTTTAGCTATATAAACACTACGGATTGTTGAGAGTTATAAATTGCGTTTGTAAATTGTTATTTGTGTGGGGTTACAATGGCATTATTTGCCCAATTTTTTTTTTACTGTGTATATAATTCTTCGTACACTCTGTAATTAAAACTGAGAAAATATATCAATTTTTTCTTTTTCTTCTCTAACCCTAAAATTAACATGGTATCAGATTAAAGGTTTCAAGATCCATTAATGACGGAGGATCCACCTCCACCTCCACCACCTTCGGTCATGGCCGATTTGTCTTCACTCTCATCCAACGATGAGCTTTACCTACATCATTCCAATCATCCTAATTACATCCTCTCCACCACTCCTCTTTCAGATCGCAATTACAGTCACTGGAGGCGATCAGTTGAAGTATCCCTAATGGCGAAAAACAAATTAGGTTTTGTTACTGGTCTTTGTCTTCGTCCGGCCGATAATCCCATTCTTGCTTCCCAATGGGATCGTTGTAACAACATGGTGATTTCGTGGTTGTTACATTCTGTTGAGAAAGACATCGCTCAATCCATCCTTTATTACCGATCTACTTCCGCTATTTGGTCCGATCTTGCTGTTCGTTTTGCTCGATCTAACCGGACTCGCCTTTTTCAGATTCAAAGATCTCTATCTACAATTTTGCAAGGTACTTCTTTAATTTCGTCTCATTATACACAATGAAGACTTTATGGGATGAATATTCCTTGTTGCTCGAAAATCGTGTATGTGCCTGTGGATCTGGTGCTCTAATTCGTGATATTCTTCAAGATCAACAAGTTGTACAGTTTCTTGCTAGTCTGAATGATTCATATAATTCTGCTCGTGCCCAGATCTTGATGATCCAGCCACCGCCTCCTCTGAATGAGGTTTATAAACTTCTCTTGCAAGAAGAAGAACAACGAGAACTAAATAATAAACAAATCTCATCTGAATCTCCTATAACTGATCTTGCTTCTGCTTTAGCTTCTCAACGAATCACTGATCATAGGAATTCAAATAGAGGAAATCACACTGCTTCTCGGGGTCGTGGTGGCACCACCAGAAATGGCAAAGGATCTTTATTTTGTGATCATTGCAAGATTGGAGGTCACACTGTTGATACTTGCTGGAAGTTAACTGGTCACACTATCTTTTGTGATCATTGTTCTCTTGGAGGGCACACTGCAGAGAAATGTTGGAAGAAACATGGATATCCACCAGGCAAAGGTCCTCGTACAGCAGCTGTTGCATCATCTTCAAAAGATTCGTCCACTATGAAAACCTCATCTGGTTTCACAAATGAGCAATATAATCAATTACTGGCTCTGCTGCGAAACAACAACACTACTCAATCAGATTCTGTTGCGTTATTGGCTGGTAAGAATTTTTGTTTCCTTTCTTCAGAAACTATACCTACTTGGATCATTGACAGTGGAGCTACAGATCATATGACTCCCAATCTTAAATTGTTTTCACATTATTATTCTCTACCTAAACCAATCCTTATTACCATGCCAAATGGTAAAACAGCTAATGTTTTACACTCTGGTACAGTTGTTCTTTCTTCTTTTCTAACGCTGCATAATGTTTTGCATGTACCAGAATTTTGCTTTAATCTTGTTTCAGTTAGAAAACTCATGTCCAACAATGACACTAATGTCCTTTTCACTCCTCAATTTTGTTTCCTTCAGGACCCTTTGATGAAGAAGCCAATTTTGATTGGCAGTGAGATTAAAGGGCTTTTCATAGTTAACATTGACAATGATTGTAAGCTTGTTTCTAATGTTTCTTCAGTTTTAGACAAGTTTCATGATGATACTGTTGCTAATAATTTTTCCTTGTTGAACTCATGTACTACTTCTCACATGAATAATATTGCATTACCCTTCTTCTTCTGTTGCTATTAAACATAACAGTCCTGAATTATGGCATTGTAGACTTGGTCATGTGCCTTTTGCTCAACTCAAACATATTAATGTTTTTGACTCTTCTATTAAAGCATCTCATTTGTGTAAAATTTGTCCACAAGCCAAACAACACAGAAATTCTTTTCCCACTTCTCTCACAAAAGCTGATAAACCTTTTGATCTTATACACATTGATACTTGGGGTCCTTACAAACATGTTACTCACAATGGTTTTAAATATTTCATGACCATTGTGGATGACAACACTAGATGCACATGGACTTTTCTCATGTCTTCTAAAACTGATTCACTTTCCATTTTACAAAACTTTCTTACCCTCATTGATACTCAGTTTCATACCAAAATTAAAATTATCAGATCTGATAATGCAGCTGAATTATGTGGTTCTAATGCTTTAAAATTCTATTCTGCAAATGGAATTATTCATCAAACCTCATGTGCATACACTCCTCAACAAAATGGAGTGGTTGAGAGAAAACACAAGCACCTACTTGAAGTTGCTAGATCATTACTTTTTCAATCCAATTTGCCTTTACAATTTTGGGGAGAATGTATTTTAACTGCTACATATCTCATAAATCGAACCCCATTGCCTTCTCTTAAATTTCATTCTCCTTATTTTCAGCTGTTTCACAAAATCCCAGATTACTCTTTTTTAAAGACATTTGGCTGTCTTTGTTTCATTTCTACTATCTCTCAAGGGAGGGACAAGTTTCAGCCAAGAGCCAAAGCTTGTGTGTTTATTGGTTATTCTTTTGGGAAGAAAAGCTATAAAGCATTAGATCTTGCCACACATAAAATTTTTGATTCAAGAGATATCATTTTTCATGAATTTAATTTTCCTTTTCACCTCAAACCATATTCTCCTCCTATTACTTTACCTACAATTCAAATTGATTCCTCTGACTTTATTTTCACACCAATTCATACCAACATATCACATAATATCACATCTTCACCTCAAACTGATACATTACCTGACACATTACCTCAAAATGATACATTACCTTCTGACAGTTCCACTCCAATTTTGAGAAAGTCTTTAAGGGAACACAAGAAACCCTCTTATCTTCAGCAATATGTTTGCAATAATTGTTTTTCTGATCTTCCACATTTCTCATTGGTTTGTTCCTCTTCTTTACATTCTTCTCATTTCTCTTTTTTATCAACCATTGTTTCTCATCGTGAACCTTCATCATATTCTGATGCATCAAATGATCCAAACTGGGTATTAGCTATGAAGAATGAAATAAATGCTCTCCAATCAAATGGTACTTGGGATTTAGTTAATCTTCCTTCAGGCAAATCTCCAATTGGTTGCAAATGGGTTTTTAAGGTCAAACTTAAATCAGATGGCTCTTTAGAAAGGTATAAAGCTAGATTAGTGGCAAAAGGCTTCACACAAAAGGAAGGGGTGGATTATCATGAAACATTTTCTCCAGTTGTTAAAATTACAACTATCAGAACCATTCTTGCTGTTGCAGCTTCAAAGAAATGGCATATTCATCAACTTGATGTCAATAATGCCTTCCTTCATGGAGATTTATATGAAGAAGTTTATATGCTAATGCCTGAAGGGATTCCAAATCCCAATCATCTTGTATGCAGACTTAAAAAGTCTATTTATGGGCTGAAACAAGCATCACGACAATGGTTCCACAAGCTCACTTCAGCTTTACTTTCTCTTGGATATTCCCAATCCAAGAATGATTATTCTCTCTTCACCAAGAAGAAATCTGGTTTGATCACTATACTAGCTGTGTATGTGGATGATCTTCTGGTAACAGGTTCAGATTTTTGTGAAATTGAGAAACTAAAGCTATTTTTACATGCTACTTTTAGCATCAAAGATTTGGGCTCTCTTCATTATTTTTTAGGCCTAGAGATTACTCACATTGATTCTGGAATTGTTGTCACACAACATAAATTCACCAATGAGTTATTGAAGGACTCTGCAATTAATGTTTCAAAGTGTTCTCTCACACCTTTGCCTCTCCACCTTAAACTAAATGCAAAAGATGGTGACCTTATACCCAATCCTACTCATTATAGAACCATTGTTGGTAAATTGAACTATCTTACACATACTAGACCAGACCTAAGTTTTGCAGTTCAGACACTGAGCCAATTTATGCAGCAGCCTCGAACTCCACATCTTGATGCTCTCCATCACACACTCTCTTATGTCAAAGGCACTGTAGGAAAAGGCATTTTACTCAATGGTTGTGATCAACCTAAACTGCATGCATTCTGTGATTCAGATTGGGCAACATGTCCAATGACTAGAAGATCAGTTACTAGATATATCATTATTCTTGGCTCTTCTCCTATTTCATGGAAGTCCAAGAAACAAGCAATTGTATCTCGAAGCTCCTCTGAAGCAGAATATAGAGCCATGGCACAGGCTGCCACTGAGGTGACATGGTTAGTTCGATTGCTTCAAGAATTAGAGATTGATCCAATCAAGCCAATCACTCTTTTCTGTGACAATCATTCTGCCATGCACATTGCTAAAAACCCGGTTTTTCACGAAAGGACTAAACACATAGAAGTGGACTGTCACTTCACCAGAGACAAAGTTATGGAAGGGTTGTTAAAGCTTTCTTATGTTCCTTCTTCAGAGCAACTGGCTGATGTCTTAACCAAAATTCTACCATCTCACCAACAAAATCATATTCTGTCCAAGCTTGGCTTGTACCAATCGCCAGCTTGAGGGAGGGTGTTGAGAGTTATAAATTGCGTTTGTAAATTGTTATTTGTGTGGGGTTACAATGGCATTATTTGCTCAATTTTTTTTTTACTGTGTATATAAGTCTTCGTACACTCTGTAATTAAAACTGATAAAATATATCAATTTTTTCTTTTTCTTCTCTAACCCTAAAATTAACACGGATATCCTTCTTCAGTTACTGTAACATAAAGTAAAATGCAATCTAGCATGCAACACTTTCACATTGTTTTAGCTTTTGGTCAATGTCCTTAATTAATATCTTTTAGTTATTGCTTAATAAGATAATTACATAAAGAAATCAAAATTTTGTTAGTGTGAGATCTATTATTTTCTTGATTGGAAACTCTAAATCCGTTAGTTCAGCCTTACTTTCATATAATAAACCACTACTTTTGTTATGAATGTCCGAACTAATACTTGGCATCAGCTCAGTTTATAATACCAATATTTGAAATGCAATTTGCTAAATTAAAGAAGCATAAATATTCAGTGGGCATATCCATGTCACATATTGTAGATTAATTATAAATAGAAACTGGGTCAGTAACAACACAAAGATTATAATATCACGTTGTTACTTATGCTTAGAAATAACTCAAAATCTCTAAAAAAAATCAATGGCTAAAAACTTTATTAAGTCATCACGGGCACACCAACTTACATCTCAAAGTAAAAAAGAATACCATCGAACGATTGATTTATGCATTACTGAACCAAAAAATAAGATATATGCCCAGTTTGACACATTGGGTTGCACTAGGAAACTTATAGATAAGAAGCGAACTGAATAATTATGTTTACAATAATTTATATCAACTTTTATTGAGCATTAATTTTTTTTCCGACTGTTGGCTCATCGAGATGGGTTACCTCATGTGGTTGTCTGATCAGCTGGAGCAGGCCCTCCAAAAACACTAGTCATGTCATGATACATATTTGATTATAATATTTTCAAATACTTGTCTGACAATAGAGTTGAATAATGTTCACTTTGACAATGAATTTCAAAACTAGTCTATGTCCAAAATATAATCAGGTTATCCTTAACAATCATTTAACCAGAACAGTATGTTAGAAGAGAAATTTGCAAATAAATATCCTTGGCGTTTTGTTGTTTAATAGTTCTATTCTGCAGATTAATTTAAATTTCAATTTTACAATGCAAGCCTAACACTTCAATTTGACTTGATACTGGATTGATTTAAACGTTTCACTTTTTTGTTGGAAATAAAAAAATTGGTTTTTAGTAATCTACCTACTAATAACATGTTGCTAGAGCTTTTATAAATATATTTATAGTATATTTCTCGCACAGCAAAGAGCTAATGATACATGATTTATACTCATTACTGATGATCATTTGTTTGCAGTATCCTTCATAAACTGAATGTATTTGAAACAGAATTTTATATAATATATAATGTGCGAAATCGTATTCAGTTACTCGTGTCAATAATCTCAGACTGCCTGATTAAAGATTTTTCTAAAACCTTTTTCCCCTTTTTTGTGTGTGTTTATGTGGCAAATGTGGGATACTTGCCGTTAATGTAATGTAACATGATGATTTGCTTAGCAAACCAATGATTATGCTATTTTCTATAGTTAACCGATTAGGTAACCTAATGAAGTAAAGTGGGCTTTAAGTTGTGTTAGAAATTAGGAATGGTAGATAATTACGGTGCATATTCAAGTGATTCCCATAGCCCTCTCTATGTACATGGCCCTAAATTAACTAGATATAAAGTGAGCAAACACCGGAAACATACGACAAGGATAATATATGAACTTGAAAAGCATTCGCTAGTTTTTCTCTTTCGCTCACAATTATTTCTCTGTACATAGTATCAACATTTAATTTAAATAAACAATTTGATATCAGTTGTCAGCATAGGTATATGAAGTACCAAGTATCAACATTCGCTAGTTTTTAGTTGGTGAAGACCAACAATGTTGACTCAACTCTTTGGCGGTTGGTGAATGGGCCAAAGTTCAAGGCGTGTAGTTATATGAAGTACCAAGTGAATGGATTTACATTTTCCCCGAAAAGTTACGAAGAGCGGATGGTAACACAAGACAGCGGTGTATGTATGAGAGCAATTACAAAATTTAGAGCGAGTGGGAAGAATAAAAATTATAAGGAAGCAGACACAATGTATTACGGAGTTGTCCAGGAGATAATTGAGTTGGATTACATCGACTTTAAACAAACAGTTTTTTATTGTGATTGGGTAAAGATCGAAGACAAGGTCAATGGTTGCAAGATTGATCCTGTTTCGAACTTGATCATAGTTAACTTAGAGAAATTAAAGACCAAAGATCGACTGACTGATGAGCCATTTATTCTTGCATCGGAAGCGAGTCAAGTGTTCTACTCAAAAGACTTAAAAAATACCAGATGGTTTGTGGTTTTGCACACATCAAAACGGTTGACTACAAACGTTGATGACATTGAGTTTCCAACTGCTTATCAATCAGCTTTTAAAGATAACAAAAAACTAGAAGACCTTACCAAATGCATATGTTAATATAAGATGTATTTCTTAATTGAATTGAGTTGAATTTCACTATGGATATTATTCAGCGTTTGTAATGTTTGTTTCGTGGTGGTTATTGGTTTTGTTTCAAAACATTTATAAAATACTCCAAAAAAGCATGTCATTAAAAAGGCACAAGAGATAGATTAGCCCTCATTATTTACCAACATATGTATGTCATTTTGGGTTCTTTTGTAGAAATCAAATGCCAAACAAGAGATAGATGATATTCCATTCACATTACTCAACGTGGTGTGGCGTTATGTTAGAATGATAAAGATTTGATATGCGAATATAGACAGAGAAGTAAGAACACGCAATTGCAAATTGGGTGTCAGAAGAACTTAACATCTTTTGTTTTTATACTTACGAAGCGTTTGCTGATGCATGGGTTATTGTTAAATAATGTATAGTGGTGCATGCATCATATAAAAAATTGCAACAGATACTTATTTCAGCATGCAAAAACCCTGAAAAGCCCTCATATTAGCTAATCATATGCGTATATTTATATAACAGTCAAGTAAGAAAATATAACAGAAAGGTAACGGCTTTTTTCGGTGCTCACATGCTCAGAGAAATCCTAGTTAGACATTGTTTATTATTTATAATGGTTTTATTATGTAATAAGTTCTTATTAAAGACTTCCCTTGAGCAACAGATAATTCATCTATCGATTGTACTACAAGGTTTCACTATGGGTCGATGAGCTTATATTTGCATCTATGAGCTTCTTAGACTTGCTCTTCTTCGATTCTGAACTATTTGGTTGCAGGAAGAGGAGTGTTAGACTTTTGAAAGATTATGAGAGTTGTTTCTTGTTAGTTACTTGTTCAACATTTGTATCAATATTTGTTTTAGTTTCATTTTCAATTCCAATTCATACACATGAACCGAGACTGTTTGCATCTTTATTTATCTCATTGAGCTGGATCGTGCTACTAATTTCCTTAGCTTGCTTTACACCGTCTGCCTGAGGTTCATTGGATATTGTACTGCCTATTCAAGGTGTAACATTTTAAATCGTAGCATTTATAGTTTCTACTTCCATCTCTGAAGTGTTGATGGGTTTAGTAGAGGAAGTCTTAGACATGCTAGAGTTAGGGGGTACTTTATTTCTTTTGAGAAACTGCAGTAATATTTCTGGAAGCCTCAATGACATATATATTCAGACTAATTCTCCTCAAGTACCAAATCAGAACCAATGTCAAAGCTCTTATTCTTTTGAGAAACTACAACAATCTCTGATAAAAATAAACACAAATTATGTTTATTCTTTTGATTGCTTATTGATAAATTGGATTGTTCTTAAGAAATAATTACACCAAAACACTGTATTCTGTAATATATGTAGGCTGAGCTATATGCATTTGTATGATGCATCCGGTTTCACTGTTTTTTATTTGTTTACTGAGCTTGAATTGTTCTCTTTTTGATAAACCTTTTTTGTTATTCCAAGTATATAACAATGCAATATATAGACACACCCGTGAATGAAAAAATTGTTATATGTGCAGGGAGGTGCTGATAGTGCTATAGAAGAGAGTAACAATGTCAGAAGCCGCAGAAGCGTCAATCCATTCAATAACGCAATCATCATCTACACAGCCGGAGAAAGTTGAGACAAACGCATTTGGTGCTCCCATTTCAGATAATGCTGGAAAAATAGGCAGTCGAGTTGGTAAATTGGTACGAATGCATGTACCAATCTCTTATGAAAGTTGGGATAAAGTACCCAAAAAATTTAAGGATAACGTTTGGGCTAAATTACAGGTAAATTAAAATATATCAATTTCGGTTTTCTCTGTTATTATATTTTGCCACATTGCTTTTTTTAATCAAGCAATTCTTAATTTTCATAGACTTTTTTGAACTAGAGTCGGATGCAAAAGAGTTTTATTTTTAAAAAATGTGCGAGTCATTTAGGAGATACAAGAGCGAATTGCGTACAAGCTACTATGACAAATTTGATAATGATGAAGAGAGGAGGAAAAATTGTCCTCCAAAAATCAGCCAAGAATATTGGGATGGTTTCTTGAAAAACGAAGCAAAACCCGGTGCATGCGAAAGAAGAGATGTAGGCAAAAAAAACATATCATTATACAACTATGACCATCACACTGGTCGTACAAGTCACGCTGTAGTAGAACATAAAATGGTACGTTTGTTTCATCTTTTTTTTATTAAATATTCTTGGTTTGTAGCGTTTGCTCTAAATTTCAATGACACTTGATTAATATTTTACTGGTAGTTTGCTTTATAACTGATTAAGCTTCTTAATCTGTGAGGGTATGCATTGCATGCGCTATGGAAAATATATCCTCTGTCAAACTTATGGACTACGGTTTGCATATAACTAGTAACTTCTGTGTCCCAGCAACAAAATATATTTGTGAAGCCTATATGTCAGAAGAAGTAATGCCTTGAGAGAAAATATTAGGATTAATTCTAGTTTAAGTATCACTGCTCTTTTGATAAGTAGAGAATAATAATTTACAAGGTGCAATAATGCATAAAAGTATGAAGATAGAATCATATATCATACAGTATACATACGGCAATAAGTAATGTAGTACATATATAAATCAAGACCAAACATAAACTCATGAAACTACAATCAATAGTGCCATATCATCTACGAGACTCAAGGGGTAGCAGAAGGGTGAGTTGGAACTTGAGGAACAATTGGTAGTCGAGGCAAAGGAGGTAGTTCAAACTTGGGAAGGGTCGGGATCTCAGGGAGAGGTGGAAACTCTAACTTTGGTAAAGAAGGGATCTCTGGTAGTGAAGGCAGTGCAGCTCTGGTTTTGGGATTGTTGGTGCTTCTAGAAGCATACGTGCAGCGTAATTCACTATTAAGTTGCTGAATACTAATAGCAGCACTGCAAAGAGATGATTAATCTTTGACAAGGTAGTAGCCATTATTCTGAAATCTATTGTCTGACGAATACATAGAATGAAGCTGTGTATTTATAGAAATTATAGAAGTTTGTATAATTTTGTGACAATGAAAGTTAGGTAGGTAGTTGGCTTTCCTGCTGTGCTTGGTAAGAACAAAGAGTTGAGGTACTAAGGTGATTGCATTTAACCTTTGCTTCAGCAACGGTTACCTCACCTTCTTATCAACCGAGAAGTTCCATTATGCCTTTACAGTATTTAATGGTCTGAATCAAATTAAGACTGTAAAAGATAACTAAAGAAATACATGTAATTTTTGTAGTGTTGAACTAACAGTAATACTACAGTGCCTCAGTTGGAAATTCAAATGTTGAACTAACATAATCAATTATTTCCTTTTTGATTGCAGGCCAGTGAAAATCCAGAAAAAGAAATCACACGTCGTCAAGTATGGAAGAAAACTCACACGAAAAAGGATGGTAGCATATCAGATTCGACTTCTTCCTATTTCGTAAGTTAAATAGTCTATTGTTTTAGATGATAAATTAATCATGATTTCTTATGACATATATGTTTACATGTTTTATCAGTCTACTATTTTAGATTAGTAACCTATCAATTAATAGTAATATCTCAAGTATTATCATATTTTAGAGTAAAAATGCAAAAGCGAAGGAAGGAATCAATGACAATGATGAAGAAGATTTTCCATTGGATGAAGACATCTTATCACAAGTGTTTGGCAATGATACAAGAGGCCGGACTCGCAGTATTGGAATCAAGATATCAAGAACACAAGTAAAGGCTTCTACTATTGCACGTAAACAAATCAAAAGGACCAAAGAAATATGGAGGGTACACTGAAGTCATTGGTCGAGTACTTGTTCAAAGGATACATGGATAACGGAAAACACATACCAGACATTCCTTCCAATGAAGGAGGAAGTGGGACACGACAGGGAATTGTTGGAAAATTACCGAACAACGAAGTTAATAATCCATTGAGTTCGTCTGGTTCGGCAAATCAAAAATGTGAAATCCTGAACTTTGATCTAGAGGTCATTGCAACAGGTTCTGTATGCAGAGATTCGACAGCATCCATTATACATGGGAAGCCTGTACCTCCAACACATGAGAAGTTGGTTGTGGACAACATACTACTACCAGATGAGAACACAGCCGAACAAAATCATCCTCTTGCTACGACCTTTGGTGAAGTTGGAATCGGTGGTTTTGTGTGCCATCCAAAGATTTCAATTCGATATCTTTAGACACGAGATCAGGTAATAGTCTAACTTTAATCTATTTAAACTTATTTTTGTCCGTCGTAAACTGTTTCTTGCTACTCAATGTTCTTCGTCTAATTTTAATTGGATGTGTTTCACTACATTTAAATACCATTGCATGTTAACCCAAGCATTATTATCATAAAAGGAGTTCTATTATTATGGTTTTCCAATTTTGTGATGTCAATCCGTGTCGGGCAATGGTCACTAGTTGAACTATTCAGTGCTTGAGCTACTAGTTGAGGGAAAGCATAAAAAATCAATATTAGAGAAGGCTCTATCTATTTTACTGTGAGTAGCATAATTTGTACCACCTCTCCATGTAAATTTATTTCTAATATATTGAAGTTCTATTGGTCCAGTCAGTAGAATTATGTTATAAAATTCTTTGTCTGCATTATTTACATTATTGTGTGGACCAATTCTATCCGAATTATAAAGTACACGATTACAATTACCTGAAATTAATCGTGGTATTGAAATACACCATTGTGCTTCCTTTATATGCTTATATAAGCCTTGCATTTGTATAGAGAATGTAGCCTATAAACAGTAGTTACAGCCAAAAAAAATCCTCCGTTATTATGAAGTATGCAAGTGGTTGCCTGGTTGCTTTTCTTAACAGAGCTAATATACCAAAAGTTTGCATCCCATAAGATTAAGTCCTGTGTTTATCTTCCTCTATTACACTTTGGTCTTGGCACCGGACAGGGTTAATACTTTTAACAAAAGGGGTAACTGCATTCTCATTTTGTTTATGTTCCGTCAGAGCTATAAATGAAGGCTTAAGTCTCTTTATATGTTCCAAAATGTCCAACTTTCATTTCAGAAAAGGAACGCCATTAATTATTATTCAGTGTCCAACCCCTAGTTTCTGAGATACTGGAAGGAGAACTCGTCTTTCTTCTCTTGTTTTTTCCTTGCTTTGGATTTGACCTGCTAGGTGTTTGCTTGAATGCTTCTCAATTTCCTTGGTTGCCAGTGTATGCCTATGTTCCTATTTTCATATCTTCTCGGTCTTCATTACCTAACACATTGATTAGAATATAGGTCATAGAATAAAAATGAAAGCATATAATAAAAATACAAACTTTTTTTAGTTTTTGCACCAATACAAGCTATGTATACTTTCCAGTATATTCAGTACAAGATACTAAATGTGCTCAAAATGCTGCAATATAACTTTTCAAGGGAGAAAACGCTAAATTTGGCGTCATGTTTCAGACATCAAACTTCAAAGCCCAAGCAAAACGCATTAGAGAAGTGTGATCGGGAGCGCAATCAGCATCCCAAAATAACCCCAGTGCTCAATATGTCAGGATGAACATCATACAAAATATTGCAGTGTAGGTTTAGGAAGTGTAGAAAAGGAAAATGTTGTGTGTACTGCTGCTGTTAAAGATATTTTTACTTCTAGACAATTTATTAATGAAATTTACCATACTCCCATTACTTTATTTGTACTTACCTTTATGCTTTAACTAATTGCATGTTTGTTCATAATGCAGACGACGTAGAGAAAAAGATTAGCCTGAAGTGAGGAATGAGAGGTAGTTATGGTTTTGTGAGTTCTTCTGTAATATAAGTTGGCTTGAAAAAACACTTTCTGTTATACGGTTTTATTGTGTTTCTGTAATACTAGTTGTTGCTGCTATTGAACTTTATAGTGTTATGTATTGTCGCTGCTGCGGTTGAACTATGTAGTATTATGTATTGTTGTTGAACATTGTAATTAAAAGATTTTTAAGTTTGGTTTTGTGTTGAATCTATGAAATTTTTTTGGTTTAATGATCTTTCTTTTGTGATATTATGTTAAATTTGCAAATGTTTATATTGAGTATGATAATGAAATGAATGTTACTATAGGGGGGTCAGGAAAAGCAATGCATTTTTAAAAAATAATAATATTACAATTAGCAACGGTTTTGAGCCGTTGCAAAACAGAATTAACAAAGTTACCCAACAAAACTTTACAACGGTTTCAGCCGTTACTAAATTAAATTTAGCAACGGTTATTAGCTGTTCTAAAACAGAAATTTACAACGGTTTTAAGCCGTTGTTATATTTTTACCACTGCTCGTTTTGCAATGGCTCAAAGCCGTTGCAAAATCCTTTTGCAACGGCTCAGAACCGTTGCTAAATGACATTAGCCGTTCGATGGACATCATGCCATGGTTTAACTATAATCAAAGCGGAGCTTCCACATTGAAGGTCAACAGTATCCTCAAGTCAAGAGAACTGTGTAAATTAGTTACATCGATATTTTCTGTTTGACCTTAGTTATATTAACCAACAGAAAACCATCAAGTGAGTCATTCCATATTTATCCAATAACTATCAGTACGGAACCCATAGGTGCCCCCAGCAGTCATGAGTAATACAACCCAACATTTGGAGAGCATTGCATACTCTAATCTCAACGGATACATCGATATCCAGTCTTGATGCATCTTGACTAGAAACATTTAAAATGGTATATTCAATTTTATTGCGATAAATTACTCACGGTTACAACACTTTGTAACTACTATCACAAAAACATATCATTTCTGGTGTAGTGAGAGAAACCTTCCATTTTCTCTCTCTTTTTAATTAAATTAATTGGGTCTTTAAATGATATTAAGTGGAAATTTATTCATGGCATAATATGTAACTATTGTCCAAATGTACATTACTGTAAATTATGTAAGTGCAACAAATCATACAGTGTATAGAGATGATATTTTCTACATATTGTCTTTATTGTCCATTATATTATTTAAAATGCATATACATACATATATTTACATTTATATACAATATACGTATAAATGAGATAAAATTAAGTGTCACTTTTATTACTCCAAAAGGTCAGCAATTGTGAACCAATTTCAAAACTGAAAGTTTTTAAGATTAAAAATTATGATTTTACATAAAAGTCCATCACATAAATTCAATTCAATTTTATACATGCACGCACACACATGTATGTATGTATGTATGTATGTATGTATGTATGTATGTATGTATGTATACAAACGCACATAAATTTGTGTGTATTCACGTACAAAATTCACTGTAAATAACGTTTTAAACTTAATATATCTTTAGGCTAAAATTTATTATCTAGTATATGTTCCAATATAAAGTAACAACTAAAGTCTAACTTTAATTTTAAGAG
This sequence comes from Allium fistulosum, assembly GCA_030737815.1. Lineage (NCBI taxonomy): Eukaryota > Viridiplantae > Streptophyta > Magnoliopsida > Asparagales > Amaryllidaceae > Allium > Allium fistulosum. The sequence goes on from CM060902.1 coordinate 745,209,890, forward strand.
GAAATCCAAGGATTTATGATATTTTGCAATAAAGTCCAGTTATATTTATAAAGAAAACCTTTTTTTATATCTTTAAACAGAAGTATGCAAAAACCAAAAGATTGAATTTGAGATATTGAACATAAAACATACATGCAAACATAAATAAATTACATATGTTTTCTATTTGAATCAATAATAGAAATATTTCATCAATTAAGACTTAGATTTTAATCAAAAAGTGTTTTTTTTAAATAACAAACTTGAAACAGCAGACACTTATGTTTATATTGCAAAAGTTTCAGATCCAAACAATTAAGCAATATGAAAAATAATCAAATATAGGATCATATAATGTAGATCTAATAATGAAAACATGAATTGGCAAACAATCAAAATATATCTTAGAACAGATTCAAATTAAAATAACATGGTGAATGTATATAATTAATTAAGATGGAGCAAAAGTGATCTAATCTATTTGATCAAATAACAAATACACAGATGAGATGAAATAGCAGATGGATCTAAATTACATAAACAAGTTGAATGATGAATATATAAAATTAGAATAATCACCTTGAGATGTTGCCAAGGGAATGCACCTTGAATGATGAATCAAAGGCTCTTAGATTCCATAAATCAATCTCCGAATTTTGCAAGAATTAAGAGATTAGAACCATCTTTTGTTATCACTACAACAAAAATACCCTATTACAACGCCCTTTTTACAACGGGCATTGATTGTCCGTTGTAATAGAAGGCTATTACAACGGTCCATTCAGGCCCGTTGTAAAAGATGTCATATATAACACCATTTTTACAACGGGCATTGGTTGCCCGTTGTAATAGAAGGTTATTACAACGGTCCATTCAGGCCCGTTGTAATAGATGTCAACTTTACAACGGTCCCAGAAACGCCCGTTGCAAGAGGCAAAGCTTTTATTAAAAAAAAGACCGGCCCTATTATTTCTTTTATTTCGCTTCGTTCCTCTTGTCACGTACGGGAATTTTCGACTTTCGAAAATTCGACATCGATACTCCCTTTATCGACTGTCGAGCAATCGAGTGCCGGAAACTCCAATAGTGAGGGTTTTAAGAAAAAGAAAAAGGTAGAAGAAGAAGATAGAAGAAAAAGAAAGAAGAACAACAACAGAACAAGAGCAGAAACAGAAACAGAAAACAATATCAGAATCTCACATATCGCAGCGGAACAATATATAATAGATAAATGAATATCATTTAAAAACAAAAGAATTATATCTGTTATTACATTACATCACATCATATCATCAGAGTCAATAAACAACAATGGACAGTTATATAAACTTGTCCTCATACAGAATACACAGCGGAATAAATACTATCAGATACAAATACTACGTCTCGCCATCCAGCTTATCTCCAAAGCTCCAGAATATCCAGAATATCCTGATAACATAACTCTAGGCTGCCCGTGTGGAAATTGGTGGGCACCCAGAGTTTAGAAGGGAAACAATAAACTCCGAGTCAGTCATGGTGACTGGTGTGAGATCGTAAAACAGTTTATCTTTAAAATAAACAACAGGAAAACTTTAATGTCAATTCGCAATGCTTTTGGAAAATGAAACTACCATAAGACCTCCCACCATACACACAATGCAAACGCAGACTTGGAGGAGATTTCTTCTTATGATAGTCAAAGATGCTTACTACGCAAAAATCAAATTCTTTTTTATATTATTATTAGTGCATAGTGGAAAACATTTCGAAAGTAGAATATAAATCTTAGCCAGCATAGGTACCATTATATTATGCCTGCTATAGCTGCCTCCTGAGGAGACAGGTTATACAATTGAAATCGTAAAGGCTCGTATTGTTTCTTTGGATTTTCCAACAAATGGTCAGGCTAAGGAACTTCCTATCCACGATGGGTACGTCCCTGGAATAGACGACCCGAGAACCTAACTGGATCTCTGCCAACACAAGGCCGGGTTACCTCTGCAAAAATAGGTAACTACTGACACGCGTATGCCATCCCCCGATCGTCACCGATCTTCCCGAGGATCCCCGATTTCCAACAACCACAAAGAAATAAATTTTGCAGCAACCACAGAGGTTAAGTATCTGGGCTCCATACCATGATACCACCTTTATCCAGAAGGAATGACATACACTAAGGGGCGCTACTCCCTAGAACCTTGCCGCATCCTTCCTGTTTCGACCATTTCCGGGGTGTGAGGCTCGACGAAGTCTCGTCCACAAAGCTACGCTTTCTACAAAGCCATGCTTCGGGTCAAACAAAAATGATCAACCTATGATCACAAAGATATAAGATCAAACAAATGATCATATCACAAATGATCAAACACAGATCATTTCACAGCAACACTCAGTATGCCACGTTACCAAATTGGGATATATCGCTGATAAATTTCAACTACATAACCTCTGAGCTCGTACGTCTCAGAGAAGGGTGTTAAGCTAAGAGAATAAATTCTCCGCCACCAACAGAAATGTATTTGAAAGAAATCAGCTTTATATCTCAAATTGTAACGTCAGACACACAATCCATACAAGTCTGTTCCGGGATCGAACAGAACCGAAGGCACTTCTCACGAAGCCCTTGCATATCCGGATAATTTTCTAATCACGTCCGGACTTCCCGTCACTAAGGGTGATAAAACCTCTAAATCGGAGATCAGCCGATGTAGAGTAACTCGACGGTAATCCTTCGTTTTCAAAAATATCCGGTCTTCAACACCGGTCTTCAAATGCAATTCATAACGACGTATCACATATTCGGAATGGGTTATACGACCCCATGGTCCTTTCCCGGCTAACCCGAATAGTGAGCGCTTATTTAAAAACAAGTGTGGCATTCAAATTCATCCAATTCACAACAAATACCATTCAAGGTAATTATTGATAGTCGGTTATTTAACTATCAATAAAGATGCGCAACATCATCAGATTCCAAATAATTTTCCCAAATTATTTCATCTTCAAAAATATCTTTACTAGATATAAAATTTCCACACTTAACCGTTTGAAAACAATTTCAAATCAATTCACTTTTCAATTTATCTTTAAAAGATAAAATTTCAAACCCTTCGTTTCATATGGGAAAACCATTTCCATACTTATTTAATTATAAGTAATTCACACAATCATTTATTTTCGACATTTGAAAATATTCGATATACTTAAATCAATATTAAGTACATATTTCATTCTTCAAGGAAATCTTTTATTTTAACAACGTCTATTTGAGTCAAAACGAATGTTGCGTAAAACATCGTTACGACGACTCGAAATCACTAGTATAGGGATTCGGATTTTGATAGATATATAAATCCCAATACTACATCAAAAATATTTCCTTTCGGAAATCATTTACTATAACAACAGTGTTATAGTCCATCATTTCCTTCTTCCTCGAAAACGTCTATTTCAACAATAACCGTTGAAATCTATGATTTCGATATTTAATATATTTTAAAACATCGTTTAAATAATTTCTTCATTTCAAATATCACTTTTCCCAAAACAGTATCCATTTTACTCAGCAATATATTCACTATCCAAAATCGTGAATATACTTCACTAACCAAAATTTCACTATTTTCTATACATTTTATTTTTCAAGCATTATCCACTATCCAAAATCGCGGATATATCTCCTTTAACATTTTAATTTATCAAATCCAATTGATTTCGAATTTATAAAACAACGTTTAAAAATTCTATTTCTATTTTCTAACGACTTCAATTTAATAAATCTTCTTTATTAATAATTCGATCAATATTCCATTTAAAGGCAAAAAAATCCAATTTATAAGTAAATCTCTTATAAATCTTTTATTCTACAGTTTTATCCATTTTATAATTTCATAATTTATGAATCTATAAATTCCATATCCTCACGATTTATAATTCTATAAATTTCATCTTTAACACTTATCATCTCGTTTTAAAATTCCAATATTTTAAATTTATAAATATCAACTTTTTAAATCTTTTAAATAAACTGTTCACAAAAATTCGAAAATCTCAGTTCAAACCATTTTATAAATTGCTTAAACTATTTATTTCAAAAATCACCTTACGGTCATAATTCACAAAAATCTTAACTTTTATAACTTCAAAATTTTGAACGTTTATTTATTTAAAATAAATCAATTCAACAATTCAATAAAACGTCTACTTTCAAAAAATTACTTTAAAATCCTTTTAAAGTAAAAGTCGTTATTTTTATAACTTGGATCCGATGATGCTACAGCATCAAACAATCAATCACAACAATCAAATATCATATATCATCATATGATAACAGAATATATCACAATATCTGTAAATAATCAATACGGTGAGGAATCCAGTTGGATCCCTCCAACCTGTTTCCCTGCATCCACAGATGTTAGCACAATACCAATTCCGCTCCAGTACGGAATTATCGCGGTATATGGGTTTTATAAAAATAATCCGCTTACTAACGGCGCAATAGGGTCTCATCCGCTATACGAGGCGGGAAATCATCAATCCAATATATACATATGCCAATATGTATATATTGCTATATATAGATATATATCCTACTATATCTAATATCACATCCAATAGCAATCAAATAAATAACTGAAAATTCCACTTTTCAATTCTTGAGTGAGAATATCTCACCGTGATTTTAATTCTGATTTCAGCGTTTATTTCGAATAAAATTAAACGGACGTTTAATTTTACCCAAAATTTTCGCTAGCTCCAAAAATTCCCAATCCAACTCCATCGCGTAGTATTCGTCAATACGGTTCCAACGCAACTGGTTTTGCAATTTTCCGACCTCGTATCAAGCAAATATGATATTTTAAAGTTTGCATATATAATTTGAAACAAATTCTTTTATTAATTTTTATTTACAAACCCAAACCCAATCTCTGCCGTTCGATCGCATCTCAACAGATCTGGGGCCGCACGCGATGATGCTTCTTCCCTCCAGCCTCCGTTCGAACGAAGGAACCCAATAGCCGCCTAGAAACCCTATTTGCCGCGACTTCATTGATCAACGTGATGTTGATCAGAGCCTATCGGGCGATGCGCCCCAGCGACCACTCCCCCCAGCACGAAGGCCGATGAACTCGATCTCCCCAATGATGAGATAATGCCCCTCAAACATGCGTCCCTTGAACAGAATTTGTCGACGATCTACCACTTTAAAATCGATCACACCCGTTGAATTCGTAGATCTCTATGCGCTCTACAACATTCATGTTGGAAGTTTCTCGAATTGCTTTGTGGATTTGAAGAAATTTGAGGAAGAAGGATGATGATTCTCGGCCATTGATAATAGAAGGTGGCGGCTGAACGTTTAACCCTAGGGTTTATTTTTTTTCTTTTGCAAATGAAAAGGTTGAGGGGCTTATATAGAAAATTTCGCAAAACACTATTCATCCCGGATTTTCCGAACTCCAAATCGAGCGTGCCGGCTGACGTTTCTAAGGTTTACCCCGCGTTCCGAACGCAATGGAACAGGTTTCGGAAGCTAATTCGATCGTATGTGTGAGATATGACAATAAACGATCAATTTAAATTAAATCGATTTAAATCGATTTCGAGGCGTTTTAAATTGTACCGGACAAACGGTAAATCCAAAAATTACGAAATTTGAAACCATGCAATAATATCACATTACGGATCCGATGAAACCGGTTTCGTCGAAATCCAAGACCGTTTGAAAAATGACTATTTTAACTCGCCGAATTAAAATTAAAATGATTTCAAAGCGTTTCGAGCTGCCACGGTCAAACGATAACTCCGATTGATACGAAAATTGAAATCCGATAATAACTAACTATTATGGATCCAATGGAGCTGGTCTCGTTCAATTCTGAGACTGTTCGAAAATTGGCTATTTTTACAGTCGATAATTAAATATTAAAATATTCAATTTTCACATATTAACTCCAAATTAAATTTTAAAAGTTCTATAACCTTTCTATAACTCCAGTATGATTAAATAAAATTTTCCAAATCGTTTTCAATCATATTAACTCGATTTCCAATTATTTCTGAAATTTCAATTATTAATTTATCGATTTAATTGTCAAATTAAATCCAATATTCGAAAAATAAATTATTCGACTTATTAAATTCATTTATTAATATTTAAAATCAATTAAATATTCGAATTTTAATTATCAAAAATTCTGGGTCGTTACAGACTTCCCCCCTTAAAAGAATTTCGTCCTCGAAATTACAAGTTAGGAAAAAAGGTCCTTAACTCGTCTACTATTTTTCACAATCCAATAGTTTTATCAAATTTTTAAAACAAATCTTTCTACTAAAGATTCGTTATCATTCAACTAAATTTTCAACTACAATTACAGGTTTCAAAACAACATTGTTTCCTTAAAAATTTAAATTTAAATTTCAAATTCAAATTTAAACTTTCAAAATTTCTCAAAAATTTTCTAACACCCGAAATTTTTGAAAAATTTCGCCAGCATCTCCTTTGCGCGGCTAATACGGTACTACTACAAAACGTCCCTACGGACTCTCAGATTTCAAAAAGAAAAGAAAAAGCCAAGCGGCTAGACAAGAAATCATCAAAAACTCATATTATAATTCAAATACATACCTTTATGTCGAGCAATTCAAATTTATCTTCGAAAATCAAATCCAATTCCTTAATAACACCTGTATCTTACTAGCCATAATATCTAGTTACAGCATTCAAACATTTTGCAAATTTGATTACAAAATTTCTAGTATAAACTGCTTATACATTTTTACTTCACTGTTGAAGTTATATATCTATTCTCATTCAATTTTTTACATTTCCCATTCATTTGTATTTAGTTTACCATTTCAACTAAATTTAGATTCAATTTACTTTCAATTCTGAAATATTGAATTTTATCAATTATCTGTCATTTACAACTGCACTATCTTAAATTAGTTCCAATTACTAATTCAAATTGATATCAATTCAATTTATTTTAATTCTACCTCGATTAAATCTACTTACATTTAAACTGGATTTCAAATTCCATACGAATTTTAATTCATCTTTCATTTACAATTATTCAATTCAATTCATTGGCTTACGAATTCGAAATGAATTTCAACTTTCAATTTCATTTTCATTTAATTGATTCACTTATACTTGCTTTGATTTAACTTCATTCTTTTAAGTTAAATTTATTCTACCAAAATTCAATTCGTATAAGTTATCAACTTATTTCTTATTTCATAAATATTTTTATATAGTATTCCAGAGTCTTTTCAACCTTTCAAAGCCATTTTGAAAACAATTCAATTTATCCTTTTGAATTTCCAAAACAAAACCCAAATTTTTCAAACAACTTCCTTTTAAAACAATTTGGTAGCAATTTCTCTTTTGGAAACCCGAAAATGAACACCGGTGATGTCGCGATCATCATCGGAATTATTTTCCAGCGACCGAAAAGAGTTTAGAGCTCTCATCTCTTCCAAAATACTTTTCAAAACCTTTGGAATTCATTTTCAAATCAAAAAGAATTTAAACTTTCAAAATCTCCAAAATTTCCAAATTCTTTTCAAAACATTTCCAAAAACTTCTCTGGAATTCCGTTTCATTTATAAATTCATTTATAATTTATATTCTTAAATTTCATTTGTATATGGATTTATTTCTTAACTTTGGAGTTATGATTTCAATTTCTTATTCAATTTTAGTGATGATAATTCACTATTATTACTTCCTAACATCCATGCAACCATATACTATAGTACTTTATAGAAAATTATTTCTTTTCTATACAAAATAGTTTTGGGCAAAATTATTTCATTTACCCCATTTTAAAACAATACTGTGTTGAATTGTTCTATATAAGTGTTTAGAGATCCCTATCGATAGAGTTGTACGGACAATACCGACCAGAATCCATATACCACTCAACAAACCAATCATCACAATATAAAACAATTTTATATTCACTAACAAATACGCGCTCATATCTATTATTACACTCAACTCATTCTAGAGTACTACTGACTCTATCTCTAATGAGTAACACCCAACAGAGCAGGGTTGTCGCTTAACCATATGCTTTGATACCACGCTGTCACGTACGGGAATTTTCGACTTTCGAAAATTTGACATCGATACTCCCTTTATCAACTGTCGAGCAATCGAGTGCCGGAAACTCCAATAGTGAGGGTTTTAAGAAAAAGAAAAAGGTAGAAGAAGAAGATAGAAGAAAAAGAAAGAAGAACAACAACAGAACAAGAGCAGAAACAGAAACAGAAAACAATATCAGAATCTCACATATCGCAGCGGAACAATATATAATAGATAAATGAATATCATTTAAAAACAAAAGAATTATATCTGTTATTACATTACATCACATCATATCATCAGAGTCAATAAACAACAATGGACAGTTATATAAACTTGTCCTCATACAGAATACACAACGGAATAAATACTATCAGATACAAATACTACGTCTCGCCATCCAGCTTATCTCCAAAGCTCCAGAATATCCAGAATATCCTGATAACATAACTCTAGGCTGCCCGTGTGGAAATTGGTGGGCACCCAGAGTTTAGAAGGGAAACAATAAACTCCGAGTCAGTCATGGTGACTGGTGTGAGATCGTAAAACAGTTTATCTTTAAAATAAACAACAGGAAAACTTTAATGTCAATTCGCAATGCTTTTGGAAAATGAAACTACCATAAGACCTCCCACCACACACACAATGCAAACGCAGACTTAGAGGAGATTTCTTCTTATGATAGTCAAAGATGCTTACTACGCAAAAATCAAATTCTTTTTGATATTATTATTAGTGCATAGTGGAAAACATTTCGAAAGTAGAATATAAATCTTAGCCAGCATAGGTACCATTATATTATGCCTGTTATAGCTGCCTCCTGAGGAGACAGGTTATACAATTGAAATCGTAAAGGCTCGTATTGTTTCTTTGGATTTTCCAACAAATGGTCAGGCTAAGGAACTTCCTATCCACGATGGGTACGTCCCTGGAATAGACGACCCGAGAACCTAACCGGATCTCTGCCAACACAAGGCCGGGTTACCTCTGCAAAAATAGGTAACTACTGACACGCGTATGCCATCCCCCGATCGTCACCGATCTTCCCGAGGATCCCCGATTTCCAACAACCACAAAGAAATAAATTTTGCAGCAACCACAGAGGTTAAGTATCTGGGCTCCATACCATGATACCACCTTTATCCAGAAGGAATGACATACACTAAGGGGCGCTACTCCCTAGAACCTTGCCGCATCCTTCCTGTTTCGACCATTTCCAGGGTGTGAGGCTCGACGAAGTCTCGTCCACAAAGCTACGCTTTCTACAAAGCCATGCTTCGGGTCAAACAAAAATGATCAACCTACGATCACAAAGATATAAGATCAAACAAATGATCATATCATAAATGATCAAACACTGATCATTTCACAGCAACACTCAGTATGCCACGTTACCAAATTGGGATATATCGCTGATAAATTTCAACTACATAACCTCTAAGCTCGTACGTCTCAGAGAAGGGTGTTAAGCTAAGAGAATAAATTCTCCGCCACCAACAGAAATGTATTTGAAAGAAATCAGCTTTATATCTCAAATTGTAACGTCAGACACACAATCCATACAAGTCTGTTCCGGGATCGAACAGAACCGAAGGCACTTCTCACGAAGCCCTTGCATATCCGGATAATTTTCTAATCACGTCCGGACTTCCCGTCACTAAGGGTGATAAAACCTCTAAATCGGAGATCAGCCGATGTAGAGTAACTCGACGGTAATCCTTCCGTTTTCAAAAATATCCGGTCTTCAACACCGGTCTTCAAATGCAATTCATAACGACGTATCACATATTCGGAATGGGTTATACGACCCCATGGTCCATTCCCGGCTAACCCGAATAGTGAGCGCTTATTTAAAAACAAGTATGGCATTCAAATTCATCCAATTCACAACAAATACCATTCAAGGTAATTATTGATAGTCGGTTATTTAACTATCAATAAAGATGCGCAACATCATCAGATTCCAAATAATTTTCCCAAATTATTTCATCTTCAAAAATATCTTTACTAGATATAAAATTTCCACACTTAACCGTTTGAAAACAGTTTCAAATCAATTCACTTTTCAATTTATCTTTAAAAGATAAAATTTCAAACCCTTCGTTTCATATGGGAAAACCATTTCCATACTTATTTAATTATAAGTAATTCACACAATCATTTATTTTCGACATTTGAAAATATTCGATATACTTAAATCAATATTAAGTACATATTTCATTCCTCAAGGAAATCTTTTATTTTAACAACGTCTATTTGAGTCAAAACGAATGTTGCGTAAAACATCGTTACGACGACTCGAAATCACTAGTATAGGGATTCGGATTTTGATAGATATATAAATCCCAATACTACATCAAAAATATTTCCTTTCGAAAATCATTTACTATAACAACAGTGTTATAGTCCATCATTTCCTTCTTCCTCGAAAACGTCTATTTCAACAATAACTGTTGAAATCTATGATTTCGATATTTAATATATTTTAAAACATCGTTTAAATAATTTCTTCATTTCAAATATCACTTTTCCCAAAACAGTATCCATTTTACTCAGCAATATATTCACTGTCCAAAATCGTGAATATACTTCACTAACCAAAATTTCACTATTTTCTATACATTTTATTTTTCAAGCATTATCCACTATCCAAAATCGTGGATATATCTCCTTTAACATTTTAATTTATCAAATCCAATTGATTTCGAATTTATAAAACAACATTTAAAAATTCTATTTCTATTTTCTAACGACTTCAATTTAATAAATCTTCTTTATTAATAATTCGATCAATATTCCATTTAAAGGCAAAAAAATCCAATTTATAAGTAAATCTCTTATAAATCTTTTATTCTACAGTTTTATCCATTTTATAATTTCATAATTTATGAATCTATAAATTCCATATCCTCACGATTTATAATTCTATAAATTTCATCTTTAACACTTATCATCTCGTTTTAAAATTCCAATATTTTAAATTTATAAATATCAACTTTTTAAATCTTTTAAATAAACTGTTCACAAAAATTCGAAAATCTTAGTTCAAACCATTTTATAAATTGCTTAAACTATTTATTTCAAAAATCACCTTACGGTCATAATTCACAAAAATCTTAACTTTTATAACTTCAAAATTTTGAACGTTTATTTATTTAAAATAAATCAATTCAACAATTCAATAAAACGTCTACTTTCAAAAAATTACTTTAAAATCCTTTTAAAGTAAAAGTCGTTATTTTTATAACTTGGATCCGATGATGCTACAGCATCAAACAATCAATCACAACAATCAAATATCATATATCATCATATGATAACAGAATATATCACAATATCTGTAAATAATCAATACGGTGAGGAATCCAGTTGGATCCCTCCAACCTGTTTCCCTGCATCCACGGATGTTAGCACAATACCAATTCCGCTCCAGTACGGAATTATCGCGGTATATGGGTTTTATAAAAATAATCCGCTTACTAACGGCGCAATAGGGTCTCATCCGCTATACGAGGCGGGAAATCATCAATCCAATATATACATATGCCAATATGTATATATTGCTATATATAGATATATATCCTACTATATCTAATATCACATCCAATAGCAATCAAATAAATAACTGAAAATTCCACTTTTCAATTCTTGAGTGAGAAGATCTCACCGTGATTTTAATTCTGATTTCAGCGTTTATTTCGAATAAAATTAAACGGACGTTTAATTTTACCCAAAATTTTCGCTAGCTCCAAAAATTCCCAATCCAACTCCATCGCGTAGTATTCGTCAATACGGTTCCAACGCAACTGGTTTTGCAATTTTCCGACCTCGTATCAAGCAAATATGATATTTTAAAGTTTGCATATATAATTTGAAACAAATTCTTTTATTAATTTTTATTTACAAACCCAAACCCAATCTCTGCCGTTCGATCGCATCTCAACAGATCTGGGGCCGCACGCGATGATGCTTCTTCCCTCCAGCCTCCGTTCGAACGAAGGAACCCAATAGCCGCCTAGAAACCCTATTTGCCGCGACTTCATTGATCAACGTGATGTTGATCAGAGCCTACCGGGCGATGCGCCCCAGCGACCACTCCCCCCAGCACGAAGGCCGATGAACTCGGTCTCCCCAATGATGAGATAATGCCCCTCAAATGTGCGTCCCTTGAACAGAATTTGCCGACGATCTACCACTTTAAAATCGATCACACCCGTTGAATTCGTAGATCTCTATGCGCTCTACAACATTCATGTTGGAAGTTTCTCGAATTGCTTTGTGGATTTGAAGAAATTTGAGGAAGAAGGATGATGATTCTCGGCCATTGATAATAGAAGGTGGCGGCTGAACGTTTAACCCTAGGGTTTATTTTTTTTCTTTTGCAAATGAAAAGGTTGAGGGGCTTATATAGAAAATTTCGCAAAACACTATTCATCCCGGATTTTCCGAACTCCAAATCGAGCGTGCCGGCTGACGTTTCTAAGGTTTACCCCGCGTTCCGAACGCAATGGAACAGGTTTCAGAAGCTAATTCGATCGTATGTGTGAGATATGACAATAAACGATCAATTTAAATTAAACCGATTTAAATCGATTTCGAGGCGTTTTAAATTGTACCGGACAAACGGTAAATCCAAAAATTACGAAATTTGAAACCATGCAATAATATCACATTACGGATCCGATGAAACCGGTTTCGTAGAAATCCGAGACCGTTTGAAAAATGACTATTTTAACTCGCCGAATTAAAATTAAAATGATTTCAAAGCGTTTCGAGCTGCCACGGTCAAACGATAACTCCGATTGATACAAAAATTGAAATCCGATAATAACTAACTATTACGGATCCAATGGAGCTGGTCTCGTTCAATTCTGAGATTGTTCGAAAATTGGCTATTTTTACAGTCGATAATTAAATATTAAAATATTCAATTTTCACATATTAACTCCAAATTAAATTTTAAAAGTTCTATAACCTTTCTATAACTCCAGTATGATTAAATAAAATTTTCCAAATCGTTTTCAATCATATTAACTCGATTTCCAATTATTTCTAAAATTTCAATTATTAATTTATCGATTTAATTGTCAAATTAAATCCAATATTCGAAAAATAAATTATTCGACTTATTAAATTCATTTATTAATATTTAAAATCAATTAAATATTCGAATTTTAATTATCAAAAATTCTGGGTCGTTACACCTCTTTTGCTCGAAATTAGGGCTTTGGCTGCGGTCTTCAATTGCTCGTGCTTCCTTTGTCGATCGATTGGTCAAGGAAGATGGATTGTAATAGTAATGCTTGGTGATGACTGTAATGAGGAAGGCAGCGGGTTTTGGTTCTGGATTTCGTCGTTTTGGTCATGATTTAGGGTTAAGGCGATTGGGTTTTGAAGATGGAGGCGAAGTGGTTTCGTGCAGTGGTGGTTCTAGAAGGGGATTGGAGATGCGTTTGATTCGAGATGGAGTTTTGGTTTGTGATGGAAGGAGGCGCTTCGACAGTGTTGGAATTTTAGGTCGATGTGATGGAGTGGCAGGACAGAGGCGTGGAGTTTGGGTAGGTTGCGAGGGGTTGCAGGGTGGTATGGGTGGTTGTTAAATGAATGTACTTGCTCTATTGAATGAAATTGTGTTGCTCTATTGTGTGAAGGTTTGGAAGTGGTTGAACTTTGTTGTGTTACAGTGGAGGGAAGACAGAGATTAATGTTGATCAGAGGCTGTTATGTAGTTATGAAGAAGAGGAGGTGGGGAAATCTGTGAAGTGTGGTGGTTCTGGTCGGTGGTTAACTGTGTAGTAGAGTTGTCAGGCAAGTGTGTAGTTGTGCCAGAAGGGAATGAAGTGGTCTCAGCAGTGGTTGTAGAAGAGGATGGTGCTGCAATTGACAGTGTAAATGTTTGTGTGATGGCAATAGACAATAAGGATGAGTTTTTTGTGGTGGCTAGGTTGTTGTTTGATGAAATTGTATTTCTAGGTGAATGTATTGATGACTGAAATGATGTCAGGTGGATGAATGTTTGAGGCAAAAGTTATGTTGTTTGAAGAGGAGTAGGTTTATGGCAGAATGAATTTTTTGAAACAGATTCCTAGCCGACTTCAAGACTGCTTAAAAGTATATACCATAATCTATTTTCAACTTAAGTGTTCCATTGCTCATCATTCTATTACTTATCTTTTTTTTTCTTTTTTCCATTCAAGTCACGTTTTGAGCATTTGGCAAAGACTGATTTGAATTTTAACAGTACTAAACCCCAAAAATGGACAGTGAACAATTTTACTGAAGCACTTTTACCAGACCCAACAATATAACTAATGTGTTATATGTAATATCTTCTGTTTTTGTTTTTACATGGAGCTGTGTTCTATTTTTGGACATATATTCTATTTTCTTCTAAATTGCAGGAAAAACATTCAAACGAGCGTTATAATTTGGCATGCATTCTTACCCTCCCACCCTATCAGAGAAAAAGATATGGAAAATTTCTAATTGCATTTTGTAGGTATCAATTATTTGCTCCCAGTATCCTCGAAATGTTACATAAGCTCCAAATAGTCGACGCTATTATGCTCTATGGGTTATTAGCTTCCACTGTTCGAAATACATGCATGTACTATTTAAATAAAGCAATTACTTTCACAAATAGTATAAATTTATAACATTAATATACTTGTTAACTCTAGTGTTTAAATCGAGGACACCTACTGTGTTGAATGTGCAGGAAAGAAGTAATAAAACCGTTCATTTTCTGGTTTAACATTTTTTGGGATTTTTTTCCAGTAAATTCCTATTTGGTTTGTAAATTACCATTCTGATTTGTGTATCTTGTGAGAGTTCTAGCTTCTTGATATCTTCCAGATTGTTGTTGTTGTTTTTAAAAATTACCATACAATTATTGGTTTAAGTCTAAAAGTTTTGCTGTTAGATTCGAATGTTTACCTTAATTTCTTTTTCTTTTTTTGAAGAATTTTTTTGGAAACAAGCATCAATTTTAATAGTATTTTTTATATAGCTTATGAACTCTCCAAGAAGGAGAGAAAAGTTGGTACACCTGAACGACCACTTTCTGATCTTGGACTGGTGAGTTACAAAGGATCCTGGACTAGAATTCTTCTAGACATTCTCAAGAAACACAAGGGAAACATCTCAATTAAGGTACCGTCTACTTACATTGCCTGATATCATCACAATACAAGATGTTATCATTTTGCAGGTTACGGTGCCAAAAGGTTCTTTATGCAATCTGAAAGTAAAACTCAATGTTGGGCTGCCTCCAGATGCTATATATAACATTGTTATTGATCCTGGAAACAAAAGAGTTTTCAAGAATATTAAGGTATAGACTGCATGTTCATTTGTTAAATGGTTGTTGTTGTTTAATGGTTAATAACTTCTTCCATTGTGTTAAAGATTAGGAAGGATATATCATCTTTTAGCTGTTGTTGCATGTCATTGGCTATAAACATGGACAGTTGAGCTATGTTTACACCAGCAGGCTATGACTGACAATAAGCATGGTAAATAACAGTTGAATATTATTATTATTATTTTCTTTTACTGCATAATAACATGTCTCAGCCCATGCAACTTAGTTGCGTTATGCTACTGTAATAATATATCTACCTTTGCCTTTTTTTAATACTGATTTAACTCAAAAAAAAACAAGTTTACTAGATTTCAAATATTAAATTGGTACTTGGCAATTCCTATGGCTCTCTGCATAGCAAATATGCTATTTTGATCATAATCATGTTTTTATTTATTTTAATAAGGGATTTTCACCAAATACAGATGACATGTGGTTGTCAATTGCGTTGTATTACACTTACAGCTAACTTATTTACAGTTATAAATCATCAGAGCAGTCGATATATTCTAAGTTTATATTTCAACAGTAATGTATAATCAATCAAATATGCAATGGTATCAATCTCAGTGGAATTTCATTGTTACCTGTATTTCCTGCATTGACATAACTGTTAACTCTATTTGGCACTTGAAAGCTACCTGGAGGTGCACTCCTATCTGTTCCATTCATACCACTAGTTACTGCAATGGCATAGCTACTTTGGTATGGGCTGATGATACAACTGAGATAACATCATGCTGATCCTGGTTGCAACTGGGGATATGCACTGAGGCTTTAGGCTGAAGTGGACTGAAAGATTGATTATAGGTAATTAAGCAAATAATGTTCTAAAATGAACTGCATTTGAAAAACAAAGTAACTGCACATTTTTTATCAGGTTTACATGTTTAAAATGTATTAACCAAATAATGTTCTAAAATGTATTTATAGTTTGCAACTGTGTTCTCTGGTGAAAATAGTGTTTCGCCTGTTACTTTTTTGGGTTTATCATCGTAATTTTAAGTGCATATCTAACTATAACCTTGTACAATTAAGCTGGTAAATATATTTCTGCAACAGTGTTTCTTGATGCCTGCAATTTGGAGTAATGCTGCTTTTGATCTTCAGATAACCATTCAAGAGGTATTCTATTCTTATTATGCTGTAAACATTAATTAACATACTGCACAAAACTGTTGCACGTTTCAATGATTTCAGATATTAGTGGCTTGGACACATTCAATGATTTCAGATATTTTCAAAAAGATTCAGTAGAAATCAAGCATTGCACGTTTCATTTGATATTCTAGCACTTTCACCAGATCAGTTATCCATTGGATATTATACACATAATTACATACTGCACAAAACTGTTGGCTCTTTGTCAATTGCTTAGTCGATGCTTAATACAAGTAATTGCAGTTGAAACTCACTCACCTGAATAAGTATTTCTTTTTGTAGTTGAACCCAATTCAGGCTAAAATATATATATTTGAACCCAATTCAGGCTGTATATCTAAACTTTAGATATTGCAGTAGTATTTCCATGTAATTTCAAATATAAGTCTTGTCTCACTTGTTCTACTATTTTACAATGCAGGTCTGATTGAAATTAGGCTGAAGAAAGTGTCAAGATCAACGTGTATGCAGATTTAAAACTTATTTGATACAGTTTCAGCATTATTTGTTGCAGTCTCTGTTATTTGGTGTTGTTTTACGATATTTAGTGCAAATTTCATGTTATGCAACAGTGTTTTGGGTTAAACAAACATCAATGTATCAGCTAGTTCATGTAGTTCATGTAGTCTAAGTTAAACACAATTGAAATAAAATGATTTTGGTTGTTTTATGATAATATTTATTACTCGTTAAATTATTCATTATTGGTATGGATGTATGCTGTTATAATTTTTTTTTAAAATTTGCATTTATTTTGCAACGGTCAGAAACCGTTGCAATATCATGTATTACAATGGGCATTGCCCGTTGTAAAAAGGTGTATTACAACGGGCATTGCCCGTTGTAAAAATATTTATTACAACGGGCATTGCCCATTGTAAAATATGGTCAACCTATTACAACATCGCCTATTACAACGGGCGGCTGCCCGTTGTGGAACACATATTACAACGGGAATTGCCCGTTGTAAAAAGCCTGTTTTGTTGTAGTGTATTAATTTTATTTGATAATTTATTTTGGAAATATAGAGATTAAGAAGCCATGAAAATTCGAAATTCTCTGATAGAAGAGCGAGAGGGATGATAATGATAGAAAAGTAAATCAATTGTATAAGAAAATAAAGGGAGACGTGTTTTAAAGGAATGATAGAAACATTTCCTATTCCTTTCTTAAAACTTTCCCCTATTAATTCCTTTTTAAATGTTAATCAAACCATCTCTCTCTTCTACATGCATGGCTAGCCATAGATGGTGCCACATGGGCCCTCAAAAATTTCCAAAATCTCATTAGCATCATTCCAATTCAAATGTGCGCACGTCTATAACTTTTATATACGCACACCATCAAATGCTAATGTTATTCAAATAAATTAAAATAAAATTTTAATAATTAATATTTCATAAATACTAATAAATTTAATTTATTTAAAGCTCCCCTTTTTAGTATTTATCATGTTTAAATCAAATTTAAACACTTTAAAGATACCATATATCAATATACGCGTTTATAACTCATATATATACGCACTTTACTAAATTCTAAGGGCATTCAAACAAATTAAATAAAAATTTAGTAATTAATATTTCATAAATATTAATTAATTTAATTAATTTACAACAATTATAAATTAATTAAATCATGTGGTTCATTTAGAGCATTTATCATTTCAGTTGTGCGACTCAAAGGTGTAAATTCAGTCAGCGATTAATATTGAACTATTCAAATATTAACGTTCACACATCACTTATTAGGTGGTGTGACATTTTGGTTGAATTTATTACTTACACATCTTTTAGTAAAATTTAATTTTACTTATTATAAGCAGTACCTGATAGTGACAATTATTTACACCAATTATCTTCGCCAAAATTATATCACTTTGGATTTATGGAATTTCATAATGGTAAAATTTCCAATATCATCCACATTCAACTTTACAGTCCAAAGACAAAATCCTCGGTTCAATAATAACAATTATTATTAACCGAACTGCCCTGGCTAGAGACTTTGACTTTGAGTTGACTTCAGTTGACCATGATACTGACCTCATATAACTGAGGAGACGAATCCTCTCTTGAATAGTGTTTCATTTCAAATGCTTTCACTCGACCCAACTATAGCCGTTCGATGGACATCGTGCCATGGTTTAACTATAATCAAAGCGGAGCTTCCGCATTGAAGGTCAACAGTATGCTCAAGTCAAGAGAACTGTGTAAATTAGTTACATCGATATGTTCTGTTTGACCTTAGTTATATTAACCAACAGAAAACCATCAAGTGAGTCGTTCCATATTTATCCAAAACTATCAGTACGTAACCCCTAGGTGCCCCCAGTAGTCATGAGTAATACAACCCAACATTTGGAGAGCATTGCATACTCTAATCTCAACGGATACATCGATATCTAGTCTCGATGCATGTAACAACCCGCATATTTATCGATTGTATATTTAAATATTTTATTTAAATATTTCATCGTTAGTCGGATTGAAGTCTGAAAAGCTACTTTTTGTAAACAGTCGAATTGGGACTCGAAACCACTTCCGTTGAGTCCAAAATGGCGTTTGTGACTTTTTTAAGTATAAACTTCGATATGTTTGGAGCTGAGTGGAATTTTGACATTTTTCACTTAGGGCTTTGGGTTTGGGTTCAGCCCATTTGCCCAATTCTGGTTTCATTAACCCAAGCTCCACTCCCACTCCTCTTCATTACTTCACTTTCATTTCCTAACACTTAAGCTTCATCAAAAATGGAGAGTGGAATGAGAAATTAAAACTCCAAGCCCTAATCATCTTTGCAAATCCAAGTTCTAGCTCCAAATTCAAAGAAGAAGCTTTGGTAAGCCTTCTCTTCTTCTTCTCCAACTCATTCTCTTATTAATTTCAGAAATTCCTAAACCTAACTTAGGAAATATTTCTCTTTTAAGCTTAGATTCAAGCTTGTTGGGTTGGAATTGAAGAGTGATTGTCCTTGCCATTGCTCTATAGCTTCTTCTTCATTGATTTTGTGAAAAGGTGAGATTTTTATCTCACATCTATGACTATAATTATCTTTGGTTGTTAGGTATGAATTCCTAACACCTCTTCATGTGCATTTGCTCTTGATTTGGATTGGTTTTGTGAATATTCCAATTTTTTGGTTTTTAAGTCAAATTTGTGTGAAAATCCTTTTATGGATGTTTGATCATGCTTTTGGTGATGCATCGAGGAGCATATAGGGCCGGGTTGTCGATTGGCATAAACCCTTAGAGCCAATGTTCGTCCGTTTGCATTTTGGAAGAGTTTGCTCTTCATTTGGATAGGATGAAAAACAGCCCATGCATGATTCAGTCGACTGAAATCTCTATTCAGTCGACTGAATCTGGAACACGAAAGTTTCCAAGCATGATTCAGTCGATTGAAAATCTCTGTTCAGTCGACTGAACCTGGAAACAGAAAGTTTCCAGGCATGATTCAGTCGACTGAAATCTCTGTTCAGTCGACTGAACCTGGAAATAGAAAGTTTCCAGGCAGAATTCAGTCAACTGAAAATCTTTGTTCAGTCAACTGAATTTGCTGTTTCTGCCCACTTTGCCTTTTTGGGATTGAATTTCCGATTTGAATCGATTCGTGATGATCCTATTTGTTGTTATCATTTATTATGACTTTGATGACTCCTTTTTCGGGATTTTTGAATATCCATTTCAATGGATTCTTTATCGGTTTAATTGGATTTGATTCACGTCTTCGAATGTGAATTTTAATGATTGATTGTTTCTACAATCATTTCTATGACTTGTCACTTTAAAATACAAAGGTTTCTATACTAATAGTAAATATTCAAATTCTTTACAAAATGGTTTCAACACTACTTTTAAATACAAAGCTCGTTTCTAAAATCGTTTTCTAATCTATTAGTATATACAAACCTTTACCTCATTCGTATGAGAAAATCAAATTAAACGGCTTAGCAAAACAAGTGGTATGAAACGCTTGCGTTTACTTCGCCGGTTAATTCTTTGACTTGTTCGTTTGAAACTCTTGTGATAATTTTCGAGTGAAAATCTACAATTTGTTCGTAAATATTTAAGTTAAGCTAGTGGTTATGGGACATGAAGCTAAACTCATATATTTACTAGCTTAGTGTAATTGACACTTCTTGATGATCGATGATGATCATTTTATGGTTTAGACCAGCAATGTGTGATGTCTCTTTGTCCGCAATGGGGGACTATACCCTGTCAGGAGGAGCTTCGGCTCATCAGGAGGAGCTTCGGCTCATAGTCCGCAATGGGGGACTATACCCTGTCAGGAGGAGCTTTGGCTCATCAGGAGGAGCTTCGGCTCATAGTCCACAATGGGGGACTATACCCTGTCAGGAGGAGCTTCGGCTCATCAGGAGGAGCTTCGGCTCATTGTCCGCAATGGGGGACTATACCCTGTCAGGAGGAGCATCGGCTCGTTTTTATGGGATAACGGCCCATTTTATGATACGTGTGTTGGGGAGTTTTCACACTCCCGTTTTTGATAGGCTTCTTCCTCTCTTATGATTTCTGGATTTCTCATTGATGATTTCTGGATTTCTCATTGATGATTTCTGGAATTTATGTTTCACCAACTTTTACAATTGACATTGATATGTATGTCATTATTTGTGGCTTGGTGAATTAAATTAGGAATATGACATTCTTTTAATCTTTGAGAAGATTCTTGTGATATTGATTAATCTCTGGATTGATTTTCGATTAGATACTTATCACAGTATGGCTTTATGGTTATCATACGTTTTTGTCATATCTCTTATTCTATATCACTTTATCTGATATTTATAGCTAGACTGATCCGTTTATTATTTTCTTCTTAAATAATACTCGGGTCAGACTGAGATTTTACAGGTGCTTCCTCATGACTTCTTATCTGGGACTATCATCTGACTTTCGGCTAACTACTTAGCTTATAGTTTTTGTTGTATACATTTGAGATACAGACTCCTTGATGTATACGTATTCTTTTGTCTAGCACTTGTATCTATTCTTTTGTGATATGTGGATCTTGTTTGACCACTACTCTGATGTACACTTTAATGTGTAATATTCATATCTGTTTCCGCCTTTGAGATATGAACTTCAGTGACTGATTTGTGTTATGTTTATTTCTATATTTGTTTTCGAAGTATATATACATAGCCACCGTGTAGTAGCTTTGAGTTTGTATCGGTATGTCGGATTTCCTCTTGAGATGAAAAGCATGTTATTCTATCTGACATATCGGTGCTCGCACAAAGCAATTATACGGATGGTCGCTCCTGAACAGCCTTATTCTCCGCGCTAGTCGACGGCATTACCCCGTAGTGTTCTTGGCTAGCGTGGGTATAGAGGTGGGGCGTCACAATGCATCTTGACTAGGAACATTTAAAATGGTATATTCAATTTTATTGTGATAAATTACTCACGGTTACAACACTTTGTAACTACTATCACAAAAACATATCATTTATAGATTTTCTGTTAAATATATTTTAATTAACATTTTATTATTTATAACACATTATAACAAATATAGAACAAAAAGAAGAAACACCTTTATTTCGAACGAGAATTGATTTCATGGTTATTTATTTACAATAAACTACAGAATTGCTCATAGGGCATACCCCTAACTCAATCAATCTCCCACTTGCACTTGGGGCCTATTATGGAATCTCAATCCCATCCCTTCAATCAGTTTCTCGAAAACTGACCAAGCCATGCCTTTATTGAATGGATCTGCTATGTTGTCCTTGGTATCTACCCTTTGAATCACAACTTCTTTCTTCTCAACGAATTCTCTAATTAGGTGGAACTTTTGAAGAATGTGCCGTGACTTCTTGTGTGCTCTTGGTTCCTTTGCGATTTGTTTATTTGCATTGTTGTCACAAAACAATAACATGGGATTCCTGGTATCGGGAATCACTCCGAGCTCACTCAAAAACTTGCACATCCAAACTACCTCTTTTGCTGCTTCATTGAGGGCGATGTACTCGACCTCCATCTTGGAATCGGCAACTGTTTCTTGCTTGGAACTTTTCCAACTAACAGCTCCACCATTCAGCGTAAATACATAGCCAGACACCGATTTACTATCATCTATATCACTTAGAAAGCTCAAATATGTATATCCCTTCATAAGGAGGTCCCCATTTCCATATATGAGGAATAAGTCCTTAGTATTTCTCAAATACTTAAGTATACCTTTTACAGCCGTCCAATGTTTTTCTCCAGAATTAGACTAGTATCGGCGTACACATCCTAATGCATATGCCACATCCAGTCTAGTACACAACATGGCATAGATTATGGATCCTATGGCTGAAGCATAGGGAATCCTCTTCATACGCTCTTTCTCCTCATCGGTATGAGGAGCATCCTTTTTAGAAAGGACGATTCCAGATTGCGTTGGAACACATCCATGCTTGGAATTCTCCATGCCAAACCTTTTTAGTATGGTGTCTATGTACAGGGATTGAGACAATCCCAACAGCCCCTTAGATCTATCTCTATAGATCTTTATACCAAGTATATAGGCTGCTTCTCCCAAATCCATCATGGAGAATTTTTTTGAAAGCCAAGCTTTCACTGATTGCAATAATGAAGTGTCATTTCCAATCAATAATAGATCATCGACATAGAGTACTAAGAAAACAATAGCATTGCCATATTGCTTTCTGTATATGCATGCATCCTTTATGTTTTGATAAAATCCAAACTGTTTGATTACTTTGTCAAAACACTTGTTCCAACTCCTTGAAGCTTGTTTGAGTCCATAAATGGACTTTAACAACTTGCAAGCTTTGCCTTCACTCCTGCTAACCACAAAACCCTCTGGCTGCTACATTTGAACAGTTTCTTCTAAATCACCATTTTGAAAAGCCGTATTTAGATCCATTTGTCATATTTCATGGTCATAGAATGCAGCAATGGCTAGCATAATCCGAATCGATTTAAGCAAAGATATAGGTGAATAGGTTTCGTTATAATCAACACCTTGAATTTGATGAAATCCTTTCGCAACTAGTCTTGCCTTATAATTCTCCACTTCCCCATCTGCATTTAGTTTTTTCTTAAAAATCCACTTGTAGCCGATGGGTTTTATTCCTTCGAGTATGTCTGACAAAGTCCAAACTTTGTTTTCTTACATGGAGTCCATTTCGGATTTCATAGCTTCAAGCCAGAGTGCACAGTCTTTACTTTGCAATGCTTCTTGGAAAGTCAGAGGAGTGTCGTCATCTAAAACACGGTCCTCCTTTTCGCCATTTACAAGAAAAGCATAGTATCTCTCTGGTGCATGAGATTCCCTACTAGACCTTCTAATAGGTTGCATATTTTCGTATACGGGTGAACTGGTCTCTCCCACTATTTCCGCCTGAGTGTTAGTTTTTCGGATCTCATCCAAGTCTACAACTTCGTTGTTAATTTCTTTTAACAGAAATTCCTTTTCTAAAAATACAACGTGTCGAGAAACAATGACCTTTCGTTTCTCGGTATTGTAGAATATATATCCCATCGAATTTTTGGGATATCCTATAAACTTATACAGTACTGATCTTGCCTCTAGTTTATTTGGACAAATGTTCTTAACGTATGCCGAACAACCCCATACTTTCAAATATTTGAGTTGGGGTTTCTTACCAGACCACATCTCATATGGTGTTTTGGGCACAGACTAAGTGGGTAACAAATTCAACATATGTGCTGCTGTTTCTACCGCATATCCCCAATAGGATAGAGGTAATTCAACCTTACTCATCATGGAATGAACCATATCTAATAGGGTTCGATTCCTTCGCTCTGACACACCATTTTGTTGCGGAGTATAGGGTGGAGTAACCTGAGAGATAATCCTATTATCTTTTATGTATTGTTTGAAATCATGTCCAACATACTTACCTCCTCGATCTGATTGAAGAATTTTAATCTTACGGCCTATTTGATTTTCTACTACATTTTTGTACTCAACAAACTTCTCATAGACATCGGATTTGTTCTTTATAAGATATATATATATATATATCCTAGTCTTGAGAAATCATCAGTGATGGTAACAAAGTAAGAACTATTATCTTTGGTAATTATAGGCATTGGGCCACATACATCACTATGTATTAGCTCTAAGAGTTCGTCAACTCTTTCATTACTCCCACCAAAAGGGTGCTTGGTCATTTTACCTTTGAGACACGACTCACATGTGTCAAATGATTCAGAATCAAGTGACGGAAGGAAACCTTCAATTTTCAATTTTTGAAGTCGTTTCTCACTGATATGATCAAGCCTATAGTGCCAAAGATAATTTTCATTTATATTGTTAGAAGATTTATTCACAGAACACACATAATTAGTATTGATTACATAAATGTCATTTTCAAGAACACCAACACAGATCTTATTTCCATTCAAACTAATGTTCATAACATTGTTCGCACAATGAAAAACATATCCAGCCTCAGACAATCTAGACACAGATATAATTCCATGAATAAAATCTTTCATAAAATAGCAATTATTTAATATCAATACTGCACCACCAGGCAAACCTAAATGATAATCTCCTACTGCCGTTGCATCTACAATAGATCCTTCGGTAACTTGGAGGCTCATTTCTCCTTTTTCCATGCGGCGCCAGTTCCTAAGTCCCTGTAATGAATTACATATATGAGTTCCAGATCTAGTATCTAAAACCCAAGACATTTTATTGATTGCAAAATAAGTTTGAACCATAAATGTACCTGTTGAAGCCGCGGAACCATTCTGTTTCATTTCCCTAACAATCTTTAAGTACTCAGGACGGTTCCTTTTTCAGTGACCTTTCTTATGGCAGTGGTGACATTCACCCTTGTCATTAGTCTTCTTACTTTTCTTTTTCTTACCATCTCTTTTCCGCTTCGAACCTTTCGAAGATGACGCATTACCTTTCACAGCAAGTACGACACCTTGATCCTTAGATGTAGACTCAATTGACCTCAACATATTGAGGAGCTCCACGAGATTCATATTTAATTAGTTCATGATGTAATTCAATATGAACGGTTCATACTGAGAAGTGAGAGAACCAAGGATCAAGTCTACTTGCATTTCGTTGCTTATTTATATAGCCTTTCATCATTAGAACGTAATTGTCCACTTTGTGTCCCTTGGTCATTTTGGTATTGAAAAGTTTCTTCAAAAGTTCGTACCTTGCAGAACGGGACTGTTCACCAAAAGGTGCTTTAAGACTATTAAAAATTTCATGGACATACATGTTTTCGTGTTGCCTTTGCAACGGTTTGTCTAAGGTGGACAACACGAAAACTTGGGCAATTTCTAGGTCTGATTGCCATTTTAAATAAGCAAGTCATTCTTCAGGGTCTACGACATTAGCGGGTTTAGTTTTGGGTTCACATGTAATAGAAGTCCAAAGGCGCTCGTAAGTTAACGCTATCTTAATTGATCTTAGCCAGACTGTATAGTTAGGTCCAGTGAGCTTGTCGCTTTCAGAAAACAATTTTGGAGTTGATATTTTCTGCAAGTTTAAATGGTAGATTATTAGGACAAATCATAGTGGATGTTCTTATAATATTGGGACGCCCCACCTCTATGCTCACAATAACAAAGAGTATTAAAAGAAATACTGTCTGTTTTTATGAAGAATAAGGCTAGATAGGAGCGGTCATCCGTAGTTGGGCCTTACACTACTATTGGTTACCTCGATAGGAGTGGTATATATTTTTATTTTTCATCTCTTATTTATTTACTCCCATCGACATACCCAATTCCAGTATAAAACAAACTACGATGGTTCATAATATTTTAGGACAATATATACAATAATAACACAGATACTAAAAAATGCGGAACACAGATAACAAAAGTCTCATATATATATAACTGATGTCAGTTACAATACATTTGACACAATACATATGATACAACTACAACTATCGACTCTGGAAGTTATATATACAAGTACATTATCGACTAATATACATGAATACATATCAACCTAAATCAAGTACACTGACTACTACAAAATGACGAAGACTACTTCAAAAGATATGAAAAGACTTCATAGCTCAAGCAGCAACCCAAAGCAAGATATCTACAACCTGTAAAAACTCGGTCTGACCCGAGTATTAAATTCAAAAGAAAATAATACACGGGTCAGTCTAATTCAAACTCAGTTATTAATGCACATAAACAATAACAAATAAATAGCAAACAGACGACAGTCACAGAAATCTCGTATATCCATCTCCTTGATAAGAGAATCGGATAACGGCAGATATAACACTAAATAGTGTTAAACAACAAATCAGCAAATCCAAATCATCAGCAAGATGAATAAAACGATTATCAATGGAGATAATATGAAAACCGCAGAATTGCCTAAACAGCAATTAACAACAAAATAATCCATACTGTTTAGCTGCAGTACACGCTCGCGTGCACTGCCTCGCCACTACAGTGATGAAATACACAAAATCTCAATGAATCAGAAACACATGGCATCAAATCAAATCAAAATGAACCAGATGGAACTGCAACAGCATCCACCTAGTAACCATCAAATGAACGAAGTGCACACGAATGCACAATGAAAACTCCTGATCGAGCACGAGGTCAAACCCGAGCATTTAAACTGGGTTCAAGTCAGGTGAAAATTCAAATGAAATGGTCAAGACACAAACATCAAGCCTCGACCGAGACTAGACTGCAATTTCAAAGTAAAGAAGCAACTCATCATAATTCAAACTGCAACAGACTTCAATATGCACATATCAGACTACAGGAAGCCCAAACATGAATCAATGAACATGCTACAGACATGAAGGCAGCAAAACTCAAACCAACCAACAAAGAGAGACCAGGCAACATACATGAATGCATATATATGGAACACTACAACAGTCAATAGTGAAGTACAAACCAAGTGCACAACATACAAGCCCAATGCAAACAATGCCAACAAGACTAATGACTGCAGTTCAAGGTAATGGTCAACCCAAATATAGCAAGTGCATCAGAGAACAATGACTGATACAAGTGACTCAAACTAGAACTTCAAAAGGTACCAGACTATGAGATGAACAGAGGCAACAAAGGACAAGGCTATACAATGATGCCAACTTCAAGTGAAGTACACAACCAATGCCTACACCAAGATCGAACAACTGGAATACACAATGCGAACCAAGGTTGCAACTATGAAACCATATCCACAATGCAGACTCGGTGCAAAAGACATGGAAGCAAGTGCTATCGAACAATGTCCATAATGCAGACAGCAATTCAACTAGACCAGACTACACAAATACCATCAAAAGGCAACAGAACTCGAACCAACAGCATGGCAAAGGAATCAGACCAGGTCAGGCCTGGACACAAGAATGGACCAACATGCGTATGTAACAGTAATGATGCACAAACACTGGCTACATGAAGGAACCCGACCATAAAGTCGAGCAGTGGATATCTCAATGAATCAGTGCGGAAGCAATTGGCACCAACCCACAAATAAAATGCAAAAGGCAAGTCACTGACTCAACCCAAATGCAACATAGACTATACAGTCTCAAGTGACAGTAAAACAAAATACAACATGTCAAGAATGCTAACTGACTCGAATATATCAGAGAGCATATGCAAGTGTAATGCAGTGATATGCAGCAGGGTAAATAACACATTGAAGCAAATCGAGCAAGGTACCAGAGATAGTTTTAGTCAAGAAATAGGAATTCAACAAAGTCAAGTGACCAAAGGGTGGCCAAAGTCGAACAACCAAAATCATCACAGCAAAATCATCAAGCCGTGGTGGTCACGAGATAAAGCCGCGTCGTGACAACCAGAAAACAAGAAATCAGCAACACCGAAACGAAATTACCAAGAAAACGAACAGTTCAAAATCAAGTAAATGCCGAAGTCACAATAGTTCAAGCAATGGTCAAAGTCAATACACAAAGAGAATGCATAGTCGAAGATGAGTATGCTACCGAATAACCATGCAAAAGCAATGGGACGACAAATCGAAGTTAAAGCCGATGCCCATCATAAAAATGCACTCAAATCAACAAAACACAAGTGCTCGAAACAACTCAAAGTCATTACGGCAAATCATCAAGACACGGAAAATAACCAAGTCAGAAAACATCAACCTCCCACATAGTCGAATGGCCGACAAAACAAGTAACGAATTCAACAATCGAATACGAACGAAAATCATAGAATTCGAACACTAATAAGCTTGAGATGGAATTAGATGTGAGTGGAACACTCACCTTGCTTCGACGTGATAGAGACAGCCGCAGCAAGAAACGACGAATCGATCGAATTAAATCGGAAGCCCTAATTTTGAAGAGAAGACGAGGCCGCCATTTATTTTCTTTTCGAATGTTTAGTTTAGGGTTTTGAACGAAAATGAATTGAGGGGAAACGGTATTGCCTTAGATAATTATCACGGCAAAAATATAAAAATGAAAATGTGGCCCAATACAAATTTTTATAAAGTCCACATATCATTCTCCAAATTTTTAAAAGAATTCCAATCTGATTAAAAACTCCAATAGCAATTTGTTAGCAACTTTAATCATCTAATGACGATAACTAACCTTCACAAAGTCCCGGGTTGTTACAGACTCCCCTCCTTATAAAAATTGCATCCCCGCAATTTTCATAATTAAAGGCGTCAATAACAATTATCTTTCTAACGTAAACTGGTTAAGCTAGAAAAATAAATGTCAAGAACACAAACGCCAAAGAAATCTTTTAATTCCATAAAAGATATTAACAAATTCTCAACAAAATCTAATATCAATTAGATAATCAAAACAACTAAACTGAATAAAAGCAATCATCAGCAATATTCAATTATCAATTAGATAATTAGAATACAGAAATCACAAAACAGCAATATCTAATTATCGATATGATAATTAGAAAATAGAAAAATCTAATTATCAGCAAAGATACTTAGAAAACACAAATCACAAATCGCAAACTGCAAATATCTAGTTATCCAACACATAACTAGAAAACACGAACTTCATAATCAGCAAACTCTAACTATCAACAGAGATAGATAGGAAACAGCAATTCAATATAATCAACATAATCTAGAATCAATTAGAGACTAGAAAATCTCAAAATCAGCAAAATTAGCAAACATCCAATTATCAAAACGATAATCAGAAAACACAAATATCTAATTATCAAAGACGATAATCAGAAAACATCAGATAATCAGAATCTCAAATCAACAAATATTTAATTATCAAAAACGATAATCAGAAATCTCAAATCAACCAATATCTAATTATCAAAAACGATAATCAGAAATCTCAAATCAACAAATATCTAATTATCAAAAACGATAATCGGAAATCTCAAATCAACAAATATCTAATTATCAAAAACGATAATCAGAAATCTCTAATCAACAAATATCTAATTATCAAAAACGATAATCAGAAATCTCAAATCAACAAATATCTAATTATCAAAAACGATAATCAGAAACAACAAATATCCGATTATCAAAAATGATAATCAGAAATCTCAAATCGACAAATATCTAATTATCAAAAACGATAATCAGAAACAACAAATATCCGATTATCAAAAACGATAATCAGAAAACATCAAATATCTAATTATCAAAAACGATAATCAGAAACAACAAATATCCGATTATCAAAAACGATAATCAGAAAACACAAATATCAAATTATTAGAAACGATAATCAGAAATCTCAAATCAACAAATATCTAATTATCAAAAACGATAATCAGAACTCAAATATCTAATTATCAAAAACGATAATCAGAAATCTCAAATCAACAAATATCTAATTATCAAAAACGATAATCAGAAACAACAAATATCCGATTATCAAAAACGATAATCAAAAACAACAAATATCTAATTATCAAAAATGATAATCAGAAATCTCAAATCAACAAATATCTAGTTATCAAAAACGATAATCAGAAACAACAAATATCCGATTATCAAAAACGATAATCAGAAATCTCAAATCGACAAATATCTAATTATCAAAAATGATAATCAGAAACAACAAATATCCAATTATCAAAAACGATAATCAGAAAACATCAAATATCTAATTATCAAAAACGATAATCAGAAACAACAAATATTCGATTATCAAAAACGATAATCAGATAACACAAATATCAAATTATTAGAAACGATAATCAGAAATCTCAAATCAACAAATATCTAATTATCAAAAACGATAATCAGAACTCAAATATCTAATTATCAAAGACGATAATCAGAAATCTCAAATCAACAAATATCTAATTATCAAAAACGATAATCAGAAACAACAAATATCCGATTATCAAAAACGATAATCAGAAACAACAAATATCTAATTATCAAAAACGATAATCAGAAATCTCAAATCAACAAATATCTAATTATCAAAAACGATAATCAGAACTCAAATATCCAATTATCAAAAACGATAATCAGTAATCTCAAATCAACAAATATCTAATTATCAAAAACGATAATCAGAAACAACAAATATCCTATTATCAAAAACGATAATCAGAAACAACAAATATCTAATTATCAAAAACGATAATCAGAAATCTCAAATCAACAAATATCTAATTATCAAAAACGATAATCAGAACTCAAATATCTAATTATCAAAAACGATAATTAAATCTCATAACAGCAAATATCTAATTACCTGCAGATAATTAGAAACACAAATATCTAGAAATCAATTAAGATACTCTAGAAAATCAACATAAAAGGTTGGATCGATCCCATCAGATGGCGAGTTTTAGCTACGCCGCACGTGCATCAACAAATGGCCGAAGCCTACCAAGTACTCAACATAATTTTGGCGCCCAACAAATGACCCGAAGGTCCGCAGAGTGACCCGAAGATCTAGTACTGGTATTTTACCCGAAGGTCCTCGGAGTGGCCCGAAAGCCCAACAAATGACCCGAAGGTCCAGTAGAGTGGCCCGAAAGCACACAAAATCATCAGAATCATCAAAACAGCAGATATTTCAATTAACGAGTCCGGAATTAACCGAAATAGCAAACGCACATGTCCCATACCACGTGTTTTACTAAATCGTTTGATTCTCTTCATCGTTTCCTTGAAAGTGCAAAATTGTGTATTTTGTAAAAATACATTTTACATTCTCAAACGGACAAGTCCGGAATTAAGCGAATCAGTAAAAGAAAGGGTTCATAGTCCTCGATTTTGCTGAATCGTTTAAATCGCTTCCTCGTTCTTTTGAAAGCACAAACTGTAAAATTTTGTATTTTAAATGAATAACATTTTACGTTCTCAAACGGAAAAGTCCGGAATTAAGCGAAACAGTAAAAGAAAGGGTCCATAGTCCTCGATTTTGCTGAATCGTTTAAATCGCTTCCTCATTCTTTTGAAAGCGTAAACTGTAAAAAATTTAAAACAATTTTCAAACACGAGATTAAAACAGTAACATCTGTAACAATTTCGATAAGGAAATTGTACTTCTCAGAATAACGTAAAAATGGATCACAAAATCAGCATTGCGGGATAACCGCTTGAAAATCCACTTTAAAATTGACGGTTACTGAAGTCAAAGCGACAGTAATTTTTAAACGTCAAAATCTCATCAAAATAATTCTCATCAAAATATAATACCAGTGAATTTTCATTCATCAAAAATGTCACAAAACACCGTGCTTCAAAAATTTAGCACCGATGTAAAAATCCCGTTATAAAGATAACGGCAACAAAATACGTTTAAACCAAACACCGGTTCAACATAAAATTAATGCAGTAACGTGCAACTCAAATTTGCATGTACTACAAATTGAACAAAGAAATCATTCGAATGTATCTTCAATTAAGATAATTCAAAACAGCAAAAATCTCAACAAAAATCACACAACTGCAATCGCTTCGAATCCTCAATCGGATTTGAAATTTTCAAAGAACAAAATAAACCCAGCTATGTAAACAACAAATGAAATTTGTTTCAATTTCATATTTTGATTTTTAAATCAAAAAGGTTATCAGCAGTATTCAGCGAAGACAGTCTCACTGTTTCCGCTGCGCACTCTGATAAATAGAACACAAATTAATCAATCAACAAAACATAGTTTCACTTTTATTTTTAAATAAAGATATTTAAACATTTCATCATAATTTCAAAACTTTAGTTTTGACTCAAAGCACAAATAAAAACAACGACAAATAGTTGTAACACATGTTCCATTTAAGTTATGTTTTATATTATGTCCATAAACCCCAAGCTCTAATACCAACTGTGACGCCCCACCTATATGCTCACAATAACAAAGAGTATTAAAAGAAATACTGTCTGTTATTACGAAGAATAAGGCTGGATAGGAGCGGCCAT
The DNA here is from genome assembly GCA_030737815.1 of Allium fistulosum. Taxonomy (NCBI): domain Eukaryota; kingdom Viridiplantae; phylum Streptophyta; class Magnoliopsida; order Asparagales; family Amaryllidaceae; genus Allium; species Allium fistulosum. The sequence goes on from CM060902.1 coordinate 745,242,853, forward strand.
CCATAGTTGGGCCTTACACTAGTATTGGTTACCTCGATAGGAGTGGTATATATTTTTATTTTTCATCTCTTATTTATTTAATCCCATCGACATACCCAATTCCAGTATAAAATGAACTACGATGGTTCATAATAGTTTAGGACAATATATATAATAATAACACAGATACTAAAAAATGCGGAACACAGATAACAAAAGTCTCATATATATATAACTGATGTCAGTTACAATACATTTGACATAATACATATGATACAACTACAACTGTCGACTCTGGAAGTTATATATGCAAGTACATTATCGACTAATATACATGAATACATATCAACCTAAATCAAGTACACTGACTACTACAAAATGACGAAGACTACTTCAAAAGATATGAAAAGACTTCATAGCTCAAGCAGCAACCCAAAGCAAGATATCTACAACCTGTAAAAACTCGGTCTGACCCGAGTATTAAATTCAAAAGAAAATAATACACGGGTCAGTCTAATTCAAACTCAGTTATTAATGCACAGAAACAATAACAAATAAATAGCAAATAGACGACAGTCACAGAAATCTCGTATATCCATCTCCTTGATAAGAGAATCAAATAGCGGCAGATATAACACTAAACAGTGTTAAACAACAAATCAGCAAATCCAAATCATTAGCAAGATGAATAAAACAATTATCAATGAAGATAATATGAAAACCGCAGAATTACCTAAACAACAATTAACAACAAAATAATCCATACTGTTTGGCTGCAGTACACGCTCGTGTGCACTGCCTCGCCACTACAGTGATGAAATACACAAAATCTCAATGAATCAGAAACACATGGCATCAAATCAAATCAAAATGAACCAGATGGAACTGCAACAGCATCCACCCAGTAACCATCAAATGAACGAAGTGCACACGAATGCACAATGACAACTCCCGATCGAGCACGAGGTCAAACCCGAGCATTTAAACTGGGTTCAACTCAGGTGAAAATTCAAATGAAATGGTCAAGACACAAACATCAAGCCTCGACCGAGACCAGACTGCAATTTCAAAGTAAAGAAGCTACTCATCATAATTCAAACTGCAACAGACTTCAATATGCACATATCAGACTACAGGAAGCCCAAACATGAATCAGTGAACATGCTACAGACATGAAGGCAGCAAAACTCAAACCAACCAACAAAGAGAGACCAGGCAACATACATGAATGCATATATATGGAACACTACAACAGTCAATAGTGAAGTACAAACCAAGTGCAAGCATACAAGCCCAATGCAGACAATGGCAACAAGACTAATGACTACAGTTCAAGGTAATGGTCAACCCAAATATAGCAAGTGCATCAGAGAACAATGACTGATACAAGTGACTCAAACCAGAACTTCAAAAGGTACCAGACTACGAGATGAACAGAGGCAATAAAGGACAAGGCTACACAATGATGCCAACTTCAAGTGAAGTACACAACCAATGCCTACACCAAGGTCGAACAACTGGAATACACAATGCGAACCAAGGTTGCAACTATGAAACCATGTCCACAATGCAGACTCGATGCAAAAGACATGGAAGCAAGTGCTATCGAACAATGTCCATAATGCAGACAGCAATTCAACTAGACCAGACTACACAAATACCATCAAAAGGCAACAGAACTCGAACCAACAGCATGGCAAAGGAATCAGACCAGGTCAGGCCTGGACACAAGGATGGACCAACATGCGTATGTAACAGTAATGATGCACAAACACTGGCCACATGAAGGAACCCGACCATAAAGTCGAGCAGTGGACATCTCAATGAATCAGTGCGGAAGCAATTGGCACCAACCCACAAATAAAATGCAAAAGGCAAGTCACTGACTCAACCCAAATGCAACATAGACTATACAGTCTCAAGTGACAGTAAAACAAAATACAACATGTCAAGAATGCTAACTGACTCGAATATATCAGAGAGCATATGCAAGTGTAATGCAGTGATATGCAGCAGGGTAAATAACACATTGAAGCAAATCGAGCAAGGTACCAGAGATAGTTTTAGTCAAGAAATAGGAATTCAACAAAGTCAAGTGACCAAAGGGTGGCCAAAGTTGAACAACCAAAATCATCACAGCAAAATCATCAAGCCGTGGTGGTCACGAGATAAAGCCGCGTCGTGACAACCAGAAAACAAGAAATCAGCAACACCGAAACAAAATTACCAAGAAAACGAACAGTTCAAAATCAAGTAAATGCCGAAGTCACAATAGTTCAAGCAATGGACGAAGTCAATACACAAAGAGAATGCATAGTCGAAGACGAGTATGCTACCGAATAACCATGCAAAAGCAATGGGACGACAAATCGAAGTTAAAGCCGATGCCCATCATAAAAATGCACTCAAATCAACAAAACACAAGTGCTCGAAACAACTCAAAGTCATCACGGCAAATCATCAAGACACGGAAAATAACCAAGTCAGAAAACATCAACCTCCCACATAGTCGAATGGCCGACAAAACAAGTAACGAATTCAACAATCGAATACGAACGAAAATCATAGAATTCGAACACTAATAAGCTCGAGATGGAATTAGATGTGAGTGGAACACTCACCTTGCTTCGACGTGATAGAGACAGCCGCAGCAAGCAACGACGAATCGATCGAATTAAATCGGAAGCCCTAATTTTGAAGAGAAGACGAGGCCGCCATTTATTTTCTTTTCGAATGTTTAGTTTAGGGTTTTGAACGAAAATGAATTAAGGGGAAACGGTATTGCCTTAGATAATTATCACGGCAAAAATATAAAAATGAAAATGTGGCCCAATACAAATTTTTATTAAGTCCACATATCATTCTCCAAATTTTTAAAAGAATTCCAATTTGATTAAAAACTCCAATAGCAATTTGTTAGCAATTTTAATCGTCTAATGACGATAACTAACCTTTACAAAGTCCTGGGTTGTTACAATATTAGTAGGGTCAAACTTTTTGTTTCTTTTTACTAATAATCTCCCACTAGTCTTTTATGTTTCGCCAAACCCTACGTTGAGACATAGAAGTATTTTGACTTTACTAGTGAGTGTTAGGACTCATCCATCTTAGAATTCTGACCTTGAGTTTGCTCAACAAGTCATAGCTCCATAGACGATGGATAACTCTTTATCGGTTGTATCATATACAACTCCTAACTCTTGGTGCCATGTCCTAATTTCACTTCGACCTTGAGTTTGCTCAACAAATCAAAACGAAAATATTCACTCGTACATACCATATCGTGGAGGCCTAAGTATAGTATATGTACCTTGAGTTTGCTCAACAAATACATATAGGCATCTTACCTCATCTATTTAATATATTAATAATACTACACATAACATTCCTAGCTTGAGTTTGCTCAACAACTAAGGCGCATACAAACAATTTATTAATATATATATATGGTAGAGGACAATATTAAATTGAGTCATATCGACTTATATGAAATAATGTAATTTTTATGAACTACCCTCGTGATTCAAGTGTCAAACACACCTGAAATCACGATATATGTACGATTACGTATATATTTATTTCTTAAGTCTATTATGGGTTTCTTTTAGGTTCCACCTATAGTTTGTATTAACTAAATCATATTTAATTAATTTTATTGATTAACACTTTAATTAATTTGAATTGATATAACATTTATATACACGAATAATTATACTTTATAACTATTATAGTATAACACATGTATCATATACATATGTAATTTAATTAATTAACCTTTTAATTAACTTATTTAATCAAACTATTTTAACTAAATTATATTAATTTCAAACTTCAATTCATACACATACATGTATACTTATGTTATTTTAAACAATTTAAAACAGCATAGCATATATCTCGATATATAATACATGCACATGTTCATTAATCAATTAACTTGTTTAATTAATTTAATTCTATTAATCTTTTTAACAAATTTGAAATTTGCAATTAATGTGAATAGGTTTTCAAACATTTTGAAAATTTATGTTATATTATAACTTTTATAATAAACGTATTTCATTTTAAATTTAACAATTAAATTTAAAATTCTTAACTTTAATTTTCAAAATGACTTTGAAAATTAGTCCAAGGCCCAATTCAAGTTGGACCTTTTCTATTTGGGGCAACCATTGGGCTCACTTCACCTTTCAGGTCAGGCTGGTAACCAGGTAGGACGGGGTACTTGATTACCCAATTTCAATCCTAGACATCACCTTTTTAGACACTGTACTAAGCGGGCAAGCATATAGTTAGCCCTAATATGACTAATTTAGACCACATAGGCTATTTGGCTCTGATACCATTTTTGGAACTGGGCTAGCCCGTAGAAGAAGAAATAAGTGAATTTCAATTTTTTTTTTACCATTTTGGATCTTTAATGAGCCTATGAAGTCTAAATGTACATTAGATCCAATCTAATAAAACATTAAATAAAGTTTTATTTTATTTAAAGTTGGTTAAAAGGAAGTTTAAAATTAATTTAGTTTAAATTATAGTGCATCAAATATACTCAACAATTGTTTATAAGAGTTAATTTAGGGAAGGAAACCTTTCATTTCTTTCCCTAAAAATAGGTAATTAATTGAGAGTATAATAAATAATATATGAAGAGAGAAACCTTCCATTTTCTCTCTCTTTTTAATTAAATTGATTGGGTCATTAAATGATATTAATTGACAATTTATTCATGGCATAAAATGTAACTATTGTCCAAATGTACGTTACTATAAATTATGTAAAGTGTATAAAGATTATATTTCCTACATATTGTCTTTATTGTCCATAGTATTATTTAAAATACATATACATACATATATATACACTTATATACAATATACATATAAATATAAATGAGATAAAATTAAGTGTCACTTTTATAACTCCAAAAGGTCAGCAATTTTGTACCTAGTTTCAAAACTGAATGTTTTTAAGATTAAAAATTATGATTTTACATAAAAGTCCATCACATACATAATATAGATCTAATAATGACAATATGAATTGGCAAACAATCAAAATATATCTTAGAACAGATTCAAATTAAAATAACATGGTGAACATATATAATTAATTAAGATGGAGCAAAAGGGATCAAATCTATTTGATCAAATAAACGAATACATAGATAAGGTGAAATAGCAGATGGATCTAAATTACATAAAAAAGTTGAATGATGAATATATAAAATTAGAATAATCACCTTGAGATGTTGCCAGATAATGCAACTTGAATGATGAATTAAAGGCTCTTAGATTCCACAAATCAATCTCTGAATTTTGCAAGAATTAAGAGCTTAGAACCACCTTTCGTTATTAATTTTATTTGATAATATAGAGGTTAGGAAGCCATGAAAATTCAAAATTCTCTGATAGAAGAGCAAGAGGGATGATAATAACAGAAAAGTAAATCAATCGTATAAGCAAATAAAGGGAGACATGTTTTAAAGGAATGATAGAAACCTTTCATATTCCTTCCTTAAAGTTTTCCCTTATTAATTCCTTTTTAAATTTTAATCAAATCATCTCTCTCTTCTACAGGCATGGCTAGCCATAAATGGTACCTCATGGGCCCTCAAAAATTTTCAAAATCTCATTAGCATCAATCTAATTTAAATCCAATTCAAATGCGCGCACGTCTATACCTTTTATATATGCACACCATCAAATGCTAATGTTATTCAAATAAATCAAAATAAAATTTTAATAATTAATATTTCACAAATACTAATAGATTTAATTTATTTAAAGCCCCTCTTTTTAGTATTTATCATGTTTAAATCAAATTTAAACACTATGAAAATACAATATATCAATATGCGCGTTTATAACTCATATATATATGCACTTTACTAAATGCTAAGGGCATTCAAACAAATTAAATAAAAATTAAGTAAATAATATTTTATAAATATTAAATTACTTAATTAATTTACAATAATTATAAATTAATTAAATCATGTGGTTTATTTAGAGCATTCATTATATCGGTTGTGTGACTCAAAGGTGTAAATTCAGTCAGCGATTAATATCGAACTATTCGAATATTAATGTTCACACATCACTTAGCAGGTGGTGTGACATTTTGGCTGAGTTTATTGCTTACACATCTTCTAGTAAAATTTAATTTTACTTATTATAAGCAGCACCCGATAGTGATAATTATTTACAACAATTCTCTTCATCAAAACTATATCACTTTTGATTTATGGAATTTAGTAATGGTCAAAATTCCAATACCATCCACATTCAACTTTACAGTCCAAACACAAAATCCTCGGTTCAATAATAACAATTATTATTAACCAAACTGCTCTGGCCTGAGACTTTGACATTGAGTTGACTTCAGTTGACCATGATACTAACCTCATATAACCGAGGAAAGGAATCCTCCCTTGAATAGTGTTTCACTTTCAATGCTTTCACTCAGCCTAACTATAGTCATTCGACGGACATTGTGCCATTATTTAACTATAATCAAAGCTGAGCTTCCACATTGAAGGTCAACATTATCCTCGAGTCAAGAGAACTGTGTAAATTAGTCACATCGATATTTTCTGTTTGACCTTAGTTATATTAACCAACAGAAAACCATCAAGTGAGTCATTCCATAGTTATCCAATAACTATGGGTACGTAACCCCTAGGTGCCCCCAGCAGTCATGAGTTATACGTTGCCCAATATTTGAAGATCGTTACGTACTCTAATCTCGATGGAACAACGATATCCAGTCTCGATGCATCTTGACTAGGAACATTTAAAATGATATATTTAGTTTTATTGTGATAAATTACTCACGGTTATAACACTTTGTAACTACTATCACGAAAACATAACATTTATGGATTTTCTGTTAAATATATTTTAATTAACATTTTATTATTTGTAACACATTATAACAAATATATTACAGAAATAAGAAACACCTTTATTTCGAACGAGAATTGATTTCCGAGTTATTTATTTACAATAAACTACAGAATTGCCCCTAGGGCATACCCCTAACTCTATGACTATCTATGTTATATCAATATATCTAAGATTAGTAGTTCAAATATGTCAAACAACATTCTACATTTACATTTAACTAAGTTCACAACTAATGTGTAAACATGTATCTAGTTTGTAAACATATTTTTCTAATACCGCAATTTGAATAATATAAAACATGAAAGTAAATGTAAATTAAATTGGACTTATGTTTTATGGAATCATTCAATCAAATATCATATATAAGCTTATAATAATATATAATCAACTTCAGAAAATTTTCTGTTCAAAAGCAAACTTATACATAATCACAAGCTAGGATTTTTTGATCTAACAACTATTGTTTTCCTATCTCATACCTAATCACAAGAAAGCTTATGGCCTTTTAGTACCATTTTTATTTTGTGTTTTTTATTTTCAACATTTATAACAGAATGTGAGAATAACGGAAGATAAATATAAAACTTAAACAATCGCGACGGCGATAGATGGACGGTAGAGGGGATGGGATCACTGAGGGGGTGGATTGTTTTTCATTCTTTTGTTATTTCTCAAAATATGAAAAACAAAATAAATTTATTTTATATTTTATATATGTTAGCTTCATTTTCTAAATTAGTTTTTTTGCAAAATACATTCGTATGTACACGTTTTTTGATGAAATCACAAAATTAAAATAGTAAACCAAACGGGGCCTTAGGTTTTGCTTATTCAATTAGTAAATAGGCAAAAGAATTGAGAATACTTAAGAGCGGCATGGAAGAATTGCAAGCTGATGGATGGGAGCAAATGGAAGAATCGCAAGCTATAACTACAAAATACACAGTGATTTCCGATGACTCAAAGCCGTCGGCAGCCGTTGCGAGCCGTCGGAAATCCCGTCGGAATACAGAACACTGATTTTGTCCATTTCCAATGGAATCGACAACGGCTTTGCGACGGCCTCCGACGGCTTTTTCGACGGCAGTTCCGACTTTTTTTCCGACGGTGCTGACGTCCCGTGGCTTAAAAACACACTAGAGAACTGTCGGAATTTTCGACCGGAAACCGTTGGGAGCTGTCGCAAATCGTCGAAATATTTCGACCTATAGGCCGTCGAAAGCCGTCGGTAGCCGTTGGAAATCTTAATATAAAAAAATTAAGCAGCCAAACAACACATCAATATCAATATATATCACAACACATCAAAATCAATATATATATATATATCAAATAAGCTAAAATCAGTATCAATATCAATAATAATATAAAACTCAAACATTTCCAATCCATACAAAACAAACTGTCCATCATCATCCAACTGCAATATCTACATCCAACATTAATGTATAATATATACATCCAACATCCAACATCAAACCCCACAAATCAACATCAAACACCACATATCCACAAATCAACCTCACCATCTCTCATTGTATATATACACAAGTTTCAGAAGAAAAAACTGCAAAACGTACCTCATGACTCATCATCGGCTCCGGAACTACCAAACGACGGGAATGCTCCATGACACTCCACATGCTCGACCAAACACTGGTTCAGTTGCTCTATTTGCATTGCTCGGAGGCGGTCCTACTCCTGCAGCTGTGCAATCTGCTGTCGAAGCTCATTATTCTTAGAATTGTCCTGAACCTTTTGATAAACCTTTTGTGAGGCCCGAGCCTACAAAACAAGTCGAAATATGTTTAAGTTATTACGTAACTTTTATAAAAATTAAGCAATTTTTACAACTTAGTTAATTTTTATAAATTACCGATTGATTGTCGTAGCCATATCGCCTATTTCTCGGTGTCGGGTCCATATCGTAGTCGAAGATAGCGTCCTCCTCATCAGTGGTCAATTGCTCTCATCCCGAATGCTCAAGCATCTGCGCACATGCTTGCATAAATCTTTCCTACAATGCAAAATTAAATGCAATTAAATATTACATGACATTATTATAAAATTTTATAACTAATTAATTAAAATGATCATTATTAATAATTTATAAATTAAAATATACTTACAGGTGCGGCGTATGCTTTATCATCCTCATGTCAGACATACGACACCGATCTCTCGTCGTCGGTCTGCCTGACGGCGTGGGTATGTGCAAATACGTCCATATATGAGATAGGAGCCCCACGCGCTCTTTCCTGCAATAATCGGTGTATATTATTGTTGTTCATGCAAATTTATACAAAATATGTAATAACTGTTTGTAATTGTAACTAATCAATTTACCAGGTCCTCGCGATGATACTGAAATGATTTCGAGCCACCACGGTATGCGACTGGATTTTTCTGCCAGTTCGCCGAGTTCTGTCTGACTCCGCCTGCAAATTAAAAATTAAGACTACATTTTACAAGTATAAATTATGTATTCTCTACTGAACAAATTAAGGTGATATCTGATAGATTTACCCTGAATTCATCGCTACTCCACCATGCGACCTAAGCACCCCATACGCTGGCACCCATCCAGCTTGCACTACACCAAATAGGCTCTTTTGTAACACTTTTTTCGTTTCAATTTGTAACGGTTATAACTGTTACAAATTCCCCACGGTTATTTCTATTACAAGCATTTACAACGGTTATTTTCGTTTCCAAATCTGATGATTTTGTAAATAATTAAAAGTAGCATGGATAAGATGGTCATTTTATCTCTTATTATTCCTCGTCCCATTTCTTACGCCTCTTACTGTGATATCCCGGAATTTTGGACAATATCAATTTAATAATCTGTATTTAAAATTAAATTGATTTGATAATCTTTGTTAATAAAATTTGAATAAATTTAATAATCTAATTAAATAAATATTTAATTAGTGATTTATCTTTTAAAAGTTTAATAGAATGATTTCTATTTATAATATATATATAAGTGTATATATTGTAAATAGATGAGTTGGTTTGAATTTAACAAATAAAATTATGTTTTCAAATTTCTAATATTTTGGTAATTTGGAAATTATGATTTAAAATAATATTAAGCTTTTCAAAGATATTTGATAAATAACTATATAGTTTAAATACATATTATAAATGTTTAATTGTTTAAAAATAGATTTTTAGCTTAAGTTTAAATTTAAATGAAAAGGTTTGTTTTATTTCTTTTTAAATATTACTTGATATATATGATTTAAAAATAGAAGTTTAAAATACAATTTACATATGGTATCAATTCATTTAATAATAGAAGTAATTTATAATTTCTTTTATAAATTATTTAAAATAGTCAAATTTGATATTTTCAATACTTTTTTTTTATAAATATAAATAGACTATAAATAAAATAGGATTGTTATTGTAAATTAAATTGAATATGAATTTGGATTTATAATAGAAATTCAAAAGAGAGATATTTTAAAATATTTTGGATTTAAAATATAGATATAAGATTTTATTTATATATATATATATATTGGTTATTTACATTTTCTTTAAAGTAATTTATATACATATACATATTAGGTAAGTATTTATAAATAGTAAACTAGTGTAAAAAGCTTTTATTCACATTTTAAAAATAAATAAAGTTATGTATTAAATACTTATAAGACAAATGTCATTATATTAAGGCCTAATGTGACATATGTTAAGTAATAAATAAAACTACATGACAAATGTCAAGATAAATAACAAGTGTCTTTTTATTTATTTTTGAATTTTCTTTTATTTTTAATAAACCACATTCTAACTTATAAATACATATGTTTCCCTTCATTATTTTCTTTTCTATCTTTTTCTATTCAAAAAGAAAACTCAGTCCTATTCTCAAACACAAAATCTGATAATCATACTTCCTCAAACAAACTTCTCAAAAACAATTTATAATCAAAACACTCCTCAAAACCAAAAATCAAACCTGTAATATCATTTTCAAAGTATCAGTTTTAAAATCAAAGCAGAGATCATCAAACAAATCCTCTCTGTTTTGAAAGCAAATCTGTAACATCTTCATGATGCAATCTGAAGCAAGAAAGCAAAGCCTGCATGTATTCTTCAAAAACAGAAGCAAGCAAATCTGGAATTAAAAAGCAAATCAAAAGCATGCAGTTTTAAAAACCAAAGATTTATCAAAATCAAAAGCCTGGAATCGAGTAGTTTCTGTTCAAGCATATCTGTAGCTTGCATCTTCAAGTCAAGTATAAAATTAAACTAGAGCAAAAGCATTTTTGATTGCTAAAGCATTCCAGTTTACAAATTTTAAAGACAATGCAAGATTTCAAAAATGGAGGCTCTGTCTTCATTCTATATACAAGTGAGTAACATCATTTTTAAAAGCATAAGTATGGGTTATTTGTTTGCATGTTGATTTCTGGAATAAGTATGCTTTACATGTATATATATTGTTGAATCCTCTGTGTGTATATGAATGTATATATGTGTGTTTGATGTGTATCTGCTCTTGACTGTTTTGAGTTTAAAATTAGGAATTTGGTAAAAATTATATTATCACTTGATCCGATCTTATTTAGGATTTAAGATTAGAACCAAAATTGATTGTTTCATTTCAAACTTTGGTTTAGAATTTTAAGTTAAGTCAAAATAATATTCATTTGGCTCTGGAAACCATAAGTGCTGGAATGCTTAAGATAAATCAAAATTCAAATTTAGTAATTCAGGGATTCAGGATTATGAATCAAATCCTTAAACTAAATCATGTTTTTTAAAACTAAATTAACAATTTTTAGATTAGAAATGTAAGTGCATTTCTGGGTTGCACTGTTTTTGGATTTTTGAGAAGTTCTGGTGATCTCGGGGTTCTGGGGTGTTGAAGTTTATTCTGGAGGAAGAGGAGCGAATGGTGAGGCCAGGAAAATTTCCAGGAAGATGGTCAGAGATCGGTGGTGGCGGGGGTTGTTCGGTTTTGTTTGTAGACCTAGTTTTGACGATGGTTGGAAGATTGATCATCTCGAGGCCTAGGATTAATCGAGTGCCACTATACTTAGGGAAATGGTAGCTGGAGTATGGATGGAGTTCGTGGCCGGAGATGAAGCCACTCTGGTGATCAGAGGCGAGAGATCTTGGTGATTTCCAGTTCGACATGTTTCCAGATTTGAGCTCATAAGCTCGATTTTGATTTTGGGGCTCTGCAGTTTATTTGGTGGTCGGAATCGAGATGAGGGATGATCGCCGACTTGCACGAGTGGTCGCGAGTGGTCGAAGTTGACGGCGGAGTTGGTGCACGTGCACGTATATGTCTGGGTATTTGCTGTGGTGTTTGGGAAAGAAGGAGTGGGAAATTCAGGGTTTCTCGTGTCAATTGGGTTTTTGCTCGGGTGATTAGGGGTTTGACTCGAAGCATTAAGGAAGGTACTCGGGTAAATGTTTGTATAACAGGTTTTAACAGAACCTGTTTCCAGTTTTTAAATTTTAAAATAAAATTTAAAACTGATGTTTAAATCTTAAAGTAAAGTTTAAATAAGTTTTAAATCTAGTTATTATCTGGAGTTTAATTTAAAATCTCAGTTTTAAATAAGATAAAGTTTTTAAATTTTGAATTGACTTAACTACTTTTAAAAGGGTTAAGAAGTTTGAATTTTAAAGATAAAGTTTTAAATTGTAGATAGGTTTCAAAATCTAAAGATTAATCTGGAGTCAAAGTTAATATGCATTTCAATTTTGAAAAAAAAAAGTTTTTAAATTTAAAATTTGTTTTAAACAAATTTGAATGTTAAGGTATATTTTAAATTGATTTGAATTTAAAATGAATTTAGTTTTAAATTTCTCTTAATTAAATAAATATTTCTTTAACATGTAATTTAAAAAGGATTTAAATAGTTTTAAAGCTTTGTTAAATTTAAATTTGTCTTCATTTAAAATCTTAAATTTAAAATGAAATTTAAAAGTAAATATAAAGATAAATTGGTTTAAATACTTTATTAATGATATTTTAATCATTAATAAGAATAAAGTGTTATCTTAAAGATAATTAAGATTTAATAATTTAGGATAAATTAAATTATTAAGGTAATTGAAAGATAATTAATCAATTTAATTAAATTATGATTTGGATTAATAAATTTAGTAATTAAGGGTTTAAATTGATTAATTAAGGTTTAATTAAATTAATTAAATGTTAATTAATTTGAAGTTAAGAATCATTAATTTGGAATTATTAATTTTTGGTTAGGAATAAATTAATCAAATAATTAAGGATAAATTAAGTTATAGTTAAGTACTTAATTAATTAAGTAATTAGAGATAAATTTATTGATAATTAGAATTAATTAAGTTGTAAATTAATAATGGTTAATTAATGTTTAATTATTTAAGAAAGATAATTAAAGAATAGTTAATGTAGATCATTAACTTGGATTTATTAAATAATCAATTTATGTGATTAATTGGATTAATTAATTAAGATAATCATTTGTGGAAATTGTTTAATTACTTAATGGAAAGTAATTAAGAGATTAATTACTCATTGTAATTAATTGAATTAGTTAAGTTAATTAATTAAGTTTAATTAATTTAAGATAATCACATATTGATTTGTGAAGTATAAATTACTTAATGTAATTTAATGAAGAATAATTACTTAGGAAAGTAATTAATGGATAATTACTAATGTAATTAGTGAAGTAATTAAGGGAAGTTAATTACTTAATAGAAATTAATCAAGGGATTAATTAAAGATAATTAATTAAGGAGTAATTAATTTATTTGATGAAGTAATGAAGGGTAGTTAATTACTAAATAAGATTAATCAAAGGTGATTAATAATTATGATTTAATTGAAGATTAATTACTTAATGTAATTAATTTAATTAGAGTAATAAAAATGTAATTAGGGATCATTAATTAATATAATTAATGATGTAATTAAGAATTGATTAATTAAGGAATAATTAATAAATGAAGTGATTAATTAATGTAATTAATTAAGGAGTAATGTAATTAATTATAGTTAATTAATAAATGAAGTAATTAAAGATTAATTACTATAAGTGGTTAAGAGTAATTAATTTGTGAAATAAATTTAATGCTAATTATTTGAATGTAATTAAATGTTAATTAATCAAGGATGATTAATTAAATTGGATGATGATTGATTAATTGATTGATAATTAATTAATAGTGATTTAAGCAAGATTGTTAATGATGGAAGTAATTAATTTAATTTACTTTAAATTAATTAGAGATGAAGTATTTAATTTAATTCATTTTAAATTAACTATAAATGGTGATTAATAAATCATTGCTTATGAATGGATGATATTGAATGTTGTGCATTGTTGATATCTCTGATGAGATATATGCTGATCTATGATATGGATGTTTGGTTGAATTGTAATGATAATGTGAATTATCTGATAATGTAGATTATCTATTGAGTTATCTATCTGTGTGTATATAGATAAAGAATTGAATTGTTTTAACTTTAAAACAACTTGGCCTTAAAAGATACGTTTTGGATTTCGATGAGACCGGGATCGGGTTTCCAGATTTGGATATCCGAATACCACATCGATCCAAAGTAACGATAGGTCGTGAATCTCAAGTGAAAATGAAGATTCAGAGTGCAAGGGTTATTGTCGTTAACTCTGAGGGTGATTCCAAAATGAGTGTAACGAGATAATGCCTTCGGTTTCGTTCGAACCCGGAACGAACTTGTATGGATTGAATGCTTTCAGCACATCGTCAGGTGGACGATGAGCATTCTAAGGGATGTGTTCTGATTAAAGGTAATCGTGACCTCAAGCCTCATCAACCGGGAATGGCTAAAACAGGGGAGGTGCAGCAAGGCTTCGTGGGTAGCGCCCACTGAGAGCGAGATATATCCCTTTCTAGAAGTCCCTTCTTATTATTCGGCTGTGTGGGCAGTTGGTTGCAAACAACTGCGGGATTGTCTTGTTCGGAATTATCCAGTAAGGGATGGTTCCGGCTTTGTGTTACAGGGGATTGGGAGTGATCCTCGGTACGGTGATCTAGGCCACGTACTGTGACGGGCGGTACCCCGGTAGCCCTGCCATTGTATGGAATCCAAACTCCAATAAGTGACAACGGATTTGATTGTATAACCCACTTTGTTGGCTAGTATGCTGGAATTTAATAATGTAACAATTTCAGCTATTTCATATTTATTTGAAAACCTTAGACCTATTATAATACAATCGGATTTCCTATCAAATGTTTTGGTTAGCGTAAGGTAAAAACTTACCCATGTTTATTTGTGGGGAGTCTTACGTGATACCTTTTCTTTCAAAAGGGTTTTGAAGTTAAACAAGTTTAACCTGTTACTCACACCAGACCCATGTCTGACCCAAGTGTTTATTTCTATTTTTATAAACTCTTGGGTACTCAAATTTTACGAGTAGCCAAGGGATTCAGGTTAGCTTTGACGAGTTATCTGGAGGAGCAATGGAGCAGGAGGCTTCAGCGTTGTAGATATATTGTAGTCCACTGTGTTGATCTCTGTGATAGAGTTTTGTATTGTATTGAGTTGTAATAACTAGACAAATGTTTATAACTGTCTAGTATATGTTGTATAATCTGTGTAACTCTGATAGTCATTGTATATTATGTAATACTTATGTTATTAATATAATTTATTCGTTCTGCTGTTGAGATTCTGTTGTTGTTCTTTCTTTCTTCTCTTCTTTTCTATTTTCTATCCCTTTCTTTCTTATTAACGATGCGACTTTCTGGTCGATGAAAGTTCAGGTCGTTACATGTGGTATCAGAGCATTAGGTTGAGTGAATACCTAGGCTCTGGAGTGGTGTCTATCTTGAGAGAGCGTATTTGTAATTTTTATAAAACTATATATATATTTATTCTACCTATTATTGGATTACCTGTTCGGGTTTTCCAATATGAGTTATAAAGGTAGATGAGGTTGGTTGTGTGTAATACGACTACCATTGATTGGAGTCTGAGTGTTGAGATTTGAAGTGTATCTGTCGAGACTGTAGATCTAATACTGTCTCGAGTGAGCTTTGCTGTGATGAAGGATTTTATCGATCTCCGAAGGAAACTGTTTAAGGTTCGGAGTTTATCTTTGAAGATTGGATGAGCCGAAGCGAGTGATGGTATCTTGGTAACTTCTGGAAGTAGTAGCTGTGTGATAAGACGTAGTGACTATGGATGTTTCCGAAGATGTTTTCTTGGAACAAGTTTGAGGAAGTATGTATACTTCGGTGTTGTGGCTGAGTTTAGCATGGTGTTTCTGTTTGAGGTTCGAGTTTCTCGAAGAGCTTTGGATTAGGAAGTCCTTGGCGTCTGTGGCAGCAGTGCAGCTCGGAGTGTTCTGTGTGTTGGCAGGAAGTTTTCTGGCTGAGCAGTTTTTCTGAAGGTGAAGTTCAGAAACAGCAGAGTGGATCCATTTCTTCGATGGATTGGATAGTTAAGTATGAGCCGTTCTGATTTGTTAAGAGAGAACAGTTTATCTTTGGATTTGGTTTGGGTTGATCGCAAAAGTGACTTGCGATTGCTGAGTGTTCTCTTGGGTTATCAGATTTTTCTGGATGTCTTAAGGGAAGTCAAAAGTTTGTCCGCATCTGGAGATTGAGTTTTCTTATCGACTGGATTCCAGGAGTGATACCGGTGGTTTAGCCTAGTTAAAAGATGTTTCCTAGAGATAGAGGTTGGTAGCAGCTCAAGTTTTGATGGAGTATCCGAGTTTTCTTTATGGATCTGTTGAACCATTTTTCTGGGGTGTGTTGTCCAGTTTGTGCTTGTGTTCTTCATCAGCATTCTTATCTACCTCAGATCAGAGTTGTGCAGCAGAAGCAGTTTGGGAGTGCATCTGTCTTGTTTCCTGGATAGGAGAAGTTAGTTCAGTCTTCTATTGTTTAAGGAGTAAAGTTAGTGTTCTTGGTTTTGGAACCAGTAGTTCTTGAGGATTTGGTTGTAGATCTAGATGAGTAGGAACTCTGTAGCTTCGTAGTTTAGATTGTTTGTAGAGCGAGTATCCCGGTATATATATATTTGGGGGAAACTCGAGGAAATTCTATCCATAATTTTGTCTAGATAGTTAGAATTGTTTGTTTGGATGATTGGTTGCTATGGTTGTTAGCATATGGTTGATGATATATGATTGTGATTTTAAGAATTAAAATCTTGGATAGATTATTAAATTATCTTTGTTTTAAATTTCGGGGACGAAATTATTTTAAGGGGGGAGGAATGTGATATCCCGGAATTTTGGACAATATCAATTTAATAATCTGTATTTAAAATTAAATTGATTTGATAATCTTTGTTAATAAAATTTGAATAAATTTAATAATCTAATTAAATAAATATTTAATTAGTGATTTATCTTTTAAAAGTTTAATAGAATGATTTCTATTTATAATATATATATAAGTGTATATATTGTAAATAGATGAGTTGGTTTGAATTTAACAAATAAAATTATGTTTTCAAATTTCTAATATTTTGGTAATTTGGAAATTATGATTTAAAATAATATTAAGCTTTTCAAAGATATTTGATAAATAACTATATAGTTTAAAATACATATTATAAATGTTTAATTGTTTAAAAATAGATTTTTAGCTTAAGTTTAAATTTAAATGAAAAGGTTTGTTTTATTTCTTTTTAAATATTACTTGATATATATGATTTAAAAATAGAAGTTTAAAATACAATTTACATATGGTATCAATTCATTTAATAATAGAAGTAATTTATAATTTCTTTTATAAATTATTTAAAATAGTCAAATTTGATATTTTCAATACTTTTTTTTTAAATATAAATAGACTATAAATAAAATAGGATTGTTATTGTAAATTAAATTGAATATGAATTTGGATTTATAATAGAAATTCAAAAGAGAGATATTTTAAAATATTTTGGATTTAAAATATAGATATAAGATTTTATTTATATATATATATATATATATTGGTTATTTACATTTTCTTTAAAGTAATTTATATACATATACATATTAGGTAAGTATTTATAAATAGTAAACTAGTGTAAAAAGCTTTTATTCACATTTTAAAAATAAATAAAGTTATGTATTAAATACTTATAAGACAAATGTCATTATATTAAGGCCTAATGTGACATATGTTAAGTAATAAATAAAACTACATGACAAATGTCAAGATAAATAACAAGTGTCTTTTTATTTATTTTTGAATTTTCTTTTATTTTTAATAAACCACATTCTAACTTATAAATACATATGTTTCCCTTCATTATTTTCTTTTCTATCTTTTTCTATTCAAAAAGAAAACTCAGTCCTATTCTCAAACACAAAATCTGATAATCATACTTCCTCAAACAAACTTCTCAAAAACAATTTATAATCAAAACACTCCTCAAAACCAGAAATCAAACCTGTAATATCATTTTCAAAGTATCAGTTTTAAAATCAAAGCAGAGATCATCAAACAAATCCTCTCTGTTTTGAAAGCAAATCTGTAACATCTTCATGATGCAATCTGAAGCAAGAAAGCAAAGCCTGCATGTATTCTTCAAAAACAGAAGCAAGCAAATCTGGAATTAAAAAGCAAATCAAAAGCATGCAGTTTTAAAAACCAAAGATTTATCAAAATCAAAAGCCTGGAATCGAGTAGTTTCTGTTCAAGCATATCTGTAGCTTGCATCTTCAAGTCAAGTATAAAGTTAAACTAGAGCAAAAGCATTTTTGATTGCTAAAGCATTCCAGTTTACAAATTTTAAAGACAATGCAAGATTTCAAAAATGGAGGCTCTGTCTTCATTCTATATACAAGTGAGTAACATCATTTTTAAAAGCATAAGTATGGGTTATTTGTTTGCATGTTGATTTCTGGAATAAGTATGCTTTACATGTATATATATTGTTGAATCCTCTGTGTGTATATGAATGTATATATGTGTGTTTGATGTGTATCTGCTCTTGACTGTTTTGAGTTTAAAATTAGGAATTTGGTAAAAATTATATTATCACTTGATCCGATCTTATTTAGGATTTAAGATTAGAACCAAAATTGATTGTTTCATTTCAAACTTTGGTTTAGAATTTTAAGTTAAGTCAAAATAATATTCATTTGGCTCTGGAAACCATAAGTGCTGGAATGCTTAAGATAAATCAAAATTCAAATTTAGTAATTCAGGGATTCAGGATTATGAATCAAATCCTTAAACTAAATCATGTTTTTTAAAACTAAATTAACAATTTTTAGATTAGAAATGTAAGTGCATTTCTGGGTTGCACTGTTTTTGGATTTTTGAGAAGTTCTGGTGATCTCGGGGTTCTGGGGTGTTGAAGTTTATTCTGGAGGAAGAGGAGCGAATGGTGAGGCCAGGAAAATTTCCAGGAAGATGGTCAGAGATCGGTGGTGGCGGGGGTTGTTCGGTTTTGTTTGTAGACCTAGTTTTGACGATGGTTGGAAGATTGATCATCTCGAGGCCTAGGATTAATCGAGTGCCACTATACTTAGGGAAATGGTAGCTGGAGTATGGATGGAGTTCGTGGCCGGAGATGAAGCCACTCTGGTGATCAGAGGTGAGAGATCTTGGTGATTTCCAGTTCGACATGTTTCCAGATTTGAGCTCATAAGCTCGATTTTGATTTTGGGGCTCTGCAGTTTATTTGGTGGTCGGAATCGAGATGAGGGATGATCGCCGACTTGCACGAGTGGTCGCGAGTGGTCGAAGTTGACGGCGGAGTTGGTGCACGTGCACGTATATGTCTGGGTATTTGCTGTGGTGTTTGGGAAAGAAGGAGTGGGAAACTCAGGGTTTCTCGTGTCAATTGGGTTTTTGCTCGGGTGATTAGGGGTTTGACTCGAAGCATTAAGGAAGGTACTCTGGTAAATGTTTGTATAACAGGTTTTAACAGAACCTGTTTCCAGTTTTTAAATTTTAAAATAAAATTTAAAACTGATGTTTAAATCTTAAAGTAAAGTTTAAATAAGTTTTAAATCTAGTTATTATCTGGAGTTTAATTTAAAATCTCAGTTTTAAATAAGATAAAGTTTTTAAATTTTGAATTGACTTAACTACTTTTAAAAGGGTTAAGAAGTTTGAATTTTAAAGATAAAGTTTTAAATTGTAGATAGGTTTCAAAATCTAAAGATTAATCTGGAGTCAAAGTTAATATGCATTTCAATTTTGAAAAAAAAAAGAAGTTTTTAAATTTAAAATTTGTTTTAAACAAATTTGAATGTTAAGGTATATTTTAAATTGATTTGAATTTAAAATGAATTTAGTTTTAAATTTCTTTTAATTAAATAAATATTTCTTTAACATGTAATTTAAAAAGGATTTAAATAGTTTTAAAGCTTTGTTAAAGTTAAATTTGTCTTCATTTAAAATCTTAAATTTAAAATGAAATTTAAAAGTAAATATAAAGATAAATTGGTTTAAATACTTTATTAATGATATTTTAATCATTAATAAGAATAAAGTGTTATCTTAAAGATAATTAAGATTTAATAATTTAGGATAAATTAAATTATTAAGGTAATTGAAAGATAATTAATCAATTTAATTAAATTATGATTTGGATTAATAAATTTAGTAATTAAGGGTTTAAATTGATTAATTAAGGTTTAATTAAATTAATTAAATGTTAATTAATTTGAAGTTAAGAATCATTAATTTGGAATTATTAATTTTTGGTTAGGAATAAATTAATCAAATAATTAAGGATAAATTAAGTTATAGTTAAGTACTTAATTAATTAAGTAATTAGAGATAAATTTATTGATAATTAGAATTAATTAAGTTGTAAATTAATAATGGTTAATTAATGTTTAATTATTTAAGAAAGATAATTAAAGAATAGTTAATGTAGATCATTAACTTGGATTTATTAAATAATCAATTTATGTGATTAATTGGATTAATTAATTAAGATAATCATTTGTGGAAATTGTTTAATTACTTAATGGAAAGTAATTAAGAGATTAATTACTCATTGTAATTAATTGAATTAGTTAAGTTAATTAATTAAGTTTAATTAATTTAAGATAATCACATATTGATTTGTGAAGTATAAATTACTTAATGTAATTTAATGAAGAATAATTACTTAGGAAAGTAATTAATGGATAATTACTGATGTAATTAGTGAAGTAATTAAGGGAAGTTAATTACTTAATAGAAATTAATCAAGGGATTAATTAAAGATAATTAATTAAGGAGTAATTAATTTATTTGATGAAGTAATGAAGGGTAGTTAATTACTAAATAAGATTAATCAAAGGTGATTAATAATTATGATTTAATTGAAGATTAATTACTTAATGTAATTAATTTAATTAGAGTAATAAAAATGTAATTAGGGATCATTAATTAATATAATTAATGATGTAATTAAGAATTGATTAATTAAGGAATAATTAATAAATGAAGTGATTAATTAATGTAATTAATTAATGAGTAATGTAATTAATTATAGTTAATTAATAAATGAAGTAATTAAAGATTAATTACTATAAGTGGTTAAGAGTAATTAATTTGTGAAATAAATTTAATGCTAATTATTTGAATGTAATTAAATGTTAATTAATCAAGGATGATTAATTAAATTGGATGATGATTGATTAATTGATTGATAATTAATTAATAGTGATTTAAGCAAGATTGTTAATGATGGAAGTAATTAATTTAATTTACTTTAAATTAATTAGAGATGAAGTATTTAATTTAATTCATTTTAAATTAACTATAAATGGTGATTAATAAATCATTGCTTATGAATGGATGATATTGAATGTTGTGCATTGTTGATATCTCTGATGAGATATATGCTGATCTATGATATGGATGTTTGGTTGAATTGTAATGATAATGTGAATTATCTGATAATGTAGATTATCTATTGAGTTATCTATCTGTGTGTATATAGATAAAGAATTGAATTGTTTTAACTTTAAAACAACTTGGCCTTAAAAGATACGTTTTGGATTTCGATGAGACCGGGATCGGGTTTCCAGATTTGGATATCCGAATACCACATCGATCCAAAGTAACGATAGGTCGTGAATCTCAAGTGAAAATGAAGATTCAGAGTGCAAGGGTTATTGTCGTTAACTCTGAGGGTGATTCCAAAATGAGTGTAACGAGATAATGCCTTCGGTTTCGTTCGAACCCGGAACGAACTTGTATGGATTGAATGCTTTTAGCACATCGTCAGGTGGACGATGAGCATTCTAAGGGATGTGTTCTGATTAAAGGTAATCGTGACCTCAAGCCTCATCAACCGGGAATGGCTAAAACAGGGGAGGTGCAGCAAGGCTTCGTGGGTAGCGCCCACTGAGAGCGAGATATATCCCTGTCTAGAAGTCCCTTCTTATTATTCGGCTGTGTGGGCAGTTGGTTGCAAACAACTGCGGGATTGTCTTATTCGGAATTATCCAGTAAGGGATGGTTCCGGCTTTGTGTTACAGGGGATTGGGAGTGATCCTCGGTACGGTGATCTAGGCCACGTACTGTGACGGGCGGTACCCCGATAGCCCTGCCATTGTATGGAATCCAAACTCCAATAAGTGACAACGGATTTGATTGTATAACCCACTTTGTTGGCTAGTATGCTGGAATTTAATAATGTAACAATTTCAGCTATTTCATATTTATTTGAAAACCTTAGACCTATTATAATACAATCGGATTTCCTATCAAATGTTTTGGTTAGCGTAAGGTAAAAACTTACCCATGTTTATTTGTGGGGAGTCTTACGTGATACCTTTTCTTTCAAAAGGGTTTTGAAGTTAAACAAGTTTAACCTGTTACTCACACCAGACCCATGTCTGACCCAAGTGTTTATTTCTGTTTTTATAAACTCTTGGGTACTCAAATTTTACGAGTAGCCAAGGGATTCAGGTTAGCTTTGACGAGTTATCTGGAGGAGCAATGGAGCAGGAGGCTTCAGCGTTGTAGATATATTGTAGTCCGCTGTGCTGATCTCTGTGATAGAGTTTTGTATTGTATTGAGTTGTAATAACTAGACAAATGTTTATAACTGTCTAGTATATGTTGTATAATCTGTGTAACTCTGATAGTCATTGTATATTATGTAATACTTATGTTATTAATATAATTTATTCGTTCCGCTGTTGAGATTCTGTTGTTGTTCTTTCTTCTCTTCTTTTCTATTTTCTATCCCTTTCTTTCTTATTAACGATGCGACTTTCTGGTCGATGAAAGTTCAGGTCGTTACACTTACTTTCTTATGCTTCTTACTTTCATGTCAAAATTTCATTTTAGGGTTTCGCCCCCTCCATTATCGCCACCCCCGCCTCTAGCGCCCCCTCTGCAGCGCCAACCTTTGCTCGAAGCAGTAAGTCTTGTTTCCCTGCATACTGAATAAAACAGACATGATTGCTCCTAAAAAATATCGTTTAGATCAAACTTCGAAGGCTCGAAGGGCACCAACATCGGCCTATGTCAAAGACAAATCAACAAACAACAACCAACGCTCGTAGTAGGAAGCAAAGATTGTTGAGGCTATTTAAGGTTAGGGTTTTAATTTTTAAAATTTAGGAATTTCAATCAGCAGTAATTTTGATTTCAATTTTCCAATATGGCAGTTGCTGAATTTGGAAGAAGGGAACTAGCAGTAATTCTTAATTGATTTAGAGTTTCTATATTGAAACAAAGAATGATTAATAATTTTTTCAGTTTTGGAAGAAGATAATTAGATGTAAGAGTAGATTTGAAGTTAAGTGTTATCGAAGCATACTTATACACATCAACAGTAGTTATTTCCCAATTTTTGAATTCAAATTCAATCAAAAAGTTAAGAGTTTTATTATTTATTTTGAATTCTAGTTAGACTGATTGATTTCATGTTTTGAATTTCACTATATCAGTTTGATTGCTAAATTTAATGATACATAAGTTTTACTTAATGGTTAATGTGTCTTGCTCAAAGCGATTGACCATGGATAATTTAATTTAAACATTTATATATGTATATAATTTGATTGTTAGATAATGATGAACCTGCTGTTTCTGAGACTTGTCCATTGCACTGTAAACTCTTTCTTTTTTGCTACTAAATGAGCTATCAAGTGAATTGCTTGTTGTTTCTTTTCTTCTAGTAACTGTGGTTGAACACTGTTTTCTATCTGTTGTATGAAATGTGAGTTTCAACAGCATCATCAGAAACTGATTTACGTAGATGAGGGTTCATTGCTTCACTCTTCGCATTTGAATCTAAGTTTGAGGGTCATCGATTGTAACTATTCTTCGATATGCTAGCTTTGCCTTGCATATATTTTTATTGAAGGTGAATAAAAATAGATACAACGACACTTT
Organism: Allium fistulosum; assembly: GCA_030737815.1. Lineage (NCBI taxonomy): Eukaryota > Viridiplantae > Streptophyta > Magnoliopsida > Asparagales > Amaryllidaceae > Allium > Allium fistulosum. Next base: position 745,267,062 of record CM060902.1, read on the forward strand.
AAAATACACTTGTTATTCATACAGATTGAAATTTACCAATGACATTTGAGTAGGATTAGCCAATTTTTGTTGGAATGCATTTGGATCCCATCTCACAGAAAATTCATCAGCGATGCTTTTCATTAACTGCAGCTTTGTATCTGTTGAAAATGATTTCTTTTGAACCTTCTCGATAAACTGCACATATCATGTATAGATGTGACTAGTTAGAATTAGATTTTCACTGCTGGATAATGCATGAAAAATGAAGATTGGAAATTACCTGTGCAGTGACTGAAGATTCCATCTGACCCTGTATCTCTGTGTGAATTTTTTCCTTAAATCATAGAGTTCGGGTAAGTCAGAAAATCTCGCTGCTGCAAACATGTTGTAACATAATATAATTTTTGGGAAACATTTTCATTTCAGCACCACCAACAAAATTTAACTTTACGGTTGGGAATGCATCATCAATGCTGCAAGCAAGATGACATAAAGTGATTAATAAAATAAAATCTGCAATAAAATAAATACCTATTTGTTTTTCTTCCCACCTTCTTATACCATTTTCACCAAACCTGAAATTTGAACTAACAGAAGATTATTGGAAAGTAACTTACATCCTATTAATTTACCAAATATCAATCTTAAATGTTAATCAACACTATCCCATTACATAGCTATCAAATAATTTTCTCTTTTTAATTTTTTTAGGGAGACATAAATGTATTATACTTGTGATCCCAAAAATAATGTTTCATATATGATTACAAAATTGCCAATCTATGACAAAAATGATAAACGTTTCCATTTATTAGTAGCAAGTAATAAATATTCTTAAGTTTAATCATTTAAATTTGAAATGGCATTATTTACTCCTTATTAAACACATTAATAGATATTTAATTTAAAAAGTTAATTGGAACTTATGTAAAGTTGTTAATTTAAATTAAATACCAATTTAATAAGATTTCAAATATAATAACGTACCCTTGAGCATTTGCAATCAATTTAGCGATCCATGTAATTTAAAGTATGTCAATCGCAATAAAAAATACACCATTAGATAAGTATCAAGTATATTTCACATTTAATTTTGGAGAATTATGAATGTATTATGTTTTATCAAATTGATGTTTAATTGATGCTTATCAAAAAAATTCAAATGAGAATAAAGATGCTATATGTTTCAATTCATTAGCACCAAATAATATTTTCTTTTGCTTATATTCTTTTGCTTATAAAACGGGAATCATTTACTGCCATATTCAACACACTAGTGCTACTGACCTTAAAATTTTAATTGAAGTTTACATAAGGTTGTAATTTGAATTTATTGCATTTTCTATTAATATTTCAAGTGTAATCGTATAAATTGAGGATTTGAAATTTATTTTATTGCAGATTTCAAGTTTGGTGAAAATGGTATAAGAAGGTGGGAAGAAAACTAAGATTTCTACAATCACTTATTTCATCAATTGTAATTTGATTAATGGCTGTATTCCATCAAGTTATGCCAAGCTTACTCCGAATTTAAGGCGTAGCTTCAAGTAAAAGTATACACTCGCAAATTGAAGCTGAAGAGAAAACCACCCAAAAGAATGATTTCACTCCATTTCAGAGTTACGTGGGTTGAATGAATCTGAGACGAAGTATTGAAAGCCTCCTTAAGCACTTAAACTGGATTAAGCGAGTTATTTTTGAATTTCGCTGCTAGATCTCTTGAAGTTCAGCCATTATTTTGCTTGATTTTTTTTGTTAGAGAAGGTTAGTTTAGCCCTAACTCGATTAGGGTTTGAGTTATGACGCGGTAGAGTTTATGTGGTGTTATTTCGGGTATTTAGTCTATTACCCGATTACAATTCTTTCTTCTACTACTTATTGGGCTCAGCCCATTTACCTATTTTCAAAAAAGAAAATTAGTCAAAAGTGCAACAGTAATATTTTTCAACTGCTATCATCAATAATCGACTAAATTTTGGAAATGAGAGAAAAAAAATGTTAGATATCATATTACAATATGTGAGAAACGACAACATGCATGTCAAATTCAGAAGAATTAGACAGACTTAGAAACAAAATTGAATGAATACTATTGACATATGTGGTGATTAGAAATTAATTAGCGAAAAAATTATGTTATTATTGGCTACAGCTAATAGCAGACTGATTACAATAAGAAATTTGAAAGCTAAGGCATATTAAAATCTATCAAGCATTTTAGCTTGAAAATAAATTAGCAATAAACGACTAAAGAAAAATATTTCCTATGCTAACAAAATCAAAACTCATAAGACACACACTTCAAATTACTACTTCAGCCTTGCAATGATTCCTAAAGGCATTTATTTGTATCTTCGTCCTATATACATTAAGTTCAAAAAAAAAATTCCTTAATTTCTCCCTGTTTTGAAATTGCAATAGAGGAAAAAATAAATTCATTTCACAATTCACATAATAAAAAATTGGACTTAACTCTACAATAATTTACCATACAGTGACATCATAATATGTTCACAGCAGAGAAGGCAAGTATGAAATATTAAACTCTTGATATTGTACTTGTTAAGGGTTTTAAGCCATGTAACGATATACATCCAATAAATAAAGTCAGTGAATACAAATAAATGGGCTGTATAGTATTTAAATTAGAAAATTTAGGAAGTTTATGTGCTTTACAAATGTATGATGATTTACTGTTGCGGTGTCTAAAAAGAAATTCTTGAATGGAGAACAACCAATGCATAATAATTCTTATATGATACGATATGTGCAGTTACTCAACTAAGGCGAAACAATCGAAACTAATAATATTATAGAACTTAAACATGTAACTTGTTATACTATTTGTCTTGTTTTGTGCTTTTTTTGCCGTGTTCAACGTGATTTTGTGTACCTGTAACAGTAATTGGTCAAAAAGTCTGCTTCGACCCATAAATATTTTTTCTCGGCGCCATCTTTCTATAGACATTAAGCCACATTTATTTTATTGACTACCCTGTTTGTTATATATGAAGTACGGGTGCAAGAGAAAAAACTGAAGAAAATTTCCGAAGTGAATGCAGACCCCATTAACCATGCAAGAAATGGTGGCATAGCTACCCCAAGTGCATCCAAACAAAATGAGGTTTTTCACTTTTTCTCTACCCAATTCTATCTGTCTACGCCAAAATTGATCGCAAACACCCGATTGTTGATGAAAGCACCCGTTCACAATCACAGATAGGAGGTTTATAGAGAATAAAATATGATGAACACTCAGAAAATTCAAAGAAAAGCGATGAAAGCACACCGATTTATAGTGGTTCAGCATTCTAGCCTACGTCCACTTTTAAGAATTCGACTTTATTGATTTTTACTCGCTGGTTACAACAGGTTACAACAGTAGAATTCGAGTACAATGGTGATTTCGACATAGTCTGGATGTAGAAGAGTCCAAAAGTCCCCTTTCTGTAGGTCCTGGGCTGCTATTTATAGACGTAGACTGCAAATTTCTCGCTCAGATCTCAGGAGACCTCTTCTTGCACGTGAGTGGGCCCACGCGATCGATCCCATGCGATTTTGACTCAATCCATGATCGATACAAACGAGATTCGTATCGATCAAAATTTTGCCCAATCAAGTCAACATCGATCAAGAATACTCCCGTGGTTGTGCGTAAGCTCCTGTGAAAATTTGGTAGCATTTGGAGTTGTAGATTTGGAGTTATGATCAATGCAAGTCTCGATTTATCAAATGCTGCTGAGTTCGCCTCGATCCTTCTTCGCATCACTCTATTCGTATCGCTCCGAGCATGTGCCTGCTAATTGACATGGCGCTAAATCTCTGGACCGATCCACTTTTCGGGCAGAGTTGACTGCTTCCTCCTTCGTATCGATTGAGTGCCCTTCATGTTACCTTGTTCGTATCGATCCCTGAGTACCCCGAAAGCACACGCCTTCGTATCCATCAAACCTGCCTTCTTCGTATCGATGCTTTGTAACACATTCTTCGTATCGATGATTTTAGTGGTGTTTCGTATCGATCGTTGGTTGATCGATACGAATTGAGTTGGCGACCGATACGAAGTACATATGAATATCGATACGAAGCGTTGCTTACCTGATGGATACGAAGGAGAATGAGCGTAAGTGGATCGATACGAACAAGCTGGGGGATGATGGATGCGAAATGGGATATGCCTGGATGGATACGAACAAGACTTCTGCCCATGGATACGAGCCACCACTTACCTTAATTTGCATCGATCATATCTTGAGCATACGAACTCGGATTGACTTGAAATTTAGAACATTAGCTTTGCTTGTTGTGCCTTGTCAATTATAGCCCAATCCGAACTCGGACAAAATTCATCGATATCCATAGTGAAACAGTGTATAATCGATCTTTGGGATGAACTGTTCTTGATTTCCAGTCAACTTTTTTATGTCACGGCCCTGACAAAAGGCGGGATAACACTATCTATTTTACATGGTTATGTTTTCATTGTCTAGTCATCTTTTATGGCACATATATGAAATTTGCTACAGTATAAACTAAGCGGAAATGCATATACATACTAATAAATGATATCAGTTTTCCATACGTTAACCCAACACATGGTATTCCTTTGGGTGTATGAACTATGTATGCTTTCTTAACCGTGTTTCTTCTGATCGAATTTTTTTTCTCATGTAGATACTACCTTAGCTTCCTCTTCTTACACATGATGCATTGTCAAAGGTGGTCCTCTTGTCAAATTTGAGGTATGTTACCTTATTTAATATTATACTGGTTAATTATATTCATGTTCTGTGTTATTTTTCATTAAATTCGACATTTATTGAAGTCTTAGTTGTTTAGAACTATTTTCTAAAGACTCTACATATCTAATTATTTCTGTAACAATATAGTGGTAAATCACAGAGTCACCTTTTCTTATATATAAGATGGAATATTTTCCATTATGTTTATTGCGATTGAATCAATATTTGCCATTAATAACAGAGTTTATAAAATAATAACTTTCTTTATATGTGAAGGAAAAATTGAAAAGAAAAAATGATAAAGATTCAGTACGTAAAAATAGATAGTAAGTAAATATTTCATGATCAACTAGAATTTAAATTCAATTATAATTTTACCTTTTATAAGAAATAACTAATTTCCTAATTATGTATATATATATGTGTGTGTGTGTGTGTGTGTGTGTGTATATATAATTAAAAATAAGAAATTCGCTTTATTGATTACTTAAACTTGAAATTATAATTTCAAAAGATTTAGACCCAAGAATATTCAATTTAACAATATACAGCAGGAGCGAACAGGTTTAAGGTAAGAATAATTTTCAATTAGTAAAATAGTTAATATGACAAGATCAATGCATGGCCACTACATAGCTACCAAGATCAGGTACTCAAAAAAGAATTGCATAAGAATAATACACAACAGCAAAGTTTATCTTCCAGTTTATTTGGTATTTACAACGATATTTTAATGGGTCATTTCTGAAAGATCTATTTATAACTGCAAAATTATATGATGCGACCCACCTCAATTAATAGTGGGTTAGTGGGTTGGGTTTAAAGGGTCGGTTTACATTTCACAGCACTACATTTACCGTTGCCTCAATTTGGTTTTCAAGTAAAATGCGAACTATCGTTTTACGGGAAAGTCAATTCTAATCCACAGCCCAAAAAGTGGCGCCGCCTTAAATTTCCGTAATTCCAAGTTTCACTCGCGCCAAAAAACATATTCCTTCCCAACTATAAACATATCTTCACCATCCATATTATCTTATCCAACGGGTCAAATCAGCAATCCGCGTCATTCCCAATACCTAGTCTATGTTATAAAATCCCAATAACTTTCATCATCTAGGTCCACATCGAATCATTTTGTCCCCAAATCCAATCGAAAACCTAATTCTATATTTGAAACATAATCCGAGGGCAAAGGAAGGCACAGCAAAATCGAAAAAGGGACCAAGCGGACAAAGGACGAAGTCCATTACTAAATCTATCAAGGCCGGACTTACATTCCTCATTAGTTGTATCGGCCGATATTTGAAGAAGGGTCGCTATGCTAAGCATGTTGGTAGCGGAGCCTCTGTTTACCTTGCCGCCGTTTTGGAGTATCTCACTACTGAGGTTTATTCCTTTTTATCCTAAATCTCTTGTTATTTTGAATTAAACTACGTGTGGTATTAAATGCTTCAATTTTTAACAGCTTTTGGAGCTAGCCAGTAATGCGGTAAAAGACAATAAGAAGAATCACATTATTCCAAGACATGTTCTTCTGGCAATAAGAAACGATGATGAATTGGGGAAATTGTTAGCTGGAGTGACCATAGCACATGGTGGCGTATTGCCTAACATAAAATCCTGTGCTTTTGCCTAAGAAGACTGACGCTAAGGAAGTAGGGGCAGCAAAATCATGAAAGAAGAAGGCTGCACCGAAGTCCCCTAAGAAAGCTGCTTAAATGTGACTTTGGATTGCTTTGGAATTATATGTTCATAGGATGTAGTGTTAATTTTATACATCCTCTTTTTTTTTACCGATAACGTTTTAGATTTTAATAGAAATATGTTTCGGTTGTTTTGTCTCTGTTCCTAATCTACTATTTTATTTTGTTTAGCTACCTGAATTTTTATGACAGTTTGATAATTCCAGTGTTCATTGAAATGTGCAATCAAAATTTCTTTGAATTTTTTTGTTTATTTTGTGTTCGTTAATAACAACTGAATTGTATTGTTGCTGTGTACATGAAAAGATAAATCTGTCAATGTAATAACCATTGGAAAAGGAAAAGGATAAATCAAATCAAGTCAACGGTTATAACCATAATTTCCAACGGTTATAACCATTGGAAAAGGAAAAATCCCAACGGTTATAACCGTTGGGAATACCAAAAATTCCCAACGGTTATAACCTTTACAAAATATGTAAAAAAAATATAATGTACATGCTACCAACGGTTAACCGTTACAAAATGACAATTGTGGTGTTGTGTTGGCTTCTTCCTAGATTTTCTGATGGTAGACATCGTATCCTGGTAATTCTTTGCAATTTTAGAGTTCCAGTGGCGCTGACAAAGAGAAACATCCACCTCCTGTAGATCTACCACCCCTTGTATATATGTTGAAAAAAATATAAGTTGTACATTTATACTTAGTCAGCAAATTGTAAAGTGATTATATATAATGATGTATAATTTTACACTTATCAGGAAGTCCTGCCAGATGCTCTCCCGGACATGCCCTGAGATCCTACTCCATTTCGGCCAGCACGCAGTCATATGGCTCATGTATGCCTGCTTAGATATGCTGAGAACTATACTTGAAGGCTCAAGCTCAAAACCCCTGCATTAAATATGATATAGACAAATCATGACTAATATATCATGCAAAATATTTATAATGCTGAAATATTTAATACTTACGAGCCATCTGCTTTCGATAGCAATCTAACCACCATACGCGATGCTTCCTGTGACGGACCGCTGCCATCACCTCCGCTGCAAATGGTCCCTCTCTGAGACGTGGAGGGGGAACCAGACTACGAGGAACTCCGACATCTAAAAAAAGACAGCTGTAATGCATGTTATATACATATTATTTTATTATGGCAGAACATATCATTCAATTATGAGTAAACATATCAAGATTTAACATCAATAATCACATATAACATACAAAAAATGTGTAACATCAATACTCCCATAAATTATTATTATTCAACATGTATACTATTAAATCAGTCCTCGTCGTTTTCTGATTCAGACTCGGTTTCATACTCTATATTATTTTCCTTTGTGGTCTTGAATGCTTCTACTAATACCTTTGATTCATCATTTAGAGGTCCAAAATCGGTTTGATCATTTGTTATTGTAATTTCGCCATTTTCCTTGATATCTGCTTGGTACGCTTGTTCGTATGGAATATTTTTTCCATCAAATGTAAATCTTGCCTTCATTTTAAAAACTGCCGACCAATCTGCTTTATTTCTTTTTAGAAATGGATAAGGAGCATAATAAACTTAGAAGGCTTGTTTTGCTAGTATAAACTGATCGTACTTATGATAACATGATGTATGCTTTATTTCAATAATATTATATTTTTGGTGCATGTTCTTTCCAGAACCTGGAACATCACTGAACCAGTTGCATCTAAACAAATAAACTTCTTTCGCAGGTCTAGTGAAATATATTAATTGCAAAGCCTGAGTTAACATGCTGTAATAATTATTTATGGGATAATTTCATCACTACCTTTAACATATATACCGGTATTGTTAGCTAATTTTTCAGCCCCATATTCTTTGGTGTTGAATTTGTATCCATTGATAAAGAATATTGGATATGTCTTGACTTTTTTTGGTCCCATTGCAAGATGTTTCAACCTTCGTCGACCACTTAATTTATCGGATCGTATATGTGGTTCAAAAACCAAGTAGCAAATTTTTTACTGATATCGCCGCTTGGATGCTGTGATTTGTAAATACTGCATCTATAGCTAAAAATTGCATTATAATTAATAAACACGTGTATTATTCAAGTAAATAATTTTAGATGTGTTATTTAATTATACCTAACAAATGGAAAAACTTCTGCATAGTTAAGTAGAACATATGTGTGGGCTACATGGTAATCTTTGTCGTCTAACCATACTTCCACACATTTTCCAGCAGGGCATCCCTGCTATCTAAAAATATATTGCACTGATTCAGAAGAATCTTGTTCAATGCCCTCATCATTTCACATAGCACTTTCAAAAGGTAAGTTCACATGATCACTGAAATAATGAGCGAAAAAGAACGAAGCTTCTTCTTCGATGTATAATTTACATATCGAACCTTCAACTCGTGTTTTTGTCTCACTTTTTTCTTTAGATGATTTAAGTACCTATTAAGAATAATTATAATTAAATTTTATTACATGTAATTAAACTAAAATTTAACATACTCAATATTAATACCTTTCAAACGGATACATCCATCTATATTGTACAGGACCTCGAAGACGTGCTTCAAACGGAAGATGAACAGGTAAATGCTCAATTACATTAAAGAAACTCGGAGGAAATATTTTCTCCAGTTTGCAGAGCAATATAGGAATTTCTTCCTCAAGTTTATGTAGACGATCAACTTTTAACGTAGTTAAACAAAGTTCCTTATAAAACATACTAAGTTCTGTTACAACTATCCAAACTTTTATGGACAATAGTTCTTTAAAAGCGACAAGTAACAAATGTCACATCATTACATGATAATCATGACTTTTCATCCCACTCAGTTTACCATTCTTATATCGACACATCTACGAAGATTAGAGGAAATCCCATCAGAAAATCTTAATCTTTCCACTCACTTCAACAGTACTTTAACTTAGTTATTGTTTAGCTCATAGCATGCTTTGGGTTTTCTTGTGTCATTTGGCTTCATATGAAGCTTATGACGATTGCATATTGCCTCTATATCACGTCTAGATTTCAAATCGTCTTTAGTCTTTCCTTTAACATGTGACATCCCGGAATTTCGAGGAATTTAAAATGTGATAATCTCTTATTTAAATGATTTAAAATTGATAAAATTGTTATTTTCAAATATAAATAACCAATAAATTAATAATGTGATGTTTTAAATTATGATTTTAGATTGATTTTAAATAAGAATAATTAGATACAAATTTAATTTGTGTTATTTTATAAATAGATTTAAATAGTCCTATTATTTCTAATTTAATAAGTATTATTTAAATGTGTATATTTATGTGTTTGGAAGAAAATTATAATTTGAGAATTTAAAATAAAAGTGTTCCAATATAATTACAATACAATCTATCTTAATTTAAGTAAAACTCCACTTATACACTTTTGATCTATATATAATAATTTGATGTAATTTTGGTAATAATGTTTAAACTAAAATAAATCTTGTCAATATTGAATATAAATATAAAGCAAATATATGGTCAAAAATGTAAGTGTTAAAATATATAAACATATTTAACATAAGTAAAAATAAAAATAAATAAATAAATATAAATAAAGTGTTTGGTAGTTAAGTTTAAATTAGAAAATATACATTAGTTAAATAAATAAATAGTCATGTAAAAATAAGAATAAATACACAAGCTAACCTAATACAAATAAATATAACAACTTATAGAACCACTTAAGATAATTCTAACTGTATGAAAACATGGGCTAGAAAACAAATCAGGCTAATAATTCAAACTATAACCATATGTATATGCAAGTAGTAAGTCAAAAGCTAAGACAAAGATATATACAAGATGTACAAAGTAAAATAAATATAGGTACTATAGCACTATCTAGATTGGCAGGCAAAAAGAAGTAAAAATACACATAAGATGTACAAAGTTAAATAAATATATGTACCATGGCAATGAAGCTTTGCAGGCAAGAAAAGAAGTAAGATAACACATAAGTACCATACAAATTGAATAAGAAGGGATATGTATGCCATTGCTAATTAATGCTTGTACCCAATGTCTTCATTTCAGCCTCCATAACAAAAAAATCTCTGACCCCAAATTTATAAAAATATTGTACCTGTACAATGTAGCCTCTGCTACTTATTTTATTAAATATCAAGTTCCCTTTTTCATTTCGATTCATTCAAATAATGCAAAGCAAAACAAGCCAAACCCTGTAATTATCTTATCAAAAGCCAAACCTATAATTCATTTTTAAACAAGGAAGAACTCAACCTGTAACCTTCTCAAAATACATATCTGAAGTCCATTCCAGTTCAAAGCTTCTTCAGTTTTAAGGAAATCTAGCAATGCACAATATTTCCAGTTTGGAAGTTTCAAGTTTTCAGTTTCAAAAGAAATAAAGCATACAAATTTTCAAGCCTCTGCCTTTTTCCAAATCTGGTGAGTAAACATTTTTATTAAAATCTAAATAAGTTAATGAATATGTTGCTTGTGAAATCTCTATGATAATGATGTCTGCATGTGTAAATATAGGTGTAGAATTCTGATATGTGATTGTATTCATGTTGTACATGCCTGTTATATATATTGCTCTTCTCTGTTTTATAGTACAGAGTGTAATGTTTAATTCAAACACCATTTTTCTTTCTCCTCGGATCTGTGATAGGCTTTAGTTTCAAACGAATATAGTTTGTTTAAACTTAAAGTTGGATCTAAAAAGAGTTTAACATGTTTATATTTATATAGTGTCTGGAATCAAGCTTTAAAGTAAAAATAAGAAATTAAATTACAAACATGTTAAAAACTAATGGTTTAAATTCTCTAGTTCAAGTATATAACTTGGAATGGCCTGGGAAAATATGATTTTTAAAATCAAAATCACAATTTTAAATGAAGTAATGAACGTGGATTTTGGGTTTAACTGGAAATGGGTTTTCTAGTATTTTCCGATGACCAAGGTGATCGGGAAGGTCAGGGTTTCCACTGGAGATAGTGGAGCGATCGGGGAGGCCGGGAAAATTATCTGGTGGAGCTCCAGATCACCGTGGCGGCGGCGGTGAGTGGAGAAAGTTTTTAACCCTAATTTTAGTCGAGTCTGGAATTTTCGTGTTGCCCCTTCTCTGTTGTTTCGAGTTGCTCGAAACTCTGGGGAATGGATCATCGGAGCATAGTGTAGCTCCGGGTACGATTGCGTGACCTAGAATGGTGAGAGGTGGATGAACGAGACGACAACGTGATGATCGTTTTGGGACAGTTTGGATCTGATGGCTCGATTTCGTTTTGAGGCTCGAACGAATGTTCTGGAGATCGATTCTTGGTGCTTCGATGAGGAGTGACGTGCCGGAGAGTTCGTCAGAGGTCGGAGGTAGCTCCGGCGATGGTGCACGTGCACGTGCATCTGCGTATCTGGTTGGTTTGGGGTTTTGGAGAAGACGAGTTTTCGCGTGTGATTGCTCGAGATTTTGTGGGAGTGACTCGAAGAGAAGGTTGGGATTTTTGGGGTTTAACTCGAGTTCGTACTCGAGAATTTTGAAGATGATAGGCTACAGTTTTTAAAAACTATAAAATTAAACTTTAAGTTTTGAAAAAAATTGGTAAGTAGAGAAACTCGGGTTTAAACCCGAGTAGCATTCGGGTATGACCCGAAGTAGATTTAAATTCAGTTTTATAAAAGTTTTTAAATATAGGATTTTTGAAATTTAAACAAATTTTGTTAAAACTTTCTTTATAACATTTCTTTATAAATATCAAATTGTTTCTTAACATTTGTTAAGGAGTTTTAAATTTTATTTAATCTAAATGTTGTTTTAAGTTAATTATAAAGATAAAAGGTTTTAAAATGTAAATGGTAAGTAATGTATTTATAAGGTAATGTTTATCTTGAGTTAAAGAAGCTTTATTATCTTGGAAATTAATTAAGTTAATTAGGAAATTAAGTATAATTAATTAAATTAATTAATTAAGGATAAAGGTTAATTAAGTGATTAATTTAAGAATAATTAATTAATTTAATTAATTAATGATTATGATTGATTAACCAATAATTAGAGATTAATGAATTGGGAATTTATTAATTAAGAAATTAAAGGTTGATTAATTGGTAATTAAGAAGTACTTAGTTTGTAATTGAGTTTATTGATTAATAATTTGGTTTTATTAATTAATTAATGAATAAGAAATAATTAATCTATAGAGATTAATTAAGGATTAATTAATTTGCTTATTAAGTCTTATTAATTGATCATTAAGGTTTATTAATTAATAATTAAAAGAATAATCAATCTGTAATTAAAGATTAATAAATTTGTTTAAAGGCAATTAAGAAATGAATTACCAATTGTAATGAATCAAATGAATGAGATTAATTCAAGTCAATTAATTATTAGTTAGTTAAAGATAATCATTTGATGGTTAATTAAGTATAAATACTTAATGAAATTGAATAGTATAATTACTTAGCAAAGTAATTAATGTATAATTACAGGATGTAATTAATTAAAGGAGATTACTTAATGGGAAGTAAATTAAAATTACTTAGTAGAAGTAACTAAAGATTTAGTACTTGGTGTAATTAATCAAAAGATTTATATAATTAATTAAGGTTAATTAATTAAGGTAAGTAATTTCAAGATGGAAATTCCTGTATATGATTTAGGTTGATAAATGGAAGTGAATAATTTAAGTTAATTAATTAATGTAATTAATTAAGGATTAATGTAATTAATTATAGTTAATTAATTAATGGAAGTAATTTATTAAGGTTCATTAATTAATGTCATTAATGAAGTAATTAATGGTAAATTACTGTGAATGGTTAAGGATAATTAATTTGTGAAATTAATTAAAGAGTAATTACTTGAATGTAATTAAAGGTTAGTTAATCAAAGATGATTAATTAAGATGGAAATTAGAGAATGATTAATTAATTGTAATTAATTAATGGATAAGTAAGCAAGATTTATAGAATGAAGTAATTAATTTAATTCATTTTAAATTAATTTGAAATGAGATAATTAATTTAATTCATTTTAAATTAATTATAAATGGTGTGATTATTTATCCTTGCTTATGTATGGATGGATGATATTATTTGCCTTAAATGGCTTGAAATCTCAGATATGAGATAAGTAATGCTGTGTGATATGGATTATCTATTTATGATGATAATGTAGATTATCTATCTGTGATATTATGAATTATCTATCTGTGTGTATATGGATAATGAAATTGAATTGTTTTAACTTTTAAACAACTTGGCCGTAAAAGACATGGTTTGGATTTGATGAGACCGGGATCGGGTTTCCAGATTTGGATATCCGAAAACCACATCGATCCAAATTAACGATAGGTCGTGAATCTCCAGTGAAGGTGAAGATTTAGAGTGCAAGGGTTATTGTCGTTAACTCTGAGGATGATTCCAAAATGAGTGTAACGAGATAATGCCTTCAGTTTCGTTCGAACCCGGAACGAACTTGTATGGATTGAATGCTTTCAGCACATCGTTAGGTGGACGATGAGCATTCTAAGAGATGTGTTCTCTAAAGGTAATCTTAGCCTCAAGCCTCATCAACCGGGAATGGCTAAAATAGGGGAGGTGCAACAAGGCTTCGTGGGTCGCACCCACTTGAGAGTAAGGTCATCCCTGTCTAGATGTCCCTTTTATTTCGGCTTAGTGGTGCGGTTGAATGATCACAACCGTGTGGTGATTTTATTCGGAACTATCCAGTAAGGGATGGTTCCGGCTTTGTGTTGCAGGGGAGCGGGCGTACTCCTCGGTACGCTGATTTAGGCCAGGTACTGTGACGGGCGGTACCCCAGTAGCCCTGCCATTGTATGGAATCCAAAATCCAATAAGTGTCATCGGATTTGATTGTATTACCCACTTGTTTAGCTAGTATGCTGGAATTTAATGAATGTAACAATTTCGGCTATTTTCTATTTACTTGAAAACCCTAGACACTATCATAATATCACTGGATTTCCTATCAAATGTTTTGGTTAGCGTAAGGTAAAAACTTTTCCATGTTTATGTGTGGGAAGTCTTACGTGATACCTTTTGTTTCCAAAGGATTTTTAAAAGTTAAGCAGTTTTAACCGTTTACTCATACCAGACCCATGTCTGACCCGGAGTTTATTTCTGTTTTTCTTAAACTCTCGGGTACTCAAATTTTTACGAGTAGCCAAGGGATTCAGGTTTAGCTTTGACGAATTCTGGAGGAGCAATGGAGCAGGAGGCTTCAACGTATAGCTATATATTGGTTCCGCTGTGTTGTGTTTATGTGTATTTCCGCTGTGTTGTATCTCTGTGATGTTTTGAGTTGTATCGAGTTGTATTAACTAGACATGTGTTTATAACTGTCTAGTATGTGTTGTATTATCTGAGTAACTCTGGAATATATGTTACTATGTAATCTCTTATGTGATATATTATATTTCATTCGTTCCGTTGTTGAGATTCTGATATTGTTTCTTCTTTCTTCTCTATCTTTTCTATTTCTCACCCCTTTCTTTCTTAAAAATGATGCGTCTTTCTGTGTTTAGAAGGGCGGGTGGTTACATAACATTTAGATCTGTGTTAAATACATTATCGAACACATTTTTCTCATTGTGCATCACGTCGATATTATGAAGAAGTGGTAGATTTCTCCAATAAGGCAACTCCCAAAATATACTTTGTTTGCAACAATTATGAATCGTTAATATACCTTGAATTTCAATTTGTTCACCAGTTTCATGTATTTTTGGATAATCCTTTATAAGGTCATAAATATCTTCGCTTGACCTAATCGTTGGTGGTCGCAAGGTCTCAAGTCTCTTACTTGTAAAGTTTTTCTTATCTTTTCTAAAAGGATGATTAATATGGAGAAAACACCGATGACGGTCAAACCACGAAATTTTCTTCCCATATGGTAAAGAAAATGCTCATGTTTCTTCCATGCAATAAGGACAAGCTAGACGACCAATCGTACTCCAACCCGAAAGCATTGCATACACACGCTTATAGTCCATAGCAGAGAAGTGAACATACGAAAAATCTTTTTTTAGATGTCGTATGTTTCAACACCTTCATACCATAATGTTTTCAACTCTTCAATCGACGATTGCAAAAATAGGTCGATTCTTTGTGTCAGATCATCAAGACCAAGAATGATAATAGTGAGAAACATATATGAAGTTTTCATACACATTCACACAGGTAAATTGTAAGGTGTAACGATTATAGGCCAAGATGAATATTTTTAACCAAATTGAGGGAACGGTGAATACTTATCTGTACATAAACCTTGTCTAACATTATGGCTCTCCGCTGCGAAAGCGGGGTATGTCTTATCAAAATGCTTCCATACTTCTCCATCAGCTAGTGTGTTAACTTACCTTCTTTCTGTATTCTCACACAGTGCCATCTCATATGATGCACGGTTACAAAAGATTCATATAACCTTAAAGCCTATGAGTAATGGGTAAGTAATGCATACGCTTGTACGGAACTTCCTTTCCCTTCGTTTTTCTTGGTTTGTATCTTTCCTGTTTATATATTTTACAATTCCTAAGATTGATGTCTTCTTTCCAAAACATGGAACCATTTAAACATGTATCTTTTTTTACGGCAAACCAAAAGCAGACAAAAGTTTTTTCACTTCATAATAATTTTCGCACATTAAATTATTAGGTGGCATATGTCATTTTGCAGCTTGTACTATAGTTGTAAACCTTGCTTCTATGAAGTTATATTTTGATTTCATCGTAATGTATTCTACAGTTACTAATAGTTGCGTACCGCTTGTACAACCATCCCAAAGGGGTTTTTAGCAGCATCCAATAAATCATAAAAAAAATTTGTTCCAATACTTGGTTCTTCTTCGACATTAACATCGTTACGATCAACTTCAACAGTAGGGAACATTAAACGTGCTGCATCTTCAATCATATCTTCTATGAGATTCGTCGGAACAATTTCTGTATCCACCTCCTCCTACGAATGTAGGGGATTAGGTGCTATAAGTTCTCCATGACGATCCCACACCAAATAATTTGGCACGAAACCATATTGGCGCAAATGAACTATTACCATATCCGGTATCAAATGCTTCAATAATTTGCACCTACTACATGGACAATGAATTTCTTCATCGTTCTCAATATTACTTAAAGCGAATTCAATAAAGACGTGTACACCATTTTCAAAATGTTCACTTATTGAGCCTTCAATTTCTCTTCTTTGTTGGTACATCCAGCTCCGATCGATAAAATAATTGACTATTTTTCCTACTTTGAAACATAAAAACATATTAATCATTTACGTATTGACATTTTATTTTTCAATTAAATCGTACATTTAAATTTTCACAAATATATAATAATATTCTATTTAATTTTATTTTCAAACGGATTTACACAAATTATTATATGAATATAATCTACACTTTTTAGGTTATTGTATTACACTTTGATGGTTGGTCATCCTACTTTACATTATAAACACAGTAGTAACTGTATTTTGTAAATCATTTCATTTAAACGATTTAACAAAATTTCGGCAGCACTTTCCCTTTATTCCCTGTATCGTACACATATGCGTGTATACAGGAAACAAAAAGAAAGTGTTGTTGAAATTTTATGAACCGTTTAAAATGAAATGATTTGCAAAATATAATTACTTTATTATGTTTGCAACTTATCCAATACAGGAACAAATCCAGTAAATATTGTATCGGATGAATATAAATGTTCGTTCAGTGATAAAAACTAATATTCATACAACGGTCATATACAATACTGGTCGGACAGGGAAAAAACTCTATAAGGGATTTATAAAAAACAAAGCACTAATTATCGTGTTTGACATTTTAGAAAACACGTACACTAAATTATGCACATCTACCCTAATTAACCTAAGCTAGCTCTAATGCGCAGATGCACTAATTAATCAACGGTATATACACTAACATACACTAAACAAATTAATGTTTTAGACATTTAGATGATAATAACTATAACTAGCATTTAATGAGGTATAGTAAACAATCAACGGGGCATTATAAACAACTAGAATAATAAATTAACCCTAATTTAACAAACCAAAATTAATTAGGGTTTAGGAATAAAAGCTGATTGGAAATTAATGAAGGGCCTAGGTTTGTCGAGAGTGGAGAATGATGAAGTTGAAGATGATCGGGGAGGTGTTGGGGCTGGCTGACAACATGGAGGAGGTGATAGAGTTAGGGATTTGGTGAATTTGGGGGAAAGGGGATAATGAATCTGTTCTCGGCCTGGAGCCTGTATACACGTTTTTTCTGACGGCTTGCGACGGCCTCTGACGGCTAATTTACGTCGGTTTTCGATAGTTTACCATGGCCACTATATTTTATTTACAAAAATGCCATGGAGATCGTCAATCGTCGGAAATATCCGTCGGCGGCCGTCGGAAGCTTTCATCGCTATTTACTGTTGTTCCAGTAGTGTATGGTTCTTATCTGTCTTAATTTTTTTTATCTTTATAAGAGGATCCCAAGAAGATGGATGAATGGATTTTGATGAACGGGATTGATTTATTTGTTTGTGTACGCGTTTTCATTTCTTTATTATTTCCTGTGTTTTTTTTTCTTTTCTTGGGTGAAGTAGTTGCCCATCGACTCGACTGCTAGTTATGTCCCTGAATGTGACCATTCATTCACCACCATATGCATCAACCCATCAGTACACCCTGATCCGCCAGCCTTCAACTACCACCTTACCCAGCCTGCTTTGCCTACCCCTTCCCACGTCAGCTACCTCCAGTCAACACCACCATATCCTAGCCGCCTTATCAGCCTACCCCTCCCCTTATCACCTTCAGCCAAAATTATCGCCTTCAGCGTCATTTTTCCAAAACATGAGTTATTTATTATATGTTTTTTATAATAAAATGTGTACACTTTATTATTTTAACAAAATTCTTATAACTTG
Source organism: Allium fistulosum (assembly GCA_030737815.1). Lineage (NCBI taxonomy): Eukaryota > Viridiplantae > Streptophyta > Magnoliopsida > Asparagales > Amaryllidaceae > Allium > Allium fistulosum. Next base: position 745,285,429 of record CM060902.1, read on the forward strand.
AATAACTTCTACATACAAACTCTGATTCACGCGCGTTTCCTTCCACTGGACTCATAGCAGAATTCTAAACGACGTGGCACCGGTTTTGCCGATTTTGGAAACTATTGAAAAAAGCGCATTAATGCCAATTTGATTATTGTCTTGTTGTCGGCTTTTGCCTCACTTACTCTTGTTTTGGGATTTTAGTACAGTAAATCAAAGGTGGGTTTTATAATTTAATATTTATATTTTCTTTTATAATTAAATTAAAATCTGGTTACTTGAATTGAATCTTAAGTTGATATTGTGTCATACTATTGGAATTGAAATTTGAATTTGACACTATATAGTATTGAATTGAAATGGATTTAATTGAAATAAACTTGAGATCTATTTGCTGGAATAAATATTTGAATCTAAATATTTATATATAGAAAAAAAAGTTGGAATGAAAATTAAATGAAAATAAGATAAAATTTTCATTGTTTGGAAATTAAATATGAATTTATATTGATTAAGATCTGAAATGAATTGAATTAAATGTTGGTTGATATGGTTGTATTATTGAATAGCTACTATGAATGTATTGTGGTGATTTTAATTTTACTATCCCATTGCATTTCAAATTATTGATAATTATGATATCCTATTGACATTGTATTATACTCTATCATCATGGACTGTTTATGGATGTTATGTTAATTAAATGTATTACTGAATAGTGAAATTTAAATACCTTTGACATTTAGTATTGAAATGAAAAGATTCGAAACTGAAATTTTACTATTTTGGCCTTAGAATAGGAAATCTAAAATACAAAGTTGTTTTGTCCTTATCTGCAATTTTTTACCAAATGAATGAGTTTAATTCTAAATTTTTGATATGTTAAAATAAATGATATTTTGAATATGATAGTCTAAAATTGGGTAGAAATTTTACGTGTAGATTTTTCAGAATAAATTATTTAATTAAATTTGAATAAATTAGATAGTGTCATTTTAACTTGAAAAACTTTATGTAACTCCATCTCAGCAAAAGAAAATATTTTGTAAAGAAACCTACACCAAATTCTATCATTTAATAATTTCTATATTTTATTCATTGAAAATAGGATTATTGGGATTTTGAAATTTTGTAAAAACATTAAAATGGTCTAAAACTTTTTCTGTAAGCACCTACTTGGAGAAATTTTAGTAAAAGGAACTATATTTAGTTCAGTAGTTAAAGTATTTTTATGATTTATTCTTTAAAGATTGCTTTTATGGAAATAATGGAAATTGGTATAAATTATTAAAATACGTGGGAAAATTCTGATAATCTGCAAAAAAATGAACAAAAATACTTTGAGACTTCAAAAAAATAGTTTCTTCATTATTTTATATTTTAAATAAATTAATTCCAATTAAAAAACGAAATATTTTAATTTTTAAAAATAATAAATTGTTTTTGAAAAATCCAAAATTTTTATTGAAATTTCCTGATGCTTATTAAAGGACTTCTATTTTAGAAACTGAATTTTATTTTATATTTTACTATATTAAATAAATTGATTTTGAGGGAAAAAGGCATAATTTGAATTTTATAAATAATAAAAAAATTCTAAAAAATCAAATATTTTTACTATACTATCGCGATGTAAAATGAAGAACTTTTCATGTTCAAAGCATTTTGAAGTTCCTAACTGATTTTGCTGTAAAATTTAAATTGGACAAAATAGCACCTTTTACAAACGAATGATTAGTTGTTAAAGAGACCGGGCTGGATAATGACATACTCTCTGTCATTTACTAAAACCACTTTGATAACAATGTACATAGAGGATATTTATAGAGTGTAGAGATTGAATTGGCGAACGTTTTGCTAGAATGAAGTAAGAGAACGATAATGGATTTTTCGACATTTGTGTCAATCTAAAATGACTAAAACAGGAGCTATACCTAGCCATTGAGGTTGGCTACCTCTAGCGGACATCTTTCTCTTGTATTACTATCTTTATTTTGAACTTGATTAATGCACCTTGATTTTTGGATTGATGGACGTGGTCGGCCGTTAGGAGTTGCGACCAGTCAAGAAATGCAAAACAATAGTATCATATCTTAGGCACTGCCTCACGTATCTTATCATATGATTATCCTTACGGGAGACCATTGTCACTTTGTTTTAGTATTGTACCTATGGGTGACCTACTGGCTACCGACGTTACTGGTTGTGTTACAGGACATGCATAGACTACATGCTTAAAAATGTATTAAGGGGATCAATGTAAAGCCTTAATGCTATTTTAATATTTACACCGCTTATAGACATTACATATATAGCGTATTTTACTACATATATATAGTTTAATGGATCTTTAGGAGATGAAAAATCCTATAACATCTCTTATGTTATTGTACCCTTATTTCTTAATTTGAATTTACTTACATAGGAATGTATAGTCCTGACTCAAGTGTGTTGTTTTCCTTTATGCTCAAGTCAGTCTGAGTTGTTTCAATGTTTCCAAGATGTTTGTTCTTCAAGATGAAGATAGGGTTTAGAAGGTCGTATTTATTAGTATTTTTCCATTACATTATTTTGTTGTGTTTGTTAAATGTATAACATTATTATATTGTATATGAAATCAAATGTATACTGTAAAACAGCTTCATGAACTGTTTATGTAATTATTATATTTTGTCGTTCCACTGTGAGATTCTGTGTATTTTTCTCTTCTCTTCTTAAATTCTTATTACGAACCTCATTGATAATCTGTCTTTTGGACTGTTTGAGTTAGACATGTGTGGTTTATTGTTAACTTGAATTTTCCAAAATGGCGGGTCGTTACATAATGGCTAAACTACCGTGGGTTTTCACACTAGAACCCATTTAATGAGGCATTTAAAGTTGGACAATTCTTAACCTTCTTTCCATAAAAAGTTCCTTCTGATGTTGTCAATTTATATAGTTAGCCGGTTAGGGAAATAATAATAGGATAATTAACCAATAAATTAGAATTGCCATCAAAACCGAGTTATTAAGAACTGCCCTACCCACCCTTGATAAGCAGCTGGCTTTCCAAGAAGGCAATCTTTTGCTAATTTTATCAATGACAGTATTCAAGTATTCTCTTTTTGGATTAGATTGTTTGATAGTTATACCTATGTAGTTATCAGGGTAGTCCATGGTTTTACAATTTATGTAATAACCACCACACTAGCATTATATGCATTATTTGAAATTTCATTGATTACTAATACAGAGGTTTTATGGAAGTTAATTTTAAGACCCGGAAGTAGTTCAAAGTTATATGAGATAAGTTTAAGTGACACAATATGATGAAGGAGCTAAGAGCAATATAGGGTGTCATTTGCATATTGGAGAGTAGAAAATCAATTAAAGGTAATATCACTCCCTAATCTATGTAAGATGTCATTATTTAGTGCTAGTTTAATTATTTTTTTAAAAACGTCTGTCGCTAAGTTAAAAAGTGAGGCTGAAAGGGGATCACCTTGATGATCCACTTTTCAGTGGATCCCCTAACTTTCATAGTGTCCAATAGAATGCCCTAGTCAACCGAGTCAAAAGTCTTGGCAAACTCCAATTTAAAGAGAGCTTACATGATCTTTTATTTGTGGCAATATTTAATAAATTCTTGAGCGTAGCTCTATGTAGTTAAAGCCCCGCTAAAGCCTTGCAAAATCCCCGCTATATTACATAGCGCTCTCCGATCGCTATGCTATTTCAATTTAGCACTATTAAACAGTAGATCTGCTTTAAGCCCCGCTATTTTTCGCCACACCTGCTAAATCAGGGCTTTTTAGCATCCGATTTAGAAACATTTGTATATAGAGGTTGTTTTAACCAGTTTTCTTTTAAACCAAATCAACAAAGTTAGGGTAAAGGTCTAATTTTAAAGCATAATGTTCAATATAAGTTAGAAATCTATTGTAGTCACAAAATCCACTCTGCATAAATCGTGATATTCTTTGGTTTTATTATATAAGATTAAATAATATTTCTATTTTCTACACAATCATATGAGAATGAGAATAAATTAACTTTAAATTTTTGGTTTAATACCTAATGAAGCTTTACACCTCCACTATTTTATGCTATATCCCTGATTTATCCCGACTATGACTTTTTGCACTTCCACCGCTATAAAACCACTAAGCACTTTAACTATGCAGACATTAGGTACACAAATATAATATGCATATCTTGAATACATGTAGTTTGAGATTTGTCAATTAGATTATCCATTTTATTCCTCAACCTATTTGCTAGAACCTCGGTGATTATTTTAACAGAGCAGTTAGTTAAAGATTCTGATCTAAAGTCTTTAAGTTCTTCTGGACTTTCTGTTTTAGGGATAGATATGACAATGGTAAAATAAATCCTACCCAATTGAAGGTTGCTAGAGTGAAGTTCGTCAAAGAGACGCATTATGTCATTTTTGACAGTGTGCCAAACTTTTTGATAGAAAATCATCGAGAAGTCATCGAGGCGTGGGATGTGTCACTAGCCAAGCCCTTTATGGTTATCCAGACTTCCTCTTTCATGAAGAAAGATTCTAAATCATGGAGAGAGGGATCTAAGTTCAGAAATAGAGATGACCAATCCACCTAAATCCTTCAAGTACATTACTAATTCAACCTATTAATTAATTTATATTTTACTAACTTTAATTGAAATGATTGTATTAAGATGACGCCTACCATTGCCCAGACTATAAGGACTCGCCTTTTAAGCCCTAAATGTCGACGCTAATACATCCACGGTATCCACGTGCCGAGCACTCAAGTGTTGGAAAGAAAAATTGTTTGAGTAAATAAAAAATGAAAAAGAATGAAAAAGAACAAGAAAGTAGAGAACAAAATATCTGAATCTCATAACGGAATGATAATATGTAATATAAAAAAACAATACAGATTATCAATCTAAGATACATATCATTTCAGGTTTACAATCCTAAGTACTATCATCAGCCTAGACAGTTATAACAACATGTCATCACAAATGATAATATACACATAATAGTACTACATCGGAAATAAATACTACGGTAGGAAAATGAATGTATCCAGCTTGTCTCTCGAAGCTCCAAAGAATATCAATGAAACCTGCCTTTCTCAAACCGCTCGAAAGAGCACTCGAGGAATTAAGGAAAAGATAAAACCACAAGTCAAACATAAGTCTAGTGTGAGAACCTCAAGAAATATGTGATCAGCATATAAGTGTATCTTTCGAGACCACCTGAATCACACGAACAGTTATCCACTTGGAAGAACAGAACTTATCTACAAGTACATATGGCGGTATAATAGATAATGTCTAGGGTGTAGAATATAAATCAAAAAATAGCGCACTGCTTGCATCTCACAACATAATAATATTAGAAGTACAACTAAAATCGCTAAGATACAATCGTGTATGGATTTCCGTGGAGGTCTGCTCAATGCATTACGGCCTACTAACAAGGGTCAAAAACTACCTTTTGAAACCACACATATCTCTAGATAAAATATGTCACAAAGGAAACATAGCTAGTCCATGCCCGAACACATGATACCGAATACCATATTAAATATGTCACCAGAATATCTCATGATACCGAACACATGATACCGAAAACCAATCGAAAGCATCTCTAGATGTTTGGAATTTTTGTACCCTTTTAGGTTAGCTAAACCCCCTAGTTATGTCCTATTTTATTTTCTATGATTACCGATGGTGAAGTCACGTTAATCATCTTAACACACAAGCCTTCATCACTTGAACAGATCTCGAACCTCTCTATGGGTTCCAGCATCTCGAACAGTTCATGAATTTCTACATGGATCTTAGCATAAGTTGTTCGACAAATGTTAACTCTTCCCTCTCTCGAAATTAGCCTCAAGATAGACAGTAGCATCACTAGCATCTTTTGAAATGTTAAGCTAACCTATCACTTGGACTTAACCTTAGGAAGATGGTTCAACTCTATAACGTTTCACTGCATAACCGCTTCCAAAACATAGAACTCATATATCAGTTTTGAAGGGGTTTTCGGTAAGTAATACTTTATCCAATCCTGGAAATTTCAAATTTAAGCGGTGAATTTTTTGTTAAGTCAATTCTGGTTTTTTTAGAACTAAGCGAACGATATAAAGGAGTCCTCCTTGAGGGATCTTATATATATATATATATATTCGTTAATAAAGCAAGAGACGAATCATGCGAACGAGTCCTCCTCGGGGGATTTCAAATTGCATAAATACGTGATGCTTAAATATACTTCCTAATTAATTTGGTCAAATTCGATAGTCAACTAATCGACTGCCAACAACAAAACGAAAATGATCGCATATGGAAATCAAGTCTCGTATACTTATCACGTTTTCATCCTTCTCAACTCTATGCTATTCCTCGGTCAAGAGTGAAGCCGGTGGGTTAGAGCATTATTTGCTTCTAAACCCTACTCAAACATCATTCTTAATTCTCATAGATAGGACAAGTCTACTTTTTTGGCTTTTAGAGCTAAGTATATGATTAGATAGTTTCCATAAATAATACATACACAAAGTAGGATTGAGTCACATAAGCGATTTCCAGTCCCCTTTGTATTTAATTAATTCTTTCATTAATTAAAAACTTCTTTGTAAATACTTGTATACATATACATATACATACATATATATATAATACCTTTATGAAAGATATTTCATGTATACTACTATTTCACCGTTCATTTCTATTCTTTTTAATACTTAGAAGGTATTCATATTCTTATCCTAAATCCTAAATGTATAAGAATATTCACAAATCTCTTGACAATATTTCACATTTTCAAAAGTATAATTTAAATGAGTTAAAAAAATGTTACTAAAACATTGTTTACTATAAACCCAAAATATTTCACACATAGCATTACTTTAAAACTGTAATTACACCTACAGTTATTTAATAATGTTTTCAGAGATCTAATTACATCTACAATTATTTAACAAGATAATGTACTTTTAATTAACTTCTTAGAACCATTCATTATAACTTAAGTTTATAAATAAACCACTTTTATACCTTTATATAAATTTACTTAACTTACTTTTCCAAAGATATATATAAAAATACTTATAAATAGGTTTTAAAAATCTATGTAAAATGCTTCTTAAAAATTACTAAACTCAAATTTAACAAGAATCAATAAAACAAGTTTTACATTTTAAAAACCCTTTACTTTAAAATTCATAAATGATTATTAAAAGTATATATAAACTAAAAATCACTTTTAGAATACTCTAATTAATGCTTTAATCACTCCTCAAAAGATTTTAGAAAAAAACTTTATTTAAATATCATTTTAAAGTCTCAACAACATATTACTACATTTATTGAAGTGCTGTCTAAAGTTTAGAAACACCAAGAAAGTGTTTCAGTTCAAATATCATTTTAAACAGTTTAAATTTTCAAACAGAAATTAATAGCATTTATAGAAGTGCTATCAAAAGTTCTAAAACAACTGGAAAGTGTTTCATATTCGAAGTGTTGCAGATTCCTGTTTATGTCACAAAACTGGTTTTGAATCCTTTAATGTTTGATTCGTTTTTAACACGCTGCTAAGTGATTTAAGGTCCCATTTTTTTATAATAGGTACTTTACTTATTATACTTAATAACCTTGTAAATAAACCCCTAAGGATATTTTTCAAAGTAATATTAAAAATTGTCGAGCACAATGCATTTACAAAGTGCATCCATAACGACTAATTCACTTCTAACTTTTACAACTTCGTGTCACAAGTTCTACAACTTTCTATGCCAATTCCTTGCTGCTACATACACTTATATATGTGTAGAGAAGAACCAAAATATATTGTATCACGTTGCATTAATGTATAAACAATTTGAACAAGTTTAAGCACAATGGGATTCAAAGTGCTTTCATAGCGACTATCGCTATATGGACCATTTCATTTCCATTCCAATTTCAACACATAATCCAAACAACCATTTATACACAATGTTAAGGCCATGCGACATGTTATAGAAGGTCATAAAGTGATGATGATATACATACAAGAGCTGCCATTTGCTTTCAAAAGCAAGTAAGGTCCAAAGCTATAACTTTATTAGTTTACTTTAACTTTATATTTAAGCACAACAAATATATCAAAACATATACAATTAAACGGCGAGTAAATTCACTTCAAAACTAAGCTAACATGAGCACAAGCCACCAAACACAAAAATACTTCCTACCATCACCAAACACTTAAAGATCAAACCTTTAGCTCCAAAATGCACTTGGCCTCACCTCCTAGCCCAATATTGCTCACGGCCCAATATGAAACTCCCCCTTTAGCTCCTTTTCCTTAATATTCAACTTGATATTCTTGCTTCCTATGTTTCCTTAGGCCTATAGCCAAAGTATGATGAAGTTTGGACTTGATTTTCTTTGATTTGAAAATGTTAAAGATAAGAGAGAAAAAGATGAAGACATTATGTTTTCTATGTAAATTAATTAGCTACCCAACTTTGTGAACCAATGAAGGGCTTAAATAGGATTTAACAAGAGGTCATAACCACCTCCTAAACCTTATCGGCTAGCCAAGAGCCCATCCCCTCCCTCCATGTGTTCACCTTTACATATTATTACTTATCCCTTAAGGCTTCCCAAAATACCCTTCTCTATAAATATCTTCTTATGACATCGTTGCTTACATCACCCTACCCCACCAATTACAATTAGTGCAAAATATTTTTAGTTGCCAATTAGTTACATATTAATATATTAGGAATGCACAATAAGTTCGAACAACTTTTACCAAGTAAAAAAATATTTATCGATAAAATGGTTTTCGGTCACATTGTCGATATTTCTTCAAATTATTTATTTTTCTAAACATTTTTCAAAACCAAGTTTACCTTCATTAATTATTAATAAAAATGGGGTAAATAAGGTTATAAAATCCATTTAATTATATTAAATCCGAGGTTCAAATATTTAAATAATTTAGATATTTAAATACGAAGTGTTCGAAATTCCAGATCGTTACATTCTCTCCCAGATAAACATTTCATCCTCGAAATTTTAGCACTACCAAATAATAAAAGAAACAGGCATAATCAATATTTATGTATATTATTAATGTTACTTATATGACCTAGTCTATAATGCCACGAATGATTATTATTAATATCAATGTTAGAAGAATTATTAACAACATAAATATGATTAGAATTAAGTACATAAATGCCATTATCAAAACCACCATTGTATATTTTATTTCCATCAAACAAAACGTTCATAACATTGTTACCATAATGAAATGTATATCTGGTCTTATACAATTTAGACATAGAAATTATTTCATAAATAAAGTTTAAAACATAATATCAATTATTTAAGATTAAATCTTATCCATTCAGTAAAGCAAAGTCATAGTCTCCAAATGCAATTGCATCTACTAGAGACCAATCAGCAACTTGAAGCCTCATTTAACCCTTCACCACATGCTGCATGTTCCTAATTCCTATAACAAATTGCAGATATGACTTTCTGATCCAGTACCCAAAACCCAAGATAATTTATTGATTGCAAAACAATTTTGAATCATAAACAAACCTCTAGGAATGGTAGAATAGTTCTCTTTCTTCTTTGTGACAAGTTTTATGTAGTACGGACAATTTTGTTTCGAATGTACTTCTTATGATAGTGGTGACATTCACCTACGTCGATAGGAGCATTCTTCTTACTCTTCTTGTTAAAACGTTTCTCATTTTCAAACCATTTGAAGATGATCTCTTTACCTTTATAGCAAGCACTATCCCTTGATCTTTAGATGAGCAATCGGCTGATCTCAACATATTGAGTAGCTCTATAAGGCTCATATTCAACTGGTTGATATTGTAGTTCAATATGAATGGCTCAAACTATGGAGTGAGTGAACCTAAGATCAAATCCATTAGCAACGTATTGCTTATAGTAACGTCTAGCTGTGAAAGTATACCAATATAGCCTTTCAACATTAATATATATTCATCTATGCGCATTGAATAATTTTTTAGTAATCTCGTACCTTGCGGAATGAGACTAGTCCCAAACAAAGCTTTGTGGCTATCAAATATTTGTTGGATAGTCGGGTTTTTGTGTTGTATCTCTAACAGTTTTAGATAGCATGTATACTTGGGCGATTTCAAGATCTGCTTCCTATTTGTTATAAAAAATCACTAATTCGGGAGCCGCATCTTCAGGGGGTTCTTATTTTTAAGATTCGTATATAGATGACAAAAACTTTCATAATTTAGTTCTATTTAGGGCCAGTGAGCTTATTATTTTCTGAAAATAACTTTGTTATGGACATTTTCAACAAATTTAATTTACATAGATTAGGATATTTATACATAGTAAATGTTCTTATATTATTAGTAATGTTAAATATTTATTTAATTTTACTGATAAGCACCCACTAGATTACATTTCTCAAAACTTGAAAAGAAAATCATAAGTATTTCGACTTCTCTAGTGAGTGTTAGGACTTTCTCGCCTTGGGATTCGGACATTGAGTTTGCTCCACAAATCATAGGCCCGCAAGAGATGGATAGTACATTATTTGTTGTATCATAAACAACTCATAACATATAGACTTTACCCTAATCTCACCTCGAACTTGAGTTTGCTAAATAAATCAAGAGAGGTTATTTACTCATACCCGCCATTTCATGATGACCTGGGTATAGTATTATGTACCTTGAGTTTACTCAACAAATACTTGCAGTTATCTTACCTCGTCTAGTCAATATATTAATAATACTGCACATAACATCTCTAGCTTGTATTTGCTCAACGACCAAAGAGTATGCAAGTAATTTATTAATATATAAATGGTAGAGGACTACATTTATATTAGAGATTCATAATCTTTAATGCACATTTATTTGAGTAATGACAATTTGGGAAATAATGTGTATCTTACGAAATACCATCGTGATTCAAAAGACAAGGCACATCTAAAAACACATGTAATGTACATATGTATTTATTTGTTAAACCTAATTTAGGTTTCTTATAGTTCCACTCCATTTAATTAAATCGTATTTAATTTAATTTAAATTTTATTGATTAAATAATATTTAATTTTATTGACCAAATCATATTTAATCAATTTGATTAACTCTTTAATTAATTTAATTTAATCCATTCTAAACATTTTAAAATTGAATATTGACTATAACATTTATAGTAATTATACATGTGTATTATATATTATTTAACATTTAATTAATTAAAATCATTTTAATAAAAATAAAATTTATTAATTTCAAAAAATTATTATTATTTATCTTAAACATTTTAAAGATAAATAAACATATTATATATGTTTAAATTTTAATTAAATAACTTTTAATTAATCTAACAGATTAAATAATTAAAATAAAATTTTGAAATAAATTTATTAATTTTCAAAAATAAGTTTTGAAAATATTTTCTAATATTTATAAAATTTTATTTATATTTTAAATTTTAAATTTATTTAAATTTTGAGAACAAATTTGGAAAATTAGCCAAAGGCCTGAAATCAATACGGGCTTTTATATTTAGAATAACCTTCGGGCTTACTTCATTCTTTAGACCAGACCAGTGGCCAAGTAGGGCAGGGTATTTGATTACAAAAACTCAACCTTAGACATTACATTTTTAGACACTCTACTGAAGGGTAAGCTTTAATCAGTTAGCCCTAATATTGCTAAATTGGACTACATAACTAACTGACTCTGATACCGTTGAAAGAGCTGGGCCAGGTCATATCAGGTTAAATATATGTATTTCAACATTGTCTACAATTCTAGTTCTTTATTAGACCTACGAAGTCTAACTGGTTTTAGATCCAATCTAAAATCTTATTTAAATAATATTTTATTTTATTTTATTTATTGTGTTTATTAAATAGTGAATTTAATTTGAATTTAAGTTTGAATTTGAATTCGTGTATATTCAAATATACCAATGTGTATATGCATGTACAACATATAAATAATGTGCGTGGTTAATGTGCATGTGTATAGGTGTCAGGATTTATACGACAACAAACACATCGTCCCTTTATATAAGTTTTTGTTATCCATAGTTTTTTGTTTAAAATTATATAAAAAATTTGTAACCCAATTTCAAAACCATAATAATAGTAATAATTAAAAATATATTCAAAATAAATTTTGATTAATTCAATATATTTTGAAATTGGAATAGTATCCTAAAATCAATTTTTAACTTAAAAATTCAAACTCAAATCTATAATTTTAAATAAAATATCATTTTTACAGAATTTTGAATAAGATAAATAATGTATATAAACTTATATTTTTATGAAATTTATTTTATATAAAATATATATGTATATACATATACATATATTATTTTATGAAATTATATTTATTAATAAATATAATAACTTTGATGTTAAAATAAATAAAAATATGTATATTAAAATATATTGACATTTATTTTCTACCATAATATTTTAAAATGTTATTTGTTTTAAGTTAAATTTCGTATGGAATGTATTATGTAAAACATATATGTGTATTTATATATACTAAAAAGTTGATATTAAATTAATTGCTAATTACTGTTTACGAAAATAACTTAATTTTTTTATATTAGACCGCCGAAAGCATGTATGACTAAAAATTAAATTTTTAACAAATTAAAAAATATTTTAACAAACAAATTAAAATATTATACATATAATATTATGAAATTGTTCTAACCAATTATAAATAGTTTTAAAATTCAAAATTATTCCTAACAAATTTAAAAGGTTTGGTCGAAATAATATTTTCTTTAAACTATTTGTTTTTGAATCAATTTATATATACATATATCAAATTAGACAACACAAGCACATATAACAACATTGTGAAATATCAAAGATCTAATATACATAATCGTGGTGATGTATATATAATGATTACCAAAAGACGACACCTGTGATTCACACCTTGGATGAATGAAAAACTTCTAGATTCGATAAAACCACCTCTAGAAAATACAAGATCTGAAGCATCGGTGCACCACTTTTATATTCATATTCTATATTTTTTTGGACTTTGTTGCTCAAAATTTCGGCTACCCTTAGGACCCACGGCAAGAGATGGAAAAGAATGGGCAAAAAATATAATGTGTAAATGTGTGTTTAAGTGGCACTTGGAAAGAGGTAAAGGTAGAGCTCTTTTCTCCTCGTTTTACTCATTCCATGCTTATCCGTTCAAAACAAATTTTGAAGCCTTAGACCTCACTTCCTACACACCCTAGGTCGGCCATAGCTTATGCCTCCATGGGCCTTCAAAAGTGCCAAACTCATTTAATAAATAATTGCTTTAAATCAAATATAAATTTCCATCGATATCGTATATCGGTACTTACGTATATAACTTTTATACATGCATCCAATTAACTATCAATGGCTTTTAAAAATAATGTAAAATTTAATAATTAATATTTCATAAATATTAATTAATTATAAAAATTATAAATTAATCAAATCATGTGGTTTCTCGAAGTATTCATCCTTTTGGTTATGCGACTTAAATGTGTAGCTTCAATCAGTGAGTATTATTGAACAATTCGAATAATAACGCTCACCCATCACCTTACCTAATGGTGTGATAATTTGGTCGAATTTATCACTTACGCGTCTTTTTGGTAAAATCCCATTTTGCTATTATAAGCGATACTTTATAGTAACGATTATTTATGATAGAGTTGGCTAGGGGTATGCCCTAGGGGCAATTATGCAATTTGTTAAATATATCTTACCTAGTAACCAATCTTGTTCAAAATATAAGGTGTTTTCTTTCTATTATATACTTGTTATAATGTGTTATATTAATTAATTAATTCAATTAAAGGTATATTTAATAGAAAATCCATAAATAGTATGTTTCATGATAGTAGTTACAAAGTATTATAATCGTGAGTAATTTATCACAATAAAAAAAAAGAAAATAAACCATTTTAAATATTATTAGTCAAGATGTATCAAGACTGAATATCGGTATATTTGTTGAGACTATAGTACATAATGCTCTCCAAACGTTGGGTAGTGCATTACTCATGACTGTTGGAGGAACTAGGGGTTACATATTGATAGCTAATGGATAACTATGGAATGACTCACTCAATAGTTTTCCACTAGTTGATATAATTAAGGTTAAAATGAAAATATCGATGTGACTAATTTACACAGTTCTCTCATGCAACGACCCACATTTTTGACCTTCAAAAGTAGGCATTTAATACATCCATGACATTCAAATGTCGAGCATTCAAGTAAGAAAAGGCAGGTTGTTATGGTAAAAGAAAACGAACAAGGAAAACAAAATCTCACAACGGAATGATCACATATAATATAACAAAGACAACAAAAGCTGACACTCTAACATATATAGTATATCAAAGTTAAAAATAAACCTCATCAGCCTGGACAGTTATAACTTCTTGACCTTACAATTGCTAATGAGTATACATAATAATACAGTGGAAAATAAAAATACTACCATAGGTGAACATCCATCTCTACTCCATAAGCCCCATGTCCCATCAATGACAACCTGAAAACAACTCGGGCTGACCAAAGCATTATAATAAAATAACACCCAGATTAGTCTGGAAAACCAGCATGAGAAAACTCAAGAAATGTTGTAAACATATGATAATTCTTTGAAACCACGCCGCAAAACATAGAACCGGTTTTTACCTCACAAGAACAACATCCATACATGAAGAAATGGAAAACAAATCAGAAAAACAATCAAAATAAGAAAGGATGGACACAGACAAAATCAAAATCCAAACTACTGACAAAAGTAAACTACATATAGAGAAGAGCTCAAGGTACTTCTCAATGCAATTAAGAAAGGATTATCTCCAAGGTTCGAATCAAACAAGGAAAATGAATTTATCCAACATGACTAGAAGGGTGCGCCCCTACACCGAAAGTATACCTCTAGATAAAATATACTTGAAAGCCCACGCCAAACACACAACACTCCTAGGAACTTCCGAGCTGGACCCAGTTAAACTTTTTGTGGGCATCCGGATATACTCACATCATCGCATGCATGCTACCAACAAATCTCTAAATAAAAGTGAATATACCCCAATGGGTGTGACCCACATGGCTTGGTTCCCACTCTCCCTTTGGTTTTAGTTATCCACGGTGTTGGATGCTAAAGCTCAAAATGAGCTACAAATCATCTTAGATTGTCAAAGCACGAAGAAGGATGTTAGAATTGATCGTCGATAAATCAACTATCAGAAACAAACTAGTACTACTCCGGGGAAAACAATGAAGTCGTGCAAGTTAGTGTAGTGTTGCTTCCTATCTTGACTCAATAGCATTCTTAACTTTAAGAATAGCAAGGGTTTAAATGTCCCCAAACGAGCAACAAAATTGTCTCAAAACAATGAATACAAGAAGATAGTAAGATCAATAGTCAATAAGTAAATCAACATTGGCAATAAACCCCTTAGGGTCACACATATGTATGTGTATTTCGAAGTGTTTTATAGCGACCTATTCGCTATGTACACTTCGACTTTCTGTTGCTTTTGTTCTCTGCAAACAATGGTTATTTATGTCATCCACTTTCAAACGAGAATCAAATCTAGACAAACAATCAAACAACGATATATAAACTATCATCCAAGCATTCAACAATAATCTATACCAACATAGATATCATATAGTTTATGTAGAGGTGAGTAAACTCACCAAAATTTCAGTTGACACTTCCGCATTTTGGATTGATCGATTTTAGCTCAAAATTACACTAGCTCCAAACTTGGCGAATCAAATACTAGTGCGTAGAAAACATCGATATAAGTCCAACGCAAAAGACCACGTCCAGATCCAACCTCATATGAGCAAGATATGAATTTTATAAGATTTTGGAATTATTTAAATCAATTAATTACTCAAATAAGTTAAGTACCCCCAGTTAAACCTTCTTTCCAAATTACTATTCCAGTTTAGGATCGTGCACAAGTGCACAAACCGATGGCAGTGACTTCAGCCGTCGGTTTCTCCTCATCCACTCGATGATTCGATGAACCGCCACTTCCATCGAACTCCTTTTCAAAATCTCTTCGCCTTGGACACAACCACTCCAACTCGATGCCCCTTCTTGAATCTCTACCTGATGGTCGACCACGCATGGCTCCAGGTGACGTGTTTTGGCTCGGGTGGCCGGAGGTGATGAAATTGGGTGGGAAAGTGTATATGGCGAAGCTAAACCCAACGATACCATCCCCATCGCAGTAATTGAAATCCAACCATATCGAATTAAACATGGTTGTGAATACCCATTTTTAAAACGTATTTTGATATACATTTCAGTTTTTTTTTTAATTTTTTACAAACAATTATCAGAATGATTTTGATGTCAACTTGAACATAAGTGTAGATGTCAAAGGTACCGATGATATTAAAATTGATGATGTTTTTATCAAATAAGAGGTGAAAAAAATAACACGAGCATAGGTGATTCAAATGAAGATGAGAAAATAGTAGTCGATCTTACTTCTGAATATATTACCGACTCTGTGAGTTTTTTTTAAGTTCAAATTTCGACATTAACTAATGTATGGAAATATAATTTTTTTTATACAATTTCAATTATAGCAGACTTTTGATTCCCATGACGAGTTTGTGCATTGGTGTCAAAAAAGCAAAGAAATTAAATACTATTATGGTAATTTCATAGTCTGATAAGCCTACTTTTGAAAGGAAACCAAGAATATGGCTATCTTGTGAGCATAGTGAAAAATTTAGGGTTTTTGACGCAAAGTGAAATAATATTAAGAAGCGTACACGATCATGCACAAGGCAATGTGAATGCCTGTTTTTGATTAAAGGAATTTTCAAAAGTGATGACAAATGGGGTGTTGATGTTTGTTGTGGTAAATATAATCACAAAACACCGAATAGTTGGTCATCCGTTTATGTCAAGATCAACAATCGAGGAGAAGAAGCTGTTTAAAAATATGTCGATCGTGGGAGTTGCTCCAAGAGGTACTCTAATTGCTATTAAGAAAGAGTTTCCAAAAAATTATTCGATTTTAAAAACACTTTACAGTGCAAAACAAAAGAAGAAAATTTCTGATATAGAAGGACGAACAGTTATGCTATAGTTAATGAAACTTCTTAGTGAAAAACAATATGTGTTCTGGCATACCGTAGATGAAACAACAAACAAAAATTTGAAAATCGTGTGGGCTCATCTAGAATCCACTTCTCTATGCAAGTTTGCAGATAGCCATAGCCCAAAGCTTGTGGTGCATGTATGCACGTGCACATGTGCACACTAACCACAACTTTACTTTTCGGGCCGAGTTCATTTTTTCGGCCTTATTATTGAATGATTAGCTAATACGAAAGTTCGATAATGTCCTATATGAACTGTGTAAGCAGTGGTGGAAATCAAGTAATAAATCATCAAGTTTGTGAAACATGTAACAAATCTTTCCCCTCACTTCCAGTCAACGAGTTATATTTACAAAAAACCAAGTTATATGAAAACGGCAGTATTAAACCATCAGCACAAAGCACGGTACAACTCTATATATCCGTTGCTCAAAATAGAAACATGGGGAAATCATTTACATATCCTTAGATAATGTAAACCAGTTATCTTAGGGTAAATAATAAGTATACAAACCCATTGGTCTGTAGATTACAAACAACTCAAATTATCATATTAACGGTTATTAATACATTACCATTGGGATATGTAAATGGTTTTCCCTGTTTCTGTTTTGAACCACGGATATACAGAGTTGACCGTACTTTGTACTGATGGTTTAATACAACCATTTTCATATAACTTGACCTTTTTTTTTCTAAAATAACTCGATTGGCTAGAAGTGAGGGAAAAGATTTGTTACACGATTCACAAACTTTATGATTTATTACATGATTTCCACCAATGTTTACACAATTCATATAGGACATTATCGAGCTTTCATATCAGGTAATCATTCAACAATAAGGCCAAAAAAAAAAGAATTCAGCCCGAAAAAGTAAAGTTGTGGTTAATAAAATTTTATAATTTATTAACCCTTGGATTTCATCTTTTATTATTTAAACATTATTTCATATGAAACTTCTTTATATTAAAATCAAAACTAAGTCAAACACAATGAGATAAAGAGTTTAGCATCACTCACCTAAATCTTTTAATAATGTTATATTTTGTTCTCTTACTTCCTTTTAGCTTGCGTCTCTTTTGCTTCTTCTTATATGCTCTATTTAGGTCGTCGCCATTAATGTGTTCTTCAAGCTTTTATTTATTTTTGATTTGAATAAAACGAAGAAACGATAAAAGAGTCATATTTATTGTCCCATGATAATTTAGACCTTGGCACTCGTACTCTTTCCCCTCACTAGTTTGTTACTCTCTTACTTATTTAATTTATTTTCATAACTAGCCTCATATAGCAAGCAAGTGTATGTCTAAATTCTCACTATATTTTTTATTTATTTTATAACATTTTTTATTTAACTTCTCATTTCAATAATAATTATTTAATTAATTAATTATCAATCAAGAGTTGTTACAATTCTACATACAAAAAACAAACAAGAAGTTTTTTTTATGTTTTATTTCGAATTCAAGAATTGTGCGTTGCGTACAAACAAGAGGTCCTTAGAGGTGCATTAAAGGAAAAAAGTGAGGTTAGAGGTGTTAGAAAATTGACATGAACGCTGAAACTAAAGAGAAGGGCTACTGATTAATCTACTCTAATTTTTTTAATCAAAAATTCCAACTGACCGTGAAATTCATAGAGTTATTTTTAACATCGTTGGTGCTTAGCGTGGGGATTAATCCACGTCCATTTAGTTAAGAACAGACGGACATGATTAATCCGCACAGAAGTCACTCCGTGCTCCCAAAACCCTAATCTTTCTAACACCTATAAAATACCCAAACTTCTTTCATTTCCGCAGCCTCCACCGGTCTGTCTTTCTCAATTCTTCATTCTAATTCTATTTTTACTTTTCTAGTTCTGTTCCTAAAACAAAGTTTGGCGATGACGATTGATACTGGTCTCGTTCGTCGTAACGGCAGTTTGATAAATCGCCTTGCCGACCATTCTGATATATCACCACCCATATTCTGAGCCTTCTCTATTTCAGATCTTCAGCTATTTAGTCGTTTTTATTTCAATTGACCGATGATTATACAAATAGACAAGCATATGTCTGAAGATCAGTCTATGATGATCAACTCTAATCTTCTCTATGAGGTCTTTCATTCTGATTTTGTCATTTGTTTTAATATTTATTTTATTTGATTTTTACCTTTGTAAAGTCATTTGATGATTAAATTCGTAGTTGAAATGAAAAATGAACTATGATTACTTTGATAAGTAGTTCTTTCATTCTCTCTTATCCAATGAAAGGCGTGTTTTCAATATTTGTTAGTATTGCTCTCTTACTGTTCTGGCAACTTCTTATTTGCGAAAGAGCGAAAAATAATGGAAATTTGCTGTTAGCTTTAGTTGCTATTTTGTGGCTTTTTATATCAGTTAATATACCATTTGATTTCTTTGATTGGTTGCCTCTGTAATTTATATGTTGTGCTGAAGCTTATCAGATACTCCCAGTTCCAAAATGCTGTTTCCGTTGGGTGATGGGATTAGTTCTATGACACTGTTAATGATGGAATTTTGTGTATTTATGCGATTAGGTTTTATTATCATGAGATGCTTTTAAGTAGGCTTGTACGGGTTTCGGTCCCAACCTGGTTTAAAATCGTTCTATTTATGCGGGTACGAGTTCAGATTTTTATTACCAAGCTCGACTCAAGACTAATCTGGTTAGGCCCTGATTCGACTGTTAGTTTTTTATCGTATCAAAACATTAGTGTGAATGTTATTTGTTATTTTGTTTGTTCATATGTAGGTATTTTTGTATATTTTTGTTATGAGCTTAACTAAATCACAATTCAATTTATATGTTAACATTGTTTGTATACAAACTTTACTTAAAATATAGTTTTAATATAAATATTTTGAGTTAGGTATGTAGTTATTATTCAATGAGCTTAAAAAGTCCATAGGGTTGGGTTTGGAAATTGGGTTGAAATACCTTGCGAGTTTGGACTGTGCTTGGGTTTTAATTATTGTAATTGCGTGTTTGCCTTTTAATTCTTGTAATTGGACTTGTTCGGGTTTTATAATTTTCGGACTGAACACTGTTTACTGACAGGCATACTCTATTAGAAAGTCTTTGAAAAGCTTAGCTGGTCGTATCTTTGATGCTTGTGATAAATTTTTATAGTAATATAAAATATAATGTTTGTACAAGTGTACGGATGTGAATGCTTGTGTGTGTATATGTACGTATGTACGTCTTTGAAATGTTTCTGTGTATGCATATATATATATATATATATATATGCTCTGTTGAATCTTTGGATTGAATTCCCTAAAATAAATTCAATTGCTCTCTATATAATCTATTTTAGGCAATGATTTATAAATGAAAAATTATTGTAACAATGTAATATAAATTTTAAAAATAGTTTTAATTATATAAATTTAGTAATTATGTCAAGAATAATTAATTACTTTTAATTTTTGCTTAAGTAACGTTAATTAATTACAAATCATTTATTATTGCTTTAGTTAATTAATGGAATTAATTTATCATTTTGTAACTGTTTACATTAATTAACTAACTTTTAATTTACTAAGTATATAAATTTAGTAATTATGTCAAGAATAATTAATTACTTTTAATTTTTGCTTAAGTAACGTTAGTTAATTACAAATCAATTATTATTACTTTAGTTAATTAATGGAATTTATTTATCATTCTGTAACCGTTTACATTAATTAACTAACTTTTAATTTACTCGCATTAATTAATGATTTTATTAATTACATTAATTAATTAATCTATAATCATTTATATTAATTGATTATATTTATTAATTATTCTTAAATTACTTACATTAATTGACTAACTATTTAAATTGATTATATTATCAATTTAAAGGGGTTAGTTAATTAATTTAAGTAATTTAAGAATAATTAATTAATATGATTAATTAATGTAAGTGATTATGAGATAATTAATTAATGTGATTAATTAAAAATCATTAATTAATGTGAGTAATTAAGAGTTAATTAATTAATGTAAACGAATACAGAATGATAAATTAATTTCACTAACTAATTAAAGTAATAATAAATAGTTTGTAATTAATTAATGCCTCTTATGTTAGAGGAACCAGCCAAGAGTTGGGCATAGCGGCATCTATTAAATGGTTTGATATTTGAACGCTTATTTATTAGGTGAATTAAATAAGCTTTTATGTTACGGAAAGTATGGTTTATCTATTAAGTGTTCGTCATTGGGCATCTATTCAGGTTCATCATCGGTGGTATTTACTGAATATGGCATCTATTAAATAGTCATGACGCAATAGGCGTTTTAAAGTCGGGTTTATTTAATAAGTGTTTGTTATGGAATTTAAATTTGATTTTTTAGGTATGTTATAAATTGATATTGGGTAAAGTCTAAATTGTATAAATTGATTTGTTATATAAGAGCATGTTTAACAGTTACTTTTAAATAGTCTAAACTTTTATAAACTTTGGCAAGTAACCAAAATTATTTAGTTTTATTTTAGTTTTGAGTGTTTCTATCTTTGTTTTACTTTCATCTATTTGGCAACTTGGTTTTTGGCTAGCAGACTTGTATTGTTAATATATGAACATGATATGTTTTTTTTTCTTGTAAGGCACTCATTTAAGTTGAGGGTGTTGCAAGGTTTTAATGATGCATATCATGAAAGTATGTTTTTTATTATTTATAAAGTATCATTTTTCAAAAAAAAATATTAACTTAACAAAAGCTGTAAAAATTAAATTGGTAGCAACATTTTTTTTAGAAAAAATGTACTTTATATATTAATGTAAAGTATATACTTTCATAATATATCTCGTTAAAACTTTACAATCCTCCTAATCTAAATGTGTGTCTTGCTAGGAAAAAGAGTACATATCATGTCCATATATTAACAATACAATATCAATTATGTCAGAAAATCAAGTTGTCAAATAGATGGAGGAGTAAAATAAAGTAGAACATACTCAAAACCATTCATACGAACAACTTGGGGCATAAAAACAAAGTAGAAATACAACAAAATCAATATACATGTTACAAACTAATATCTTATAACAGGAATAGCAAACAGACTTAAGTCCTAATCTAAATGAAGTATAGGAGAGAGAAAATCGACAACGATCTTTACTAATCTAATTAGATCTCGAAACCTTTTCAAATCGGTGTTAATGTTAGCAATTACTCTACTCGAGAATTAAAAGAGATTGTTAAAATACAAGCAGCTCAGAATGAAAAGCAAGTTATAAGCTCAAGGAGGACGACGCTTTGGCGTTGATTTGATTTTAATTCTGAAGTTGGATAAGATAAATTTCAATTTATTGTTTACCTTCTTCGAACTCAGGTTACTTTGAAATAAATTTTTGCAATTGTGAGTTAATAGAATATTTCAATTTGAATTGGCAACTCGATTTCTTTGAAAATTCTAAATTTATGTTCGCAACAAATGTGCCAAATCATCGTAGTAAATGACATGTTCTCGAACTGATTAGAAAGAGTATTCCTGTTTTGAGTTTGATACATAATTTTTCAATATTGAATTTATATCCAGAGAATTATTCGTGTTAATACGAAGCTTATTCTCATTTTTTCTAGAATAAGTGCAGTAGAAAAATATGCGATATTTGTCTTCGACTTGATTTAAAGCAGAGAGCACAAGATTTATCTATATCATTGTTGCATTTGCTGATTCTCCTTTAATGTTCAACCTATTTAACTTAGCTAATAGCGAACAATTTGACATTTTAAGATCACAATTTATATATTCCATATGATACTGGGCCACTTGAATTCAATATATTTTTTCCTAATATGATTTCAGGACTAGTTTAAATTAAAACGATCATTAAAACTAGGAATTCAGAACCAGTAATCCTGTTGCAACTGATTATGTATTGTGATGTTATGCACTAGATTCTGACATTGAGTAGTAACATAATCTAGTTGATTTTTTCATGTATTATCTGTCATAAGAGAAAAGTTTTTTCTATTATTACCACCAAAGACAGGCATGAAATTCTATCCATATATTTCTACCAATTAAGTTCCATTTATCCATGGGTCTAGTCAGATATCTGTGTTCTCCCTATTAACTAATTTTCTATCAATTATTTTCGAGCATCATTTTCTAGCTCTAAGCAGTAATTTTCAAGTATATGATTAATTGTTATTTACTTCTGCATACCGAAAATTATTATTTTTGCAGTATTTGTTAATCATCCATTCAGCCCAAGTTGTTTCCCTTTGTAAAAATTTCTAGATTAATTTAATAGGAAATGCCTTTGCAACTGGGTGACCGATGTGTTTGTATATATGACATCATCTTGTTTAGTTTTACATACATCATCCCAACTCATCTTATGAGCTTTAGATTTCAAAATGGAATTATTACAAATAGAATTGATTCTATGAATGACAGTCACAGAAATTTGAGTGAATTGAATCCAAAGTTGAATCATTGGGTAATGACAGTTTTTACTAATTCAATTCTACCATCAATATTGAGTAGTTTACTATTCCAGTGGTTGAATTCTTTGTTGATTTGTGTATTAAGCATTCAAAGTCCCTTGCTTTAAGTTTGCTATTAGAATGTGGGATGCCTAAGTACATCACTGGAAGATTTCCAACACTGATATTTAAAATGTCAACTATCCGTTGCTTATTTCTAACCTCTTTACTAAAAAACACAATGGATCTGTTTTCATTAACATTCAATCCAATTAAACATTTCATATTTTGAAAGATCTGCATAATGTTTTCAGCATTTTTTATATTTGCTTTGACCATAATTAAATGTCATCTGCATATAATATGCGAGTAATCATGAAATTTATCTTATAAATATGAGTAAAATTACATTTTAAGCAATCCAAATCGAGGTTGATTGTAAGAAACTCTATTGCAATAACAAATAAATATGGCGAGAGAGGGTCCCCTTGTCTTAAACCTCTCAAACTCTCAATAAAAACTATATGGGGAGCCATCAATTAATACCGAAAACGAGAGAGTAGATATACACTTATATAAGAGATTAGCAAACGACGTTGGAAATCCCATGGACATTAGCATATGATTAATAAACTCTCTATTTATTTTATCATAGGCTTTATGCAAGTCAATTTTCAAGCACATGTTATTGAAATTTTTCCTGTTAAATTCTCTAACCATTTCATATGCGAGCAATGAGTTCTCTGTAATAATTCTTCCAGGAATGAAAGCATTTTGATTATATGAAATGAGGTCGTTCATATAAGATTTTAGTCAATTGCAAAGAAAGTTGGCTAAAATCTTAAACGACACATTGCATAGAGAAATCGGTCTAAAATTGATCATATCAGTTGCATCAGGTTTTTTTTTGAAATGAGGCAAATGAAAGAATGATTGATTTTTCTTATAATTTTTCCATATTGAGGAATGGGTCTTAATGCCACGCCAGAAGTAAAGTAGTTGATATAGTAAACAGTTACATTCATATTCCTTAGATGAGAACCAGTATATGGTAAATTTGTTAGTATTAATGATATCAAATACAAAATAAGTTGATCTAAATGTTATTATGAATTCAATTTTTGTCAATTTAATAAAGAGTAAATAAAATGCTTTTTGGTGGTTTTGTTAAAAAGAACCAAGAAGCAACACAAGTTCACTTTACTACTTTTATAAAATGTCATATTGCTTCTAATTATTATCATGCAGGTTTGTTGATATACATACATATATACATACACCCAGACGCACACACACAGCTTGAGGTGGTTTTCTAAATTTGCGCTCTTAAACTTTTGATTAATCAACTCTCTTCCCTGTACATGTCAGGATGGAAATGATGTGTTGCTTATTTATAAAACCATTGAAACTGAGGTATTGCAAAGCGTAAAGGTGAAAAGTCAAACTATATGGTCAAGGTAACAATTGCTGCTAATTCCATAAATAAAAGAATTACAATACATAGTTAATTATACTTATATTGGTAGTTGGTTTATGTGTTAAATTGATTTTCCACTTATGAAGGAAGTGCAGATCACATATTTTTCATGACAAGAAAATCTATAATTTAAGACCAAAAATGTTTAACCTCAAATCATTTGAATTTGTATCTTGACATGGCGATAAACTAATTATGGTCTTAAAAGTTTTTCTCTTTTTCTGTAAGTAATTTTTTATTAGAGTTATCATAACACGGGCTATAGTGTGAAATTGCCCATAGTGATGTGTGCGTTATTTAACATATAATGGCACACACATGATCTATAGCACAAAATTAAACAACAATCTATGAATTGAGTCTTGAAGTTTAAAAAACACCAATTTAAATCTAATTATATAGTGATTATTTTTTGTTTAAAAGAAGACTTGAGGTCGAAATTAAGTCCTAAATTTTGAAACTAAATTCCTTTTTGAAACCCAACGAATTTAGTTTCAAATGCACAAGGTTTTAAATATTGGATTTTGAAGAAAATCTCGGGCTAATATCTCAGCTGAAATGAAGGAGATTTAAAACTCTGACAACTAACCATGTTGTCAAATCTCGGATTTTGAAGAAAATCTTGGATTCTGTATCGAGTGAGATGAAGGAGATTTGAAACCTTAAAGATAAATTCGAAACTAATATTACATTGCATCTTAGTCTTAGGCAATTTTGGTACTAACTTTGCTACTAAAACTAATCCCAGTCAAACCTAAGGAATGCATTAAATACATCTGACAGGCTTGTGATGTTGGGTATGCAGGTTAATCATTTGTGTGTTTTTTGCAATGATGAGCTGGAGAAAAACTTGCATTTATTCTTCAATTGTGCCTACATTCATCATATATGGAAAGGTCTAATGACCCTAGCAGGCAGCAACAACATAAGAAGACAAAGCAGTATTGAATTTATGAGATTCGAGTTATGAGATTCGAAGATTTCTATGTTTCCTTCTGTGGATTTATGTGATTGTTTATTTGCACTTATATTATGAGTAACCTTTAAGTTGGAAACATTTATATTGAGTTAAAGTTATTCATGAGTTAACCTTGAGACATTATAATATTTCCAACACTTGGATTGTGAGAAAAACTATATTTATATCATTCCTTTTTGATTAAAGGAATGTTTCCCTTATGAGACTTATACCCTATTTATCATGCTAATTATCTTGTTCCAGTCAGAGTGACCCGTGTATTTATTACTCGGGTCAGACCGAGTTGCAGGTTAGGTTTCATGGCTTTGCTTAGCTGTTATCTACGGACCCTTCTATCGATCTTTTGGACTTGATGCATAGGTTTGTGTAGTTTATTTTGTTGTGTACTTAGCCATGTATATTCTTTTATGAGGGATATGATGTATGTATGTGTTGTGGATTGTATCGTCAACCACACATGACACTATGTATTGTACTTGATGTATGCATATATATGACCGTGCTTGCTGTTCTGTGATCAATATTTATTATTGTGTTTTGTGTTTTGTTCTGAATGATCCTATAGCCACCATAGTATTGTATTCTATAAGGATTAAATATGTTGAACCACTTAAAAATGAAAATGAAGAAAAAAATGAGCGCCTTATCTACATACTTAGTACTTATCTAATACACGACTATGATGGTCGCTTCTAAACAGCCTTATTCTCTACACTAGCAAACAGTATTACTTAGCAATACTCTTTGTTAGTGTGGGTCTCGGGGTGGGGCGTCACAGCTTGGTATCAGAGCTGAATTCAGAACAAAATGTGATAAACACGGAACGATATACATATTACAATACGTCAAGTATGATATGAGTGCAAGCATCATCCCTATTCAAAGTTTTTTTCTTATCGTGCCTTACCCATTTTGAGTCCTTTTGGGGTAGATAAGTGGGAATACGTTTAGGAATGTAAATTCTAAATTCTATAGTATTCCTTATTTAATGAATTCAATTGATAATGTCTACCCCTGTGAATAATTCAATCTTATCTTAACTTTCAGCTTATGGCTGGAAGAGGAAGAGGTCGCACTTCGAGGGCTGAGCCGTCTAGTGGATCACGTCCCGAAGATGTGTACATGTCGACTGATCAGATTCTAGAGCTTATCCGGAGTATTCAGCCTCTAGCTCCAGCCGATTCTTCTCCCCCGCGCAAATCCGTAGTTGTGTGAATGTGCAGTGACTTCACTCATTTAGGAGGAAAGCCATTCAAAGGCTCGGAGTCAGTTTTAGAGGTCCAAGCATGGCTCCGTACATGCGAGCGCATTTTACTCGCATGGAGATTTCTAGTCATCATCATTTTATTGTCACATCTAGTATGTTGCAAGAACGTGCATTGGATTGGTATGAGTTTCTCATGGTAGAGATTGATGAGTCTACCTTGGAGTGGAGCAATTCAAAGAAAGATTTGAGCTCAAGTTCATTCCAGAGTCTGAAAAGGCTATTCTAGCTCGACGTTTCCTTAACCTTAAGCAAGGGAAGTCGACCGTTGCAAAGTATGTTGCATATTTCGAGGCCTCATCCAAATACAGTCTCAAGCATATTAGCACTTCATATAAGAAGAATCACAAATTTGTTTTGGCCTGAAGAAATATATGAAAAAATCTCTTATGCTTCAGCTCAAGTTATCTTTTGAAGAGCTTATGGATGCGACCCTTCATCTTGAAGCGGTCAAGAATGAGAGGGATATCGATGTTGAGATAGAGGTTTGGAGAAATCCGAATAAGAAGCGCTTTCCTTTTCATAAATCTAAGTCATTCTAGCCAAGTAAGAAGAAGAAGTAGGACGGTTCTAGTTCGCACTCTCACGTAGCACCCTATCCAGCTAAAGTTTTGGCGTGTTACAATTGTGGGTCTCATGATCATCTTACTAGGGACTGTCCGAAACCTCGTAGGTGTCTTTATTGCAAGCAAGAAGGGCATTTGATCTCTTCATGTCTTAAGAATAAAAAGGATTCTAGCTCGGGAAATCTTAATGTGGCAAAAGCATTTGGTGGTCCATCCCTGCCTCGAGGTACATCTTCTTCTATTTTAGAAGGTTCTATCTTATTTCATGACCATTCTATTAAAGTTCTATTCGATAAGAGTGCTTCGATTCATTCGTATCGAAGGAACTTGTTGATGCTATTCCTTTCGACGTTTCTTGTCTTGTTACTTCTTTGAGGATTGCGAATCCTATTGGAGGATCCATAACCCTTAGCATGCTATGTGAAGATGTTGAATTATTTATCTGTGGTTTTCCTTTCCATGCAAATCTGCACGTGATACATTTCCTTGGGTTTGATATAATTTTAGGTATGGACTGGCTAGTTTGATACGAGGCTAGGATTCTTGGTTTTGAGCGAAATATATACTTCAACATCTCGATTCGCTTGCATAGCTCTCCGTTATTCTTCGGAATGTCGATCGTGATTCCAAAGCATCTTTATTTTCTCTTGAGTCCTAAGATAAGGAAAAGACATCTCGGATTCCTATTGTGTGTGATTTTTCTGATATATTTGAGCCTGTTTTCGGTTTGCCACCCAAGCGGGCTATCGAGTTCCGCATTGACCTCATTCTAGGTATGTAGCCAATTAGTCATCTTCCCACGAGGATGTCTACAAAAGAAAATGAGGAACTCAAGAAGCAACTTTTAGAGCTTGAAGCAAAGCATTTTATTCGATCTAGTTTTTCACCGTGGGGAACCGCGGTGGTATTCTTGAAGAAATCTGATAGGACTCTTAGGCTATACATTTATTATCGCAAGCTTAATGAATTAACCATCAAGAACTGTTATCCATTACCTAGGATCGATGACATGTTCGATCAGTTGAGTGGTGCTAAGGTCTTTTCCCAGCTTGACCTCGCCACAGGATTTCATCAGCTTCAAGTTGCGGAGGATAGCATTCCTCTCATAGCATTCTGCACTCGGTATGGATCTTATGAGTGGGTAGTCATGCTGTTTGGTTCGACGAATGCTCCAACATACTTTGTCGACCTTATGAATCGAGTATTCTGGGAATATCTCGATAAGTTTGTTCTTGTATTCATCGATGACATTCTTGTTTATTCTAAGTCTGAAACTGATCATGCCTATCTTTTGAGAATTGTTTTGAGTACACTTTGGCAGCATCAACTCAAATCAAAATTTTCTAAGTGCCACTTTTGGAAAAAGCAAGTCAAGTTCTTAGGCCATGTTGTATCTTCTAAGGGCATTTTGATCGATTCATCTAAGATCGAAGCCATCCAAAATTGGAAGTGGCCTGAGAATGTCAAAAAGACTCGTAGATTCCTTGGATTGGCGGTTTATTACCGTCGGTTCGTCAAAGACTTTTTCTGCATTGTGCTTCCTCTGACTAGCCTTACGAGAAAAGGCTTTTGTTTTATCTAGTCTGATAAGTGCGAAGCTTCTTTCTAGAAATTAAAAGAGCTTCTCACTATCGCACCTGTCCTTGTGGTTCCCAAAGGGAACCAAGATCTTGTTGTCTATACCGATGCCAGTCATGCATTGTGGCCTCGATGCTGTTCTTATGAAGAGGGACCGAGTAATTGCCTATGCTTCAAGGCAATTATGTCCGAACAAGGTTTGGTATGCTACCTATGATTTAGAGCTAGCCACTATTATTTTTGCTTTGAAGATATGGCATCATTATCTTTTGGGTGAACACTTTATTCTCTATACCAACCACAACTCACTCAAGTATTTGTTCAACCTTAAAGAGCTCAACATGCGATAGCAGCGTTGGCTTGAATTCCTTGCTTCTTATGACTTTGATATCCATTATACCCTAAGCAAGGGGAATTGAGTTGCTGATGCATTGAGTCGAAAGCAATCAACTGTTGTTTCCATGATTCTTGTAGAATGGAAAGCTTTAGAGACTATCTATTTGTGATATTCGAGATCGTGCTTCTACTTCAGACTCTTCTATTTTATTATATAGCATGGATGCTCGTCTTAGCTTATTAGATTGGATTGCCAAGGCACAGCAGCAAGATTTCGATATTTCTTCTCTTATTCAGAAGTGTAAGTCTGAATCCCGCGATGATATTGAGATGAGGGATTTCAGCATCGATAGCCATGGATGTCTTCGTAAGAAGAACATATTAGCCGTGCCTTCTATTCCATATCTTAGGCGGGACTTTCTAGCTGAGTGTCATCGTTATAAATACACTATCCATCCAGGTAGTAGCAAGATGTATGCTGACATGCGTCGCTTATATTACTGGGAAGGCATGAAGTGAGATGTCACTGTGAGAAAAAATGAATCAGACGACAGATATGCTCCATTATTTGAATGAATACCTATCTGTCGTCTATTTTTGTGCCATCTCATTACATATTAGACCACATATATGCCCCATCGTCTGATATGCCCTAACACATCAAAAAAAACCCATACATTGTCTGATGTTATAGTATCATTTCTAGAATTTCCTATTAGACAACACATATATATTGACTAACATGCATACACATTACACTTATGTTACATTTGCAAAATGAAATAATGAATCACAATTTTATTTAAACAAATATTTTATTTCAAATACAATACAACTTTCACTATACTTACATTTTCAAATACAATACAACTTTAGAACTTTCACTATCACTTTCATATATACAACTTTTCTCTATACCCTCATATATAACTTTTTCTTACTATTACTCACTTACACTCACTTAACTTTATTTTTTATGTTGATCTTCATTTGCTTGCTCCAACTTGTGTCTAGCCATCTCCTATACCTGTCAAATAAACAATGCGGTAAAATGAAAAAGGAAACAAGCCTAAATTGCAGAACTAAAATTGAATTTGAATATTAATATGGCCTTAGTTTATGGGTTTATTTTCTTTTCATGTTTTAGATATAAGGACAAATTTATATCTACATGGAAAATGTAATGTGGTTTTAGGTGCATGCAAATTTTTACTGTCGAAATCATATAGTAGCTTGTTGAAATTGCATTGCAAAAATCAGACCAAACAAGAAATAAATTGCCTGCAAAACCCTGTAACAAGGGTCGACCATAAGGTCGACCCATGCCCTTCACAGGTCAACCATAGGGTCGACCTGGGCCTTCTACAGGTCGACCTTAGGTTTGACCTGTGCAAGCCAAAGGTAGACCTATATATGTGTTTTTTTGGGCCCGGTCCTTTTTATTTTAAGCATTTTGCTTCTTGATTCTATGATTTTTACCACTTGTTCTTGTGCTATTTTGAGATGTTTTCAAAGGCTACCTTAGATTGATGAGTTTTTGAGGCATTTTCATATGCTGAATTTCGATGATTTTTGACGATTTCTATTGTTTTCAAAGACGAGTTTTCTAAAATGATTTTATAATTTAAATGGCTTTTGAAATAAATATTTTTCAATATTTATAAATTATTTTTTTAAATTATTTTAAAGCTATTAAAATGTATTTATTTCCTATAATAAAGAGAATTTTCAAAGAATTGTTTTCCAAATGATTTCGAAAATTGTTTTAAAATCCAGTTTACTCAAGCAAATTATTTTATGTATAAAATTATACTATTTTGCACTCTTCGACGTATGAGGAAGAGAATTAAATGATTTAGTAAAACATGTGGTATGTGACATATGTGTTACTTTTTCGGTTAATGTTGGACTTGTTCGTTTAAAGTAATGGACCTTCGTGTTTGTGATTGTCAAATCTTTGGCAAGTTTTAAGATATGAAAATTCCTATTTCTAGGAATTATTTGAGATTGCCAATCTTGGCGAAACATTAAGGTTTGAGATCTCTTATTTTAGGAGTTATGGTCTATGAAAACCAAATATTGACTTTTGTACTCGCCGATGAGATGAGGCGACATATGAGACTTTTGAGTTATGTGATTTAATGATTTATTTTTATGATGTGGCATTAGCTAACAGTTAGTAAACCATTAAGTGAGAATGTGTGGTATGGGACACACTGTTAGCACTTTTTAGGATCCTATTTGAGAATTTGTGACACATCCACGAGTTATGCCAGTACTATAAACCTTCGGGTCATCATGAGGATTATATGACTTCGGTCACCATGAGTTATGCGACTTTGGTCATCATGAGTATGACCTTTGGGTCCACGAGATAGGTACCTAATACATAGTATTAGACACGAGTTTAGCATGTGCAACATTGCTTCGGTGTGCAATAAGGGATTTGGATCCAATCCGGACTATTTTCTGATTTTGAGTTTATTTATTAGTCCACCATTTTTGAGATGACAATTTAAATAATTTATAGCCTAGAGCTATATGACTATTTATTTATATACGGTGATTTCATTTAAGAGGTTTTGAACGCTTATTAGAGTTCCACGAGTTATGAGATATGGAGATTTCTGTGTTTCCTTTTGTGGATTTATGTGATTGTTTATTTGCACTTATATTATGGGCAACCTTTAAGTTTGAAACATTTATATTGAATTAAAGTTATTCATGAGTTAACCTTGAGACATTATAATATTTCCAACACTTGGATTGTGAGAAAAACTATGTTTATATCATTCCTTTTTTATTAAAGGAATGTTTCCCTTATGAGACTTATATTCTATTTATCATGCTAATTATCTTATTCCAGTCAGACTGACCCGTGTATTTATTACTTGGGTCAGACCGAGTTGCAGGTTAGGTTTCGTGGCTTTGCATAGATGTTATCTATGGACCCTTCTATCGACCTTTTGGACTTGATGCATAGTATTGTGTAATGTATTTTTTTATGTACTTGGCCATGTATATTCTTTTGTGGGGGATATGATGTATGTATATATTGTGGATTGTATCGTCAACCACATATGACACTATGTATTGTACCTGATGTATGTATGTATGTATATATATATATATATATATATATATATATATATATATATATATATATGACCAGGTTTTCTGTTCCGTAATCTGTGTTTATTATTGCTATTGTTTTTTGTTATGAATCAATCCTGTAGCCAACATAGTATTGTATTCGATAAGGATTAAGTATGTCGAACCACTTAAAAATGAAATGAAGAAAAAAAATGAGCACCTTATCGAAATAATTAGTACTTACCTAATACCAAACTATGATGGTCGCTCCTAAACAACCCTATTCTCTGCACTAGCAGATTATATTACTTAGTAATACTCTTTGTTAGTGTGGGTTTTGGGATGGGGCGTCACATTATACATAATAAATCATCATATAAGTGTCATCCACAAGCACAAAATAACCGAATTAATAACACAACGACGTCACACACCGCTGTGTGTTATTAGTCCGTTTATACAGTGCTCACATATTGCATCCACTCCTTCAATATTCTATATAATGAGTTGTAACATTCCCGGATTTTAGCCAAATATAATATAGTGATTATTTAATTCTTGGAATTAAATTATAAATTTATTAGTGAATTAATATGGAAATTTCAAGAATAAAAAAATAATAATAATATGTATTTTAAATAGAATTTGGTTTTAAAATTCAAATATAGATATTTTGAAAATATTTTGGATTTAAAATCTTTATATTTAAAACTAATAAAAGTTTGTTTTGTATTAATATATATGTATATATATCTTTTGAAAGGATAAGTATATTTATAAAAATGTGAAACTATATATATATATATATATCTCTTTTTGAAATCAATGAGTTAAATATAATTTGTATATGCATAAATTTATAAGTAATTTAAAACAAGGGTTTAATATAAATTATAAAATTATATAAACATGTAATTGATATAATTAACAAGGATTTAAACATAATTTAATCACATTTGACATTTTTAAAACAATAAGATTATGAAATTAACAAATGTAAGATTAGTAGCAACATTAATTTACAAGTGTTAGTAAAATTTAACAAGTGGCAAGATAACATTTTCCTTTTAATTTAGAATTATATAAAACATGTTTCATAAATTAAAATAAGTAGGTTTAAACCATAAATTATAAATTAATTTAAATAAAGATCCAAACATAAATTTACTTATTTTAAACAAGTGTAAGAAGAAAAATAAATGCATATAACAAGTGTTAGTTAAATTTAATTTGAAATAAACAAGTGGAAAATCCTACTCTTTAAAATTTTAATAATGTTAATAAATATCAAAAGAGTAAAACCATTCTGAATAGTGATACGACGTAATGGGAGTGCATTTGAAGACGGTGGTGAAGACCGGGTATTTTCAAAAACGAAAGGATTACCTGTCGAATGTCTCTGCACTGGGTCGCACCGGTATAGAGATTTTATCACCCTTTATGATGGGGAGTCCGGACATGATTAGGGAATATCCGAATTTGCAAGGGTTTCTTTTGAAGTGCCTTCGGTTCTGTTTAGACCCGGAACATACTTGTATGGATGTATGTCTGATGTTACACTTTGAGATGTAAAGCTGGTTTCTATCAAATACATTTCTGTTTGGTGGCGAAGAATTTATTCTCTTAGCTTAACACCCTTTTATGAGACGTACGAGCTCAGAGGTTATGTAGTTGATGGTTACTAGTGATACATTCCTAATTTGGTAATGTGGCATGCTAAGTGTTGCTTATCAATTGTTGATCGAAGCATGACTTTTGTGAAAAGCATAGCTTTAAAGACGAGACTTCGTCGAACCTCACACCCCGAAAATGGTCGAAACAGGAAAGTTGCGGCAAGGTTATTAAGGGTCGCACCCTTAGGGTATGTCCATTTCTTTCTGGATAAAAAGTGATATCATGGTATGGAGCCCAGATATTTACTTATGTTGATAAATTTGAAAGTGGTATCATGGTATGGAGCTCAGATACTTTACTTGTTGATGTTGTTGGAATTGAGGCACCTCAGATAAAGGTTGGTTACGACCAGGGGATGGCATACTAGTGTGGTTGTTACCTATTACAGAGGTAACCCGGCCTTGTGTTGGTAGAGATCTGGTTAGGTTCTCGGAGCATCCCTCCAGAGGCATACCCATTCGGTGAGGAAGTTCCTTAGCCTAACCATTTATTGGAAATCCAAACAATCAATACAAACCCTGTACGGTTTTAGCTGTAGAACCTGCCATCTAATATGGTAGCTATAGTAGGCATACTATAATGGTACGTATGCTGACTAAGATTAATATTATACTTTCAAAATGTTTTCTACACTATGCGCTAATAATAATATCAAAAGGATTTTGCGTATCAAGCATGTTTGACTATCATAAGGAGAAATCTCCTCCAATTGTGCACTTGCATTGTGTGTTTGCGGGGAGGCCATATGGTAGTTTCATTTTCCAAAAAGCATAGCGAATTTCTTTTCTTTTTCTTTTGTTTAAAGATAAACTGTTTATGTTTGCTCGCACCAGTCCCATGATTGACCTGGAGTTTATTGTTCCCTTTCTAAACTATAGGTGCCCATAATTTTCCACACGGGCAGCCTAGAGTCAGGTTATCGATAAATAGTAGATATGGATCTAGAAGTCTTTGGTTTGGCAATCGCTTTATGCACCAGTGAGCCTTGTTTGCTACAATCAGCATGATAGGAGTTTGAGCCTTCGGATTTGGGAGTCTTTGGGCTTTTGAGTTGAGCTATTGGATTGGAGCATTGGAGATGGAAATGCTATTTGGGGTTATCTTTCCACTGCTGCTGCCGTTTGTCTTCTGCTATTGTTTTTTTCTGCTGTTGTATTCTGCTCTGATATTGTTGGGCATCTGTTGTATCATATTGTATCAGATATTGTATCCATTGTTGTATTAATGATATTCATTTCTGTTTTCCGCTGTGTTGTTTTTACTTAATGTGTTATAAGCTCTGATGTACTGGACTTCTGCATTTGATTTTTCGAGCGTAAAGGCCGGGCCGTCACATGAGTCCAAAGAATTACCTGAGAAATATTACCAAAAGTCTCATACCGGACAGTATTATAACTTCGTTATTCAAATATCTCATCATACAGAATTAGAAATCATCACATAATCAAATAGATGGATGTTATCACCCTATTATTCCAAATCATTAAACAAGTCAACGTCAAGGCAAATCCTTCATATAGTTAAATTTAATATATAAAAAAGTATCACAAAATCAAATAGAATGATGTCATTTACATATGAAATCACATCAACATCAACTAGCTAAAATAGATATGGTGAATCACTAATATAATCCAATTATATATATATATATATATTATACAATATATTCATTTTGTTTATTTAATCTCGATATAAGATTCAAATACGATAATTCACTTCCGAATCCTTTTTTTCACATTTTTCAAAACTTCCAAAACCACTTTACAAATAAAAAATTAATGTTAAAAGCTATTTTATAATTTTTTTATAACTAAATACCACTTTAAAATAAATTTATAATCCTCTAAAATATTTCTTGTCATTTCAGTCATTATTTATAATTCAAAATCTTCTTATCATATAAAATTTCTCATAATATCAATAAATCGATTTTGAACCACCAAAATATTTATAGAGATTTTATGTTATAATACTCTTATAACATTCAACAATATTCAAAATAAGCCCATAAACTCAAAATTCCCTCTTTGAATATATATTACTGCAATCCTCATTTATGTTGGAACTGGGCTAGCCAGAGCGGAAATTATGGATGAATTTCAATTTCTTTATCCTGTATCTTTATTAGGCCTATGAAGTCCAATTTATCTAGAATATTTCTAAATTTGGTTTAAATAAAATAATGTATTTTATTTAATTTATATAATTTATAGTATGAAATTAATTTATTTAGAATTAATTATACATACATACACGCACATATCATATATATATATATGTGTGTGTGTGTGTGCGCGCGTGTGTGGGTGTATGAGCATGCTTGCGTGCGTGCGTGCACCATATAGATTCGTGAGGGTATAACATAGCCGTATATAGTTGATGAGATTTACATCATAACAGACATATTAGCTCATTTTATGTGTTCCAAATATGTGCATGTATATATGGTTTCAAATTCCAATTGATTGTGGATACACACACACACACACACATATATATATATGTATATGTATAAATACATGTATGTAAATACATTTTATTATTAAAATATTACAAAACTATATATATGTGTGTTTATATAATTAAACGTTATACTGCAAGTGACAATTAAAATATGCATGTGTGTATATATATAATTAATAAAATATATTTATACCAATTTAAAATAAATTATATATTATATATTTGTATATATAAAAGTAAATATAATAATTAATGATAAATTATTTTATAATATAATACACACACATAATGTAAATATAATATATATAATTTAATTTTTATTAACTTTCCAATTCATAAATAGCTCAGATTTGAAAATATTATGATTTTAATATATATATATTATAAATAATAAGTTGGTTCGACCTTAATTAATTAATATAAAATTAGTTATAAACAAATGTTCAATTTTTTAATTTTCCAAAAGTCTTGGATAACATTTAAGAGGTCAAGAAAAACTTCCATAATTTTCTAAATTAAAATAATATTTTTAATTAATTAATCATAAAGCGGTCGAATTTTGAATTAGTTTTTGAAAATATAAAGTAATTACATAATGATAAAAAATTCTAATTTTTTTTTAAAACTTTTGATGCGATTAATTAAATTAAAAAAATATAATTGAACTTTAAAAACTTTATATTAATTTATTAAATCATATATACATTAAAAATTGATAACTAACATTTAATAATAATATACAAAATATTTTCGAAATTTATAATTCATAATAACCATAAACATGTATTAGAGAATTTTTAGATTAATATTATACAGTATATATGAACATATACGCTTATATATATATATATATATATGTGTGTGTGTGTGTGTTGATTTACAATTTAATATATATATATATAAATTTAAAGTAATAAATAAAATTTATTTAGCCTATAATATCTCACCTAGCTAATTGAATAACAATGATATATGTATATGTATAGGCATACACGATCAATAAATTATATGAACATGATAATATATTTAATTTATGAATAAATATTACATACTACAGATGCCCTTACGTCCACGTTGAAATAATGAATTCTTTTCCACATCGATTCTTCATATTGCTAGTCTAAAATCACTGGCCTTTTACTATCGAATAGCTTCTGATTTAACTAGAATTTGATTTGAGATTTTGAAGTTATTTTAGAGAGATGTTGCGACCAACAACAAAGAAGTTAATGGTGGCCAAAAGATGTCAATGATTAGAGTGAGAGATCAATGTTAAAATGGTTGCATAAGAGAGAAAGTAGGTAAGGCTATTACTCCTTCTCACTCAATCTTAACCACACATCTCCAAGCCTATTCCATATGTTTTAGCCGCCCATAGCCTATGCCATAGTCAAAATTTATAGCCCTAGTGATGGGCCATAAACCCATTTAATCCCAAGCCAAAATACTACATAATTAAATCTTATTTAATCGCCTATGGATAGCGTATATCGATCAATATAATATGACTATTATAAATATATATACAACAATATTTATTCCTCAAATCATAGATTTATAATTAATATTTCAAAAAATCAATTTAATTAATTTCTAACAATTATAAACTAATTAAATCATTTGGTCTAAAAAGATTCATCATTTCAGTTGTGTGACTTTTGAATGTAAATTCGTTCAGCGATTAACATCGAATTATTCAAATGTTAACGTTCATACGTCACTTAGTAGGTGATGTGACATTATAGCCCAATTTACCGCTTACTTAGTTTCAGTAAAATCAAATTTTAGTTTGATAAGCATTACCCAGTTGTGACATTTTTTACACCAATTATCTTGGTTAAAACCATATCATTTTGGAGTTATGGAATTTGGAAATGGTCAAAATTCCAACATCATCCATATTCAACTCTGTAGTCCAAACATAAAGTCTTTGGTTCAATAATAACAATAATTATTAACTGAAATGCTCTGACTAAAGACTTTGACGTTAAGTTGACTTGACTTGACCATGATACTAACCCTATATAACCGAGGAGACAAATCCTCTCTTGAATTGTTCTTTACCTCTAATAATTTCACTCGACCCAACCATAGTCACACGATGGAACACAATGCATGATTTTACTAAGTGGAGCTTTCATATTGAAGAACCATAGTATTCTCAAGTCGAGAGAACTGTGTAAATCAGTCACATCGATATTTTCTGTTTAACCTTAGTTATATTAACCAACAGAAAACTATCGAGTGGGTCGTTCCATAGTTATGCAATAACTATCAGTATGTAACCTCTAGATGCCTCCAACAGTCATGATCAATACACTGCTGTAACATCCCTAAATTTTTATAACATTATTTAGAAGATTTAATTAAATAAAAAAATGAAATAGAATAATGATGATAAGGAGTTAATATAACTAAGGTTTTTCTACTTTAAAAATATAATAAATTTAATAAATAATGATATAAAAATAGAAATTAATCAGTTGGAATGTTTTAAATTGACTCCTTATTAAATGATCTATGTTTTTTTATTTCCCAAAAAATAATAATGATAAGGAGTCAATATAACTAAGTTATGCAATAAGGGGTTACTTCTGTTTTTAACCTAAGCTTTTTCCTAAATGCTTTCGAAGGGATTGAGGGTTTCGAAGGCGATGGATTCGAAAGGAGGTTTCGACTCTATCCTTCAAGATTTTGATTTTAAAGGTTTGCTTTCGACTAAGATGGTTCCAACACCAACAAATTTTCCCCAAACAAATTTTTGTTGGTTTCGAAAGAGATACTTCTGTATATAACCATTTTGACCCAAATGGTTTTTAAAGAGTAAACCCAATGCTTTCAAATGGGGTACTTTCATTTGTCTCGAAGCTTTATATGTTAAAAAGAAGATTTGATACCATCGAAAGGTATAATTAGTTTCAAAAGAGAATGTTTACTAAAGGCTTCGAAAGGTATGCATACAATGTTTTGAAAATAAGTTTTTACTTTCGAAGAAGGATATCCAGAGGTTTCGAAAGAGATGTTTCATGGTTTGAAACGTAAACCCAATCTCAATTTAAAGTAATAACCATGGCACAATAAATATTTTAAACTATTATTCACGTTGTTATTAACCCATATATGTATTTTGGGAAAGAGGCAGAATAACCAGTTAGGTTGACCCAGCAGTGAATATAACTTAATAGATGTTAAAATTTTAATTAAAGATATTAGCAGGGGCCAATAGGTTTACAGTAAACCCATGAAAACTGTATGATAATTGCGGGGGCCAATAGGTTCATAGTCAGCCCATGAAAACTATGATTTGATACTCCCAGAGGCTAGTAGGTTTGTAGTTAGCCCATGAAAATTATATCCGGATTAAGATATTGGCAGTCAGCCAATAGGTTCCTAGTTAGCCATGAAAACTAAGATAAGAGATAAGATATTGGAGTTACCAATAGATTCTTAGTGATCCCATGAAAACTAACTAATTAGACGAATAGTCCTTAATGTTTAGTAGGTTAATAGTAATCCTAGAAATTATAATTGAGACAGACAGTCAGAATGAATGAGAATTGTAATCCAGAATTGATTTAATTGGTTGATGTTTTGAAATACTATATTTTTAATCATTGTTGATGCAAGAGCACAATATATGATTTTATAAATGTTTTCGGATACTAGTCAAGGGAAAGCTCATTTCGCTAAACGGCATGGTTTCACTATATATCCAAATGGTTTGAGATGGTAAATTATTATTCATACCAGGCTTTATGTCTGATTCGAAGTTTTTGTTTTCTCCTTAAACTCTCGGATACTCAATTGATTTTGCGTAGGTTGAGAGTTAAGGTTTTCAGGTGTTCTTGTAGATGAATAAAAGCTTCGAGGATTTGTAGGAGGCATTATTTTTATTAGAGTTCTTTTATTTTCACTGTGTGTTTGTTTGTAAAGGAAATTTTTTTTCTTACCTATCTATACACTCTGATACCAAAGAGGCATCTTCATATGTCGCTCTTGGTGTATTTTTTAATAATTATATGTTATCTAAACATGGTCCGCGAATTGGGATTATGTAATTAGTTTGGAATATTTCAAAATGGAATGTGGAATTTATTTTTCTGTTTAATTTTTTTCCATATTCTTGTGTATCTGTGCATTATTGTATCTAATTGTAACAACCCTGTATTTTTCAAATATTCTTAAATTGATTTTTTCCAGATTCAAAAGCTTTATTTATGAAAAAGAATAAATGTTGTTATTTTAAATATAAAAACTTTGACTTGGATGTGGATTAGAATTTCAAATATGACTAAATTTAATATTTCCTGAAAATGTGAATTTTGGTCAATAGTCAAACTTTGACTTTTAAGTTTAAATTTTTAAATAGTTTGAAATTTTAAATTTTATCTTTTATTATGAAAATAGATTTAATAACTTGAATACTGCTTTTCGTTTCGTTGAAAACGGAGTTAAAATGTAAAAGTTATGTACATTTCAATTTTAGTATAATTTGTTTTATTGTGCAATTTTGCCTATTTTAAATTTTATAAATCATATTTTCTTTCTTATTATTTATTTTAATATGTGTCAATATGTTAATTTATGTATATTTTCATCTCTAAATATTTTAAAAATAATAATAGAATTTTCCAAAATTTACTATGATGATTTCCTATTTTTAAAGGTTGTTTTCCTATTTTCTGCTATTTTCTCCATTTTAAAATTATATGTAAATTAAATTTTTAATATTTATTTTGTGAATATTTTTTATTTTATGTTATTATTTATGTTTAAAATTATATTACAAGCTCATATGAATTTTCTAAAATTTATTCTATTCAATTTCAAAATTTCTAGACTAGTTTACTATTTTTAAGCAATTTCCTTAATTCTTTTTATACTTTCTTTAAATTTAATTATATATTTTTATTTTATTTCACTTTGTTTCGGTTTTTAGATGTACTTGCTGAATTTTATTCCATTTTATTTGATTTAAAAGAAAAGGAAGTATGGAAGGTTTTAAAAGCTAAGAAACGTAAAGTCGTTTCACCGTTTCTTTTACCGTTTCTTTTTCAATCAATACATCAGTTATTTTGGCCGTTCCTTATACTTTCTTCAGCTGTACCTCTCTCTTATTCACGTTAAAAACTTCTCAAAATTTCAGTTCTCATCTCCTAAAACTCACGGCTAAGAAAAATTTGCCAATGGCTTCCATTCTCTACTTCTTCTCTTCACTTTTCCTCTTTTCTTTCAATGATTTTGCTTGATCTCTTCACATGTTTGCTTGGCCTAGCCTCTACCACCTTCATCCCTATCATCACCTACCCTCCATATCTTGCTTTGGCCACCTCCTTAGCCACCACCACCACTTGCTACATGACCTTTGGCTGCTGCTACACCATCACCCTCCACTGTCCAGACCTGTACCATGCAAGGGCCGAGCCCCACTTGCCTTTGGATGAGCCAAAAATGCACCAAAACTCCACTTATTTTTCCTTGACCCTTTGTCTTATTCATATGTAACTCCTACCATCATCATCTCCTTGTTGCCATGCTATTTTGATGCCATAAACTGAGATTATGTCCAGCTATGGCTGAGCAAAAGATCTCCTTGGTCAAGCTCTTGAATGGTTAAAGAAAGGTCGAATCACTTTGTCCTTTGTTGCTTTTTATTTCAAGTCATTTCGATATTGTTTTGTGTTACATATTTATGTATACATTGTCTTGTTTTGTTTATATGTATACAAGGCAATTATATTTGGCTCTCCACTCTCAAATCATATTCATGTTGTTGTGCCTTCAAAGATTCTGTGTTGTGTGTTTGGTCGTCATCTCCAGCGTAAACAAGTGAGTTATTCTCACCAGACAATATGTACCTATATAACTAGTAAATTGACACCCTGTGAATCTGTAGAAATATATTATCATGTTATATATGCCTATATTATTATCATATGATGTTTACACCTGTTATTACACCTGTTATTACACCTGTTATACCATATGTTACTGTTATTTAATGTTATTCTGTTATTTATATTAGTTATCACCATTGCAAGTTCCGTGTAGACTAGAATCACTATGGGTTGAAATGATACATACCCGAACGGACTTTAGAATAGGGAAAAATCGTTATGGGCTGAAATGATAGGCCTGAATGGTTTTTATTTAATTTATCTTAACTTGGGATTGCGGGTTTGAAATGATAGAACCCGGATTTTTCTTTTTAAACTACGGATTGAAATGATACATATCCGTATCACTTGACCTAGGCTAGAAAACTATATACAGGCCCGTGGTTATTTTATAAGGTGTTTTGGATATTTTTAAGTATTTTAAAAATATAAATTTATGAAATTTGATTTAAACATATTTTGAAATATTTTGAATTAAAGAAATTATGATTTTTCTATGTGTTAAAAATGTAATAAACGAATGGTTTAACTGGATTTTTTGAAATATAACTCAAGTTTGGAAATTTGGAATTTTGGTTAAAAATGATATTTAAGTTATATAAATAAAATGGAAATTTAATTATATTTGGAAAATGGTAATTATGATAATTTGATTTAATTTGAATTTAAATGATTTATTAAAGTATTATTGATTTTTCTATGAATTTAAGTGGTTAAATAAATGAATGTTTAAAAGTGATCTTTTAAAATATAACTTGACTTGGAAATGTGAAATTTAGTTTTAATTAAAGGTTTAAGTTAATTAAATAAAATTTGAAATTTAGTTAAATTTGTGAAAAGGTAATTAAACTCTGAATTTGATTTGATAGCATTTTTGAAATGTATGTAAAAGATATTACAGCATTTTGCAAATGTTGTAGTTGTTTAAATGAACTAAATAAGTTAATTTGAAATAAAGGCTATTATAGCACTTTGTAAGTGCTGTAGTGGTTAAACTTAACATTTAAGTTTATTTTAAATTTAATGGAAATATATTACAGCATTTAAGTGCTGTCGTTTTGTTAAATGAACTATTTTAAACTATAACTTTACGTAGCATTTTTGTAAGTGCTACGGAAACTGTATTTTTGTTGTTTTAATAAATTTTAATGAAAAATAATCTTTGGAAAATGATATAATTTTGGAAATTAAATGTTAAATTTCTAAAGATAATGAAGAGACATTTAAATGGTTTTAAATGGAAGAATTTGATTTTAATGTGAGTTTAAAATGGTATTTAAATTTAATAAAATGAATGGATTCAAATGGTATTTAAATGAAATATAAATGAATGATGCTTTGAATAATATTTTGATATTTTGAAATGTATATAAATGATTTTGAATTTATGAAATGTGGGATATTTAAGCTTTGAAATATACTAAAGATTGAATATTGTATTTTGTGAATTAAACCTATATTTGAAATTATAAGATTTGAAATGGTTTGTTAGTAAACTGAATTTGAGTTGAAAATGATGGTTTGAATTAAATTTAAATAAAAATTTGGAATTTGGGTTTAATTTAATAAATTTGTAAATATGTAGAATTAAAAGATGATTTCAAATATATGTTTTCGAAATGTTGTGATTTTCAAAGTATAATGATTTCAAATGTTTTAGTTTCAAAAGAATTATAACTTTGAAAGTATAGACTATTTGAAAGGTGAATATATGTTTGAAATGGAAATGATGTTGTTTTGAAATGAACATAGTTTTGAAATAAAAATGATTTTGATTTCGAAGTATAACTATCAAAGATATGATATTTTGATATATTAAAATGATTTGAAATGAAGTTTGTAAAGATATGATATTTTGATATATTAAAATGATTTGAAATGAAGTTGAAAAGATATGATATTTTGGTATATTGA
This sequence comes from Allium fistulosum, assembly GCA_030737815.1. Classification (NCBI taxonomy): domain Eukaryota; kingdom Viridiplantae; phylum Streptophyta; class Magnoliopsida; order Asparagales; family Amaryllidaceae; genus Allium; species Allium fistulosum. The sequence continues at coordinate 745,330,257 of CM060902.1, forward strand.
AATGATTTGAAAAGAAGTTTGAAAGGATACGATATTTTGGAATATTGAAATGATTTGGAAATGATAAATCTTTATTTTGATAAAGACATGATTTTGAAATGATATTTTATTTTGAAGTAAAGTATTGTTTTTAAAAGTTATAACCACGGGTTATAATAACGATTGGTTGGCAAGGAGACCAGAATCGGATATGGACATACTCTCTGTCGATACCGAAAACCACTTTGACAACCGTGTACGCGGTGGAGATTCCAGAATGAAGTAGGATGGTGGCGACGTTCTTAAGGTATGTTACGTGGACCCAACTCCTGTGACGACCCGGCTTTTTCTCCACAAAAAGTCGTATCATCTTGAAGAAAGAAAGAGATAGAAAAGAGAAAAGATAGAGAAGAAAGAAAGAAACACATCAGAATCTAAACAGCGGAACGAATAAATTATATTAATCAAATAAGATATTACACTGTATCATATACATCAGAGATACACAGCTTATACAACACATACTAGACAGTTATAAACATCTGTCTAGTCATTACAACCCAAATACAACTCAACAAATGACTCATACAGACTAACACAGCGGAACACTATATCTACGAACGCTGAAGCCTCCTGCTCCATTGCTCCTCCAAAGATTCGTCAAAGCAAACCTGAACCCCTTGGCTACTCGTAAAAATTTGAGTACCCAAGGTTTAATAAAACAGAAAATAAACACTTGGGTCAGACATGGGTCTGGTGTGAGTAAACGGTTTAAATTGCTTAACTTCAAAACCTTTTGAAAACAAAGGTATCACGTAAGACTCCCCACAATTAAACATGGGTAAGTTTTTACCTTACGCTAACCAAAACATTTGATAGGAAATCCAGTTATATTATAATAGGGTCTAGGGTTTTCAAGTAAAATACAGAAATAGCTGGAATGCTTACATCTCACGTTCCAACATAGTTGGGCACAACTAATACGTACGGCACTTATTGGATTGTGGATTCCATACAATGGCAGAGCTACCGGGGTACCGCTCATCACAGTACGGGGCCTAGATCACCGTACCGAGGATCACTCCCAATCCCCTGCAACACAAGGCCGGAACATCCCTTACTGGATAATTCCCGCATAAGAAACCCCGTGGTTGCGGCCAAACAACCACCCACACAGCCGAAATAAAAAGGGACTCTAGACAGGGGAATCTTATACTACTTGGGCGCTACCCACTAACCTTGCTGCACCTCCCCTGTTTTAGCCATTCCCGGTTTGATGAGGCTTGAGGCTACGATTACCTTTAATCAGAACACATTACTTAGAATGCTCATCGTCCACCTGACGATGTGCTGAAAGCATTCAATCCATACAAGTTCGTTCCGGGTTCGAACGAAACCGAAGGCATTATCTCGTTACACTCATTTTGGAATCACCCTCAGAGTTAACGACAATAACCCTTGCACTCTGAATCTTCATCTTCACTTGAGATTCACGACCTATCGTTAATTTGGATCGATGTGGTATTCGGGTCTCCAGACCTGGAATACCGGTATACGGAAACCCGATCCCGGTCTCATCGAAATCCAAAACGTATCTTTTAAGGCCAAGTTGTTTAAAGGTTTAAACAATTCAATTCGATTTAATACTTGAATTCACACAGCATTTAACAGATAAATATCACACATTTATCACAGATATATCCAATATCATATCACAGAACATCACAACATATCATCCAATAGATATCATCCAATATTAACAATCAGCTATAAGCAACAATTATTAACCCTATATTATAATTAATTTAATTATCTTAAATTAAATTAATTACTTTAAGAATTAATTATCTAACCTTGCTTAATCAATCATTAATTAATTACAAACCTTTAATTAATTAATTACTCATTAAATATTAATCATCCTTGATTAATTATTCATAAATTACATAAAGTAATTATTCTTTAATTAATTTTACAAATTAATTATTCTTAATCATTAATACTAATTCACCTTTAATTACTTTTATTAATTACATTAATTAATAATCCTTAATTAATTATTTCCATTAATTAATTAACTAAAATTAATTACATTAATCCTTAATTACTTCAATTAATTAAACTTAAATTAATCACTTCTATTAATCCATCTTGATTATCATAAACAGTAATTATTATCCTGTAATTACTTACCTTAATTAATTAACTCCTTAGTTAATTATATTAATCTTTTAATTAATTACACCAAATAATTAATCCTTAATTACTTTTACAAAGTAATTATACTTCAATTACTTACCATTAAGTAATTTCCCTTATATCAATTACATCCTGTAATTATTACTAAGTAATTACACATATCAATCTTATTAAGTATTCATACTTAATCCTTATCAAGTGATTATCTTTAATTAATCTACAAATTAATTAACTTAAATCAATCACATTCATTTCATTAATTACAATTGAGTAATCCATCCCTTAATTACCTTTAAACATTTTAATTAATTAAAGATTAATTATTCCTTTAATTATTAATTAATAAATCTTAATTATCAATTAATAAAACTTAATAACAGTTTAATTAATCCTTAATTACTATTTGATTAATCCTTATTTAATCTTTAATTACAAATTAATCACCCCTTAATTAATAATTAATAAAACCTAATTATTAATTAATAAACTTAATTACAAATTAAGTACTTCTTAATTACCAATTAACTAACCTCTAATTACAAATTAATTAATCTTTAATTACTAAATTAATAAATCTCTAATCATTAATTAATCAGTTTCTAATCACTTAATTAATTAATCCTTAATTATTAATTAATAAACCTTTATTAATTTATCAATTCTTAATTACCCATTTATTAATCTCTGATTACTTAATTAATGCTTAATTACAACTTAATTAATTAATCGCTAATTACAACTTAATTTCTTAATTAATTAATCACTTAACCTTGCTTAACCCATCTTTAATTAAAACTTAAAATAAATTCTTAACTTAAATTAACATTTAATAAATCTCTTATTACTCAAAATGGTTTTAAAGATAATTAAATTTAGTCTTAACTTGGTTAAACTTAAACTTGATAACCTATGATTTATAACCCGAGGTAAACCCAAAGTTTACTCGAGCATATACCCGAGTAACTCACGATACCCACTCAACTTCGAGACAAACACCAGAATCTTCGAGTACGCCCCGATAATCACCTTTCTTCCCCAAAAATAAACAACGCTGCCAAAACCAAACGTGTACACGTGCACGTGCACATCCCCTCCGGCCACCAGAGATCGTCGCTTCGACCTTCAACACGTCGCCTAACATCTCCTCAGATGAACTGACCACCCAGATCATCCAATACAACCGGAAATCGAAATCGAACGAAAACGAGTAACTGGAACCAAACCTTCGCCAGAAATCGCCTCGAACCCAACGTCCCCGATCACCAGAGTCTCCGCGACCCCAACCACAGCTTCCCCGATCAACCACGCTCCTATTCCCCCACCACCGGTCAATTCTAATGCGTTGACGATGTAGCAGTAACCATCTTTTCGACCTCGTCCAAAAACTGACATTAAACCCTAAAATCATGTCGTTCATCCACTCTGATGATCTAGAAATGCTTCTAGCATTTTTCCCCTAATACCCGACCCACCAGAAAACTTCGACTTAAATCACGAGGCCAACAATGTCGCCGATCATCAGATTTTCCCCAAAACGTGATTTCTGTTCATCCCATAAATTCTCTTTCATTTCTAAGTTAAAAATTTTGATTTAACTTTTAAAAAATCACGGTTTCTAATGGAGATTACAACTATATAGGTGAATACAAGAATTATTATACTTGAGTTTTTACCTGATTATAAATTTTTACTGTCTTTTCTTTATTTCCAGAAGAATACAAGTTTATTTTTCTTGAAAATAATTTTTAACCATAGCTTATGACTAAACAAACTAAATTTGTTTAAATTCCTAAGCCTATCAGAGATTAGAGTGAGAGGAATTGGAATTTTAATCTAAGTTTTAAACTCTAAAACTAAGAACAGGGATGATCACTTATGTCCAGACTACTCACAGTGTCTTCATTCATATAAACATGTATTTAAGATTTGAAACAATCATGCATACACATTTTCAAACAATCATACTTCAAGATCAACCACAATATCAAAAACACATAAGTAGATAAGTGAGTTTGCTCACATTAAATAACAGAGAAGTATGTATTTATACATACTGATTTAGTACATGCATTTTATTTATTCAAGCATGCATTCACAGATAAATCATATACCAACCATATTACTATAACATTCATCACAACATTAAGTTTATTCTCAGATTTTGAAACTGTTTTAAAAATAAAGGTTTACTCACCTTTTAACCAAAATGCAGAGACCTTGAAACTGGATGGAACTTCAAAACTTGAATTCGCAATAGAAAGTATTTAGACCTTTTTGAAACTGGAAAGTTGGAAGCTTTAAGATGTTGATTAATGCAGGTTGAAGCTTTATTGCTGCTGAATGCTTTGAAAATCCAGTTTGCATTTGAAACTTGCATACTTTGTTTTCAGGCTTGAAGAATGCAGGCTCTCATTTGAAAAATGGTTTGCAAATCTTGATTTTGATTTAAGATGAGGAGATGAATTACAGGGAGTTGTTTACTTTGCTGGAATTCTGGTTAGAGGAAAGTTGTACGGATTTGTTCTCTTGAGTTTAGAAAATGAGGAGATAGCAAAAGAAAATGGAAAGGAAGATAGGAGTTTATATAGTGTAAATTTAGGATTTATTAAAATTAAAGAAAATGAAAATAAAAAGATGACACTTGCCCCTTATCTTATCTAATTTCTTAACACATGTTACTTAGGAGGATTTATAAGCTAACACCTATAACTTTACATGCATAATTAAATTAATATTCTTTTAAATGGATTTAAAAGCTTTTATTATTAAATTTTCCTAATTAATAAATACATATCCTAACTTATAAATGCTTTTCTTAATTTATAAAAATAAAACTTTTTAAAAGAAAATAAAATAAAAACCAATTAGATTTTAACTAAATCATATATAGTATATTTAATCCATTTTAAATGCTAATATAAAACTTTTATATTTATCTACTATCAACTAAATACTTTATAAATTCATATAAATAAATTCCTTTAAGGAAAATGATATAAAAGAAATCTTATTTTTAAATAAAAACTTTATTCATATATTTTAAGAATATAACTATATTTAAAATTAACTCTTTATTAAATTGTTTGAAAATAACAATTTTACCAATTAATTTAAAAGATTATCACATTTTAAATTTCCCGAAATCCCGGGATATCACATTCCTTCCCCCTTAAAAGAATTTCGTCCTCGAAATTTAAAACAAAAGATAATCTAAAGTTTTTATTTTATTTTAACCAATTTTAAAACAATTCAAGCCTACTTATCAACCATACACTATCAACAAACAACTATTCATCCAAACAAACAATTTTATCCTAAACAAACAATTTTATCCAAACAACTATACTAGCTACTCGGACACAGATCCGGATAAGTTTCCTAAAATTTCCTTGAGTTTTCCCCAAGTATATATATATACCGGGATACTTGCTCAACAGAATTCAAACAACCAATTCTACTGAGCTACAGAGCTCCTACACAACTAGATCTATAAAACTAAACAGAATATCAGACTACAGATAAGTCTAACTCAACTACCAATTCCTTTAGAACTGTTGGTTCCAAAACCAATGATGGATCCTACACGTACTTCCTCAAAGATACGCGATATACTCCGAATTCCAGTTATCCAAACTGACAATTCAACCAAGTAGACCAAACTCTTATCCAAATCAGAACACAGAAAAGATCCAAAACACCTCGGAGATGACTTCTAGACTTACCCAATCTTATAGCTTCCTTTTACTAGAGAAAACTTCAACAACAACGAAATCTCAAACTTCGAATTCCAAATTCCTCCGTCTCTAATCCACAGAACTCTTCTGACGATCCTGGGCTGCCTACATCCTTCTTGATCAGCTCATCCTTTGCCGATGCTTCTCGAAACAAACAGGACCAAAAACAATCCAACAAATGATCTCCTCAAGATTAACTAGAATCAAGAAACACAAACTCTACTCCTCAATATCAGAAGATTACATCTTACTTCTCCTATCTGGAAAAGACAAAACAGATGCACTAACCAATCTGGACTTAAATCTAGAAATATTTCCTGTAGAAATTTTCTAATCCCAAAACACTGCAACATCCGGTTTCTTCCATTCTAGAACAGCTGCCACCTTGCTTCCGCTGCACAACTCTGATCTGGAGAAGATAAGAATGCTGTCGATGAACTCGAGCACAAACACATCCTGAAAATATGGTTCAACCGATCCATAAAAAGAAAACTCAGCAGTTCCATAAAATACTGAGCTGTTTCACCCAATCCTTTCTCTAGGAGACATCCTTCCACTAAGTTGAACCACCGGTACCACTTCTGGAACCAAGTCGATACGGAAACTCAATCTCAAATGTAGACAAATTTCTGACTTCCCTAAAGACATCCAGAAAATTTCTGATAACTCAAGAGAATACTCAACTATCGCAAGTCACTTTTGCGATCCACTCAACCCAAATCCAAAGAAACTGCTCTCTCTTTATCAAAGAGAACAACTTATGCTTATCTAGACAATCCATCGAAGAAATGGATCCACTCTACTGCTTCTGAACTCCACTCTAGAAAACTGCTTAGCCAGAAAACTTCCTGCCGGCACACGAAACACTCCGAGCTGCACTGCTGACCCAGATGCCAAAGACTTCTTGAGAAACTCGAACTCCAAACCAAACAGAAACACCATGCTGAACTCAGCCCCAACACCGAAGCAGTCATACTTCCTTAAACTTGCTCCAAAAGAAAACATCTTCAGACACATCCAGTCACTGCATCTCATCACGCAACTACTTCTTCCTGAGATTGTCAAGATACCATCACTCGCTTCTGCGCATTCGACAGATTCAAATTCTACTCAAAGATGGACTCTGAACCTTCATAGGTTTCCTTCAGAGATCAGAAAAATCCTCACACCATATCAAAGCTTACTCGAGACGGTATTAGGTCTACAGTCTCGATAGATACATTTCCAACCTCAACATTCAAACTCCAACCATTGGTAGTCGTGTTTCACACACCACCACCCTATCTACCTTTATATCTTATATTGGAAAACCCGAACAGGTAACCCAACAAATAGGTAGAATAAAAATATATATATAGTTAAAAATTTACAAATACGCTCTCTCAAGAAAGAATTCACTCCAAAGCCTAGGTATTCACTCAACCTAGCGCTCTGATACCAACTGTGACGACCCGGCTTTTTCTCCACAAAAAGTCGTATCATCTTGAAGAAAGAAAGAGATAGAAAAGAGAAAAGATAGAGAAGAAAGAAAGAAACACATCAGAATCTAAACAGCGGAACGAATAAATTATATTAATCAAATAAGATATTACACTGTATCATATACATCAGAGATACACAGCTTATACAACACATACTAGACAGTTATAAACATCTGTCTAGTCATTACAACCCAAATACAACTCAACAAATGACTCATACAGACTAACACAGCGGAACACTATATCTACGAACGCTGAAGCCTCCTGCTCCATTGCTCCTCCAAAGATTCGTCAAAGCAAACCTGAATCCCTTGGCTACTCGTAAAAATTTGAGTACCCAAGGTTTAATAAAACAGAAAATAAACACTTGGGTCAGACATGGGTCTGGTGTGAGTAAACGGTTTAAATTGCTTAACTTCAAAACCTTTTGAAAACAAAGGTATCACGTAAGACTCCCCACAATTAAACATGGGTAAGTTTTTACCTTACGCTAACCAAAACATTTGATAGGAAATCCAGTTATATTATAATAGGGTCTAGGGTTTTCAAGTAAAATACAGAAATAGCTGGAATGCTTACATCTCACGTTCCAACATAGTTGGGCACAACTAATACGTACGGCACTTATTGGATTGTGGATTCCATACAATGGCAGAGCTACCGGGGTACCGCTCATCACAGTACGGGGCCTAGATCACCGTACCGAGGATCACTCCCAATCCCCTGCAACACAAGGCCGGAACATCCCTTACTGGATAATTCCCGCATAAGAAACCCCGTGGTTGCGGCCAAACAACCACCCACACAGCCGAAATAAAAAGGGACTCTAGACAGGGGAATCTTATACTACTTGGGCGCTACCCACTAACCTTGCTGCACCTCCCCTGTTTTAGCCATTCCCGGTTTGATGAGGCTTGAGGCTACGATTACCTTTAATCAGAACACATTACTTAGAATGCTCATCGTCCACCTGACGATGTGCTGAAAGCATTCAATCCATACAAGTTCGTTCCGGGTTCGAACGAAACCGAAGGCATTATCTCGTTACACTCATTTTGGAATCACCCTCAGAGTTAACGACAATAACCCTTGCACTCTGAATCTTCATCTTCACTTGAGATTCACGACCTATCGTTAATTTGGATCGATGTGGTATTCGGGTCTCCAGACCTGGAATACCGGTATACGGAAACCCGATCCCGGTCTCATCGAAATCCAAAACGTATCTTTTAAGGCCAAGTTGTTTAAAGGTTTAAACAATTCAATTCGATTTAATACTTGAATTCACACAGCATTTAACAGATAAATATCACACATTTATCACAGATATATCCAATATCATATCACAGAACATCACAACATATCATCCAATAGATATCATCCAATATTAACAATCAGCTATAAGCAACAATTATTAACCCTATATTATAATTAATTTAATTATCTTAAATTAAATTAATTACTTTAAGAATTAATTATCTAACCTTGCTTAATCAATCATTAATTAATTACAAACCTTTAATTAATTAATTACTCATTAAATATTAACCATCCTTGATTAATTATTCATAAATTACATAAAGTAATTATTCTTTAATTAATTTTACAAATTAATTATTCTTAATCATTAATACTAATTCACCTTTAATTACTTTTATTAATTACATTAATTAATAATCCTTAATTAATTATTTCCATTAATTAATTAACTAAAATTAATTACATTAATCCTTAATTACTTCAATTAATTAAACTTAAATTAATCACTTCTATTAATCCATCTTGATTATCATAAACAGTAATTATTATCCTGTAATTACTTACCTTAATTAATTAACTCCTTAGTTAATTATATTAATCTTTTAATTAATTACACCAAATAATTAATCCTTAATTACTTTTACAAAGTAATTATACTTCAATTACTTACCATTAAGTAATTTCCCTTATATCAATTACATCCTGTAATTATTACTAAGTAATTACACATATCAATCTTATTAAGTATTCATACTTAATCCTTATCAAGTGATTATCTTTAATTAATCTACAAATTAATTAACTTAAATCAATCACATTCATTTCATTAATTACAATTGAGTAATCCATCCCTTAATTACCTTTAAACATTTTAATTAATTAAAGATTAATTATTCCTTTAATTATTAATTAATAAATCTTAATTATCAATTAATAAAACTTAATAACAGTTTAATTAATCCTTAATTACTATTTGATTAATCCTTATTTAATCTTTAATTACAAATTAATCACCCCTTAATTAATAATTAATAAAACCTAATTATTAATTAATAAACTTAATTACAAATTAAGTACTTCTTAATTACCAATTAACTAACCTCTAATTACAAATTAATTAATCTTTAATTACTAAATTAATAAATCTCTAATCATTAATTAATCAGTTTCTAATCACTTAATTAATTAATCCTTAATTATTAATTAATAAACCTTTATTAATTTATCAATTCTTAATTACCCATTTATTAATCTCTGATTACTTAATTAATGCTTAATTACAACTTAATTAATTAATCGCTAATTACAACTTAATTTCTTAATTAATTAATCACTTAACCTTGCTTAACCCATCTTTAATTAAAACTTAAAATAAATTCTTAACTTAAATTAACATTTAATAAATCTCTTATTACTCAAAATGGTTTTAAAGATAATTAAATTTAGTCTTAACTTGGTTAAACTTAAACTTGATAACCTATGATTTATAACCCGAGGTAAACCCAAAGTTTACTCGAGCATATACCCGAGTAACTCACGATACCCACTCAACTTCGAGACAAACACCAGAATCTTCGAGTACGCCCCGATAATCACCTTTCTTCCCCAAAAATAAACAACGCTGCCAAAACCAAACGTGTACACGTGCACGTGCACATCCCCTCCGGCCACCAGAGATCGTCGCTTCGACCTTCAACACGTCGCCTAACATCTCCTCAGATGAACTGACCACCCAGATCATCCAATACAACCGGAAATCGAAATCGAACGAAAACGAGTAACTGGAACCAAACCTTCGCCAGAAATCGCCTCGAACCCAACGTCCCCGATCACCAGAGTCTCCGCGACCCCAACCACAGCTTCCCCGATCAACCACGCTCCTATTCCCCCACCACCGGTCAATTCTAATGCGTTGACGATGTAGCAGTAACCATCTTTTCGACCTCGTCCAAAAACTGACATTAAACCCTAAAATCATGTCGTTCATCCACTCTGATGATCTAGAAATGCTTCTAGCATTTTTCCCCTAATACCCGACCCACCAGAAAACTTCGACTTAAATCACGAGGCCAACAATGTCGCCGATCATCAGATTTTCCCCAAAACGTGATTTCTGTTCATCCCATAAATTCTCTTTCATTTCTAAGTTAAAAATTTTGATTTAACTTTTAAAAAATCACGGTTTCTAATGGAGATTACAACTATATAGGTGAATACAAGAATTATTATACTTGAGTTTTTACCTGATTATAAATTTTTACTGTCTTTTCTTTATTTCCAGAAGAATACAAGTTTATTTTTCTTGAAAATAATTTTTAACCATAGCTTATGACTAAACAAACTAAATTTGTTTAAATTCCTAAGCCTATCAGAGATTAGAGTGAGAGGAATTGGAATTTTAATCTAAGTTTTAAACTCTAAAACTAAGAACAGGGATGATCACTTATGTCCAGACTACTCACAGTGTCTTCATTCATATAAACATGTATTTAAGATTTGAAACAATCATGCATACACATTTTCAAACAATCATACTTCAAGATCAACCACAATATCAAAAACACATAAGTAGATAAGTGAGTTTGCTCACATTAAATAACAGAGAAGTATGTATTTATACATACTGATTTAGTACATGCATTTTATTTATTCAAGCATGCATTCACAGATAAATCATATACCAACCATATTACTATAACATTCATCACAACATTAAGTTTATTCTCAGATTTTGAAACTGTTTTAAAAATAAAGGTTTACTCACCTTTTAACCAAAATGCAGAGACCTTGAAACTGGATGGAACTTCAAAACTTGAATTCGCAATAGAAAGTATTTAGACCTTTTTGAAACTGGAAAGTTGGAAGCTTTAAGATGTTGATTAATGCAGGTTGAAGCTTTATTGCTGCTGAATGCTTTGAAAATCCAGTTTGCATTTGAAACTTGCATACTTTGTTTTCAGGCTTGAAGAATGCAGGCTCTCATTTGAAAAATGGTTTGCAAATCTTGATTTTGATTTAAGATGAGGAGATGAATTACAGGGAGTTGTTTACTTTGCTGGAATTCTGGTTAGAGGAAAGTTGTACGGATTTGTTCTCTTGAGTTTAGAAAATGAGGAGATAGCAAAAGAAAATGGAAAGGAAGATAGGAGTTTATATAGTGTAAATTTAGGATTTATTAAAATTAAAGAAAATGAAAATAAAAAGATGACACTTGCCCCTTATCTTATCTAATTTCTTAACACATGTTACTTAGGAGGATTTATAAGCTAACACCTATAACTTTACATGCATAATTAAATTAATATTCTTTTAAATGGATTTAAAAGCTTTTATTATTAAATTTTCCTAATTAATAAATACATATCCTAACTTATAAATGCTTTTCTTAATTTATAAAAATAAAACTTTTTAAAAGAAAATAAAATAAAAACCAATTAGATTTTAACTAAATCATATATAGTATATTTAATCCATTTTAAATGCTAATATAAAACTTTTATATTTATCTACTATCAACTAAATACTTTATAAATTCATATAAATAAATTCCTTTAAGGAAAATGATATAAAAGAAATCTTATTTTTAAATAAAAACTTTATTCATATATTTTAAGAATATAACTATATTTAAAATTAACTCTTTATTAAATTGTTTGAAAATAACAATTTTACCAATTAATTTAAAAGATTATCACATTTTAAATTTCCCGAAATCCCGGGATATCACAACTCCCGTGAGTTGGCATAAGGTGGCTAAAATAAGAGCGATCTCGGACCAGTGAGGTAGCACCTCTTCTCGGACACATTTCTTCGATATTATACTCTTACTTGTGATTGATTAGATGGCCATCCTCCGATTTGGGAGTGTTGTTCGAGGTGGAACGGTAGTGGCTGCTATGCGTATCCATCAGTCCGTGTGCGTAATTGGTATATCTACCCTGGCATTGCCTAGTTGTGCTGTGTCACCTACCATATCGAGCTTTACTACGATTATGATTTTAAGATCCGACTGCGTTAAGGTTCTCCATCCCCTTAACGCTATTTTCTATATGATTATACTTTACTTATTTAGACACTATTATAATATCGAATATTACTACATAGTAGATAGTTTAACGGATCCTTAGACGATGGGCGGTCCCAAGCATCTTCTAAGTTACTTGTACCTTTATTACAGTTCACTTGAGTTGGTTTACATTATATAAGTATATATTGTCCTGAATCGAGTGTTTTGTGTTTTGCTTTACGCTCGGGTCAGCCTGAGTTATTCACAGATTTGGATTTCCACTCTCTTGGAGATTTGAATCGCTGGAGATTATCTGCTTGTCATGTCCTCTCTATTTCAATTCCGTTGTTCTACTCAGCTTGTACTTGGTTATTTTATTGAGACTTTTGTTGTACTCTATTTCTTCTGTTGTATCTTATGTAACTCTGACATATTTAGATAGTAGCTTCATGAACTACTATTTCTTTTACTTCCGCTGCATTATTTTACTCTGTGTCTGTGATCTGTGATTATATTTATTTACTGTATATTTTGAGATTTGCAAAATTTTAATTACAACGCGGTATTTTGAGCAATTCAACTCCAGCATGAGTGTCTACCTATACACTTATAATGGATGCGAATGGTTGAAAATATCGGGTCGTTACACTAATATCACCATGTTTGGTCATCGAGGATTGATAACTATAGATGATTGCATCATCCATATCTGTTAGTTTAGGCCTCCAAATAGAGGGATGTTACAACTGCCCAACAGTCTCAACGGATACACTGATATCTAGTCTCGATGCATCATTACAAGGAACATTTAAAATGGTATTTTTAATTTATTATGATAAATTACTCACGGCTACAACACTTTGTAACTACTATCACAAAACATACCATCTATGGATTTTCTTAATTAGATTAATTAATTATTTAATATAACCATATTATATTAAGTACATAATAGAAGGAAAACACCTTCATTAACATCTGTGGAATTTGTTTTACTGTTTAATTTTTTTTCCATATTCTTGTGTTTCTGTGTATCATTGTATCTAATATCGTTGTGTTTGGTCGTTGAGGATTAATAACTATGGATGACTACAACATCTGTAGCCATTAGTTTTGAGCGTCCAAATAGAGGGATGTTGCAAGTTGGTACAAAGCCATATTTATGAAACTTTAAAAGAAACTTAAACCTAAAATATTTTCCAAACATAATCTATTAAATTAGATAATAAGATTGGGGTTTGGGTTAACGCTATAGTAATGTACTTGTATTATCTATATATAGTTATATATATATCCCTCGCTCTGTTAGGCCGTTCTCCTAAATCTTACTAAGGCCCATTTGCAGTTTACGAGAAAGGAGATATGGAAGTAGGAAACGAAAGAGGAAATCTCGATGGAGGAAGCACCATAACTATTGGAAATGCTTGACCCACTACCAGTAGAAACCCGTATCGACCGGCTAATGCCAGTAACCAAAATGTACAAGCCAATGTGAGCGCTAGAAATCCACGGTAGGTATAAGGGCGATGTATCAGTTCTTAGCTGGTTTGATGCAAGCTAGAGCTGCTGTTGGAGTTGTTGGAAATGAGGAGGAGCTAATCTGGTGGCTCTAGTTGGAAATATTTCTTTGCTGAGTAGAGATTACACCGGTATAGGTGGGAAACTATTCTTGGAAACGAAGAGTGTCATAGAAGTTCAGAATTGGCTATTAGACTGTGAGTGTATATTTAATGATTTTGGTTTAAATGATGGACAAAAGAGGAGGTTGGCCTCTAGACAGTTGTAGGGGTCAGCACTGCAATGGTACAATAGTGTCACTGCCGGAGTTTCGGAAGAGTAGCTAACTTGGAATGATTTTAAGACGAGATTTGAGCAGAAGTCTATATCTGAGTTCGCTAAGTCTGAGCTAATGAGGAAATTTACGGATTTAGTACAAAGAGAGATGTCGGTAGTGGAGTATGCTACTATGTTTGAAAAGCTGTCTAGATATGGATATGCTATTATAGATACAGACATCAAGAGGAATGAGAAGTTCATTCGAGGACTGAGGCCCGAGCTTGCTAGGATGACCTTGACCCATGTCCGTGATCCTTGTAATTTAGTGGCGGAGATGGCCATTCGGCATAAGGAATTGCTTGCTGATTTAGTTAAAGAGAAGTCAGTAGAATCCCATGGTTCTCAAGGGAAGAAGAGGAAGTTCTTTAAAAAGAAGGGAACCTAGAAGGGAGATACTACCAAGAAGTCAAAGACATAGGTAGTTTGCTATAAGTGTAACAAGAAGGGTCACTTTGCTAATGAATGCTAGTTAGGAAATGGGAAGAAAGATGTAGTTAAGAAGAATGTGAAATGCTTCAACTTTGATCAAGTGAAGCATTACAAGAAAGTGTCCAAAGCTAGTTAGGGAGGACAAGGGAAAAGTTTTTGCTATAGGACTAGCTAGGCCTACTACAATAGATAAGGGAAAGATTGTGATGGAAGGTACGCTTTTGATTGAGAGCATTTCGGTTAGAGTATTTTTTGATATCGGTGCATCACATTCATTTATATCTCAGTGTTTGGTTGGTAGATTATGTCTAGAACCCACCTACCTTGTTACTTACTTAAAGGGTTGCGAATCTAATAGGAGGGTATGCAACTCTATGATTAAGATGTGACCAGTTAGAACTTGACCTGTTAGGTTATAAGTTTGCATGCAGTTTGTATGTTATCGATTTCGTAGATTTCGAGATCATTTTAGATGTGGATTGGTTGGGTAGGTATGAGGCTAGAATATTTTACTAGGATAGAGAATTATCACTAAGACACCATGATAGTCTTAACTGAGTGATATTCTTAGTAGAGAATACTAAACAAAGTGTTAGTGTCATGCTTAATGCTATGGAGGTAGGAAATGAGTTAATTCCAGTTCAGGTAGCAAGAAAATTTGCGATTGTTTTTGAGTCAGTCACTAGACTACCCCTGAAAAGAGCTGTTGAGTTTAGAATAGATCTTAGCCAGGAGCTGAACCTATAAGTAGACAACCTTGTAGGATGACACCAACTGAGATGAAGGAATTGAAGGTGCAGCTAGTGGATCTAGAAGGAAAGAATTTTATTAGACCAAGTAGTTCGCCTTAGGGAGTGGCCGTGGTGTTCGTGAAGAAACCAGATGGGTCATTAAGGATATGTATTGGCTATCGTAAGTTAAATGAAAGGACAATTAAGAATAAGTATCATTTGCCAAGAATAGATGATCTGTTTGATCAGTTTAGTGAAGCCAGAGTGTTTTCCCAATTGGATTTGGCGACCGGTTTCCATTAGTTAAGAGTGTCGGAGTATAGTATTCCTTTGACCACATTTCGAACTAGATATGGTTCATATGAGTGGTTGGTAGTGCCATTTGGATTGATGAATGCACCTGCTTTCTTTGTAGATTTGATGTACCGAGTTTTCTGAGCGTACTTGGATAGGTTTGTACTAGTATTTATAGATGACATTCTAGTATACTCCAAGGATGAGAGAGAGCATGAAGTTCATCTTAGAGTGGTGCCTGAGACGCTAAGGCAGAATCAACTAAAGGCAAAGTTTACCAGTGTCATTTCTGAAAGAAAGAGATAAAGTTTCTAGGTCACATGGTTTGAAAGAATGCACTGTCAATCGATTCAAATAAGATCGAAACTGTGAAAAATTGGAAGAGACTAGAGACGGTGACTAAGATCAGGAGTTTTTATGGACTTGCTAACTAATATCGGAGGTTCATTAAGGATTTCTCAAGGATAGGAGCACCATTAACCAAGCTAACCAGGAAGGAAGTGAGATTTGTTTGATCCGACAAATGTGAGGAGGCATTCCTTAAGTTAAAGCATTTGTTGAATAATGCACCCATGTTAGTAGTTCTAGACAAAAATCAAGGATTGGTGGTGTATACTGATGCATGTGGAACTGGATTAGGAGTGGTATTGATGTAGAGTGGTAAAGTCATTGCCTACGCATATAGGCAGCTTAGACCGCATGAAGTTAGATATCCCACTCATAATTTTGAGTTGGCAGCTGTGATCTTCGCATTGAAGATTTGGAGACAATATCTCTTAGGAGAGAGATTTGAGTTATATACCGATCATAAGTCTTTATGGTATTTATTCTTTCAGATGGAGTTGAATATGAGACAACAGAGGTGACCAAAGTTTTTGGCTGCTTATGATTTTGGTATAGAGTATACACCAGGGAAAGGTAATAAAGTGGCTGATGCCCTTAGCAGAAAACATTATAATGTGGTGTTAGCTATGTTAGCGGAGTGGAAAGATTTAGAAGCTTTAGTCTATTGTGATATGTGCAGTTAAGATCGACTACTGTTCTAGTCAGAATACTGCGAGGTTGTATTATTTTGATGCTTGACTAGTATTGATTGAGAAAATTGCTTCTAAGCAGAAGGAGGAATGAGTATTAGCTGAGAGGATCAGAAGACTTGATGTTGGAACAGAGATCAATGATTTAAAGGATTTTAGCCTTGACCGGAGAGGTGGCTAAGAAAGAATGGACGGTTGTGTGTTCCAAATGTAATAAACTTAAGGAAAGAAGTTCTTAGGGGAATGTCATCGATCCAAGTTTACAATTCATCTTGGATGAACCAAGATGTATAGGATATGAATAGGAGCTTCTATTGCGAAGGCATGAAGAGGGATGTTGGCTTGTGGATTAGACAATGTGCAAACTGTCAATAAGTGAAAGCTGAACATCAGAAACCGAGTGGGTTACTACAGTCTTTAAAGGTTCCAATTTGAAAATGGGATTCGATATACATGGATTTTATAGTCAGGTTGCCAAGGTCAAATAAAGGTAATGAAAGTATATGGGTTATAGTGGATGATTGACCAAGAGTGCCCATTTCATTCCATCTAAGTCAATTAGAATGTCACCAATTTTAGCTAAGTTGTTCCTAAAAAACATAGTTAGACTGCATGGAGTTCCTAGTAGTATAGTCAGCGACAGAGATGCATTGTTCACTAGTGAATTCTAGAAGAGTCTATAGGAAGTAATGGGTACCAAGCTTAATATGAGTACTGCATATCACACTCAGACAGATGGGCAGACAGAGAGAGTCAATAAGGTACTCGAAGATTTATTAAGAGCTTGTGTACTGGACTTTGGTGGATCTTTGGAGGATCACCTACATTTGGTTGAGTTTTCCTCTAATAATAGTTATCAGACTAGTATAGGAATGACATTGTTTGAAGCTTTGTATGGAAGACCATGCAAATCACTTGCATGTTGATTGGAGACTGGAGATAGACCAGTCTTAGGTCCAAATTTGGTTACAGAGGTATCATAGAAGATTGAGTTATCTAAGGAAGGATGAAGGAAGCTCAGTCCAGACAGAAGAGTTACACAAATAAGAGACGTAAGGACCTAGAATTCTCAGTTGAAGATAAGGTTTCATTAAAGTATCACCTATGAAGAGTGTGGTACGATTTGAAAAGTCGGGGAAGTTATCCCCAAGGTATGTAGGTCTATTCCAGATTATAGAGAGGATTGGAAAGATCACATACAGAATAGAGTTGCCAAGTAGTTTGGTAGACGTCCATAAT
Organism: Allium fistulosum; assembly: GCA_030737815.1. NCBI lineage: Eukaryota > Viridiplantae > Streptophyta > Magnoliopsida > Asparagales > Amaryllidaceae > Allium > Allium fistulosum. The sequence continues at coordinate 745,348,479 of CM060902.1, forward strand.
GTATTTCGCGTGTCTTATCTTTGCAACCATATGCATGATCCAGAGACTACTATTCCTCCGACAGGGTTGGATGACTTAGTGGTAGAGCCTAATTTGACTTTTGTTAGACAACTGGTTTGGGTTATAATAGAGATGAGAAAAGATTAAGAAACAAGACAGTCAGATTGGTGAAAGTTCAGTGGAGTGACAACGAGAAGGACTGTACTTGGGAGATAGTGGACAGGACTAGAGGTACTTATCCTGATCTTCTTTGAGGGTACGTCTATATTAGATTTATATAGATAGTTGCTAGTCAGTTAGATTAGTATGATTGTTAGGAGTTGTTATAGATTATTGCTATGTTTAGTATTTAGTCCTTACTGAATTTTGAGGACGAAATTCTTTATAGGGGGAGCCTATAACATTCTTAAATTCTTATAACACTATTCAGAAGATTTAATTAGGTAAAAAAATTAAATAGAATAATGATGATAAGGAGATTGAGATTTGATTAAAATATTTATAGAGCCATGCTTATTAATAAAATAAACGGGCTTAAAATTGGTTATTGAGATAATTAACTTACATAAGGCCTTTTTAGTAAAAATAGCCACACTTTATATTCACAGCTATACATTTTCCTTTGTCTTTACACATTCATTTTATTTCTCAAATCAAAACAAAAACAAGAACCCTAATAGAGCCAGCCATTAACAACAGAGAAGCGGAATTTTAATCTAAATCTTAGGATCCAAAGCTAGGGAGGATTAATCAACAACAAATTTCAAATTTCTTATCAAGTTTAAGGTGAATAATAATCTTCTACTTTCTCTATTTTATTTTATGGTTATATGGTTTCAAATTAATGATTTAAATTCATTTTTGTGATAAAATGCATGAGGATATGTTTGAGTTATATTATGATGATTTGTTTTAATTCATAAACATATGAATATGTACGGTTTTAGTATAAAACCGAGAATATTTGATTTTAGACTGCCATGGAAAATTTTTATGTTAAGAAAAACATGATTTTGGAGATGGGTTTTATTTTTTTGATTTTTCCAAGCTAGGGAAATTTTATTATGAATTTTTGATGAAAGATATGATATAATTGGGTTTAAATTTTATTTCGAGAATTTTAGGAAGAAATTGGGGCTAAAATTTTAATATGTTTGATTATATAATGAAGTCGCTTTTCTATGATTTTTGGGGATTTTTTCCCAACTGATTTATTTGAGGAAATAAATTATTTTAAAAGAAGGGCTTTTCTACAAAGTGTCAGTTTTTTGTTGTAAGGAAAGGTTTTAACATTAAAATCCTTTGATATTGGATCTGAATAAATGCGGAAGTTTTATATGTAATGTAATTGAAAAGTTTTATGACATCCAATCAGTGTTTTACAAATAGGTATGTTGTTAAAAAGGAATTACTAAAAGTTGCTATAATTCAGCGTTTAACTCAGTAAAGGGTGTTTCGCCTTTGTCAAGCAAGTACCTTCTGACTCCATTGACTCTGCCTTGCACCAGTCGAAACCAACATAGTCGAAACCACTATAGTCGAAACCAATACACATGATATCACTTAGGTGGTATGCAGTGGATTGAAAGGAGGGTGGAAGCCATGGTTTCGAAGTGGGTAGCTTCCGATGGGGTCGAAATCCTGCTTTGTTTTCAAAAGTTAAAGTCTTACCTAAAGCTTTCGACATAGACAAAAGCTATACTTTCGAAAAGGTTTTATAATTATCTTTCGAAATAGGTTGTCATGTTGTATTAAAATATTTGCTTTCAGAGGAGTACATTTTCCTTTAAATAATTGCTTTTGAAAGGGTAGGTTTCGTCCCAGTCGAAACCAAGCCATTAATCCCCCCCTTCGACTACAATGAAGTCATCTATGTTGTCAAAGGGGTTACTTCGGTTTTAACCTAACCTTTTTCTGAATGCTTTCGAAGGGGCTGAGGGTTTCGAAGGTGATGGTGTCGAAAGGTGGTTTCGACTCCATCCTTTAAGGTTTTGATTTTAAAGATTTTGACTAAGATGGTTCCGACACCATCAATTTTTCCCCAAACAATTTTTTTTTGGTTTCGAAAGAGATACTTCTGTATATAACCATTTTGACCCAAATGATTTTTAAAGAGTAAACTCAATGCTTTCGAAAGTGGTACTTTCATTTGTCTCGAAGCTTTATATTTTAAAAAAAGATTTGATACCATCAAAAGATATAATAGGTTTCGAAAGAGAATGTTTACTAAGGGCTTCAAAAGGTATGCATACAATGTTTTGAAAAGAAGTTTTTGCTTTCGAAGAAGGATATCCAGAGGTTTCGAAAGAGATGTTTCATGGTTTCAAAACATAAAACTAATCTCAATTTAAAGTAATAATCATGGAATAAATAAAGATTTTGAAATGTTATTCACATTGTTATTAACCCATATATGTATTTTGGGAAAAGGGCAGAATAACCAGTTAGGTTGACCCAGAAGTGAATATAACTTAACAGATGTTAAAATTTTAATTAAAGATATTAGCAGAGGCCAATTGATTTACAGTAAGCTCATGAAAACCGTATGATATTAGCAGAGGCCAATAGGTTCATAATCAGTCCATGAAAACTATGATTTGATACTGATAGAGGCCAGTAGGTTTGTAGTTAGCCCATAAAACACTACACCAAATCAGGCATTTTGTAACCACTATTGTTTAAAAATTTACAACGATTATTACCGTGACGAATTACCAACAGTTTTTTCCATTGATAAAACTTTATAACGATTATAACCATTAGAACCTTTGGTACACATGTAATTAAGTTGAAGAATGTAGGACAAACTAGTAATTATTCTTTTGTGAAAATTAGCCACACATCCTTAAAACGGAACTTAAATTCAAAGCGGGTCCCTGTCATAAAATATATATTTTCTACATCCCTGTTTCTGTTTTCCGCCATTTTTTCCCCAAATTACCCTTGCGTTTCGCTGTGGAGCTGAATCTTCTTCTTATTTTTCGATTTAATGGTAAACTGCAATTAAATTAAAGATGAATCAATTTTTTTTATGAAATATGATATTCTTAATATTTGCAGTTATGAATAATCGCAACAAATTTCTGCAAATATATGCGCAATAGTTGCAGAAATTTCTGCAACTATACGCAATAGTTGCAGACATTTCTGCAACTATAAGCAATAGTTGTAGAAATGTCTGCAACTATAAGCAATAGTTGCAGTAATTTCTGCAACTATACGCAATAGTTGCAGACATTTCTGCAACTATTAACAATAGTTGCATTTCTGCAACTATATGCAATAGTTGCAGCAATAGTTGCAGAAATATCTGCAACTATTGCAAATAGTTGCAGACATTTCTGCAACTATTTGCAATAGTTGCATTTCTGCAACTATATGCAATAGTTGCAGAAATGTTTGCAACTATGTGCAATAGTTGCAGATATTTCTGCAACTATTTGCAATAGTTGCATTTCTGCAACTATATGCAATAGTTGCAGAAATGTCTGCAACTATATGCAATAGTTGCAGATATTTCTGCAACTATACCGTATAGTTGCATAAATTTCTGCAACTATACCCAATAGTTGCTGACATTTATGCAACTATACCATATAGCTGCAGAAATATCTACAATTATTTGTAAATTTGAAAAAAAATAAAAAAGGTTTAAAAGTTGTTGAATTGTCTGCAAATATTTGAAATAATTTCACATTTACTACAAATATGAATTTTTGATATCAACAATGGATCTCATTTCAAAGATCATAAAATTTGTGATTTTTTGATGAAAACGGTTTGTTGATCCGGTTTTTGTACATAAAGTTATACGCGTTTGAAATGTTAAAAACGTAAAGGGTATTTGTGTATTTTTGCCTGCGCGAATTTGAAAATAGGGGGCGGAAATGTAAGTTTTGTATGTGAAAGATGTTTTGTTTATTTTGAAACTTATTAGGGATGTGAGCCAAACTTACCCTATTCTTTTTTCTTTAGTTCCCCTTTTCTAACGCTTCAACCATGTTCTTTTTCATCTCAATTTGAATTAAGGTTTTCTCTTTACTTCGCCTCCTTCAAGATTAAATTGATTTTTTTAAATAATCAAATAGTTCCTCTTTTATTCTTCAGCTAAAACCAAAATAGGGATGAAAAGTTTATATCCCTAGTCTTAGTCTAGGAAGGATAAACCCTGAAGAAGAAGAAAGAACAAGGCAGTGTCATGATTTTCTATCTTTCAGACAAAGACGAGGCTAGTTCCAAAAGACGAAGACACGGTGTGAGATGGGGTTCAAGTTTCATGGGTTTGCGGATCAGATCCGGCTGTAAGGCAAAGGCAATTTTGTCAGTCTAGGGTAGTGCAGATCTAGCAGTGCAAGCAAAATTGAAGTAAAGAGTTTTGGTTGTTGACAAATTTGGCAATGTAAGACGGTCCGAGATGGATTTTACTGCGAGAGGAGTTTCAAAAAGATGGGCGATGTTGTTAGGGTTGCAGGAGGGCTTTCGGTAAGAGAGGCAGGTTTGTTGTTGCTTTTTTCTCCTTTTAAATTCTATTGTTATATTCTGTTGGTCATTGATGTGATTCAAATCCACACATTTGATTACACAATCAACTATCCATCCTTTTATTACTTTTTAGGCTAATTAGACAGCATTTTCAATGTTGTCATATAACTACTGCCATATATATATATATATATATATATATATATATATATATATATATATGTGTGTGTATGTATATCATGAAAACATATGTTTATAAAAAGTAATATTCTGTAAATAAATAGAATCATATTCCTGAGGCGGTTATTTAAGTCGTCAAAAATACTGTTTTCTTAAGTTATTTCATTACTGTCTTCTAGTTAACAGAATAATATACATTATAACATAGACAAAATTTTGTTGAACAAGGTTTGAAGAATACAGTGGCTACTTTGGTAATTGCAATATTGTTACGATATGCTATTATTGAATATGTGACCTGTTACCTGAAACCTGCAAATGAGAATCAGTCTATTTAAAATAGTTATTTGGATTCACAATTTGCTCTATCTAAAATAATAATAATGATTCATTGACATAGAATTATGTCACTTTGTTATTCAACTGCAGAATTTAATATATTCTGGAACCCAAGTTCTCTTTTGATAAGTAGGATTTGGGTTATAGTAGGTTATTACATGACATATTATAACCCGTGTGTCTAATTTTACTTATACATTATCAATGCTATTTGAGAAGCTAAACGTTCTTTTGATTTACTAAATGGTTTTCGTAAACTTTAATGAACCATTATGGTAGATGCTATGATGCTTGCTTATTCCAATTATTATTGATGAGGTTTAATTGTCATGTTTAATTCAAATGGAAAACCATATTGATACTATGAATATCGACTACGTAATATCTCTTCCTATCCTTATAGCTTTACCTGATAAAATACAATGGCATGTTGCAACCTGTCATTCTGCATGCTTATTTACAAGGGAAAGAAATTCCATTTGTTTAATGTGTGATATAAAGATGCAAACATTTTATGGTTTTTAACTCCTTTGTTTCTCCTTTAACACATGCCATATCTTTTGTCAGTGCAATCAACGTTCTTTATTGTTCTAGAGCGTATGCGTTATGGTCTAGTGGTTTCCATAATTTGCTTCGGCATGTCTACATTAATTAATTGTTGATTTTATTCAGGATTCAAGGTTTCTACAATCTTCATAATTTCTGTTTGCAGAATTTTGACTGGGAGTCTAAAAGTTACTTTGTTTACCATTGTCATGTTGATCTGAGTGGCAATACATGTTTCAAGGTGCATTTTAGTGTCATACAATTGCTCGCAATATGACATGAAAAATCTTATGAATATATCTCATTTTTGATAAAAATTAAGAAATGCTCGCAATATTACATCCTAAATTACCAAATAGCTGTCATAGTCCACAAAATGTCAGTATGGCTTCTGCTTTTGATGAGATCAAAGTGTACATAAATGTCTAAAATAATACTTGATAAGTAATACATTTGCTAATATAGATGCCAATCCTGCAAAATAAATACCAGTTAAACAGATAGTCCTATTTGTTTTTGAATCCTATCATTTGCTAAGTGCTGGTTGACTTCATCATCATTTACATAAAGAACATGTGAGAATGCCTCTAATCATTTTACTTGTAAACAAATTAACCTTTTTCTTATGATTCCTTATAAAGAAGCAAATTACTGAAGCTTGCCTCATGAATGAGAACATCAAATAAATATGCACATATGAAGGGCCTTATTCTTACACACTGATTAATCTGTATAGTGTCTTTTAACTTCTTTCCTAATTATATCTTTGCTCCAAAATGTATTTGTTAACATGGTATCTCTAACATAGTATCTATACAAGGACCATTTCTTCAGGACATAACTACTCACTTACATAGAACATTTGGTGATGATAATGTACTGAATGTAAGTTTGCTATTGGAGGCGATGATTGTGTAGATTTATTTTCTAAATATCATAAAATTGCCGAGGAAGGAATAAAACCTGGCTTGCGAACATATCGATGTTTTGGTAATTTCCTTAGAACTTTTGAATAGTTTTACATCTACACCTATGCATTTTAAATAGTTGTAAACTGGAAATTGTTTTATATAATAGTTACTATACGATCTTTTAAGTATTCTCATCCTAGTATCTATTAATACTTGCAATTGGAGGACATCCTATCATATCTTGGTTCATGCTACAATGAAAACTATATATACATAATGGTTTGATTTAGTAAATTACTACTAGTGAGGTAGAAAAATTCAAGAAAAATTTAAGTGAATTCATTTCTGTTATCTTATGTAGCGTACAAGGATAATGGCAAGGAAAAGAAGAGAAGTCCAAACATCAACTGCTATTCTGTTAGAACAGAGTCCAACTTGGAAATGGATACAAAGATTCCACACGTGCTAGCAAACAAATCAATATGAAAAGCACACAGTATGTTCATGCATGTGCACACTGTTTCTAATGTGGCAAAATACATGCTTAGGTACTGATGCATGCATTGATTCCATACTTTTTACTCAAGATAAAATAATATTGTTAAATTAATCTATTTTGATATTTTTTAGGTTCTTAATAATTTTGTCAAAGGCTATGAAGTTGGAGATTAATATTGCATCTTTGAAGTTCAGAATCATCGAAGACACACCTTGTTTGGTATTTTCTTTTCTAAATTCCATTTTCATCTCTTGCTTAGTATACTATGAAATGTTACTTCGAATAACATGTTAATCTAAACTATAGCTTGTGCTTTTGGTGAAGTATTTTTTGAACATTGCAACTCCAATTTCCCTTATCAATAATCTTTCTTTTGAGTTTTAAGGATGGAATTGGGCAAATTATGTACAATGAAGACATAAAAATATTAATACATACAGATGGAACTAGTCTTGTTGCCGAAGACACAACAAGGAAGTGCCTTAAATGAGTTTTTAAAGGGCGTGACATGAAACCAAAATATTTTGAGGTTTGTGATACATTGCATTTCAATCATAAATAATGTAAGGGCAATTGTATGTTGATTGCATGATGTTATTAATATACCTATAATCTGCATGCTCTTTATGGCATAAATTTCTCAGTTCTCATTGCATACACACCTCAACATTGCGTTTTTTCATCATGAAATAAGAAGCGACTTTATTTTCTGATGGTTGACTATCTTTATACGTCGTTAATAAACATTCGGTTGGATGAAATCAAAATTTAATCCAATTCTCGACCTTGCTCGCTATATTTACCTGACCTGTAATTTCTCGTATTAGTTTTGTACTTTCGAGACTAGGGAAAGAACCAATTTTCAGTATAGTATTACGTCAACTATTTGATACTATGAATTAAATTAATCAAATAACCTAATGGTGTATGTACTCTAATATCACTCTGTAAACTTGGATAACTATGCTGATAGGCCATGCTCATGACAAATTTAATGTCGCCAAGTCTCTTTACATATCCTTTTTAAACATCAGTGTCTGGAATTACCTTATAATAATTGGTGCATTGTTACTCATTTGTGTTCATAAATCTTGTATGGGCTTGACAGAGGTTCTAGTGTAAGGGATATTTTGTCCGTTGCTGATGAACCGGTATGCATTATTAAGCAACGCTTTTCTTCTTCTTTTTTCTTCTTCCACTTTGCTCACAGTCTTCCCATGTAGCCACTGCTTTTACAAATTCGTTTGTTCTACAATGGTTATGCTGTTAAGGGGACTCTTCTAGTGGATAAACATGTATGTTTTTATTTTTTTAACATTTTTATTAGCCATGGAGAATTATACTATAGAGTTTCAGTTAATTTTCTAGTATATAACTTCCACTTTATTTGAAGATTATTTTCTTTCATTAGTTACCCTTAGTTTGGCAATGACATTCTGTAAGCTAATCAAATTATCCTTTATATAATTTTTTTTTTCAATTCTATACTTATTATTCACAACTTTAACTTTTTAACATCTTACTCCGTTGCACCTTGACTCTCATAACTACATATTTAATGTATATAACTATGTCACAGACATGTGTGTGTGGAATTTAAATATTTTTAGTCTTCCACAGAAATGTTATCGTATTCTTATTTGAAGATTTTTAATGTATAATTTGTATATTAGCATTAAATCATGATCAATATATGCAACCATAATTATTATATCACTTGACTAATTATATTTTTCGAAAAAATACCAACCAAATTTCATTTTTATATATCTTTTATGCTCAATAAATATTACATTCATTAATATTTTTATCCTTACAAATTATCGTGTCATACAAATTATAAATAAAATAAAGTTTGTGCCCGTGCCGTCGGCGTGGGCTCCATACTAATGTATACACAATATGTATATGTTTGTATGTGTTTATATACAATAATAATTAAACTAATTTAAATTAATGGTATTTATTCATAGTAGGAAAGACTCTTGATTTTCTGGTAATTAAAGTGGTTTATATGTATACACAAATAGTCTAAAAGCTGAATTCAGTTTTTAATCTGAAAAGCTTTAATTTTTAACTATAGCAAGCTATGCTTCTCTACAGATATAGTCGATTATTTTTAATTGTAGAAAAAATACATATTTTCTATAAAATAGATACTAAAGAACCTGTAAGCATTTACCAACCAAATAAGAATCCTTTTATATGACATTTATAAACTAATAGAATTACTAAGTATTTATCTGTATGTTTAATTAGCTAAATAAATGCCATGTTATTTATTTTGATGTGTAAAAAGTTTTATTTTAGAAAAGGATTCATATTTGGTTTTTAAAAGCTTACAACTCCTTTTATTTGGACATTACGCATGAATGAAATTAAAATAGGGCATATTGTATTGCTAAATAAAACTTTAGCAGCAAATACTTTACAGTAATTATCAGTTGCTTACGATGGTCAAAATTTAGTTATTTATTATTATGTGTGTGGAATTTACCTATATTATTATATTCATGGAATTTCTGTATTATTTATGATGATCCACACATAAAGTAATTCTCTTATAATAGTGTCACACTAGGTAATTTGTGTGTATATTTATTAGTTGGTTAATGCAAGTACATCAATTTTGAAAAAATTGACATCAAGGAGTGTTAACCATGACAAGATCTGGAACAAAAAAATAAACTACATGTATAACTTCATATTCACTATGTATAAATGGCACATTCATAGATTCACTCCACTGATGAAATGAACCTCATTAAGCTGACATGGATCCTTCCAATTTAATATTGCAGCTTAAACAAATACAGAGCTATAAAGTTTCACATAGCAGCAATTGAGATATAATGCGAAAATTGAATTATCATATGCCAAGAAAATTTGATTACCGTTTGCCTTGATAAAATCATTTAATTGGATATACAAGGCTCCTTGTTTATATGTGAGTTTAAAAATTACGAGGGGATGACCATTAGTTACTAAGCCTTATCCTGAGATGTTCTATTGAATAAGTTGTCATTTATTATTATTTCTCCCTAAATAAATTTCTTTCTTACATGTTTTTCATGTATGTTGCAGTACCCATGGTCAGTGCACTATTATAATGTTGATGTCATGGCTCGGTTGACGTACAAAAATGTTTCAACATGGCATCGTGACCTTTGCAGGTTCACTTATACTACATCATTCTTTTCTGTCTTCAAGTTATTTAGTCTCCTTGTATATGGTTGTCATGCTTACATTGTTTGGACAAAATAATCACACCAGGGTCTGTAGAACATTCCTATTGTTCTCTACGGTAACAAGGTTGACGTGGAGAACATGCAAGTGAAAGCAAAGATGGTGACGTTTCACAGGAAAAATCTACATACTACGTGATATCAACCAAGAGCAACTTCAATTTTGAGAAGCCTTTCCTCTATATGGCAAAGAAGTTGGTTGGGTAATATTTTGTAAATTAATTCTCATTTGTCCTAATATGAGAATATGTACATCATTAAAGATGTTTTTATTTAAATATGCACTTTATTTGTATTTGGCATTGCAGAGACCCAAATCTGCATTTGGTTGAATCACCCGCTCTAGCTCCACCTGAGGTGCAGATTGATCTAAAGCATAGAGAAGGTACATGATTCATGTTTCTTTTCTCCTACTTTAAAATGCAAACAAAATCAGAGTTGTCTTGTTTTAAAATTGAAATAAAAAGATGTATAATTGTAGGCAATTTGCATTAGTTATGTATATATAATCTTATGGACACCAATCTAAAGTATTTTGCAAGTCTCTGTTTGATCAATTAGAAAGGTGATGATCTGTGTGATATTTAAAGATACTTTGTAATTTTGGCAGGCCTGAGGAAGACCATCCTACGGCAGCTGCTCAGTCCCTTCCTGATGATGATGCATTCGATTAAGGATTTCCCTTCTATCTTATGATGAAGTGAAATGCCCAACAACAACCAACTTCTATAACAAAATGAGCAAGATAGCGATAGAGCATAGGCTTGTGGAGCAATGGGCTGCAAAGCATGCAAAACTTAGCAAGTTTTTGAGCAAATGAATGGGAAACAGTGGCAGGTTATGGATGTGAATAGGTGACTTTTGTTTTGTAATAATTGTGTTGGTTATACTTGGAACCGTGCATGTTTCGGTTTGGTGTTTTGTACGATTTCTACTATTATTTGCATTTTCTATTACCTTGTCAAGTGAATATATGAATCTCCTATGAAATATTGAGTTTTATTGATGTCATTTCATATCTTTTGATGGATAATATTGGTGAAAAAGGACTAGTATCATAGTGTTTGCCATTACTTGAAGTACAAAGGTTGATGTTCTTAGTTTCCTATATCGTACATAAATGTTTTATGGAATATCAAGCTTTATATATTGCAACTCTGTTGGGAAATACTGAAATTCCCAACGTTTGTACCGTTGGGAAATTCTCAAATTACCAACGGTTATAACCATTAGAAATAAGGAATTTCCGAACGGTTATAACCGTTGGTAAATTCCTAAATTACCAACGGTTATAACCGTTGGATATAAGAATTTCCTAATAGTTATAACAGTTGGCAAATTCTATATTACCAATGGTTATAACCGTTGGAAAATATATTACAAATTTTGTCGCGTACCTATTGCTAACAGTTATAACCGTTACAAATTCGATTTGTAACAGTTATACCATTGGGAAATTGCAGTTTTGGTATAGTGAAAATTATATCCGGATTAAGATATTGGCAGTCAACTAATAGGTTCCTAGTTAGCCCATGGAAACTAGGATAAGAGATAAGATATTGGAGTTACCAATAGGTTTTTACTGATTCCATGAAAACTAAATAATTGGACGGATTGGATGGATAATCCTTGATATTTTAATAAGTTAATAGTAATCCTAGAACCTATAATTTAGATAGATAGTCTGAATGAATAGGGATGGGTAATCCAGAATTGATTAAATTATTTTGCATATCATCATAATGTTTTGAAATACTATGTTTTTCACCATTGTGGATGCCAGAGCACAGTATATGGTTTTATAAATGTTTTGAGACACTAGTGAGGGGAAAGCCTATTCCACTAAGGGCGTGGTCTCACTAGATATCCAAATGGTTTGAGATGGTAATTATTATTCATACCAGGCCTTATGCCTGACTCAAATTTTTTGTTTTTCTCTTAAACTCTCGGGTACTCAATTAATTTTGAGTAGGTTGAGAGTTAAGGTTTCCAGGTGTTTTTGTAGACGAATAACAGCTTCCAAGGATATGCAGGAGGCAATATTGTTATTAGAGTTCTTTTATTTTCGTTGTGTGTTTGTTTGTAAAGGCAAATTGTTTTCTTGCCTATCTATATACTTTGATCTACCAATAGGGCATCTTCATATGTTTCTCTTGGCGTATTTTGTAATAATTATATGTTATCTGAACGTGGTCTGCAAATTGGGATTATGTAATCAGTTTGGAATATTTCGAAATGGAATGTGGAATTTATTTTGCTGTTTAATTTTTTTCCATATTCTTGTGTATCTGTGTATCAATGTATCTAATATCGCCATGTTTGATCATCGAGGATTGATAACTATGGATGATTGCATCATCCATATCAGTTAGTTTGGGCCTCTACGTAGAGGGTTGTTACAACTGCCCAACATTTGGAGGGCATCACTTACTCTAATCTCAACGGATACACCAATATATAGTCTCGATGCATCATTACAAGGAACATTTAAAATGATATATTTAATTTATTGTGATAAATTACTCACGGTTACAACACTTTGTAACTACTATCACAAAACATACTATCTATGGATTTTTTGTACTTTAGTTAGATTAATTAATTATTTAATATAATCATATTATATTAAATACATAATAGAAAGAAAATACCTTTGATTTCAAACAAGATTGGTTATTCAGTTAGATATATTTAACAAATTACATAATTGCCCCTAGGGCATGCCCCTAACTCTATCAATCTCCTACCTGCACTTGGGATCTATTATGGAATCATATTCCAACTTTTTCAATCGGTTTTCTCAAAAAGCAATTGGGTCAGTCTCTTAGTGAATTAGTATGCTATTATGATTTAATCATGTACTTTATCAATTAACTCTCTCCAAAGCTGATAAACTACCATTATCACGTGGAAAATTCGAAGTATGTCTCTTGACTTTAAGTGAGCTCTAAGTTCTATTATGAACTATGCTGTCATATTGTTATCATATAACAATGTTATGAGATTCCTAACATTTGGAACCACCCTCGGATCAGTTATAAATTCGTGCATTTATATTTATATATACCGCTTTTATTGTGCCACTATTCAAGTCAATGAATAAGCTATAATCTCTTCTATTTGGAACATTTCCAACTTAATGATTCTTAATATATTATTGACATGTTATACTTAATATAACTTATGAAATTTGAGTCTGAACACTTCTTCATAAGGAGTTTATTGTTTCTCTGAACAATTCTCTAGTATTTCGCAAATACACGAGAACACTCCAAACTAACATTTGTGATATAAATTTGGATTTGATATTTGCTTCATGTATCAAATACATAAACAAATCATGATATCGTAGATAACATAACATTTATGATAATTCCTATTGCCAATGCATAAGGAACACATCACACATGTTCTGTATTAAACAATTTAATAAGGTGTCCTTGCATATCTTTTTGTGATATTCCCAATATCTTTTTGTAACAAACCAGAATTTTTGACCCTTGGAAATCGATAGTAATATGTCCACTATATTGCATGCTGAGCAATCGAATGTCAGAAATCTCGATCGTTAGGGGTGAAAGAAGGAACTAGAACAGAAAAAGCTAACAAAATAGAATCTCATAGCGGAAAGAATAATCTATAATATACAACAAATCTTTACACAAAGAAAAAATTGTAATATACACACATTAATCAGAGTACACTAACCTATTTTAGCCTGGATAATAATAACAGCCTATCCTTACAATTTCTGGTAAATACAACCAACAGACAAAACAATGGAACACAAACAAGTACATTGATACTTCTTGGGCCTTCAGCTCATCTCCTAGGCTTCGATGCATCCAAAGCAATCTATTAGTATGCTCAGTCTAACCCAAGCATTAAAAAGGAAGAACGCCTAGATCAGTATGGTAAACCAGTGTGAAAAAACACACCCAAATCAATTTGTATAGTTTATCAAATCTTTCAAAATAAAGGTATCTCGTAAGACCACGCCATACATAAATACAGATGGGTTTTTATCTTTCGATAACCAAAACATTTTCTATGGAAAATATAGTGATATTATAATAAGGTCCAGGGATCAAAGTAAAACATGAATATAGATGAAATGCTTGCATCTCACGTTTCAGCATACTTGGGCACAACTAAGTCCGTACGGTGCTTATTGGAAAATGGATTCCATATAATGACTAGGCTACTTGGTACCGCCCGTCATGGTACATCTTTAGATAAAATAACATTGAGGACCTCACCGAGATCCCCTGCCAACACAGAACCGGCCTACCACTTGGCTAGTAGTATTGAATATGATCACCCATTGGTTAATGGGTCCCAAGCATACAAATGAAAGATAATATTGACTCTAGATAGGGATGATCATACCTTAATATGAGTGACCCACTTAGCCCTGCTACATCTCCTCTGTTTTATTTATTCCTGGTTGATGAGCCTTGAGGCTACGTTTTACATTTTATATAGCACTTCCCACTTGGAATGTTAACACTACCCTCCAAATAGCAATGCAATGCCAGCATTCATTCATACAAGTTGTTCAGAATATGAACAAACCAAAGGCACTACTTCTACTACATCTATTTAGGAATCACCCTTAGGATTAGTAGCAAGCAGCCCTTGCATATTCAAAGAGCTTCATCTTCAAGGTGTCTTCACTTCGAAATGCTTGAGTTGGATCAAAGTGGTTTTCAAATAATATATCCGACGCCGATCTCTTCGAAACAACATTGACAGTTTCCAGTAAACTCAACCCCGGTTATTTAGAAAGTAAACAGTCAAAGATAAGAGCGGAGGTCACCTCCTAAACATTAGTCGATGGATTTCCTTATCATTTATCCTAAGAGAATGAAATAAGATTTGTAAGAACAATACAACATCATTGGAGAAGACTGTACCATATAACTCTTGTGTTTCTCCTAAATATTTCAAAAGTTGTGTTTTGAGTCCATATTTGATAGTCGGTTATTTAACTATCAAAAAACACATATCCAAATCGAGGATTTAATTACATAAGGAAAACTAACATTGGTTAAGCAATAAGCAACCACTAACCTCTTTAACTAATATTTTCATTAATTAAAATCACTTTGTAAATTACTTGTATAAAAATAACTTTACAAAGATATACCCACAAATCCTTATATTTTCAATAGCTGGAAAATATCCATATACTTATCTCAACGGTATAAGTATATTCACGAACATTACACTTCACAACTTAGAAATTGTACTCATATACTTATCTCAATGTTATAAGTATATTTACAAAACTAAGAAAGATTTTCTTTTTATTCAATTCTAAAATCATTTATAAACTCGTTATAAATCTCTAGAACCATTTATAAACCATTTTACAAATATCCGAAAATTATTTATGATCCCTTTTATAAATTACAATCACTTATAAATTCTTTTTATACATTTCCAAAAATCCTTTACAAACTCATTGTAAATCCATAAAATTATTTATGAAACTTCTTTTATAAATCTATAAACCCTTTTATAAAATTGCTTTATAAATAGGGGCATTTTACTAGAAGTACAAACTTTGCAGTCCACTTAGTTTCTAGGACACACATCCACAAAAATTAATTTCAATGCCAAAGTCAGTAGAATAATTACTTTTAAGGACAAAGTCAGCAGTCCAATTACTTCCAAGGACATAATTTCATAGGTTTTTAGGCCTTAGAAACTAATTATTTTGCATTTTGTCCTTAAAAGTAATTATTTCAGTTGTGTGTCCTAGAAACTAATTGCACTTGCTAAAGAGGCCCTTGTGGTTAATTTCCACTTATAGATATCTAAGAATAATTATTAACACTTTTGTAATTCTATAAAAACCATTTATAAAACTATTTTATAAATCTTTGAAACCATTTATAAAGCCCTATTTATAAATCTTGAAAACAGTTATTAATAAATAATAATCATTTACTTCAAACATTATTATATAATAATTATTATTAATAATAAACATTATAAATAAATAATTACTATTAACTTTAAAACATTTTAAAAGTAATAATTAATAATTTCAAAACATATTAATAAAATAATAATAATAAATAAATCTTCAACATTATTACAAATAATAAAAATTACTTTCCAAAACATTATTAATAAATCATTATTATTTATTTCAAACCATATTAATTATTTAAATAATTACCTTTTCAAAATATTAAAATATCGATAAATAACTTTAAAACATTATTAAATATAAAGAGATAATCTTTAAAATAATCCTTTAAACCATTTCTAAATGACTTAGAAAAGACAGATAATAAGGTTGGAGTAAACTAGAAATTAAATCCTTTAAAACAAAATATTTTCGAAACCCAACTTTAGATTTAAAATCATTTCTAGTCTCAAAAACGAACTCCAACTCAAATGGCAATCTATAGTATTTTTAAAATACTAATTTGAGGCCAATAGCTACCCGACATCTAACCAATATCGATATTGATTTTCTATCACTGCAAAATTTAAGTTTTGAACATATAACAATGTCATAACCAACAGTGTCAAACAATCATGTTTGATATTCAATGATTCATATAACATGAATATTATTGAAAATAATTCAACAATGGCGAGGAATCTCATTGGATCCCTCCAACCTGACCCCCGCATCATAACTCGTATATATATATATCAATATATATATATATATCAATATATATATATATATATATATATAATTCAATAGTGGTGGGAAATCTTGTTGGATTCCTCCAACTTATTCCCTTACATCACATATAGTATATAATTATATATTATGGGTCATCCCCTACTTGATTGGTATATATGTAAAGGTCACCCGCTTCAAAGACGGGAATAAATCCAAACCAACTGATAAAACAATAAATCATCCAAACATCCAATCAATAATTTTTATTAGCTATATAACATTAGTTGTTAACCAAAAGGTGAGCTTAATACATTGAAATTCCTATTATCGCCGAAGTGTTCTGGTTTTCATCTGAATCTGAATGACATTCGAATTAAGCGTTAAAATTCCATGTGACGCCCCACCTCTATACCCACGCTAACCAAGAACACTACGGTGTAGTGCTGTCAATTAGCATAGAGAATAAGGCTGTTGAGGAGCGACCATCCATGTAACTTCTTTGTGCGAGTACCGATATGTCAGATAGTATAGAATGCATATCATTTAAGGAGGAAATCCGACATACCGATACAAACTCAAAGCTATCACACAGTGGCTATATATAATCTTCGGAAACAAACATAGAAATAAACATAACATAAATCAATCACAGACATCCATATCACAAAGGCGGAAAAAGATATGAATATATATAACACATGAAAGTGTACATCAGAGTAGTGGTCAGAAAGATCCACGATAATACAAAAGAGTAGCTACAAGCTACACAAAAGAATAAGTATACATCACGGAGTCTATATCTCAAATGTATACATCCCAAAAACTACTAATCTAAGTGTTAGCCAAAAGTCAGTGTAATCCAGAAGAGAAGTCAAGCAGAAGCACCTGTAGCATCTCGGTCTGACCCGAGTATTATTTCATAAGAAAATAATAAACGGATCAGTCTAGCTATAAATATCAGATAACATGATATAGAATAAGAGATATGGCATAAATGTATAATAACCATAATGGCATACTACAATAAGTATGTAAAGGATAATCAACAAGAGATTAATCGATATCACAAGAATCTTCTCAAAGATCCAAATCCACAAAAAGGTAATGACACACGAATTCACCAATGCACAAAAATTGATAAAACATATCAATGAAAATCACAAAAATTGGTGAAGCACAAATTCCAGAAATCAACACACGAAATCCAGAAATCATATAAAGGGGGAGGCCTATCACACGAACGGGAGCATGAAAGCTCACCAACATATGTAACACACGAACGAGAAGCTATCTCATGGAAGCTAACCATTTAATTTTTCGAACACACGAATGGTCCGAAGACCATGACACACGAATGGCCTGGAAACCATCGAACACATGAATGGGCCGAAGACCATGGGGCGCTACCCCACATATGTGAGTAGAAACATCACACAAACGGGGTCTAGTCTCCCTCGCAGACAAAGAGACATCGCTCAATCGCTAGTCTAAATCACAAAAATGATCGTCAATGATCATCAAGAAGTGTCAATTACACTAAGCTAGTAAATATATGAGTTTAGCTTCATGTCCCATAATCACTAGCTTAACTTAAATATTTACGAACAAACTGTATATCTTCACTAGGAAATTGTCACAAAATGTTCAGTCGAACAAGTCCAAGAATTAACCGACGAAGTAAACGCAAGCGTTTCATACCACCTGTTTTGCTAGGCCGTTTAATTAGATTTCTCATCCGAATGAAATAAAGGCTTGTATATACTAATAGATTGGAAAACGGTTTAGGAAAAAGAGCTTTGTAATAAAATAGAGTTGAAATCGTTTTGATGAAAGAGTTTTAATATTTACTACTAGTATTGAGACCTTTATATTTTTGAAGTGACAAATCACAAAAACGATTGTAGAAACAATCAATCATCAAAATTCACATACGAAGACGTGAATCAAATCCAAAGAAATCGATACTAAATCCATCAAAAAGGATATTCACATAAAATCCGTAGAAAGAAGTCATCAACGTCGGTAAAAGTGATAACGTCTAATCAGATCGACAGGACTCGATTAACATTGGAAGTTTTACTCAAAATTAGGCAGATAGGCAAAACTGGGAATTTCCAGACGTCTGAGGGGTTGGTCCAGACGTCTGGATTTAGTCTCTGGAAATTTTCCAGAAAACTATCCAGACGTCTGAAACCTAAAATCAGACGTCTGAAAGCATTCAGACGTCTGGGGAAAAGTCCAAACGTCTGGATTTGGTTTCTGGAAATATTCCAGAAAACCAACCAGACGTCTGAAAACACGAATCAGACGTCTGACATCTTTTCAAACGTCTGGAACAATAGTTCAGACGTCTGAAATTAGTCACTGCCCTTTTTATTTTTCTACCGTTTGTTATTTTTCACCAGGAGGCAAAACCAGACGTTTGGCATTGATCTCCAGATGTCTGAACACCTAATCTGGGCTTAAATTTGCCTAGGCCAAGATGGCCAAAACGTTCTCGGAAGCGATCGAGCAAGCAATGAAAACTAAGGATTTACGTCAAGCGACAACCCGGTCGTATAGGCGCTTCGATACACCCCAAACAACATATCCAAACATCCATTGAAGGATTTTCACGAGAATTGGACTTCAAAAACCAAGAAATTAGGATATTCACCAATTCAATCCCAAACAAAAGGAAATGTACATAAATAAGTGTTAGGAATTCATACCCAATCACAAAGATAGATATAGACAAAGATGTGAGATAAATATCTCACCTTTGAACCCGAAAACAATGAATGAGAAGCTGAAGACAAAGGAAGATCAACCACACTTCAATCTCAACACAAGAAGCTTGAATCTAAGCTTAAAAGAGAAACATTTACTAAATTAGGTTTAGGAATTTTCTGAAATCAAAGTGAGAATGAGTTGGAGAAGAAGGAGATGATACTTACCAAAGCTTCTTCTTGAATTTGGAGGTAGAAGCTTGAATTTGCAATTGAACTAGGGCTTGGGGTTTTAATTTCCCATTCCTCTCCCCATTTTCAGTTTTGATGAGTGTTTAAGAATGTAGAAATGAAGTGAGGAGGAGAGGGGCTGAACTAGGTTATATGATTACTTGGGTGAAACCCAAGCCCAAAAGCCCAATAGAAAATAGCAAAAACCAACATACTCCAAACATATCGAAGCTTATACTCAAAAGGGTCGCAAACGCCATTTTGAACTCAATGGAAGTGGTCTCGAGTCCTAATTCGGCTGTTTGCAAAAAGTAGTTTTTCGGACTAAAATCCGACGAACGATGAAATATTTAAATATAAAATCGATAAATATGCGGGTTGTTACAGACTCCCCTCCTTAAAGAAATTGCGTCCTCGCAATATTTAAGAAGAAGATAAATAGTAACAACCATAAAAGCATATTAACACCAAAAGAAATTTGAAATAAGAAGTTCACCTCAAAAGAGCATGAGAAGATAAGTTTGGATGTGTTTGCTCGATGAATTCTCTAGATTCCCAAGAACAATCCTTAGGATTTGAGGACCATTGAACTTTCACAAGCGGATCATCTTTATTTCGAAGTCGTTTGACTTCCGAAGCGATAATACGTATAGGATGCTGCTCAAAAGTTAAATTCGGCGAAACTTCAATTTCTTCCACAACACCGGGCTCAAGAATAGAATCGGAATCTCGAAGGCATTTTCGTAATTGAGAAACGTGAAACACGTCATGAATAGCATAAAATTGAGCCGGTAATAAAAGGCGATATGCCATGGAATTAATACGTTCGGTGATAGGAAATGGCCTAATATATCGAGGCGCTAATTTTTCCCGATCGACTGAAACGTAAAACACCCTTAATAGGTGAAACACGAATAAAGTCTGGACCTAAAGCCAGCCTCTCACCGGCCTCAAGCCAACAAGAAGGGGATCGACATGGCCTTTCATAGAGTGCCTCGAAAGGTGTCATACCAATACTAGATTGGAAGCTATTATTATAGGAAAACCCAAAATAGAAAAATATGGTTTTCCCAACTTCCATCAATACCAAGAACACAAGAACGAAGAAAATCTTCAAGAGTTTGATTCACACGCTCGGTTTGTCCTCGGACTGGGGTGATAAGCGGTGCTAAAATCTCAAAGATTTTTTTTTCCAAAATCCACTATTAAACAATGGATCTCAATCGCTAACAATAGAAGTAGGGACACCATGCAATTTAACAATTTCCTAGATAAAGAGTTTGGCCAAAAGAGGAACGGTTCGGTTAGACCGAACGGGAATAAAATGGGCGGATATAGTAAGTCTATCAACTATCACCCATAAGCTATCATGACCCGAACAAGAACGGGAAAGGCCATCACTAAAATCCATGGAAATTTGGTCCCACTTCCAAATTGGAATTTCTAAAGGTTGCAATAACCCATCAGGCCTTTTGTTGTTCGGCCTTAACAAGCTGGCAATACATGCAACACTTAACAAAGTTAGCAATATTAGATTTTATTCACACCCAATAATATAGTCGCTTCACATCCGCGTACATTTTACTACTACCGGGATGAATGGTAAATTTAGAATGATGAGAATCTTCTAAAGTACCTTTACGAAGATCACTAATATTTGGTACGATAAGTCTACCAAATTTTCGAATGCCGCCACATACATCAATATCGAAGTCTTTCAAACTTTCAATATTAATTTTATCCCTACAACTTTGGCTAAGAAGAGCCAATTCGGGATCTAGCCTTAGAGCTTCAAGAATGCAGTCTAAAAGAGAAGGATGAGCCTCAAGGCTACATAAAACAAGAGATGAACATGAATTAGAATTCACGATCCCGAATCTCACAAGTGGAGGAAATCTCGAGATTATTCCATTCGGATATCATCAAAGAAATAACTGCCTGTTGCTTAAGACTAAGGGTATTGGCAACACGATTTCCCTTTCCGGGGTATAAAGGATATCAAGATCATAAGATACAAGGAATTCGAGCCAACGTGGTTGCCACAAATTAAGTTCCTTATGAGAAAATAGATATCCCAATAATTTATAATCGAGGTGGAGAACAAATTTCTCCCCCAAGATGATGATGCCAAACTTGGAAAGCAAAAACAATAGCCGCGAGCACCAGATCATAAGTGACATACCTAGTTTCGATCGGCTTTTAGGATTTAGAAGCACAAGTGATTGCGCGCTCTCTTTTGCAAGAGAATGGCATCCAAACCAATACGATTAGCATTGGTACAAAAGATAAAGTTTTGGTTCCCTTCGGGAATCACAAGGATAAGAGTATCGAAAAGAAAGAATTTAATCTTCTTTCCCAAAAAGCCAAAACTTTCAAAAATCACAATTACCTTTATAGAAAGATTTACATTTTACAAGTCAATTTATTGTGTCTGACTGTCACATCAAAGCGTTTAGGAAATCCCTATCGATAACGTTGATCAAGCGCATCGACTAGAATTCTTAAAACACTAAATAGGCAATACAACACAAAATCATCTTCTATATGATGAAAATATCTCTTAAAAGTTTTGAGAATATTCTTTGCTTGTTTAATTAAAAATCAAATTGTACTTATAAATAAATCTTATGAGAAAGATTTGCAAAAATTTTAATTTCTATTCTCATCCAAAATTAATAAATACAAGAATGGAATTATTGAGATATTCATAGAATACTCGATTTATAAATTGGATGAAAAGCTGGATAAACCGAATGACATAATAAGTCATTCATAAGAATCATAACGCGTGCGGAATGTGGTAAGCGGAATGCTAACTCCCGCAACTCCTAGCTAATGAAAACCGGTGGCAAGGTCAAACCGGAAAGACCTTAAAACCTCCTAAAAGATTGCTTAGGTGATGATCCTAAGACAAGCTCAAAGATTCCGGAAAATTCACAACTACCCAATTGAGAGAAATAATTCTTTACTCAACATGTGAGCTTAAAGAATAAGATGATGCCATTAATTTGGAATCGAAATCACAAAGGAAAAATATGAATCTGCATAACAGATTAAAAATGTCGAAAATGAATAGTCCATACGGAAAAATAGGATATGAGCCTCATAATGATGAAGCCAATCCTTTCATGCAAATCAATTCCGAAACCAAAACAACGCATAACATGCAAATCGGTTCGGAAAGAAAAATCACATGAAATAATTTCGACATCAATAAAAGCAAATTAAGTGTTGCGGATCCGCCATCCGGATACGCAATTGTCAAAGAAGTCATCAATCCCAAAATGTTTTAAAGAAAAAGAATCAACAAGTTCTTTTGATATAAAAAGGACGAGATGAACCCATATCAAAAAGAACTCGAATTGGATAATCACAAAACAAGTGTAATCAAGGATTGAGTAAGAAATACCTTGACCAAGAGAAGAGTTGCTAGGGGCTGGCAGCTTTCCCTCTCTCCTACTTTGAAGTTTGAGACAGGTAGATAAGTAATGACCCGAGCCTTTGCAATAGTGGCAATAAAGGGGTTTCGGGCACTTAATTACATAATGGTCCGTGGAACCACAATTGTAACATTGTTTACGACTAGCGGTAGGAGTCTTGGCTACCGAAGTTTCTGGTTCCATTTTCTTCTTGCTCAGAAGTATGGGGCAGACAGAAATATGATGACTTGAATTTTTGCAATAACGACAAAAAAGTGGTTCCGGACACTCCTTTGCGTAGTGGTACTTAGAATTACAATTGTAGCATCCTCTACAAAAAGGGTTTGGAGTCTTTTCTACCAAAGTAGGTTGCTTTACCTTCTTATCGGGATAAGGGCTTTTGAACTTAATATGCCTCTTCTTGGAAATCCCAATATTACTATCAATTCCTTTATCAGCCTCTTCATGTCGAAGAGTGATATCCATAAGTTGATTGAAAGGAACTTCAAGTTTCAGAGGTAAAACCATGTCGGGGTTCTTACACAAAGCACAGATAAACCTTTGATTCTTAGCAAGATCCAAAAGTTGTTGGGCAGACATGAATACGCCATCCAGAGAAGGACTACTGGATTGACCAGCGCTAGGACTGCCAGAACTAACCATCTCTTCTTCTTTAAGAAAGAAAGAAAGAAGAAGAAAAAGGTTATTCTCAGAATGAATATCAAGCAATCTTGATAGATAAAACAAGGAATCATAAAAGAAAATAGGATGAATCGGTACGAAGACTCGAATTAATCCTAAGGTACAACTCCTAAGAAGGACTTAGGACGATGATCCTTGTTAAGTTATTCTACATTGTTCCGAAGTTTGGCTCCGATACCAAGCTGTGACGCCCCACCTCTATACCCACTCTAACCAAGAACACTACGGTGTAGTGCTGTCAATTAGCACGGAGAATAAGGCTATTGAGGAGCGACCATCCATGTAACTTCTTTGTGCGAGTACCGATATGTCAGATAGTATAGAATGCATATCATTTAAGGAGGAAATCCGACATACCGATACAAACTCAAAGCTATCACACAGTGGCTATATATAATCTTCGGAAACAAACATAGAAATAAACATAACGTAAATCAGTCATAGACATCCATATCACAAAGGTGGAAAAAGATATGAATATATATAACACATGAAAGTGTACATCAGAGTAGTGGTTAGAAAGATCCACGATAATACAAAAGAGTAGCTACAAGCTACACAAAAGAATAAGTATACATCACGGAGTCTATATCTCAAATGTATACATCCCAAAAACTACTAATCTAAGTAGTTAGCCAAAAGTCAGTGTAATCCAGAAGAAAAGTCAAGCAGAAGCACCTGTAGCATCTCGGTCTGACCCGAGTATTATTTCATAAGAAAATAATAAACGGATCAGTCTAGCTATAAATATCAGATAACATGATATAGAATAAGAGGTATGGCATAAACGTATAATAACCATAATGGCATACTACAATAAGTATGTAAAGGATAATCAACAAGAGATTAATCGATATCACAAGAATCTTCTCAAAGATCCAAATACACAAAAAGGCAATGACACACGAATTCACCAATGCACAAAAATTGATAACACATATCAATGAAAATCACGAAAATTGGTGAAGCACAAATTCCAGGAATCAACACACGAATCCAGAAATCATATAAAGGGGGAGGCCTATCACACGAACGGGAGCATGAAAGCTCACCAACATATGTAACACACGAACGAGAAGCTATCTCATGGAAGCTAAC
The DNA here is from genome assembly GCA_030737815.1 of Allium fistulosum. Taxonomy (NCBI): domain Eukaryota; kingdom Viridiplantae; phylum Streptophyta; class Magnoliopsida; order Asparagales; family Amaryllidaceae; genus Allium; species Allium fistulosum. The sequence goes on from CM060902.1 coordinate 745,373,491, forward strand.
CATTTAATTTTTCGAACACACGAATGGCCCGAAGACCATGACACATGAATGGCCCGGAAACCATCGAACACACGAATGGGCCGGAGACCATGGGGCGCTACCCCACATATGTGAGTAGAAACATCACACAAACGGGGTCTAGTCTCCATCGTAGACAAAGAGACATCGCTCAATTGCTAGTCTAAATCACAAAAATGATCGTCAATGATCATCAAGAAGTGTCAATTAGACTAAGCTAGTAAATATATGAGTTTAGCTTCATGTCCCATAATCACTAGCTTAACTTAAATATTTACGAACAAACTGTATATCTTCACTAGGAAATTGTCACAAAATGTTCAGTCGAACAAGTCCAAAGATTAATCGACGAAGTAAACGCAAGCGTTTCATACCACCTGTTTTGCTAGGCCGTTTAATTAGATTTCTCATCCGAGTGAAATAAAGGCTTGCATATACTAATAGATTGGAAAACGGTTTAGGAAAAAGTGCTTTGTAATAAAATAGAGTTGAAATCGTTTTGATGAAAGAATTTTGATATTTACTACTAGTATTGAGACCTTTATATTTTTGAAGTGACAAATCACAAAAACGATTGTAGAAACAATCAATCATCAAAATTCACATACGAAGACGTGAATCAAATCCAAAGAAATCGATACTAAATCCATTAAAATGGATATTCACATAAAATCTGTAGAAAGAAGTCATCAACGTCGGTAAAAGTGATAACGTCTAATCGGATCGACAGAACTCGATTAACATTGGAAGTTTTACTCAAAATTAGGCAGATAGGCAAAACTGGGAATTTCCAAACGTCTGAGGGGTTGGTCCAGACGTCTGGATTTAGTCTCTGGAAATTTTCCAGAAAACTATCCAGACGTCTGAAACCTAAAATCAGACGTCTGAAAGCATTCAGACGTCTGGGGAAAAGTCCAGACGTCTGGATTTGGTTTCTGAAAATATTCCAGAAAACCAACCAGACGTCTGAAAACACGAATCAGACGTCTGACATCTTTTCAAACGTCTAGAACAATAGTTCAAACGTCTGAAATTAGTCACTGCCCTTTTTATTTTTCTACCGTTTGTTATTTTTCACCAGGAGGCAAAACCAGACGTCTGGCATTGATCTCCAGACGTCTGAACACCTAATCTGGGCTTAAATTTGCCTAGGCCAAGATGGCCAAAACGTTCTCGGAAGCGATCGAGCAAGCAATGACAACTAAGGATTTACATCAAGCGACAACCCGGTCTTATAGGTGCTTCGATACACCCCAAACAACATATCCAAACATCTATTGAAGGATTTTCACGAGAATTGGACTTCAAAAACCAAGAAATTAGGATATTCACCAATTCAATCCCAAACAAAAGGAAATGTACATAAATAAGTGTTAGGAATTCATACCCAATCACAAAGATAGATATAGACAAAGATGTGAGATAAAAATCTCACCTTTGAACCCGAAAATAATGAATGAGAAGCTTGAAGACAAAGGAAGATCAACCACACTTCAATCTCAACACAAGAAGCTTGAATCTAAGCTTAAAAGAGAAACATTTACTAAATTAGGTTTAGGAATTTTCTGAAATCAAAGTGAGAATGAGTTAGAGAAGAAGGAGATGATACTTACCAAAGCTTCTTCTTGAATTTGGAGGTAGAAGCTTGAATTTGCAATTGAACTAGGGCTTGGGGTTTTAATTTCCCATTCCTCTCCCCATTTTCAGTTTTGATGAGTATTTAAGAAAGTAGAAATGAAGTGAGGAGGAGAGAAGAGGGGCTGAACTAGGTTATATGATTACTTGGGTGAAACCCAAGCCCAAAAGCCCAATAGAAAATAGCAATAACCAACATACACCAAACATATCGAAGCTTATACTCAAAAGGATCGCAAACGCCATTTTGTACTCAATGGAAGTGGTCTCGAGTCCTAATTCGACTGTTTTCAAAAAGTAGCTTTTCGGACTAAAATCCGACGAACGATGAAATATTTAAATAAAATATTTAAATATAAAAACGATAAATATGCGGGTTGTTACATTCCATAAGCTATTATCATCTCCAATTCAATTCCACTATGCAGTATTCACTGATACGAATACAACGTTACTCGTCGCTCTAGATTTGGACCTAGAACGAACAATATATTGATTTTACCAAAATTCTATAATTAAATTAATATAAATATTCCACTAATCCTTTATTAACAAATTAATTACCCTGATTAAAACTGAATCCCTCTTTCTCCTTCACTCTCCTTCAAATCAAGCTTGGCTGCCTGCTTCACCACCCTTCACCACCACCCAAGGCATCCATTCACTGCCGCTCCATTGCCCTAGGTAGCCCGGCGATGAGCTTCCCAACGCTATTATCCTCGACCCTTGCCATCGCATAAATATCGCTGGAGAACCCAAGAACGTGGCCATGTTCGTCTCGAAATTGCCGCCTCCATAGTCCACCATTAACCACCAAACTTCATCATGTCGTAGTCCCAACCTGCCTCTCCACCTTCCTTTCAGACTCCATCATCCCACGAGCAACTAATTGACTGGAAAAATCAAAAGTAGATCCACCGGTCAACTAGGCACTGCCGCCGCCTCGCTCCACCATCGATGATTTCCACTATTGAACTTCTTTACCTCGACATCGTGAACATTCCTCTCATAGATATCGTGGCCTAAAATGGCTTAGATAAGCTTCGATCGGTGTGAATTGTCGGATGAGGGGAAGCTTTGAATTTGAGAAAAATGAATTTGTTATCTCTAGATGAACACGAGTTATATAGGGAAGAACGGTATGGTCATGATATGTAGGGGCATGGGTGACAGTTGGGGTATGAGCTAGCAAAATGGTATGGTGAGATTACATATTATTATATTCAATAAAATTCGATATTACATGTCCGAAAAATCTCAAATTCCTAGCAGGACATGCTCATTGGCGTTCTGCACTAAATACCCCTATTCCGAACTCAAGGAGCTATTATCAAGATCTAATTCCAAAGTATATAGAAGTTAGCTTTTCAAAATCGAACTATATTATATTTAATTCTCTAAATAAATTTCTACGAGTTTTGAACTTGCATAACCAAATGATATGTCTGATAGCCATGAAATTCATTAATATATAATAATTCACTATTACAGATCCAAAGGCGCTGGTTTCATCGAAATCTGAGACAATATCCTTAAAGGCTATTTTTACATGTTAATTAAAATGAATTATTACTAAAACCAAATTTATCGCTTTAAATCTAAATTTAAAAGTTTATTATATTCAACTGAATTTAATTTAGATTTCGAAATCATTTTTATTCGTATTAAATCCAAGACTCAAATATTTAAAAAATTCCAATATTCAATTTACTATTAAATAATCACTACATTTGAAATTTAAGCTGTTTGGTTTATAAAACTATCATTTCAATATTTAAAATTTATTAAATATTTCAATTTCAAACGTTTAAAATTCTGGGTCGTTACATATTTATACTACTATAAAAGACATTATTTACAAATCCAACGTTGAGTATTAAACAACCGAAACTGATTTTAACACATGTGCATCTTTAAAAAATCAATATTGTGTTGTTTACCTATGATATATCTACGTACCTGTTAATGTTCTTTCTTATTAACACACGCTTCCTCTGCATTTTGATTAATAATCAAACAATTTGATATTTCTATCAAATAATTTGTTCTATTCTGATGCTTATAAAATAATACTTTCTATCATTTGTTGGATTGTATCTAAGGACTCACAAACTCAATATCGCTCCCATTAATTTCGAGATATTTTTGGTTATTATGTGTAAATAACTTACTCTAAATCATCACTTAGAATTTTCTATTTCAATACATATGTACCAAAACACCAAGTCTTATCAAGCATAATCTTGTGAGTAAATCCGAAAACTTGAGCACGTTGAATAATGAATCTATTACACTAATTTCAACAATTGAAGTTTATGAGATTATTCTTATCAATATTGCTCATTTAATTTCAACTGCATTAGTCTTGTTCACAAAGACACAATCGCGGCCGATGGATCACATCCCTTTGATTGCGACTATCAAAATTATTTTTTGGTAACGTACTTGGAATTCATTTTCAAATCTTTATATCATACCATATTATAGAGCCAGCACTCTTAATGGTTTAATTAAACAACCAAGGATTATATATTTTTGATATTGATAAGGAACTCGTATTTTCTCTTCAGTGTGGGAGAATACTTATTAGACACTCTTATGCGGTATGTTCATTATGGTTAGTTAATTTCATTTCATCTCATCTAATCAGTTTTATCTATGGATCGTATCTAATTCTGTTTTGCTACCAATAATTTCTCAAAGAAATTCCTTCACGAAGATGGTATTTCTTGAAACAATAATTGTTTCCCAGTGTAGCAGAATAGGTATTCAGAAACATTTTATGAATTGCCTTTTATATAAAATTGATTTTGTTTGTAGTTTACAAAACTTATTTTCAATACATAAATGTATCATCCAATGACAGTCTTTCCCTATCATCTTTTGGGGGAAGATTCATAAAAGATCCCTTACGAATGATTATTACGTGCAATCTTTCGACTTGCATAACCTACCAACTCCTTAGTCTAGGATATGTTAGGGTTTCTTATAATCCTTTATCTTGTATGATTTTGTAAATCATTATTTAGACAAAATAATATTAGCCTTGTGTACTACTCTTAAGTACATGACCTTATAAAAAGAAACTAACTAACTTCACTCAAAATTAATCGTACATTGTCTAATAAAGTTTGATTACTCCTTACCAATACATCACTATATATGACATGGAGGAGTGACTTTTGAGATTGAATCTTTATTACGTTCGAAACTATTTCCAATATACTCACTCATTCGATCAAATCGAATCATTTCTATTGCATGTTATATTATTTACTTTCATTTTGTACTCTATAAGTCTATCATAGACATACTACATATGTATAAAAGACATATGTCTATGTCAGTAATAACTCATTAGTAAATATGACGAAGTATGTGAAACCGTTTTAATATTAATAGACTTACGATTGCATACATCTATATGATTCAATCTAAAAAGTTCATCAAATCTTATGATGCTCCCATTGAATGGGTGCATAGCCCTTAATTGTTTGAGATATAATTAACCAATAACATATGATTCATAATCATGTAAGAAATTTATTTCTCAGAAATACAGCTTAGTCTGTAGTTCAAAAATAACTGTCAATAATATTGGATACCACTGTATTTTCCAATGCATCGCTTTTGTTACGAAAAAATACCACATTATAGAAGTTTTATTTCATCGCTGATATTTACAATATGCATATTGAAATATAACTTTGTCTATTTTCAGTCAACACCAAAAATAGTCATTATTCCATAAATAACGTTTGGTATGTTTTACGAAAACAATTTTCATAATTTGATGTAATCAATAAGTGCTATATGGCATGCTCCTACTATTTCCGCCATTACTATAACATCATACTAAATTCGGAGTTCCATCATTCACTTAGTATAGACTATTTATTTTATGTACTGCAACTAGTTTACAATAGAGAGTTCTTTGATTAAATATCTTGAACTTAAAGAAATAAATCTCATAGAAAACAATTTCATATATGAAAATACATTTTGAAATAGAAATCGTATTTCTCATTTCAATGTTAAGTATCAATTATTATTATTCAAATTTTAATTTTCGATGTTTCTTTATGAAAAAGAAGTGACTATTAACCCTCTTCATCACAACTATACCTTAAATTACATCTACCCTTATACATTCATTTTCCTTTCAAATGGTCAAACCATTCAAAAGAAAACCCTTATTACAACATCATAAAGAACTCGTTACAAGGATGTACTTGATCATCCTTAACATTTAAGAACACCAAATATGATGCACCTTAGGTAACTAATAAAACTGACATTTCAATTATCGAATTCTAAGATCTTTCTTGTAGTTTTGGCTTATCACATTTAACACAATACAATCCTTTGTAATCAATCAAATTAAATATTCGATCCCATAGTACTATTTATTGGCTTGTTCGAAATGTACTAATTTCATCGAAGTATTGTACATTCAAACTGTGACCATTCTCCATATAACACTTATATTTGACAGTATGTGGATTAAATATCCATAGCCTTGTATTGCTTTAGAGTTCGAAACTCATAGAAAGCAATATATGGTCTCGATTAACTAAACATATAAGAAATAGAATTACAAATGCATTTAGTAGTTGTAAAATTAGGTGCTTGCATGGGTGTAGAAACTTTAACATGCAAGAAGCATTTATTAGTAAGTATATGTTACATTTCTATTTGTCAATCTTTGATTCAAATCATTTGTATATTTTAATTGATACACGTTTTATGAATCATATTAAATGCAAAAATTTATCATTGTAGATTATTGTAACATTGTATACCATATATTCTTTCAATATTAGAAAGGTTAAATGTTATAATTTCATTTTCTAATAAGGCTCCCATTAGTCTTTTATGTTTCACCAAACCTTAGTCAAAACATAGAAGTCTTTCGACTTCACTGGTGAATGTTAGGACTTGTTTGTCTTGGGATTCTAGCCTTGAGTCTGTTTAACAAATCATAACCCCATAAATGATGGATACCTTCTTATTGGTTGTATCACATACAACTCTAAATCCTTCGGTACCTTGTCTAAATTTGGCTCCGACTTTGAGTATGCTCAATAACGAAACAAAATTATTTACTCGTACCTACCATATCACGATGGCCTAAATATAATATATATACCATGAGTCTGCTCAACAAATACATGTAGTTATCTTACCTCATCTATTCAATATATTAATAATACTACACATAACATCCCTAGCTTGAGTCTGCTAATCAACTAAGGAGTATGCAAGTAATTTATTAATATATATATATATATATATATTTACGGCAGAGGACAACATTATATTGAAGGTGCATAATCTTTAATATATTATATTGAGTGATATCGACTTATGGATTAATGTATTTCCTATGAAATACTCTCGTGATTCTACTTTCGGATACATTGGAAATCATGGTATACGTACAACATGTATGTATTTATTCCATAAGCCTATTTATGGTATCTTTAAAGTTCCACATTTAGTTTATACATTCATATTATATACCTTCTATATTTCATACAACTTGTATAATAGTCTTATGTATAATATTATATTAATTAAATCTTATGTAATTAATTTTTAATTAATTAACATTTTAATTAATTTTATATTATTTTAATATAACCTTTATATTAACTATTTATTACATACTACAACCCTTATATTATTTCACATATATCTTATACATATGTATATTCATTTAATTAATTAACTTTTAATTAATTTATTTAATCAAATAATTTTAATAAAACTATATTAATTTCAAAATTCAATTCATATACATACATGTTTACTTTTGTTATTTTAAACATTTTAAAATATCATAACATATATTATAATATATAATACATGCATATATATTTTTATTAATTAACTTATTTAATTAATTTAATTTATTAATCCAATTAATAATTATAAAAATTTCAAAATCAATATATATATTTTCAAGCATTTTGAAATTTTTATTTCATAATAACTATTTTAATATATTTATATCTTATTTTAAATTTAACTTTTAAATTTAAAATCTTATATTTTAAAATTTCAAATTATTTGGAAAATCAGCCCAAGGCTCAATTCAAATTGGGCATTTTTTATTAGAGATGACCTTATGGGCTTTGTGCTTAATGGTTAAGTCTAACACAACTAATTAGAGCACATAGACAATTAGGCTCCGATACTATTGTTGGAACTGGGTCAGTCCATAACGATTACGAGTGAATTTCAATTTTTTTATCTTATTGTATCTTTATTGGGCCTATGAAGTCTAATTTATTTAGAACATTTCTAAATTTCGTTTAACTAAAATAATGTATTTTCTTTAAATTTATATATTTTGTAGTAGAAGTTGGTTTGTTTAGAATTAATTATACACACACATATGTATCATATACATACATACACACACACATAATTATATATATATATATATATATATGTGTGTGTGTGTAACATAATCATCCATAAAGGGTATAATATGCCTGTATATAGATGCTAGGATTTTCATCGCAACAGACGCGTTAGCTCATTTTATATGTATTGTACATTGTCTAAATATATGCATGCATATATAGTTTTAAATTCCATTTAATTGTGTATATATATAAATGAATATATATAAGTACATGTATGTAAATAAGTAATATTATTGAAATATTACAAAATTATATATATGTGTATGTATTTATTTATATAATTGAATGTTATGCAGGTAATGATTAAAATTTGCATATATATATATACACACACACACACAATAATTAATAAATATAATTTATACGAATTTAAAATAAAGTATTTATTTGAAATATATATATATATATATATATATATATAGGTAAATATAATAATTATTGGTAAATTATTTTATAATATAATATACACACATAAACGCAATATAATATATATATACAAAATATAATTTTCATTAACTTTCAAGTTCAAAAATATTTCATATCTGAAAATAACAGTTGGGTATTTAATCAATAACAGTTTGAACTTAGTCCAGCTTAAATTTAGAAAATAGCTTAAAAAGTTTAAAATAGATAAGTAGTTGAAAAATAATTATTAGTTTGTAAAATATCTGTAAAATAGTTAAATAATTGTAAAATAGTTGGAAAATAGTTAAATAGTTATAGAAATCTTAAATAATTGCAAAATAGTTGTAAAATAGTAATTAGTTATAAAGTAGTTAAAAACAGTAATTAGTTTATAAAACAGTTGAAAAATTGTTAAGTAGTTCCAAAAATAATTGTAAAACAAGTATAAGATAGTTTTAGGTTTAAAAAGAAAAGTTGTATAGTAAATAGTTTGGAAAAATAGATTTATATTAAAACAATTTATTTTGAAAATAATCCAGAGTCAAACTTTTCAATTCCCCATCAATTCAATTTAAATTCCACTTCCATTTAAATTGACTCACTTCTAATTTGAATAACTTCAATTTCCCTTGAACTTGATTTACCCCAATTCAAGTTGAATTAACCTCAATTTCTTTCCAAGTTCAAATCAAATTCCATTTGATTTTAAACATATTCACTTTTAATTACAATTCCAAATTATTCAAATTAATTTAGACTAATTTTAAATTATTTCAATTCAAATTTTCCATTTAAACTTATGCTTATCCATCTTCAATCATAATTCTAATTAATTCAAATCAAATTAAATTTGAACTAATTCTATTCAAATCTCAAATTAAAACCATCTCGAATTATATAAATTCGAGTTAAACATTTTAAATGTTGATTTAATCCCTTAAGCCAAATTAACCCTTACTTTTAAATCAAATCAACCTTTATTTTTAATTTAACAACTTAAATCTTTAAACCATTTAATTCTGAATCCAAATTCCAAAATTCCATTTTAAAATTATCTTTTACTTAACTTATTACAAAGTTCAAATAAGAATTCAAAAATAATTTAATCTTCAGATTCTAATTTATTATCCATTTCAAACTTCAAAACCAATTCTCAGTTTCATAGATTATTTATAACAATAGAATGATATCAGGATAAATAAACATCCAAATTTATCCAAACACCAATTAACAATATCCATTTTAAATTTCCAAATCTCAAACCCATTTTGAGATCACTCATAACTCCCATTTAAAATCAACCATTTAACTTCCCAAGTTAAATTTCAATTTCATCTTGAAATTTTCAATTCAAGTTGTTCATTCTAAACTCATTTAACTTTCCTTAAGTTAAATTCAATTTAATCCAGTCAATGTTACCCAATTTGAATTCCCATTTCAAATTTTAAACTTTATATTAATAATCTTCCCACTTATAAGTTCAAAAACTTATCACTTTGGGTTTTCATATCACATTCCAAGGAAAAATTTAAAACTCAACACTTAGAGTTTATTTCAAATCATCTTTAATATTATGTATATCCTCATTTATACATATTTATTTCCTTTACACACCAAGTTATACCTTAAAATTTTAAACCACCTTTGGTTTTAATTCAAAACAAATTTCTTTAAAACAATTTCAAGTTTTCTGGATTTAGATTTAAAATTTCACAATTTTAAATTATCTTCAATTCCAATTTATAAGTCATACTCACCTAAAAGTTTACTTCCCTAAAACATTTCATTTTACTTAATCATTTACAACATTTCATTATTAAACACAACAACCATTTATGATAATAACCAAGATTATCATATTTGGAAACCAATTCATTATTATCTTTATTCTGAAAACACTACTACATATTCAGGATTTTAATTTCAGTTTGGATCCATTACAAACTTATCTTCATTTAATTTCAATTTGGTTGTATTACTATTACCACCTAATTCTCATTATTTTATTTAATTCCAATGATTCAACAACCAATTTCTTTAATATATTTATTAATAAGAAAAATTATTTCTATATATATCAAAAGATAGAATTATATAAAAATCATTTATTTTAAAACCATTTTAAAATCACTATATAAGAAAACAACAAGTACGCTCTCATATATAAATACTCTCAACTCATTTAGGGTACTATTGACCCTATCCTTAATGAGTAAACCCACCAGAGCCAAAGTTCTCGTTTAACCTTCGCTCTGATATCAAAATGTAACGACCCGGAATTTTCGATCCTGAAAATCCCAGATAGTTAGGAAAGAAGAAAGAGGTAGAGGAAGAAACAGGAAAAAAACACAGATTCTCACATTCGCAGCGGATCAAAATATAATATCAAATAATATCAGTTATACAAAGAAGAACTGTATTTATTAATTTACATCAATTCATCAGAGTTACAACCACTACACAAACATTGGACAGTTGAAATCAACTTGTTCAGACTACAATCTATACATACTATACAGTCTCATATACACAGCGGAAAACACACTATACGTTCTTGCCACCCAGCTCGCCTCCTGAGCTCCAGAACGTCCTAACCTGAAAAGCTGTAATACTCGGTCTGACCCGAGCATTACACCAAAGTAACACCCAGGTCAGGCTGGAAACCAGCGTGAGTAAACCCATATAATATGAAATGTCAAGCTATATAACTTAAGTGAACTACCAGGGTAACTCGTACTTTCTACGAGTTCTAATCTTATTTTAGTCAATCATTTATCACACAACAGTTCTCAAGTTGATTGTCCATGTTACTCCATTCATTCCAGCCTGTTTAATACCACATATCCAATTTATAAAGAATTTTGTTTACTAATCGAAGTGCTTTCGGGTATTATTGATACCCGACCCCGGTCTCTTCGAATTCAATATTATTTCTAATCCAAGTTGTTAAGTTTAAAACAATACAATTCATATTTAGGATATCATACCACACAACAATTCAAATCAGAAAGGTAACCTACATAATCATAGTTCAACCAAAGTATCTCATATCACGAAGCATCACAAATCACATATCCAAGATATCTAATTTATTCCATATATTTTAATCATTCATAAGCAAGATAAATTAATTGTACCATTTTTTTTATTATCATTAATTTAATTGCTTTTAAATCCTGCTTACTTAACATTAATTAATTAATTAACCCTTAATTAATTTATTAACAAGTTGACCCTTTAATTACTTACATTAAGTAATTATCTTTTAATTAATCCCAATTAGTAATTAACCATTAATTACTTTAATTAACCAAACCCTTTTATTGTTTTTTTTCTCTTATTCAATTACAATAAGTGATTCTACTCAATTAATTACATAAAGTAACTAATCTTTTAGATAAACCATTTATTTTGATTAATTATTTAATTATCATTTAAACATTATTAAATTTAAATGTTTGAAATAAATTTTATTATATAAAATCACTTAGGAACTTTTATTAACTAAAGTTTAATATACTTTCTTAATTACTTCTAAATTACATCATTTATTTTATTTGAAACACTTGGGAATTTCAAAACCCCAAAATAAATTTAAACATTCAACTTTAAAATTTAAACCTTGAAAATTTGTTTAAAGAAAACTTGTTTTGAAACTTTAAAACAACTTACCTTTGAAAAACTTGTTTTACATTTCCTTCTACCATTCATTTGCATTAAAACTTTCCAAAACCTGGTTCATGTATTTGTTAAAACTTTAAAACCTAGAACCTATGCTTTTCTTTTCTTTTTTTAAAAAAACTGTTATGTTTGAACAGCTCGCCCAAAACCATCCTTCCCTATAAATTACTCGAGAATTTACTTCATATTCCCGTGCTCGAACCCAAGCTCCATCCTTCTTCCTCGAACTGAAACTACCCATCGAAAATCAACAGACACACCGGACACGTGCACGTGCACACCAAATCTGGTCGGCTTCGAACCTTGCTCCGACCATCGACACGTCAACCACCTTCCCCTGAGTCGACCCACCACACAGATCGTCGAACCATCCCGTGAAATCAAATCGCGTGAATACGAACCCATTAGCCTGAAAATGTCAAGTCCCATAAATCCGTACTCTTGATTAAACACTAATCTCCATTGATTAACTCAAGAGGCATGGAAATATGAACCCTGAGGGGTTTTAAGAAAAAGAAATAGAAGAAAAGATAGAAGAAAAAGAGAAGAAGAAGAAAGAAGAACAACAGAACAACATCAGATACAGAAACAATATCAGAATCTCACATATCGCAGCGGAACAATATATAATTGATAATCACTAGCCATTTAAAACAAAGAATTATATCAGTTTTTATACATACATCAATCAGAGTCAATATACAACAATGGACAGTTATATAAACTTGTCCTCATACAGAATACACAGCGGAATAAATACTATCAGATACAAATACTACGTCTCGTCATCCAGCCTATCTCCAAGCTTCAGAATATCCAGAATATCCTGATAACCTAACTCTAGACTGCCCGTGTGGAAATTGGTGGGCACCCAGAGTTTAGAAGGGAAACAATAAACTCCGAGTCAGTCATGGTGACTGGTGTGAGATCGTAAAACAGTTATTTTTAACAAAGAAAATAAAACAAATTCGCAATGCTTTTGGAAAATGAAACTACCATAAGACCTCCCACCACACACACAATGCAAACGCAGAATTGGAGGAGATTTCTTCTTATGATAGTCAAAGATGCTTACTACGCAAAAATCAAATCATTTTTGATATTATTATTAGTGCATAGTGTAGAAAACATTTCGAAAGTATAATATTAATCTTAGCCAGCATAGACATTTCAAACTATGCCTACTATAGCTACCATCCAAACAGTGGGGCGCCACCATAAGTAGATGGCAGGTTCTACAACTAAAACCGTACAAGTCTCGTATTGGAGTTTGGATTTCCATCAAATGGTCAGGCTAAGGAACTTCCTATGCCATGAAGGAACGCCTCTGGAATGACGTCCCGAGAACCTAACCGGATCTCTGCCAACACAAGGCCGGGTTACCTCTGCAAAAATAGGTAACTACTGACACGCGTATGCCATCCCCCGATCGTAACCGATCTTCCCGAGGATCCCCGATTCGCAACAAACTACATAATAAGCAGTATCAACATAGGTTAAGTATCTAGGCTCCATACCATGATACCACCTCTATCCAAAAGGAATGACATACACTAAGGGGCGCTACTCCCTAGAACCTTGCTGCATCCTTCCTGTTTTGACCATTTCCGGGGTGTGTGGCTCGACGAAGTCTCGTCCACAAAGCTACGCTTTCTACAAAGCCATGCTTCGGGTCAAACAAATGATCAACCTATGATCACAAAGATATAAGATCAAATAAATGATCATATCGCAAATGATCAAACACTGATCATCACACAGCAACACTCAGTATGCCACGTTACCAAATTGGGAATATATCGTTGATAAATTTCAACTACACAACCTCTGAGCTCGTACGTCTCAGAGAAGGGTGTTAAGCTAAGAGAATAAATTCTCCGCCACCAATAGAAATGTATTTGAAAGAAATCAGCTTTATATCTCAATTTGTAACGTCAGACACACAATCCATACAAGTCTGTTCCGGGATCGAACAGAACCGAAGGCACTTCTCACGAAGCCCTTGCAAATCCGGATAATTTTCTAATCACGTCCGGACTTCCCGTCACTAAGGGTGATAAAACCTCTAAATCAGAGATCAGCCGATGTAGAGTAACTCGACGGTAATCCTTCCGTTTTCAAAAATATCCGGTCTTCAACACCGGTCTTCGAATGCAATTCATAACGACGTATCACATATTCGGAATGGGTTATACGACCCCATGGTCCTTTCCCGGCTAACCCGAATAGTGAGCGCTTATTCAAAAATAAGTGTGGCATTCAAATTCATCCAATTCACAACAAATATCCATTCAAGGTAATTATTGATAGTCGGTTATTTAACTATCAATAAAGATGCGCAACATCATCAGATTCCAAATAATTTTCCAAATTATTTATTTTCCAAAATATCTTTACTAGATATAAAATTTCCACACTTCAAAAATAAATCAATATTTATTTTTCTAAACAGTTTCCATTTCCTTTATAAATTCCATAGTGAATTTATATTTCAAAATATCGACTGATATACGATTTTCAAATCGATTTCAATATTCACTTTCAATTTATCTTTACAGAGATAAACCTCAAAACGTTCATTTCATATTGGAAAAGTATTTCCTTACTTATTTAATAATAAGTATTTCACAAATCTTTTATTTTCAACACTTGGAAAATATTCGATATACTTAAATCAATATTAAGTATATATTTCGTTCTTTAAGGAAACCATTTACTACAAAAACATTTATTTGAGTCAAAACGAATGTTACGTAAAACATCGTTACGACGACTCAAAATCACTAGTATAAGGATTCGAATTTTGATAGATATATAAATCCCAATACTACATCAAAACATTTCCTTTCGGAAATCATTTACTATAACAACAGTGTTATAGTCCATCATTTCCTTATTCCTCGAAAACGTCTATTTCAACAATAAATGTTGAAATCTATGATTTCGATATTCATTATATTTGAAAACATCTTTAAAACAATTAACTTCATTTCAAATATCACTTTCCCAAAACCATATCCATTTTACTTAAAAATATATTCACTGTCCAAAATCGTGAATATACTTCACTAACCACATTTCAATCTTTTCTACACATTTATTTCAAGAATTTATCCACTATCCAAAATCGTGGATAAAATTCCCTTAATAACCTTCTATATTCAATTCATCAAATTTGATTGATTTTCGAATTTATGAAACAACGTTCATAAATTCCATTTCTATTTTGTAACAACTTCAATTTAATAAATCCCCTTTATTAACAATTCGATTCATAACTCAAATCTTATACCAACAATCCATATTATAAGTTAAATACTTATAATTCCTTTATTTTACAAAATCATTTCCATTTATAAGTTCATAATTTATAAATTCCATTTATTTATAAATTCTTAAAAATTCATTTTAACGCTTATAAAAACTCATTTTATAATACCAACATTTTAAAGTTATAAATATCAATTTTGTACATCTTTTACATATATCGTTTTTAATAATTTAGAAATCTCAATTTAAACCGTTTTATAAATTTCTTAACTATTATTTCAAGAGAAATTACCTTTCGGTTATATTTCACAAAAATCTAAATTTATATAACTTTAAAATTTGAACGTTTATTTATTTTAAGATGAATCACTTCAAAAATTAAATAAACGTATACTTTCAAAAATCACTTTAAAATCCTTTTAAAGTAAAAATTGTTATTTTTAAACTTCAAAACTTGAATCCGAGGAGGCAACAGCACCAATTAGTCAATCACAACAACAAACATCATATATCAATATGATAACAGAATATACATCAATATCTGTAAATAAATAAATACTGGTGAGGAATCCAGTTGGATCCCTCCAACCTGTTTCCCTGCATCCACAGATGTTAGCACAATACCAATTCCACTTCGAGGTGGAATATCGCGGTATATAGGTTTTATAAAAATCATCCGCTTACTAACGGCGCAATAGGGTCTCATCCGCTATACGAGGTGGGAAATCAATCAATCCAATATATACATATGCCAATATGTATATATTGCTATATATATATATCCTACTATATCTAATATCACATCCAAATAGCAGACAAATCAATCAATAACTGCCAAACAAAATTTTATTTGAGTGAGAAAAATCTCACCTTCGCTTTTTATTTTGCAATCCATTGCCAAATCCAGATTTATTTTTCTTCGTTGTATTCGACCTTGTATAAACAATTATACAATTTAAATTAACATTCGAACCAATTAAATAACCATTTTTTTTCTTTTAATAAATTTATCTAACTAATTATTAAATTTCTCTTTTTAAATAGATTTATTTAAATTTAAACTAATACCTTCAATTCTCTAAACCAATCACTTTTTAATAAATTGATTTAACTGAAAATTAAATTTTAAAACTAAATTCCCTTTAATAAATTTCATTTTGAATATATATATATATGTATGTAAACTTGTCAATATACTAAATTCGTATTTATTTATCTTTTCAAACCCAACTTCCTAAAATAATTCCTGTTTTTATCTATAACTTACTGTAAAATACCAAAATAAATACAATATTCAAAACTGCATATATCTTACTGCATATAAATTTTACTATTATATTTTTATTTTATTTTTTTACTTTACTGTCTATATGCAAGTATTCAAATTAATGTTTTATTTTAAATTCAAATTTGAATAAAACAAACACAAAAATATCTTACTGTTTTAAATCCTGGTTTAAACTTAACATATACTTTTCAATCTGGGCATATATATATGTGGAATTGAGTTTAAATCAAAAAGGAAAGAAGATAGGAATTTAAATCGAATACCTCGATGCATAGCAATCATCGACATCTACATTTCGATTCGCCACTCCAGAAATCACCATTCGCAACCACCCAGTCGCCGCCACGAGCCTATGACGCTCGACACTTCATCGCGAAACCACCATTTTCCTCCGCCTTCGAACTCGTGTGCGCGACTCCCAGATATCGCCGCCGCCTCGCGCGCACTCCATCCCCTAGCACTCGATCGGAGCCCCACAGCGAAGCCGTAGCTGCTCGCGACCATGGCCATCGAAGATCGTTGCCGCCTCTCTTCGTACGCGAGATCAAACTCGCTCCTTCCAAATCAACTCGAGCTCGCCTTCCCGATCCACGTCGTCCCCTCTAACTCGCGATTGACGAACTCGCGATAAACTGCTTCGCGAATCCCCCTTCAGCCTGTTGACTCGAATCGCGATTTTGATTTTCTTTTGAAAATGAGCTGCCATATTTTTTCGTTCGACTTTGAATAGAAAAGGGAAAGGAGGAATGAGATTTCGTTTTGATTTTGAATTGTATCTGGGTTTAAGGAGAGCGGCCATTAACGATTTTGTTGAACGAAGATTTCGTTTGATTTTACTAATTGAAAACTGAAGAGGGAGAGAGTGATTGCTAGAATTTTGTTCGGCCATCCCCATTACTTTCTATGCTCTGATAATTTTTCTTCGATCCTGTTTGCGTGATTTTGAAAAGAGGGAAAAGGAAAGGAATGGGTACGAAGGGGACATAACGGTGGCGGGTTGTACGTAATGTTGGGTTATAAGAAAGCAATTATATATTTTTTTTTAAATTTAAATTTGTTTCAAAACAAAATTCAACGCGTTTTCTAACCGTACGGTCACAAAACAACTCCGATCAATACGAAATTTGAAATTCGATAATAATACAATATTACGGACCTAATGGAACTGGTTTCGTCGAATTCCGAGACTGCGCCTCGGACGGTTATTTTTAAATATCGATTCAAACGATATAATTTCAAACTGATCAAATCAATTCGAAATTAGATTCTGAAGCTTCTGTTATTTTCAGTATTATCAATATGGATTTTAAAAGCTTTCGAAATATTTTTCTTCAACTTTAAATTGAAGATTTAAATTTTTATTCAACGCTATATAGATTAAATTTCAAAATTTTAATCACCAAATTCAAAGTTATATCGGGGATTCAAATTAAATCATTGTTCAAATATTAAAAATTAATTAAATATTTCCAATTTAATTTGTTCAAAATTCTGGGTCGTTACAGAAAACCCCATCGTCAAACTCCTCAACTTCTTCCATCTCTGTCCACCAAAGACCACGGTCATTTGCCTGGACCACCGCCTGCATCCCACGTTCCTTTTCCCACAACTCCGATTCAATTCGACTCGCCGTCGACGCCACAATGACCTCAAAACCAACCACGACCCAAAACCTAACTTAAACCCTAGATTATCCTCTTCCGATCACCACGGTCCCCGAGAACCCCTGCCTCCATTTTCCTTTAACCATGGTCACCTCAGCCTTCTCCAACCCGATCATTTGAGCTTGTAAGCATCGGGATTTCCAGAAATTTCCCGTCGACCCAAATCTATTCAACATCCCTTAACTCCAAATCCACTTAATTTAAAATTAAAGGGACCCCACCTAAATTTATTATTTTGGACATAGATTTCAGTTATATAAGTGAAAACTAGAATTATCCTGATTTAATTTTTTTGGAAAATTGATTTTCTACTGTAAATTTATTAATTTCCAGATCATAACTTAAAAATTCCACTTGAAACTATTTTTAAAGATAAGATTTCATCAGTACAAACACATTTCCTTTTTACATTATATCCTATAATCGCTTGAGTGAAGAGAAATCGATTTTTATGTGATTATTTGGGTCAATAAATTAAAAACAGAGGTTTAAAAATCTACATACAAACATGCATATAAACATATACACAACAACTATATCATATTCACTTATTCGTGCAACATTCTTCATATCAACCACATGCTTCAAATTTTATAACAGGTTAAGGTTTCTCCTTTCTATTTTTAAAAAAAAAAGAAAAAGGAAAGAAAACAGTTTACTCACTGGTTTTTAGTTTTGAACAAAGACATGTTTTTCATGATCCAGACATGTATATAAATATTAACACACATATATACTTAAAATCATTTTATGCACGGCATCATCAATTTGTACTTAAAAAGATCACCACACTGCTAGAGCAAGGTATAACAGATTTTTTTCAAGTTTACTCACAAGCATGCATTTTCAAACATGTTAAAACATTAAAAGAGTAGCAGTTTACTCACCTGTAAACAAATGATAAAGAACAGAGCACCTTTGTAAAAGCTTTTGAAAACTTCAAAACCTGAATTGCTTTTGTTTCTTTGAATTTGAAATTGACCTGTAACTTGATGTTGATCTATTCTTTACTTTTAGGTTGAGTTGAATCTAGATCTTGAACTTTGGAACAACAACTTGTTTTAAAAACTGGAAAATGTTTTGATTTAAACTTGCTTTGATTTGCTATTGATTTTGTTGAGATGATCTTTGCTTGATTTTAGTTTTATACTTTTTTTTTCTTATGCGTGAGTATTTTATAGGCATATAAATATATAAGAGAAACTAAGCTTGCAGCATAAGCCATAGAGTTGATATGTATAAAAGAAATATCACAAAGATATGTCTTTGTACAGGTAATATATTTGTTTGTACAAATTTGATCAGTGATATTTTCCCCAATTGGAGGCTGAGGTGATATTTCTTATGCGTGCTGAGATTTTGCATTAATTGCCTTGTACAAATTTACATATTTTATTCCTTTTTCTTGTTCTAGCCTTGCACATTTATCTCCCCTGCCTTTTCTTGCTTGTCTCGGCTGAGATGATAGGGGTAAGTACATAGACAAGCAATTTTATTTATATTTCATTTTATGTATGTGTTTATACTTATCTTTTTTTTTACATATTTGAATGTATACTACTCGTTCCATATTATCATTCTTGAAATATATTCTATTTTTCTTCTTATACTTGTAATTTTATAATATAAATGAAGTTCTAGTTAACGTGATATTAGAATTTATCTATGTTTACTTTAATTTTTATTCATAACCATATCATTTATCTTATATTTTTATTTCTATTTCTAACTTACACTATCTACTCTAAATTTTCATGGTTATGTCAATATCATATTTCTTAAGTCTATGTATTTATATTTATTTTTAAACAATATATTTGTTTTTTTTAAATAATAAGTTGTATTTAAATTAAATATTTATTAAAATAATACTGCCAAAAATCTCGGGTCGTCACATTCCTCCCCCCTTAAAAACTTTTCGTCCTCGAAAAGGATCGAAGCCAGAATTTTGTGAAAATGCTTAAAATCAAATAAATTTCTTTGATTATTTTTAAAACATTTTTTTTCCTATATAATATTTCTAAAATAGTTTTTATAAACATACCTTATAACTCGATGTTTCGACAAGTCCATCCTTGTCCTCTCAGAAATTCGGTCATATGTTGATCAGGCGTACGACTGAAAATCTATAAGTACTCGGTAAACTCGTTTCCAACACCCAGTGAAAATACTTTGGAAAATAATTTTATTGAAAATATAGAAAACGGTTTCGAAAATAGAGGAAATATCTTTGGTGAAAATGCTCTTGAAATCATCACCCCCATCCATGGTCGCAGTTACATCCTGGGTTACGTTGCCATCGCAGCAAAAGTCCATGTAACTGTAGGCACTCCGCGCCCATCAATTACGCCATGGAACCCACAACAGATCGCAGTTACATTCCAAGGTTACGTTGTCGTCGCAGCAAAAGTCCATGTAATTGTTGGCTCTCAGCGACACACACGATTTTCGCTGTCAAAATGTAACTTCTCCACTCTTACATAGGTCGCAGTCTACCGATGTAAAATCAAACATAGACTGTTGGCTCTCAGCGGCACACACGACTTTCGCTATGTTACCATAGTGTCGCAGTCTACCAATATAAAATCAAACGTAGACTGTTGGCTCTCAACGGCACACACGACTTTCGCTATGGTCTGCAGTAGATCGCAGTGACATTGAGTTACACTGTCGTCACAGCATAACCCAAATGCCTCTGTAGGCATCATCCCCTCGACTTTCGCTACACAATAATCCTCAGGAACTAGTTTTGTCCGGACTCCTCACATGATCAACTTTAGAACCTCCCCCTTAGAGGCTCAAGGCAGTACCAACCTATGGTACTCCTGAGAAGTTCATTTTAAGGGAGCGCCTTTTTCCCCAGAGCCACTTCAAAACACTTTATACTATACACATATAGTATTTTTCAAATCATACACCGAGTATGAATTTCATATAAAGCTTCTTTACAAAATCGATTCCCAAAATCGATAATTCACAAACTAGGCTTTCCAAATTCCAAATTTGATTTTCCTCAAAAATCAAAAGCCTTTTTAGAAATCCATGGGTTCCCAAAATCTTTCCTTAAAATCATTTTCACAAATCCTTTATATATATATATATAATAATCTTGGAAAATCTTTGGTTCAATTTATACTTGTATAAATTCCCTTTCTATACTTTAAATATTTCCAAAACCCTTCTCCTCTGGCAATAGATTCAATTAGGGAAATTTTCCCAATATAACAATGATATATAACATTGTTATTCCAAATCAAATATTCAAATTTGATTACTCTTTTATAAAGTTATTAACCACATTACCTTCTTCATAAAGTAAATCTTAAATCATAGAAATTTCTAATTTCCATTCTACTTCATCATATATTTCATGAAATATACTTTCAATTTCAAAAATCATTTTACAGTTCTTATCCACAAATTTCAATATCAATTTTATTCAAACCCGTACGATGTCCACATACCATTCATACACAATATCAATTTGATCGCTCACTCGATCATACAATTTCTCTTCCGAACTAGTATCGTCCACCCGACTTCCTAGTGCGGACTCAGATTTGGTTCCTCGATCAGAAACCATCATTCTCCTTGCATAGTCACAATTATGATAGAGAATATCCAGAACCAATCAAAAATCCATATCCAGGTTCGCCGTCGAAAATCGAGCGAAAAATCCCAACTTGGATCGATAATATTATCTCGAATTTATGTGCTCGAATCTGGATCAAATCACTATACGAATAGAATAATATACGAACATCCTACGTATTTATCTTCATTGATTATCAATCAAATCAATTCCCTTTCTATTCATCCTCACTTTGATTTTATTCACTTATTCACATTTGCCTTAATCCCCATTTGGATTATCACTTCAATTCTTATCTCAGTTGGGTATTTAATCAATAACAGTTTGAACTTAGTCCAACTTAAATTTAGAAAATAGCTTAAAAAGTTTAAAATAGATAAGTAGTTGAAAAATAATTATTAGTTTGTAAAATATCTGTAAAATAGTTAAATAATTGTAAAATAGTTGGAAAATAGTTAAATAGTTATAGAAATCTTAAATAATTGCAAAATAGTTGTAAAATAGTAATTAGTTATAAAGTAGTTAAAAATAGTAATTAGTTTATAAAACAGTTGAAAAATTGTTAAGTAGTTCCAAAAATAGTTGTAAAACAAGTATAAGATAGTTTTTGGTTTAAAAAGAAATGTTGTATAGTAAATAGTTTGGAAAAATAGATTTATATTAAAACAATTTATTTTGAAAATAATCCAGAGTCAAACTGTTCAATTCCCCATCAATTCAATTTAAATTCCACTTCCATTTAAATTGACTCACTTCTAATTTGAATAACTTCAATTTCCCTTGAACTTGATTTATCCCCAATTCAAGTTGAATTAACCTCAATTTCTTTCCAAATTCAAATCAAATTCCATTTGATTTTAAACATATTCACTTTTAATTACAATTCCAAATTATTCAAATTAATTTAGACTAATTTCAAATTATTTCAATTCAAATTTTCCATTTAAACTTATGCTTATCCATCTTCAATCACAATTCTAATTAATTCAAATCAAATTCAATTTGAACTAATTCTATTCAAATCTCAACTTAAAACCATCTCGAATTATATAAATTCGAGTTAAACATTTTAAATGTTGATTTAATCCCTTAAGCCAAATTAACCCTTACTTTTAAATCAAATCAACCTTTATTTTTAATTTAACAACTTAAATCTTTAAACCATTTAATTCTGAATCCAAATTCCAAAATTCCATTATAAAATTATCTTTTACTTAACTTATTACAAAGTTCAAATAAGAATTCAAAAACAATTTAATCTTCAGATTCTAATTTATTATCCATTTCAAACTTCAAAACCAATTCTCAGTTTCATAGATTATTTATAACAATAGAATGATATCAGGATAAATAAACATCCAAATTTATCCAAACACCAATTAACAATATCCATTTTAAATTTCCAAATCTCAAACCCATTTTGAGATCACTCATAACTCCCATTTAAAATCAACCATTTAACTTCCCAAGTTAAATTTCAATTTCATCTTGAAATTTTCAATTCAAGTTGTTCATTCTAAACTCATTTAACTTTCCTTAAGTTAAATTCAATTTAATCCAGTCAACGTTACCCAATTTGAATTCCCATTTCAAATTTTAAACTTTATATTAATAATCTTCCCACTTTTAAGTTCAAAAACTTATCACTTTGGGTTTTCATATCACATTCCAAGGAAAAATTTAAAACTCAACACTTAGAGTTTATTTCAAATCATCTTTAATATTATGTATATCCTCATTTATACATATTTATTTCCTTTACACACCAAGTTATACCTTAAAATTTTAAACCATCTTTGGTTTTAATTCAAAACAAATTTCTTTAAATCAATTTCAAGTTTTCTGGATTTAGATTTAAAATTTCACAATTTTAAATTATCTTCTATTCCAATTTATAAGTCATACTCACCTAAAAGTTTAATTCCCTAAAACATTTCATTTTACTTAATCATTTACAACATTTCATTATTAAACACAACAACCATTTATGATAATAACCAAGATTATCATATTTGGAAACCAATTCATTATTATCTTTATTCTAAAAACACTACTACAAATTCAGGATTTTAATTTCAGTTTGGATCCATTTCAAACTTATCTTCATTCAATTTCAATTTGGTTGTATTACTATTACCACTTAATTCTCATTATTTTATTTAATTCCAATGATTCAACAACCAATTTCTTTAATATATTTAATAATTAGAAAAATTATTTCTATATATATCAAAAGATAGACTTATATAAAAATCATTTATTTTAAAACCATTTAAAAATCACTATATAAGAAAACAACAAGTACGCTCTCATATATAAATACTCTCAACACATTTAGGGTACTATTGACCCTATCCTTAATGAGTAAACCCACTAGAGCCAAAGTTCTCGTTTAACCTTCGCTCTGATACCAAAATGTAACGACCCAGAATTTTCGATCCCAAAAATCCCAGATAGTTAGGAAAGAAGAAAGAGGTAGAGGAAGAAACAAGAAACAAAACACAGATTCTCACATTCGCAGCGGATCAAAATATAATATCAAATAATATCAGTTATACAAAGAAGAACTGTATCTATTAATTTACATCAATTCATCAGAGTTACAACCACTACACAAACATTGGACAGTTGAAATCAACTTGTTCAGACTACAATCTATACATACTACACAGTCTCATATACACAGCGGAAAACACTCTATACGTTCCTGCCACCCAGCTCGCTTCCTGAGCTCCAGAACGTCCTAACCTGAAAAGCTGTAATACTCGGTCTGACCCGAGCATTACATCAAAGTAACACCCAGGTCAGGCTGGAAACCAGCGTGAGTAAACCCATATAATATGAAATGTCAAGCTATATAACTTAAGTGAATTACCAGGGTATCTCGTACTTTCTACGAGTTCTAATCTTATTTTAGTCAATCATTTATCACACAACAGTTCTCAAGTTGAATGTCCATGTTACTCCATTCATTCCAGCCTGTTTAATACAACATATCCAATTTATAAAGAATTTTTTTTAATAATCGAAGTGGTTTCGGGTATTATTGATACCCGACCCCGTTCTCTTCGAATTCAATATTATTTCTAATCCAAGTTGTTAAGTTTAAAATAATACAATTCATATTTAGGATATCATACCACACAACAATTCAAATCAGAAAGGTAACCTACATTATCATAGTTCAACCAAAGTATCTCATATCACGAAGCATCACAAATCACATATCCGAGATATCTAATTTATTCCATATATTTTAATCATTCGTAAGCAAGATAAATTAATTGTACCATTTTTTATTATTATTAATTTAATTGATTTTAAATCCTGCTTACTTAACATTAATTAATTAATTAACCCTTAATTAATTTATTAACAATTTGACCCTTTAATTACTTACATAAGTAATTATCTTTTAATTAATCCCAATTAGTAATTAACCATTAATTACATTAATTAACCAAACCCTTTTATTGTTTTTTTTCTCTTATTCAATTACAATAAGTGAATCTACTCAATTAATTACATAAAGTAACTAATCTTTAAGATAAACCATTTATTTTGATTAATTATTTAATTATCATTTAAACCTTATTAAATTTAAATGTTTGAAATAAATTTTATTATATAAAATCACTTAGGAACTTTTATTAACTAAAGTTTAATATACTTTCTTAATTACTTCTAAATTACATCATTTATTTTATTTGAAACACTTGGGAATTTCAAAACCCCAAAATAAATTTAAACATTTAACTTTAAAGTTTAAACCTTGAAAATTTGTTTAAAGAAAACTTGTTTTGAAACTTTAAAACTACTTACCTTTGAAAAACTTGTTTTACATTTCCTTCTACCATTCATTTCCATTAAAACTTTCCAAAACCTGGTTCATGTATTTGTTAAAACTTTAAAACCTAGAATCTATGCTTTTCTTTTCTTTTAAAAAAAAAACTGTTATGTTTGAACAGCTCGCCCAAAACCATCCTTCCCGATAAATTACTCGAGAATTTACTTCATCTTCCCGTGCTCGAACCCGAGCTCTAGCCTTCTTCCTCGAACTGAAACTACCCATCAAAAATCAACAGACACACCGGACACGTGCACGTGCACACCAAATCTGGTCGGCTTAGAACCTTGCTTCGACCATCGACACGTCAACCACCTTCCCTTGAGTCGACCCACCACACAGATCGTCGAACCATCCCGTGAAATCAAATCATGTGAATACGAACCCATCAGCCTGAAAACTCCATCGTCAAACTCCTCAACTTTTTCCTTCTCCGTCCACCAGAGACCACGGTCATTTGCCTGGACCACCGCCTGCATCCCACGTTCCTTTTCCCACAACTTCGATTCAATTCGACTCGACGCCGATGCCACAATGACCTCAAAACCAACCACGACCCAAAACCTAACTTAAACCCTAGATTACCCTCTTCCGATCACCACGGTCCCCGAGAACCCCTGCCTCCATTTTCCTTTAACCATGGTCACCTCAGCCTTCTCCGACCCAATCCCTTGAGCTTGTAAGCATCGGGATTTCCAGAAATTTCCCGTCGACACAAATCCATTCAACATCCCTTAACTCCACATCCACTTAATTTAAAATCAAAGGGACCCAACCTAAATTTATTATTTTGGACATAGATTTCAGTTATATAAGTGAAACCTAGAATTATCCTAATTTATTTTTTCTGGAAAATTGATTTTCTACTGTAAATTTATTAATTTCCAGATCATAACTTAAAAATTCCACTTGAAACTATTTTTAAAGATAAGATTTCATCAGTACAAACACATTTCCTTTTTACATTATATCCTATAATCGCTTGAGTGAAGAGAAATCGATTTTTATGTGATTATTTGGGTCAATAAATTAAAAACAGAGGTTTAAAAATCTACATACAGACATGCATATAAACATATACACAACAACTATATCATATTCACTTATTCGTGCAACATTCTTCATATCAACCACATGCTTCAAATTTTATAACAGGTTAAGGTTTCTCCTTTTTTTTAAAAAAAAAAGAAAAAGGAAAGAAAATAGTTTACTCACTGGTTTTCAGTTTTGAACAAAGACATGTTTTTCATGATCCAGACATGTATATAAATATTAACACACATATATACTTAAAATCATTTTATGCACGGCATCATCAATTTGTACTTAAAAAGATCACCACACTGCTAGAGCAACGTATACCAGATTTTTTTCAAGTTTACTCACAAGCATGCATTTTCAAACATGTTAAAACATTAAAAGAGTAGCAGTTTACTCACCTGTAAACAAATGATAAAGAACAGAGCACCTTTGTAAAAGCTTTTGAAAACTTCAAAACCTGAATTGCTTTTGCGTCTTTGAATTTGAAATTGATCTGTGACTTGATGTTGATCTATTCTTTACTTTTAGGTTGAGTTGAATCTAGATCTTGAACTTTGGAACAGCAACTTGTTTTAAAAATGGGAAAATGTTTTGATTTAAACTTGCTTTGATCTGCTATTGATTTTGTTGAGATGATCTTTGCTTGATTTTAGTTTTATACTTTTTTTTTCTTATGCGTGAGTATGTTATAGGCATATAAATATATAAGAGAAACTAAGTTTGAAGCATAAGCCATAGAGTTAATATGTATAAAAGAAATATCACAAAGATATGTCTTTGTACAGGAAATATATTTGTTTGTACAAATTTGATCAGTGATATTTTCTCCAATTGGAGGTTGAGGTGATATTTCTTATGCGTGCTGAGATTTGGCATTAATTGCCTTGTACAAATTTACTTATTTTATTCATTTTTCTTGTTCTAGCCTTGCACATTTATATCCCCTGCCTTTTCTTGCTTGTCTTGGCTGAGATGATAGGGGTAAGTACATAGACAAGCAATTTTATTTATATTTCATTTTATGTATGTGTTCATACTTATCTTCTTTTTTTACATATTTGAATGTATACTACTCGTTCCATATTATCATTCTTGAATATATTCTATTTTTCTTCTTATACTTGTAATTTTATAATATAAATGAAGTTCTAGTTAATGTGATATTAGAATTTATCTATGTTTACTTTAATTTTTATTCATAACCATATCATTTATCTTATATTTTTATTTCTATTTCTAACTTACACTATCTACTCTAAATTTTCATGCTTATGTCAATATCATATTTCTTAAGTCTATGTATTTATATTTATTTTTAAACAATATATTTTTTTTTTAAAAATAATAAGTTGTATTTAAATTAAATATTTACTAAAATAATACTGCCAAAAATCTCGGGTCGTCACATTCCTCTCCCCTTAAAAACTTTTCGTCCTCGAAAAGGATCGAAGCCAGAATTTTGTGAAAATGCTTAAAATCAGATAAATTTCTTTGATTATTTTTAAAACATTTTTTTCCTATATAATATTTCTAAAATAGTTTTTATAAACATACCTTATAACTCGATGTTTCGACAAGTCCATCCTTGTCCTCATAGAAATTCGGTCATACGTTAATCAGGCGTACGACTGAAAATCTATAAGTACTCGGTAAACTCGTTTCCAACACCCAGAGAAAATACTGTGGAAAATAAATTTATTGAAAATATAGAAAACAGTTTCGAAAATAGAGGAAATATCTTTGGTGAAAATGCTCCGGAAATCATCACCCCCATCCATGGTCGCAGTTACATCCTGGGTTACATTGCCATCGCAGCAAAAGTCCATGTAACTGTAGGCACTCCGCGCCCCTCAATTACGCCATGGAACCCACAACAGATCGTAGTTACATTGCAGAGTTACGTTGTCGTCGCAGCAAAAGTCCATGTAACTGTTGGCTCTCAGCGGCACACACGATTTTCGCTGTCAAAATGTAACTTCTCCACTCTTACATAGGTCGTAGTCTACCGATGTAAAATCAAACATAGACTGTTGGCTCTCAGCGACACACACGACTTTTGCTATGTTACCATAGTATCACAGTCTACCGATATAAAATCAAACGTAGACTGTTGGCTCTCAACGGCACACACGACTTTCACTATGGTCTGCAGTAGATCGTAGTGACATTGAGTTACACTGTCGTCACAGCATAACCCAAATGCCTCTGTAGGCATCATCCCCTCGACTTTCGCTACACAATAATCCTCATGAACTAGTTTTGTCCGGACTCCTCACAGGATCAACTTTAGAACCTCCCCCTTAGAGGCTCAAGGCAGTACCAACCTATGGTACTCCTGAGAAGTTCATTTTAAGGGAGCGCCTTTTTCCCCAGAGCCACTTCAAAACACTTTATACTATACACATATATTATTTTTCAAATCATACACCGAGTATGAATTTCATATAAAGCTTCTTTACAAAATCGATTCCCAAAATCGATAATTCACAAACTAGGCTTTCCAAATTCCAAATTTGATTTTCCTCAAAAATCAAAAGCCTTTTTAGAAATCCATAGGTTCCCAAAATCTTTCCTCAAAATCATTTTCACAAATCCTTTATATATATAATAATCTTGGAAAATCTTTAGTTCAATTTATACTTGTATAAATTCCCTTTCTATACTTTAAATATTTCCAAAACCCTTCTCCTCTGGCAATAGATTCAATTAGGGAAATTTTCCTTATATAACAATGATATATAACTTTGTTATTCCAAATCAAATATTCAAATTTGATTACTCTTTTATAAAGTTATTAACCACATTACCTTCTTCATAAAGTGAATCTTAAATCATAGAAATTTCCATTTTACTTCATCATATATTTCATGAAATATACTTTCAATTTCAAAAATCATTTTATAGTTCTTATCCACATATTTCAATATCAATTTTATTCAAACCCGTACGATGTCCACATACCATTCGTACGCAATATCAATTTGATCGCTCACTCGATCACACAATTTCTCTTCTGAACTAGTATCGTCCACCAGACTTCCTAGTGCGGACTCAGATTTGGTTCCTTGATCAAAAACCGTCATTCTCCTTGCATAGTCACAACTATGATAGATAATATCCAGAACCAATCAAAAATCCATATCCAGGTTCGCCGTCGAAAATTGAGCGAAAAATCCCAACTTGGATCGATAATATTATCTCGAAATTATGTGCTCGAATCTGGATCAAATCACTATACGAATAGAATTATATACGTACATCCTACGTATTTATCTTCATAGATTATCAATCAAATCAATTCCCTTTCTATTCATCCTCACTTTGATTTTATTCAATTATTCACATTTGCCTTAATCCCCATTTGGATTATCACTTCAATTCTTATCTCAGTTGGGTATTTAATCAATAACAGTTTGAACTCAATCCAGCTTAAATTTAGAAAATAGCTTAAAAAGTTTAAAATAGATAAGTAGTTGAAAAATAATTATTAGTTTGTAAAATATCTGTAAAATAGTTAAATAATTGTAAAATAGTTAGAAAATAGTTAAATAGTTATAGAAATCTTAAATAATTGCAAAATAGTTGTAAAATAGTAATTAGTTATAAAGTAGTTAAAAACAGTAATTAGTTTATAAAACAGTTGAAAAATTGTTAAGTAGTTCCAAAAATAATTGTAAAACAAGTATAAGATAGTTTTAGGTTTAAAAAGAAAAGTTGTATAGTAAATAGTTTGGAAAAATAGATTTATATTAAAACAATTTATTTTGAAAATAATCCAGAGTCAAACTGTTCAATTCCCCATCAATTCAATTTAAATTCCACTTCCATTTAAATTGACTCACTTCTAATTTGAATAACTTCAATTTCCCTTGAACTTGATTTATCCCCAATTCAAGTTGAATTAACCTCAATTTCTTTCCAAATTCAAATCAAATTCCATTTGATTTTAAACATATTCACTTTTAATTACAATTCCAAATTATTCAAATTAATTTAGACTAATTTCAAATTATTTCAATTCAAATTTTCCATTTAAACTTATGCTTATCCATCTTCAATCACAATTCTAATTAATTCAAATCAAACTCAATTTGAACTAATTCTATTCAAATCTCAACTTAAAACCATCTCGAATTATATAAATTCGAGTTAAACATTTTAAATGTTGATTTAATCCCTTAAGCCAAATTAACCCTTACTTTTAAATCAAATCAACCTTTATTTTTAATTAAAAACTTATATCTTTAAACCATTTAATTCTGAATCCAAATTCCAAAATTCCATTTTAAAATTATCTTTTACTTAACTTATTACAAAGTTCAAACAAGAATTCAAAAACAATTTAATCTTCAGATTCTAATTTATTATCCATTTCTAACTTCAAAACCAATTCTCAGTTTCATAGATTATTTATAACAATAGAATGATATCAGGATAAATAAACATCCAAATTTATCTAAACACCAATTAACAATATCCATTTTAAATTTCCAAATCTCAAAACCATTTTGAGATCACTCATAACTCCCATTTAAAATCAACCATTTATGTAATGACCCAGAATTTTGAACAATTTAAATTGAAAATATTTAATTAATTTTAAATATTTGAATGTTGATTTAACTTGAATGTCAAATGTAAATATGAAATTGGCAATTTAATTTGTAAATTTAATTGTTGCAATTGGGTAAAAAAATTTGAATCTTCAGTTTTAAGCTGATTAAAAATAATCTGATGACTTAGAAAATTCATATTGATAATATTGAAGGTAATGGAACTTTCGGAATTGAATTTGAAACTGTTTTGTTCAGTTTTGAAATTTTGTTGTTTAAATTGAATTTAAAAATAGCGTTCCGGGGCACAGTCTCGGAATTGGATGAAACCAGTTCCATTGGATCCGTAATATTGTATTATTATCAGATTTCAAATTTCGTATTGATCGGAGTTGCTGTGTGAGCGTATAATAGGTAAACGCGTGGAAAATTAAATAAAACTTAATTGACCAAATTAATATCATCGGTGCGTTCTTAAACACGCTTTCCTTTTTATACTCAGCCAAATTCCTTCTCAATCAGCTGTCGTTCCTTCAAATCGATGTCTCCTCTCGTACATAACAACATCATCGTGTCTCCCTCTTCACTTTTTATTTAGCCGAGCCTTTCATTCCTATTTTTTTTTAAAAAAAAACAGAAAGAAATCACAAACTTCCTCTCCCATTCGTACTCACGAATTATCTATATTACCTTTCCAGACAAAAACTCAAATCTAAATCAAATTAATGGAGGAACCGAGCCTCCTAACTTATCTCAAAACTGAAGCCATCGAAAAAATAAAGAAAGGGGAGGGGCGACAGCGATTCGAAATCGAATCAAAGCCGAGTTCAAGTCGAAGGCAATGGCGAGTTTTGCAGGGATGACATTCGAGTTCGATCACTGTTGAGTTGAGCGGGGCGGCGAACAAGGTTGGTAGGGGATTCGAGCTCGAGATCTGGTCTTTGTGATGGGTGGTTTCGTCTGTGGAGATGTCGCAGTGTGGAAGGGGTATCAGGCGAGTCGTTTCTGGAAGCGATGAAGTCGCGATAGGAGCTAGGGCTCGGAGTTGGCTAGGGCAGGCGATCGAAGTCTGGAAATTCACGAATGACAATCTGGGGCCGTGTTTACGAAGTCGCGAGCACGAGGAGGTTGGGAAATCGCGGGGTCGAAGTCTGCACTTGCGAGGTACTGGAGGCGACTGCGAAGCTAGGTGGAGGTTGGGTTTTGGGTGATCGAGTGCTCGATCGTGGGAATCTGGTGAAGATTGTCACGACAGTTTCGAAGACGAGCCTGGGTTGCTCAAAATTTACAGTGAGGTATAGATTCCAGTTCATTTAAAATTTAAATAAAATTTACATGTGTTTTAAACAGTTGAAATTTCAAAGTAAATAAATATATATATACTGTTAAAAGAAAGTATATATGGATTTCTAAATTTAATAGTAAAAAAGGAAATATATATATGTTAAAGTTGTTTACAGTAAAAGAAAATTTATACATACAAATGAATTACTAATTACTGAAGTTAAAAGTGGATTATAAAAATGTTGATTTTGAAAAAATGTGTTTGCTGCCCAGTTTTTAAATTCACAAAGTTTAACTTTATATGGAAGTACAGAAAGTTATATTAAATTTTGGAACAATAGAAATTTTTGGGTTTATATAAAAATCATATTTTTATCTACATTTTATGATTACATATATAGTTTCAAAAGGAAATGTTTTATTAAAGGAAAATTTGTTTAAAATTTAATCCTTTGATTTAAAATTAAATCATTAAGTTAAAGTAGATCGATAGTTGATTTAATTTGTTAAAATGGAATTTAATTGTTCGATTTATTTCGAATATTAATAAAACCTTATAATGCCTGATACAAGGTCTAAAATGGAGAAACAAGTCGGAAATGGAAAATGGATTGCAAAATTAAAAGCAAAGGTGAGATCTTCTCACTCAAAAAATGAAAAGTGGAATTTTCAGTTATTGATTTGATTGTCTGTTTGGTTGTGATATTAGATATAGTAGGATATATCTATATATATAGCAATATATACATATTGGCATATGTATATATTGGAGTTGATGATTTCCTGCATTGTATAGCGGATGAGACCCTATTGCGCCGTTAGTAAGCGGATGATATTTTTATAAAACCCATATACTGCGATATTCCACCTCGAAGTGGAATTGGTATTGTGCTAACATCTGTGGATGCAGGGAAACAGGTTGGAGGGATCCAACAGGATTCCTCAAAACATTTGAATTGATTTCATATGTTGTGTGATTGATTATTTATAATCTGTAGATGATTATATCTGTGATTGAATTTGTTGAAGGCTATAATTTAGCCGAATGTATTTTTGGTATCGTTGGATACTAGAAATAAATGAAATTGGATTTCTGAAATTAAAATTTAATTTTAGATGGTTTGGAAGAATAAAAGAATTTATTTAAAAGGAAATAAATTTGTTTGAAATTAAATTGATAATTGATTGGGTATTTGAAATAAATCTTTGAGAAATCGATATGAAAACTTATTTGGTGTTTGAATGAAAATTGATTTTTGGTGTTGAGAATAAATTTGGAAATCGATTTGTAAAAATGATTTAGTCTTTGGGATTAAAGTTAGAATCAATTTGAAATGTGATTCGGTGTTGAAGTAATGTAACAACCCGGGATTTGCATTACCAATTAATAAATAAAAGTTAGGATTTTATTTATTTTAATGAAGCATAAAAGAATTTGGAATAACAAAATTTATTTGAAAAAGGCTATTTTAATTAAATGGGAAATATGGGATTTTAAAATGAGGATAAAATGTTATTTTTGAAAAGTTAAATATTTTAGGAGAGGATTTAAAATGGGTTTGAATAAGAAAAGTGAGTTTTATAAACATATATGAACACTTAGAAAATTTTTGAAAACATGGAAATAACTATCTTCATATTGGGTTATTAAACCTTACCCAATAACCCACCCTAAACTTCCTCTATAAATTATCTCAAACTCTCATAACCTCATTCATTCAACCCTAATCAAAACCCTAATCATTTCCTAAAGCTTTCATAACAAAAATGGCTTCTATCTTCATCTCCTTCTAGTTTTAGCTTATGCAAGTCATTCTATGCAAAGGTAATGCAAATACCCACCTCAAATCCATTTTTATATCTTTCTTATTTCTGAAATTGATTTGGTAACACATGTTTTATGTGTTTTTTTGATCTTATAGCCTCCTAATCATCTTTTGCTAACTTGGGTTGATGCTATAGTAGTCTTTGTTGCTTTCTAGAGAGGTATATTGCTAAAAACCTCTTCTAATATGTGTTTAATCATCTTTTGATTTTGGTAATCAGTTAGTAACACATGTTTTATTATGTAACATGTGAATCATAGCTCTTTGATCATCTTTGCTTTCATTTTGGGGTGTGCACATAAGGTACTTGTAATATATGCTAGCTGAAATTATAATTAGTTTATTGCTGTTAGTAAATTAGGTATATCTCATTCATCTTAAATCGGAATTAAGATTTTCTTGAATTTCTGGAAAGCTTATTCTGTAGCCTATAACTTTTATGTTTTGAGCTTTGCCTAATTTTGTGGTTTGAATGGTCGAAATCATGTTTGTTTGTCGCTGACCTGACAACAAACTACAGGGTTGATAAAATAAAACCCTGAAATTGATTTGGCCATAAGTTACTCGTTTCTTATCCGAATTAGATAATTTTGGATGTTCCAGAAAGGTTAAAACATATGCTACAATTTTGTTCATTGAGTTTTCTGTAATTTTGCCATTTAGATGACCTGAAATGCATTCAAAGACAGAAGACCAATTCTGTCTTTAACAAGTTATCTTGAGTTTCAATCTGATATTGTTTTGCATGTATCTCTCTCGTTTTTGATTCGAATTAGATAATTTTGGATGTTCTGGAAAGCTTAGATTTAGAGCTAAAACTTTCATGTTTTGAGTTTCATGAAATTTCGAAGTTAATTTGGTCAAAACTGTGCATTCTTACCACTGTCCCGAGAGCACAACGACAGTGATATAAAATTTAGATCTGAGAATTGTTTTAATCATAGAATTTTCATCTCTGGTCGGAATTTGACGATCTTGGTCATTCCGGAAAGCTTAGAAACTAAGCTACAACTTTTATTTTATTCATTTTGCCAGAATTTGAAGTTTACTATGCCAAAATTGTGGTTTTTCATCTCTGGCCAGTTAGTGCATAGCTATAGGCCTTAGTCTCTTTTCTCCCGTTGTTTTCAGCGTAGAACCCCGACTTCGCGACGCCATCCCGGGCTCGTCCTTTGTCGGATTTCATCGTTTTTGGTCTCGTTAAAAAGATGAGATCGAGATATTTAACCATGCAAAGTTTGGTTTAGATCTGGGTGCATTAGGTACTTCGTTTCTATTGCCGAAGTAGCACCCAGAAACTGTTTTACAATAGTGATCATTTTCAGTTATCGTCGGACCAACTTCGAAACATTTTCGTTTCTTCGTTTCAAGTCGAAACCGAACGATTCTTGTTGCATATCAAAGTAGGAGTACTTTTCTACGCTCCTGCAAATTTTCATCAAGATCTGAGTTCATGTGACCCTTCGACCATGTCGTCGAAGTGGGACCTTTACACTGTTCTGACACAGTAAAGTTTTATGATTTTTATCCGACTTTGAGACGACGCCGTTTCTTCCTTTCAAGTCGGAATTTCCCGATTCTTTTTGCATCTTAAAGTAGGGATGTTGGACTACATGCCTGCAAATTTTCATGAAATTTGGACACAGTTTGCTGGTCCAAATAAATTGCCAAACTTTGGTTCGCGTCAGTTTTGTTTGAATGTTTACAAACACTTGGAATATTTTTCAGTGATTTTCTGGTTTTATTGATTTCTTTGAGATTTGTCTCTAGATTTCGTACACGGGTTTTATGAATCATTTTCAAAAGATTTTTCACTCCTAAATGGCTTTCGAAATTATTATATAATATTATTTTTAATTATTAAATTAATTACTCCATAACAGGAGATTTTTCAAAAGCCGTTTTAAAGTGATTTCAAAATCAATTATAAATCCGTTTCGCACCATTATTTTCTATAATGAAAACCTCACACTCACTTTTTAGCACGTCGAGCGAAGTGGAAAGGTGCTTAAACGGTTAGGAAATCTCCGGCCTATGGAACCGTGTGTATTTTCTTTCCGGTTAATCCCCGACCTATTCGATTGATCGTTTTGACCTTTGGGTCTAGTTTACCGATGATACGAGGTGGACTTTTTATTGTTTGGAGTGTGAGCTTTCTATTGGTTAGGAAACTGTTTAGTGCGAACGTGGGGTATGAGACTCATTGTTAACACTTTACGGGTTCCTCTCCAAGAAGTTAGTGACACATTAGCCTCTGGGCGGCCAGTACTGGACCTCTGGGTCACCACGCCTCTGGGCAACCGTCTCTGGACACCTGCTCTATGGAGCAGTTTATTTTTCGGCATGCGCCTCTGGGCCTTTATCCTTCTGGGAAGGATCTTGCCATCTCGCGCGTTCCGCATCTGTGCGAGTGATCGATCACAACTCTACAGTACTTGGCAACAACGACTCTAGTCGGTGCACGTGCAATATTGGTATTATTTGATGATTTTTATATCCATTCGAGTACCGCCATTCGGTGTTGGTTCTATGGAACCATACGATGTAAGTGCGATTACCTTGTGGATTCACAGTGTCTCTGGACACTGCTTTTCAGTGTTGGATTTCATTGACTTTTCAGTATATCCCCATTGCTCTTTGGAGCATCGATCTTTGCTTGGGCATTGATTACAGACTCTGGTCACTCTTGGGATTATTGCCTATGGGCATCTTTTTATAGCTTTGGCTACGCCGATGATATGAGGCGATTTTATTTATTCTACACTTTGGTGTTGATTTCTCTTTGGAGATTTTTATTGTTTATTGATGATTAGGGATCGTCATTATATTCATGTGGTTCATAATATACTTCTCTTTGGATAAGTACTGTTTTATTTATGTACCGCACTATTATATATCTCAGTTATTACTAATTGTTTAGCTAGCCTGACCCGAGTGTTTTCGCTCGGGTCAGACCGAGTTATTTCAGGTTAGGTCTCTGGACTTAGCTTCTGTGCTTCCGCTTGGACATTATCTGCTATGCTGATAGATAGCGCTTTTATTTGTCCACTATTCCGCTACTCTGTGATTATTCAGACTTTGATATGTACATATTTTTGACCCACATGTGTGGGCAGTGGCTTTGTACTCACTTATAGTATTTGGATCTGTATTGACGATGTATTGTTCTGGGATTTTATATCCGTTATGTGACTCTGTTCTGTGATGTTTTATCATTTATTATTATGCTTTGTCCTGATAGATCTTTAGCCATTTGTAATTTTGTTATAAGTATTTACCGAATATGTCGAACCACTTGAAAAAAAAATATAGATACCATCCTTTCGACGTATTCAGTAGATAGTTATAGCTTGATTACAAATGGTCGCTTCCACTATACTCTATTCTCCGCTTTAACAGATAGTATTACTCCCGTAATACTCTTTGTTACAGTAGGTCTCAGAGTGGGGCGTTACAGCTTGGTATCGGAGCCTGGTTTCAGGAATAAGTATAATAAACACAGAACATATACACTTAGTACAATACATTTTAAATTAGATCTGAATTAAATCAAATCCCTTCCTTATGTTTATTGATAGATAAGTTAGGAATATGTATAGGAATCTGTTATATTCCGTAGTATTCCTTAATTAATTATCTATCATTGAATCATGTCTAACTCTAATTCCCGTTACGACATGTTGAGCGGTGCGAAGGTCTTCTCTCAGCTTGACCTTGCCACCGGATTCCATCAGCTACGAGTCGTGGAAGACATCATTCCTCTTACAACATTTCGCACTCGTTATGGTTCTTTGGAGTGGTTGGTCATGCCGTTCGGCTTGACGAACGCTCCGGATTTCTTTGTCGATCTTATGAATCGAGTATTCCGGGAATACATCGATAGATTCGTTCTGGTTTTCATCGACGATATTCTTATTTATTCTAGATCCGAGGCAGAGCATGTTCATCATTTGCGGATCGTCTTGGATACTCTTCGTCAGCATCAGCTTAAGGCCAAGCTCTCCAAGTGCCATTTTGGGAGAGCAAGGTCAAGTTCTTGGGCCATATTGTATCATCTGAGGGTATTTCCATCGATCCTGCCAAGATCGAAGCTATTCAGAATTGGAATCAGCCCGAGAACGTTCATGATATTCGCAGCTTCCTTGGGCTAGCGGGTTATTACCGTCGGTTTATCAAGGATTTCTCTCGAGTTGCACTTCCCCTCACGACTCTGACTCGTAAGGGGGTTCGTTTTATTTGGTCTGATAAGTGTGAAGCTTCCTTTCAGCGACTGAAGGAACTTCTCACCCATGCTCCTATTCTTGTGGTTCCTAAGAGTAACCAGGATCTTGTTGTTTACACCGACGCTTGTGGTAGCGGCCTCGGTGCTGTGCTTATGCAGAAGGATCGGGTAGTTGCTTACGCTTCTAGGCAGCTACGTGCGAATGAGGTTCGCTATCCTACTCATGATTTTGAGTTAGCTGCTATCGTCTTTGCCTTGAAGACGTGGCGTCATTATCTATTGGGCGAACGTTTCATTCTCTACACCGATCACAAGTCGCCGAAGTATCTTTTCAGCCAGAGAGATCTCTATATGAGGCAGCAGCGATGGCTTGAGTTTCTCGCCTCATATAACTTAGACATTCAGTATACCCCTGGCAAGGGTAATCGTGTGGCTGATGCACTCAGTCGCAAACACTCGGCAGTAGTCTCTATGATGATAGCCGAGTGGGATATTCTTGAGACTCTTTCTATGTGTGATATTCGAAATCGAGCTCCGTCTTCTGATTCTCGGATCTTGTTATTCAGCTTGGAAGCTCGACCTATTCTATTGGATCGCATTGCCCATGCTCAACGGCAGGATCCAGACTTGTTGCGATACATTCATCTCCTTGAGTTGGGATCCAGTGATGAGACATTGTTGGATTATTCTATTGATTCTAATCGGTGTCTTCGCAGGAAGAACCTTATTTTGGTACCATCTGATTTATCACTTAGGCATGACATTCTAGACGAGTGTCATCACACTAAGTACACTATACATCCCGGGTCGAGTAAGATGTATGCCGACATGTGTCGCCTATTTTATTGGGAGGGCATGAAGAGCGATGTTGCAAGTTATGTAAGCGGTTGCATGACTTGTCAACAGATCAAAGCTGAGCATCAGCGTCCATCTGGTCTTCTACAGCCGCTAGAGATTCCATTGTGGAAATGGGATCAGATATCCATGGATTTTATTAACGGTCTGCCTCGATCGAGGTCAAGCCATACTTCTATTTGGGTCATAGTCGATCACTTGACCAAATCAGCTCATTTCATTGCTATTAAGTCCACTCGGACTGCTCCTCAGCTTGCCAAGTTATATGTGAAGGAAGTCGTTCGACTTCATGGCATTCCTAGCTCTATCGTCTGTGATCGAGCCACTATCTTTACTAGTCACTTCTGGAAGTGCCTACAGTCAGCTTTGGGCTCAAAGCTGAATCTCTCGACTGCTTATCATCCTCAGACCGACGGTCAGACGGAGAGGGTGAATCGTGTTTTAGAGGATCTTTTGCGCTGTTGTATTCTGGATTTCGGAGGTAGTTGGGAGGATCACATACCGCTTGTAGAGTTCTCCTACAACAACAGCTTTCAGACTAGTATCAGCATGGCACCTTTCGAGGCTCTCTATGGAAGGCCATGTCGCTCTCCTGCTTGTTGGTTAGAATCTGGCGAGAAGCTCCTTCTTGGTCCAGATTCAGTTCGGGAATCTTCTGAGAAGATCATTCTTATTCGTCAAAGAATGAAAGAGGCGCAGAACCGTCAGAAATCCTACGCGGACAGCCGTAGGAAGCCTCTTGAGTTCTCAATTGGTGATCATGTCTTTATTCGGATATCTCCTATGAAAGGGGTTGCGCGTTTCAGCTCTACAGGGAAGTTGGCTCCTCGCTATGTTGGACGATTTCCTATTACGGAACGCATTGGCCCTGTTGCTTATCGTGTGACTCTACCTACTCACTTCTCTGGAATACACGACGTGTTCCATGTTTCCCAGTTTCGCATGTGTGTCCGCGACCCTGATTCTATCATTGAGCCGCATGATGTGCCTGATTTAGAGATCTTACCCGATTTATCTTTGGAGCAGCAACCTCTTCGTGTGCTTGATTCGGAGGTTAGACGCTTTCGCAACAAAGAGGTTCCACTCGTGAAGATTCAATGGTCACCGAATCCTAAGGACTGCACTTGGGAGACCAGAGAATCTATCGAACGCTCTTATCCTGGCTTTCTCCCATCTTCTTCTACGGGTGAGAATTCTCTATTTTATCTCTATCACTTCTTTTGGGGATGTGACGTTGTAAACGACATCTATCTTAAGGAATTGCGGGGACGCAATTTTCTTAAGGGGGGGAGTCTGTAACAACCCGGGATTTGCATTACCAATTAATAAATAAAAGTTAGGATTTTATTTATTTTAATGAAGCATAAAAGAATTTGGAATAACAAAATTTATTTGAAAAAGGCTATTTTAATTAAATGGGAAATATGGGATTTTAAAATGAGGATAAAATGTTATTTTTGAAAAGTTAAATATTTTAGGAGAGGATTTAAAATGGGTTTGAATAAGAAAAGTGAGTTTTATAAACATATATGAACACTTAGAAAATTTTTGAAAACATGGAAATAACTCTCTTCATATTGGGTTATTAAACCTTACCCAATAACCCACCCTAAACTTCCTCTATAAATTATCTCAAACTCTCATAACCTCATTCATTCAACCCTAATCAAAACCCTAATCATTTCCTAAAGCTTTCATAACAAAAATGGCTTCTATCTTCATCTCCTTCTAGTTTTAGCTTATGCAAGTCATTCTATGCAAAGGTAATGCAAATACCCACCTCAAATCCATTTTTATATCTTTCTTATTTCTGAAATTGATTTGGTAACACATGTTTTATGTGTTTTTTTGATCTTATAGCCTCCTAGTCATCTTTTGCTAACTTGGGTTGATGCTATAGTAGTCTTTGTTGCTTTCTAGAGAGGTATATTGCTAAAAACCTCTTCTAATATGTGTTTAATCATCTTTTGATTTTGGTAATCAGTTAGTAACACATGTTTTATTATGTAACATGTGAATCATAGCTCTTTGATCATCTTTGCTTTCATTTTGGGGTGTGCACATAAGGTACTTGTAATATATGCTAGCTGAAATTATAATTAGTTTATTGCTGTTAGTAAATTAGGCATATCTCATTCATCTTAAATCAGAATTAAGATTTTCTTGAAGTTCTGGAAAGCTTATTCTGTAGCCTATAACTTTTATGTTTTGAGCTTTGCCTAATTTTATGGTTTGAATGGTCGAAATCATGTTTGTTTGTCGCTGACCTGACAACAAACTACAGGGTTGATAAAATAAAACCCTGAAATTGATTTGGCCATAAGTTACTCGTTTCTTATCCGAATTAGATAATTTTGGATGTTCCGGAAAGGTTAAAACATATGCTACAATTTTGTTCATTGAGTTTTCTGTAATTTTGCTATTTAGATGACCTGAAATGCATTCAAAGACAGAAGACCAATTCTGTCTTTAACAAGTTATCTTGAGTTTCAATCTGATATTGTTTTGCATGTATCTCTCTCGTTTTTGATCCGAATTAGATAATTTTGGATGTTCTGGAAAGCTTAGATTTAGAGCTAAAACTTTCATGTTTTGAGTTTCATGAAATTTCGAAGTTAATTTGGTCAAAACTGTGCATTCTTACCACTGTTCCGAGAGCACAACGACAGTGATATAAAATTTAGATCTGAGAATTGTTTTAATCATAGAATTTTCATCTCTGGTCGGAATTTGACGATCTTGGTCATTCCGGAAAGCTTAGAAACTAAGCTACAACTTTTATTTTATTCATTTTGCCAGAATTTGAAGTTTACTATGCCAAAATTGTGGTTTTTCATCTCTGGCCAGTTAGTGCATAGCTATAGGCCTTAGTCTCTTTTCTCCCGTTGTTTTCAGCGTAGAACCCCGACTTCGCGACGCCATCCCGGGCTCGTCCTTTGTCGGATTTCATCGTTTTTGGTCTCGTTAAAAAGATGAGATCGAGATATTTAACCATGCAAAGTTTGGTTTAGATCTGGGTGCATTAGGTACTTCGTTTCTATTGCCGAAGTAGCACCCAGAAACTGTTTTACAATAGTGATCATTTTCAGTTATCGTCGGACCAACTTCGAAACATTTTCGTTTCTTCGTTTCAAGTCGAAACCGAACGATTCTTGTTGCATATCAAAGTAGGAGTACTTTTCTACGCTCCTGCAAATTTTCATCAAGATCTGAGTTCATGTGACCCTTCGACCATGTCGTCGAAGTGGGACCTTTACA
This sequence comes from Allium fistulosum, assembly GCA_030737815.1. Taxonomy (NCBI): domain Eukaryota; kingdom Viridiplantae; phylum Streptophyta; class Magnoliopsida; order Asparagales; family Amaryllidaceae; genus Allium; species Allium fistulosum. Next base: position 745,416,364 of record CM060902.1, read on the forward strand.
CTGTTTTGACACAGTAAAGTTTTATGATTTTTATCCGACTTTGAGACGACGCCGTTTCTTCCTTTCAAGTCGGAATTTCCCGATTCTTTTTGCATCTTAAAGTAGGGATGTTGGACTACATGCCTGCAAATTTTCATGACATTTGGACACAGTTTGCTGGTCCAAATAAATTGCCAAACTTTGGTTCGCGTCAGTTTTTTTTGAATGTTTACAAACACTTGGAATATTTTTCAGTGATTTTCTGGTTTTATTGATTTCTTTGAGATTTGTCTCTAGATTTCGTACACGGGTTTTATGAATCATTTTCAAAAGATTTTTCACTCCTAAATGGCTTTCGAAATTATTATATAATATTATTTTTAATTATTAAATTAATTACTCCATAATAGGAGATTTTTCAAAAGCCGTTTTAAAGTGATTTCAAAATCAATTATAAATCCGTTTCGCACCATTATTTTCTATAATAAAAACCTCACACTCACTTTTTAGCACGTCGAGCGAAGTGGAAAGGTGCTTAAACGGTTAGGAAATCTCCGGCCTATGGAACCGTGTGTATTTTCTTTCCGGTTAATCCCCGACCTATTCGATTGATCGTTTTGACCTTTGGGTCTAGTTTACCGATGATACGAGGTGGACTTTTTATTGTTTGGAGTGTGAGCTTGCTATTGGTTAGGAAACCGTTTAGTGCGAACGTGGGGTATGAGACTCATTGTTAACACTTTACGGGTTCCTCTCCAAGAAGTTAGTGACACATTAGCCTCTGGGCGGCCAGTACTGGACCTCTGGGTCACCACGCCTCTGGGCAACCGTCTCTGGACACCTGCTCTATGGAGCAGTTTATTTTTCGGCATGCGCCTCTGGGCCTTTATCCTTCTGGGAAGGATCTTGCCATCTCGCGCGTTCCGCATCTGTGCGAGTGATCGATCACAACTCTACAGTACTTGGCAACAACGACTCTGGTCGGTGCACGTGCAATATTGGTATTATTTGATGATTTTTATATCCATTCGAGTATCGCCATTCGGTGTTGGTTCTATGGAACCATACGATGTAAGTGCGATTACCTTGTGGATTCACAGTGTCTCTGGACACTGCTTTTCAGTGTTGGATTTCATTGACTTTTCAGTATATCCCCATTGCTCTTTGGAGCATCGATCTTTGCTTGGGCATTGATTACAGACTCTGGTCACTCTTGGGATTATTGCCTATGGGCATCTTTTTATAGCTTTGGCTACGCCGATGATATGAGGCGATTTTATTTATTCTACACTTTGGTGTTGATTTCTCTTTGGAGATTTTTATTGTTTATTGATGATTAGGGATCGTCATTATATTCATGTGGTTCATAATATACTTCTCTTTGGATAAGTACTGTTTTATTTATGTACCGCACTATTATATATCTCAGTTATTACTGATTGTTTAGCTAGCCTGACCCGAGTGTTTTCGCTCGGGTCAGACCGAGTTATTTCAGGTTAGGTCTCTGGACTTAGCTTCTGTGCTTCCGCTTGGACATTATCTACTATGCTGATAGATAGCGCTTTTATTTGTCCACTATTCCGCTACTCTGTGATTATTCAGACTTTGATATGTACATATTTTTGACCCACATGTGTGGGCAGTGGCTTTGTACTCACTTATAGTATTTGGATCTGTATTGACGATGTATTGTTCTGGGATTTTATATCCGTTATGTGACTCTGTTCTGTGATGTTTTATCATTTATTATTATGCTTTGTCCTGATAGATCTTTAGCCATTTGTAATTTTGTTATAAGTATTTACCGAATATGTCGAACCACTTGAAAAAAAATATAGATACCATCCTTTCGACGTATTCAGTAGATAGTTATAGCTTGATTACAAATGGTCGCTTCCACTATACTCTATTCTCCGCTTTAACAGATAGTATTACTCCCGTAATACTCTTTGTTACAGTGGGTCTCAGAGTGGGGCGTTACAAGTAAATTCAGAAATCAATTTGAAATTCGATTGGGATTTGAAATAAAATGGAGAAATCAATTTTTTAAAGTTGATTCGGGGTTGAGAATGAACATTTGGAAAACGATTTGAAAACCGTGTAAAAGTGAATATTTGAGAATGTAAATTCCGAATAGAATTTGTAAAGGAAACAGAAATTTGTTTTAAAAATAAATATTGATTTATTTTTAAAGTGTGGGAAATATGATATGAAATCGGATTTTCAAAGTGATGAAGTGTGGAAATAAATTTACAAATTTGAAATGTAAATTTGAAATAAATCGATAAGGATTTATCTAATTGGTTTAAATGGACCATTTTGTGATTTGAAATTGATTTTCAAATGTGAAATGTGAAATATGATTTGAAATTGGTTTTCAAAGGTGAAGTGTGGAAAATGTATATATCTTTTGAAGATATTTTGAAATAAATAATTTGGGAAAAATTATTTGAATTGATTGATTGTTGTGAATGTTGTGATAGTTAAATAACAGACTATCAATATTTGCCTTTGAAATGACACTTGATTTGTTTTTAAAACAAACGCTCATTATTCGGTTAAGCCGGGAGAGGACCTTTGTGTCATATAACCCATTTCGAATAATGATACGTCGTGAATGGACTGCATTTGAAGACCGGTGTGAAGACCGGACATTTGTGAAAATGAAAGGACAACCTGTCGAATGTCTCTGCACCGAGTTGCTCCGGTATAGAGATTTATATCACTCTTTTTATGATGGGAAGTCCGGACGTGATTAGTGAATATCCAGATTGCAAGGGCTTCTTTGGAAGTGCCTTCGGTTCCGTTCGATCCCGGAACGGACTTGTATGGATCTGTATCTGACTTTACACTTTGAGATGTAAAGCTGGTTTCTATCAAATACATTTCTGTTGGTGGCGGAGAATTTATTCTCTTAGCTTAACACCCTTCTCTGAGACGTACGAGCTCAGAGGTTATGTAGTTGATGGTCACTAGTGATACATTCCCAATTTGGTAATGTGGCATACGAAGTGCTGTTGATCAATTGTGGATCAAAGCGTGGCTTTGTGAAAAAGCGTGGCTTTGTGAAAAAGCGTGGCTTTGTGAAAAAGCATGGCTTTGTGAAAAAGCGTAGCTTTATGGACGAGACTTCGTCGAGCCTCATAACCCGGTAATGGTCGAAACAGGAATGTTGCGGCAAAGGTTTGTAGGGGTAGCGCCCCTAGGGAATGCCATATTCCTTCTGTATAAAAGGTGGTATCATGGTATGGAGCCCAGATATTTTACCTATGTTGATTATATTTTGTGGCTATTGCGTTGTGATTGAGGATCCTCAGATAAAGGTCGGTAACGACTGGGGAATGGCATAGCTCGTGTGTTAGTTACCTAGTTACAGCTCGGTTAGAGCATGAGGTAGCGTCGGCCTTTTGTTTGCAGAGATCCGGTTAGGATCCGGGGCGTCTTTCCAGAGGCGTTTCTATTTCGGTATAAGGAAGTTCCTTTGCCTGACCATTTGTTGGAAATTCAAAGAAACAATACGAACCCTGTACGATTTTTAATTGTATTACCTGCTATGGAATGTGGCGGTAACCTGCTACTGAACGTAGTAGCTATAATAGGCATACAACAATGGTTGTATGTTGGCTAAGATTGATATTATACTTTCGAAATGTTTTCTACACTAGACATTAATAATAATATCAATTGTTTTTGCGTAGTAAGCATTTTTGACTATCATAAGGAGAAATCTCCTCCAATTCTGCGTTTGCATTGTGTGTGTGGCGGGAGGCCTTATGGTAGTTTCATTTTCCAAAAGCATTGCGAATCTGTTTTATTTTCTTTGCGAAAATAACTGTTTTACGATCTCACACCAGTCACCATGATTGACTCGGAGTTTATTGTTCCCTTTCTAAGCTCTGGGTGCCCATAATTTTCCACATGGGCAGCCTAGAGTTATATTATCAGGATATTCTGGAGCTTTGGAGATGAGTTGGATGGCGAAGCGTACTACCGTACTTGTTTATTATTTCCGCTGTGTATTCTGTATGTGGACAAGTTTATATAACTGTCCAGTGATGTGTATTGTTGTAACTCTGATGATTGATGTATGTATAAACTGATATAGTCTTTTGTTTAAAGATTATTGATTTATCTATTGTATATTATTCCGCTGCGATATGTGAGATTCTGATATTGTTTCTGTTTCTGTTCCTTCTTCTCTTCTGTCTTCTTCTACCTCTTCTTTTAACCTAAAGTTTCGCGTTTCCGCCATTCGATTTTTCGACAGTTGGTACAGTGGACGTATCGGTGTCGAGTTTTCGGAAGACGGATTTGCGGGTCTTTACAAGTCGTATCAGAGCCAGGTTTCGATCCTGGGACCTGTGGGTTATGGGCCCACCACGCTTCCGCTGCGCCACTCTAATATTTGAATTTCAAATAAAAATTATCATTCGAATATTTAAACTCAATTAAATATTCACATTTTAAATGTCAAAAATTCAGGGTCGTTACAAAATGAAATCTTCAGCCTCCTTAGTACACAAGGGAAATCTCATCAGCCCCCAACTTCTGCGTAGTCAATACAAAAGGAAGGAAAAAACTCTGAATTGTGGTACAAAACATTTATCAACATATTGTACAAAATAATAACCCAGTAGACTTCATTTCTTTATATCTCCTCCTCACATCAGTTCATATATCAACTCTTACCTCAATTCGTTCACTAAAAGTTGAGCAAATCTGAAGCAACTATCATCTTCAACTTAAACAAGAGTTCAATTTAAAAAAACAATACAAATCAATTTGCAAACCTGGAAGCAAGCTAATCAACTCAGCAATCACCAACAGGCAAGAGTTGATTCCAATCAAAGATAAAATTACAAACAACAGATTCAACAACTTATCAAAAACAAAGTTTCAAGTCTCTGTTCTTCTATTACTCCTCTGCTCTGTGCATAATCAGGTGAGCAACTCCTATTTTTAAAGCTTACCCTGTTTTGATTTCTTGTTGCTTGTGAGTAACTTTTCTTTTGAAACCATAAGTATGTTTGTATGCTTGATGTTTGGAATGGATACTTCAAGTTGTTGTTAAAAATGTTGGTATTGATAGTCAATTTGCCTGCCTATTTGAAAGGAAAAGTATGTGTATATAAGAGTTATATCACTCTGTTAAACCCTATAGGCTTCTGTCTTAAACAAGTAATATGTGAGCAAACTCTATTCTTTCCTACTAAGTGAGTAACTTCATGTTTTAAAAATATTCTAAGTTTTAATCTAGTTACGTGATGGATATCAGTGATTTGTTGTGTGAAGATATATGTATTTCATTGAACTTTTGATGGGATAAGCCTGTATATTTTTTTATCTGAATATTGTCTCTGTTTATACATTTCAGAAGGGTGTGTTACTTCAAAAATCACATTTGCTTAAACCATTGATTGTTAGAACAAAGTATATAAACAAAATATGTTTAGGCAAGTATAAAGAAAATTTTGAAAATAAAATTCATGCTAATAAAATTGAACTGCTCTGGAAAAAAACTCAAGAAGAGTAATACTAAATATAAGTGACAAATTCAAACATCATGGATTGCCGATTCAAGTTTATAAACTGATTGCTTAATCAAAAATAGGATTTTTAAAGCTCAAATCATATTTTTTAGTAATGATATGAATTGGCATTTCTGGGTTGAGCATTTTGGGTAGTTTGAGTTGTCTCGGCCGGTATACTTGAAGGGGGAGGACGGGGTTCCTTCCGGTGATAGTTGGATGACTGGTGAGTGGGGGAAAAATGGCCGTTGGCGGTAGCATTGATCGAGGAGGTTGCTGTTGGGTTTTTTTGTTCAGAACCCTAGTTTTTGGGTGGTCGAAGTTTTGTGGCTTCGCGTGTTCTCTGGTGCGCCGAGTGTTGCGAGGCTTTGGGAATTGGGAGAGGAGTCGTAGGCGAAGGCATGGCCGAAGCCATGGCGATTCTGGTGGTGGAAGCGACCGAGGCGAAGCATCTTGCGGTGGTTTTCAAGTTTCAGGTTTGGCAGTGAGATGCTAAATTTTGATTTGGACAAATTAAAGATGAATCGAGTTTCGATTTCTTATGTTGGATTGGTTTGCGACTTGCCGTGGATGATAGAGTTCGCCAGAGAGGCGGTGCGACGTCGTGCACGTGCACGAGCAATTTTGACCTGGTGGTTGTTTGTTTGGAATTTTGTTCTATTTGGGTAGAGCAGGGGAGTGCTAGGGGTTGTCTCGAGTTTTACTCGAAGCAGATAGGGGTTGGACTCGGAGTAGTCTGGGAAGGCTCGGGTAGGAATTTTGTTCAGAGTTCAACCTGAACCAGTTTAGCAGTTTGAATTTTTGTTTTAAATTAAAATCAAAGTTAAGCTGAGTTTATAAATAAAAGTTTAAATATATAAATTCAAGTTTAGATTGTACGATTGGGTTTTGATTAAATAAAGTTTGTTTTTAACTCAAACTTATAATGACATTAAGTGTTTAAGTAAAATTTAAAAGGTTAAAGTCATAATGGAAGTTTGAAAATGGGAAAGGGAAGTTTAAATAAAATTTTGGTAGCCTGGGTTTGAGTTCAAACTTTAAATTCCAGATTTTGAAATGGAAGCAAGTTATAAATTTAAATATTTTAAATAGTTTAAATATTCTAAATTTAAGGGAATTTGATTTAAAATTCCTTCATAACAAAAGAATTTCTTTAATTTGTAATTTATCGATGTTAATTAACCAGAATTAATAATTCATAAGAAATTAATCTGATTTGAATAAATCAGACAATTAACTGATCTTACTTATGAATGGTTGGATTCTATTGAATGTGAATTATTTGATACCCCTGATTTGTGATGCTTTGTGATACATCCTTATTTATGTTGTGATCTGAAATTTCTATTTCTGTGATATATTACTTTGTGAATATGAAACCCTTGACCCGTAAAATGGCACTTGAATTTCGATGCGACAGGGAGTCGGATTCCAGTTGGTTATCCGAAACCCACATCGAATTGTAATAGTGAATCTTTGTGACTGATAAATTTATTTTATCTATGAATCTGTGAATGAAGATAAGCGTTATCGATTTTACCGCTTATCGATATATCTGTGATGATTGATGTTGCACTATTGTGTAAAACCCCTGGACTACACTCTTACACACACAAATATGGATTTCACGTGGAAATCGGTTAGATCATAGATGATTTAAATTTGATGTTTTTGAAATTGAAATTTTAATTTCAATTGATTTTGAAATTGGAATTTGTGTTTAAAGTGAAAAGCTTTTGAAATGGAATTTCAAAGATAAAAGTTATTTTGAATAACTTAATCAAGTTTTGAAATTTTAATAATTTGATTTAAATTTGAATTCAAGTTTGAAATTGAATTCTATGATTTGAAACTAGGGATTGAAGATGCTGTACAAGTTATATATGGGTTAAACCATTTTAAATGTATTGATTTGGGAATTTGAATTGAATTCAAGGGTTTTAACTCGTGTAAATATAACTGGATTTTTCTGAAAACGAAACTATTTGTTTTCAAATAGTAAAAGCTTTCACATAAGAAAGGATTTCCAAATTGTGTTGAGTGGTTTCAAGTTGAAATAGAATTGAAATGTTTTGAAATTTATGAAATGAGTCTTTGATTCAAAGACCGAACGAGTTAATCCAACTTGAAATGGAATTGTTTTGAAAGCTATAAGTTAAATCTTGATTAAAGATTTAACGAGTTAAGCGACAACCCTGCTCTGTTGGGTGTTACTCATTAGAGATAGAGTCAGTAGTACTCTAGAATGAGTGTGAGTGTAATAATAGATATGAGCGCGTATTTGTTAGTGAATACAAAAATTTGTTTTGTATTGTGTTGACTTATCGGTTGATTGTTTATAGATTCTGGTCGGTGCAGGGTGGCCAACTGTAATCGATAGGGGTTTCTAAACTCTTAAACAAGATAAACCGACACAGTATTGTTTAAAATGGGGTAAATGAAATAATTTTGCCCAAAACTATTTTTGTATAGAAAGGAAATGATTTTCTATGAATTATAGTAGTATATGGATGCTTGGTTGTTAGAAAGAGATAATATTGAAGTATTATCATTGATATATGGAATTGAATAAGAAATTCAAATAATAACCAAAGATTTGGAGATAAATTCATTTAACGAATGAAATTTATAAATATGAATTGAAAGATAATGAAATAAAATCCATATACGAATGAGATTTGGGAATGTGAATTGTAAATGTAATTTACAAATTGAAATGGGATTCCAGAGAAATATTTGAAAATAAAATTCATTAATGGAATGTAAATAAGTTTGATAACTTATAAAATATTTGAAATCTGATTGGAATAAGATTCAAAGTGAAAATGAATTGAATTCAATAATTATATATGAAAGATAAATTGAATCGAATGGAATGGAATCAATTGGAAATGAAGTACTATACATATATGACATGTTTTCCAAACTAAGGATATGAAAAAGTACCTTCCATTGAAAAATTGTGAAGGTGTGGGAACTCGACATGAGTGTCCATTTGATCGGGATTTATGCTAGCGTAATTTGAGGGGCGAGATGCCCACAGTTACAAGCGATTCTACTGGGATATTAGCGCAACCACCATGCAAACTGCGATCTAGATGCCACAGCAAAATTCGAGGGGCGAGATGCCTACGGTTACAAGCGATTCCACTGGGATAGTGGTGTAACCGTCGTGTGAACTACGATCTATGGCAACAACCATGGCGAAATTCAAGAGATGTGAAATCTACAGTTACAAGTGATTCTACTGGGATAGTAGCGAAACCGCCGAGTAACTGTGATCCATGGGGGAACGTGCTTTCCATATCCATTTTTAAAAGAATTTTTAAGTGTTTTCACTTGGAGTTAGAAAAAAATTTGAAATTTTTGGAAATTTTTGACTAACGACAAAAGATTTAAAATTGGAAATTGAGATAAAAGTGAATAAAGCTCAATATTTGAAATTAGAAGATGAATCGAATTCAAGTAAAATTCGAAATGAAAATCTGAATGAAAATCTGAAGATAAAATGAATTCAAATTGAATTGAAATAGTAAATTAAATTCAAATGGGATTGAAAATGCAAAGTTGAATGGAAATGAATATATAACTTTGTTAATGAAGTGAAAACAAATATAAGAAGTATGTGATACTTATATTGCACTTAAGAAATGAATGAATGAAATTCTTAAGTAAATTGGTATTAGGAAATCCAATAAGTGAATTTGGACATTATTGTCAAGTAAATATACAGGGTATTTGGAATTGGATTTTCGATTTTGAAGATAATTTAAATTGCTCGACCAAAAGGTATGTATTTAAATTTCAGTATGAAATTTGATTGAGTTTCTGATTTTGCCACTTGGCATTTTGTTTTCTTTTGAGATTTGAGAGTCCGTAGGGACATTTTGTAGTCGTACCGTGTTAGCCGCGCAAAGGAGACGCTGGCAAAAAATTTCGAAAATTTCGAGTGTTAGAAAATTTTGAGAAAATTTTGAAAGTTTAAAATTTGAATTTAAATTTAAATTTGAATTTTGAAGTAAACAATGTTGTTTGAAACTTATAATTGAAGTTGGAAATTTAGTTGAATTAATAACGAATCTTTAGTAAAAAGATTTGTTTTGAAAATTTGATAAAACTATTGAATTGTGAAAAATAGTAGACGAGTTAAGGACTATTTTTCCTAACTTGTAATTTCGGGACGAAATCCTTTTAAGGGGGGAAGATTGTAACAACCCAGAATTTTGAACAATTTAAATTGAAAATATTTAATTAATTTTAAATATTTGATTGTTGATTTAACTTGAATGTCAAATGTAAATATGAAATTGGCAATTTAATTTGTAAATTTAATTGTTGCAATTGGGTAAAAAAAATTGAATCTTCAGTTTAAGCTGATTAAAAATAATCTGATGACTTAGAAAATTCATATTGATAATATTAAAGGTAATGGAACTTTCGAAATTGAATTTGAAACTGTTTTGTTCAGTTTTGAAATTTTGTTGTTTAAATTGAATTTAAAAATAGCGTTCCGAGGAATAGTCTCGGAATTGGACGAAACCAGTTCCATTGGATCCGCAATATTGTATTATTATCGGATTTCAAATTTCGTATTGATCGGAGTTGCTGTGTGAGCGTACAATAGGTAAACGCGTTGAAAATTAAATAAAACTTAATTGACCAAATTAATATCATCGGTGCGTTCTTAAACACGCTTTCCTTTTTATACTCAGCCGAAATTCCTTCTCAATCAGCTGCCGTTCCTTCAAATCGATGTCTCCTCTCGTACATAACAACATCATCGTGTCTCCCTCTTCACTTTTTATTTAGCCGAGCCTTTCATTCCTATTTTTTTTTTTTAAAACAGAAAGAAATCACAAACTTCCTCTCCCATTCGTACTCACGAATTATCTATATTCCCTTTCCAGACAAAAACTCAAATCTAAATCAAATTAATGGAGGAACCGAGCCTCTTACCTTATCTCAAAACTGAAGCCATCGAAAAAATAAAGAAAGGGGAGGGGCGACAGCGATTCGAAATCGAATCAAAGCCGAGTTCAAGTCGAAGGCAATGGCGAGTTTTGCAGGGATGACATTCGAGTTCGATCACTGTTGAGTTGAGCGGGGCGGCGAGCAAGGTTGGGAGGGGATTCGAGCTCGAGATCTGGTCTTTGTGATGGGTGGTTTCGTCTTTGGAGATGTCGCAGTGTGGAAGGGGTATCAGGCGAGTCGTTTCTGGAAGCGACGAAGTCGCGATAGGAGCTAGGGCTCGGAGTTGGCTAGGGCAGGCGATCGAAGTCTGGAAATTCACGAATGACAATCTAGGGCCGTGTTTTCAAAGTCGCGAGCACGAGGAGGTTGGGAAATCGCGGGGTCGAAGTCTGCACTTGCGAGGTACTGGAGGCGACTGCGAAGCCAGGTGGAGGTCGGGTTTTGGGTGATCGAGTGCTCGATCATGGGAATCTGGTGAAGATTGTCACGACAGTTTCGTAGACGAGCCTGGGTTGCTCAAAATTTACAGTGAGGTATAGATTCCAGTTCATTTAAAATTTAAATAAAATTTACATGTGTTTTAAACAGTTGAAATTTCAAAGTAAATAAATATATATATACTGTTAAAAGAAAGTATATATGGATTTCTAAATTTAATAGTAAAACAGATATATATATGTTAAAGTTGTTTACAGTAAAAGAAAATTTATACATACAAATGAATTACTAATTACTGAATTTAAAAGTGGATTATAAAAATGTTGATTTTGAAAAAATGTGTTTGCTGCCCAGTTTTTAAATTCACAAAGTTTAACTTTATATGGAAGTACATAAAGTTATATTAAATTTTGGAAGAATAGAAATTTTTGGGTTTATATAAAAATCAGATTTTTATCTACATTTTATGATTACATATATAGTTTCAAAAGGAAATGTTTTATTAAAGGAAAATTTGTTTAAAATTTAATCCTTTGATTTAAAATTAAATCATTATGTTAAAGTAGATCGATAGTTGATTTAATTTGTTAAAATGGAATTTAATTGTTCGATTTATTTCGAATATTAATAAAACCTTATAATGCCTGATACAAGGTCTAAAATGGAGAAACAAGTCGGAAATGGAAAATGGATTGCAAAATTAAAAGCAAAGGTGAGATCTTCTCACTCAAAAAATGAAAAGTGGAATTTTCAGTTATTGATTTGATTGTCTGTTTGGTTGTGATATTAGATATAGTAGGATATATCTATATATATATAGCACTATATACATATTGGCATATGTATATATTGGAGTTGATTATTTCCCGCATTGTATAGCGGATGAGACCCTATTGTGCCGTTAGTAAGCGGATGATATTTTTATAAAACCCATATACCGCGATATTCCACCTAGAAGTGGAATTGGTATTGTGCTAACATCTGTGGATGCAGGAAAACAGGTTGGAGGGATCCAACAGGATTCCTCAAAACATTTGAATTGATTTCTTATGTTGTGTGATTGATTATTTATAATCTGTAGATGATTATATCTGTGATTGAATTTGTTGAAGGCTATAATTTAGCCGAATGTATTTTTGGTATCGTTGGATACCAGAAATAAATGAAATTGGATTTCTGAAATTAAAATTGAATTTTAGATGGTTTGGAAGAATAAAAGAATTTATTTAAAAGGAAATAAATTTGTTTGAAATCAAATTGATAATTGATTGGGTATTTGAAATAAATCTTTGAGAAATCGATATGAAAACTTATTTGGTGTTTGAATGAAAATTGATTTTTGGTGTTGAGAATAAATTTGGAAATCGATTTGTAAAAATGATTTAGTCTTTGGGATTAAAGTTAGAATCAATTTGAAATGTGATTCGGTGTTGAAGTAAATTCAGAAATCAATTTGAAATTCGATTGGGATTTGAAATAAAATGGAGAAATCAATTTTTTAAAGTTGATTCGGGGTTGAGAATGAATATTTGAAAAACGATTTGAAAACCATGTAAAAGTGAATATTTGAGAATGTAAATTCCGAATAGAATTTGTAAAGGAAACAGAAATTTGTTTTAAAAATAAATATTGATTTATTTTTAAAGTGTGGGAAATATGATTTGAAATCGGATTTTCAAAGTGATGAAGTGTGGAAATAAATTTACAAATTTGAAATGTAAATTTGAAATAAATCGATAAGGATTTATCTAATTGGTTTAAATGGACCATTTTGTGATTTGAAATTGATTTTCAAATGTGAAGTGTGAAATATGATTTGAAATTGGTTTTCAAAGGTGAAGTGTGGAAAATGTATATATCTTTTGAAGATATTTTGAAATAAATAATTTGGGAAAAATTATTTGAATTGATTGATTGTTGTGAATGTTGTGATAGTTAAATAACAGACTATCAATATTTGCCTTTGAAATGACACTTGATTTGTTTTTAAAACAAACGCTCATTATTCGGTTAAGCCGGGAGAGGACCTTTGTGTCATATAACCCATTCTGAATAATGATACGTCGTGAATGGACTGCATTTGAAGACCGGTGTGAAGACCGGACATTTGTGAAAATGAAAGGACAACCTGTCGAATGTCTCTGCACCGAGTTGCTCCGGTATAGAGATTTATATCACTCTTTTTGTGATGGGAAGTCCGGACGTGATTAGTGAATATCCGGATTGCAAGGGCTTCTTTGGAAGTGCCTTCGGTTCCGTTCGATCCCGGAACGGACTTGTATGGATGTGTGTCTGACGTTACGCTTTGAGATGTAAAACTGGTTTCTATCAAATACATTTCTGTTGGTGGCGGAGAATTTATTCTCTTAGCTTAACACCCTTCTCTGAGACGTACGAGCTCAGAGGTTATGTAGTTGATGGTCACTAGTGATACATTCCCAATTTGGTAATGTGGCATACGAAGTGCTGTTGATCAATTGTGGATCAAAGCGTGGCTTTGTGAAAAAGCGTGGCTTTGTGAAAAAGCGTGGCTTTGTGAAAAAGCGTGGCTTTGTGAAAAAGCGTAGCTTTGTGGACGAGACTTCATCGAGCCTCACAACCCGGTAATGGTCGAAACAGGAATGTTGCGGCAAAGGTTTGTAGGGGTAGCGCCCCTAGGGAATGCCATATTCCTTCTGGATAAAAGGTGATATCATGGTATGGAGCCCAGATATTTTACCTATGTTGATTATATTTTGTGGCTGTTGCGTTGTGATTGAGGATCCTCGGATAAAGGTCGGTAACGATCGGGGAATGGCATAGCTCGTGTGTTAGTTACCTAGTTACAGCTCGGTTAGAGCGTGAGGTAGCGTCGGCCTTTTGTTTGCAGAGATACAGTTAGGATCCGGGGCGTCTTTCCAAAGGCGTTTCTATTTCGGTATAAGGAAGTTCCTTTGCCTGACCATTTGTTGGAAATCCAAAGAAACAATACGAACCCTGTACGGTTTTTAATTGTATTACCTGCTATGGAATGTGGCGGTAACCTGCTACTGAACGTAGTAGCTATAGTAGGCATACAACAATGGTTGTATGTTGCCTAAGATTGATATTATACTTTCGAAATGTTTTCTACACTAGACATTAATAATAAAATCAATTGTTTTTGCGTAGTAAGCATTTTTGACTATCATAAGGAGAAATCTCCTCCAATTCTGCGTTTGCATTGTGTGTGTGGCGGGAGGCCTTATGGTAGTTTCATTTTCCAAAAGCATTGCGAATCTGTTTTATTTTCTTTGCGAAAATAACTGTTTTACGATCTCACACCAGTCACCATGACTGACTCGGAGTTTATTGTTCCCTTTCTAAACTCTGGGTGCCCATAATTTTCCACACAGGCAGCCTAGAGTTATATTATCAGGATATTCTGGATATTCTGGAGCTTTGGAGATGAGTTGGATGGCGAAGCGTACTACCGTACTTGTTTATTATTTCCGCTGTGTATTCTGTATGTGGACAAGTTTATATAACTGTCCAGTGATGTGTATTGTTGTAACTCTGATGATTGATGTATGTATAAACTGATATAGTCTTTTGTTTAAAGATTATTGATTTATCTATTGTATATTATTCCACTGCGATATGTGAGATTCTGATATTGTTTATGTTTCTTTTCCTTCTTCTCTTCTGTCTTCTTCTACCTCTTCTTTTAACCCTAAAGTTTCGCGTTTCCGCCATTCGATTTTTCGACAGTTGGTACAGTGGACGTATCAGTGTCGAGTTTTTGGAAGACGGATTTGCGGGTCTTTACAATTTAACTTCCCAAGTTAAATTTCAATTTCATCTTGAAATTTTCAATTCAAGTTGTTCATTCTAAACTCATTTAACTTTCCTTAAGTTAAATTCAATTTAATCCAGTCAACGTTACCCAATTTGAATTCCCATTTCAAATTTTAAACTTTATATTAATAATTTTCCCACTTATAAGTTCAAAAACTTATCACTTTGGGTTTTCATATCACATTCCAAGGAAAAATTTAAAACTCAACACTTAGAGTTTATTTCAAATCATCTTTAATATTATGTATATCCTCATTTATACATATTTATTTCCTTTACACACCAAGTTATACCTTAAAATTTTAAACCACCTTTAGTTTTAATTCAAAACAAATTTCTTTAAAACAATTTCAAGTTTTCTGGATTTAGATTTAAAATTTCACAATTTTAAATTATCTTCAATTCTAATTTATAAGTCATACTCACCTAAAAGTTTACTTCCCTAAAACATTTCATTTTACTTAATCATTTACAACATTTCATTATTAAACACAACAACCATTTATGATAATAACCAAGATTATCATATTTGGAAACCAATTCATTATTATCTTTATTCTGAAAACACTACTACAAATTCAGGATTTTAATTTCAGTTTGGATCCATTTCAAACTTATCTTCATTCAATTTCAATTTGGTTGTATTACTATTACCACTTAATTCTCATTATTTTATTTAATTCCAATGATTCAACAAGCAATTTCTTTAATATATTTAATAATTAGAAAAATTATTTCTATATATCAAAAGATAGACTTATATAAAAATCATTTATTTTAAAACCATTTTAAAATCACTATATAAGAAAACAACAAGTACACTCTCATATATAAATACTCTCAACTCATTTAGGGTACTATTGACCCAATCCTTAATGAGTAAACCCACCAGAGCCAAAGTTCTCGTTTAACCTTCGCTCTGATACCAAAATGTAACGACCCGGAATTTTCGATCCCGAAAATCTCAGATAGTTAAGAAAGAAGAAAGAGGTAGAGGAAGAAACAGGAAACAAAAGATAGATTCTCACATTCGCAGCGGATCAAAATATAATATAAAATAATATCAGTTATACAAAGAAGAACTGTATCTATTAATTTACATCAATTCATCAGAGTTACAACCACTACACAAACATTGGACAGTTGAAATCAACTTGTTCAGACTACAATCTATACATACTACACAGTCTCATATACACAGCGGAAAACACTCTATACGTTCCTGCCACCCAGCTTGCCTCCTGAACTCCAGAACGTCCTAACCTGAAAAGCTGTAATACTCGGTCTGACCCGAGCATTACATCAAAGTAACACCCAGGTCAGGCTGGAAACCAGCGTGAGTAAACCCATATAATATGAAATGTCAATCTATATAACTTAAGTGAATTACCAGGGTAACTCGTACTTTCTACGAGTTCTAATCTTATTTTAGTCAATCATTTATCACACAACAGTTCTCAAGTTGAATGTCCATGTTACTCCATTCATTCCAGCCTGTTTAATACCACATATCCAATTTATAAAGAATTTTGTTTACTAATCGAAGTGGTTTCGGGTATTATTGATACCCGACCCCGGTCTCTTCGAATTCAATATTATTTCTAATCCAAGTTGTTAAGTTTAAAACAATACAATTCATATTTAGGATATCATACCACACAACAATTCAAATCAGAAAGGTAACCTACATTATCATAGTTCAACCAAAGTATCTCATATCACGAAGCATCACAAATCACATATCCGAGATATCTAATTTATTCCATATATTTTAATCATTCATAAGCAAGATAAATTAATTGTACCATTTTTTTATTATTATTAATTTAATTGCTTTTAAATCCTGCTTACTTAACATTATAATTAACCCTTAATTAATTTATTAACAAGTTGACCCTTTAATTACTTACATTAAGTAATTATCATTTAATTAATCCCAATTAGTAATTAACCATTAATTACTTTAATTAACCAAACCCATTTATTGTTTTTTTTCTCTTATTCAATTACAATAAGTGATTCTACTCAATTAATTACATAAAGTAACTAATCTTTAAGATAAACCATTTATTTTGATTAATTATTTAATTATCATTTAAACCTTATTAAATTTAAATGTTTTAAATAAATTTTATTATATAAAATCACTTAGGAACTTTTATTAACTAAAGTTTAATATACTTTCTTAATTACTTCTAAATTACATCATTTATTTTATTAAAACACTTGGGAATTTCAAAACCCCAAAATAAATTTAAACATTTAACTTTAAAATTTAAACCTTGAAAATTTGTTTAAAGAAAACTTGTTTTGAAACTTTAAAACTACTTACCTTTGAAAAACTTGTTTTACATTTCCTTCTACCATTCATTTGCATTAAAACTTTCCAAAACCTGGTTCATGTATTTGTTAAAACTTTAAAACCTGGAACCTATGCTTTTATTTTCTTTTTTAAAAAAAACTGTTATGTTTGAACAGCTCGCCCAAAACCATCCTTCCCGATAAATTACTCGAGAATTTACTTTATCTTCCCATGCTCGAACCCGAGCTCCATCCTTCTTCCTCGAACTGAAACTACCCATCGAAAATCAATAGACACACCGGACACGTGCACGTGCACACCAAATCTGGTTGGCTTCGAACCTTGCTCCGACCATCGACACGTCAACCACCTTCCCCTGAGTCGACTCACCACACAGATCGTCGAACCATCCCGTGAAATCAAATTGCGTGAATACGAACCCATCAGCCTGAAAACCCCATCGTCAAACTCCTCAACTTCTTCCATCTTCGTCCACCAGAGACCACGTTCATTTGCCTGGACCACCGCCTGCATCCCACGTTCCTTTTCCCACAACTCCGATTCAATTCGACTCGACGTCGACGCCACAATGACCTCAAAACCAACCACGACCCAAAACCTAACTTAAACCCTAGATTATCCTCTTCCGATCACCACGGTCCCCGAGAACCCCTGCCTCCATTTTCCTTTAACCATGGTCACCTCAGCCTTCTCCGACCCGATCCCTTGAGCTTGTAAGCATCGGGATTTCCAGAAATTTCCCGTCGACCCAAATCCATTCAACATCCCTTAACTCCACATCCACTTAATTTAAAATCAAAGGGACCCCACTTAAATTTATTATTTTGGACATAGATTTCAGTTATATAAGTGAAACCTAGAATTATCCTGATTTAATTTTTCTAGAAAATTGATTTTCTACTGTAAATTTATTAATTTCCAGATCATAACTTAAAAATTCCACTTGAAACTATTTTTAAAGATAAGATTTCATCAGTACAAACACATTTCCTTTTTACATTATATCCTATAATCGCTTGAGTGAAGAGAAATCGATTTTTATGTGATTATTTGGGTCAATAAATTAAAAACAGAGGTTTAAAAATCTACATACAGACATGCATATAAACATATACACAACAACTATATCATATTCACTTATTCGTGCAAAATTCTTCATATCAACCACATGCTTCAAATTTTATAACAGGTTAAGGTTTCTCCTTTTTTTAAAAAAAAAGAAAAAGGAAAGAAAACAGTTTACTCACTGGTTTTCAGTTTTGAACAAAGACATGTTTTTCATGATCCAGACATGTATATAAATATTAACACACATATATACTTAAAACATTTTATGCACGACATCATCAATTTGTACTTAAAAAGATCACCACACTGCTAGAGCATGGTATAACAGATTTTTTTCAAGTTTACTCACAAGCATGCATTTTCAAACATGTTAAAACATTAAAAGAGTAGCAGTTTACTCACCTGTAAACAAATGATAAAGAACAGAGCACCTTTGTAAAAGCTTTTGAAAACTTCAAAACCTGAATTGCTTTTGCTTCTTTGAATTTGAAATTGATCTGTAACTTGATGTTGATCTATTCTTTACTTTTAGGTTGAGTTGAATCTAGATCTTGAACTTTGGAACAACAACTTGTTTTAAAAACTGAAAAATGTTTTGATTTAAACTTGCTTTGATCTGCTATTGATTTTGTTGAGATGATCTTTGCTTGATTTTAGTTTTATACTTTTTTTTCTTATGCGTGAGTATGTTATAGGCATATAAATATATAAGAGAAACTAAGCTTGCAGCATAAGGGCATCTCCAGTGGCTTCAGGGCTAAATATTCAGCCTGCTGAATATTCAGCCCTGAAAGGGGGATGGGCTCCCAGTGGCCAGGTGCCCATTTAATGGGCGCCTGGCCTCAGGCGCCCATTTTATGGGCGCCTGCCCCCCACTAATACCCATCCCCCCCTTCCCTCCCCATTTTTTGTTCTACCTTTCATTTTAATTTTTTTTAAATTAGAAAATCTAAACAAAATGTCGCCGCATCCAACCAAAATCGCCCGAAGAACGGTTCACAGACATCCAGTGGAGCAAGCTGGACCGTTACATGTTCCGCCGCCACCTGGAGTTTCACCAGACGATCTACGTGTACTACACGAGCTTCCAGATGGTTATCGGCATAGAGCCGAATCCGCTTTGACGACCGTACAGGTATAAATTGCACATTAGTATATTTGGTTATTTTTATATGTACATCACATAATCATATTAATTAACTGTTACTCTATCAAAAATTATTAATTCATAAATTATCTTTAGGACCATTACATTCATTGTCGGGGTAGTTGGGCTAAGTGCATTACCCAGTTTTATGATTCTCTTCCCGGTCCTATTGCTGAGAGGCTACAGGCTAGCCCTTTTGGTCTTTTTTTGTCGATTAGGCCTGTTCAGTCCTTTGATCGACCTCTCATTCAGGCATTAGCTGAGAGGTGGTGGCCCACCACGCATACGTTTCATTTTTCAGATTTTGAGCTTGGTATCACCCCAGTTGATTTCTACGTGTTCACTGGCATTGAGATTGGACGACATGGTCTTCGACCTTTTCCATTTGATGATTTGTAAGAGTCCCCCAATCTGTTTACTGTTTTTCTACCATTGATAGATGTTACCTGCGTCAGTAGTGGTTCTGTTAAGTTAACTTACCTACAGCAGTACATCACCACTTATATAGCTAGAGCCGATATGATGGATGCAGTCACTAGAGCATTTCTGCTGTACTTGTTTAGTTCGACCTTTTTTTCGAACCAAAAAGGTACGGTTCGACTAGGCTATTTAGCATCTCTTGCTAGATTAGACCAACTACATACTATTGATTGGGGCACAACGATATTAGGCACCCTTTATACCGCTCTAGATTCATTTGCGCTCGGCGATGTCAAGCAGATGTATGCTTTTTGGTATATTTTGCCGTTATGGTACTACGAGTACACGACAAACATGCATCCCCGCATCCAGGACCTGGCTAGTCAGGCTCCTGAGCAGTACTTCCCTAGGATGAGAAGATGGGAGACTATGCAGTACGTACATCATGTTCCCTTAGGTGTACGGCATGACTTGATGGAGGCTAGGTCACAGCTTGATATGCGTAGTCGAGGTAACATCATTTGTACTCCTTAGGCCTCACATTGGACTCATCTAGCAGATGCAGGTCTTATGGTGGACGACCATCCCATGATGGTTGCGTATTCTCTATCTAGACGTAGGGTTGCTTTGCATACACCTGCATTTATGCCTATGTGGTATTTGGGAGAGAGGTGTGCTTATCAGATTACCAGTGATCGTCGTATACCATATGATCCTTTATCTTGTGAGGACATGTTTGGTAGACATAGGGTGATTGGCGATCATTACTTAGATGCTCTACGATAGGCTGGGTGGGTGGATAGCAGTACTTTCTTCATCGATGGAGACTATGATTCTTATTGGGCCAGAGTAGCACCCCATAGATTCATCGTACCAGATTATGTTCGTGGGGTCAACTCTGATCATATAGGACCTCACATGGCAGCCGGTAGAGTTCAGATGCCGCATGTTTCATTTGACCCGATTCCGTCACAGTTCTTTCAGACTCCCATGCAGTTGGAGCCTAATACTACTTTTAGAGCATATGACGTGACAGGTACTGTGATTAAGCAGCCTTTAGTCTTTCCAGACCACCCCGACTTTCCTGGTGTGCCTTCAGTCGGGTTATATCCTCCGTATGAGGTACGTTTGTTGTTTATTGCCCTTTTCCCTTTATTTTATGCTTAGTTTCTTACTATGTCAAATATCATCTTTATGTAGTATGCTGCTAGATTGGACCAGGCCAGAGTTTCACTTGGTGTGTTTCGCGATATGACTCTTGCATATACACACACCATGCATGATATGTACATGCAGCATACACATATGCTAGAGGCGCAGATTGATCAGCTATCAACTAGACTTGCTATATATGAGCCTTTCGGATCACAAGGCGGAGGTGATGCTGGTCCCAGTGGGTATGATGCTGGTGGTTTAGATGAGGACGATGGGGGTGAGGAAGATGATGAGGACGAGGGGGAGGATGGTGATGGGGATGACGATGATGATGACGGAGATGATGATGACGGAGATGATGATGGTGATGGGGATGATGATGACGATGACGGAGATGATGATGATGGTGATGGGGATGATGGTGATGATGCCGATGACGACGACGACGTTGCATCCCTTTAGTTGTATACCTTTTAGTATATGCATAGTGAACGTTTTATTATATGTTGCAGTTCATATATCTTATGTACTTATGTCATTGTCTGAGTATACTGTCTATTCTTTATGTTTATATAATTTCACTTTCTTGGATTTTGGATGATAATGTTCGAGTATACTGTGAATTATATATGTTTATGTATACTGTGAATTATATATGTTTGTGTATACTGTGAATTATATATGTTCGTGTATACTGTGAATTATATATGTTTGTGTATACTGTGAATTATATATGTTTGTGTATACTGTGAATTCTATAAGCACCAACTAGTGACATACATACATAAAAAACTACTAGTGACATTATAATTGAAGATATACGAACATAGAACACTGATAAAAACGACACAGTAATAATAGAAAATAAATATGAATATACTAGACGTGACGATTAAATTGCAACTCCTGTAAAGAAAGTCGAAGACGTCTTATCTCCTGTTCTAGTTCGTTTGCATAGGTTATGCCCCTTGGACATAAAGGATCATCCAACCATTCCGCGTAATTGCAACCATTCGGCCAGAATTGACATATTTGGATTCGACGACCAATATTTTCTCCATCCGCACGTACTACAACTTCAACTCCATACCCGCACTGACAACAAACTGGGTACGATTCAACTTCTTGCTCAGTGGGAGGTTGAACTACTTGAACCTGGTTCTCAGGTTGTTCATATGCGTGACGAACAACATGTTGTTCGTATGGTGGTTCAACCACTTCCTGAAGTCTCAGCTGCTCAAGATTTGGAAACTGACCGCGGACATCTTCATAGTTTTGTTCTTGATAATTGATAAGCCCATCCTCATCAGTATGTGGACTTTCCGTAGGCACGTAACCTGCATCTGAATCGATAGAAGAAGGCCAAGAAGGCATTGCGATGAAGAATTTATTGTTGTGATTGAGGAAGAAGATGATTATGAATGATGAATAAGTAAATCAGAAAGCGCATATATAAACAAACAGGTCGCAGGGGAATGACAAAAACAACAGACATTATTATTTGAAAAGACAATTCAGAAAGCTCTCCACACATTAAAGACCATTACATAACCAACACCAATATTGTTATCTTAAGGCCATCCAAATCTTTCTAGCCAATTTTGGCGTATGAAGTACGCATCATGGCCAATGAACGAAGTGCGGTATTTTAAATTGTATCGATCGTCATATGTCGAACGTGTATTCTCGAACACATTTTCCGATATTACCTCATTAATAATCTTTGTGTAACACGTGCATGCCCTAGTAAAGTTTCCGTATGCAGTCCTGACCTCTTGAGCTGTACGTCTAACTTGACAACCCACGTCGTTGTTGTACAGTTCAGCCAGAATCTCCCAAAAATGAATTACCATTAACTCCTGATTGTCGCACATCTCATCGGTTTGTATGTAGTACTGCATAAGCAACTTCAATTCATGAGGCTTAAATGTCATGTTGGACAATGTAGTTTGAATAATGTTAAGTTTTTAAGTGATTTCAATAGATAACAATTTGTGAATTTATAGAATGGATGTTGATTCTCTCCACTCAAGAAAGCAGAGAATCTTGACCTGCAAATGAACGTGGCTACAGTATTTGATTTGACCGCACACTGACCCACCTTCTCTCCACTCAAGAAAGCAGAGAATCTTGACCGGCAAATGAACGTGGCTATAGTACGTGATTTGACCGCACACTGAGCCACCTTCTCTCCACTCAAGAAAGCAGAGAATCTTGACCGACAAATGAACGTGGCTACAGTACGTGATTTGACCGCACACTGAGCCACCTTCTCTCCACTCAAGAATTTGTCCTATACATATAACCATTTGGATCTCATACTTGTTCACCTCAATTAAGTCTAACAAAACATTCAAATATCAAACAACCATCTTCAAATATCAAACAATGTCTGGAAATTTACTAAAAGTTATATTGTTATGCGACGATGACTCTGAAGAAGAAGCATATGCGTTAGCGCATCAACAAGAGGAGGAGGAACTGATGGAGATATACCATGAAGCATACTGTTCAACTTCTGGAAAACAAGGCGGTTCAGTTGTGGGTCAGAAATATATCAACCGTAACCAGCAAGCATTTCAAAAAACACTTATGCAAGATTACTTTGCCCGTGATCCAACTTACGGTCCAGAGATGTTTAGACGACGATTCAGAATGAGTCGTCCATTGTTTTTAAGAATTCTTGAAAGTATTCAGCAGAATAATAATTATTTTGTTTACAAGTAGGACACTGCAAAAAAACAAGGTTTAAGTGGGCATCAAAAGATGACCGCAGCGTTGAGGATGTTAGCGTACGGTACACCCGCCGATGCCCTTGACGATGCATATCGTATTGCAGAGAGTACGTCATTGGAAAACCTAGATCACTTCTGTCAGTCAGTTGTGGACATTTGTAACGACCCGTAAAATTTCAACCGTTTTAATAACGTAATTAGTTGAAATTTTGCGAATTTTAAACGATAAAATTTTGAAATAAAAACTTAATATTTGGAATACGTCTTGTTAAACATAGTAACTGGTAAATTTTCGTCCGAAAATATGAAAGTTTATTTCGCGCGTAAATTCACTTCAATTTAATCAGTTAAAAAACGATGAAAATAAAATGTTTTCAAAACCAAAATATTTTTACATAGTAAAATTCTAAACCATCTTCTGAGCAAGATGTCAGTTTGTCGTTTTTCCAAATTCGGACATCTTTGGCTCCGTCGATCTTATTTTCTTACGTTTTTCTTGCATTTTCCGCTATTAGAAAAATTCGAATTTTTATAATTCAATCGTACCACTGATTTCTATATACCATTTTGATCGTTTCGACGTACTGATCACTACGGTATATCTATTTCTGAGTTTTAGGTCCGGTACGCGGTGGAAACAACAAATCTACGCGTCGTTAAGGTACCGAGTATTATGACTTTTAACTTTCCGGTGCTTTTCAAAATCTTAGGCATGCAACCCAAGCAAACAAAATTGCATTAATTATACCAGCTGGTTGCTTTTATATTGGAAATTCCATAGGCGCAACTTTTGATACCCTACTGTTCACTGATAAACTGTATTTATTTTGATAGCTCTTCGTTTCCAACGGTCATTTTTATTTAGGCCTTTCAATATTCCGATGTCCTTAAATTTCAAGTTGTACGTTTCCAAGAAAATATAATGAATTAGGAAAGCATCCTTATGTTCAGCGAACATTGCCTGTTCTCCTCCCTGCTCATCTTCCTTTCTCTGTTCCTTTATATTTTTTATTCTTTCCTTTCCTCTTAAACCTGAAAAATTTCTCACGTCCATCTTTATATTTATCACAGACCTTCATGCCTACCCATCCACCAAACATGCTTACCCATGCAATCTTACCCAAATCTCCACCATTTCCTTCATCAGGTGCGCATGGTGCCGCATCACCCTCCTCTCACTTTTCCCCGCCGAGATTCTAGCCCCACCGTGAACCGCCACCATCCTCTGACTCAACACACAACCGCCTCTCCCTTCACGGCAGCCCACCCACGCTAGCAGCCTCCGACCTCAGCCCGTCCTTCCACTCCTCTGCCGATCACCACAAATCCCTGCCCTCCACCACTCGAAGCCAGCACCTTCCCCTTGGCCATGCGAGACAGCACCCATCATAAAAGCACGGACGGGCCACCAAACTACCACGCTCAGACCGCTCCCCTGGCTCTTCCCCTTGAACTGCCACCGCCCGGATATTGATCCACTTCCGCCACACCTCCGAGTCTCTCTCCTTAGCCTTCATCTCGCATCCTCCTCTCTTGGCCACGCAACTAGCTGAGCTCGAACTAGCTCATCAACATGCCAATCTGTCAATCTGTTAGCATGCGTAAGTATATACTTGTTATATATATAAGTTTGGTTTTCGTATAGATATATATGTGTATAATATTACAAACTATATGATATGATGTAAATTAAGCTGTCTATATAAATGTTTAGTTATATAAGAGTTTATATCTATGACAATAGGCGTATATATTTTATCTGAGAGTTTGTAAATGTTTTATTTTTTCTGCAAATTTATATATTGTTCTTATGAACATATATTAGTAAAGTAAATGTTATATTAGCTTTACCTGTTAAACTATATAAGTGTGTCTTGTGCATTGCTATATGCATCTACATATGCATGCAAGTTTTGTTTTGTTATTTATGTATGTTAATAGTCATAACAGTATTTGTTGTTATACAGTTTATTCAGTTTTGTATATATGTTGTACGCATATATGTTATATGCATAGTAATTCATTTGGTTCAAAGTTTTTATATACATATGTTAGTTGTATACTTATGAGTTTCGGTTATTATATATATATATATTTATTTTCAAACTTTGTAAAGCTAAGTTTATATATATAAATATATACTGGTTCATACATTCTTGATCTGTTGATGTTCTGTAGATGTTGTAAGGCTGCATGCCTGTATATGTATGTTGTATCTAATATTATATGTATAGTATACCATAGTATATTTTATTACATCTTACTTTATTTTCTTGTATTATAAGTTGCAGCCATCCCCTGTGTTATAAAATATATCCTGCTTGTACATTATTTGCACGTGGACATAGATGAGTATGATTTGGGTAACTATATATTTATATTGTTGATGTATGTATATTTTAACATACGTACGTTTTACATTTTACATATGTACGTTTTATATTGTTGATCGTATTGGTGAGAAATCTTCTATTTTGTTGTTTCAAAAATATTGTTTATACGTTACACAGTTGATTTATAATTGTTTGCAAATAACTGTTATAGTCTGAAGCATGTACAAGATATATGTAAGTTTACTTGATATTTTATATAATAAGTTTATTGTATATATATATTATATATTTTGTAGCATGTATGTATTTAAGTGTAGCTACAAGGCGGGTTGTTTACTGAATGATTTCTTTGTTTATGAACATATTTTGCATACGTCTATGAGTTTATTTGCAGAGTAAAAAGATAGTTGTTCGTGTATATATATATATATATATATATGGTATAGTACGTGCATTTTCAAGTGAAATAGTATTTACAAAATATTGTGTGTGTTTAAATTAATATTGATTTTATTATTATAAATATGTGAGTTTGTAGATAAGATTATATACATTTGTCACATATAAGTATACATGAAATTGTTTTCAAATATGCATGTAGATATTTTATATGTTGGTATTTAATGTTGATTTGAAAATAAATATATATTTTATTTTAAAATATGTTTAAACTGATTTTAAAATAAAAGAGAAAAGAAAAATATTATATATGTAATATATCCTTTTTCATTGATCTAGTGCTCTTTTGACTGACATCCTCAATATCAAATCTATCGCAGTAAAATCCAAACTTGTCGCTGTTCCGCTCGCTCGATTTGTATGCTCATCTTTGTCTATTCGCTTCCATTCTCGTGCATCTCTCTAGCCTCGAAAGGTGAGCACTCACTCACGATTAACGTTCTTTTATTTATTAAATCTGATTTCAATTGAAACGACAATTGAAATATGCTGCTGTTAGTTAATTACAATGTTATATATGCTATTACCTGTATCAGTTCACCTGTGACATCTGACACCATTATCTGTTAATTATTTATGCGATGATAATATAGTTTGGCTGATAATTGATTGATTGTTGATGTTTATATTGGACGATAAATTGTAAATGTTAAAATGATAAATACTATGAAATTGAACTTGATATAGGATAGTTAAATGTTAAATTTGATTAACTGACATTTGTATAATATGACCCCTTTAACTGTTAAATTTATTGACACGTAGGATTTGTTTAACTACACTTTGAACCACTGAACGTATGTTGTTAAATTGATGATGTATGATAGATGACAAGTGAAAAACCGTAATGTAATAATCTTTAATCTACATGAAATGATAGTGTAGATTCTAGAAATAATTGTATTAATTCGTACAAATAACAATGCGAATTAATAGGGTTATTTCGGGATTATTTGAATTGATTATTGGATTGTTATTGATTGTTGTTATTGCTTGTTTATTTACTTTGACACCATCCCAGTTATCACACTGCAAGTTCCCTTTGATATGTTTTGATTTTGAATTGAATTGGAATCGGGTTGAAATGATAAATACCCAAATTGAACTTTGACTTAGGATAGAAAATTAAATAAAAACCCGATTGGTCAATAACTTGATTTGAAAATAAACGAAGATTTTATTTGAATAAAGAATATGGTTTTGAAATGAAGTTGAAATTTGAATTTTTGATGAAAGGAAAATGGTAATATTTAATAATCTGAAACAAAAGATTAACAATGTAATCAATGAAAGAATGTTGTTTAATTTGAGAAATGATTGAATTAAGTTTGAAATGATTTAATAATTAAGTTTGAAATTATAATTAAGTTTGAAATTATTAAACTTTGAAATTATTTAATAATTAAGTTTTGAACTATTTAATAATGAATTATTAAATGATTAAATTGAATTGAAATTCTTTAATAAGAAAAATTGAACTTTTGAATAAGTGAATTTTACTTCGTAAAGAATTGAAATTTAGTTTCTTTATTAATTAAGTTTTGGAAAATTATTTAAGGAAGTAAATAAGTGAAATTGGATTTCTTTAACAAAAATGAAATGTGATATTTTTGGAATTAATGTAAGACTTGTAATTGGAGAATTGATTTGACGAATTTAGTTTAATTCAAAATTATAAGATTTGTTTTAATGAAGTTGAACTTAAGAATTGATTAAATTAATTGGAAATTTAATAGAAATTGTTTTGAATGATAAAGTAACTTAACGAATATTGAATGAAATCGATAAATGAGTTTAAATTGATTTGAATGTTAAATAGAATTTATTTAAATGATTTCGGAATGAAACTTATATACAGACTTGAATCAATATTTGAATTGTTTAAACAGAAATTGAAATTGAATTATAAGATTTTGAAACGGAAAATTGGAAGTTTTGAAATGTAAATATTGGAAATTGGTTTAGAAAGACAAATGAATTGTTGGTTTATAAATTCTAATCGAAATTGTAATTGATTTGGTTTTTGAAATATATAAACGACCAATCGGTGTAATAATTACGAAAGTTATTAAAGAGACCGGGATCGGTAATGGATATACTCTCTATCTGAACCGAAACCACTTTAATAACTATACGCGGAGTGTTGATCCAGAACGAAGTGGATGGTTTTGATGAACGCGTTGACTGAAGAAAGAGAACGATTTTGGATGACCCTTGACATGACTAAAACAGGAGCCGCGCCGGGCCATTGAGGATCGCCATCTCTAGCGGACACACTTCTTCGATACCATATTTTATATATTCATATAGTAGCTTCATGAACTACTATCTCTTTTATTTCCGCTGCACTTATTACTCTGTGTCTGTGATCTGTGATTATTTATTTACTGTATATGCTCAGTTTTGCTAAATTTAAATTAACAACGCGGTATTTTGAGCAATTCAACTCCGGCATGAGTGTCTTCCTATACACTTATGATGGACGCGAATGGTCCAAAATATCGGGTCGTTACAGTTGGTATCAGAGCTTTGGTAGCTCTAGGCAAAACTTAACATATAGGGTAAATGTATTTACAGAATCACTCTCATTCGAGTTTCAATCTCTTCCTCTGACTCAATTCCTTTGAATTTTTGGAACGTTCTCCTCGGTTCTGAAATTCATTCGTGTCCCTCACTATTCATCTTCTTTCAAATTCTGGAGCACCCCATAACTCCATTTTGAATGATATCTATAATAGATCGGCAGTCCCGCCAATCTTCGAATGATTCATAAAGGAGTAAACTCCTTTATAATAGGCATCGATTTACCGGAGATTTCTGTATCCTCGGTTTACGATGCTATCTATCTCCTACTATACCTGAATTCAATTTCTCGAGATTGGATGTTGATTTACCTCGGAATTCAGCATCGATCTTATTCTTGAAGTTACGGACGACTCGGTTAAGGTTGCCCGTGAATTAAATAAACTCATCCATCTTCCGATTGTGGTAATTGAATTATCTTATCTTCTGTTTCAAACTTATTTTCGAATCAAAAATTCTCTTTGATTTGAGCCCATCAAAATGAAACCCTATCCTTATTTTGAAAATCCATTCCTGTATCGTCGAGCAAAGAAATGTATTTGTAAATTTATATTAAAATGTTGTTTTCAAATTTGATAAACAAAATAGTTTTGAATGATTATATTATATATAAATATAAGTTTTCTAAAATTAAATTGTTAATGAATTGGTTGTTTGAAATAATAATATTTGATTTTCATTTATTGTTTTGTAAACATTTGACTATCGCATAATATAAATAAATGAATTTATAAACTTGGTTATAAATTGATTAGAATTTGAAATGAATTTAATTCAAAAATTTGAGAATTTATTAAGTTTCCGGTGATTTCGAACTTTTGTTTTAAATTTTTAAAGAATATAGTATTGAAAGTATTTTCGAATAGAAATCGTTTTCAAAGAATTTTTAAAATGTTGAAATCAGTGCTCTTCTCTTTGTCGCTGGAAAATAATTTCGGTGATGGCGGCCGCATCGTCGACATTCATTTTCGAGTTTCGAAGTGGAGATACTATTCTGTAGCCTTGCTACGGTTTTGTTTGAAAAATATTTTGATTTAAATTTCTTCAGTATAATTTGATTTATATATATATATAGGTATCTTATTTTAAAATTTAATTTGATTTGATATAAATATATTATATATATCTCAAAATTGTTTAAAGTTAATCGGAAATCTAATTCTTAAATTTTGTTAAAGGATGATTTTAATTATAAATAAAACCAAAATTTGGAATAAATATTTAAACTTGAATAATCGAATTGGAAAATTTTATTTGTATATTGTTCAACTGCATTCTAATACAACTTACCTAAATCATTCAGAAGTTGAATATGTAATTGGATAATATATAAGATAAATTGAATTTATAAATAAAATTTGAGTGTTTATAATAAATGTATACACTAAATTTTGATTATAAAGATGTTAATAGGGTTAGATAGGATAATAAGTACACTCAGTTAATAATGTAATAAATTTGTTTTGAAAAAAAAAATAAATAAATTGAAATTTGATCTACATATGAAAATACCTTGAATTTAAAAGAAATTAATAGGTGTAAATTAATTTAAATCAAAACTTTTATGGTTTAAATCAATTTTTATGGATTAAATATATGTGATTAGATATATCAAGAAGAATAAATTTAACAATAATTTGGAATAAAGAAGAATTTAAAATTGTTGAAAAAATATGATTATAATAAAAGCTATTCAAATTTATGGTTTTAGAAATTGTAGATTGAAGATAATTGGATAATAAGATAATGAATTTAGAAATAGTTGAGATTGATTTTAGTGAAATCAAATGGATTAAATCAATTATTGAATATCAATTAATTTAAATTTGAATTTATATGGTTTAAATTAATTGTTATTTTGTATTTCAAATCTGTTTTTCTTTCTAGTTGTTTCAATTCTCCTACCTCGTTCCTTTTCGGGGACGAAAAGTTTTGAGTGGGGGAGAGTGTAACGACCCGTAAAATTTCAACCGTTTAAATAACGTAATTAGTTGAAATTTTGCGAATTTTAAACGATAAAAGTTTGAAATAAAAACTTAATATTTGGAATACGTCTTGTTAAACATAGTAATTGGTAAATTTTCGTCCGAAAATATGAAAGTTTATTTCGCGCGTAAATTCACTTCAATTTAATCAGTTAAAAAACGATGAAAATAAAATGTTTTCAAAACCAAAATATTTTTACATAGTAAAATTCTAAACCATCTTTTGAGCAAGATGTCAGTTTGTCGTTTTTCCAAATTCGGACATCTTTGGCTCCGTCGATCTTATTTTCTTACGTTTTTCTTGCATTTTCCGCTATTAGAAAAATTCGAATTTTTACAATTCAATCGTACCACTGATTTCTATATACCGTTTTGATCGTTTCGACGTACTGATCACTACGGTATATCTATTTCTGAGTTTTAGGTCCGGTACGCGGTGGAAACAACAAATCTACGCGTCGTTAAGGTACCGAGTATTATGACTTTTAACTTTCCGGTGCTTTTCAAAATCTTAGGCATGCAACCCAAGCAAACAAAATTGCATTAATTATTCCAGCTGGTTGCTTTTATATTGGAAATTCCATAGGCGCAACTTTTGATACCCTACTGTTCACTGGTAAACTGTATTTATTTTGATAGCTCTTCGTTTCCAACGGTCATTTTTATTTAGGCCTTTCAATATTCCGATGTCCTTAAATTTCAAGTTGTACGTTTCCAAGAAAATATAATGAATTAGGAAAGCATCCTTATGTTCAGCGAACATTGCCTGTTCTCCTCCCTGCTCATCTTCCTTTCTCTGTTCCTTTATATTTTTTCTTCTTTCCTTTCCTCTTAAACCTGAAAAATTTCTCACGTCCATCTTTATATTTATCACAGACCTTCATGCCTACCCATCCACCAAACATGCTTACCCATGCAATCTTACCCAAATCTCCACCATTTCCTTCATCAGGTGCGCATGGTGCCGCATCACCCTCCTCTCACTTTTCCCCGCCGAGATTCTAGCCCCACCGTGAACCGCCACCATCCTCTAACTCAACACACAACCGCCTCTCCCTTCACGGCAGCCCACCCACGCTAGCAGCCTCCGACCTCAGCCCGTCCTTCCACTCCTCTGCCGATCACCACAAATCCCTGCCCTCCACCACTCGAAGCCAGCACCTTCCCCTTGGCCATGCGAGACAGCACCCATCATAAAAGCACGGACGGGCCACCAAACTACCACGCTCAGACCGCTCCCCTGGCTCTTCCCCTTGAACTGCCACCGCCCGGATATTGATCCGCTTCCGCCACACCTCCGAGTCTCTCTCCTTAGCCTTCATCTCGCATCCTCCTCTCTTGGCCACGCAACTAGCTGAGCTCGAACTAGCTCATCAACATGCCAATCTGTCAATCTGTTAGCATGCGTAAGTATATACTTGTTATATATATAAGTTTGGTTTTCGTATAGATATATATGTGTATAATATTACAAACTATATGATATGATGTAAATTAAGCTGTCTATATAAATGTTTAGTTATATAAGAGTTTATATCTATGACAATAGGCGTATATATTTTATCTGAGAGTTTGTAAATGTTTTATTTTTTCTGCAAATTTATATATTGTTCTTATGAACATATATTAGTAAAGTAAATGTTATATTAGCTTTACCTGTTAAACTATATAAGTGTGTCTTGTGCATTGCTATATGCATCTACATATGCATGCAAGTTTTGTTTTGTTATTTATGTATGTTAATAGTCATAACAGTATTTGTTGTTATACAGTTTATTCAGTTTTGTATATATGTTGTACGCATATATGTTATATGCATAGTAATTCATTTGGTTCAAAGTTTTTATATACATATGTTAGTTGTATACTTATGAGTTTCGGTTATTATATATATATATATTTATTTTCAAACTTTGTAAAGCTAAGTTTATATATATAAATATATACTGGTTCATACATTCTTGATCTGTTGATGTTCTGTAGATGTTGTAAGGCTGCATGCCTGTATATGTATGTTGTATCTAATATTATATGTATAGTATACCATAGTATATTTTATTACATCTTACTTTATTTTCTTGTATTATAAGTTGCAGCCATCCCCTGTGTTATAAAATATATCCTGCTTGTACATTATTTGCACGTGGACATAGATGAGTATGATTTGGGTAACTATATATTTATATTGTTGATGTATGTATATTTTAACATACGTACGTTTTACATTTTACATATGTACGTTTTATATTGTTGATCGTATTGGTGAGAAATCTTCTATTTTGTTGTTTCAAAAATATTGTTTATACGTTACACAGTTGATTTATAATTGTTTGCAAATAACTGTTATAGTCTGAAGCATGTACAAGATATATGTAAGTTTACTTGATATTTTATATAATAAGTTTATTGTATATATATATTATATATTTTGTAGCATGTATGTATTTAAGTGTAGCTACAAGGCGGGTTGTTTACTGAATGATTTCTTTGTTTATGAACATATTTTGCATACGTCTATGAGTTTATTTGCAGAGTAAAAAGATAGTTGTTCGTGTATATATATATATATATATATATATATATATGGTATAGTACGTGCATTTTCAAGTGAAATAGTATTTACAAAATATTGTATGTGTTTAAATTAATATTGATTTTATTATTATAAATATGTGAGTTTGTAGATAAGATTATATACATTTGTCACATATAAGTATACGTGAAATTGTTTTCAAATATGCATGTAGATATTTTATATGTTGGTATTTAATGTTGATTTGAAAATAAATATATATTTTATTTTAAAATATGTTTAAACTGATTTTAAAATAAAAGAGAAAAGAAAAATATTATATATGTAATATATCCTTTTTCATTGATCTAGTGCTCTTTTGACTGACATCCTCAATATCAAATCTATCGCAGTAAAATCCAAACTTGTCGCTGTTCCGCTCGCTCGATTTGTATGCTCATCTTTGTCTATTCGCTTCCATTCTCGTGCATCTCTCTAGCCTCGAAAGGTGAGCACTCACTCACGATTAACGTTCTTTTATTTATTAAATCTGATTTCAATTGAAACGACAATTGAAATATGCTGCCGTTAGTTAATTACAATGTTATATATGCTATTACCTGTATCAGTTCACCTGTGACATCTGACACCATTATCTGTTAATTATTTATGCGATGATAATATAGTTTGGCTGATAATTGATTGATTGTTGATGTTTATATTGGACGATAAATTGCAAATGTTAAAATGATAAATAGTATGAAATTGAACTTGATATAGGATAGTTAAATGTTAAATTTGATTAACTGACATTTCTATAATATGACCCCTTTAACTGTTAAATTTATTGACACGTAGGATTTGTTTAACTACACTTTGAACCACTGAACGTATGTTGTTAAATTGATGATGTATGATAGATGACAAGTGAAAACCCGTAATGTAATAATCTTTAATCTACATGAAATGATAGTGTAGATTCTAGAAATAATTGTATTAATTCGTACAAATAACAATGCGAATTAATAGGGTTATTTCGGGATTATTTGAATTGATTATTGGATTGTTATTGATTGTTGTTATTGCTTGTTTATTTACTTTGACACCATCCCAGTTATCACACTGCAAGTTCCCTTTGATATGTTTTGATTTTGAATTGAATTGGAATCGGGTTGAAATGATAAATACCCAAATTGAACTTTGACTTAGGATAGAAAATTAAATAAAAACCCGATTGGTCAATAACTTGATTTGAAAATAAACGAAGATTTTATTTGAATAAAGAATATGGTTTTGAAATGAAGTTGAAATTTGAATTTTTGATGAAAGGAAAATGGTAATATTTAATAATCTGAAACAAAAGATTAACAATGTAATCAATGAAAGAATGTTGTTTAATTTGAGAAATGATTGAATTAAGTTTGAAATGATTTAATAATTAAGTTTGAAATTATAATTAAGTTTGAAATTATTAAACTTTGAAATTATTTAATAATTAAGTTTTGAACTATTTAATAATGAATTATTAAATGATTAAATTGAATTGAAATTCTTTAATAAGAAAAATTGAACTTTTGAATAAGTGAATTTTACTTCGTAAAGAATTGAAATTTAGTTTCTTTATTAATTAAGTTTTGGAAAATTATTTAAGGAAGTAAATAAGTGAAATTGGATTTCTTTAACAAAAATGAAATGTGATATTTTTGGAATTAATGTAAGACTTGTAATTGGAGAATTGATTTGACGAATTTAGTTTAATTCAAAATTATAAGATTTGTTTTAATGAAGTTGAACTTAAGAATTGATTAAATTAATTGGAAATTTAATAGAAATTGTTTTGAATGATAAAGTAACTTAACGAATATTGAATGAAATCGATAAATGAGTTTAAATTGATTTGAATGTTAAATAGAATTTATTTAAATGATTTCGGAATGAAACTTATATACAGACTTGAATCAATATTTGAATTGTTTAAACAGAAATTGAAATTGAATTATAAGATTTTGAAACGGAAAATTGGAAGTTTTGAAACGTAAATATTGGAAATTGGTTTAGAAAGACAAATGAATTGTTGGTTTATAAATTCTAATCAAAATTGTAATTGATTTGGTTTTTGAAATATATAAACGACCAATCGGTGTAATAATTACGGAAGTTATTAAAGAGACCGGGATCGGTAATGGATATACTCTCTATCTGAACCGAAACCACTTTAATAACTATACGCGGAGTGTTTATCCAGAACGAAGTGGATGGTTTTGATGAACGCGTTGACTAAAGAAAGAGAACGATTTTGGATGACCCTTGACATGACTAAAACAGGAGCCGCGCCGGGCCATTGAGGATCGCCATCTCTAGCGGACACACTTCTTCGATACCATATCTATTACTTTTGTGATTCGATTTGGATGCACCCCTCGATTTGGGAGTGTTGTTTCGCGGTGTTGGGGTAGTAGCTGCTATGCCCAACATCAGTCCGGATCAGGCAACTACTAGTATCCTAGTTGGTATCGCCGCATGTACCTTGTCATACTGATTATCCTATTCGCGACCACTACGATTTTGATTTGTACCTTTAGTATATGGATTGCCCTCTGGTGACTTCCGGTTTTGGGGAAACTACGGTCTTGTATATGCTTTTGGGAATTAAAATGTGTTAAGGGTGGAATGGGCCATGACTTAATGCTATTTTGATATCTTTTTATATTACTGATAGACATTATCTACTTATCGTACACTACTACATAGTAGATAGTTTAACGGATCCTTAAAGGATGGTTATTCCAAACATCCTTTGAGTTACTTGTATTTCAATTGCTATTTCACTTGAGTTGGATTTATTAATATAAGAATGTTAATCCTGACTCGAGTGTCTTGTGTTTTGCTTTACGCTCGGGTCAGACTGAGTGTACCAGCTTTCGAGACTCACCTTTGGAGTTGGAGCTTCGCTTGGAGATCCAGCAATCTATCCAGATTTCAGATATTCGATGATTCCAGTGTTGTATTCTAATTTGTATCTGATGTATCGTGTTACTCTTCTGTGTAAACTCTGATGTATTTTATATATTCATATAGTAGCTTCATGAACTACTATCTCTTTTATTTCCGCTGCACTTATTACTCTATGTCTGTGATCTGTGATTATTTATTTACTGTATATGCTCAGTTTTGCCAAATTTAAATTAACAACGCGGTATTTTGAGCAATTCAACTCCGGCATGAGTGTCTTCCTATACACTTATGATGGACGCGAATGGTCCAAAATATCGGGTCGTTACAACATTTATGGGACTGAATATCTTCGTTCTCCAAACGAGGCAGATGTAACGTGCTTGCGTGAAATGCATGAAAGCAAAGGCTGGCCTGGAATGCTTGGAAGTCTAGATTGTATGCATTGGGAGTGGAAGAACTGTCCAAAAGCTTTTCATGGAGCATATAACGGCAAAGAAAAAAAACCTACTATCATCTTAGAAGTGGTTGCCTCTAATAATTTGTGGATTTGGCATGCTTTCTTTGAAATGCCAGGTTCTCTTAACGACATAAACGTTGTCGAACGATCTCATTTGTTTAATGATTTGGCGCAAGGTAAGTCAACTCCCTTATCATTTACTCTTGGTCATAATACATATGAGCATGGATACTACCTTGGAGATGGAATTTATCCCAAATGGAGTACGATTGTAAAGACATTTGCAAACCCAATGACGGCAAAACAGAAACAATTTGCTGCAATGCAGGAAGGACAAAGGAAGGACATAGAAAGGGCGTTTGGGGTCCTTCAAGCAAGGTTTGCAATGGTCAGCAATCCATGTAGATTATGGAAGAGATCAAAAATGGCTGCAATTATGTTCTGCTATATGATTCTGCATAACATGATCATTGAAGATGAACGCGCTATGGACTATCCCGATTTCGAGTATGATGGAGCAAGACAACCCCCCGAATTGTTTCGCACAGCCACGTTACGAAATGAAGGACAATACGCAATTCATGTCGATAATCATGAAGTATATCGTAATGCTGCTATTCATAATAGACTCCAAAGGGATTTAATGGAGCATATTTGGAATTCTCATGGAAATCAATAGTTCGGGATGGTGGATCTTTGTTTAATTATATCTGTTTGCCTTTTTATTTCTGTAACGAAGTGTAGAATGCTATAATTTTTATGTTTGTAATAGCATTTATGTTTGGTGAAGTAAATCTTTATTGATGTCTACAGAATGCATCGAAATAAATGATATCCCATTGAATATTTTAAAACTGAAAATAACACATGATTGAAAATATAAACTGAAGGTACATGGATATTTAAACTGGAATAACTTAAAATATCACATGAATATGTCAACTACATATGTTTTGTTCCCGATCTACTCTCAACAATGCGTTGTTTGTACTCCATCTAATATTGCATTGTAATTGGGTCCATTCCGGTGACATCCTTTTCCATTACTAAGGTCTCTTGGCGTTGCCGTTCTAGCTTAAACCGGCCCTTCTCAATCTCGGTCAGTTCTTTTAACACGGCAAGCTTTTCTGCACTCCCCCTTTGACGTTCTGCATTTTCTCTCGCATGTTTTTCATGCATTAGGGCTAAACGAGAATCGATTTGAGATTGAACAACAATTTTCTTCTTAGCTGCTCGTTGCCCCATCGGTCTTGCATCTTCATCAAATGCGGGTTCTGCTTCTTCGTCTTCGTTATCTGGGCATACATTAGAGTCCATCTGAGAAGAATTGCTTGGGCTAGAATTATAATTAGTTCGTCTTGTTTTTTTCTTGCCCTTCGAGTTCATCTGAACATCTCTTAAGCTTTTTGCGGTGTTTAAGCTCCATTTTTGTTGACTAACAAGCAAGTCGTAGCAGTTTGCAAACTGATAGTAGTGGGGTTTCTTTGTACCATTTTCTCTTGGAAATAATTTCAAGAATTGATCGTTTGCCATTCTCTTCTGAAAAAACAGAAACACAAAATGATATATTAACAAAGTGATCAGAATGAATATAAATTAAAAATGATATTTTTCAAAACGCTACCAATTCAGCTTCGCCACCCATTCCACTTGGATTTGTTGTTCTTATTTTGTGAATCTGCGACTCGTAGAATTGTGTTTGTCGATTAATCTTCCCGAAACGACCAGTGATTGCAGACATTGACCTCGTCTTTTCAACATGCTTTTTATTGTACGCAGTCATGAATTTTTCCCAAAACGCCTCTCCACTTTGGTCATTCCCCTTTACCGAGTCGTTAGAAAAATGACAGTAAATATAACACAAATCCTTATCTTCATCGTCGGACCATGCAGTAGAAGAATGGAAGGATAGAAGGAGAGCGGTCTGGGGATGAACATTTTGAAAGGGTTAGGAATCAAAATCCCAGCTATCCATATTCATCGCTTCGGTATATGATTGAAAAGGATGAGACATACTTTCAATATTATGGAATTGAGAATATAATTGTAATAGAAGAAGAGATGTGTGTATTACAATCTGAAAAATAGTCCTATATATGTAATGAAATCACAAATATGACCGTTTATAGCCGGTGCAATTTTAAATATGACCGTTTATAGCCGTTGGGGACAAAATATGACCGTTTATAGCCGTTGTAATTTTAAATATGACAGTTTATAGTCGTTGGGGACAAAATATGACCGTTTATAACCGTTTGAGTTCAGAATACGGATGTTTATAGCCGTTGGAGGAGTTTGGCAGCGGAGTAGGGGGGCCCGTTTGGGTTGGGCTTGGGCGCCCATTTAATGGGCGCCCAAGCTCAGTTCAAGATCCTGAACTGGATCTTGAACATTACCCTTAATATTACAACTGAATTGGACAAGTGGGGGTTTTTTTTCACGGATTCAGGATTGAAGAAGACCATTGGAGATGCCCTAAGCCATAGAGTTGATATGTATAAAAGAAATATCACAAAGATATGTCTTTGTACAGGTAATATATTTGTTTGTACAAATTTGATCAGTGA
This sequence comes from Allium fistulosum, assembly GCA_030737815.1. Lineage (NCBI taxonomy): Eukaryota > Viridiplantae > Streptophyta > Magnoliopsida > Asparagales > Amaryllidaceae > Allium > Allium fistulosum. Next base: position 745,455,795 of record CM060902.1, read on the forward strand.
TATTTTCTCCAATTGAAGGCTGAGGTGATATTTCTTATGCATGCTGAGATTTGGCATTAATTGCCTTGTACAAATTTACTTATTTTATTCCTTTTTCTTGTTCTAGCCTTGCACATTTATCTTCCCTGCCTTTTCTTGCTTGTCTCGGCTGAGATGATAGGGGTAAGTACATAGACAAGCAATTTTATTTATATTTCATTTTATGTATGTGTTCATACTTATCTTCTTTTTTTACATATTTGAATGTATACTACTCGTTCCATATTATCATTCTTGAATATATTCTATTTTTCTTCTTATACTTGTAATTTTATAATATAAATGAAGTTCTAGTTAACGTGATATTAGAATTTATCTATGTTTACTTTAATTTTTATTCATAACCATATCATTTATCTTATATTTTTATTTCTATTTCTAACTTACACTATCTACTCTAAATTTTCATGCTTATGTCAATATCATATTTCTTAAGTCTATGTATTTATATTTATTTTTAAACAATATATTTGTTTTTTTTAAATAATAAGTTGTATTTAAATTAAATATTTACTAAAATAATACTGCCAAAAATCTCGGGTCTTCACAATTTATTTAACTTATAATATCATATTGTAACTATATTATGAATATGATCATCATATTTATATACATAATCAATCTCCATTGTGACAACATTATATATAAAAATATCACATAATTAATTAAATAACAACGACATATATGTATATGCATGTATACATGATCAATAGATTATATGAACATGATAATATATTTAATTTACGAATAAGTATTGCCTATTATAGATGCCCTTAAGTCCATGTTGAAATAGTAAATTCTTTTCCACATTGATCCTTCAGATTGCTAGTCTAGAATCACCGACCTTTCACTATCAAATAGCTTCTAATTTAACTTGAATTTGATTTGAGATTTGGAGTTATTTTGGGGAGTGTTGTGACCAGCAAGGATTAAATTAATTCCACCAAAAGAGTGCCCATGATTTGGGTTAGAGCTTAGTATTTAAATGGTTGCATAGAGAGAAAGTAGGAAAGTCTATTACCCCTTCCGACTCAATTTTAACCACACATCTCCAAGCCTATTGCCTAAGTTTTAGAGCCTATCCCATAGTCGAAATTTACAGCCTTAGTGATGCACCTTAAACCCATTTAAGCCCAAACCAAAATACTGTGTAATTATATCTAATTTAATCGCTTATCGATATCGTATATCGATCAATATATTTATAACTATTATAAATATATACAACAATATTTATTCATCATATCATATTCCAATTATAGTTAATATTTTAGAAATATTAATTAATTTTATTAGTTCATAACAATTATGAACTATTAACTCATTTGGTCTAAAGAGAATTCATCATTTCGGTTGTGCGATTCTTGGGTGTAAATTCAGTTAGTAATTAACATCATACTGTTTAATTGTTAACATTCACACGTCACTTAGCAGGTGGTGTAACATTATGGACAAATTTATTACTAACTCGGTTTTGGTAAAATCCAATTTTAGTTTAATAAGCATTACCTAGTTGTGAATTTTTTTACACCAATTCTCTTCATCAAAACCATATCAATTTGGACTTATAGAATTTGGCAATGGTCAAAATTCCAACATCGTCCATACTCAACTCAATAATCCAAACATAAAGACTTTGGTTTAATAATAACAATTATTATTGACCGAAATGCTCTAGCCAGAGTCTTTGACTTTGAGTTAACTTGAGTTTACCATGATACTAATCCCATATAACCGAGGAGACGAGTCTTCTCTTGAATAATGCTTCATTTTCGATACTTCCACTCGACCGAACCATACTCACTTGATGGAATACCATAACATGATTTGACTATAATCAAAATAGAGCTTTTATATTGAAGATCCATAGTATTCTCAAGTTGAGAGAACTGTGTAAATCAGTCACATCGATATTTTCTGTTTAACCTTACTTATTAAGCAATTGAAAATTATCGAGTGATTCATTTTGTAATCGTCAAATAACTATCAGTATATAACCTCTAGGTGCCTCCAAGCAATGATAAGTAATATACCATCCAACATTTGGAGAGTGTTACATACTCCAGTCTCAACGGGTACATAGATATTCAGTCTCGATGCATCTTGAATAGAAACATTTATAATGGTATATTTGTTTTATTGTGATAAATTACTCACGGTCATAACAGTTTGTAACTACTATCACAAAACATACTATTTATGGATTTTCTATTAAATATAATTTTAATTAAATTAATAGATCAATATAACCATTGTTAACGATAAAAAGTGAACGCTAACACCCGGTGTGTGTAATAGAATTGTGAAAGCACCACCCGTTGGTACGGGAACAGAATATAAGCTGAAAATAGCAGAAAAGCAGTAAATGAACAACAGATTTATAGTGGTTCGGCCCGTAATTGAGCCTACGTCCACTTTATAGTCTTTTATTGCTGATTCGGTTACAATTTGATACAATATCCTTCAAAATACAATACAACTTGATCATGAAAGCACTCTTGACTACTAGCTCGACCTTTGATGATGAAACTCGACGAATCCGTGTTGGATGTTAGGAGCTCTTCTCGAAGATTGTTGTAGTGTCTCGAATGCTTGAAGATCTTTGATTGCTGAATGAGAGGAGGCTTCGACAGCGTAACGGCGCTTGGAGAAATGAATGGCCAAAAGTCCTTTTCATGTTGGAAGTGGTGGCCTATTTATAGGAGCAGATTTCTGAGCTCTCGGTTTGGCCAAGTCATGAGTCGTAACCGACTCATGGTAAGTCGTAACTCGTATTCGACTCAAGATGTCTCGTGGGCGCCATATTTGGTCCATCTTGTGGCTCAGTTGGAAGACAAGTGCTAAGTCGTAGTCGACTCATCAGATCAAAGTAGCACAGGTAAGGGCTTTGGATTCGAGCTTGATAGCCTTTAAGTCGTAAACCCCATGAGTCGTAAATCTCCATGAGTCGTAAATCTGATGAGTCGTAAGACCTCATGAGTCGTAAATCTGATGAGTCGTAAGACTGATGAGTCGTAAGACCTCATGAGTCGTAAATCTGATGAGTCGTAAGACTGATGAGTCGTACATCTTCTTGACTCGTTGAACCGCCTGGACCATGAGTCGTAGATCTGATGAGTCGTAAGACTGATGAGTCGTAAGACCTCCTGAGTCATAACTCTTCTTGACTCGTTGAACCGCCTGGACCATGAGTCGTATGAAGCTTGTCTCGTTGAGTCATGAAGCTCTTAAGTCGTAGGCCACTTATAGCAAATTATGAGTCGTAGACGACTTATAGCAAACCATGAGTCGTAGACGACTTATAGCTAACCATGAGTCGTAGACGACTTATAGCAAACCATGAGTCGTAGACGACTTAAGGCCTTCCAGATAGTTAGGTCGCTAGGCAAGTTAAGTCGCTGAGTCTCTTAAGTCGTAGAAGAGTTAACTTGATGAGTCGTAAAGCTCTTAAGTTGTAGGCGGCTTAGCTTGATAAGTCGTACAGACTTTGTGAGTCGTAAGGTCCTTTTAAGTTGTAAGCCTGATGAGTCGTAGCATGTTAAGTCGAAACCTTCTTAAGTCGTAGAGACTTTAACTCGTTAAGTAGTTAAGTCGGAGACTTCTTAACTTCTTAAGTCGTAGGTCGCTTAACTCGCTGAGTCGTCAAGCCCTCAAGTCGTACATCCACTGAGTCGTAAACTTGTTAACTCGTAAACTGTTAAGTCCCACCATGTCTCAGGTCGCTAACCTTTTAACTCGTAGGTCGCTGAGTAGGACCATTCCTTAGATCGGAGTCTTCTGAGTCGTAGATCATCTAAGTCAACTTGTTAAGTATCGCAATCCTTAACTCGTTAAGTCTTGAGTCGTATACTTCTTAGGTCGTGGATAATTCAGGGTTAACATTTGCCCCTCGAAATACACGCCTAAGTCGTAGGTCGTGTGTTTCGATTCATTTTAGCTCGTGTGAGTCGATTCCAATTCCTTCGACCTGAGGTATAAAACGCTTAGGTCGTACCTCTTATCTTCTTCTTCCTATCACTCGTGCTTTAAGTCGTGTCTGCCATTAACAAGATCTCAAGCTTCCAAAGGCGATTTCGACTCGATTTACCTCCAACCACTTCTAGTTACATCGCGTAAGCGTCTTCTCCCTTTTCCCAATCGCTGATCATTGCTATCGACCTTTCCCCATGAATTCTTCCCTCGGTCCTTGCGAATACTGCTATGTAGGATATTCACGGAATTAAGGTGGCTTGATATGGCTTGTAATGATTTGTGATCTGTGGTGGTTTAGAAATAGGGTTGACGAAGAAGCTAATCGGTGAATGGGTTAACGGGTTGGATAGATATATGGTTAATGAGTTAGGGATCAAACGAGTCAGGAGTTAGATGGACTAAATTCTGGATCGACTTATCACTTACAACAACCAAGCTTTGAGTCATAGCCGAGTTACGACTTACGACCTAGAGAAATGAAGCCTCCTTTTAGACCTTATGACCTACGACTCAGAGAATAGTTAAACCTAGTTCGTAGGAACCATTTGAGTCGTTCGCGACTTAGCACTTGTTCACTTTGCTTGAATGTGTAGTACGATTGGAGAGTTACGACTCAACTTGATTCATGGCATATCTTTTAGACCGTGAACGAGCTAGGACTTAGGAAAATCTGTCCCATGCTAAGTTGTGATCGAGTTAGAACTTGAGCAAATTTCCCACTGCCTTGAATGCTAAGACTTGAGTTGTTTGAACTTTGGACTCTTGAATTTTGTTGCACTCTTTTATAGATTGTCAATAATTCTAACTGCCTGTTATAACATTTACAAAAAACTGGGACGAATATACTGCCACCGACTGCCCACATCGAATGACAGATTAGTTGATAAAGATTAAATTAAATTAAATGAACTGTATGAGTGAAATGCTACACAATAACCAACTCAAGTGAAGCATTAAAGCAGAATCGTAATGGTTAACTAAAACTGATTTGTCTGCATTAACACTGCACTTGAGCATTAACAAGTTCTGAAATCTCGTAATCGACTGATTGTCAGTTAGTTTAATTCCAGTTATACTTGCTTTTTCTTATTTTCATTAGTTTTGCACAGCACTTCACACTTTTAGGAAACGTGCACCTTCACTTTTGAACATTCGGCTGATTGTGTAGAATGGCATCCCATCAAGAAGACTTGGAATCAGCTGGAGAAACTTTTCCAATTGCTATCCCGCTGAATGATCCCCCGGAAAGGATTCCTACCACTCTGAGTCATAAAGTCTTCCGTCAACTATGCACCCAGTTTGGCATCGCTGAATCTGACGCTTTGCTCCCTGGAGTAAATGACACTGCTGATAGGCTGCCCCACGGCTTTATCGCAGTGAACCGCCAAATGTGCTTGAGTGGAGCGATTCCCCCGTTTAATGACTGTCTCCGAGAACTTCTCCTTCGATTATCTATCTCCCCTTTTCAACTTCATCCTAATGGCTACGCCATCCTGCTGGGACTGTGTGTGCTTTTTAGGAGAATGCTGGACCGTTTTCCCAGTTTTGGAGAAATTTGCTTTCTATGCTCATTTACAAAGACCAAAGACCATCCCTCTATCACAGTTGTAAGAAGTGCCAGGAATCGTAAACTGATTATTGGTCTTCCCGAAAGCGTTCCTGGGTTTCTGAGCCAGTTTTTCTTTGTTCATTGTCCCCCGGGATTTTACGCCATTTGGAGAGTGGGAAGTACGATTATCTATCTTTTCCCTGTGTTTTCTAAATTCTTTGAAGTCCAAATTGTCAAGTGTTAACTTCTTTTTCTACTGTTTCAGCGCTTCCTCCCCCCTCTAGGGAACCTCGTCACAAGACTACCTTTGAGAGGCTTATGGCCGTGCCGGTTGAGGAGAGGAGTGTTCAATTTCTATTGAGAGATGAGTTCCTCCACGAATTTGGACTCTTACATCCTTCCCGTTCCACTCAGCCACATGAAGTCCCTGATTCTCCTGCTGAGGAGTCAGATGCCCCTGTTCTTGCTAAAGAACTTTTACCGCAAGATCTTACCGCTGAGACTTCATTGGTAAAGTGTTCTACTTCTACCGACATTGCTGGATCGTCCAGTAAGTTAGCACTTGCCCCGGTTGTTGAAGAGGAGGAAAATCTTCACACTCTTGAAAAGACGGCTGAGGTGGAAGTTGAAAAAGATAATTCTTCCATGCACCATGGCGATGATACTTTTGACAGTCTGAGCGACATTATGATAACCTCTCAGGAGCTCTTTAAAGATGATGTTTCTAAAGTGGTTCTTCCTGTTATCGAAGCAACTTCTTCTTTGCAACAAACCACAACGCCTTCCACACAACTTATTGCCATTTCTACACCCAAAAGTGGTTTGTATTCTGACGCGTGTAGTTTGCACATCACACACACTTAGAATTTTGGCACTTATATGCACTTAGCTTCTTCAATTTGAGGATTTCTAAAACTGGTCTTTTTCTTCAATCTCAGGTTCTTTGATGGGGCGAAGCGGCTCTTACTTCAACAAATTCCAGCGTTACGGAAGCCGTGAGGCTTATGACTTTAGGAGTTATATCGGTGCTGTGAAGGAAACTGATGAGGAGAGGGCCGCCAGAAAGGCTCATGAGAGGCGAGCTCATGAAGAGCGTCGCCGGAGAGAAGATGAGGGATACTATGGGAATAGGGACGAGCGACGTGACTCTTCCCGCAGAAGCGACGATCCTTACAAGAGGAAATCTTATGATGACAAGGGGAAGAGTCATACTTCCGATGATTCCAGCAAACGGATCAGACTTGGCGAGAGAGATACATCTAATATCTCGGAAAAGACTACCGCTTCTATTCCTCCTAATACATCTTCCGGTTCTCCTGCCCTTAAGGAGTCTGACATCCAGACAATCATTAATAGGCCACAATACCAAGCTGGAGATTGTCCTCCCACACTCCAGAGTCGATTTCCGAATTGGTGTCTGAAAGGAGTGCGTTTTGATTTGGATTTGGTCCCCATTGATAAGCAGACGATGCTGAAAAATGTCGATGCTGTAAAACTTGACATCGAAAGAATGTCTGGATGGCAGAAGCTGGTTGATGAACTTCAAAGGGTCAACCATATGAACCTTGAGGCGATGATGACCATGGAGAATGATAAATCTGAGTGGGACAAATGGCGTAAGCAGCATGACGCGGAGATGAAAAGCATTAGAGATGGTTATGGGAAGCCCGAAGCTGAAGTTGAAAGACTTAAAAAAGAGCTTGCCACTTCTTCCACTTCTTATTCTCAGAAAGAAGAAATGCTTCAAAAACAAGTTCGAGACGCCCATGCTGCTCAGAGAGATATTGAGGTGAAACTCGAAGCAGAACAGCAGGTTACGAGAAAATACCGCGATGATGCTGTTCAGCTTCGAGAGAAAGTCAGCTCTCAAGATTTAGAAATTATAAGACTGCAATCTCAGCTACTGAAGGCTGAAAGAGAACGTGATGAAGTTCTCTTTGGTAAAGCTGCAGCCGAAGAATCCCATAAGGCGACCATAGCCACCGTTGACGCGACTCTGTTCGACTTTTATATGCATTGTGTCCTGGGGCGTGGGAGCCTTTCATTTTTGGGACCAGAATATGAAGTCACCTTAGCGGAAGTATGGGAGGCAATCATTGACTTATTTGGTGGTGCCGGATATTCTGAAACAGATCTTCAAGCTACCTACTTTGGTGAGAGCGATCGCGCTGCCCTTGCCAAAGGAAAAGAGCAGCTTATCCGAGTGCGGGCCGAGGCGACGGGAGAGAAACTTCCTGAGAAAGAAACACCTCCTATTGCTCCTGCTTATACTTCGGCTTTAGCTTACGCGGATATTACTGGCTCTAGTTCTCATTCCACGCCTCCCGCTAAGGTTGACAAAGAAACTATAACCACCCCTACAGAGGAAGAGGCAATGAAGGACTTCCAAGCTCGGGAATTTGAGATTGATCTCGCTAAACCGGCTCCTCCAGGTAACTTTGACGATTCACGGTCTTCTTTTTTCTCGGAGAATACTGATTTTGATTTCTTTTATTATGCAGCAGTCGTGCCGGAAACTGCACCAATTCTTCCTTCTTCAGCTGTCGTTCCTCCTCCTCCTCAAGTTATACCTCTTCCAGCTTCTCAACCAGGTTCACAGGAAGAACCAATAGCAGCCCTTCAAGGTTTAGACGAACCACCTGCTTCCGAAGAACAGAAGGCAGAAGGTCTGGAAGATAGTGAGAAGACCCCGGAGCGGTCTTTTGACTACGACACAAAGCTTTCTACATTTCTTGCTCCGGGGAGCGAGTCTTCTTCCAAGAAGAAGGGAAAGCGTGCGGTTTCGAAGAAAGGAAAGAAGAGTTCTTCTGCTGCTGGGGATGAAGCAGAGATTGATCTGGCTGAGTCTCTTTCTCCTTCTTCTCCGATACGGCCTACGAAGCTAATTACCAGGCCGGGTAAAAGCTCCAAGGGTGGGAAGAAGGGGAAATGAGTTTGATTTTGTCTTTTCTGCTTTTTGTATTGACCGGGGATTGTGCGGATACCGGTCTCCGCTTCTTTTTGTAACCTGTACAATGTAAAAAATTTCTCATAGTGTTGAAATAAATAGATATTTTTCTTGTAAAAATCCTTGTGTATGTAGGAATACATCTGTTTTTCATTTGAAGTGTAGAGTAAACGATTCTTTCTATTTGTACAAACTTTTGGTCTGTGTTTCAAGAACGCATTTACTCCACATCTTTATTACGTGATATTGCAATGAACTTGTGGTATGTCGCTTGTATATTACTTTTATTATTGTAACTGAATTGTATAATGCTGCCCCCATACCACAAGTATATTGTAATATTTCTTGTTTCCACAAGACCGATACTCTTATTTTAGAGAATAACTTTCCACTTTTTCAGGGAAGAATTATTCTGCTTTTTAATAGAGTATATCTTGTCTTTGGAGAAATTTTTATTTTCTTTTTCTTCCTGAAGAACATTTCGACTTCTGGGAATGATCACTTTTATTTGTTTGAAAGTGAATTTTCCTGTACAATGAAATGAGCTTCTGAAGAAGGTTTTGATTTTATGCCCCAGTAAAGGGTTTATTTTTGGTACTTCAAGCAAGGTGAAGTATGCCTCTGAAGAGGTCTTTTGGTCTCTGAAGAGAAGCAATTTTGGTCTCCGAAGAGAAGCAATTTTGGTCTCCGAAGAGAAGTAGTTTTGGTCTCCGAAGAGAAGTAGTTTTGGTCTCTGAGGAGAAGCAATTTTGGCATTTCAGCTCTGGTGAAGTGGGTCTCCGAAGAGAAGCATTTTGCACTTCTACACGGGTGAAATGTGCCTCCGAAAAGGGCTTTTTCCTCCGAAGAGGGCTTGTGCCTCCGAAGAGGGCTTGTGATTGCCTGGAAGTTACTTTCTCATGGTCGGAGGGGTCCACGGGACAGGCGCAAGTTGCTTGATTGGATGTTTGTTTGTACAAACGATCGCAATCAATTAACGAGGTGCCCCTTCGGTGGTCCTACCAATCTTTTTGATTGAGGAAAGCACCCCCATTTATTGGCGTGCCTCGCTAGAGGGCTTTTTAGTATTTCATCACTGGTGAAGTGGGTCTCCGAAGAGAAGCATTTTGCACTTCTACACGGGTGAAATGTGCCTCCGAAAAGGGCTTTTGCCTCCGAAGATGGCTTGTGCCTCCGAAGAGGGCTTGTGATTGCCTGGAAGTTACTTTCTCATGGTCGGAGGGGTCCACGAAACAGGCGCAAGTTGCTTGATTGGATGTTTGTTTGTACAAACGATCGCAATCAATTAACGAGGTGCCCCTTCGGTGATCCTACCGATCTTTTTGATTGAGTAAAGCACTCCCATTTATTGGCGTGCCTCGTTAGAGGGCTTTGGTTGGTGTGCCAGGAAGGTTGCGTCTTAGGGGCAAGTAGATCCATGGGATGGACACAAGCTGCCTGATTGGATGCATCACAATCAGTTAGCGAGGGTCTTATTCCTTCTGCTTGGGAAGGTATCCCTTTAGTGGATCTACCTGCTTTCCTGTTGAGAGGCATACCTCCCTTTGGCTGCTTCCATGTTTGCCCGCTCATGTTGTATCATCATCCGCCAATCTGCGATCCTTTATCATCGTTTCCAAGCGCGTCTTCCTTTCTTTTGCAAGTTAATTGCTTTATCCGAAGAAGTAGACTTCACTGTTGAATGACTCCACAGAGTAAACGCAAGTTATTTGGTTGGATGCCTTTTTATATCAACGATCGCAACCAGTTAACGAGGGCTTGACATAGTGGAGCCGTCAACTTTTTATGTGAAGTTCCTCTTGTATGGGATTTGAGTTTGGAATTTTTGTTGCTTGAAATTTGCTTTAATAAATGATTTGTAAGGCTCGCTTAGCTTTGCGATGGGTGAGCTTTGCTTTAATGACCTGCAGTATTAGATCGACATTTTAGCAATACATTTAGAGTATTTACACATCGAAATATAACAGGCATTTTATAATAGAAAACACAGAATGCATAGTTTTTCATTATTGAGTCACGCTGATTTCTCAGCGGTTTACAATGCAGAAGTTACACATCCATCATTATCTTTACAAATTCAAGCAATGCTGTTAAGTAAAAAATGAATGCTAGTTATTGTTGTTTCAGAATCTCCAAGCTGGATTTCCATTTGTGCTTGATTCATAGCTTTTGGATTTTTATGTCAGAGAAAGTGAGAGATGCCCCAGCCGCAGTTTTGTGGGTAATTAGTAGTCATCCCAACTTCTGCTTGCTGGGTATGGTCCCCCTGTGATAGCATTAATGACAAGTTTTTCTGAATCTTGCACTGCAGTGTTGTTGTGAGAATCGGATTGATGGGTAGGGTGTTGTTGATCCCGAGTGGATGAGGTTGGATCGACTCCGCTTCTCTTAACGTATTGTTGGAGTTTACCTTGTTCCAGCAATTCTTCAATCACTTTCTTTAACTGGCGACATTGGTCAGTGTCATGGCCAGGTTGATTGTGAAATTGGCAGAATTTTCCATTACTCTTTGCACCTTTCGTCATCTCAGGTGGCTTAGGATACCGGACAACGTCTTTTGTTGCAAAAAAGATATTCCTTGGTGTATCAGTTAAAGGAGTATAATCCGAAGAATTAAAGCGGCGAGGTTTCTTTTTATTTCCCTGGTTCTTTCTTCCTTCATTCTCCCTTTTCTGACTTTCAGATTCTTTTTTCTTAGATGGGACACTGTTGTTATTAGTTTGGGCAGCAACCACCTTCGACGTCGTAGAACGGCTTTCAAGGCGAATGAACTCGTCGGCCTTTTTATAAAATTTATCAAGTGAGTTCGGTTCCTTCATCTTTAGCCATATTCCAAATTTACTCGATTTATCAATGGATCGCATCAAATAAGTCAGGATCATGCGTGGTTCCGCATTTTCTACTTCGGCTAAAGCTATATTGAAACGGCTCAAGAAAGATTTGATTGATCCTCCGGGCGCTTGTTCAAGGTTAGACAGTGACATTATATCCTTAGCTTTTGAAGCATACAATCTGAATTGTTCTTTAAACTTTTGTGTCAAGTCGGAGAACTTATCTACAGACCGAACTGGAAGCTTTGTGAACCAAAGTAAAGCCACACCTTCCAGATATACTGGAAAGTATCGACACTTGATCTCGTCTGATGCTCTTGCACCGGTCATATGCCAATCGTATTTGTATAGGAAATGATTAGGATCACCGGTTCCCCTATAGGCTTGGATAGTAGGAGGTGCAAATTTCCTTGGAAACTCCGCTCTCAGGATCCTTTCAGTAAACGGAGTTCTGCTTGGTGCAAATCCCCAGTCAGCCTCATCTTCTTCCCTTTGCATGCTCTCTTTCATGATGCGGCCAACCATTTCAGACAGGTACTCTTTATTGTTCAAAGACACCTCCGGGCAAGCACCAGTTCTTCCCTCGGAAGTTTGCCCGGGCATATGTTCATGACAAGTTGGTTGCGGCATAGAACCATCAGCTTGGAAAGGTGGCATTTCAAGAAGGGTGGTTTGATGGTTTTCTGGTTGACGATTTGCCCCGAGCAGGGCAGTTATTCTATCCATCATCAAAGCATTTTGAGTTTCAATTTGTTGGTATAATCCAGAAACTGCGTCATCCAATTCAGCCCTGGTGACTCCAACGGTTGGAGTTGCTTGGTCTGTTGTTGGGGAAGCGGAAGTCCCTTTGTGAGCATTTCCGGATCTGATAGGTCTACCTCTTCTTCCAGGAGCTATTATTTCGGATCTGGTTTTTAAGAGAGGTTCTTTTTATGAATCTTTGCGAAGCAATGGTGGATGATCGCCTGAGTTCAACTCTCAGTGAAAGCACCAAAATGTTAACGATAAAAAGTGAACGCTAACACCCGGTGTGTGTAATAGAATTGTGAAAGCACCACCCGTTGGTACGGGAACAGAATATAAGCTGAAAATAGCAGAAAAGCAGTAAATGAACAACAGATTTATAGTGGTTCGGCCCGTAATTGAGCCTACGTCCACTTTATAGTCTTTTATTGCTGATTCGGTTACAATTTGATACAATATCCTTCAAAATACAATACAACTTGATCATGAAAGCACTCTTGACTACTAGCTCGACCTTTGATGATGAAACTCGACGAATCCGTGTTGGATGTTAGGAGCTCTTCTCGAAGATTGTTGTAGTGTCTCGAATGCTTGAAGATCTTTGATTGCTGAATGAGAGGAGGCTTCGACAGCGTAACGGCGCTTGGAGAAATGAATGGCCAAAAGTCCTTTTCATGTTGGAAGTGGTGGCCTATTTATAGGAGCAGATTTCTGAGCTCTCGGTTTGGCCAAGTCATGAGTCGTGACCGACTCATGGTAAGTCGTAACTCGTATTCGACTCAAGATGTCTCGTGGGCGCCATATTTGGTCCATCTTGTGGCTCAGTTGGAAGACAAGTGCTAAGTCGTAGTCGACTCATCAGATCAAAGTAGCACAGGTAAGGGCTTTGGATTCGAGCTTGATAGCCTTTAAGTCGTAAACCCCATGAGTCGTAAATCTCCATGAGTCGTAAATCTGATGAGTCGTAAGACCTCATGAGTCGTAAATCTGATGAGTCGTAAGACTGATGAGTCGTAAGACCTCATGAGTCGTAAATATGATGAGTCGTAAGACTGATGAGTCGTACATCTTCTCGACTCGTTGAACCGCCTGGACCATGAGTCATAGATCTGATGAGTCGTAAGACTGATGAGTCGTAAGACCTCCTGAGTCGTAACTCTTCTTGACTCGTTGAACCGCCTGGACCATGAGTCGTATGAAGCTTGTCTCGTTGAGTCATGAAGCTCTTAAGTCGTAGGCCACTTATAGCAAATTATGAGTCGTAGACGACTTATAGCAAACCATGAGTCGTAGACGACTTATAGCTAACCATGAGTCGTAGACGACTTATAGCAAACCATGAGTCGTAGACGACTTAAGGCCTTCCAGATAGTTAGGTCGCTAGGCAAGTTAAGTCGCTGAGTCTCTTAAGTCGTAGAAGAGTTAACTTGATGAGTCGTAAAGCTCTTAAGTTGTAGGCGGCTTAGCTTGATAAGTCGTACAGACTTTGTGAGTCGTAAGGTCCTTTTAAGTCGTAAGCCTGATGAGTCGTAGCATGTTAAGTCGAAACCTTCTTAAGTCGTAGAGACTTTAACTCGTTAAGTAGTTAAGTCGGAGACTTCTTAACTTCTTAAGTCGTAGGTCGCTTAACTCGCTGAGTCGTCAAGCCCTCAAGTCGTACATCCACTGAGTCGTAAACTTGTTAACTCGTAAACTGTTAAGTCCCACCACGTCTCAGGTCCTAACCTTTTAACTCGTAGGTCGCTGAGGAGGACCATTCCTTAGATCGGAGTCTTCTGAGTCTTAGATCATCTAAGTCAACTTGTTAAGTCTCGCAATCCTTAACTCGTTAAGTCTTGAGTCGTATACTTCTTAGGTCGTGGATAATTCAGAGTTAACAACCATATTATATCAAATATATAATAGAAAGAAAATGCATTTGATTTCGAACAAGATTGGTCATTAAGTTAGATATATGTAACAAATTACATAATTGCCCCTAGGGCATACCCTTAACTTTATCAATTTATACGTACAAAATTCATACTTCCAATTATTATGGAAATTCTCTATTTTAACTTTCAAATCAATTCCCATAAATAATTCTTTTTATTTCAAGCCATACTTTATTTCTTTATAATATACTATAATTTATTTTAAAATATAAAAATAATTTATCGTATCTTTCAAAAATATTTTAAAACCAGAAAATCAGTTGAACGTCTAAGAATATGAATTATGGAGCAAATTCCTTCAAAATAAAAAATCAATCACCAATATAAATTTTATCGTGTGGCCGAGTCGAATTCCATCTAATTTTGACCATCGATATACAGTACACTTAATATAAATAAATTCCTAACATTAAAATGAAAAAAACAACATCTCCTTCCCATTTCACACATCCAACAAACAAATAACTCTACTATCAAACTCCAAAATAACATATAATATCTTGACAACCAATCGAATATCTCGATTAAACAATTTATTCAAGTAATCCAATCAACATTCACAAACAATTCAACCAAGCAATGCAATTTATCAACAATCAAGATAAATAATATAAACGATGCAAAGAAGAAATAAATGTAGTTGCAAGTATTAAACTCACCTCGAACGACACTCGAATATTCGAAACAGTGACTGAACAATCCAAAGCTACTACTATCTGCTTTGTTGAGCCAATCATCTTCGCTGTCAGAACCCAACATCACATTACCCCCAATTCATGTGTTTTTAATTGCTAGCCTCTCACCTAAGCCAATGTCATCCCTTACATCGCTAATAACTTCAACATAGCCACCATAAAAAAATCCAAGTCGTAACACCTTCAATCGCAACACCATCACATGCACAAACCAGTCGCTAACTATCCCTATCACCACCTTTGTTCCTTCCATCAACGCAGTCATGCCAGGCTGCACTCGAATGCATGCCTCTAAGTTGTGAATTTGATTCCAGGTTACAACGACTAGCCGTCGAGCTTCGTGTGCTTCCTTCCCTAGGTGCAATGACCCGTATTTTTTTTATCTATTTTAAATTATTAAATTTTATTTGATTATTATATTTTATCATTCTGCTGTGAGATTATGTGTTTGTTTTCTTCTTCTTTTCTTATTTTTCTTAATTAACTCCATTGATTATCTACATTCCAGATTTTTTAAGTTAGACATGCATGGATTATTGTCGATTTAAACCTTTCGAAATGGGGGTCGTCATAGTTGGTATCAGAGCCATAGTTTAGCGATAACCTTGGCTTTGTGGGGTTTGACTCATTAGAGATAGGGTAGTAATACCCTAGAATGAGTCTTTATGAGTGTATATATATGAGAGAGCGTACTTGTTAGTGTTATAAAATGTTTTATATTGTGTTTACTTATCCGTTAAGTTGCTTATGAATTCTGATTGATGCGTTGGACACCGTGTTATCGATAGGGATTTCTAAACACTTAAATGAGACAAGTCGACATAATATTGTTTTAAATTCGGGTAAATGAAATAATTTTACCTAAATTATATTTTATATATAAATTTATAACTTTCGTATGCCTATATAATTATTAATGAAATGCTAGTAGTTAGTAGATGATAATCTTTAGTTATCATCAATTATTGGTTGAATTAAAATAAAACGAATACTTATGAATTTTATTTTATGAAGCGTTTGATAATTATATTGAATTGAAATCTAATTATAATAAGAATTGTTTGAAATAAAATTTTTGTAAATTAATGAAATATTTTCATAATAAAGCAATGAAATTATATAAGTATACTTACAATGTAGCTTTAAAATACGAAGATTTAAAAATTGAAATTTTAGAATTTGAATCCCTTTGTTTTCAAAGCCTTTAAAATCAATAATAATATTATTTGAAAGTGTTTTGATGAGAAATATATTTTGAAAATATTTTTGAAAGAAATAAAGCGTTGAACTTGCGTAAGTCGCTGGGAAATAATTCTGGAGATGACTACAGCATCGCTAGTATTCATTTTCAAGTTTCTGAGTGAAATTTGCTACCAAAAGAATTTTATTTTCGATTAAAAACAAGTTTGATTTTGAAAGAAAAATTTGCAAAGTACGATTTAATTAATATATGAAATAATTTTTAAACTTATGAGTTGAAACTATTTTTTATAAAAATAAGTTTATAACTTATAAATTTGAACAAGAAAGAAAATTTAAAATTTGAAACTATTGAACATTTTTGGTTAAGCAAACAAAGGAAGATTCGAATTTAAGATATGAAAAAAAAGAATCAACTTAAGAAATGTTAATTAAATGGAGTTAGTGAAATTAAGTAAATAAAATGAAGTCTAACTCATTAAAGCATAAATAAAATGAAATGTATTTGAAATGAATTAGGTAAAAAAATGGAATGTTAAATGAATAAATTGTATAACTTATAGATTTGAGGAATATTAAGCTAATAACTAAATTTTAAATTTGTTGAAGGTGAATGATGGGAAAGAAAAGAGATTTTTTTTTAATAAAGTTGAATAAACCGAGAAATGAATCAAGTGAAACAAAAATTTAATTTAATAAAGATGAAATGAATTGAAAAGGATTTGAGTATAACTAGATAAATTTATAAAGTGAATTAATTCCACTCAAGCTATAAAATAAATTAATAGTACGAATACGAACTTGGATTATAAAATAAAATGCAATTTGGGTGTGAAGAAATTTAATAAAAATAATTGATTGTAAGAAAATTAATATGAGTAATTAAATTTAATTTAATTTGGATGTAAATAAATTAAATACAAATGGATTGAGTTTTAAATAAATCGAGTGTTAACTAATTGAATATGAAATAAGAAATGAAATAAATTATAAAATGGAAATTAACTTAATAAGTTGAATGAAATTGACTTTGAGGAATTTTTTAGTATTAATTGAGTTATAAAATAAAATTTACTTTCGTAAATTAATAATATGAATTTGAATAAAGGAAGGGAATCGATGAATTAATAATAACTTAAGATATGAAGTAATAATAATAAACGTGAGTTGTTTTGTATATAATATTAATAATAAACATAGATGATTTATAAATGATGTTAATAAAAAATAAAAAAGGAGGATATAGAAAGTGGAAATAAAACAAAATTTAACTTAAGCAAGGTTAAGTGGAATAATTTTTTTTAAATGGTTCTTAAATGAATTTATATGAAATAGGTTAAATAAAAAGTGAAACAATTGGAATTTCACAAATTGAATTGAATAAATTGAATATAATAAATTTATAATGAATGTTAATAAATTAAAAAAATCAATTGAATGTAATAACTTTAATCATTGAATTTAAGAGAAATTTGATTTAAATGAATGTAAATAAGTGAATGTGAATCAATTTAAAATAAATGGAAGTGAATGTAAATCAATTAAGAAGTAAATAAAGTGAATGCAAATAAACTGGATGTGAATGTAAATTAATTGAAACTGAGTCAATTAAAATGTTAATGAAATGAATGTTAATAGAAATGAAAGTGTATGAATTGAAATGTTGACATTGAATATGTAACGACCCGTAAATTTTTAATAATTTTTTGTTTTTGTTTTATTATAATATTTAATTGAATTTTGTGAAATTAAATAATAAAATTTTGAAATAAAAATTTAATATTTGTAATACGTCTATCTAAACATAGCAACTGGTAAATTTTTAATTAATAA
This sequence comes from Allium fistulosum, assembly GCA_030737815.1. Taxonomy (NCBI): domain Eukaryota; kingdom Viridiplantae; phylum Streptophyta; class Magnoliopsida; order Asparagales; family Amaryllidaceae; genus Allium; species Allium fistulosum. The sequence continues at coordinate 745,473,539 of CM060902.1, forward strand.
TATGGAAGTTTATTTTCTTGTGTAATTTTAATTCAGTTTAAATCAGTTAATAACAGTTGAATTTAAAAAATGTTCCGAAACCTAAATATGTCAACATGAGAAAATTTATTTAGAATACTCGAAATAAGACTGCGTAATTCGTTTCGCAAATTTCGGACGTGCCTAGCTCCGTTTGGATTTTTCCGTACGGAATAGCAACATATATCAGTGTCCGTATCGACTATTGATCGGATGATCATGCCACTGATGTCTGTATACTGTCTCATTGTGCTAATCTCTGTGGTATATTCACTTTTGAGTTTCGGTGTCCGGAACGTGACAGAACCCGCGTAACGGATAACCGTTCCAATGCTTGTTATTTTGAACCTTTATCTTCCTTTGCCTATTCACTTTCCATCGTATCATTCCAACAGCCTTTTTTTTATTTATTTCCCACCGAATCTTCGTGCTAGGCTATTGAAATTCCCTATTGTTTGTTATGCTTTTTGGTTCGATATTTATTTCCGGTCTATTCCTCTCCCCCTTTAGTTCTGAGAATAATATATATAGTTAAATTTGCATTGGTTCGCGTCCCTTACTGTTGCCAATTCCTTTCCTCTTCCTCATCCCTCCTTCATTTTTCCTTCCTCCTCCATTCTTGTAACGACCCAGAATTTTTGTCATTTGAAATTTGAATATTTAATTTATTTTAAATATTAACAAGTAAAATTTGTAAGTTGAATAATTTATTTTTCGAATATCTGGATTTAATTGGATAATTAAATCGATAATTTAATATTTGAAATTCCAGAAAACAATTGGAAATTGGGTTTAATGTGATTATAAATGATGTATAAAGTTATATTAAATCATATTGTAGTTAGAATGATGTTATAGAACTTTTAAAATTGAATTAAAAGTTAATTTGTAGAAATTGAATATTTTAATATTTAATTGACGACTAAAAATAGTCATTTTTCAAACAGTCTCGGATTTCGACGAAACTAGTTTAATTGGATCCGTAATGTTAAATTATTGTATGGTTTCAAATTTCGTGTCAATCGGATGTACGGTTTGTCCGGGGTAAGCGAAAACGCCCAGAAATCGTTTTAATTAATTCAATTTAAATTTGATCGTTTAATTCTGTAACTCGCACATATGACCGAATTAGCCCTCGAAACACATTCCATTGTGTTCGGAATGCGGGGTAAACATTATAAACGCCAGCCAGCACGCTTCTTTTGGAGTTCGTAAAATCCGGGATGAATAGTGTCGCGTATTTTTCTATAAAAGGAACCCCATTATCTTCAATTTGCAAACAGACTAGGGTTTCTACTTCAGTCGCCGTTTTTTTCCAATGGCCACCATCATTCGAAACTTCTCCCCTCAATCACTCTCAATCCGTAGACAATTAGCAAGAACCTTCAACTAACAAATCGTAGAGCTAGGTGAGATCTACAAATCCATATGGAGATGATCAAGTTTAGCGAAGCGTATTGGAGGCTAGGGACTTGTGTAGTGGCCGTGTTCAAGTCATTGGATCTTGTGCTAGGGGGCCGAGCTCTGGGAGGTTGCAGGCGTGGGTAGGGCTTGGCCGTGGCTTCGAAATGGAAGTAGTCGATCAAGCTAGAAGGTGGTGTGGAGGTCACGAAAATTCGATTTGATATGGCGGCTGATGGGTTTGCACGGTTGGGTTAAACGATGGTGAAGAAGATAAAGAAAAAAAACGCAGCCAGATGTGCCTAGCTTGAAATCAATGACCCAGGAAGGATTAAGGTTTAAAAAGAAATTTGATTTGTAAATTATTATATATAATAGTTCGTTAAACTTTGTAATAGCGTAACTTTTTCATACGAGGTCGAAAACGCACGAAACAAATTGCGTTACTTCGTTTTGTCGAGCACTACGCAATGGAGCTGGTTTGGAGTCGTTAGGAGCTAGTGAAAATTTTGAGTAAAATTAAACGTGCGTTTAATTTTATTCGAAATAAAATACTGCAACCGTTATAAACTCAAGGTGAGAACTTCTCACTCAATCGAGTATTTGTTTCGATTTAAATTTTAAATAGTTAGATTTAAAATTGCTTAATTGTGTGATTGGATGATAAATTGTTATCTGTTGTGTTGAAATAGACATTATACGCCGTATATTAAGCGGAGGCTATATATTAAAAACATATGCCGCGAATATTCTAATGTTTAGTGGAATTGGTGTTATATATGTACTTGGAGTTGATTTCCCACATTATATAGTGGATGAGACCCTATTGCGCCGTATAATAGCGGATAATATGTTATAGATCCCATATACCGCGATATTCCGTATTGGAATGGAATTGGTATTGTGCTAACATATGTGGATGCAGGGAAACAGGTTGGAGGGATCCAACTGGATTCCTCACCGTATTGATTTATTTACAGATATTGTTGTATATTCTGTTATCATATGATGATATATGATGTTTGGATGCCGTGATTGATTATTTGGTGCTGTTGCATCATTGAGCTTATTTTGAAGTTTTAAAAATATTAAAGGAACAATTTCTAATTTAAAAGGATTTTAAAGTGAATTTTGAAAGTATACGTTTTATTAAAATTTTAAAATTGATTCATTTTAAATAAATAAACATTAAAATTTTAATGTTATAAAAATTATGATTTTTGAGAAAATATAGTTGAAATGTGATTTTTGAAATATGGAGTTAATGATTTTTATAAAATAGTTTAAATAGAGATTTTTGAATTTATTATAAAAGCATTATATATAAGATTTATAAAATTTGACTTTTTATAAATCAAAGTGATGGGATTATAAAGGAGTTTGAAAGACGTTTTAAAATGATGTTAAAATGGGTTTTATAAAAGGATAGAATTTTCGATTTGTGAAGTTTTAAAAGAATGATTTTGTAAATAAATGAATTATAAGTATTTAACTTATAATATGGATTTTTGGTATATAATTGAGTTATAAATTGAATTTGTCAATAAAAAGGGATTTATAAGTTGAAGTTGTCATAAAATGTAAATGGAATTTATAAACATTGTTTTGTAAATCCGAGAAACGACTTATTTTGATAAGTTAATTATTATAGCTTATTAAAGGAAGTATATTTACGATTTTGGACAGTGGATAATCCTTTAAATAAAATGTGTAGGAATGTTGAATTTGGATAACGAAGTATATTCACGATTTTGAACAGTGAATAATATTTTAGAAAGAAATGTTTTGGAGAAGTGATATTTTAAATAAAAAATTAAAACGATTAAAGAAGTTTTAAAATGTATTAAGTACCGAAACCCTAGATTTCAACATACATTGTTGAAATAGACGTTTTTGAGAAATAAGGAAATGGTGGACTATAACACTGTTGTTATAGTAAATGATTTTCGAAAGGAAATGTTTTATATAGTATTGGGATTTATATATATATCTATCTTAATTTCGAATCCCTATACTAGTGATTTTTGGTCCTCGTAACAATGTTTTACGCAACATTCGTTTTGACTCAAATCAATGTGTTTAAGAGAATGTTTTCCTTAAAGAATGAAATATATACTTAATTGTGATTTAAGTATATTGGATATTTTCCAAATGTTGAAAATAAATAGAATTTGTGAATTACTTATTATTAAATAAGTATGGAAATGTTTTTCCAATATGAAGTGGAATGTTTTGAGATTTTATCTTTCATAGATAAATTGAAATGTGGAAAATTGATTTGAAATTTGTTTTCAAAGAATTGAAATGTGGAATTTGATTTGAAATTTGTTTTCGAAGAATTGAAATGTGGAATTTGATTTGGAATTTGTTTTCAAAGGATTGAAATTTGGAAATTGATTTGAAATTTGTTTTCAAATAGTTGAAGTGTGGAAAAAAAAATATATCTAGTAAAGATGTTTTTGGAAAATAAATTATTTGGGAAATTATTTGGAATCTGGTGATGATGTGCATATCTATTGATAGTTAAATAACCGACTATCAATAATTACCTTTAAATGGGTATTTGTTGTGAATTGCTTGAATTTGAATGCTACACTTATTTTTGAATAAGCGCTCAGTATTCGGGTTAGCCGGGAAAGGACCTTTGGGTCGTATAACCCATTCCGAATAGTGATATGTCAAAATGGATTGCATTTGAAGAACGGTGTTGAAGACCAGATATTTGAAAATGGAAGGATTACCGTCGAATGACTCTGCATCGGCTAATCTTCGATATACAGATTTTATCACCCTTTGTGATGGGAAGTCCGGACGTGATTAGAAATTATCCAGATTGCAAGGGCTTCTTTTGAAGTGCCTTTGGTTCTGTTCGATCCCGGAACAGACTTGTATGGTTGGATGTCTAACGTTGCATTTTGAGATATAAAGCCGATTTCTTTCAAATACATTTCTGTTGGTGGCGGAGAATTATTTTCTTAGCTTAACACCCTTCTCTGAGACGTACGAGGTTAGAGGTTATGTAGTTGAAGGTTATCAGCGATATATTCCCAAATTTGGTAACGTGGCATGCTGAATGTTGCTGTGATGATCATTTGATTGATCATTTGTTGATCAAAGCATGGCATTGTGCCTAGCTTTGTGGACGAGACTTCGTCGGACCTCACACCCCAAAATGGTCAAAATAGGAAGGATGCAGCAAGGTTATTAGGGGATAGCACCCCTTAGTGTATGTCATTTCCTTCTGGATAGAGGTTGTATCATGGTATAGAGCACAGATATTTAACCTATGTTGTTGCTGCAAATTTATTACTTTGTGGTTGTTGGTATTGAGGATCCTCGGATGAAGGTAGGTTACGACCGTGGGATGGCATATTCGTGTCAGTAGTTACCCAATTAGGGGTAACCCGGCCTTGTGTTGGCAGAGATCTAACCGTAATGTTAGGTTAGGTTCTTGGGGGCGTCTTTCCAGAGGCGTACCTATGTGGCAATGGGAAGTTCCTTGGCCTGACCATTTGTTTGAAATCCAAAGAAACAATACGCACCTTGTGATATCCCGGGATTTTGGGCAATAATCAATTTAATAATCTATATTTAAAAATTAAATTGATTTGATGATCTTTGTTAATAAATTTGAATAAATTTAATAATCTAATTAAATAAATATTTAATTAGTGATTTATCTTTTAAAACTTTAATAGAATGATTTCTATTTATAATATATATATATATATAAGTGTATATATTGTAAATAGATGAGTTGGTTTGAATTTAACAAATAAAATTATGTTTTCAAATTTCTAATATGTTGGGTAATTTGAAAATCATGATTTAATTTAAAACTATTAAGCTTTTTGATAAATAACTATATAGTTTTAAAATACATAATATAAATGTTTAATTGTTTAAAATAGATTTTTAGCTTAAGTTCAAATTTAAATAAAAAGGTTTGTTTATTTCTTTTTAAATATTACTTGAGATATATGATTTAAAAATAGAAGTAATTTATAATCTCTTTTATAAATTATTTAAAATTGTCAAATTTGATATTTTCAAATAATAATTATAATACTTTGTTTTTATAAAAATAAATAGACTTTAAATAAAATAGGATTGTTATTGTAAATTTAAATTGAATATGAATTTGGATTTATAATAGAAATTCAAAAGAGAAATATTTTAAAATATTTTGGATTTAAAATATAGATATAAGATTTTATTTATATATATATTGGTTATTTACATTTTCTTTAAAGTAATTTATATACATATACATATTAGGTAAGTATTTATAAATAGTAAACTAGTGTAAAAAGCTTTTATTCACATTTTTAAAATATATAAAATTATGTATTAAATACTTAAAAGACAAATGTCATTATATTAAGGCCTAATGTGACATGTGTTAACTAATTAATAATACAATGAGACAAGTGTCATTTAATTTTATTTTTCTTTTATTTTTATTTTTAGATAATTTCAGTTTATATAAACAAACATCTCCATTTTCTTTTCTTTTCTAACCTCCTTTCTAAACAAAGAAATGAAGCAAACCTCAGATCAACAAAATCTGAAAATCAACTCCTCAAACAAATTTCTCAAAACAACAAATCTGAAAACAGTAATCCTCCTCAAATCTGAAAAACTAAATCGTAAGCCTGCAAGTTCTCTTCAAATCAAAACCTGTAATATCATCTTCAAAGTATCAGTTTCAAAAATCAAAGCAGAGATCATCAAACAATTCTCTCTGTTTTGAAAGCAAATCTGTAACCAAGTTTTCTTCAACCTGGAGCATATTCCAGCAACTTCAATTCTGTTTGAAAGCAAGCAAATCAAGTATTTTTCAAGCAATAAAGTTTTCAAAGGCATTCAAGTTTTAAAGTTCTAAAAAAAAAAGCAGTAGTAATGCAAGCTTCCAGTTTTAAAGTCAATGCAAGATTTTAAGGATGGAGGCTCTGTCTTCTTCAAAATTAGGTGAGTAACATTATTTTAAAATGCATAAGTTTTGATGATCTATCTGCATGTTGATTTCTGGAATGAATATGCTCTGCGTGTATATGTATGGGTGAATCTTCTGTGTGTATATGTATGCATATATCTGTGTTAGATGTATATCTGTTTCTTGTCTGTTCTTGTTCTTAAAATTAAGAATATAGTAAATAATACATCATCACTTGATTCGATCTTTATTAAGATTTAAGATTTAAAACAAAGGTGGTTTGTTTCATTTCAACTTTAGTTTAGAGTTTTAAATCAAGTCAAAATAATATTCATTTGCTCTGGAAACCATAAGTACTGGAATATTTATGCTAAGTAAAAATTTAAACTTAGTAAATTCATGTATTCAGAGTTATGAATCTAATCACTAAACAAAATCATGATTTTTAAAAATAAAATCACAAATTCTAGTATTAAAATTTGAGAGCAGTTCAGAGTTGTCTGGAATGTGCATTTTGGTTTGTTTCTGTTGATCTAAATGATCGGAGGGATCGAATTTTCTTCTGGAGTTAGAGGAATGGTCAGTGATGACTAGAAAATTATCTGATAATGTTGATTATCTGTTGGGAATTATCTTTCTTTGTGTATAAAGATAATGAATTAAATTGTTTTAACCTTTAAAACAACTTGGCCTTAAAAGATACGATTTGGATTTCGATGAGACCGGGATCGGGTTTCCGTATACCGGATTTCTAGGTCTGGAGACCCGAATACCACATCGATCCAAATTAACGATAGGTCGTGAATCAAGTGAAGATGAAGATTCAGAGTGCAAGGGTTATTGTCGTTAACTCTGAGGGTGATTCCAAAACGAGTGTAACGAGATAATGCCTTCGGTTTCGTTCGAACCCGGAACGAACTTATATGGATTGAATGCTTTCAGAACATCGTCAGGTGGACGATGAGCATTCTAAGTGATGTGTTCTTTCCTAAGGTAATCGTGACCTCAAGCCTCACAAACCGGGAATGGCTAAAACAGGGGAGGTGCAGCAAGGTTAGTGGGTAGCACCCAAGTAGGACAAGATTACCTCTGTCTAGAAGTCCCTTCTTATTTCGGCTTAGTGTGTGCGGTTGCTGATCCCAACCGTGAGGTATCTTGTGCGGGAATTATCCAGTAAGGGATGTTCCGACCTTGTGTTGCAGGGGATTGGGAGTGATCCTCGGTACGGTGATCTAGGCCACGTACTGTGACGGGCGGTACCCCGGTAGCCCTGCCATTGTATGGAATCCAAACTCCAATAAGTGCCGTACGTATTAGTTGTGCCCAACTATGTTGGAATGTGAGATGTAAGCATTTCAGCTATTTCTATATTTTACTTGAAAACCCTAGACCCTATTATAATAAAATCAGATTTCCTATCAAATGTTTTGGTTAGCGTAAGGTAAAAACTTACCCATGTTTATTTGTGGGGAGTCTTACGTGATACCTTTTCTTTCTAAAGGTTTTGAAGTTAAGCAAGTTTAACCTGTTACTCACACCAGACCCATGTCTGACCCAAGTGTTTATTTCTGTTTTATAAACTCTTGGGTACTCAAATTTTTACGAGTAGCCAAGGGATTCAGGTTTAGCTTTGACGAATATTCTGGAGGAGCAATGGAGCAGGAGGCTTCAGCGTTCGTAGATATAGTATTCCGCTGTGTTGATATCTGTGATAGTGTCTTGTCTTGTATTTGAGTTGTAATGTCTAGACAGATGTTTATAACTGTCTAGTAAGTGATGTATATGCTGTGTAACTCTGTAAAGTGTTGTATACTATGTAATAGTTTATGTTATTAATATAATTTATTCGTTCCGCTGTGAGATCGTTGTTGTTGTTTCTTTCTTTCTTCTCTTCTTTTCTATTTTCTACCCCTTTCTTTCTTATTAGCGATACGACTTTCTATGGAGAGAAAGTCGTGGTCGTTACAGTGGTATCAGAGCATAGGTTGAGCGAATGCCTAAGCTTTTGGTTAAGTGAATATCAGAACACTAGGTTGAGTGAATACCTAGGTTCAGAAGGATTGTTCATTAGAGATAGGATCTATAGCAACCTGTTTGAGTCCGAGTGTATATATCTATACGAGAGCGCGTATTTGTTAGTTATATAAAATGGTTTTATATTGTGTTAATTGATCGGTTGAGTGGTATATGGATTCTGGTCAATACGAGTAGCTAACGTTATTGATAGGGATCTCTAAACACTTGACCAGGCCAACGAACACAATATTGTTTTAAAAAGGTAAATGAAATAATTTTACCCAGATATAATTTCTATATAAAAAAAGTACCATTTTAAATATATATATATATTTCTACCTATTTGTTGGGTTACCTGTTTGGGTTTTCCAATATAGGATATAAAGGTAGATAGGGTAGTGGTGTGTGTAACACGACTACCAATGGTTGGAGTCTGAGTATTGAGGTTGGAAGTGTATCTGTCGAGACTGTAGACCTAATACCGTCTCGAGTAAGCTTTGCTATGGTAAAGGATTTCATCGATCTCTGAAGGAAACCTTTTAAAGGTTCGGAGTTTATCTTTGAAGTTTGGATGAGTAAGGTTGGATCTGTCGGTTGAACAGAAGCGAGTGATGGTACCTTGATACCTTAGGTAATAGTAGCTGTATGATGAGATACAGTGACGATGGATGTTCCTGAAGATGTTATCTTTGGAACAAGATTAAGGAAGAGTGTATGCTTCGGTGTTGTGGCTGAGTTCAGCATGAAGTTTCTGCTTTGGTTTGGAGTCCGAGTTTCTCGAAGAGCTTTGGAAAAGAGCATCAGTGTCAGCAGTGCAGCTCGGAGTATTCCGTGATGGCAGGAAGTTTTCTGGATGAGCAGTTTTTCTGGAAGTGAAGTTCAGAAGCAGCAGAGCGGATCTATTTCTTCGATAAATTGGATAAATAAGTGTAAGCTGTTCTGATTGGTAAAAAAAGAACAGTCTGTTTGGAATTAGGATGGGTTGATCGCAAAAGTGACTTGCGATTGCTGAGTGTTCTCTTGGGTTGTCAGAGTTTTTCTGGATGTCTTCAGAGAAGTCAGGAGTTTGTCCGCATCTGAAGGTTGAGTTTTCTTATCGACTGGATTCCAGGAGTGATACCGGTGGTTCAGTCTAGTGGAAGGATGTTTCCTAGAGATGGAGTTGGTGAAGCAGCTCAAGTTTTGCTGGAGTATCTGAGTTTTCTTTATGGATCAGTGAACCTTATTTCTGGAATGAGTTGTCCAGTCTGTGCTTGTGTTCTACCTCAGATCAGAGTTGAGCAGCGAAAGCAGTTTGGAAGTGCTTTTGTTTTATCTTTTCCAGATAGGAGAAGTAAGTTTAGTCTTCTGATGTTTGAAGAGTAGAGATTGTATTCTTGATTTTGGATAAGTGTTTGATCTATCTCTAGTTTTGGAATCAGCAGTTCAGGAGGATTTGGTAGTTGAGTCAGACTCGTCTGTAGACTGATATCCTGTCTAGTTGTGTAGATCTGGTTGAGTAGGAGTTCTATAGCTTCGTAGTTTAGATTGTTTGTAGAGCGAGTATTCCGGTATATATATATACTTGGGGAAACTCGAGGAAATTCTATCCATAATTTTGTCTGGATAGTTAGAATTGTTTGTTTATTTGGATGATTGGTTGCTATAGTTGTTAGCAAATGGTTGATATTATATGATGTGTTTTAAAAATTAAAATCTTTGATAGATTATTAGATTACCTTTGTTTTAAATTTCGGGGACGAAATTATTTTAAGGGGGAAGGAATGTGATATCCCGGGATTTTGGGCAATAATCAATTTAATAATCTATATTTAAAAATTAAATTGATTTGATGATCTTTGTTAATAAATTTGAATAAATTTAATAATCTAATTAAATAAATATTTAATTAGTGATTTATCTTTTAAAACTTTAATAGAATGATTTCTATTTATAATATATATATATAAGTGTATATATTGTAAATAGATGAGTTGGTTTGAATTTAACAAATAAAATTATGTTTTCAAATTTCTAATATGTTGGGTAATTTGAAAATCATGATTTAATTTAAAACTATTAAGCTTTTTGATAAATAACTATATAGTTTTAAAATACATAATATAAATGTTTAATTGTTTAAAATAGATTTTTAGCTTAAGTTCAAATTTAAATAAAAAGGTTTGTTTATTTCTTTTTAAATATTACTTGAGATATATGATTTAAAAATAGAAGTAATTTATAATCTCTTTTATAAATTATTTAAAATTGTCAAATTTGATATTTTCAAATAATAATTATAATACTTTGTTTTTATAAAAATAAATAGACTTTAAATAAAATAGGATTGTTATTGTAAATTTAAATTGAATATGAATTTGGATTTATAATAGAAATTCAAAAGAGAAATATTTTAAAATATTTTGGATTTAAAATATAGATATAAGATTTTATTTATATATATATTGGTTATTTACATTTTCTTTAAAGTAATTTATATACATATACATATTAGGTAAGTATTTATAAATAGTAAACTAGTGTAAAAAGCTTTTATTCACATTTTTAAAATATATAAAATTATGTATTAAATACTTAAAAGACAAATGTCATTATATTAAGGCCTAATGTGACATGTGTTAACTAATTAATAATACAATGAGACAAGTGTCATTTAATTTTATTTTTCTTTTATTTTTATTTTTAGATAATTTCAGTTTATATAAACAAACATCTCCATTTTCTTTTCTTTTCTAACCTCCTTTCTAAACAAAGAAATGAAGCAAACCTCAGATCAACAAAATCTGAAAATCAACTCCTCAAACAAATTTCTCAAAACAACAAATCTGAAAACAGTAATCCTCCTCAAATCTGAAAAACTAAATCGTAAGCCTGCAAGTTCTCTTCAAATCAAAACCTGTAATATCATCTTCAAAGTATCAGTTTCAATAATCAAAGCAGAGATCATCAAACAATTCTCTCTGTTTTGAAAGCAAATCTGTAACCAAGTTTTCTTCAACCTGGAGCATATTCCAGCAACTTCAATTCTGTTTGAAAGCAAGCAAATCAAGTATTTTTCAAGCAATAAAGTTTTCAAAGGCATTCAAGTTTTAAAGTTCTAAAAAAAAAGCAGTAGTAATGCAAGCTTCCAGTTTTAAAGTCAATGCAAGATTTTAAGGATGGAGGCTCTGTCTTCTTCAAAATTAGGTGAGTAACATTATTTTAAAATGCATAAGTTTTGATGATCTATCTGCATGTTGATTTCTGGAATGAATATGCTCTGCGTGTATATGTATGGGTGAATCTTCTGTGTGTATATGTATGCATATATCTGTGTTAGATGTATATCTGTTTCTTGTCTGTTCTTGTTCTTAAAATTAAGAATATAGTAAATAATACATCATCACTTGATTCGATCTTTATTAAGATTTAAGATTTAAAACAAAGGTGGTTTGTTTCATTTCAACTTTAGTTTAGAGTTTTAAATCAAGTCAAAATAATATTCATTTGCTCTGGAAACCATAAGTACTGGAATATTTATGCTAAGTAAAAATTTAAACTTAGTAAATTCATGTATTCAGAGTTATGAATCTAATCACTAAACAAAATCATGATTTTTAAAAATAAAATCACAAATTCTAGTATTAAAATTTGAGAGCAGTTCAGAGTTGTCTGGAATGTGCATTTTGGTTTGTTTCTATTGATCTAAATGATCGGAGGGATCGAATTTTCTTCTGGAGTTAGAGGAATGGTCAGTGATGACTAGAAAATTATCTGATAATGTTGATTATCTGTTGGGAATTATCTTTCTTTGTGTATAAAGATAATGAATTAAATTGTTTTAACCTTTAAAACAACTTGGCCTTAAAAGATACGATTTGGATTTCGATGAGACCGGGATCGGGTTTCCGTATACCGGATTTCCAGGTCTGGAGACCCGAATACCACATCGATCCAAATTAACGATAGGTCGTGAATCAAGTGAAGATGAAGATTCAGAGTGCAAGGGTTATTGTCGTTAACTCTGAGGGTGATTCCAAAACGAGTGTAACGAGATAATGCCTTCGGTTTCGTTCGAACCCGGAACGAACTTATATGGATTGAATGCTTTCAGAACATCGTCAGGTGGACGATGAGCATTCTAAGTGATGTGTTCTTTCCTAAGGTAATCGTGACCTCAAGCCTCACAAACCGGGAATGGCTAAAACAGGGGAGGTGCAGCAAGGTTAGTGGGTAGCACCCAAGTAGGACAAGATTACCTCTGTCTAGAAGTCCCTTCTTATTTCGGCTTAGTGTGTGCGGTTGCTGATCCCAACCGTGAGGTATCTTGTGCGGGAATTATCCAGTAAGGGATGTTCCGACCTTGTGTTGCAGGGGATTGGGAGTGATCCTCGGTACGGTGATCTAGGCCACGTACTGTGACGGGCGGTACCCCGGTAGCCCTGCCATTGTATGGAATCCAAACTCCAATAAGTGCCGTACGTATTAGTTGTGCCCAACTATGTTGGAATGTGAGATGTAAGCATTTCAGCTATTTCTATATTTTACTTGAAAACCCTAGACCCTATTATAATAAAATCAGATTTCCTATCAAATGTTTTGGTTAGCGTAAGGTAAAAACTTACCCATGTTTATTTGTGGGGAGTCTTACGTGATACCATTTCTTTCTAAAGGTTTTGAAGTTAAGCAAGTTTAACCTGTTACTCACACCAGACCCATGTCTGACCCAAGTGTTTATTTCTGTTTTATAAACTCTTGGGTACTCAAATTTTTACGAGTAGCCAAGGGATTCAGGTTTAGCTTTGACGAATATTCTGGAGGAGCAATGGAGCAGGAGGCTTCGGCGTTCGTAGATATAGTATTCCGCTGTGTTGATATCTGTGATAGTGTCTTGTCTTGTATTTGAGTTGTAATGTCTAGACAGATGTTTATAACTGTCTAGTAAGTGATGTATATGCTGTGTAACTCTGTAAAGTGTTGTATACTATGTAATAGTTTATGTTATTAATATAATTTATTCGTTCCGCTGTGAGATCGTTGTTGTTGTTTCTTTCTTTCTTCTCTTCTTTTCTATTTTCTACCCCTTTCTTTCTTATTAGCGATACGACTTTCTATGGAGAGAAAGTCGTGGTCGTTACAGCACCTTGTACGGTTTTAGTTGTAGAACCTGCCATTTACGTATGGTGGTCACCACTGTTTAGATAGTAGCTATAGTAGGCATAGTTCGGAATGTCTATGCTGGCTAAGATTAATATTATACTTTCGAAATGTTTTCTACACTATGCACTAATAATAATATCAAAAATGATTGGTTTTACATAGTAAGCATCTTTGACTATCATAAGGAGAAATCTCCTCCGATTCTGCGTTTGCATTGTGTGTGCGTGCAGGAGGCCTTATGGTTGTTTCATTTTCCAAAAGCATTGCGAATTGACTTTAAAATTATCCTGTTGTTTGTTTTAAAGATAAATAACTGCTTTGAGTTATCACACCAGTCCCATGACTGACCTGGAGTTTATTGTTTTCTTCCTAAACTCTGGGTGCCCACCAATTTCCACACGGGCAGTCTAGAGTCAGGTTATCAGGTTATTCTGGATTTTGGAGTGCTATGGAGCTCAGGAGGCGAGCTAGATGGCGAGACGTACTACTAGTACATGATATTACTTTTCCGCTGTGTATTTAGATTGTAAGGACAAGTTTGTATAACTGTCCATGGTCGAGCTGTGTTGTATACTATTGTTGTACACTCTGATGATGTAATGTATAAACTGATATAGTTCTGTGTTTTAAAGATTATCCATCTATCTATTGTATGTTATTCCGCTGCGAATGTGAGATTCTGATATTGTTTCTGTTGCTTCTTCTTTTTCTTCTACCTCTTCTTTTAACCCTAACAATTCGGTTTTCCGGCATTCGTCTGTGCGACATTTGATACAGTGGACGTATTGATGTCGATTTTCGGATCCCGTAAAAATCGAAACGTTACATCTGGTATCAGAGCATATGGTTAAGCGACAACCATGGCTCTGTTGGGTGTTACTCATTAGTGATAGGGTCAGTAGTACTCTAGAATGAGTTGAGTGTAATAATAGATACGAGCGTGTATTTGTTAGTTAATATAAAATTGTTTTATATTGTGATGATTGGTTTGTTGAGTGGTATATGGATTCTGGTCGGTATAGTCTGTACAACTCTATCGATATGGATCTCTAAACACTTATTCTGAACAATTCGACACGATATTGTTTTAAAATTGGGTAAATGAAATAATTTTACCTCGATTATATTTTGTATATAAAGAAATAATTTTTCAGAATTATTAAAGTGTATATAATTGATTGTTTGGTTGTTAAAAATGTAAATATATATAAGTTAATCAAAAATTGTTTGAATAAGTTAAATAAAACAACAATTGTAAAAGAATGAATTGTATAAGAAAATGAATTATAATGTATGAAGTTATAATTAAAATGATTTACAATGGTAAAATAATCTTATATATAAATAGTGAAATTATATAAGTAAAGGATTTGTAAATGTGATTTATAATCTGAAATAAAATTCCAGAGAAGTGTTTTGAAAGGATTTGATATTGTGGAAAATTGTTTTCGAGAGATGAAAGCTCTAAACTTTTTTCGGTCGCTGGAGAATAATTCTGATGATGATCGCGACATCATTGGTGTTCATTTTCGGGTTTCCAAAAGAGGAATTGCTGCCCGATTATTTTTAAATGGAAGTTGTTTGGAAAAATTGGATTTGGTTTTAGAAATTCAAAAGATAATTTGAATTGGTTTCAATAATGGGTTTTGAAAAGTTGAAAAGACTCTGGAATCCTATTTAAAATATTTATGGGAATGATAAATGAGTTGATAACTTATACAATTTGAATTTTGATAGAATAAATTTAACTTGAAATATGGAGTTAAATTAAAGTAAGTATAAGTGAATCAATAAAATCCAAGTTGTAATTGTTGAATATTAAAGGAAGTATATTCACGATTTTGGACAGTGGATAATCCTTTAAATAAAATGTGTAGGAATGTTGAATTTGGATAACGAAGTATATTCACGATTTTGAACAGTGAATAATATTTTAGAAAGAAATGTTTTGGAGAAGTGATATTTTAAATAAAAAATTAAAACGGTTAAAGAAGTTTTAAAATGTATTAAGTACCAAAACCCTAGATTTCAACATACATTGTTGAAATAGACGTTTTCGAGAAATAAGGAAATGGTGGACTATAACATTGTTGTTATAGTAAATGATTTTCGAAAGGAAATGTTTTATATAGTATTGGGATTTATATATATATCTATCTTAATTTCGAATCCCTATACTAGTGATTTTTGGTCGTCGTAACAATGTTTTACGCAACATTCGTTTTGACTCAAATCAATGTGTTTAAGAGAATGTTTTCCTTAAAGAATGAAATATATACTTAATTGTGATTTAAGTATATTGGATATTTTCCAAATGTTGAAAATAAATAGAATTTGTGAATTACTTATTATTAAATAAGTATGGAAATGTTTTTCCAATATGAAGTGGAATGTTTTGAGATTTTATCTTTCATAGATAAATTGAAATGTGGAAAATTGATTTGAAATTTGTTTTCAAAGAATTTAAATGTGGAATTTGATTTGAAATTTGTTTTCAAAGAATTGAAATGTGGAATTTGATTTGGAATTTGTTTTCAAAGGATTGAAATGTGGAAATTGATTTTAAATTTGTTTTCAAATAGTTGAAGTGTGGAAAAATATATATATCTGGTAAAGGTATTTTCGGAAAATAAATAATTTGGGAAATTATTTGGAATCTGGTGATGATGTGCATATCTATTGATAGTTAAATAACCGACTATCAATAATTACCTTTAAATGGGTATTTGTTGTGAATTGCTTGAATTTGAATGCTACACTTATTTTTGAATAAGCGCTCAGTATTCGGGTTAGCCGGGAAAGGACCTTTGGGTCGTATAACCATTCCGTATAGTGATATGTCAAAATGGATTGCATTTGAAAAACGGTGTTGAAGACCGGATATTTGAAAACGGAAGGATTACCGTCGAATGACTCTGCATCGGCTGATCTCCGATATAGAGATTTTATCACCCTTTGTGATGGGAAGTCCGAACGTGATTAGAAATTATCCGGATTGCAAGGGCTTCTTTTGAAGTGCCTTCGGTTCTGTTCGATCCCGGAACAGACTTGTATGGTTGGATGTCTGACGTTGCATTTTAAGATATAAAGCCGATTTCTTTCAAATACATTTCTGTTGGTCGCGGAGAATTTATTCTCTTAGCTTAACAGCCTTCTCTGAGACGTACGAGCTTTGAGGTTATGTAGTTGAAGGTTATCAGCGATATATTCCCAAATTTGGTAACGTGGCATGCTGAGTGTTGCTGTGATGATCATTTGATTGATCATTTGTTGATCAAAGCATGGCATTGTGCCTAGCTTTATGGACGAGACTTCGTCGGACCTCACACCCCGAAATGGTCAAAACAGGAAGGATGCAGCAAGGTTATTAGGGGATAGCGCCCCCTTAGTGTATGTCATTTCCTTCTGGATAGAGGTTGTATCATGGTATGGAGCCCAGATATTTAACCTATGTTGTTGCTGCAAATTTATTACTTTGTGGTTGTTGGTATTGAGGATCCTCTGATGAAGGTCGGTTACGACCGGGGGATGGCATATTCGTGTCAGTAGTTACCCAGTTAGGGGTAACCCGGCTTTGTGTTGGCAGAGATCTAACCATAATGTTAGGTTAAGTTCTCGGGGGCGTCTTTCCAGAGGCGTACCTATGTGGCAATGGGCAGTTCCTTGGCCTGACCATTTGTTGGAAATCCAAAGAAACAATACGCACCTTGTACAGTTTTAGTTGTAGAACCTTCCATTTACTTATGGTGGTCACCACTGTTTAGATGGTAGCTATAGTAGGCATAGTTCAGAATGTCTATGCTGGCTAAGATTAATATTATACTCTCGAAATGTTTTCTACACTATGCAATAATAATAATATCAAAAATGATTTGTTTTACGTAGTAAGCATCTTTGACTATCATAAGGAGAAATCTCCTCCGATTCTGCGTTTGCATTGTGTGTATGCGGGAGGCCTTATGGTAGTTTCATTTTCCAAAAGCATTGCAAATTTACTTTAAAATTATCTTGTTGTTTGTTTTAAAGATAAATAACTGTTTTGAGTTCTCACACCAGTCCCATGACTGACCTGGAGTTTATTGTTTTCTTCCTAAACTCTGGGTGCCCACCAATTTCCACACGCGCAATCTAGAGTCAAGTTATCAGGTTATTCTGGATTTTGGAGTGCTATGGAGCTCAGGAGGCGAGTTGGATGGCGAGAAATACTACTAGTACATGATATTACTTTTCCGCTGTGTATTCAGATTATAAGGACAAGTTTGTATAACTGTCCATGGTTGAGCTGTGTTGTATACTATTGTTGTACACTCTGATGATGTAATGTATAAACTGATATAGTTTTGTGTTTTAAAGATTATTCATCTATCTATTGTATGTTATTCCGCTGCGAATGTGAGATTATGATATTGTTTCTGTTGCTTCTTCTTTTCTTTTTCTTCGTTTTCTTCTACCTCTTCTTTTAACCCTAACAATTCGGTTTTCCGGCATTCGTCTGTGCGATATTTGATACAGTGGACGTATTGATGTCGATTTTCAGATCCCGTAAATATCGGTATGTTACAATTCTTTTCTCTTCAGTGTTGCCGACCACAATGGTTCCCATCCCACACAACCCGCTACCTTCACCCACACGCAGGCATCTTCTTCAGCCTCCGCCCATTCATCCTCCCCTCGTGTAGCAACCACCACAATTCTCGTCCCCAACATCAAATTGCTCGAGTCGCGAGCACCACGTGGCCGAAGAGCGGCAGCCACCTGACCTGCCTCCTCAAGCCAAAACTCCACTTCGGCCGAACTGTCACCAGCCACCCTTGCTTGCCGACCCAACTATCTTCCTCTCGGCTGCTTTTCACCACCAAATTCCTTGATTCTAACTGTGCTCGGCCTTAACAGCCGTTACTCTCTACTCGCCGACCTCTGTAAGTGCCGAACCACCGATGTTTGCCTCGCCCAATCACTCTTTCTTGCGATGTACACATATATTTTAATGTAAGTTTTATATAAGTTCAAAAATTTGTTGATATGTATATATATAATAGATTATACTATATGTTGAAATTTATTCGATATGATATGTACCAGCCTATATATACTGTATATACAGAGTTATATATATTGTCTGGGCCTCGAAGTATATTACTTTATAAAGGTATTATTATATATCAGTTTTAATATAAATATATATAGGTAAGTATACGCGTTATGCATTGCATGGGTATATTTTCACAACTGTTATCAAAGGTATATTTCAGTTTGTAAATGTCTGTAGCTCTTTGTCAACTTCTGAGATAATTATATTTGCTACAGTAAATAGCCTATTATATTTTCAATCTTTTATAGTGGTTATATTATAATATAGTAATATATATACCTGTATATTTGATTAAGTAAATTTTGTATACTCAGTTAGTTTAGAAAAGTAAAAAGGGCATATAAGTATGTTTATACAGTTTGGTTTTCTTTTATTTCATATATTGCAAAAATATATACATATATTTTAGTACACTAGTTATATATATATATATATATATATATATATTTGTGAATTTGGTCTTCAATTATATATGTATAAATATATTGTATATGTTGGGATTTAATATTGATTTTTGAAATACATATATTGTATTGGTGTTTAAATTTTGTATATGATATTTTATATATATATATATATAAATATATATATATATATATAGTTATATACAGTCATATATATTATGTATATATTGAGTTTAATATTTGTATTTTAATTTAAAAACAATAATTTTGAAATACATGTATATTTAATTTCATATGTATTTGAAATTTAGAATATAATTTTATATAAATAGTTATATATATAGTTATATATCAGTTCACTTATATTGTTTACCATCATCGATACAGTTCTGATTTGATTTCGTCAATTCTCAACTATCAGCTTATCCGTCGAGTCCGTATCCATCTAGCCTTGATTTGTGCTTGGACTCGTAACTCATCTCATTCTCATTCATCTTTAGCCTCAAAAGGTGAGCAATCACTCACAATTAACGTTCTTATATTTATTAGATTTGATTTCAATTGAAACGAAAATTGAAATATGCTGCTGTTAGTTAGTTACATTGCTATATATATATATATATATATATGCTGTTATCTTTATTTGTTCACCTGTGACATCTGACCCCATTATCTGTTATTTATATTGATGATATATGCCTGTTATTATTATTATCATATATGTTATCACTCTGCAAGTTCCCTATTATTATAGATTCACTATGGTTTGAAATGATATATACCCGAACGCTCTGTAGAATAGGAGAAAATCGTTATAGGTTGAAATGATAAACCCAAGCGATTTTCATTTATATTGAATTTGGGATTGCGGGTTTAAATGAAATATACCTGTATATATATATTTAAATTGCGGATTGAAATGATAAATATCCGTATCACTTAACCTAGGATAGAAAATTATATACAGACACCGTTGGTCTATATATATGTATATAATTTTTTTGAAATGATTTTTCCAAGATTTTGAAATTGAAATGGCTTATTTTATGGTTCAAATATGTATTTGAAATCGATAATTTGAAATGGTTTATTGAGAAACTGAATTGAATTGAAATTTGATGATTTGAGATTTGATTAAGTTTGAATTTTGGAATTCAAATTGATTTGAATCAATTTGTGAAAGTTGAGGGAGCTATTTTATTATGTAAGGTAATATTAAATGATATTTGAAACTACTTTTATATTTTACTTTATAAATTACTTTAATATAAACTGTTTTAATATAAATCATTTTCAATATAAATTATTTTATAAACTATTTTAACTTGTAAACTATTTTATTTTTTTATATATATATTTATTTTATCTAAACTGTTTAAGTGGTGGAAGTTATGACTTCAAAGTCATGAATTTCAAAGTATTATGTTACCAAGTGTTATGATTCCAAAGTATTATAATTTCCAAATGATAACATTTCCAAAGTACGATGATTTTTAAAGTGCTATGATTTCAAGGTGTTATGATTTCAGAACGTTATGACTCCTAATGTATTATGATTTCAGAGTATTATGGTTTTTTAAGTATTATGATTTCAAAGTATTATGGTTTTTCAGGTATTATGGTTTCAAAGTGTTTTGGTTTCGAAAGTGTTATAACTTTGAAAGTACTATGATTTGCAAGTGAATATATTTGAAATGGAAATGATATCGTATTTGGTTTTGAAATGGAAATGATATTGTATTGATATGGTTTTGAAATGGCAATAATATTTTGGTTTTAAAGTATAAACTATTTTGAAATGACCGTGGTGTTATAATAACGATTGGTTGTTAGAGTCCGGGATCGGATATGAGCATAATCTCTATCGATACCGAAAACCACTTTAACAACCGTGTATGCGGTGGAGATTCCAGAATGAAGTAGGATGGTGACGACGATCCTATTGAGGTATAAACGTGGACCCGATTCCCATGAGTTGGCTTAAGGTGGCTAAAACAGGAGCGATCTCAGACCAAGTGAGGTCATTCCTTCGATCGGACACATTTCTTCGATACCATTCTATTACTTTGTGATTGTTTTTATGGCCACCCTTCAATTTTGATTTGGGAGTGTGTTCCAGGGTGGGCGGTAGTGGCTGCTACACGTTACCACCAGCCCGTGTGCGTAATTGATATATCTACCCTGGCATTGCCTTGTTGTGCCGTGTCACCTACCATACCGAGCTTTACTACGAGTTTCTATTTGTGTCGTACCTATGCAGTATTTATGGTAGCCTTTCGATCTGGAGGTATAATGGTACTGTATAGACTATTGGCATTATTTTGTGTTAAGGTCTATATGGGTTACCCCTTAACGATATTAAAAAGTAAGTTTATTTTACTTTTAGACATTATTATAATAGCGTATATTACTATATAGTAGATAGTTTAACGGATCCTTAGAGGATGGTTATCCCAAACATCCTTTGAGTTACTTGTATTTCAGTTTTTATTTCACTTGAGTTGGATTTATTGATATAAGAATGTTAATCCTAACTCGAGGGTTTTGTATTTTGCTTTACGCTCGGTTCAGACTTAGTGATACAGCTTTTGAGACTCACCTTTAGAGTTGGAGCTTCGCTTGGAGATCCAACTATCTATCCAGCTTTCAGTTATTCAGTTGATTCTAGATGTATTCAGATCTTGTATTTTACTATTGTATTTGAGACTTCTGTTGTATTTCATTTAACTCTGTTATGTATATAGTTGCTTCATGAACTACCATCCTTTTGTTTTTGCTGCATATTGTATATTACTCTATGTCTGTGATTCTGTGATTCTGTGATTTATTTATTTACTGTATATGCTGAGGTTTGCCAAATTTAAATTAACAACTTGATATTTTGAGCAATTCAATTCCAACATGTGCGGATGCGAATGGTCCAAAATAGTGGGTTGTTACAAAATAATGGTATGGTTATGAATAAAACTTGCATGGATATGGTTGTTTGGATGTTCCTTTTATTGCATGGCTATGTTTGCTTATATAGTTGTTGTATAGTTATGTTATATATTGATTTCTCTTTCCATATATGTATTCGCATCTATTATTGAGAGTTTAGTAGGTATGGAAGGACGTATGCTAGCTTTTGGGGCTCACTTGTGCATATTTTTCTTTTGCTTGCTTGATACGAGCAAACTCGCTCGTATTAATAATAATAAGGTACGTATCTCGGATTACATACTGCGATTTTATATTTTTCTCTACGGGATGGCACATCATTGAGATGAGATGTATATTTGATATATATTAGGTATATTTGTGTTATATATTACATTATAATTTTTTTTCGATCAAGCCGCGCAAAGGAGACTCTGTCGAAATTTTCCGTAAATCTGGAAGTTAGAAATTTTTTGAAGTTTTAAAATATTTTATAGCTTGTTTTTATAAATAAGTTATATTTTCCATAAAACTGATATAGGAGTGGCATAGTAGAAGTGTAGTAATAGTTTTGCAAATAAGATGTTTATGTTTATAAGTTAATTATTTTGAGAAATATACTATATGTTAAATTCTATACTTAATTTCTTTTCGAGGACGAAAAGTTTTGAGTGGGGGAGAAATCTAATGACCCGTATTTTTTTACTATTTTAAATTATTAAATTTTATATGATTATTGAATAAAAATGGTTAAAAATAAAAAATTCAATGATGTATTAATGTAAGTTATTGGATTTGAACTTGAATAAAATTTTGAAATAACCAATTTCTAAGATTTTGGCGATAACAAGTATTGAAATAAATTCTATGTATTAACTGTGTTTATAATTAATAACTGGAGTTGAATAATAAATGTGAATCATTTAGATAGAAACAAAATAATGTTGATAGCTAAAATTTATTTAAAATTTAATGATTAGTTAATATTATTTTATTGGATAAATTAATTTGTCTAAATTTAATATTAGAGATTATTTGAGTAATTAAATTATGGATTTAATATGATTTGAAAATGATATCGGAGTTGATTTAAATTTTATTTAAACAACAACGAAGATTGTTAACATTTAAAATTGGATTTTAAAGCGAATAATTAGAAATTGAAAATTTTATATTTTAATTAACAAGTAAAAATAGTCATTTGGGCCACTGTCTTGGATTTTGAGTAAACAAGTTTCATCAGATCTGTAATAGTCAATTATTATAGGATTTCCAATTTTATAGCGATTGGACTTGTTGTTTGGCCATGCGAGCTTGAAATGCGTAGAAATTTATTTCGGAATTTAATTAAAATTAATCTATTCTGAAAACTATCTTCCGCATAAGATCAAATTAGGCCTTGAGACTAGTTCCGTTGTGTTCGAAATGAGGGTAAAACATTATAAATGCTTGACAACATGCTTCATTTGGAGTTTGGATTTGCGTGGGCCATTCGGGTGGGATATTTAAATATAAATATATATACAAAAAAAGAAAAGGAAGGAAGCATACGCGATCGGTTGGAAAAGAGGGAAGTTGTGAGCTACTATACGCGCATGAGGAGAACGAGATGTTTAGGGTATGTTAATTTAATTATTTGATAAATTAAGATGTTAATTATCTTAATTAAATTTTATAATTATTGTTATTAAATATTGCATAACTTTTACTTACGAGATCGATTTCAGACAAATCAAATCACGTTGGAATCATATCGACGAAGGCTTCAACATGGAATTGAAGTGGAATTTATTTGAAGCTAAATTATTTTCAATTTTAAATAAAAAGGCAAGTGTTTATACGCTCACAATTAACTAATATAATTTTTATGTTAGTTAAATTTATATCGTGAAGTGATTTAAATACATTGATAGTTGTTTGATAAATTTAATTGACATTTAAATTGACATCTAAATTAATTGATAGAATTTGAATTGATAGTTAAATTGAATTATAATTAAACTACTAGTAAAATCCCCGATTATTGAAAATTGGTTGATTTTTGTGATTATTGACTATTTGGATGATTGATTGAGATGGATGCCAATGGGTTAAAATATTGGATGATTGGATGTTTATTTATTTATATGTATTCTGTATCACCCTGTTAGATTGATTGATAGTATATAAAACTGTTAATTGAATTATTTCTAATAAATTTAGAAATAGGTTGAAATGATATACACCTATGGCATTTATTTTGGATTGAAATGATATATATCCATCCTTGGAATTAAATTGAAATAATTAATTCACTTAGCCTTAGAATAGAAAATTATATACGGACATCGGATTTGGTTAAATTAAATGATTTCAGAAATTTTAATTTGAAAATATTTAAATTGATTTAGTTTAAAGGTTTGGGCTTTTATTCGAACTTTGAATATTGCTATATAAAACTAATATAAACAATATTTCAAAATTGAGCTTAGAATTGAATTTTATTTGAAGCTTTGGATTTTAAATTGAATATCAAAAGTTAATTTGATTTAAGTGATTTGAATCGATATTTTAAAAATCGAACGCAAAATCAAAATGGTTTAAATATGAGAATTGAGGTAAATCATTAAATCGGATAGTTGAAATTGAAATTAATTTAGAATCGAAATTTAAACTAATTTGGAATTGGAATTGAAATTAATTTCGAAATGAAATTGAAATTAATTTGAAATTGAAATTAATTTAGAATTGAAATTTTATTCAAGTTGGAATTGAATTTGAAATCAATTGGAATTGAAAACCAAATAGAATTAATTCGAAATTGGAATCAAATTTATTTGAATTGAAATTGGTATCGAAGAAAAATTCGACATGGAATCAGAATTGGATCGATTAAATCGAAATGGAAATTGATTTGAACTGGAAAATTTGGAATTGAATCAGTTTGACCTTGAAACTATTTTCCAATTAATTATTGTAGTGTAAATTTGCTAAATCTATTTCTTTAAATATTCAAATTATTTTGATTTTCCAAACTATTTACTATATAAATCATTTTAAATACTCAAACTATTTTCTATTAAACTATTTTAACTATTTAAGATATTTTAAATTATTCAAACTATTTTCTTAAAATTCAAACTGATTAAGGGTGGATGTTGATATTTGAATCTTGGATGTAAATGCAAATGAGGTTAAAATGAAGTTACAACCTAAATTGGAGTTTGAAACAGTTTTGGACGCGAAATTGAGATATTAAGGCAAAAATGATATGGTATATTTTGAGTAAATATGATGATTTTGAAATGAATTTGATTTTGATGCGAATATAATATTGTGATATCAAGTACGATTTGTTTTCGAAATGTAAAAGTACCAACCGGTGTGTAAAATGATGTTTGGTTGTTAAAGAGACCGGAGCCTCTAATTAGCATACTCTTTGTCAATATTGGAACCATTTTGAAAACTGTGTACAGGGTGGATGATATCCAGAATGCATGGTTGAATCGGCAAACGTTTATTGAAATGAAGTAAGAGAACAATGATGGATAACCTTGAACCTCGTGTCATAATTAAAATGACTAAAATAGGAGGCTATGTCTGACCACTGAGGTTAGCTACCTCTAGCGACGTTGATCTCTCATATTACTATTGTGATTTTGATGCGATAGGTGCACCATTTTGTTTGGTTTGATTGTCGCGGTCGGCCATGGATGGGTTACGACCTGCCAGAAAGGATAAACTGATAGAATCCTACCTTGGGCATTGCCTCACGTGCCTTGTCTACTTATCCTTATACAAGCTCATTACGACTTTGGTTTAGTATTGTACTTATAGGGGACTTACTAGCTACCGATGTTACTGGTTGTGTTACAGGACCTGCATAGACTACATGCTATAAAATGTGTTAAGATGGATCAGTGTAATGCCTTAACGCTATTTTGATATGTGTTTTACAGATAGACATTACCTATTATAGCGTATACTATTATATATAGATAGTTAAACGGATCCTTAGGAGATGGAAAACCTCATAACATCTCTTAAGTTATTGCACGCATGTTGTACACTGGGTAGAAGATGCAAATTCCCGTAAACATCTCCGATGCCTCGATACTCATATTATTTACGATATCGATTTGACTTACATAAGAGTATTTAAGTCTTGACTTAAGTGTCTTGTCTTTTCATTATGCTCGGGTCAGCCTTGAGTTTTTCAGTGTATTGAAGATTATTCTCTGAAGGACGAAGACGAAGATTTGGTATATTATTCCTATTATTATTCTCTGCATCATGCTATTTTGCTACATTGATTATTTACTTCTAATGTATATATATAACTCCGATAAATGTTGTATAGATTATAATCAAATGTATAGTAAATAGCTTCATGAACTGTTTATTTGATTGTTATATTTTATTATTCCACTGTAAGATTCTGTGTTTATTTTCTTCTTCTTTTCTTATTTTTCTTACTAATCCCATTGATTATCTATATTCTGGATTGTCTAAATTGGACATGTGTTGATTATTGTCGATTTAAACCTTCCGAAATGTGGGTCGTCACACTATAGGCCATTTCAATCGCCAACAACCATGCATCTTATACAACATGTGTACAAAAATTTTCTATAAGAAAGTTCATATCAAAATCTGTGTTACCAAAACAACTCTATGTTAAACTACTTTGCATTTATCTAAAATTTATTTACAGAAAACTTTAGAACTAATCTCCTTGGTTTTTATTCTAAATCATTTGAAATAGTAGGACATAATTATACCTTTTATATCAAATCATACTTTTGGGATTCAATTAAAATAATTTTCAAAAAAATATCAAATACTTCATAAATATTACTAAGTATCATGATCTCAATTTATAAACCAATTTCCCAAATATTTACCTTAAAGTCTATAAAAAATATACGAATAGATCGAGTAGCACCAAAATGGTACTAAGGAAATGAGTCCTACTAAATCATAATATATATTCCTTTACTAAGAAGGGTAATACTTATAAGAAGTGCTTACTAGCCGAACACATAACTCGCCCATCCTTAGTCACTTTCGAGCCACTCAAACTAGATAAGATAAAAATTCATTTTTCTTGAATTTAATTGTTAATTCCGAGAGCAACCTCGAACTTGGACAAGTGTTAAAAATCTTTTCAAAAATTAGTGTTTACAAATACCTTCAAATAATACTACTATTATTTCCTCCAAAATCCTAGAAATCAATTTCAAAGACACTAGGATTTAAATTCTCAAAATATTAGTTTAAATCCTTCATTTATAAACCATATTTATTTAAAATTGCTTTCTTAGAAAATTTATTCTAAACTTCTTTTATTAAAGTTAACCCAACATTATCATCGAATGCGTTATAGTCAAACTGTGAAATTTAATTCATTAGATGATTGTTTCATAGTACCCACAAATATTGTCTACCTAACCCATGTAGTAAAAAGGTAAATTGCTCATAAATTGGTCAAGCACAAATCAACAATCAATAGACAATAATAAATGCTCATAAGTTGGCTGAGCATAAATAAATAACCAATAAACAATACTAATTGCTCATAAACTAGCCGAGCATAACTATTCAATCTACAAATTGATAACAATGCTCATAAGCTGGCCGAGATAACTAATAAATCTACAAATGATAACAATGCTCATTAATTGGTCAATCATGATAACAATGCTTATAAACTTGATGAGCATAAGATAACTAATATATATTATTTTCAGATTTCCTTTCAACCGAAATTCTTAGTCAACACTCTGACACCCTATAATCATGCCTATCCCTTCCCTTGTAAGAAACGCTTCCCTCTTCATTTTTAAAAAAGCACAGCTGAAAGAAAAAAAAAAGAAGCTTTTAAAAATCAAAATCTCATGTATTACTTGACCAAAAAATACGAAACTTAATTAATATTTATATTTTCCCAAGAGCTACGATCTGATATATGGTTTGTGAGGTGTGCCTTCAAGTGGGGAATTCGATTGTATGGGCAGTCGACTAGGGTTAGGATTTAGCAAAATTCGTGCATCAATCGTTGAATCAGAGTTCGTCGGCAAGTTTCTCTTGCCGAAACATACGTCGCCGCCAAATTTTGTGAAGACTGGTGCTATTTTTATCAACGCGTCGTTACAATGTTTCATGGATGAGCATCAGGTTATGTTTGAACTTGGGTTATCGGAGAGGGATTTGAGGGTGTGAGCAGGTTGAGTTTGTCGAGTGGAATTCGGTGGTGAAGTCGATTTGGAATTGTGTTGAGTGCAATCATGTATCAGTACTTGCCTGTACGCGTGCACAGGTGGGGAAGCACGAAGCTATAGGCAAGAGATTAAAAAGGGGGAAGAAAAAGGTTATGGGCCGGGTTTTTAATTCATGGGTAAAGAATTTAAATTGATAAAGTTATATAATTTGTTTAATAAAAATTAAAACTCTTATAAATTGCGTAACTCGTTCATTTTAGGCCCAAATCCAACGCGGTCTGTTGCGTTGGGTTCGTATTGGCGAGATCTTTTCTATGGAATCAAATTGCTTAAATTTGGAGCTTGCTGAATTTTCAGTTAAATTCAAATGTGTTTGAATTTAATTGAAACCAAAACACGAAAGCGACAACAAAAAAAGTTGAGTGTTTTACCATGCTCACAACGTACTAAAATATTTTTATGCTAGTTAAATTTGAAATTATAAAGTGATATAAATTTATTGATTGTTGTTTGATAATTTTAATTGACATTTAAATTGACCTCTAATTTAACCGACAGAAATTTAAGTTGATAGTTAAATTGAATTGGAATTAAATTATTAGTAAAATTCTTGATTATTGATAATTGGGTAATTGTTGTGATTTATTGACTGTTTGGATGATTGAAAATAATGGATGCCAATTGATTGATATTTGGATGATTGGATGCTTATTTATTTTAATATATATCTTGTTATCACCTGGTAGATTATTTACAGTATATAAAACTGTAAATTGAATTATTTCGAATAAATTAAAAAAATAGGTTGAAATGATATATACCTATGACATTGTGATTGATTGAAATAATACATATCCAACCTTGAAATTAAATTGAAATAACTGAACACTGTGAGAAATGCGGATTAAGGATCTTAAGGCTGGAATTAACACTAGAGGGGGGTGAATAGTGTTTTAAGAAATCTGTTAATCTTTTTGAGTTTATCTTAATTTGTTAATGATGTATGCACTAATCAGACACAGATATGAACAAAGAAACAAACACAGATGCAAATATAAAGTAAAAGCAGTAAAGGAAAGAACACACCGGATTTTATACTGGTTCGGAGTTACCCTACATCCAGTCCCGCACAACTAAGTACGGATTTCCTTTCAAAAGCAATTCAACAATTACAACCCTCGGTTTCAAGGCTACGAGGTACACCCTCCAGAATAACAATCCTTTGGGTAGAGATACTTGATTTCCGGGGCAACAAGTTCACCCAATTGATTTCCAAGGCTACAATCACACCTTTTCTCGCTTAATTGATTTCCAAGGCTACAATTACACCTTTTCTCGCTCGATTGATTACAAAGAAGTCTATAACTCAGATTAGCACTTGGATCTTGTAGAGATAGTGATGGAGAATCACACTAGAAATAATCGAGTATGATTCGATGTTGATTTCGGCAGAGTAATGGTATGATTTTGTATTAAGAAATGTGGAGGAAGAAGAGGAGTGAAAACCAGAAAAATATGATTGAAAATTCATTGAAACTGACCTCTATTTATAGAAGAACAACAGTCATGTCCATTCGTGAAGAGTTATGGCGAATAGACACTTCTTTTGAAATTTGAATTTTGAAGCCAACTGACACTATGTCGACATGGGGTATATGGGTATGTCGACATCCCAAAGGGATTATTGGTGTTTTGATTTTCTTTGAAAATAACCTCTATTTTATATTAAAATTATTTTAAACTTTATAAATATACTAGAATATAGTTGAAATACATAAGTAAATATAAAGAACAATATATACATATTTTAACTATAATTTTATATTTAAATCTAAGTATAAATATTAAAAGTTAAATATATTATTTGAAAAGACATTTAAAATCAGGAGTAATTTTGACTCTGAAAATAAAGATGTTTTTGAGGCTAAAATTATTTAAAAACGGAATCGAGGGTTTTGAATCTTTTTAAAAGGAAAGTTTTGAAATAAAAGTAAGTGGATACAAAAAGATGTTCCACTAGATTTTTCGTAGGTTCCATCCTACTTAGGGTTCCATCCCTTTAACAGGCTCGAAGTGGATTCCATTCCACGAATAAATTGGATATTAAGATGTCAGTGCTTTTCTATGAGTTTTAACAAATATCCTAATAAAACAAACTTAACCTTGAAATCTTGAACTCTTGATAATCTTGATACTCATGAGTCTTCTATCTCTATATCTTGAATCTCTATACTATACAGTCTTCATTCTTGATACCTGCATGGTTAGATCCTGCATATACATATATATCTAAATTTGTAATGTTAGTATTTATATTTTATAATCTATTCTAAGGTTGTTGTCATCAAAACCAACTCCTCAGGGACTAACAATCTCCCCCTTTTTGATGATGACAACCTTTGTTTATAAAATATTCCTTCTATCCTAATAACTCCTCCTAAAACTAACAACTCCCTTTTAATCTATGCCTAACTACCCTATTTTATATTTCTCCCTCTTTGTCATCAACAAAAATTTACTCCCCCTCACTCTTGGACTTTAGTACCTGCATTGATAAACTATACAACGGAATATATAGATTAAGAAATAATGATACTTATGAGCATAATAACTTAATTAAAGACTATATTCATTTCAGTGTATATATATATGTTTCACACATCAATTTTTAAACCAAATAAAATCAATCCACACAAAGTATCAAATCAAACTAAATTAAATCAAACAAATTAATTCAGACAAATCAAACAAAGAAAGAAAATTAAACGTTACGAGGAACATCAACCCATCCTTCTTCTCCAAAGATAGGGTCTTGTTTGATGGCATCCCAATTCTCATTATCAACAGATAGAGAAACGGGAGGATGTGCTTCATTATCATCCTTGTGCAGGGAGGAGATCATCCAACGAATTGCATCAAAGTGTCTCTCTTGTTCCTTGATCATCTGCATTTGACTCAATTCTAAGTGTCATTGATTACGGAGGATGATAGAGAGAATATTCTTGAATGAATTGAGTGTTTCTTCAAGATTTTCAGATAAATTTTGAATAGGATTGGCCATAATTGAATTAGAGAAAGAAATGAAGGATATAGAGAATGAAAAATAAATTTCAGTGAAGATTTCTGGAAGAAAAGAGTATATATAGGTGTAGAAATTCATTTGAAATGAATAGACATTTGGTAGTTATTCTAATTTCAAATTCAAAATCAATAATCACTTCTGACCAGTACATGTCGACATGGTCTAGAGGGGTTTGTCGACATACTATAGTGAATTTTGATGATAATTTTATTTTGTGAATAATGATGTATATATATTTCTATACTATACTAAAATTTATTCAAGGTATAAAATAAGCTGGATGACAAGAAGGAAATTCAATTTCATTGCATAATAGGATAATACAATGATTAAACATAAAGAACTACACGAACATTCGAAATAAAACAAACTAAGACAAATACAATAAGATACTAAAAGGTAAAACTAGTTAGAGGATGAAGATGATGAAGATAATCCAAGTTTCTTGCTGACTTTTGAAAAGAACTTGTTCATCTTCGAAGACATGTTATCCAACTTCTTACTAACCGGTCGTTTTAAAATCCATTGATTCTCCACAATTATCTTTTGATTTTTGAGAAGGGTTTTGTTGGATGGATTGGAAGGATATTCAATACTTTCTAAGGATGTTTCACCTTCTTCTTCTTCTTCTATTTCCATTTCATCCCTTTCTTCTTCTTCTTCCTCTTCCATTTCTTCATGAGCCAAACGCTCTTCCTTTTCGGTAAGAGTCTCATAAGGTTGAAAAACATATGAGATTTTCATGAGAGAAATGTTTGAAATATTAAAAACTTTTCTAGAGACAAATTCTTCACCTTTGAAATCCACTCCAAAATAGTTGAAAATCCAAGTAAGGTAAATTCCATGATATAAAGTGTTTTCTCCCATTTCAAAATTTTTAGGACGAAGTTCATCCAAAATAACTTGCGCCCAATTGATATCATAGTTTCCGAAAATAGCAAAGAGTGCTTTGCACACTTTTGAGGTAGGATTGTTAAAATTTTCCGATCTTGGAGTCAAAGTATGTTGTAAGAGGAGATTGACAATCCTTGCTTTAGTACGAAAGTTTTAGTTTTTAAATTCAAAGTTTTTATTTCCTTCAAAAATATGATGAAATGTCTCACGATCATGTTCATCGATTTTAAAACTAGAAAGATCCATTCCCGTGCTTTTGCAATTAAGAATTGTAATATCCCGGAAATTTGGGGCAATATCAATTTAATAATCTGTTTAAATAATTAAATTGATTTGATGATCTTTGATAATTAAATCTGAATTGGTTTAATAATCTAATTAAATAAATATTTAATTAGTGAATTTGACTAATAAAATGATTTCTATTTATAATATATATATAAGTGTATATATTGTAAATAGATAAGCTTGGGTTTGTAATTTAAATAATAAATAAATTCTTGTTTTTCTAATATGTATATATATTGATAGTTTGGAGATTTGGATTTATTTAATATTAGCTTTTCAAAGTTATTTAAACAAAATAACTATATGGTTTAAAATGAGATTAATAATAAGATTTATTTTATTTTTGAATATTGCTTAATAAATATGATTTAAGAAGTATATAAATATATATAAGCTTAGAATACAATTCATATGATATGATTAATTCATTTAATAATAATAGTAATCTATAATCTCTTTTATAAATTATTTTAAATTGACAAATTTGTTACTTCTAAAACAATATTAATAATGTATTGTTTTGTTTATAGATATGAATAGATTTGTAAGAAATTGAATGGTTATTTTCAATTTGAATGGTTATTTTCAATTTGAATGTGTTGTTTTAAATTTACTTTAAATTTGATTTTTAAATTTAATTTGAATTTGAATTTAGAATTCAAAAGGTAATATTCAAATAGTTTTGGATTTTTTTAAATATTTGGATAAGCTTTTATTTATAAGAATAATTGGTTTATTTCTTTAAAAATTATCTATATATATAAATAAGTAACAAGTATTTATTAAATAAAGAAAAAGAGGTTTATTTACATTTAAAATAAATACAAATTAATTAAAGAGACATGTGTAAATTCTTAAGGCTTTAATATTACATGTGTTATAAAATTAAGGTATGAGAATGACAAATGTCAAAGTTTTAAATTTTTGTTTTTCTTTTATTTGATAAATCATTTTAACTTATATACATATGTTCTTATCTTCACTCTTTTTCCTATTTTCTCTTTTCAAATGTAAAAGAAAAACTTCAACCTGTAAAACAAAATCAGTAACTCAAACAATTTCTCAAAACAAATCAGTAATTAAATTCCTCAAACCAGAGATTATCAAAACAAATCTCTGTAATGCATTTCTTCAATCTGAAAACTAGAGCCTGCAACAAATTCTTCAAACCTGAATCAAAGCCTGCAAATTCTTTTCAAAATCAAAAGCAAGTAAACTGGAATCTAAAGCAACCTGATCTAGAGCAACATCTCAATAAAGCAAGATTTTAACATGCATGCAACTGTAATCTCTTCAAATTAAAGCTACCAATTCAAGTTTTTAAAGAGAAAAGGCATTTCAGTTTTTAAAGTTCAAAGCAGTTTCAAAATGAAGCTCTGTTCTTCATTTCAAACCAGTGAGTAACATTTTAATTAAGATAACTTAAGTAGAATCTGGTTGCATGAGATCTCTGAAATGATTATGTTTAAATGCATTAGTATATTAGTGCTTTTCTCTGTATATACATGAATGTGTGATATGTATGTATTGTTCATCTGGGTGCTCTCTGTTTTTACTTCCCAGTCTCCCAGTTTTGGATTTAAAAATTAAATCTTTGATCTTGTCACTACTTAAACTTAAATATGCAATCCAACTTGGTTGTTAAATTGTAAACTTTAGTTTAAATTTGTACTTAAGGCAATAATAAATTTAATTCTACTCTGGAAAACTCTAAAAACAGGAAAGTTAGAGTTTTGTGAAATTTCAAACATCTTAGTTTTATAAATTCAGGGATATAAATCGAATACTCGAATGAAACCATGATTTTT
Source organism: Allium fistulosum (assembly GCA_030737815.1). Lineage (NCBI taxonomy): Eukaryota > Viridiplantae > Streptophyta > Magnoliopsida > Asparagales > Amaryllidaceae > Allium > Allium fistulosum. The sequence goes on from CM060902.1 coordinate 745,507,736, forward strand.
ACAACTAAAATTATAATTTTTAGAGATGGGATGAATGAGCAGTTCTGGGTTTCTCAAAAACATGAAATCTGGGTTTCTCTGATGATCTACTTGGATTTGAGGGTCAGAATTCCTCGTGAAGGTGGAGGAACGACCAGAGGTTGGTGGAAAAATGGAGGATGGTGATGTAATTCACCATGGAGGTTGCGGTAGTGGGTTTCCTTCTGGAACCCTAGTTTTTCTGGGTTTGATTGTTCGATCGCCTCGGCTAGTTTAGTCGATCGAGTGCAACGTAGCTTCGGGAGATGGTGGCGTAGAGGTTCATCGAGGTGTGGACGAAGTTGCACGTCGTCTGATGATCGGAGTTGTTTGCTCGAGGGTAGTTTGGTCGGAGCCTGTTGACAATGGAGCTCGAGAATGCTCGATTTTGATTTCCAACGAGGTTGTGGGCGCTGGGTGATCGTGACGTTCGAACGTGTCATTAGCGACTGGTTGGCGATGGTGATGATGGTCGGAGCATCGTTGTTTGATCGTGTACGTGCACGCGTGTATGTACATCTGTTGTTATTTCTGTTTTGTGTTAGGCGAAGTTCTGGGTTTGGGGAAGATAGAGTTTGCTCGAGTCAGGCTCGAGGTTGAAGGTGGAATTTCTCGAAGTCGAAATGATGGAGGAAGACACAGAGTTGGGTTCGGGAAAACGTTGTTTGGGCTCGGGTAATTTTGTTGTCAGGTTTAAAACTTGATAATGTTTTAAAATTTAAAATATAAGGAAAAGAATCAAGTTTTAGATCTGGAATCAAATTTGTTTGAATTTTAGTTTGGAGATAAATAAAGTTTTATAAAATTTAAAGTGTTAAACAACTTGAAATGTTAAAGGATATTTTAAAAGTGATGTGTATTTAAATTGTTTTAAAATTTTGATAGGTTAAATCATATTAAATCTTAATTTGCAATGGAATTTATAAAAATAAATTCAAAGTAAAATATTCAAGTGCAATTGTCAATAACAATTAAGTCTTTAATAAGAAGAATGTTTTATATTAAGGGTAAATTAAGATTTAATGATTTGGGATAAAATAAATTATTACGATAATTAAAAGTTGATTAATCAAATTATGATTTGGATTAATAAAATTAGTAATTAAGGGTTTAAAGTGATTAATGAAGGTTTAATTAAATTAATTAAAGGTTAATTAATTTGTATTAAGGATCATTAATTTGATAAGTTAAGATTATAAATTAATGGTTAGGAATAAATTAATCAAGTAATTAAGAATTAATTAAGTTATTATTAGGTACTAAATTAATTAAGTAATTAGAGATAAATTTATTGGTAATTAGAATTAATTAATTTGTAATTAATAATGGTTAATTAATGTTTAATTATTTAAAAAAGATAATTAAAGAATAGTTAATGTAGATCATTAACTGGGATTTATTAATTAATCAATTTATGTAATTAATTAAGATAATTAATTGGATTAATTAATTAAGATAACCATTTGTGGAAATTGTTTAATTACTTAATGGAAAGTAATTAAGAAACTAATTACTCATTGTAATTAATTGTATTAGTTAAGTTAATTAATTAAGTTTAATTAATTTAAGATAATCACTTATTAATTTGTGAAGTATAAAATACTTAATGTAATTTAATGAAGATTTATTACTTAGGAAGGTAATTAATAGATAATTACTTATGTAATTAATGGAGTAATTAAGGGTAGTTAATTACTTAATGGAATTAATCAAGGGATTAATTAAAAGATAATTAATTAAGGAATAATTAATTTAATTTAAAAGAAGTAATTAAGAGTAGTTAATTACTGAATGTGATTAATCAATAGTGATTAATAATTATGGTTTAATTAAAGATTAATTACTCAATGTAATTAATTTAAATAAAGTAATTAATGATAAAATGTAATTAAGGATCATTAATTTATATAATTAATGATGTAATTAAGAATTGATTAATTAAGTAATAATTATAAATGAAGTGATTAATTAATGTAATTAATTAAGGAGTAATGTAATTAATTATAGTTAATTAATAAATGAAGTAATTAAAGGTTAATTACTATAAGTGGTTAAGAATAATTAATTTGTATAATTAATTTAAGTGCTAATTACTTGAATGTAATTAAATGTAATTAATCAAGGATGATTAATTAAAATGAATAATTGGATAAGAGTTGATTAATTAATTGATAATTAATTAATAGTGACTTAAGCAAGATTGTTAATGATGAAAGTAATTAATTTAATTTATTTTAAATTAATTAGAGATGAAGTATTTAATTTAATTCATTTTAAATTAACTATATATGGTGATTAATAAATCATTGCTTAAGGATATTGAATGATATTGATTTACCTTGAATGGTTTGAGATCTCAGAGATGAGATAATTGATACTGTATGATTTGGATGCTTTGGTTGCATAATGCTGATGATATGGGTTATCTGCTTTTAATGATAATGTTGATTATCTATTGTGAATTATCTTTCTTTGTGTATAAAGATAATGAATTGAATTGTTTTAACTTTTAAAACAACTTGGCCTTAAAAGATACGCTTTGGATTTCGATGAGACCGGGATCGGGTTTCCGTATACCGGATTTCCAGGTCTGGAGACCCGAATACCACATCGATCCAAATTAACGATAGGTCGTGAATCAAGTAAAGATGAAGATTCAGAGTGCAAGGGTTATTGTCGTTAACTCTGAGGGTGATTCCAAAACGAGTGTAACGAGATAATGCCTTCGGTTTCGTTCGAACCCGGAACGAACTTGTATGGATTGAATGCTTTCAGCACATCGTCAGGTGGACGATGAGCATTCTAAGTGATGTGTTCTTTTTAAAGGTAATCGTGACCTCAAGCCTCACAAACCGGGAATGGCTAAAACAGGGGAGGTGCAGCAAGGTTAGTGGGTAGCACCCAAGTAGGACAAGATTACCTCTGTCTAGAAGTCCCTTCTTATTTCGGCTTAGTGTGTGCGGTTGCTGATCCCAACCGTGAGGTATCTTGTGCGGGAATTATCCAGTAAGGGATGTTCCGACCTTGTGTTGCAGGGGATTGGGAGTGATCCTCGGTACGGTGATCTAGGCCACGTACTGTGACGGGCGGTACCCCAGTAGCCCTGCCATTGTATGGAATCCAAAATCCAATAAGTGCCGTACGTATTAGTTGTGCCCAACTATGTTGAAATGTGAGATGTAAGCATTTCAGCTATTTCTGTATTTTACTTGAAAACCCTAGACCCTATTATAATACAATCGAATTTCCTATCAAATGTTTTGGTTAGCGTAAGGTAAAAACTTACCCATGTTTATGTGTGGGAAGTCTTACGTGATACCTTTTCTTTCAAAAGGTTTGAAGTTAAGCAAGTTTAACCTGTTACTCACACCAGACCCATGTCTGACCCAAGTTGTTTATTTCTGTTTTATAAACTCTTGGGTACTCAAATTTTTACGAGTAGCCAAGGGATTCAGGTTTAGCTTTGACGAATATTCTGGAGGAGCAATGGAGCAGGAGGCTTCGGCGTTCGTAGATATAGTATTCCGCTGTGTTGATATCTGTGATAGTGTCTTGTCTTGTATTTGAGTTGTAATGTCTAGACAGATGTTTATAACTGTCTAGTATATGCTGTGTAACTCTGTAAATTGTTGTATACTATGTAATAGTTTATGTTATTAATATAATTTATTCGTTCCGCTGTGAGATCGTTGTTGTTGTTTCTTTCTCTCTTCTCTTCTTTTCTATTTTCTACCTCTTTCTTTCTTATTAATGACGCGTCATTCTGTGGAATGAATGGCGGGTCGTTACAGTGGTATCAGAGCATAGGTTGAGCGAATACCTAAGCTATTGGTTAAGTGAATATCAGAGCACTAGGTTGAGTGAATACCTAGGTTCGGAAGGGTTGTTCATTAGAGATAGGATCTGTAGCAACCTGTTTGAGTCTGAGTGTATATATATATACGAGAGCGCGTATTTGTTAGTTATATAAAATGGTTTTATATTGTGTTAATTGATCGGTTGAGTGGTATATGGATTCTGGTCAATACGAATAGCTAACGTTATTGATAGGGATCTCTAAACACTTGAACCAGGCCAACGGACACAATATTGTTTTAAAGAGGTAAATGAAATAATTTTACCCAGAAATAATTTCTATATAAAAAAAAAATATATCATTTTAAATGTATATGGTATTTATAATGATTGGTTGGGATGATAATAATTTATCATCTAGGATTAGGAGTCTGAGTGTTGAGGTTGGAAGTGTATTTGTCGAGACTGTAGACCTAATACCGTCTCGAGTGAACTTTACAGTTGTGTAAGGATTTCACAATCTCTGAAGGAAACCTGTTATGGTTCGGAGTTTATCTTTGAAGTGTGGATGAGTAGAGTTGGATCTGTCAGTGAGGCAGAAGCGAGTGATAGTATCTTGGTATCTTCTGGAAGAAGTAGCTGTGTGATGAGATGCAGTGAATATGGATGTTCCCAAAGATGTTTTCTTTGGAACAAGTTTAAGGAAGTGTGTCTGCTTCGGTGTTGTGGCTGAGTTCAGCATGGTGTTTCTGTTTGGTTTGAGGTTCGAGTTTCTCGAAGAGCTTTGGATAAGGAAATCTTTGGCATCAGTGGCAGCGTTGCAGCTCGGAGTATTCTGTATGTTGGAAGGAAGTGTCTGGCTGAGCAGTTTTCTGAAGGAGAAGTTCAGAAGCAGTAGAGTGTATCCATTTCTTCGATGGATTGGCTAGATAAGCGTAAGCTGTTCTGATTGGTAAAGAGAGAACATTTTCTTTGGATTTGGCTGGGTTGATCGCAAAAGTGACTTGCGATAGTTTGAGTATTCTCTTGAGTTATCTGAGATTTTCTGGGATGTGTTGTCCAGTCTGTGCTTGTGTTCATCATCAGCATTTTCATTCTACTCCAGATCAGAGTGGTGCAGCAGAAGCAGTTTGGCGAGTGCTCCTGTTTGTCTTTTCCAGATAGGAGAAGTTAGTTCAGTCTTCTGATGTTTGTGAAGAAGAGTTTTGTTTTGGATTGGGTTGATCTTGAGGAGATCATTGTGTGGAGTTATTCTTAGTCTAGTTTGTTTCTAGAAGCATCAACGAAGGTTGAGTTGATCAGGAAGGATCTGTAGTCAGCCCAGGATCGTCTGAGGGATTTTGTGGATAAGAGGCGGAGGAATTTGGAATTCGAAGTTGGAGACTTCGTTGTTGTTGAAGTTTTCTCTGGTAAAAGGGAGCTATAAGATTGGGTAAGTCTGGGAAGTCAGCTCCGAGTTGTTTTGGATCTTTTCTGTGTTCTGATTTGGATAAGAGTTTGATCTACTGGATTGAATTGTCAGTTTGGATAACTGGAATTCAATGTATTTTACGTATCTCTGAGGGAGTACGTGTTTGATCTATCTCTGGTTTTGGAACCAGCAGTTCTAAAGGATTTGGTTGTTGAGTCAGACTCGTCTGTAGTCTGATATTCTGTTTAGTTTGTAGATCTAGATGAGTAGGAGCTCTATAGCTTAGTAGTATTGGTTGTTTAGATTGTTAGTAGAGCGAGTATCCCGGTATATATATACTTGGGGAAACTCGAGGAAATTCTATTCAGAATTTTCGCTGGATAGTTAGAATTGTTTGTTTGGATGATTGGTTGCTATGATTGTTAGCATATGGATGATAATACATCCTTGTGATTTAAAAAGATTATTAAATTACCTTTGTTTTAAATTTCGGGGACGAAATTATTTTAAGGGGGGAGGAATGTAATATCCCGGAAATTTGGGGCAATATCAATTTAATAATCTGTTTAAATAATTAAATTGATTTGATGATCTTTGATAATTAAATCTGAATTGGTTTAATAATCTAATTAAATAAATATTTAATTAGTGAATTTGACTAATAAAATGATTTCTATTTATAATATATATATAAGTGTATATATTGTAAATAGATAAGCTTGGGTTTGTAATTTAAATAATAAATAAATTCTTGTTTTTCTAATATGTATATATATTGATAGTTTGGAGATTTGGATTTATTTAATATTAGCTTTTCAAAGTTATTTAAACAAAATAACTATATGGTTTAAAATGAGATTAATAATAAGATTTATTTTATTTTTGAATATTGCTTAATAAATATGATTTAAGAAGTATATAAATATATATAAGCTTAGAATACAATTCATATGATATGATTAATTCATTTAATAATAATAGTAATCTATAATCTCTTTTATAAATTATTTTAAATTGACAAATTTGTTACTTCTAAAACAATATTAATAATGTATTGTTTTGTTTATAGATATGAATAGATTTGTAAGAAATTGAATGGTTATTTTCAATTTGAATGGTTATTTTCAATTTGAATGTGTTGTTTTAAATTTACTTTAAATTTGATTTTTAAATTTAATTTGAATTTGAATTTAGAATTCAAAAGGTAATATTCAAATAGTTTTGGATTTTTTTAAATATTTGGATAAGCTTTTATTTATAAGAATAATTGGTTTATTTCTTTAAAAATTATCTATATATATAAATAAGTAACAAGTATTTATTAAATAAAGAAAAAGAGGTTTATTTACATTTAAAATAAATACAAATTAATTAAAGAGACATGTGTAAATTCTTAAGGCTTTAATATTACATGTGTTATAAAATTAAGGTATGAGAATGACAAATGTCAAAGTTTTAAATTTTTGTTTTTCTTTTATTTGATAAATCATTTTAACTTATATACATATGTTCTTATCTTCACTCTTTTTCCTATTTTCTCTTTTCAAATGTAAAAGAAAAACTTCAACCTGTAAAACAAAATCAGTAACTCAAACAATTTCTCAAAACAAATCAGTAATTAAATTCCTCAAACCAGAGATTATCAAAACAAATCTCTGTAATGCATTTCTTCAATCTGAAAACTAGAGCCTGCAACAAATTCTTCAAACCTGAATCAAAGCCTGCAAATTCTTTTCAAAATCAAAAGCAAGTAAACTGGAATCTAAAGCAACCTGATCTAGAGCAACATCTCAATAAAGCAAGATTTTAACATGCATGCAACTGCAATCTCTTCAAATTAAAGCTACCAATTCAAGTTTTTAAAGAGAAAAGGCATTTCAGTTTTTAAAGTTCAAAGCAGTTTCAAAATGAAGCTCTGTTCTTCATTTCAAACCAGTGAGTAACATTTTAATTAAGATAACTTAAGTAGAATCTGGTTGCATGAGATCTCTGAAATGATTATGTTTAAATGCATTAGTATATTAGTGCTTTTCTCTGTATATACATGAATGTGTGATATGTATGTATTGTTCATCTGGGTGCTCTCTGTTTTTACTTCCCAGTCTCCCAGTTTTGGATTTAAAAATTAAATCTTTGATCTTGTCACTACTTAAACTTAAATATGCAATCCAACTTGGTTGTTAAATTGTAAACTTTAGTTTAAATTTGTACTTAAGGCAATAATAAATTTAATTCTACTCTGGAAAACTCTAAAAACAGGAAAGTTAGAGTTTTGTGAAATTTCAAACATCTTAGTTTTATAAATTCAGGGATATAAATCGAATACTCGAATGAAACCATGATTTTTACAACTAAAATTATAATTTTTAGAGATTGGATGAATGAGCAGTTCTGGGTTTCTCAAAAACATGAAATCTGGGTTTCTCTGATGATCTACTTGGATTTGAGGGTCGGAATTCCTCGTGAAGGTGGAGGAACGACCAGAGGTTGGTGGAAAAATGGAGGATGGTGATGTAATTCACCATGGAGGTTGCGGTAGTGGGTTTCCTTCTGGAACCCTAGTTTTTCTGGGTTTGATTGTTCGATCGCCTCGGCTAGTTTAGTCGATCGAGTGCAACGTAGCTTCGGGAGATGGTGGCGTAGAGGTTCATCGAGGTGTGGACGAAGTTGCACGTCGTCTGATGATCGGAGTTGTTTGCTCGAGGGTAGTTTGGTCGGAGCCTGTTGACAATGGAGCTCGAGAATGCTCGATTTTGATTTCCAACGAGGTTGTGGGCGCTGGGTGATCGTGACGTTCGAACGTGTCATTAGCGACTGGTTGGCGATGGTGATGATGGTCGGAGCATCGTTGTTTGATCGTGTACGTGCACGCGTGTATGTACATCTGTTGTTATTTCTGTTTTGTGTTAGGCGAAGTTCTGGGTTTGGGGAAGATAGAGTTTGCTCGAGTCAGGCTCGAGGTTGAAGGTGGAATTTCTCGAAGTCGAAATGATGGAGGAAGACACAGAGTTGGGTTCGGGAAAACGTTGTTTGGGCTCGGGTAATTTTGTTGTCAGGTTTAAAACTTGATAATGTTTTAAAATTTAAAATATAAGGAAAAGAATCAAGTTTTAGATCTGGAATCAAATTTGTTTGAATTTTAGTTTGGAGATAAATAAAGTTTTATAAAATTTAAAGTGTTAAACAACTTGAAATGTTAAAGGATATTTTAAAAGTGATGTGTATTTAAATTGTTTTAAAATTTTGATAGGTTAAATCATATTAAATCTTAATTTGCAATGGAATTTATAAAAATAAATTCAAAGTAAAATATTCAAGTGCAATTGTCAATAACAATTAAGTCTTTAATAAGAAGAATGTTTTATATTAAGGGTAAATTAAGATTTAATGATTTGGGATAAAATAAATTATTACGATAATTAAAAGTTGATTAATCAAATTATGATTTGGATTAATAAAATTAGTAATTAAGGGTTTAAAGTGATTAATGAAGGTTTAATTAAATTAATTAAAGGTTAATTAATTTGTATTAAGGATCATTAATTTGATAAGTTAAGATTATAAATTAATGGTTAGGAATAAATTAATCAAGTAATTAAGAATTAATTAAGTTATTATTAGGTACTAAATTAATTAAGTAATTAGAGATAAATTTATTGGTAATTAGAATTAATTAATTTGTAATTAATAATGGTTAATTAATGTTTAATTATTTAAAAAAGATAATTAAAGAATAGTTAATGTAGATCATTAACTGGGATTTATTAATTAATCAATTTATGTAATTAATTAAGATAATTAATTGGATTAATTAATTAAGATAATCATTTGTGGAAATTGTTTAATTACTTAATGGAAAGTAATTAAGAAACTAATTACTCATTGTAATTAATTGTATTAGTTAAGTTAATTAATTAAGTTTAATTAATTTAAGATAATCACTTATTAATTTGTGAAGTATAAAATACTTAATGTAATTTAATGAAGATTTATTACTTAGGAAGGTAATTAATAGATAATTACTTATGTAATTAATGGAGTAATTAAGGGTAGTTAATTACTTAATGGAATTAATCAAGGGATTAATTAAAAGATAATTAATTAAGGAATAATTAATTTAATTTAAAAGAAGTAATTAAGAGTAGTTAATTACTGAATGTGATTAATCAATAGTGATTAATAATTATGGTTTAATTAAAGATTAATTACTCAATGTAATTAATTTAAATAAAGTAATTAATGATAAAATGTAATTAAGGATCATTAATTTATATAATTAATGATGTAATTAAGAATTGATTAATTAAGTAATAATTATAAATGAAGTGATTAATTAATGTAATTAATTAAGGAGTAATGTAATTAATTATAGTTAATTAATAAATGAAGTAATTAAAGGTTAATTACTATAAGTGGTTAAGAATAATTAATTTGTATAATTAATTTAAGTGCTAATTACTTGAATGTAATTAAATGTAATTAATCAAGGATGATTAATTAAAATGAATAATTGGATAAGAGTTGATTAATTAATTGATAATTAATTAATAGTGACTTAAGCAAGATTGTTAATGATGAAAGTAATTAATTTAATTTATTTTAAATTAATTAGAGATGAAGTATTTAATTTAATTCATTTTAAATTAACTATATATGGTGATTAATAAATCATTGCTTAAGGATATTGAATGATATTGATTTACCTTGAATGGTTTGAGATCTCAGAGATGAGATAATTGATACTGTATGATTTGGATGCTTTGGTTGCATAATGCTGATGATATGGGTTATCTGCTTTTAATGATAATGTTGATTATCTATTGTGAATTATCTTTCTTTGTGTATAAAGATAATGAATTGAATTGTTTTAACTTTTAAAACAACTTGGCCTTAAAAGATACGCTTTGGATTTCGATGAGACCGGGATCGGGTTTCCGTATACCGGATTTCCAGGTCTGGAGACCCGAATACCACATCGATCCAAATTAACGATAGGTCGTGAATCAAGTAAAGATGAAGATTCAGAGTGCAAGGGTTATTGTCGTTAACTCTGAGGGTGATTCCAAAACGAGTGTAACGAGATAATGCCTTCGGTTTCGTTCGAACCCGGAACGAACTTGTATGGATTGAATGCTTTCAGCACATCGTCAGGTGGACGATGAGCATTCTAAGTGATGTGTTCTTTTTAAAGGTAATCGTGACCTCAAGCCTCACAAACCGGGAATGGCTAAAACAGGGGAGGTGCAGCAAGGTTAGTGGGTAGCACCCAAGTAGGACAAGATTACCTCTGTCTAGAAGTCCCTTCTTATTTCGGCTTAGTGTGTGCGGTTGCTGATCCCAACCGTGAGGTATCTTGTGCGGGAATTATCCAGTAAGGGATGTTCCGACCTTGTGTTGCAGGGGATTGGGAGTGATCCTCGGTACGGTGATCTAGGCCACGTACTGTGACGGGCGGTACCCCAGTAGCCCTGCCATTGTATGGAATCCAAAATCCAATAAGTGCCGTACGTATTAGTTGTGCCCAACTATGTTGAAATGTGAGATGTAAGCATTTCAGCTATTTCTGTATTTTACTTGAAAACCCTAGACCCTATTATAATACAATCGAATTTCCTATCAAATGTTTTGGTTAGCGTAAGGTAAAAACTTACCCATGTTTATGTGTGGGAAGTCTTACGTGATACCTTTTCTTTCAAAAGGTTTGAAGTTAAGCAAGTTTAACCTGTTACTCACACCAGACCCATGTCTGACCCAAGTTGTTTATTTCTGTTTTATAAACTCTTGGGTACTCAAATTTTTACGAGTAGCCAAGGGATTCAGGTTTAGCTTTGACGAATATTCTGGAGGAGCAATGGAGCAGGAGGCTTCGGCGTTCGTAGATATAGTATTCCGCTGTGTTGATATCTGTGATAGTGTCTTGTCTTGTATTTGAGTTGTAATGTCTAGACAGATGTTTATAACTGTCTAGTATATGCTGTGTAACTCTGTAAATTGTTGTATACTATGTAATAGTTTATGTTATTAATATAATTTATTCGTTCCGCTGTGAGATCGTTGTTGTTGTTTCTTTCTCTCTTCTCTTCTTTTCTATTTTCTACCTCTTTCTTTCTTATTAATGACGCGTCATTCTGTGGAATGAATGGCGGGTCGTTACAAGAATGGTACCCAAAAGGTCACAATTCAAAACAATTTGAGTGCCTTTGACACTACTCCGAATTTCATTCTCATTTCCATATAAAAACCATGGTTTAAATTAGCATAGAAAATTTTGACAAGATTGGGATAGCAAACAAAATCATTTTGAGATGAGTCAATAAGACTTAAAACACCATTGTTTGCAAAAAGAGAATCAATTTCATAAGAAGAAAAATCTTGAAAAATAGCAAATTTATTCTGTGAATAATGATGTATATATATTTCTATACTATAGTGAATTTTGATGATAATTTTATTAGTAATATTACAAAATTAACTGAATTGAATCATTGAAACTCCAAATTGAATTGAATCCTTTAAACGTAGTGGTATAATATTAGTAATAATAATATACCAAATCTTTGTCTTCGTCCTCCAGAGAATAATATTCGATAAGCTGAAACCTCCGGACTGACCCGAGCATAATGAAAAGACAAAAGACTCAAGTCAGGACTAAAATATTTTATGTGATTCAAATCGATATCGCATATGACATGAGTGTCGCGGCGTCAGAGATGTTTGCGGATTTCACATCTCTTATCCAGTGTATAATGTATGTGAAATAACTCAAGAGATGTTATGGAATTTTCCATCTCTTAAGGATCCATCAACATATTTATATGTAGTAGAATACGCTATATATATAATGTCTAATCAGTAAAATAAATATTTTTCTTACCGTTAATGCTTTACATTAATCCCCCTTAATGCGTTTTTAAGCATTGTCGTACAGATTGCATATAAAACACCAGTAACTCGTCGGTGGATAGGGATACGCCATGATACAACAACACTAAAACAAAATCGTATGGGTCTCATATAGGAATAAAAGTATGACAAGGTACGTGAGGCAATGTCCATGGTAGGATACTACTAGTTTACCCTTCCCGGCTGATGGTAACGCATCATAGCCATGATCGCCCACCGCATACATCCATCCCATATTGAGTCAAGGGGAGGTTATCCCAAAATCGGGGTGCACCAATCGAAACCAACAACAAGAGTAATAATATGGATCGAGTCCAAGAAAATCGAAGAACATATGTCCGCTCGAGGTAGCTAGCAGGCTTGGCCGGTACGGCTCCTGTTTTAGTCATTTCAAATTGGCACAAGTGTCAGGCTAATCCATCATCGTTCTCTTTTTTCAAATCCAGCAAACGTCTGCCAAATCCAACCACTTTATTCTGGGCCATCACTCCATGTACACAGTTGTTAAAATGGTTCTAATATTAACAGAGAATATGCCAATAAGAGGCCCCGGTCTCTTTAACAACCAAACGTCATTTTACACACCGGTTGGTACTATTATTTTTCGAAAACAATTCGTACTTGATATCAAAATTTCATTTTCGCTTCAAAACCAAATCCATTACGAAATTATCATTCTTTCTCAAAATATACCATTTCATTCCGAAATCATTTTCCTATAATATCCCGATTTCGCTTCCAAAATTGTTTTGAATTTCAATTTTGGTTATAACTTCATTTCAACACAATTCGTATTTAAATCTATGATTTAAATATAAACATTCCACCCTTTTGACCAGTTTGAATTTTTTTGAAAATGGTTTAAATAGTTTTAAAATAGTTAAATAGTTAGCTTAATAAAAAATAGTTTTAGTATTGAAAATGGTTTATATAGTAAATTAGTTTGGAAAATCAAAATAATTTGAATATTTTAAAAAAGGTAGATTTTTTATACTAAAATAATTTATTTGAAAATAGTTCAAAGTCAAACTGATCCAGTTCCAAATTTCCCAATTCAAATCACTTTAAATTTCCATTTCCATCTAAATCGACTCAATTTCGATTTCAGTTCGAATTTAACTTCGATTCCAATTTTAATTCAAATCAATTTCAAATTAATTTCAATTCCAATTCAAAATTAATTTTAATTCCAATTCTCAATTAATTTCAACTTAGTTCCCAGATTTAAACCATTTCGATTTATATCAATTCCAAGTTCGATTTTCAAATATCGATTCAAAATACTTAAATCAAATTTACCTTCAATATTCTATTTAAAATCCTAATTTTCAAATTTAATTCAATTTCGAGCTCAATTTCAAAATATCGTTTTATATCACTTTTACTTAGTAATATTCAAAGTTCGAATAAAATTCCATCCTTTAAATTAAATCATTTTCTGAAATTTAAATCATAATTCGATTTTAACTTAAAAATCTCAACCTCGATTATTTAAAACATTTCGTTTACCAAATTTAAATTTCAACATTCCGAGCTCAAGTACGAAAATAATTTGATTTCTATAAATTTGTTTTTTATTTCTTTAATCAAAATCATTTAAATAAATTTCAAATCAAAATTTTTAAAATCCTTTAATTTAAACAATCCGGTGTCCGTATATAATTTTCTATCCTATGGCCAAGTGTTTGTTAGTCCCTGAGGAGTTGGTTTTGATGACAACAACCTTAGAATAGATTATAAAATATAAATACTAACATTACAAATTTAGATATATATATATGTATATGCAGGATCTAACCATGCAAGTATCAAGAATGAAGACTGTACAGTATAGGGATTCAAGATATAGAGATAGAAGACTCATGAGTATCAAGATTATCAAGAGTTCAAGATTTCAAGGTTAAGTTTGTTTTATTAGGAATATTTGTCAAAACTCGTAGAAAAGCACTGACATCTTAATATCCAATTTATTCATGGAATGGAATCCACTTCGAGCCTGTTAAAGGGATGGAACCCTAAGTAAGATGGAACCTACGAAAAATCTAGTGGAACATCTTTTTGTATCCACTTACTTTTATTTCAAAATGATTTTACAAAATTATTTTGTTTTCAAAATGATTTCAAAACTTTCCTTTTAAAAAGATTCAAAACCCTCGATTTCGTTTTTAAATAATTATAGCCTCAAAAACATCTTTATTTTCAGAGTCAAAATTACTCCTGATTTTAAATGTCTTTTTAAATAATATATTTAACTTTTAATATTTATACTTAGATTTAAATATAAAATTATAGTTAAAATATGTATATATTGTTCTTTATATTTACTTATGTATTTCAACTATATTCAAGTATATTTATAAAGTTTAAAATAATTTTAATATAAAATAGAGGTTATTTTCAAAGAAAATCAAAACACCAATAATCCCTTTGGGATGTCGACATACCCATATACCCCATGTCGACATAGTGTCAGTTGGCTTCAAAATTCAAATTTCAAAAAAAGTGTCTATTCGCCATAACTCTTCATGAGTGGACATGACTGTTGTTCTTCTATAAATAGAGGTCAGTTTCAACGAATTTTCAATCATATTTTTCTGGTTTTCACTCCTCTTCTTCCTCCACATTTCTTAATACAAAATCATACCATTACTCTGCCGAAATCAACATCGAATCATACTCGATTATTTCTAGTGTGATTCTCCATCACTATCTCTACAATATCCAAGTGCTAATATGAGTTATAGACTTCTTTGTAATCAATCGAGCGAGAAAAGGTGTAATTGTAGCCTTGGAAATCAATTAAGCGAGAAAAGGTGTGATTATAGCCTTGGAAATCAATTGGGTGAACTTGTTGCCCCGGAAATCAAGTATCTCTACCTAGAGGATTGTTATTCTGGAGGGTGTACCTCGTAGCCTTGAAACCGAGGGTTGTAATTGTTGAATTGCTTTTGAAAGGAAATCCGTACTTAGTTGTGCGGGACTGGATGTAGGGTAACTCCGAACCAGTATAAAATCCGGTGTGTTCTTTCCTTTACTGCTTTTACTTTATATTTGCATCTGTGTTTGTTTCTATGTTCATATCTGTGTCTGATTAGTGCATACATCATTAACAAATTAAGATAAACTCAAAAAGATTAACAGATTTCTTAAAACACTATTCACCCCCCTCTAGTGTTAATTCTAGCCTTAAGATCCTTAATCCGCATTTCTCACATTTGGTATCAGAGCTTTGTTTTCAAAAGTTTCATAATCTGAATTTTGAAAAGTTTTAAAATGGCTACTAACACTAGTACTGCTATTTCCACCAACACTAGTTCATTTGTAGAAGGTCAGTCTACTGCCAGACCACCACTTTTTAATGGGAGTAACTATGCATATTTGGCATGTAGGATGAAAATATATTTACAATCTGTAGGATTAGATACTTGGAATATCACATAAACTGAATATTCTGAACCCACAACTAATTTTGCATAGTGGACCACTGAGCAAAAGACTGTTGCACAAAATAATTCTAAAGCAATGAATATTCTGTTTTGTTCACTTGAAAGAAATGAATTTAATAAAGTGTCAGTTTGTAAGTCTGCATATGAAATCTGGAAAACTTTGCAAGTAACTCACGAAGGAACAAGCAAAGTTAAACAGACCAAAATTTCCATGCTCACAAATCAGTTTCAGTTATTTAAAATGAATACTAATGAGTCTATTTCCGATATGTATAGTCGATTTCAAGATATTGTGCATTCTTTAATATCTTTGGGAAAGGAATTTTTGGAAGAAGATCAAGTCAGAAAATTTTTGAATTCTCTCACTCCAGAATGGGATCAAAAGACACTTGCGATTGAAGAGGCAAATGACATCAGTACTTTAAAGATAGAAGAATTGATTGGGAATCTAATGTCATTTGAAGTTCAAATGATCGGGAGAAGAGAAAGCAAAGCATCTGAGAAGAAATCAATGGCATTCAATGCATTAACCGATGGATCAGATTCAAACAGTGATAATGATGAAGAGATAGCATTTATGACCAGAAATTTTCAGAAATTTCAGAAATGTAGAAAGATGAATAATCTCAAGAGAAACAACTTTAATAATTCCGGTAATCAGACTACAGTACCAAACTTTGTCAAATGCTTCAATTGTGACGAACCCGGTCATATCAAAAGAGACTGTCCGTATCCAGATAGATAGAATCCTCCTATGAACAATGAACCAGCAAAGAAACGGAAGCATGCATTTACTGCTACTCTAGATGACTCAGACTCGTCCTCAAGTGATGATGATAAAAAGACGGATAATTCGAATTTGTGTTTCACCGCAGTTCACGACTTCGACGAATTCAAAGAAATGGATTCAGAAAAAGGTACACGTTTACAATACAATTGGTTGAAATTGCTTGCATAGAATTAGTTGCTTGATTGATTGATTTTGAATTGATATGTTGTTTGAATTTTAAAATTTATTTTCTATTTTTACTACTATTATTTTATTATTATTTTTATTATTTTTGACACATTCTGAAATATATTATAAGTATAATAATATTTCAGAAATATAGACATTAATAATAATATTTATATATATATATATATGTATATTAGATAACTTAGGAAAATCATGAAAATTCAAAGGCACATGTCGACATGGTCCCTACCACGATGTCGACATACCTACCTGAATTTGAATTTCAAATTTTGAATTCAAATGTTTGAGTTTCCCTCCACCTTTTCACTTCATTTATTTCTCTGAAAAGATACCTTTTGACCAGAGAATATGTCCTTTGAAAGTCTATTTATTCACTATCTTTTATCATATCTTTTCACTTTCATCTTCAAATTCAAACTCTCTCTTCATATCCTCAAGCTCTCTACTCTCTACTCTAATGGCTTCTTCAAGCAACCCCTCAACCATGAGAATTTCCAGAAAAATCAAAGAGCAATTACTCAATGATCCGGAGGCAATTAAAGCATACATCAATTATGCTAATTATGCCAAAGTACATCCCGGAAAATTTGCTATTTTTCAAGATTTTTCTTCTTATGAAATTGATTCTCTTTTTGCAAACAATGGTGTTTTAAGTCTTATTGACTCATCTCAAAATGATTTTGTTTGCTATCCCAATCTTGTTAAAATCTTCTATGCTAATTTAAACCGTGGTTTTTATAATGGAAATGAGAATGAAATTTGGAGTAGTGTCAAAGGCACTCAAATTGTTTTGAATTGTGACCTTTTGGGTACCATTCTTAATTGCAAAAGCACGGGAATGGATCATTCTAGTTTTAAAATCGATGAAAATGATCGTGAGACATTTCATCATATTTTTGAAGGAAATAAAAACTTTGAATTTAAAAACTGAAACTTTCGTCCTAAAGCAAGGATTGTCAATCTCCTCTTACAACATACTTTGACTCCAAGATCGGGAAATTTTAACAATCCTACCTCAAAAGTGTGCAAAGCACTCTTTGCTATTTTCGGAAACTATGATATCAATTGGACGCAAGTTATTTTGGATGAACATCGTCCTAAAAATTTTGAAATGGGAGAAAACACTTTATATCATGAAATTTACCTTACTTGGATTTTCAACTATTTTGGAGTGGATTTCAAAGGTGAAGAATTTGTCTCTAGAAACGTTTTTAATATTTCAAACATTTCTCTCATGAAAATCCCATATGTTTTTCAACCTTATGAGACTCTTACCGAAAAGGAAGAGCGTTTGGCTCATGAAGAAATGGAAGAGGATGAAGAAGAAGAAAGGGATGAAATGGAAATAGAAGAAGAAGAAGAAGGTGAAACATCCTTAGAAAGTATTGAATATCCTTCCAATCCATCCAACAAAACGCTTCTCAAAAATCAAAAGATAATTGTGGAGAATCAACGGATTTTAAAACGATCCGTTAGTAAGAAGTTGGATAACATGTCTTCGAAGATGAACAAGTTCTTTTCAAAAGTCAGCAAGAAACTTGGATTATCTTCATCATCTTCATCCTCTAACTAGTTTTATCGTTTAGTATCTTATTGTATTTGTCTTAGTTTGTTTTATTTCGAATGTTCGTGTAGTTCTTTATGTTTAATCATTGTATTATCCTATTATGCAATGAAATTGAATTTCCTTCCTGTCATCCAGCTTATTTTATATCTTGAATAAATGTTAGTATAGTATAGAAATATATATACATCATTATTCACAAAATAAAATTATCATCAAAATTCACTATAGTATGTCGACAAACCCCTCTAGACCATGTCGACATGTACTGGTCAGAAGTGATTATTGATTTTGAATTTGAAATTAGAATAACTACCAAATGTCTATTCATTTCAAATGAATTTCTACACCTATATATACTCTTTTCTTCCAGAAATCTTCACTGAAATTTATTTTTCATTCTCTATATCCTTCATTTCTTTCTCTAATTCAATTATGGTCAATCCTATTCACAATTTATCTGAAAATCTTAAAGAAACACTCAATTCATTCAAGAATATTCTCTCTATCATCCTCCGTAATCAACGACACTTAGAATTGAGTAAAATGCAGATGATCAAGGAACAAGAGAGACACTTTGATGCAATTCGTTGGATGATCTCCTCCCTGCACAAGGATGATAATGAAGCACATCCTCCCATTTCTCTATCTGTTGATAATGAGAATTGGGATGCCATCAAACAAGACCCTATCTTTGGAGAAGAAGGATGGGTTGATGTTCCTCGTAACATTTAATTTTCTTTCTTTGTTTGATTTGTCTGAATTAATTTGTTTGATTTAATTTAGTTTGATTTGATACTTTGTGTGGATTGATTTTATTTAGTTTAAAAATTGATGTGTGAAACATATATATATACACTAAAATGAATATAGTCTTTAATTAAGTTATTATGCTCATAAGTATCATTATTTCTTAATCTTAATATTCCGTTGTATAGTTTATCAATGCAGGTACTAAAGTCCAAGAGTGAGGGGGAGTAAATTTTTGTTGATGACAGAGAGGAAGAAATATAAAATAGGGTAGTTAGGCATAGATTAAGGGGGAGTTGTTAGTTTTAGGAGGAGTTATTAGGATAGAAGGAATATTTTATAAACAAAGGTTGTCATCATCAAAAAGGGGGAGATTGTTAGTCCCTGAGGAGTTGGTTTTGATGACAACAACCTTAGAATAGATTATAAAATATAAATACTAACATTACAAATTTAGATATATATGTATATGCAGGATCTAACCATGCAGGTATCAAGAATGAAGACTGTACAGTATAGAGATTCAAGATATAGAGATAGAAGACTCATGAGTATCAAGATTATCAAGAGTTCAAGATTTCAAGGTTAAGTTTGTTTTATTAGGAATATTTGTTAAAACTCGTAGAAAAGCACTGACATCTTAATATCCAATTTATTCGTGGAATGGAATCCACTTCGAGCCTGTTAAAGGGATGGAACCCTAAGTAGGATGGAACCTCGAAAAATCTAGTGGAACATCTTTTTGTATCCACTTACTTTTATTTCAAAATGATTTCAAAACTTTCCTTTTAAAAAGATTCAAAACCCTCGATTCCGTTTTTAAATAATTTTAGCCTCAAAAACATCTTTATTTTCAGAGTCAAAATTACTCCTGATTTTAATTGTCTTTTCAAATAATATATTTAACTTTTAATATTTATACTTAGATTTAAATATAAAATTATAGTTAAAATATGTATATATTGTTCTTTATATTTACTTATGTATTTCAACTATATTCAAGTATATTTATAAAGTTTAAAATAATTTTAATATAAAATAGAGGTTATTTTCAAAGAAAATCAAAACACCAATAATCCCTTTGGGATGTCGACATACCCATATACCCCATGTCGACATAGTGTCAGTTGACTTCAAAATTCAAAAGAAGTGTCTATTCGCCATAACTCTTCACGAATGGACATGACTGTTGTTCTTCTATAAATAGAGGTCAGTTTCAACGAATTTTCAATCATATTTTTTTGGTTTTCACTCCTCTTCTTCCTCCACATTTCTTAATACAAAATCATACCATTACTCTACCGAAATCAACATCGAATCATACTCGATTATTTCTAGTGTGATTCTCCATCACTTTCTCTACAAGATCCAAGTGCTAATATGAGTTATAGACTTCTTTGTAATCAATCGAGCGAGAAAAGGTGTAATTGTAGCCTTGGAAATCAATTAAGCGAGAAAAGGTGTGATTATAGCCTTGGAAATCAATTGGGTGAACTTGTTGCCCCGGAAATCAAGTATCTCTACCCAGAGGATTGTTATTCTGGAGGGTGTACCTCGTAGCCTTGAAACCGAGGGTTGTAATTGTTGAATTTCTTTTGAAAGGAAATCCGTACTTAGTTGTGCGGGACTGGATGTAGGGTAACTCCGAACCAGTATAAAATCTGGTGTGTTCTTTCCTTTACTGCTTTTACTTTATATTTGCATCTGTGTTTGTTTCTATGTTCATATCTGTGTCTGATTAGTGCATACATCATTAACAAATTAAGATAAACTCAAAAAGATTAACAGATTTCTTAAAACACTATTCACCCCCCTCTAGTGTTAATTCTAGCCTTAAGATCCTTAATCCGCATTTCTCACATTTGGTATCAGAGCTTTGTTTTCAAAAGTTTCATAATCTGAATTTTGAAAAGTTTTAAAATGGCTACTAACACTAGTACTGCTACTTCCACCAACACTAGTTCATTTGTAGAAGGTCAGTCTACTGCCAGACCACCACTTTTTAATGGGAGTAACTATGCATATTGGGCATGTAGGATGAAAATATATTTACAATCTGTAGGATTAGATACTTGGAATATCACATAAACTGAATATTCTGAACCCACAACTAATTTTGCATAGTGGACCACTGAGCAAAAGACTGTTGCACAAAATAATTCTAAAGCAATGAATATTCTGTTTTGTTCACTTGAAAGAAATGAATTTAATAGAGTGTCAGTTTGTAAGTCTGCATATGAAATCTGGAAAACTTTGCAAGTAACTCACGAAGGAACAAGCAAAGTTAAACAGACCAAATTGGGCTAGATATAACCACGAATTTTATTAGTAATATTACAAAATTATCCCTTCACCTGGTCATTTGTATGAAAATCCAAACTCCACTACGTACCTGCCATTTTGATTGTATTACCCCATTGGGCTATATGCTAGAATTTAATCAATGTAACAATTTCGACTATGACTAATATTATTTGTATACTAGACACTGGTATAATATCAAATGATTTGATATAAGATGTTTTAGTTATCGTAAGGTAAATACATGTCTGTGTTTGTGTATGGGCGTGTCTTACGAGATACTTTTGTTTTGATAAAGGAAAAGTTTGGTAATTTAATAAATTCAGTTGAGTGTGTTTCTCACGCTGGTTTACCAGATAGATCCGGGCATTCTTCTCTTTCAATGCTCGGGTCTGACCGAGTATATTTACAGGTTCAGATTTGGTGCTTTTGGAGCTTTAGCAGGAGAGCTGGAGATCTTCATTTTCATATTGACGTATCTATTTTGATTATCCGCTGTGCTTTGTTGGTTGTTGTTTATTATCGGTAATTGTGAGGACAGGTTATTATAACTATCCAGGCTGATAACTATTGATTGATTGTTGAGCTCTGATTAATGTATGTATATACAGTTTCTATTTTGTAAAGATCATTGATATGATATTATATGTTTTCCGCTGCGATGTGAGATTCTGTATTGTTCTGTTTGGTTCTATCTTCTCTCTTTCTTCTCTTCTCTTCTTTTCTTTCTTCTGACTTTCCGTCAGTTTGTGCTTTTTGGGTCGGACATGTGTGGTTTATTGTCGATTCAGAGGATACGGATTTGCAGGTCGTCATAGAGATTCTCATTCAAAATAAAAGTATACAATTGGTTTTATCTTCGTTTATATGATTGTAATACAGAGATATAAGTGATGTTTTTAATACATTAAAATGTATAAGTCGAAAATCATTAGGAGAAGTATTTTATCAATTGCAATTGCAAATGTATTTGTAACCATGAGTCCTGAGTCGATATTCAAATAATTATTCCTTAAATGTTCCTAGTCAAGATGTATCGAAAAAAGTATATTGATAAATCCATCAAAACTAGTATACGTAATGCTCTTCATACGAGGGATGGTGAATTATTCATGATCGTTATGGGCACCAAGGAGTTACGCGCTAGTGGCTGTCTAGAACAATCGCAGAATGACTTAGTAAAAATCTTCTATTGGTTAAATACAACTAGTTCAAAACAGAAGATATCATGTAACGATGCTCGGTTGTCTTTAGACTTGAGGATACTGTAGATATTATGCAACTAGGCTATAATTTGATTATGGTCAACCACATGACATAGAAATCATGTTATGTCCATAGTTGGGTATATATTGAAATACTTGAAGTGAAACACTACTTAAGAGAGGATTCGTCTTCTTCGGTTTTAGAATACTGGGAACACCATAATTAGTAGTCAACTCAAAGTAAAATCCTCTAGCCAGCGTAAATCAATAATTGATAAATGTTAAAAGATTAAACAAAGAACATTGCTATAGTCTACATAATTAACTATAGATATTATTAAAGTCTTGAATGATTGACCATAATCTGGATATCTAAGTGACACAATAATAACGAAAAGAAAATGTGCACAAAATATCATTACAAAGTGTAACTTATTAAAGATTTGAAATAATATTTCGCCTAAATGACTATAAACGACTGAACTTGTTCACGATATTGTTCTATAGCAAAGTCCATACAAGCTTCATTTTTTGAATTGTAAAAATATGTACTAAGGACTGAGTTTGCACCAGGGAGTCCACACAACATGTTGTTAGCTAATTTTTGAGTTCAACCAATTTAAAATCAATTTATAAATGTTATAAATTAATAATTAAAATTAATACAAATGGTGTGTTAAATATTTTGTCATTTTAAATATTTATTTGAAGCCTTGAAATAAATTAAAATAATGTATAATTGTTATATATTGATTTAATTAACTTGTAGGCTTAAAATAAATAATTAAATAATTAACTTAAATGTTAAATTAGTGTAACGGCCGAGGAGATTTTCGACACCGAAAATCGACACTAATATGTTCACTATATAGAGTGCCAAGCAATCGAGTGCCGAAAACCCCAGACTGTTAGGGTTAAGAAGAAAAAGAGGTAGAAGAAGAAATAGAAAACAACAGCAAAGAATCTCACCATCGCAGCGGAACAAAATATAATATACAAATAGCAGCACTTTATACAAACTAAGCTGTAACTATCAATATACATACAATATCAGAGTACAATGAATCTGGACAGTTATAATAACTTGTCCTTGAATACTGTATATACAGTCAAAACTACACAACAGAATATAATCAATATGTCTCTGCCATCCAGCTCGTCTCTTGAGCTCCAGAATGTACCTAACCTAAAAATCTGTAATACTCGGTCCGACCCGAGCATTACAATAAAGTAAAACCCGAGTCAGGCAGAAAACCAGTGTGAGTAAATCCATCTAATATGAAATACTAAAGTTATAAAATTCTTTGAAACCTGGGGTAACTCGAACGTCACTACGAGTTTTTATCCTCTTATAGTCAAACACCTATTACACAAATCCGTTGATATTTTAAAATAATATCTAAGTACTGTTACCGAATTTAAACGGTCAGATTAACCCAATTTATTTCAATTCCAGCCCATAAGATTCTATATCGAATCCGTAAAGGATTATAGTGCTTATTTAATTGAAGTGGTTCAGGGTATCGCTGATATCCAATCCCGGTCTCTTCGAATCCAAAGAATAAACTTAAGGAGGTCGGTTGTTTAAAATAACAATTTATCATCTATGGAGACGATACCCGATTAGGGAGGCTTGTTACAGATTTGCCTTAAAATAAAATCCTATCATTGTTTTAATTTCATTATTATTAATTTGAAACAAGTGTCCTACCGAGTTTAGCAAGGATACAGATCGTTACCCCAATTAACGATCTATGATCAATATTCAAATGATATACTCATGGTTTTAATTCACTTTGATTAATCGTACCCATTTATATTTAAACTAGTTTTGATTACAAGATAAACAATTTACTAATAAATTATTAATTACTCATAAGTTTGAGTTATGTAAAAATAAATAACAATTTCTATTAAATTGTAAAATATCACCGAAACTCAAATCATGGATTTAAGATAATTTAGATTTTTATTTAAGTAAGGTATTATAATATATTATGTAAATATGTGTATATATATAAAATTTCCATTTGTTTTCTTTCTTTTCATTTTCTTTCTTTACTCTTATTTTACTTTTCTTTTAAATTTCTTCCTTTCCATTCCTTTTATTATTTTCCCCTCCTTATCTTTCTCATTTTCATTTACTTCTACTTTTATTCTTTTCTCTTTTACTCTTCTTTCCTTTACTTATTTTCTTTACTTTTTTGCCTTTTTCCTTACTTATTTCCTTTACTCTTTCTTTTATTTTCTTATCCTTTTCTTCCATTTTTCTTTTTTTCCCGGCCCATCAAATTTTTGGCCCGACTTCCCTCCCCTCCTTCCCATTCTTTCTTCTTCCCTAGTTCTCTCCTTTTATCTACCGAGCAAATCCAGTGCACGTGCACACGTTCCCCATCGCCTTTCCCTGACCACTAACGTTAGCCCTAGTCAATTTCAATGCCCTTATCCACCATGCCACTGCGAACCCACTGCCGAAATTCGAACCCCACGCAACCTGATACGAAAACGACTTCCACGCAAAATCGCCTCGTCCCGCCGCGACGAACCACCATCATCCGCCACATTTTGCCAGTTGACGTGCCACCATCTCCACTAGCTTTTCCCCCACCTGCGCACGCCTGGAACTCCACCGTGACACCGCCGTCGGCCTCGAAAACAAGACCACGCAATCCCTACCTTAAACCCTAATCTTGATTCGTTCGGCCACCACCGGTGTAGAAAAAATATCATACCATTTTTCCTACCTCTGGCAGCACTCCAGCAACCTCTCCAGCCAACAGTGAGTTCCCAAATCGCTACAGCCGTCTTAGATTCACCAATATGCAATTTCCGTTGATCTTCCTAATTCCCACTCAACACTCAACTAAAAACTTCCAAACCACCACCAAAAATCACAATTTTCCAGTAGCAATCATAACCATATAATCAATAGATGGAATTTGATAGTCGAATTTTCCTCCTTTTCAAGGTTGGTTACTGTAAACAACATTTTTTTTCGTTTATACCATGTGATATCAGACGAAATAATTTTTGTATTAATCTATACTCAAAAAAATTCAAATTTCTTTTTGGAATTGGAGCCTCAAATTCAATAGGTAGGGAGATCTAGATTTTTAAAGTTAAATATTGTTAATTTTCAAGTTTCAAAAGCTGCTGTGCATAGTTCTTTTGACACAGAGTGTCCAAACCTGCCTAACGCATACATATAAACATTGGACCTATCACAACATGAATTCACGGCAAAACACAAGGGTTCATTCAATTTTTCAAACGTATAGAGGTATATATATTTTTCCAGTAAGCCAAGTATTAAGGTTGTACTCACAATTATTAAAGAAAATGAACATTTCTTGCTTCTTCCTCTGCTCCAGGTTTTTGCACTTGATCTTTTGTTGAGTTTGGTTTGGATTTGATGTTTGATTTTAAGTTGAAAACTGCAAAAATGTTTATCTCTGTTACTTAACAAATTTTCGAATCTAGGAAGATGAAGAAGGTAGAGGAGATATATATATATAGGAAAGTTAGGCTCTATTCCCAGCAAGCCTCCTTCATTTTCTTTTAATTTTTTTCTATCTAATTCATCCTTTGGTCGGAGATTTTTGACCTGACTTGAATTGTGAAAGTGAAGTGATTTATTAGAAGGAGATTTTGATGTTTTATGGGCTTATGGAATATGCATTAAATGTATGTCCCCTCTTGTGTTTACAAAAACATATCCATTGCTTATGCACTTTTATACTTCATAGGCATACATACATTCTTTTGTCTGGTTTGCCTTTTTCCCCTATGTACATACATAAAAATTTGTCATACTTATTTAGATAAGTATTCCTTATGTTGTATACATAATATAAATCACTTATATACTTATTTCTGCCCCAAAACATCTATATTCTATATTTTTTTTGTATTCCCATGCCCTAGCTTTCTTTTCACAATCTATATATGTATATATATCTTTTGTATGTATATATATAGTGATGTATTTTATCCATAATGTTGTTGTTAATATAAGTACATGCTTGCATTTCACTATTTAATATGTATATATATACCTTTGTTTTTGTTCGTAATCATATTCACATGTACTTCATATACATTTCTTTTATGAACATATATCTATATGTTATATTCATATGACTTGGAATTCGTCACCCATGAAACCTGTATCTTTATGTATATACACTTACTTCATATACAATGTTTCTCAAACATGTTCATTTACCTATCCACTCTTTCCTCTAAAAGTTTTATATATACCCATACTTATGCATCTTTAATCCTCATTTGTGTACTTATAAATTTATATCTAAACATCATAAAACTTGTCTATATATATATATGTATATATAGATATATTTGTGGATATTTTATCTTAAATTTAAAGAGTGAAGTATATAATATTTTCCATAGAATTCATCATATCCGGGAATTCATACTCCAACATTTAATATAGTTTTTAAATAAATTTATATGTATCCGGACACTTAAATTATCTGAATTTTATTTGTTTGAGTAATAAAATTCAATATTTCAATGATTCAATTCCGTTAATTACCCAATTAATAGATGCTAAAAATCCGGGTTGTCACATTCCTCCCCCCTTTAAAACTTTTCGTCCTCGAAAAGGAACGAAGTAAGAATTTTAATTTACTGTTTATCTTAGTTAAATTATCCTTTAAACATTTTTAAATCTTTTATTTTAATTATGTAATTTTAAAACACTTTAAAATTTATAGTATTATCAAACTAGTTTTATAAAAATACTTTTTATAACTCGATGTCTAAACAAGTCCATCCTTGTTCTCATAGAAATTCAGTCATACGTTGATCAGACGCAAGACTGAAAATCTATAAGTACTTAGTAAACCCGTTTTCAACACCCAGTGAAAATACTTGGAAAATATTTTGGTGAAAATATAGAAAACACTTTTGAAAATAGAGGGAATATCCTTGGTGAGAATGCTCTGGAAATCATCACCCCTATCCATGGTTGCAGTTAACCCGATGGTTACGTTGCATCCCGGCAAAATCCATAGATAATTGTAGGCCTCTCCGCCCTCGATTACACCATGGAACCCGCTACAGATCGCAGCTACACCCGGGCTTTATGTTGCTATCACAGCAAAAACCTATGTAACTGTAGGCATCAGCGCCCTCGAATTTCGCTATAAAAAAATGAAACTTCTCCACTCGACCATAGATCGCAGTCTACCGATGTTACGTTGCCTTCTCAACAAAATCAAGCGTAGACCGTTGACACTCACCTCCTTACGATTTCCACTATGGTCCACAGAAGATCCCAGCGACATCGAGTTACACTGTCATCACATGATAACCCAAATGCCTCTGTAGGCATCAGCGCCCTCAACTTTCGCTACCCAATAATCCTCAGGAACTTCAGTTTGTCCGAACTTCCTCACAGGATCAACTTTAGAGCCTCCCCCTTGGGCTCAAGGCAGTACCAACCTATGGTACTCCTAAGAAGTTCATTTCAAGGGAGCGCATTTTCTCCAGAGCCATTTTCAAAACACTTTACACTGTACACATATAGTATTTTCAAATCATACACCTAGTATGAATCCCATATAAATCTCCTTTACACAAAATTGATTATCCCGAAATCGATAATTTTCAACTAGGCTTTCCAAATTCCAAAATTGATTTTTCCCCAAAAATCAAAAGCCGTTCCAAAATCCAAAGGTTTCAAAAACCTTTTCCAAAAATCATTTCCATAAAATCCTTTATATATATATATAATTTTGAGAGATCTTTGAATCACTTCATACCTGTATAAATTCCCTATTTATACTTCAAATACTTTCAAAAATCCTTTTCTTCTGGCTATAGATTCAACAATGGGAGTTTGTCAATATAACACATATATATGGCTTTATTTATTCCAAATCAAATATTCAAATTTGATTACTCTTTAAAAAGTTTTTTAACCATATTACTCATCTTTCATAAAGTAAATTTTAACCATAGAAATACCCAATTCCCACTTATTTCATTTTATATTTCACAAATATATTTTTCATTTCAAAAAAACATTTTACAGTTCTTATCCCCAAATTTTCAAAATCAATTTCACTCAAACCCGTACGATGTACACATATCATCCGTATGCAATATCAAATCTGATCGCTCACTCGATCACATAATTTCACTTCCAAATTAGTATCGTCTACCTAATTTCCTAGTGCGGACTCAGATCTGGTTTCTTGATTAGAAATCATCATTCTCCTTGCATAGCCATAACTATGATAGAGAATTCCCAAAACCGATCAAAAATCCATATCCAGGTTCGCCGTCGAAAATCGAGTGAAAAATCCCAAATCGGATCGATAATACTATCTCGAAATTCTTTGTTCGAATCTGGATCAAATCATTATGCGAATAGAATAATATACGTACATCCTACGTAACTATCTTCATTGATTATTAACCAAATCAATTCCCATTTCTATTCACATTCATTTTGATTTCTATTCACTTATTCACATTTGCCTCAATTCCCATTTGGATTATCACTTCAATTCTTATCTCAATCGGGTATTTAACCATAAACTATTTGAACTCCATCCAGCTTAAATTTAGAAAATAGCTTGAAAAAGGTAATAATAGATAAGTAGTTGAAAATAATTATTAGTTTGTAAAATAGCTGCAAAACAGTTAAGTAATTGTAAAATAGTTGGAAAATAGTCAAATAGTCATAGAAATTTTTAAATAATTGCAAAATAGTAATTAGTTATAAAGTAGTAGAAAAATAGTAATTAGTTTATAAAACAGTAGTAAAATAGTTAAATGACTCCAAAAATAGTTATAAAATAAGTATAAATAGTTTTGGGTTTAAAAAGAAAGGTTGTATATAGTAAATAACTTGGAAGATTAGATTTAAGATAGTTTGTTTTTAAAATAATTTGTTTGAAAATAGTTTCAGAGTCAAACTGGTTCAATTTCCCAGTCTCCAATTCAATCAATTTCCAATTTAAATCCTCACTTCCATTTAAATTGATTCAATTCAAATTCGACTTGAATTAACTTCGTTTCCCATTCAAATTCAAAACAATTCCCATTTGAATTTAAACTTATTCAACTTCGATTACAGTTTCAAATTAATTCAATTCAATTCAATTTCAAATTTGAATTAATTCCAATTTCATTTTCAAATACATAAAAAGTGATTTTATATTAGATTGTACTTCTACAAATATTCCACACATTGATATACTACACACTAGTAGGTTCAAACATTACATCCATAATGATAGCCTTACAAAAGTCATAGATCTATATGCCTTAATAACTATCTAGGGTTTAAGTAAAGAACAGAGTCTTAGCATCCTTCATAAAAACTTCCTAGTGGTCTTCCCTCCAACTAGCCAAAGCTCGTTCAGGCAATCCGCAACAGAGTGTCCTCACTTAAAACATTTGTCACAAAATATGTCTACACTTCCATCTTCATGGGTAACCTTCACGTCTCCCGCAAGACGTTCTACAACCTTACTTTTCTTCCATCTCTTGGGACAATTTTTAGCGATGTGTTCCGTCATCTTAAAATGATAGCAAATAGTCGACTCGTTGATTGGTACTATGGGTTTACGCTTCACCTTCCTCACTTCAGGGCAATGGTTTAGGAAATGTCCTTTCTTATGACACTTAAAGCATAAGATCTCAGAGCGAAACCGTTGAAATGTACCCTTTAATTCCTTTCTTATCTTACTGCACTTGGCTGCGTAATGACCCTTATTGTAACATCTGTAGCATGTGACATTATCATAAGGCCCTGATCCAGCCCTTTCCTTAACCTGCTTCTCATACTCTAGTATTGCTTCTTCTCATTCCTTACATGCAGCTGCTCTCTGCTCCCTACGTCTTGCCTTCCATTCTTCACTTTTAGCCATCACTAATTCTTGGACTGGATTCTAGTAGGACTCCCTAACCTATAATTTAGACTTCGATTAGTCGAATTTCCAGCTTTTATTTTATTTATTTATTTTTTCGAAATATATATATGTATTTTTTCCAATCCATTAATGCGACAAGTTGGTTCATTTCAATTAAATTTTTTTTTTCAAAATTCGAAATCCGCTTTATTTCCAATCAACTTTGATATCATATATATACACATATATATACATATTTACCCCATTTACATATCAATTCTCCTTTAAATTTTAAACCATTCTTGGTTCTTCATCCATAACAAATTCATCTTCAAACCATTCTTATTTTAAAACAAAGATTTCTACATTCAAAAATATTCTAAATAATATTATTTATTATTTTCTTAACACTTTGAAGCAATTTCAAAACTTCTTTGGGCTTAGACTTAAAGTTTCACAATTAAAATCCAATTCAATTTATAAATTTTTACTTCCTAAAAACATTTCACTTTGCCCTATCATTATTTATTCTGAAAATAAGCATCCCTTTATTAAGACCAATCATCATATCTAGAAACCAAACACACCATATATTTCATCATAATTTATTTGAAAAATATAATCAGGGTATATTCATTTCATTTCAATATATTTTAAAAAAAACACTTCTACAAATTTTTTTCTTTAGAATTTTAATTTTTGGTTTGAATCCATACTTAACTTATTTGTACAGTTAATCTTTACCCACATTTCTATTTGGTTATGTATGTTTTACCACTTAAATCTTATAATCTCATTAAATTTTAATAACAACAACCAATTTCCTTAATATATATAATAATTAGAAAAATTTATTGCTTTATATATTAAAATATAAAATCATTTTTAAAATCATTATATAAGAAAATAACAAGTATGCTATCATATAATACACTCAACTCATTCTAGGGTACAACTGACCCTATCTCTAATGAGTAATCCCCACAAAAGCCAAGGTTCTCGCTTAACCTTTCAGCTCTAATACCACTGTAACGGGCGCGAAAATTTTCGACCTCGAAAATCGAGACTAATACGTTCACTGTATAGAGTGCCAAGCAATCGAGTGCCGGAAACCCCAGACTGTTAGGGTTAAGAAGAAAAAGAGGTAGAAGAAGAAATAGAAAACAACAACAAAGAATCTCGCAATTGCAGTGGAACAAAATATAATATACAAATAGCAGCATTTTATATAAAGTAAGCTGTAACTGTCAATATACATACAATATCAGAGTATAATGAATCTGGACAGTTATAATAACTTGTCCTTGAATACTGTATATACAGTCAAAACTACAGAACAGAATATAATCAATATGTCTCTGCCATCCAGCTCGTCTCTTGAGCTCCAGAATGTACCTAACCTAAAAATCTGTAATACTCGGTCTGACCCGAGCATTACAATAAAGTAAAACCCGAGTTAGGCAGAAAACCTATGTGAGTAAACCCATCTAATATGAAATACTAAAGTTATAAAATTCTTTGAAACCCGGGGTAACTCGAACGTCACTACGAGTTTTTATCCTCTTATAGTCAAACACCTATTACACAAATCCGTTGATATTTTAAAATAATATCTAAGTATCGTTACCTAATTTAAACGGTCAGATTAACCCAATTTATTTCAATTCCAGCCCATACGATTCTATATCGAATTCGTAAAGGATTATAGTGCTTATTTAATTGAAGTGGTTCCGGGTATCGCTGATATCCAATCCCGGTCTCTTCGAATCCAAAGAATAAACTTAAAGGGGTCGGTTGTTTAAAATAACAATTTATCGTCTATGGAGACGATACCCGATTAGGGAGGCTTGTTACAGATTTGTCTTCAAATAAAATCCTATCATTGTTTTAATTTCATTATTATTAATTTGAAACAAGTGTCCTACCGAGTTTAGCAACGATATAGATCGTTACCCCAATTAACGACCTATGATCAATATTCAAATGATTTACTCATGGTTTTAATTCACTTTGATTAATCGTACCCATTTATATTTAAACTAGTTTTGATTACAAGATAAACAATTTACTAATAATTATTAATTACTCATAAGTTTGAGTTATGTAAAAATAAATAACAATTTCCATTAAATTGTAAAATATCATCGAAACTCAAATCATGGATTTAAGATAATTTAGATTTTTACTTAAGTAAGGTATTATAATATATTATGTGAATTTGTGTATATATATAAAAAAAATCCATTTGTTTTCTTTCTTTTCATTTTCTTTCTTTACTCTTATTTTACTTTTCTTTTAAATTTCTTCCTTTCCATTCCTTTTATTATTTTCCTCTCCTTATCTTTCTCATTTTCATTTACTTCTACTTTTATTCTTTTCTCTTTTACTCTTCTTTCCTTTACTTATTTTCTTTACTTTTTTTGCCTTTTTCCTTACTTATTTCCTTTACTCTTTCTTTTATTTTATTATCCTTTTCTTCCATTTTTCTGTTTTTCCAGGCCCATCAAATTTTTGGCCCGACTTCCCTCCCCTTCTTCCCATTCTTTCTTCTTCCCTAGTTCTCTCCTTTTATCTACCGAGCAAATCCAGTGCACACCGTGCACGTGCACACGTTCCCCATCGCCTTTCCCTGACCACCAACGTTCGCCCCAGTCAATTTCAATGCCCTTATCCACCATGCCACTGGGAACCCACTGCCAAAATTCGAACCCCACGCAACCTGATACGAAAACGGCTTCCACCCAAAATTGCCTCGTCCCGCCGCGACGAACCACCATCATCCACCACATTTTGCCAGTTGACGCACCACCATCTCCACTAGCTTTTCCCCCACCTGCGCACGCTTGGAACTCCACCGTGACACCGCCATCGGCCTTGAAAACAAGACCACGCAATCCCTACCTTAAACCCTAATCTTGATTCGTTCGGCCACCACCGGTGTAGAAAAAATATCATACCATTTTTCCTACCTCTGGCAGCACTCCAGCAACCTCTCCAGCCAACAGTGAGTTCCCAAATCGCTACAGCCGTCTTAGATTCACCAATATGCAATTTCCGTTGATCTTCCTAGTTCCCGCTCAACACTCAACTAAAAACTTCCAAACCACCACCAAAAATCACAATTTTCCAGTAGCAATCACAACCATATAATCAATCGATGGAAATTGATAGTCGAATTTTCCTCCTTTTCAAGGTTGGTTACTGTAAACAACATTTTTTTTTGTTTATACCAAGTGATATCAAACGAAATAATTTTTGTATTAATCTATACTCAAAAAAATTCAAATTTCTTTTCGAAATTGGAGCCTCAAATTCAATAGGTAGGGAGATCTAGATTTTTAAAGTTAAATGTTGTTAATTTTCAAGTTTCAAAAGCTGTTGTGCACAGTTCTTTTGACACAGAGTGTCCAAACCTACCTAACACATACATATAAACATTGGACCTATCACAACATGAATTCACGGCAAAACACAAGGGTTCATTCAATTTTTCAAACGTATAGAGGTATATATATTTTTCCAGTAAGCCAAGTATTAAGGTTGTACTCACAATTATTAAAGAAAATGAACATTTCTTGCTTCTTCCTCTGCTCCAGGTTTTTGCACTTGATCTTTTGTTGAGTTTGGTTTGGATTTGATGTTTGATTTTAAGTTGAAAACTGCAAAAATGTTTATCTCTGTTACTTAACAAATTTTCGAATCTAGGAAGATGAAGAAGGTAGAGGAGATATATATATATATAGGAAAGTTAGGCTCTATTCCCAGCAAGCCTCCTTCATTTCCTTTTAATTTTTTTCTATCTAATTCATCCTTTGGTCAGAGATTTTTGACCTGACTTGAATTGTGAAAGTGAAGTGATTTATTAGAAGGAGATTTTGATGTTTTATGGGCTTATGGAATATGCATTAAATGTATGTCCCCTCTTGTGTTTACAAAAACATATCCATTGCTTATGCACTTTTATACTTCATAGGCATACATACATTCTTTTGTCTGGTTTGCCTTTTTCCCCTATGTACATACATAAAAATTTGTCATACTTATTTGGATAAGTATTCCTTATGTTGTATACATAATATAAATCACTTATATACTTATTTCTGCCCCAAAACATATATATTCTATATTTTTTGTATTCCCATGCCCTAGCTTTCTTTTCACAATCTATATATGTATATATATCTTTTGTATGTATATATATAGTGATGTATTTTATCCATAATGTTGTTGTTAATATAAGTACATGCTTGCATTTCACTATTTAATATGTATATATATACCTTTGTTTTTGTTCGTAATCATATGCACATGTACTTCATATACATTTCTTATATACATTTCTTTTATGAACATATATCTATATGTTATATTCATATGACTTGGAATTCGTCACCTATGAAACCTGTATCTTTATGTATATACACTTACTTCATACACAATGTTTCTCAAACATGTTCATTTACCTATCCACTCTTTCCTCTAAAAGTTTTATATATACCCATACTTATGCATCTTTAATCCTCATTTGTGTACTTATAAATTTATATCTAAACATCATAAAACTTGTCTATATATATATGTATATATAGATATATTTGTGGATATTTTATCTTAAATTTAAAGAGTGAAGTATATAATATTTTCCATAGAATTCATCATATCCGGGAATTCATACTCCAACATTTAATATAGTTTTTAAATAAATTTATATGTATCCAGACATTTAAATTATCTGAATTTTATTTGTTTGACTAATAAAATTCAATATTTCAATGATTCAATTCAATTAATTACCCAATTAATAGATGCTAAAAATCCGAGTTGTCACAATTAGTCAAACACTTATTACACAAATCCGTTGATATTTTAAAATAATATCTTAGTACTGTTACCGAATTTAAATGGTCAGATTAACCCAATTTATTTCAATTCCAGCCCATACGATTCTATAATCGAATCCGTATAGGATTATAGTGCTTATTTAATTGAAGTGGTTCCGGGTATCGCTGATATCCGATCCCGGTCTCTTCGAATCCAAAGAATAAACTTAAGGGTGTCGGTTGTTTAAAATAACAATTTATCGTCTATGGAGACGATACCCGATTAGGGAGGCTTGTTACAGATTTGTCTTCAAATAAAATCCTATCATTGTTTTAATTTCATTATTATTAATTTGAAACAAGTATCCTACCGAGTTTAGCAAGGATATAGATCGTTACCCCAATTAACGATCTATGATCAATATTCAAATGATTTACTCATGGTTTTAATTCACTTTGATTAATCGTACCCATTTATATTTAAACTAGTTTTGATTACAAGATAAACAATTTATTAATAAATTATTAATTACTCATAAGTTTGAGTTATGTAAAAATAAATAACAATTTCCATTAAATTGTAAAATATCACTGAAACTCAAATCATGGATTTAAGATAAAATTAGATTTTTATTTAAGTAAGGTATTATAATATATTATGTAAATGTATATATATATATATAAATAAAATTTCCATTTGTTTTCTTTCTTTTCATTTTCTTTCTTTACTCTTATTTTACTTTTCTTTTAAATTTCTTCCTTTCCTTTCCTTTTATTATTTTCCCCTCCTTATCTTTCTCTTTTTCATTTACTTCTACTTTTATTCTTTTCTCTTGTACTCTACTTTCCTTTACTTATTTTCTTTGCTTTTTTTTCTTTTTCCTTACTTATTTCCTTTACTCTTTCTTTTATTTTATTTTACTTTTCTTCCATTTTTCTTTTCTTTTTTTTCCCAGCCCATCAAATTTTTGGCCCGACTTCCCTCCCCTTCTTCCCATTCTTTCTTCTTTCCTAGTTCTCTCCTTTAATCTACCGAGCAAATCCAGTGCACACGAGCGCCGTGCACATGCACACGTTCCCCATCGCCTTTCCCTGACCACCGACGTTTACCCCTGTCAATTTCAATGCCCTTATCCATCACGCCACTGGGAACCCACTGCCAAAATTCAAACCCTATGCAACCTGATATGAAAACGACTTCCACCTAAAATCGCCTCGTCCCACCGCGACGAACCACCATCATCCGCCAGATTTTTCCAGAACACGCCCCACCATCTCCACTAGATTTTCCCCCACCTATGCATGCTTGGAACTCTACCGTGACGCCGCCGTCGGCCTCGAAAACGAGACCATGCAATCCCTACCTTAAACCCTAATCTTGATTCGTTTGGCCACCACTGGTGTAGAAAAAATATCATACCATTTTTCCTACCTCTGCCAGCACTCAAGCTACCTCTCCAGCCAACGATGAGTTCCCAAATCGCTACAGCCGTCCCAGATTCACCAATATCCAATTACCATTGATCTTCCTAATTCCCACTCAACACTCAACTAAAAACTTCCAAACCACCACCAAAAATCATAATTTTCCAGTAGCAATCACAACCATATAATCAATCGATGGAAATTGGTAGTCAAATTTTCCTCCTTTTCAAGGTTGGTTACTATAAACAACATTTTTTTCCGTTTATACCAAATGATATCAGACGAAATACTTTTTGTATTAATCTATTCTCAAAAACATTCAAATTTCTTTTTGGAATTGGAGCCTCAAATTCAATGGGTAGGGAGATCTAGATTTTTAAAGTTAAACGTTGTTAATTTTTCAAGTTTCAAAAGCTACTGTGCATAGTTCATTTGACACAGAGTGTCTAGACCTGCCTAACACATGCATATAAACATTGGACCTATCACCACATGAATTCATGCCAAAACACAAGGGTTCATTCAATTTTTCAAACGTATAGAGGTATATATATTTTTCCAGTAAGCCAAGTATTAAGGTTGTACTCACGATTATTAAAGAAAATGAACATTTCTTGCTTCTTCCTCTGCTCCAGGTTTTTGCACTTGATCTTTGGTTGAGTTTGGTTTGGATTTGATGGTTTGATTTTAAGTTGAAAAATGCGAAAATGTTTATCTCTGTTACTTAACAAATTTTCGAATCCAGGAAGAATGAAGAAGGTAGAGGAGATATATATAGGAAAGGTAGGCTCAGTACCCAACAAGCCTCCTTCACTTTCTTTTAATTTTTTTCTATCTAATTTATCCTTTGGTCAGAGATTTTTGACCTGACATGAATTATGAAAGTGAAGTGATTTATTAGAAGGAGATTTTGATGTTTTATGGGCTGATGGAATATGCATTAAATGTAGGGTACTTTTGGCACAGGTCCTTAATAAGGTTCAAAATACATGAAAAGTCCTTCACTAAATTTCAGTGTAAATTAGGTCCCTGTTTTTTATTCACGATTATTGCAGAGTATGATGCTACTTTTCATAAAAGTTGCTGATATTTCCGCAACTTTTCTGTACACTATGAACATAGTGTATGAAAGTTGCTGAAATATCAGCACTTATTTATGAAAGTTGCTGACATTTCAGCAACATTTATGTACACTGTGAACACAGTGTATGAAAGTTGCTGAAATATCAGCACTTATTTATAAAAGTTGCTGACATTTCAGTAATAATTTTTCTTTGTTTCTAGAAAATAGGGACTGGATTTACAATGAAACTTTGATAGGGAAAGTTGCTGAATCAGCACTTATTTATAAAAGTTGCTGACATTTCAGCAATAATTTTTCTTTGTTTCTAGAAAATAGGGACCGATTTACAATGAAACTTTGACAAGGACCCGCTTTACAATATGAAAGTATGATAGGGATGCCTCACTAATTTCCACTTAAATGTATGTCCCCTCTTGTGTTTACAAACACATATCCATTGCTTATGCACTTTTATACTTCATAGGCATACATACATTCTTTTGTCTGGTTTTCCTTTTTCCCCTATGTATATACATAATAATTTGTCATACTTATTTGGATAAGTATTCCTTATGTTGTATACATAATATAAATCACTTATACACTTATTTCCACCATAAAATGTAACAACCCGCATATTTTACGATTTGATATTTAAATATTTTATTTAAATATAGAATCGTTAATCGGATTGAAGTCCGAAAAGCTACTTTTTGCAAACAGTCGAATTGGGACTCGAGACCACTTTCATTGAGTTCAAAATGCTGTTTGCGACCTTTTTGAGTATAAGCTTCGATATGTTTGGAGTTAGTAGAATTTTGCTACTTTTTCACTTTGGACTTTGGGTTTGGTTCAGCCCATTTGCCCAATTCTGGTTATATCAACCTAGTCCCTCTCCACTTCTCTTCATTAATTCCTCATTTCCTAACTCTCTCAAGCTCAAGAGAATAATGGGGGAAAAGATTGGAAATGGAAATTCCTAAGCCCTAGTTCCATTGCAAATTCAAGCTCCTACCTCCAAATTCAAGAAGAAGCTTTGGTAAGCCTTCCCTTCATCTTCTCCAACTCCTTCTCCATTCAATTTCAGAAATTTCCTAAACCTAATTTTGAAAATGTTTCTCTTTTAAGCTTAGTTTCAAGCTTGTTGGGTTGGAATTGAAGAGAGATTGTTCTTGCCATTGCTCTATAGCTTCTTCTTCATTGATTTTGTGAAAAGGTGAGATTTTTATCTCACATCCTAATCTATATTTATCTTCGATTGTTAGGTATGAATTCCTAACACTTATTCTTGTGCAAATGCTTTTGGTTTGGATTGATTTGGTGAATATTCCAATTTTTAGTGTTTTGAGTTTAATTCTTTGAAAATCCTAACTTTGATCTTTTGATTATGTTTTTGGTGATGAATCGAAGAGCTTATATGGCCGGGTAGTCGATGGGCATAAACCCTTAGTGTCGTTGCTCGACCGATTGCAATTCGGAAGGGATTGACATTCATTAGATTGGCGTGGGAGTGCTGGTAACAGGCTTCGGTCGGCCGAACTCAGGGTCCGGTCGACCGACCTGCTACCCGAGCATTTCCCTGCCTCTGTTTTGGTAGAACTGGTAACAGACTCCGGTAGACCGAACTCAGGGTCCGGTCGACCGACCTGCTACCCGAGCATTTCTACCTCTGGTCCGGTCAACCGAACTCAGTGAGCCGGTTGACCGACCTGCTCCCTTTTGCCAATTATGCCTATATTGCCTATTTGTTTGAATTTCCAACTTTAATCGATTCGTGTTGTTTCCCTTTTGTTGTTACCATTTATTATCGACTTTGATGACATTTTCTTCGGGAATTTTCGGAAATATCCATTTTGATGGATTTGATATCGATTTCTTTGGATTTTGTTCACGTCTTCGAATGTGAATTTTTATGATTGATTGTTTCTACAATCACTTCTATGATTTGTCACTTCAAAATATAAAGGTTTTCTATACTAGTAGTAAATATTCAAACTCTTTCACAAAGACGATTTCAACACTATTTTATTACAAAGCTCGTTTCTTAAACCGTTTTCCAATCTATTAGTATATACAAACCATTACCTCATTCGTATGAGAAAATCTAATTAAACGGCTTAGCAAAACAAGTGGTATGAAACGCTTGCGTTTACTTCGTCGGTTAATTTATGGACTTGTTCGATTGAAACTCTTGTGACAATTTTCTAGTGGAGATCTACAATTTGTTCGCAAATATTTAAGTTAAGCTAGTGGTTATGGGACATGAAGCTAAACTCATATATTTACTAGCTTATTGTAATTGACACTTCTTGATGATCGATGATGATCATTTTATGGTTTAGACTAGCAATGTGCGATGTCTCTTTGTCCATGTGAAGGACTGTACTTCATTTTATTGAGCTTCGTCTCATTTCTTTGTGGGCTAGCAACCCATGTACTTTTAATGTGTTTCGATTCATCTGATGTACCGTTTGCTCTACATCGATGTCTCGGCCTTCCGATTCATTGGATGTATCGTTTGCACTGCATCAATGTTCTGAATTGTATTGTCTTTCTGATTCATTGGATGTACCGTTTGCACTGCGTCAATGTTCGATTCATTGGACGTACCGTTTGCACTGCGTCAATATTCGATTCATCTGATGTACCGTTTGTACTACATCGATGTCTCGTTTTCCAGTTCATTGGACGTACCGTTTGCACTGTGTCAATGTTCAATTCATTGGACGTACCGTTTGCACTGCGTCAATGTTCGATTCATCTGATGTACCGTTTGTACTACATCGATGTCTCGGCTTTTCGGTTCATTGGACGTATCGTTTGCACTGCGTCAATGTTCCAAATTGTTTGTGATACACGTGTTGGTGAGTTTTCATGCTCCCGCTTGGGATTGGCCATCCTCTTTCTTGTGCTTTCTGGATTTCTTATTGATGATATCTAGAATTTGTGTGACGTTAACTTTTGTGATTTCTGGATATTGATTTCTGGAATTTATGTTTCACCAACATTTACGATTGGCATTTATATGTATGTCATTATTTGTGGCTTGGTGAATTAAATTAAGAATATGACGTTCTTTCCTGTGTTTTGAGATTATTGAGATATGGTATGATTTTTGTGGGCTTCTGATGTATACTTGTCGTAGTATGACACTTTTGGTTATCATACGTTTTATTATTATACTCTTCCTATATCTCATTTTATCTGATAATTATAGCTAGATTGGTCCGTTTATTATTTTCTTCTTAAATAATACTCGGGTCAGACTGAGATATTACAGGTGCTTCCTCATGACTTCTTATCTGGGACTATCATCTGACTTTTGGCTAACTACTCTAGTTTAGTAGTTTTTGTTGTATACATTTGAGATTAGACTCCTTGATGTATACATATTCTATTGTCTTGCACTTGTATCTATTCTTTTGTGTTATTGTGGATCTTATTTGACCACTACTCTGATGTACACTTTCATGTGTTATATTCATATCTATTTCCGCCTTTGTGATATGAATTGTCTGTGACTGATTTGTGTTATGTTTATTTCTATATTTGTTTCCGAAGATATATATATATATAGCCACTGTGTGGTAGCTTTGAGTTTGTATCGGTATGTCGGATTTCCTTTTGAGATGAGATGTAAGATATATTTTCTGACATATTGGTACTCGCACAAAGAAATTACACAAATGGTCGCTCCTCAACAGCCTTATTCTCCGCGCTAGTCGACGTCATTACCACGTAGTGTCCTTGGCTAGTGTGGGTATAGAGGTGGGGCGTCACATAAAACATCTATATTCTATTTTTTTTGGTATTCCCAAGCCCTAGCTTTCTTTTCACAATCTATATATGTATATATATCTTTTGTATGTATATATATTGTGATGTATTTTATCCATAATGTTGTTGTTAATATAAGTATATGCATGCATTTCACTATTTAATATGTATATATATACCTTTGTTTCTGTTCGTAATCATATACACATGTACTTCATATACATTTCTTTTATGAACATATATCTATATGTTATATTCATATGACTTGGAATTCGTCACCTATGAAACCTGTATCTTTATGTATATACACTTACTTCATATACAATGTTTCTCAAACATGTTCATTTACCTACCCACTCTTTCCTCTAACAGTTTTATATATACCCATACTTATGCATCTTTAACCCTCATTTGTGTACATATAAATTTATATCTAAACAGCATAAAACTTGCCTATATATATGTATATATATAGATATATTTGTGGATATTTTATCTTAAATTTAAAGAGTGAAGTATATAATATTATCCATAAAATTCATCATATCTGGGAATTCATACTCCAACATTTAATATAGTTTATAAATCAATTTATATATATCCAGACATTTAAATTATTTGAATTTTATTTGTTCGACTAATAAAATTCAATATTTCAATGATTCAATTCAGTTAATTACCCAATTAATAGATGCTAAAAATCCGAGTTGTCACAATTAGTTAGGCACGAAGTCCATAAACCTTAATATGGTTGGTTGGCCATGCATGAGAGAAAGGTTGGCAGTTTTGATTACCCATATGCTCCAATATATTTATGGTAAATATTAGAGAGAATAAATAGAAAGTTTGTTATTCAATAGCCCTTGAAGGGTTATAAATACAATATTTCCTCATATTCTCAAGCACACAAGAGAAACAGACATACGATTTTTGAGATGGGATTGCTAACATCCAAGGTGTAGGTAACCAGTAGGATCAAAATTAAAAGGGTGGATTTTTTAGATAAAAATACTATACCAATATATGTGTTTTTATCAATGTTTTTTTCAACAATAAAAAAGAATTAGACCATTTTTATATCGAAATTAAAATAACAAACACACCACACACATATATGTATATGTATGTATGTGTGTGTGTGTGTATATATATGTGTGTGTGTGTTTATATATATCAAATATATTTAAACATATATTAAATTGAGTTAATCTATATTAAAAAATCATTTTTTTACATGAGACCTAAGATCTTTATATGCTAAATTTTTTTGGCTTGATGTTTAGTATATATTTTGTTTATTCATGGCATTAAAAAATAATTCTTTTTTCTCAAAGCCCTCAAACTAAAGGAAAAATAATTTATATACAAAGTTACATATATATATATATATATCTGTGTGTGTGTATGTGTTTAAAAAAGGAATTTTTTATTACTTTTTTTCTATAGCTTAATAAAAAAAGAAATGTAAATTTTCACTTTTGAATTTTAAATATTTCAATTAGTCAAAGTAAATTAAAAATTCCTATTTTGGTAAGAACAAAATATTAAACACACATATATAAATATATTTATATATTTGCAGGGATGTGTACATACATACATACATATGTATACATACATATATGTATGTATGTATATATAAAATCCGTTAGCCTTCGTTTTGGCTAACGCTCCTAATCGATAAAATAATAGAGATAAACAAAAAAAAAGTTGGAAAGCAAAAGAGGAAAAAAAGAAAGAACACATAAGACTTTTATATTGGTTTGGCAAAGCGTTGCACTATGTGCCCTTTTCTGTTTTATTCATTACTTTACACTATAACTACAAAATTTACAATGGACTTTCGAGATTCAATCTCAAAATATAAAAAATAGCAGCCTCTATCATAGCAAAAAGTTTGTAATTGGTCCAAAGTCTTTTCTTTGTTGTAGATGAT
Organism: Allium fistulosum; assembly: GCA_030737815.1. Lineage (NCBI taxonomy): Eukaryota > Viridiplantae > Streptophyta > Magnoliopsida > Asparagales > Amaryllidaceae > Allium > Allium fistulosum. The sequence goes on from CM060902.1 coordinate 745,551,018, forward strand.
AGCTATTTATAGTTGAATTGGGATGTTCCAAGCTTGTAAACTCATGAGATCTAGTTTTAAATCGTTAGTCAATAAGATCAGTAATACCACTAAAGATATCAAGTAAATTTTGGTCCAGTTCTTAAGGGTTAATGTATCAGTAAATATCGATCACATGAATCAGCATTGATCCATGTTATTTGTCCAAAAACTTGTACTTTTCTTAAAAATGCCCTATTCTTCATATTTTAGAGTTCTAGGGGGAAAATGGTCCTTGTAACGACCCAGAATTTCGAACACTACGTATTTAAATAACCGAATTATTTAAATATTTAAATTTTGAATTAAAATTTATTAAAATGATTTAATAAGCTTTTTAACCCCCTTTAAATAACTAATAATGATGGTAAACTTGTATTGGAAAAATGTTTATAAAAATATATTCTTGGAAAAATATAGTTAATGAGACTGAAAATCATTTTATCGATAAATAGCTTTTTTTCGTGCCTAATTAATCATTAAGGAGATAATTAGCAACTAAAAATATTTTCATGTTTATGGTTAACTAAACGGGAAGATGTCATGCATGACGTAAGAGAGGATAAGTGTGACGCCCCACCTCTATGCTCGCAATAACAAAGAGTATTAAAAGAAATACTGTCTGTTATTACGAAGAATAAGGCTGGATAGGAGCGGCCATCCGTAGTTGGCCTTACACTAGCATTGGTTGCCTCGATAGGAGTGGTATATATTTTTCAATTTTCATCTCTTATTTATTTACTCCCATCGACATACCCAATTACCAGTATAAAACGAACTACGATGGTTCATAATAGTTTAGGACAATATATATAATAATAACACAGATACAAAAAGAATGCGGAACACAGATAACAAAAGTCTCATATATATATAACTGATGTCAGTTACAATACAATTGACACAATACATATGATACAACTACAACTGTCGACTCTGGAAGTTATATATACAAGTACATTATCGACTAATATACATGAATACATATCAACCTAAAAGAGACACACTGACTACTACAACAAGACGAAGACCACTTCAAAAGATATGAAAAGTCTTCATAGCTCAAACAGCAACCCAAAGCAAGATATCTACAACCTGAAATAGCTCGGGTCTGACCCGAGTATTAAATTCAAAAGAAAATAATACACGGGTCAGTCTAATTCAAACTCAGTTATTAATGCACAAAAGCAATAATAATCAAATATCAAATAGACGACAGTCACAGAAATCTCGTCTACCCAACTCCTCGATGAGAGAATCGGATAACGGCAGATATAACACTAAATAGTGTTAAACAACAAATCAGCAAGTCCAAATCATCAACAAAGATAGATAAAAAGGTTATCAATGAAGATGATATGAAAACTCCAGAATTGCCTAAACAGCAATTTACAACAAACTCCAATTATTAAATAAATAAATAAAATCTCAAAATGATCAATCGAATCAATTTTCTGTGTGGTTGCAGTACACGCACGCGTGCACTGCCTCGCCACACAGTACGTGAAATCATCACAATAGTGAATACTAACAGCAATCAAACTACAGAGGTCAATGTGAAACCAAATCCAACAAAACAGCGAAATCAACAAAAATCTAATTATCAATATGATAATTAGAAAACACATAATCTAACTTATCTAAAAGATAATTAGATATCAACAGAATCATCATATTAAACCAAATCAAAATACAACTTCAAAATATTGAATTGAACCAACGAACAATTCAAACCATCGAAATATCAATTAAATCTGTCAATTCTGCTAGGACTGCAGTACACGCACGCATGTACTGCCTCGCCACTACAACAATGCTAGTGAAACACAAACCAAAAGAGTGGTATAAACAAAGATATAACATGTATGCAAGTGAAGACAACAATGGTGCCAGCAGTTGCAAACAGATTCAGAGACATCAGAGTGACCAAGGTCACAGCCGTGTTTTATCAATAAGGCGACAAGTGATAATAGCATGTGTACTAAAGATAAAGCAACACAGCCACAAATCACAAAGGCTACAGCAAGCTAGTGATCACACTAATATATATATAAAGTAGGATGATCAAAAATGCATACAACCACTGTATATATATATATATACATACACGAATGTTTGTATATACATATATATATATATATATATATATATCTATACAATACAAATTCCAGTGCCAGCCCAGAATTTCAAAAGTAACAATGCAGACCTCAAGCGATACAAGAAGCAATTATACATATATAATGCAGTGCCGAAGCAAAAGACAAAATATATTGCTTTATCAAAACAACAACTGTATATTGCAAGCCCATGAATGCAAAGTGCAACTACAACATACAGTGCCGAGGTCATCCAAATTAGAGACATAAGGGCCGAACCCATTACAAAAATGCAAAGTCCAAGTCAAGCCGATGCCAACAGAAAATGCAGTTTAAATCAAACTGCAATGAACCAGTTAAATAGACCTCACAAGTTTCAAATCAGAAATCAATGCCAAAGTGATAAAATCACATTTTACAGTAATCGAAATAACCGGTTTCATAAAATCAACTAAAATGCACATGAAAACGAACAAGCGCAGTGCAACTCAATGGTACAAAAGGTACCGGACTCGCTTGTATCAAATACAGTCATCAAAACCAAATGCACCAGGCTACACTAGTGATCAAACAAAATGAAAGGCTTGTCAACATCAATAGATAATGCAGACAACCGGGGTGAAGCATCAGGTCAAAAAGTGCATCAGCAACTTCAAAATGATATAAGTGCACAATGGAAATGCAAGGACCAGGTAACTCAAGTCTACTAACATGAACAGCTAAGGCTACATAAACATAGACTCAATGAACACGGTCGAAAGTGCTACCAGAGGCAGTGAATAATATGGCAAAAGTCGAACAAGATCGACATCACAAAATCAAATCAAAATCACTAAAGCCGGAATTCATCCAATTATACGAACTCAATAAACTCAGAGAAATCATCAACATCCACACGAAATCGAATGGCAAACAACAAACTCAGAAAAACATATACGAACGAGAATCATCAAATTCGAACACTAATAAGCTCGAGATGGAATTAGATGTGAGTATAATACTCACCTTCTTCGACGAGGCAAGCAACGAATCCCTCTTCGACGAATTGAAGTAGCTGAACGCACTCTAGTTGACGAACGCAAGTCGAAAGCCCTACTTTGGCGGAAGAGACGAACGAAAGTAAACGAGGCCGCCATTGTTTTTCTCGTTCGTTTTGCTTTAGGGTTTCCGATTGAAAAGAATGAAAGGGAACGGGGACGAGTTGCCTTTGATAAATATGGCACCAAGAAGGAAATGGATCAAGATGATTTTTTAAAGCCCACAACCCATTTAACAAAAAAAAAATTAAAAGAATTTCAACTCAACTTTAAAAGAATTCAACCGATTAAAACTCCAAATAGCAATTAGCTATCAACACTAATCGTTTAATGATGATTATAAATTTTCACAAAAGCCCGTGTTGTTACAGACTCCCCTCCTTATAAAAATTGCGTCCCCGCAATTTTCATAGTTAAAGTCGTCAATAACAATTATTTTTCTAACATAAACTGGTTAAACTAGAAAAATAAACATCAAAACACAAACGCCAAAAAAATCCTTCAATTTCAAAAAAGAAATTCACAAATTCTCAACAAAGTCTGATTATCAAATAGATAATCAAAAAACAGCAGAACTGGATAAATACAATTATCAGCAATATTCAATTATCAACTAGATAATTAAAATACAGAAAATAACAAAACAGCAATATCTAATTATCGATACGATAATTAGAAAACAGCAAAATCTAATTATTAACAAAGATAATTAGAAAACAAAATTCACAAATCGCAAAACTGCAAATACCTAGTTATCCAACAGATAAATAGAAAACACGAACTTCATAATCAGCAACTATAACTATCAACAGAGATAGATAGAAAACAGCAATTTAATATAATCAACATAATCTAGAATTAATTAGAGACTAGAAAATCTTACAATCAGCAAAATTAGCAATTGCCTAATTATCAAAACGATAATTAAATCCCAAATCAACAAATATTTAATTACCGCAAACGGTAATCAAATTTCAAATCAACAAATATTTAATTACCATAAATGGTAATCAAATTCCAAATCAACGAATATTTAATTACCACAAACGGTAATCAAATTTCAAATCAACAAATATTTAATTACCACAAACGGTAATCAAATTCCAAATCAACAAATATTTAATTACCACAAACGGTAATCAAATTCCAAATCAACAAATATTTAATTACCACAAACGGTAATCAAATTCCAAATCAACAAATATTTAATTACCACAAACGGTAATCAAATTCCAAATCAACAAATATTTAATTACCACAAACGGTAATCAAATTTCAAATCAACAAATATTTAATTACCACAATCGGTAATCAAATTTCAAATCAACAAATATTTAATTACCACAAACGGTAATCAAATTCCAAATCAACAAATATTTAATTACCACAAACAGTAATCAAATTCCAAATCAACAAATATTTAATTACCACAAATGGTAATCAAATTTCAAATCAACAAATATTTAATTACCACAAACGGTAATCAAATTTCAAATCAACAAATATTTAATTACCACAAACGGTAATCAAATTTCAAATATCTAATTATCACAAGCGATAATCAGAAACAATAAATATTCAATTATCAAAAACGATAATCGAATCTCAAATATCTAATTATCACAAGCGATAATCAGAAACAATAAATATTCAATTATCAAAAACGATAAATTAATCTCAAATATCTAATTATCACAAGCGATAATCAGAAACAACAAATATCCGATTATCAAAAATGATAATTAGAAACATCAAATATCTAATTATCACAAGCGATAATCAGAAACAACAAATATTCAATTATCAAAAACGATAATCGAATCTCAAATATCTAATTATCACAAGCGATAATCAGAAACAACAAATATCCGATTATCAAAAACGATAATCAAAAACATCAAATATCTAATTATCACAAGCGATAATCAGAAACATCAAATATCTAATTATCACAAGCGATAATCAGAAACAACAAATATTCAATTATCAAAAATGATAATCGAATCTCAAATATCTAATTATCACAAGCGATAATCAGAAACAACAAATATCCGATTATCAAAAACGATAATCAGAAACATCAAATATCTAATTATCACAAGCGATAATCAGAAACATCAAATATCTAATTATCACAAGTGATAATCAGAAACAACAAATATTCAATTATCAGAAACGATAATCGAATCTCAAATATCTAATTATCACAAGCGATAATCAGAAACAACAAATATCCGATTATCAAAAACGATAATCAGAAACATCAAATATCTAATTACCTGCAGATAATTAGAAACAATAAATATCTAGAAATCAATTAAGAAGACTAGAAAATCAACCTAAAAGGTTGGATTGATCCCAGCAGATGGCGAGTTTTAGCTACGCCGCACGTGCATCTCAGATGGCCGAAGCCTACCAAGTACTATAAATTTTGGCGCCCATCAGATGACCCGAAGGTCCGCAGAGTGACACGAAGGTCTAGTACTGGTATTTGACCCGAAGGTCCGCAGAGTGGCCCGAAAGCCCAACAAATGACCCGAAGGTCCAACAAAGTGGCTCGAAAGCACACGAAATCATCAAATATTTCAATTAACGAGTCCGGAATTAACCGAAATAGCAAACACACATGTCCCATACCACGTGTTTTACTAAATCGTTTGATTCTCTTCATCGTTTCCTTGAAAGTGCAAAATTGTATATTTTGTAAAAATACACTTTACATTCTCAAACGGACAAGTCCGGAATTAAGCGAATCAGTAAAAGAAAGGGGTCATAGTCCTCGATTTTGCTGAAACGTTTAAATCGCTTCCTCATTCTTTTGAAAGCGCAAACTGTAAAATTCCTGAAAACAATTTTATTTATTTTATAAAAATAACAATTCACATTCTCAACTGGACAAGTCCGGAGTTAAGCGAATCAGTAAAAGAAAGGGGTCATAGTCCTCGATTTTGCTGAATCGTTTAAGTCGCTTCCTCATTCTTTTGAAAGCGCAAACCGTTAAAAATTTATAAAACAATTTTCATTTTAAAACGGTTTTCCAATCACGTGATTAAAGCAACAACATCAGTAGCAATTTCGAGAAGGAAATTGTACTTCCCAAAGCAACGTAAAATTGTATCTCAAAATCAGCATTGCGGAATAACCGCTTGAAAATCCACCTTTAAAAATTTGACTGTTACTGAAGTCAAAGCGACAAAAATTTTCAAACGTCAAAATCTCATCAAAATAAATTACATCAAAATGTAATACCAGTGAATTTTCGTTCATTAAAAATGTCACAAAACACCGTGCTTCAAAATTTTAGCATTGGTATAAAAATCCCGTTATAAAAATAACGGCAACAAAATACGTTTCATAACCAAGCATCGGTTCAACGTAAAATAAATGCAGTAACGTGCAACTCAAATTTGCACGTACTACAAAATGAACAAAGAAATCATTCGAATGTATCTTCAATGAAGATAATTCAAAACAGCAAAACCTAATCAATATATGATTAGCATAAAAGAAAACCATCAGAAATTTCAACAAAATCACATAACTATAATCGCTTCGAATCCTCAAATCGGATTCGAAATTTTCAAAGAAACAAAAATAAACCCAGCTATGTAAACACAAATGAAATCTATTTCAACTTCATATTTTGATTTTTAAATCAAAAAGATTATCAGCTATATTCAGCGAAGACAGTTTCACTGTTTCCGCTGCGCACTCTGATAAATAGAACACAATTTAATCAAATAAACAAACACAATTTCACTTTTTTTTTATAAAGATATTTAAAAATTTCATCATAATTTCAAAACTTTAGTTTTGACTCAAAGCACAATAAAACATCGACAAATAGTTGTAACACATGTTCCTTCTAAGTTATGTTTTATATTATGTCCATAAACCCCAAGCTCTGATACCAACTGTGACGCCCCACCTCTATGCTCGCAATAACAAAGAGTATTAAAAGAAATACTATCTGTTATTACGAAGAATAAGGCTGGATAGGAGCGGCCATCCGTAGTTGGCCTTACACTTGCATTGGTTACCTCGATAGGAGTGGTATATATTTTTCAATTTTCATCTCTTATTTATTTACTCCCATCGACATACCCAATTACCAGTATAAAACGAACTACGATGGTTCATAATAGTTTAGGACAATATATATAATAATAACACAGATACAAAAAGAATGCAGAACACATATAACAAAAGTCTCATATATATATAACTGATGTCAGTTACAATACAATTGACACAATACATATGATACAACTACAACTGTCGACTCTGGAAGTTATATATACAAGTACATTATCGACTAATATACATGAATACATATCAACCTAAAAGAGACACACTGACTACTACAACAAGACGAAGACCACTTCAAAAGATATGAAAAGTCTTCATAGCTCAAAAAGCAACCCAAAGCAAGATATCTACAACCTGAAATAACTCGGGTCTGACCCGAGTATTAAATTCAAAAGAAAATAATACACGGGTCAGTCTAATTCAAACTCAGTTATTAATGCACAGAAACAATAATAATCAAATATCAAATAGACGACAGTCACAGAAATCTCGTCTACCCAACTCCTCGATGAGAGAATCGAATAACGGCAGATATAACACTAAACACTGTTAAACAACAAATCAGCAAGTCCAAATCATCAACAAAGATAGATAAAAAGGTTATCAATGAAGATGATATGAAAACTCCAGAATTGCCTAAACAGCAATTTACAACAAACTCCAATTATTAAATAAATAATTAAAATCTCAAAATGATCAATCGAATCAAATTTCTGTGTGGCTGCAGTACACGCACGCGTGCACTGCCTCGCCACACAGTACGTGAAATCATCACAATAGTGAATACTAACAGCAATCAAACAGCAGAGGTCAAAGTGAAACTCAATCCAACAAAACAGCGAAATCAACAAAAATCTAATTTGTAACGACCCGGAATTTTCGATCCCGAAAATTCCGGGTCGTTACAGTTGGTATCAGAGCCAGGTTAAGCGAGAACTTTGGCTCTGGTGGGTTTACTCATTAAGGATAGGGTCAATAGTACCCTAGAATGAGTTGAGTGTGTGTGTGTGTGTGTGTGTGTGTGTGTATATATATATATATATGAGAGCGTACTTGTTATTTTCTTATATAAAGATTTTAAATGATTTTAAGTAAGAATATATTTTGATATATATAAAGCAATATTTCTTACTAATAAATGTTAAAGTAACTGGTTGTTAAAAATTATTGGAATTAAATAAAATAATGAGAATTAAGTGGTAATAGTAATACAACCAAAATGAAATTGAATGAAGATAAATTTGGAATGGATCCAAACTGAAATCAAATCCTGAATTTGTAGAAATGTTTTCAGAATAAAGATAATAATAAATTGGTTTCCAGATATGATAATCTTGGTTATTATCATAAATGGTTGTTGTGTTTAATAATGAAATGTTGTTAATGAGTAAGCAAGATGAAATGTTTTAGGGAAGTAAAACATTTAGGCAAGTATGACTTATAAATTGGAACTGAAGATGATATAAATTGTGAAGTTTTAAAGTTGAATCCAGAATTTGAGAATTGTTTCAAAGTGATAAAGAAATAATAAATAATATTATTTGAATGAAAGGGCTTGATTCAAACAGGAGTTGTTTGAAAATTTAAAGGAATTTGTTTGAATTAAAAACCCAAGGTGGTTTAAATTTTAAGGATAATTTAGTGGGTAAAAGAAATAATATGTATATATGGGGAATATACATAAGATCAAAAATAGTTTGAAACAAACTTTAAATGTTGAGTTTAAAATTTTGGAATGAGATGTGATACCCAAGGTGATAAGTTTTTGAACTTATAAGATTATTAATGTGAGGTTTAAAATTTGAAGTGGGAATTCAAATTTGAGTAAGTTTGACGGGATTAAATTGAATTTAACCCGGAAGAAGTTAAATAAGTTTGAATGAACCACCTGATTTGGAAATTCCAAAATGAAATTGAGGTTTAACTTGGGAAGTTAAATGGTTAATTTGAATTGGGAGTTTGTGTGATCTCAAAATGGGTTTGAGATCTGGAAATTGAGAATTGATGGATGATTTAGAATAAATTGGATGATGTCATCCTATTGTTATTAATAATATTTAAAGTGTGAATTGGATTTGTTTAAATGAATGAGGAATGAAGTGTGGTAATATATCCATTATTGAGATAAATAGGGAAATTAAACTTTAAATTGAAATTAAGGATATGGAATTACATTGAACTAAAGATTTGAATAATTAAATTTTGTTTAAGAACTGGTTTCAAAACTGAAAATAAAATTTGGTAATAAATTGAATTTTTAAGATAAAATTTGTTTTGAACTCTTATTTGAACTTTGAAATAAGTTAAGTAAAGATAAATTAAAATGGAATTTTGAGAATTGGACTCAGAATTAAATTGTTTAAAGATTTGGATTATTGATAAAGGTAAATTTGATTTGAGGGGTTAAATCAACATTTGGAAATTTAACTCGAATTTATATAATTCGAGATGGTTTAAAATTGAGATTTAAATTGAATTAGTTCAAACTGAATTTGATTTGAATTTAGGGAAGAAATTGTGGATAATTCAACTTGAATGGGGACTAGATCAATTCAATGGGAAATTGATGGAAATGGAGATTGGGAAGTTGTACAGTTTGACTCTAGACTATTTTCAAAATAAATTGTTTAAATATAAATCTATTTTCCCAACTATTTACCATACAACTTTTTTTTAAAACCTAAAACTATCTTAAGCTTGTTTTACAATTACTTTTGGAACTATTTAACTATTACACAACTGTTTTGTAAACTAATTACTATTTTTATACTACTTTATAACTGATTAATGTTTTACAACTATTTTGCAATTATTTTACTATTTTCAATTATTTTACGATTACTTAACTGTTTTACAGCTATTTTACAAATTAATTATTAGTTTTCAACTACGTATCTATTTTTAAAATTTTCAAGCTATATTTCTAAATTAAAGCTGGTCGGAGTTCAAACTGTTATTGATTAAATACCCAACTGAGATAGGGATTGAAGTGATAATCCAAATGGGGATTAAGGCAAATGTGAATAAGTGAATAAAATCAAAGTGAATGTGAATAGAGAAAAATTAATTTAGCTAATAATCAATGAAGATAAATACGTAGGATGTACGTATATTATTCTATTCGCATAGTGATTTGATCCAGATTCGAGCACAGAATTTCGAGGTAATATTGTCGATCCGAGTTGGGATTTTTCGCTCGATTTTCGACGGTGAACCTAGATATGGATTTTTGATTGGTTCTGGATATTCTCTATCATAGTTGTGACTATGCAAGGAGAATGACGGTTTCTGATCGAGAAACCAGATCTGAGTCCGCAGTAGGAAGTCGGTGGACAATACTAGTTCGGAAGTGAAATTGTGTGATCGAGTGAGCGATCAGATTGATATTGCGTACGGATGATATGTGGACATCGTACGGGTTTGAATAAAATTGATATTGAAATTTGTGGACAAGAACTGTAATATGGTTTTTGAAATGGAAGTAAATTTTGAGAAATATACAGTAAATAAAGTGAAAATGGAATATCTTTATGATTAAAATTCACTTTATCAAAGTAAATAATTTGGCAAATGACTTTATAAGTAATCTAATTTGAATATTTGATTAGGAATAAACAAAGTTATATATCATTGTTATATATGGAAAACTTCCCTAATTAAATCTATTGCTAGAAGGAAATGATTTTTGAAAGTGTTTGAAAAAAAAAGAATTTTTACAAGTATGAATTGAACCAAAGATTTTCCAAGATTATTATATATATGTATATATAAAAAGGATTTGTGAAAATGATTTTGAGGAAAGGTTTTTGGAACCTTTGAATTTTGGAAAGGCTTTTGATTTTTAGGTAAAACCAACATTGGAATTTGGAAAAGCCTAATATGAGAATTATCGATTTTGAGAATCGATTTTGTGTAAAGGCATTTATATGAGATTCATACTAGGTGTATGATTTGGGAAATACTATATGTGTATAGTATAAAGTGTTTTAAGATTGGCTCTGGAGAAAAAGGCGCTCCCTTGAAATGAACTTCTCAGGAGTGCCACAGGGTGATACTGCCTTGAGCCTCAAAGGGGGAGGTTCTAAAGTTGATCCTGTGAGAAGTCCGGACAAAACTAGTTCCTGAGGATTATTTGTGTAGCGAAAGTCAAGGGGCTGGTGCCTACAGAGGCATTTGGGTTATGCTGTGACGACAGTGTAACTCAATGTCACTGCGATCTACTGCAGACCATAGCGAAAGTCGTGTGTGCCGCTGAGAGCCAACAGTCTACGTTTGATTTTATATCGGTAGACTACGACACTATGGTAGCATAGCGAAAGTCGTGTGAGCCGCTGAGAGCCAACAGTCTATGTTTGATTTTACATCGGTAGACTGCGACCTATGTTAGAGTGGAGAAGTTTCATTTTGACAGCGAAAATCGTGTGTGCCGCTGAGAGCCAACAGTTACATGGACTTTTGCTGTGATGGCAACGTAACCCTGGAATGTAACTGTGATCTGTTGTGGGTTCCATGGTGTAATCAGTTACATGGACTTTTGCTGCGATGGCAACGTAACCCGAGATGTAACTGTGACCATGGATGGGGGTGATGATTTCCAGAGCATTCTCACCAAGATATTTCCTCTATTTTCAAAACCGTTTTCTATATTTTCAATAAAATTATTTTCCAAGTATTTTCACTGGGTGTTGGAAACGAGTTTACCAAGTACTTATAGATTTTCAGTCCTACGTCTGATCAACGTATGACCAAATTTGTGTGAGAAAAAGGATGGACTTGTTGAAACATCGAGCTATAAAAGTATTTTTATAAAAGCTACTTTGAAATAGTATTATATAGATATTAAAACAAAAGTGTTTTCAAAATGATCAAAGAATATTTATTCGATTTTAAGCGTTTTCATAAATTCTGGCTTTGTTCCTTTTCGAGGACGAAAGGTTTTAAGGGGGGAGGAATGTGACGACCCGGAAATTTAGCAATAGTATTTTAATAAGAATTTAATATAGTTAATTAAATATAAACTAAAACAGATATATATGTATTTGGGGACACTATGATCTGGAAATTTAAAATAAAGAGTTTTAAAATATTCAAAATTAAATTTAGCTTATTCACCTTAAATTGATATTAAACTTTACTATCTAACTTTTGATATATATATATATATATATATATATATATATATATATATATATATATTTGATGTAATTTTGATGATACTGGTTAATAATGAAGTAAATCTTATATACAAGCATAAGTATAAAGGAATTGTATAATTAAAATACAATATATAAATAAAAATTCAATGTTTGATAGTTCAACTTTAACAACGAAATAAAATAGGTATTGATGTGAAAATAAGTATCTTATAGGTTATAGTGGTATAAAATATTATATGAACATAGAAGAAAAATTCTAGAACATCTATGGGTGGATATACAAGTAATATGAAATAAACAAGACAAACATGCATATGTATGTATTCTCAAGGTATAATAACTTTATAAAAGCTCATAATATACATGAAAAGCAAACCAGACATGTGATAAGAAATAGGACAAAGAAAATGAGCTGAATACATAAAGTATGGAAATTAAATAGTAAATTATTAACTTTAAGAAGTAATAAACATTATGGTAAACTCTAGAACACATATGCACTTAGGCAAGTAGTAATATAATGATGATAAGTATAGACAAGATGTATATATGAATATGCTCACCAGAGCAAAACAAATCAGGCTGCAAGCCATAAGTAATAAATGCAGCATACATTTCTTTCATTACAGCCTACAATTTGGAAAAAAAATATTTGACCAACATTTATAAAATCTTTCCAGTACAATATTCTTGTACCATCTTCATACTCAAGCCTGCATATTCTTTTATAAACATCATCCCATGTTGTAATTCGATTCATTCAAAAACTGAGAATAATAAAAATAAAAAATATAACAGCATATTCAACTAAATCAAAAGCCTTGATCATCTCAACAACAATGATTTCCAGTTTTAAAGATCAGTAAGCAATCAAATATAGAGACAGTTCAATTTCCAGATCAAAAGCAAGTTTTTCCCGGCCTTCTCTGTTTTCAGTTTTCAAAGTGAGTAAACTGCTATTCTTTTTAATGTTTAAACCTGCTTGAAATGCATGCTTGTGAGTAAACAAAAACTTCTCAAGTTAAATTTTATATGGTGTTGTCTGTGTATATATATACATAGGTCTCTGTTGTACCAAAATGTCAAAAAACAACATATAAATTCCTATCAATCTATCTAAATCGATTTAAGTTTTGTCTTCTAAAAAGAAAATGTCTGTAATCATGTAAAGTCATTTTTAAAATTGGTTGCAAGAATTTTTATTGAGGAAATATTCAGGAAATAGAAGTTTCAGTAAAAGAATCAAAGACAGGATAAAAGTCAATGTTTGAAAATTGTTGTTTTGATTCTATAACTTGATTCAATTTTGTAAATGATGATTTTTGGTATTAGAATACATATTTTTAGGCTTGGAATTTGTGTGAAATTGTGAGTTGAACGTGAATGGGTTTTTATTTGAATCTCGGTGATGATTTTGGTTTCGATGCAAATTTGATCGGTCGTAGTGGAGCGTGGGGGATAGACGAAGGTCAGAAAAATGGTGAAGCAATTTCCAGAAGCCTGTGGTTGATGGTCTCAGTTAATTTAGGGTTTGGAAAGGAGTTCAGAGGGGTTTCGTTCGGCATCGAACTATGGTGTCGCGGCGAGAATTGAAGGCCCCGGTATAAGGGGGAAAGTAGGGGAGGTTCACGGCGTGGCTTCTGGCGAAGTATGGGGCCGGTCAGTGATTGGTGATGATCGGTCGTGGTAGAGGAAGGAGGTCTGTATTTTTCTTGTGTTGCTAGAAGGTCGAAATTTGGTTTAAATGGCTGCCGCGCGGAACTAGGTGGTCAGAAAACCTACGGGGCTAAGGAGTGATGAGCAAGGATGGTCGGAGACAAGATCGTCGACCAGAAGAATGTGTGCATGTGCACCGTATCCTTGTGTGCACAGTGGACAGAAAGGTAGGAGTAGCAACAGACAAAAGGAGAAGAAGAGTTTGCTCGGGAGCAGGCTCGAGTTGTTTGGGTATTGACTCGAAGTTGAGGTGATGAGTGGAAACACAGTTTTGGCTCGAAAATTATATGGTTTGAGTCGGAATTGTTTTTGTAGTTGAAGTAAATAAGTTTTAAAAGCTTAACAAAAGTGGGTAAGTTCAAAGTAAATGCAAACCAAGTCTTTAAACAAGGTATTAGCAAGTTTTAAACAAATTTCCAAAGTTTAAATGTTTCAAATTGTTGTATTAAGTAATAATTTAATAGATGAAATCCTAAATGATTTAAGGTGAACTAAAGTAGTAATTAAATAAAAGTACAAATCTTTTTATGGATTAGGATGGTTAATTGATTAATTCATTAAGGTAGGTGAATTTGTGAAATCAATTCTAAAGATTGATTATTTAATATGATTAATTAATTAAGCCATTAATTAAAAGATGATTAATTAAGGATTTATCACTTAGCATAATTAATTAGTGATAATTACAGTAGTTAAAAGATGGTTGCTTAATGTCATTAATTTAGGTGGATAATTAATGGTTTATTACTAAAGGTGATTTATTAAAGGATTGATTAATTGAGGAGATTAATGAAGGGTTAGTTAATCAATAAGTATGATTAATTAAAGGATAGTTAATCGATGAATGTAATTATAGGATAATTAATGTGAGAAAGTAATTATGGGTAAATAAGATTAATGTGAATGGGTGAAGATTGATTAATTTGTGCTATTAATTAAGGCTAATTACTGAATGTAATTAAAGAGGGCAATTAAGGGACTACAAATAAATGATTTATAATTGGTTAATGTTAAGTAAGCAGGATGCATAGAAATTGAGAAAATTAATTTAATTTATTTAAATTAATTAGAGATGGTATGGTTATCTTCGTTGATGGATTGTTGTATACAAAAAGTGACATCTTGTATTTAAAGTTGAATATTATTTCACTTAAAATTTGGGTTAAGATGATTTTGTATTCGAAGAGTCTGGAGTCGGGTATCAGTAAATACCCGAAACCACTTCGATGTGTAATCTACTTGATTCTATATGGATTGGTTGAGTGGAATCAATAGTCTGAATGGAATATCATGGACCTTTGAATACTTAGAACTTTTGAGCATATCAAGTAATGAACTCGTAGTAAAGTACGAGTTACTCGGGTTTCCTTTAAGATTTGAATTTAGTATTTCAAGTTATATGGGTTTACTCATGCTGGTTTCCAGCCTGAACCGGGTGTTACTTTGATGTAATGCTCGGGTTAGACCGAGTATTACAGATTTTCAGGTAAGGACGTTTGAGAGCTCAGGAGACGACCTGGATGGCAGGATCGTATGGAGTGTTTCCGCTATGATATTTCTGTTTATCTTGGATATGTTGATTTGTATATGTATAACTCTGATCTATAAAATGTAAATGTATTGATACAGATCTTCTTTGTAAAACTGTTATTTTACTTGATATTATATTTTGATCCGCTGCGAATGTGAGAATCTGTGTTGTGTTTCTGTTTCTTCTTCTTCTTCTATCTCTTTCTTCTTTTCTAACTATCTGGAATTTTCAGGATCGAAAATTCCGGGTCATTACATAATTATCAATATGATAATTAGAAAACACATAATCTAACTTATCTAAAAGATAATTAGATATCAACAGAATCATCAGATTAAACCAAATCAAAATACAACTTCAAAATATTGAATTGAACCAACGAACAATTCAAACCATCGAAATATCAATTAAATCTGTCAATTCTGCTAGGACTGTAGTACACGCACGTGTGTACTGCCTCGCCACTACAACAATGCTAGTGAAACACAAACCAAAAGAGTGGCATAAACAAAGATATAACATGTATGCAAGTGAAGACAACAATGGTGCCAGTAGTTGCAAACAGGTTCAGAGACATCAGAGTGACCAAGGTCACAGCCATGTTTTATCAATAAGGCAACAAATGATAATAGCATGTGTACTAAAGATAAAGGAACACAGCCACAAATCACAAAGGCTACAGCAAGCTAGTGATCACACTAATATATATAAAGTAGGATGATCAAAAATGCATACAACCACTCTGTATATATATATATATACATACACGAATGTTTGTATATACATATATATATATCTATACAATACAAATTCCAGTGCCAGCCCAGAATTTCAAAAGTAACAATGCAGACCTCAAGCGATACAAGAAGCAATTATACATATATAATGCAGTGCCGAAGCAAAAGACAAAATATATTGCTTTATCAAAACAACTATTGTATATTGCAAGCCTATGAATGCAAAGTGCAACTACAACAGACAGTGCCGAGGTCATCCAAATCAGAGACATAAGGGCCGAACCCATTACAAAAATGCAAAGTCCAAGTCAAGCCGATGCCAACATAAAATGCAGTTTAAATCAAACTGCAATGAACCAGTTAAATAGACCTCACAAGTTTCAAATCAGAAATCAATGCCAAAGTGATAAAATCACATTTTACAGTAATCGAAATAACTGGTTTCATAAAATCAACTAAAATGCACATGAAAACGAACAAGCGCAGTGCAACTCAATTGACGCAGCGGATTAATCAAAAATGATGTAGATCGTTGAATGTAGCAATCGGTGGATTGGAAGATGCTGAAATGCCCAAATTCGTTGATCCGAAGATACCGAATTCTAGCTATCCTGAACTCGTTGATCGCGCACGATACCGGGTTCGAAGATCTTCAATTCTTCTAGCGTTGATCAAGCGCACTTGATTCCGCGAATCGGCTTCTACAATCGTTGAATCGAGCGCACTCGATTATCCGAAAGAGGAGATAGGAGATTACACTCAACTACCAATTTGAATGAAAGCACAAAGCAATCAAAAGAGAATTTTATTCAATATTCAACAACCTTTTACAAATGAGACTCACGGCCTATTTATAGGCGAACAATTTTACAACAGAAATTTCTCCAACTCCTAAGTCGTTTCCGACTCATAACTATGCTCTACGACTCATCATAAGTCGTATACGACTCATCCAAAACGACTTATCAAACTGCAAAATAACAACTACAACAACACACGACTCAACATACTCCGACTCATGACTCGGCCAAGGATACGACTTATTACAACAGACGACTTAAAACAGAAAATACAACATAGAAAAATACATCTTTTAAGTCGTTGCCGACTCATCAACTCCATTCGACTCAACTTATTTACAACAGACGCCATACGACTTATACTCCAGTAACGACTTAGAAACAATCGGTTCAGATTAACTCGTCACGAGAATCTACGGCATGGATTAAAGCGGCATCAGAATATACAGTTCCAGGCCTCTACGACTTAACCCAGTTTCGATAAGTCGTGGACGACTTATACTAGCCTCGCCCTTGAGTCGTGGATGGCTTATCTCCTCACCTTCCTTGAGTCGTAGACGACTTATCACTTGTGTATTCTTCCCCTTGAGTCGTGAACGACTCATCTCCCTGTTAAGTCGTAGACGAGTTATAGTTGCTTCGTTAAGTCGTAAACTCGTCACCTCTTTCCCTTTGGTCTTCCAGATGAGTCGTGGACGACTCATCACCGCCTCCTTAAGTCGCATCCGATTCATGCCTGTCTCTATGAGTCGTGGACGACTCATCACCGCTTCCTTAAGTCGCATACGATTCATGCCTGTCTCTATGAGTCGTGGACGACTCATCACATTGCCCTTAAGTCGTAGACGACTTATATCTGTCGTGTTGGTTTTATCTCGTGGACGACTCAGGACTTCATCTCTGGGTTTAGCTGCATCATCCTCCCCAGGTTGAGAGAAATTCGACCTCGAATTTGCACACTCTTCATCTCCAACAAACTCATCCCCATGATATGGTACGAGATGTTTAACATTGAATACGTCGGATGTATACACATCATCTGGCAGCTTCAGTTTATAAGCATTTTCATTGATTCGTTTCACAACTTCCACCGGACCAATTTTCCTGGCTTTCAACTTGTTGTATGCGCCTACGGGAAAACGATCTTTTGTTAATACTGCATAAACCATATCACCTTCATGAAATTCAACATTCCATCGTTTCATATCTGCAGATTGTTTATATTTCTCATTTGCTTTCTCTAATCGTTCTTGAACGATTTTATGACATTCCGTCAACCCTTCAACAAAATCAGCAGCTTTCTTAACTATCCCTTTTGAGTGTGGTATCGCTGTTAAATCCAATGGTCCCTTCGGTAAGCTTGAATAGACAATCTGGAATGGACTGAACCCAGTACTTCGATTCACTGCATGATTATGGGCAAACTCTGCCTGGCATAACTTCACATCCCAACTCTTCAGATTATCTTGAACAAGACACCTCAACAAGTTTCCCAATGATCTGTTAACCACCTCAGTCTGTCCATCCGTTTGTGGGTGATAAGCACTACTAAACTTCAGCTTCGTTCCCACCATTTTCCACAAACTTAGCCAAAAATGACTCAGAAAACGAGTATCCCTGTCCGACACAATCGATTCTGGCAATCCATGAAGTCGATAGATCTCTCTGAAAAACAACTGAGCAACATGAACAGCATCCGCCGTCTTCTTACAAGCAATAAAATGTGCCATTTTCGAAAATCGATCAACCACCACATAAATGGAATCATTACCACGCTGCGTTCTCGGCAACCCCAACACAAAGTCCATACTCACATCAACCCATGGTTTAGTTGGTACCGGTAACGGCATATATAAACCCGCATTAGTCGCAGTTCCTTTCGAAACTTGACAGATATGGCATCTCTCAACAAACCTCTCCACTTCTTTCCTCATCGATGGCCAAAAGTAGGATTGTGAAATTAACTGTAAGGTACGGTCTCTTCCAACATGCCCTTCTTCATGTAATTCCTTGATAATTTTCATTCTCAAACTACCCTCCGATATGCACAATCGATTCCCTTTGAACAGAAAACCATTTACCATCACGAAATCATCCGTCTTTCCCTCCTTGACTTTATCAACAAATTTTGCAAAGTAAGGATCATTAGTAAATAAGTCTGGCAACATTTCAAACCCCGTCACTTCAACCTTTAGTGTAGTCAACAAATGACTCCTCCTACTCAAAGCATCAGCCACACGATTTGTAACCCCTGACTTGTGTTTAACAACAAAAGTAAACTGTTGCAGATATGCAATCCACGATGCATGTCTCGCTGAAATCTTGTCTTGCCCTTGTAAATGCTTCAATGCTTCATGATCAGTGTAAAGAACAAACTCCTTCTGAAATAGATAGTGTCTCCAGTGTTTAATAGATTGCACAACAGCATAAAACTCCACATCATATGTACTGTATCGCATCTTTGCTCCTGACAACTTCTCACTGAAATAGGCAATTGGACGTCCCTTCTGACTCAATACCCCTCCAATCCCAACCTTGGATGCATCAGTGTGCAGTTCAAACACTAGCTGAAAATCAGGTAGCACTAGAATTGGTGCAGACGTCAGCAATTCCTTGATCTTCCCAAAAGCACTCCCTGCTTCCTCTGTCCATGCAAACTGTTTACCTTTCATGCAATCTGTAACAGGTGCCATCACACTACTAAAGTGTGGTATAAACCTTCGATAGAATGAAGCCAACCCATGAAAACTACGAACTTCCGTTATCGTCTTGGGCTGCGGCCAATTTCTGATCGCCTCAACTTTACTTTGGTCAATCTGTATTCCTTTCTCTGAAACAACATACCCCAGAAATAAAACACTATGCGTCATGAACACGCATTTCTTCGTTGCAGCATAGAATTGTTCTTGTCGCAATACCATCAGCACTTCTCTAAGATGATTCAAATGTTCCTCTGGACTCCCACTGTAAATAAGAATATCATTGAAATATACCACCACAAATTTCCCAATGAACGGTCGAAAAATCTGATTCATCACTCTCATGAAAGTACTTGGTGCATTGGATAAACCAAATGGCATGACCAACCATTCGTATAGACCCTCCCTGGTTTTAAAAGCAGTTTTCCACTCATCTCCTGGTCTGATACGAATTTGATGATATCCGCTCTTCAAATCAATCTTCGAAAATATAGTAGCTCCGCTTATTTGATCTAACAAGTCATCCAACCTCGGCATTGGAAATCTATATCTCACGGTAATCTTATTCAATGCTCGACTGTCAGTGCACATCCTCCACGTCCCATCCTTCTTGGGTACCAATAAAGCTGGTACAGCACAAGGACTCAGACTCTCCTGCACACGTCCTTGCTCAAGCAATTCCTCTACCTGCCTTCGCAACTCTTCATGTTCCTTCGGACTCATTCGATAGTGTGGTCTGTGTGGCAACACAGCACCTGGAACAAGATCTATCTGATGTTGTATATCCCTTAACGGTGGCAATTCCGTTGGTAACTCCTCTGGAAATACATCGTCAAATTCTTTCAAAATTGGTTTAACTTCTTCTGGAATTTCAACCTCTTCACTGCTTTCTCGCCCAATCAACAAAAATACTTCCGGCTCTTCTTCAACTTCTTTAACAAACTCCTTTAAAGTCAATAAAGTTTTCAGCTCTTCAATTTCTTCTGACTTACTTTCTTCTTGTGATCTCTTCTTCGGAACTAAGATAATCTTCGTGCCTTTAAACATAAAACTGTAGCTATTGGTCCGACCGTCATGTAGTACTGCTCGATCATATTGCCATGGTCTTCCCAATAATAAGTGGCAAACATCCATCTCTACGACATCACACCATATTTCATCTTTGTATTTCTTCCCAATAGAGAATGGAACACGAACTCGTCTATCCACTTTCACTTCTCCTCCTTTTCTCAACCATGCTAACTTGTATGGACTCGGATGTTTCTCTGTTTTCAATTTCAACTTTGTCACAGCCTCGGTTGAGATAATATTATCACAGCTTCCTGCGTCAATTACGAATTTACACACCTTCCCCAGAATAGTACATGTTGACTGAAAGATATTACTCCTCAACCAACTAGCTTCCTCCTGCTTCGGTGTTAAACACGATCTCCTCAGCATTAGGTTACAACCTTCATCCCCTGACGCAATATCCTGCTTATCCTCCTCAACTGGACTAGAACAATTCTCATCAACATCCTCATCTTCAACCTCTACAATCATGGTTCTCTTCTTTGGTTTTGGACACTCACTGCTTTTATGACCCAATTCCTGACAATTGTAACATTTGAAACCATTGTTAACCCTTGTCTTCTCAACCTCCTTCACCACTGGTCTACTGATAGGTTTAGAAACATTAGAACTTCCTCCAACACCCTTCGCTTGATTGTTAGAATTAGTAAACACACCACTTCCTCGTCTCCCTTGTTTTTCCCAAGCCAACGCTTTCTGATGTGCTTCTGCCACAGATCTTGGATCGAACATATTAACCATATCCTGAATCTGCATTCTCAATCCTCCAATGAACCTAGATGTCAGCTGCTCTTCTGTTTCTATAATATCATTCCTTGCAATGAGTTGATAGAATTCATCAGCATAGTCATTCACAGTTTTCGTCCCTTGTCTCAAGTTTTGCAAACGTTGATACATCAAAGATTGATAATTGTAAGGTAAGAACGTTGCTTTCATCAATTTCTTCATCTTCTCCTAAGATTCAACTTTTGACTTTCCCATTCGTTCACGTGTAAGCTTGGTTTGCTGCCACCATGCCAAAGCTCTACCCCTCAGCCTTGTAGCAACCAACTTCACTCTACGATGTTCTGGAACTTCTTTGAAGTCAAAAATTTCTTCAACATTAGCCACCCAATCTAGAAACTCCTCCGCTTGCATACCACCTTTGAATTCAGGAATTTCTGTCTTCATCCCCGATTCCCACTTGTGATCATACTCAGAATAGTTTCTTCCTTGACCTCTTCCTTGAATACTACCACCATCATACTCCTCTTCAAAATCAGATGCATAACGATGTCGATTCTGACCACCAACTTCTCTACTACCATTACGTCTTCCTCCTTCATCCCTTCTATCGACATTCCTCCGTTCACGATCATTCACGTTCCTCCCACGCCCTTGATCATTTTCAACACTTCTGTCTCGATTGGAATGTGGCGAGACTCTACTACCCCCATGGTTAGATTCTGGTGAAACCCTTCTTCGATTTTGATTCATCTCCGTCATAAGCCTCTCTAACCGGCCAATTCCTTCGTTAAGCTTTTCACTAAAATTCTCATTGATTCTTTGCTCCATCTCATCAGCTTCTTCTCTTCGATACAAAGCTTCTACGTTTTGGTGGCGATTAGCTCTTCTTGGCGGCATACTTGAAAATCTTGCAACACTTCAAAATTCAAACACAATTCGGACTTTGATCCAAAATGAAACGGATCGAAAACTTCCACTTGTAGCAAATCGCGATGAACACGATGGACAAAGTTTCGGCCTCCAATGCAAATCCGAACTTCAATCTTCAAACAATGATGAACACTTCTCTTGCTCACGGCTCAACTTCACACTTCTCGGCCAAACAACTTCAACTTCTAAATGAATAGGCTCCAAGACTCGATCCAGCTATGATTGGCTAGAACAAGCTCTGATACCAAACTGACGCAGCGGATTAATCAAAAATGATGTAGATCGTTGAATGTAGCAATCGGTGGATTGGAAGATGCTGAAATGCCCAAATTCGTTGATCCGAAGATACCGAATTCTAGCTATCCTGAACTCGTTGATTGCGCACGATACCGGGTTCGAAGATCTTCAATTCTTCTAGCGTTGATCAAACGCACTTGATTCCGCGAATCGGCTTCTACAATCGTTGAATCGAGCGCACTCGATTATCCGAAAGAGGAGATAGGAGATTACACTCAACTACCAATTTGAATGAAAGCACAAAGCAATCAAAAGAGAATTTTATTCAATATTCAACAACCTTTTACAAATGAGACTCACGGCCTATTTATAGGCGAACAATTTTACAACAGAAATTTCTCCAACTCCTAAGTCGTTTCCGACTCATAACTATGCTCTACGACTCAACATAAGTCGTATACGACTCATCCAAAATGACTTATCAAACTGCAAAATAACAACTACAACAACACACGACTCAACATACTCCGACTCATGACTCAGCCAAGGATACGACTTATTACAACAGACGACTTAAAACAGAAAATACAACATAGAAAAATACATCTTTTAAGTCGTTGCCGACTCATCAACTCCATTCGACTCAACTTATTTACAACAGACGCCATACGACTTATACTCCAGTAACGACTTAGAAACAATCGGTTCAGATTAACTCGTCAGGAGAATCTACGGCATGGATTAAAGCGGCATCAGAATATACAGTTCCAGGCCTCTACGACTTAACCCAGTTTCGATAAGTCGTGGACGACTTATACCAGCCTCGCCCTTGAGTCGTGGATGGCTTATCTCCTCACCTTCCTTGAGTCGTAGACGACTTATCACTTGTGTATTCTTCCCCTTGAGTCGTGAACGACTCATCTCCCTGTTAAGTCGTAGACGAGTTATAGTTGCTTCGTTAAGTCGTAAACTCGTCACCTCTTTCCCTTTGGTCTTCCAGATGAGTCGTGGACGACTCATCACCGCCTCCTTAAGTCGCATCCGATTCATGCCTGTCTCTATGAGTCGTGGACAACTCATCACCGCTTCCTTAAGTCGCATACGATTCATGCCTGTCTCTATGAGTCATGGACGACTCATCACATTGCCCTTAAGTCGTAGACGACTTATATCTGCCGTGTTGGTTTTATCTCGTGGACGACCCAGGACTTCATCTCTGGGTTTAGCTGCATCTGGTACAAAAGGTACCGGACTCGCTTGTATCAAATATAGTCATCAAAACCAAATGCACCAGGCTACACTAGTGATCAAACAAAATGAAAGGCTTGTCAACATCCATAGATAATGCAGACAACCGGGGTGAAGCATCAGGTCAAAAAGTGCATCAGGAACTTCTAAATGATATAAATGCACAATGGAAATGCAAGGACCAGGCAACTCAAGTCTACTAACATGAACAGCTAAGGCTACATAAACATAGACTCAATGAACACGGTCGAAAGTGCTACCAGAGGCAGTGAATAATATGGCAAAAGTCGAAAAAGATCAACATCACAAAATCAAATCAAAATCATTAAAGCCGGAATTCATCCAATTATACGAACTCAATAAACTCAGAGAAATCATCAACATCCACACGAAATCAAACGGCAAACAACAAACTCAGAAAAACATATACGAACGAGAATCATCAAATTCGAACACTAATAAGCTCGAGATGGAATTAGATGTGAGTATAATACTTACCTTCTTCGACGAGGCAAGCAACGAATCCCTCTTCGACGAATTGAAGTAGCTGAACGCACTCCAGTTGACGAACGCAAGTCGAAAGCCCTACTTTGGCGGAAGAGACGAACGCAAGTAAACGAGGCCGCCATTGTTTTTCTCGTTCGTTTTGCTTTAGGGTTTCCGATTGAAAAGAATGAAAGGGAACGGGGACGGGTTGCCTTTGATAAATACGGCACCAAGAAGAAAATGGATCAAGATGATTTTTTAAAGCCCATAACCCATTTAACAAATTTTTTTTTTAAAAGAATTTCAAATCAGCTTTAAAAGAATTCAACCGATTAAAACTCCAAACAGAAATTAGCTATCAACACTAATCGTTTAATGACGATTATAAATTTTCACAAAAGCCCGGGTTGTTACAATAAGATATTTTGAATTGAACAAAAAAGGGAAGTAAGCAAATATAGAAACACTCAACCCTTAAGCTTATGTGACATAAAGTAGTCATGATAGAAGTAATTAATGTTAGTAGGGTTTTAAGAGGTTTTGGTCTTTTTCCGTCACATCCCTTAGCTTATATAAGGAGGGGTACATCCTTAGGAATAAATCGCAAAACTTACAAAGCTTAGAATGATAAAATCAATGGCTTCTCTTCTTTTCCCTCTCTTTTGCTCTAAAAAGAAATAGTTGCAAATCAACTTCAAATCAATTCAAACTTTTCCACAAGGCTTAGTAAAATATTAGAAATTTTTCCATAATGACAAAACATGAAGTAGTGAAGCCAAACTCCTAAGGTAAGCTTTGGCCATGAGCATTGTAAGAGTGAAAGAAGCAAATGAACAAGCGCAAGCAAAGGAAATAAGGAAGGAATGAGGTGGTTGCAAGTGAAGTTAGGCCTTGATTCTTGGATCTTGGTTATGGTTGGGTTAAAGGTAAGTTAGAACCTCACGTTGGATGAAAAATATAACACATATATGTTGTGTTTGATTGTGTTAATGTTGGTTGAATTGTTGTTAATTTATGTTAAAATATTGGTTTAAAATTCTTACTTTCAAGATAAGTGACATATGTGATCCATGTACATGGACTTTAACAAACTTTGAATGGACTTGAATAAACATGTATGGCATGTAGCTAGACATTGAACAAAGCATATAGGTTATAGATGGACTTTGGTTTAGTTTTTACTCGAATTTAGAAGTGCACTTATAGCGATAGTCGCAACAGAAGCTGTTTGGAATTGCCTTGATTTTGGCGGTTGTTATGGAACTTTATAAAGAGATTCCTAGGGGTTTCTCGCAATATTTATATCTTTTTAATATATATGTTTGTTGCTATTAAATGTTTGAATAGTAAAAAGTTAAGTAACATCTCGAAAACGGGCAAAACATCACTAGTCAAAATTGCACCGTTTTAGACTTGATTTCTGGACTTACAGGGTTTGAAAAGATATTTAGATTTAAGTACTTTGTTCCATTCTTTTTACAAGTAGTTATTAACTATTTTAGAGTATTTTAAGAATAAATTGTGAATGTTGAAAGAAGAGATATTTTTTTAAAATATATAGAAAACGTATCATTTTCAATTAATATTTTAAATGCGTGTTTTAAAATATATTATAAGTATTTTAAAGTACAAGTATCTTATATGAATATCTTGGAACATATCTTATATAAATATCTTGGAAAATACCTTACCCTTTAAATTGTTTTAAATTATAAATCAAAGGTTTAAAAAGGCTAAATTATCTAATTACTTATTAGAAAAGTAACTAACTATGCTTAACACTAATAAGCTGACAAAGTAATCTTATCTATTCATGAGAGTTAGGATTGATGTTGAGTAGGAACGGAGCAATAGAGCTCTAACCTATCGGGCTTCCCATTTAATCGAGGAATAGTTAAGTGGAAAATATTGGAAACATGTTAATCGTGTTGATTTCTTATTATTTATGGAAATCATTAATATTTTACTTAACGCTGAAGACCAATGAGGTAGACTTATATATATTTGAGAGATTTAAGGCTGAAGTGTCTAGGCAAGGCTTGGAGCAACTAATGTCCAAACTTACATGGCTTCACTCTTGAATGAGGAATGGTTAAGTTGAGGATACCGGAAATGAGTTAAGCATACAAATTGTTAAGCAATGGTATTTGACTAGATAATCGATTAATCGATTATCAAGCTTAACCGAATATGAATTTAGATCTTTAAAACAGAGGTTTGTAAAGATAGTAACAAGTAGGGAAATGGTTTGGGTTTGTTGTGACAATATGTTAATCACATTCGCCTTTAACCCTTTTCGATTATAGTTAGGAATGTAAATAGATCTTTAAAAGAATGATTTAAAGATAAGGAAAAGCGAAATGGTTTGGGTTTGTAGTTACAATAGTTTAAGTGACATTAGTCTTAAACTTTTTGAATGGATTTGTGAAAGCACTTAAGTCCTCAAAATGGATATTTTTGAAGGAAATTATAAGTATGGAATATTTTGGAAATAAGATAGAAGAAGTAGAAGTTTATTAGATAAAAGAAGCTTACTAATAAAGGAGTTTTAAAATTAATAAAAAGGATTAATTAAAAGGGATTAAGTAGCTTAACCATACTTCGTGTCGCTTGATATTGCTTTATGTGTTATTTCATCAATGATAAAGTATATGGGACTTCATTCCCATTTATGATCATCTATCTAATATCAGAAAGTCGATTAGTCGACTATTGAAATTTACCAAATATAACTTTAGAAATATCTAGAAAAACACAAGTATTATATGGTGTTGTCTTCAAAGATGCTATATTGTACGTATAAACTCATCTTTCTCTTCTAGAACAAATGATATGGAAATCTATCCACTTAAACGGTTAGGAGGTGATCTCCGCTCTTATGTAATGTCTCTTTATTTCCAAAAGAAATGAGGTTGAGTTTATCGAAAATTCATCAATTGGTTTTAAAGAGACCGGTAAGTGGGGAGAGTGTACTTGTATGAGAGGACTCGAATCCGAAACCACTTCAAAACCACATGGGTGATCTATGTTCCAGAAGCAGTTGTGAAGTGGAATGTTATAGAGTAGAACTATCTAGCCTATGGTTAAATCCAAGGGAGGGCCAGCGGTAACATTTCAAATGATGCTATCATTTGGGACTGTCTATCTTGAGAAATACTCCAAGAAAGAGAACAACTTTAGCATTCGTCAAAGGACTTATGTGAGGAACCTATGTGGAGGTTTGAGATCTATTTTGGATACTCGAATCCTATAGTGATTCATGATATGTTCAAAATGAAGAAATCCAATTTGGAATTCGCATTATATTCGAGTGATGAAGACTCATGTGAAAGATGTCGAACGTAACTTCGACATCGAAAATAGCTAAAGATAGAGTAGGTTATGTAGTCTGGGGCTTTGCAAACCTGCGATAGAGTATCTCAACTCCATTATCCAAGGTATGCTTATTAATATGTTACGCGTGGGGGTTGATGGTACTTGGTTCCACGTGGTTCGGGTTCTCTCGTTCGGGCGTGGGCTAGCTATATTTTCCTTATGCTATATTTTATTTCCATGGAAAATCCATTATGTGAACATTCCTTATCGATTTTGGTTGTAACCCGATTATGCTGGAATGTAATCAATGTAACCATTTGGCTATGACTAATAATTATTTGAACCTTAGACATTATTATAATGTCACTGGATTCTCTATAAATGGTTTGGTTATCGTAAGGTAAAAACCAGTCCATGTTTATGTGTGGCATTGTCTTATAGGATACATTTATTTGAAAGGTTTTTATAACTATAAAAATCTACTTGATCTGTGTTTCTAACGATGGTTTACCAAACTGATACGAGCGTTATTTTCTTATAATGCTCAGGTCAAACCCGTGTATGTTTCCAGATCCGGCTTTGGACTCTTTGGAGCTTATGGAGAAGAGTTAGAGTTCTACTTACCGTAGTATTTATTTCCACTGCATCACTTTGTATTGCATCATCAGCATTTGTGAGGGCTTGTTGTTAAAACTGTCCAAGCTGATTACTGTAACTCTGAAAGCTTTGTATCTTCGAATGAAAGTTTATACTATCTTTTGATATTATATATGATCGTTCTATTGTCAAATTATGATATTATATTCTCCACTTTCTTGTTCTATTTCATTTTCTTTTTATTTTTCCCAAACAATTCACCTTTCCGACACTTGGGCGCTCGGCACATGAATACCATGGATGTAATAGTGTCAACACTAAAGGGTCAAAAAGATGAGTCATTATAGTCCTTTTGATGAATTGGTACTGTTCCATCCTCCTATGCCAAAAACTTGTCATTCTCTTTAGCTTTTCCTAGAGATCCATTGTGCAAGGGCTTAAGGTAAAATTTAATTGGTGGATCGAAATCGATCCACGGACTTAGCTAAAATTTCCCTGATCTTACTTTGGTTCTTTGTAGTTGATTGTGCTCAAGTTAGAGTCCATTCCTTTATCATTTCATAGTCCAATTCCATCAAAATGTCGCTTGGGTAAAGTGTTGGAAAACACTTGCCCCACCAAAGTATGCTTCTTTGAATACAAAATAAGCTTTGAATCGAGATAAGTGACCAAACCCTCATCTACATAGGTGCTTCCACTACTTGACATGTTACTGCAGAATGTTGCACCTTTTCTAAGAATTTCAACACTCCATTCGAAATAGTAATTGAGTCATATCTTCTCGAAGATATAAATTCCATAAGATACCTTCCATAGACTTTGTTCATTACTAAGAATTTTCTAAGAGTCTTTCAGGCTCATGGTAAGGTAATTATCTTCATATTTTACCAAATCTTTTTTTAAAACCCACATCTTCGTGAATCGGTGCCGATTCATGCTATCTAAGTCATATTTAAGTAAAAAGGACCTAAAATATTTTCCAATATTTTTCATTTGCAATCGAGATTTCCTTTCGTCCCTAAAGCTTAAAATATAGGGTTTTCAATTTTGAGGTTCAATCTCTAACTGCAATCTACTTTAGGCGCCTAGCAATCCAAGATAGAGACTCTCTTGACATCCCTGATCCATCATCTTCTTTCCTATATGTCAATGTTCTCCATTACTCAAAGTTATAGTCATATTTTACACTTCTTGCCTCTACATGTGCATCGATTGCCGCTGTAACTTGCTTTACTATCGACCAATCCTAGTTAATCAATCTTAGTCGATTCGACTATTGAAGATGATGAAGAAGCCAATTTCAATTTTTTGGAGGTTGATGTTGGGTGAATCCAGTGATGGCTATAGGTAGAGGATTTCGTATAAATATGGACGGATAAAGTTGATTTAGTGCAACACTTCATGGAATTCTCCTCATTATCAAATGAATTGAGTGTAGATACATCCTGTGACGCCCCACCTCTATACCCAGGCTAGCCAAGAACACTACGGTGTAGTGCTGTCAACTAGCACGGAGAATAAGGCTGTTGAGGAGCGACCATCTAAGTAATTGCCTTGTGCGAGCACCGATATGTCGGATAATTAAAACATTGCATTTCATCTTTAGAGGAAATCCGACATACCGATACAAACTCAAAGCTACTACACAGTGGCTATAATAGTTTAGGACAATAGATATAAAAATAACACGGATAACATAAATGCGGAATAAAGATGGAACGAAAAGTCTCATATATACAATAACTGATATCAGTTACAATACATTTGACACAATACAAATGATACAACTACAGCTGTCGACTCAAAAAGTTATATATACACGTACATTATCGACTAATATACACGAATACATTATCATCTTAAAACAGACACCCTGACTACTACAACACGACGAAGACCTCTTCAAATGATATAAAAAGTCTTCATAGCTCTAGCAGCAACCCAAAGCTAAAAATCTACAACCTGTAAATACTCGGTCTGACCCGAGTATTACATTCAAAAGAAAATAATACTCGGATCAGTCTAATTCAAAATCAGTTATTAGAGCATAGAAGCAATAATAATCAATCTCAATATAGATGACAGTCACAGAAATCTCGTATATCCAACTCTCGATACGAGAATTGGATAACGGCAGATATAACACTAAACAGTGTTAATCCACAAAACAGAAATCCAAAGCAGTTTAAGCAATTGAAACGTCAATTTAAAAATATCAATGCTAATTGGCTGCAGTACACGCTAACGTGTACTGCCTCGCCAATACAGCCTACTAATTACGCAACAGGTCGATGAATTAAGAATAAAAGAAATTCCAATTAAAGTCTATCAATTCTGTGTGGCTGCAGTACACGCGCGCGTGTACTGCCTCGCCATCACAACAACTGCACAATAAAACAGCAGTTGAAAACAGGTACAAAGACTAGGCTCAAGAATTCCCAGTGCCAACAAATGCAATAAGCAAGTGACAGTAGAGAAGAGCTTCAACCAAGTGAATTGAAGTGATTGGCCATCTCAAGCAACGGAAACCAAACAAGTTCGAACTAGGCAGAGAAATGCCAAAATGGTTAAGAGAAGAAGAGACCAAACCAAGAAGATAATAGGGTCGCATCAATGCAATGAAACCCACAAGGACAAAATCTCAACAATAAAGCAATGCAGCCACCACACATATTTAAGGGCAAGACTGCACAGTGAAACGAAACAGTGCAACCAATAAAAGAGGCGACAAGTGATACACAGTGACTCAAAGCATGCACACGTGCAGATTGTAATGGAATAGATATGGGAAAGCAAGCATATGAACTTAATACAGTATGCTACAGAAAGGTGAAGCCGTGAACATCACAAGACCAGAAATTCCCAAAATCAAAGTCTCAAAGTCAACTGAAATTTCCAGAAATCACAATGTCTAGAAAGAAGAAATCAACCAAGTGATCGAAGTCTAACAACTCAAGTCCAATTTGACTGAAGTTAAGCTACAGGCACACTATAATGCAGTACTAGGGGAAGTGCATTTATCAAGTTCATCATGGAGCAAAACCGAGTGCAGTTCGAAGATAAAGCAGTGGTACAAATAGAATGAACAAGTCTCGAACTCAAAACAGTATAGCAATGCACAACTACAAAGCAACCAACATATTCAAGTTCAATAAACAGTTTCAAGTATGCAAAGGAACAATGGAGTATGAACCCAGACAACATATGCAAAGACCAAGGAACTACAACAAGACATGAACCAATCTGACATGAACTAAGGACAACTGGAAACCCAAAACTGCACCAGTAACAATATATCATCGCATGGATGCAACAAGATTTCGAGTCAAGCAGTGCACAGTGGAACGAAGAACAGTCATGGCATTTCACAAATACTATAAGGATTGCTACCAAGCTAATGAACAGAACACAAAGTACACAAGCGCACAGGTACAGGTCAATGCACCTGTAAGTCGAATGACAAAACAAAAGCACAAAACAGTGAACTACCATAATTTAGAGCCAAAGTTCACAGTGAAGTCGACAAGGCCAGAATAAATCACAAAAACAGCTATATTAGTGAAGGTCAGAGAAGAAACAAGTTGGAAGTACTTAGATCAACGGTGAATGGTACTAGTGCATCGTCAAAGCCAATGTCAACAGACGAGTTCAGAAATTCACAACCATGATTACCAAGGCAACAAGTTCGAACAATATAATCAAAAAAATGTACGCATATGAACAGGTCTGAAACGTGGTGACCAGGGAAAGTTCGAACAGGGCAAATTCAACACCGTGGATATCAAGAAAAATATATATGAATTGAACAAGTCGTAAATCAAGGAATTCACGGAGCAACATTATCAAAGCCGTGGTCATCACGGCAAAGCAATATAACAAAAATCAAAACGAATGAACTGGAGCTGGAATTAGATGTGAGATGAACTCACCTTGCTTCGAAGCGGTGACGAGAACGACTCCATGGAAGCGGCCAAGCATCACAGAGACGAGCGAATTCGTAATCGAAGCCCTAGTTTGGAGGAGACGAGACCGCCATTCTTTCGTTTTCTTCGATTTTGGGCTTAGGGATTTCGAATGGATGAAGGGGATGGGTTATCACTTATCACGGCAAAGATCAAGCATGGGCCAAGATTTTAAAAATTTATAAGCCCGAATACTTTTAACCATGTTTATTAAACACTTTGGTGATATTTAAAACACGATTTGAATCCATTAGAACAACGAATTCGAACACGATAAAAATTCATATTTAGGATTTTAAATACGAAAAGACGATGTCATATTTAAATAAAATATTTAAATATATTATCGTATAAATGCGGGTTAAATACAAAAAGACGATGTCATATTTAAATAAAATATTTAAATATATTATCGTATAAATGCGGGTTGTTACAGACTTCCCTCCTTAAAGAAATTGCGTCCTCGCAATCATAAGGAATAAATGGATAAAAGGTAACAACCATAAGAGCATGGCAATGTCGAATGCATAAGCAAAGCAAATGTCAGCGGGGAAGTATAGGAATTATGGAAGTATCAGATAAAAAATCAAAAGGTTCGATTGCTTAAAATCAAAAGAATCAACATCGAGGGGATCAAGGAATCAAAATCAGACGACTATTAGAAGCAAGAATCAATCGAGTTCTAGCAATTGAAAGAAAAGGAATCAGAGCAGAAATCACGTACTGCACGAATTGAATGTGAGTAAATCAAATTACTCACCTGAATCGTCAGAGAAAAAGTCGAAGCTCGAATCTCAAAATCGCAAATATTCAATCATCTAAAACGATAATCGAATTTTCACAAATATCTGATTATCAAAAACGATAAGCAGAAATCACAAAGATTCGATTATCAAATCGAAAAATATTTAATTATCTCAAACGATAATCAAATTTCACAAATATCTGATTATCAAAAACGATAATCAGAAACACAAATATTCGATTAATCAAATCGAAAAATATTTAATTATCTCAAACGATAATCAAATTTCACAAATATCTGATTATCAAAAACGATAATCAGAAACACAAATATTCGATTAATCAAATCGAAAAATATTTAATTATCTCAAACGATAATCAAATTTCACAAATATCTGATTATCAAAAACGATAATCAGAAACACAAATATTCGATTAATCAAATCGAAAAATATTTAATTATCTTAAATGATAATCAAATTTCACAAATATCTGATTATCAAAAACGATAATCAGAGATCTCAAATATTCGATTATCAAATCGAAAAAAATATTTAATTATCTCAAACGATAATCAAATTTCACAAATATCTGATTATCAAAAACGATAATCAGAAATCACAAATATTCGATTATCAAATCGAAAAATATTTAATTATCTCAAACGATAATCAAATTTCACAAATATCTGATTATCAAAAACGATAATCA
Source organism: Allium fistulosum (assembly GCA_030737815.1). Lineage (NCBI taxonomy): Eukaryota > Viridiplantae > Streptophyta > Magnoliopsida > Asparagales > Amaryllidaceae > Allium > Allium fistulosum. The sequence goes on from CM060902.1 coordinate 745,584,924, forward strand.
GAAATCACAAATATTCGATTATCAAATCGAAAAATATTTAATTATCTCAAACGATAATCAAATTTCACAAATATCTGATTATCAAAAACGATAATCAGAAATCACAAATATTCAATTAACGAGTCCGGAATTAACCGAAGTAGTAAAAGTATGGTTCCATACTCCTTACTTTTGCTAAATCGTTTAAATCTCTTTATCGTTTTCTTGAAAGTGCAGAATTGTGTGTTTTTAAAAAATTAACATTTCACATTCTCAAACGGACAAGTCCGGAATTAAGCGAATCAGTAAAAGAAAGGGGTCATAGTCCTTGATTTTTCTGAAATGTTTAAATCGCTTCCTCGTTCTTTTGAAAATGTAAGCTGTAAAAATTTGAAAACAACTTTAATTTATATTTTTGAAACAACTTTTAAAAATAAAGAATTTTGAAAACGCGTGATTAAATTAGCAATATCAGTGTTGCGGGAGAACCGCTTGTAAATCCATTTCAAAATTGACGAGTACTGAAGTTAACACGTCAAAATCTCATCAAATTAACTGGCATCAAAATATAATGCCAAATGAATTTTCATTCATCAAAAATGTCACAAGAATCTTCTCAAAGATAGAAAGGGATATCATACCCTAAACTTGTATTCATAACAAGTCAATAACACATGAATTCACCAATACACAAAAATTGACAAAACTTGTCAATAGAAATCACGAAAATTGGTGAAGCACAAATTCTAGAAATCATCACAAGAAATCCAGAAATCATAAAAAGGGGGGAAAAGCCTATCAGAAAACGGGAGTATGAAAACTCCAAAACACCGGTTTCACAAGACGAGACGCTATCTCATGGTGGCTAACCATTAAAGTTTCACACAGGAATGGTCCGAAGACCGTGGGTCGCTATCCCATGCGTGTGAGTCGGAATCACACAGATTGAGGTCTAGGCTAACCTCGCAGAGAAAGAGACATCGCACATTTGCTAGTCTAAACCATAAAAAAGGAAAATGGAAATGCCTATCACAAAATGGGAGCATGAAAACTCCAAAATACCGGTATCACAAGATGAGACGCTATCTCATGGAAGCCATCCATTAAAGTTTCACACAGGAATGGTCCGAAGACCGTGGGTCGCTATCCCACGCGTGTGAGTCGGAATCACACAGATTGAGGTCTAGGCTAACCTCGCAGAGAAAAAGACATGAGTGAGTGGAATCACACAAATTAAGGTCCAGACTAACCAAAAAGCAAAAAGGTATGTGTGAATGGAATCACACAAGTGGTGTCTAGTCTAACCTCGCAAACAAAAAGATATGTGTGAGTGGAATCACACAAATTAAGGTCCAGACTAACCAAAAAGCAAAAAGGTATGTGTGAATGGAATCACACAAGTGGTGTCTAGTCTAACCTTGCAAACAAAAAGGTATGTGTGAGTCGGAATCACACTACTGCGGTCTAGTCTAACCTTGGAAACAAAAAGATATGTGTGAGTCGGAATCACACTACTGCGGTCTAGACTAACCTTGCGGACAAAGAGATATGTGTGAGTCCGAATCACACTATTGCGGTCTAGTCTAACCTTGGAAACAAAAAGATATGTGTGAGTCGGAATCACACTACTGCGGTCTAGACTAACCTTAAAATGATCGTCATGATCAACGAGAAGTGTCAATTACACTAGAAAATTGTCACAAAAAGTTCAATCGAACAAGTCCAGGAGTTAACCGACGAAGTAAACGCAAGCGTTTCATACCACTTGTTTTACTAAGCCGTTTAATTCAATTTCTCATACGAGTGAAATAAAGGCTTGTATATACTAATAGATTGGAAAACGGTTTAGAAAAAAGAGCTTTGTAGTAAAATAGTTTTGAAATCGTTTGGAAAAAGGATTTTAATATTTACTACTAGTATAGAAAACCTTTATATTTTCAAAGTGACAAATCACAAAAATGATTGTAGAAACAATCAATCACAAGAATTCACATACGAAGATGTGAATGGAATCCAAAGAAATCGATACTGAATCCATCAGAAAGTATGTTCACAAAAATCCCGAAGAAAATGTCATCAAAGTTGCTAATAAATGATAGCAACAAATCGGGGAAATGATCAAGAATCGATTAAATTAGGAAACCAAGTCAGTTCACTAAAATTTCACGTTCGAAGACGTGAATAAAATCCAAAGAATTCGATTCCAAATTCATCAAAGTAGGAATACCCAAAAATTCCAAAAATAGAAGTTATCAAAATCGACAAAGGTGATAACAACTAATTAGAAAAGAAGACTCGATTATCAATTGGAAAAACAAAGCAAATCGAGCAGAAATGCATAAATGACTTCAACAAAAGTAAGAATCAAGTCAATGTCGAAGTCAACAATTAATAGCCGCAGTCGAGTACAAAATGAATCAATCATCATTATCAAAGAAACCAACGGCAAACAAAATCAGAGTCTTGAAAATCAAGAAATTAGCAATTTCCCAAAAACAAAGTGACCGAAGTCGAAGGGAAATCCAGATTAGGAAAACACAAAAATAAGCGTTAGGAATTCATACCTAACAGTCAAAAATAATCATATGTAAAGATGAGAGATAAAACATCGACAAATAGTTGTAACACATGCTCCATCTAAGTTATGTTTTATAATTGTCCTAAACCCCATGCTCTGATACCAAGCTGTGACGCCCCACCTCTATACCCAGGCTAGCCAAGAACACTACGGTGTAGTGCTGTCAACTAGCACGGAGAATAAGGCTGTTGAGGAGCGACCATCTAAGTAATTGCCTTGTGCGAGCACCGATATGTCGGATAATTAAAACATTGCATTTCATCTTTAGAGGAAATCCGACATACCGATACAAACTCAAAGCTACTACACAGTGGCTATAATAGTTTAGGACAATAGATATAAAAATAACACGGATAACATAAATGCGGAATAAAGATGGAACGAAAAGTCTCATATATACAATAACTGATATCAGTTACAATACATTTGACACAATACAAATGATACAACTACAGCTGTCGACTCAAAAAGTTATATATACACGTACATTATCGACTAATATACACGAATACATTATCATCTTAAAACAGACACCCTGACTACTACAACACGACGAAGACCTCTTCAAATGATATAAAAAGTCTTCATAGCTCTAGCAGCAACCCAAAGCTAAAAATCTACAACCTGTAAATACTCGGTCTGACCCGAGTATTACATTCAAAAGAAAATAATACTCGGATCAGTCTAATTCAAAATCAGTTATTAGAGCATAGAAGCAATAATAATCAATCTCAATATAGATGACAGTCACAGAAATCTCGTATATCCAACTCTCGATACGAGAATTGGATAACGGCAGATATAACACTAAACAGTGTTAATCCACAAAACATAAATCCAAAGCAGTTTAAGCAATTGAAACGTCAATTTAAAAATATCAATGCTAATTGGCTGCAGTACACGCTAACGTGTACTGCCTCGCCAATACAGCCTACGAATTACGCAACAGGTCGATGAATTAAGAATAAAAGAAATTCCAATTAGAGTCTATCAATTCTGTGTGGCTGCAGTACACGCGCGCGTGTACTGCCTCGCCATCACAACAACTGCACAATAAAACAGCAGTTGAAAACAGGTACAAAGACTAGGCTCAAGAATTCCCAGTGCCAACAAATGCAATAAGCAAGTGACAGTAGAGAAGAGCTTCAACCAAGTGAATTGAAGTGATTGGCCATCTCAAGCAACGGAAACCAAACAAGTTCGAACTAGGCAGAGAAATGCCAAAATGGTTAAGAGAGGAAGAGACCAAACCAAGAAGATAATAGGGTCGCATCAATGCAATGAAACCCACAAGGACAAAATCTCAACAATAAAGCAATGCAGCCACCACACATATTTAAGGGCAAGACTGCACAGTGAAACGAAACAGTGCAACCAATAAAAGAGGCGACAAGTGATACACAGTGACTCAAAGCATGCACACGTGCAGATTGTAATGGAATAGATATGGGAAAGCAAGCATATGAACTTAATACAGTATGCTACAGAAAGGTGAAGCCGTGAACATCACAAGACCAGAAATTCCCAAAATCAAAGTCTCAAAGTCAACTGAAATTTCCAGAAATCACAGTGTCCAGAAAGAAGAAATCAACCAAGTGATCGAAGTCTAACAACTCAAGTCCAATTTGACTGAAGTTAAGCTACAGGCACACTATAATGCAGTACTAGGGGAAGTGCATTTATCAAGTTCATCATGGAGCAAAACCGAGTGCAGTTCGAAGATAAAGCAGTGGTACAAATAGAATGAACAAGTCTCGAACTCAAAACAGTATAGCAATGCACAACTACAAAGCAACCAACATATTCAAGTTCAATAAACAGTTTCAAGTATGCAAAGGAACAATGGAGTATGAACCCAGACAACATATGCAAAGACCAAGGAACTACAACAAGACATGAACCAATCTGACATGAACTAAGGACAACTGGAAACCCAAAACTGCACCAGTAACAATATATCATCGCATGGATGCAACAAGATTTCGAGTCAAGCAGTGCACAGTGGAACGAAGAACAGTCATGGCATTTCACAAATACTATAAGGATTGCTACCAAGCTAATGAACAGAACACAAAGTACACAAGCGCACAGGTACAGGTCAATGCACCTGTAAGTCGAATGACAAAACAAAAGCACAAAACAGTGAACTACCATAATTTAGAGCCAAAGTTCACAGTGAAGTCGACAAGGCCAGAATAAATCACAAAAACAGCTATATTAGTGAAGGTCAGAGAAGAAACAAGTTGGAAGTACTTAGATCAACGGTGAATGGTACTAGTGCATCGTCAAAGCCAATGTCAACAGACGAGTTCAGAAATTCACAACCATGATTACCAAGGCAACAAGTTCGAACAATATAATCAAAAAAATGTACGCATATGAACAGGTCTGAAACGTGGTGACCAGGGAAAGTTCGAACAGGGCAAATTCAACACCGTGGATATCAAGAAAAATATATATGAATTGAACAAGTCGTAAATCAAGGAATTCACGGAGCAACATTATCAAAGCCGTGGTCATCACGGCAAAGCAATATAACAAAAATCAAAACGAATGAACTGGAGCTGGAATTAGATGTGAGATGAACTCACCTTGCTTCGAAGCGGTGACGAGAACGACTCCATGGAAGCGGCCAAGCATCACAGAGACGAGCGAATTCGTAATCGAAGCCCTAGTTTGGAGGAGACGAGACCGCCATTCTTTCGTTTTCTTCAATTTTGGGCTTAGGGATTTCGAATGGATGAAGGGGATGGGTTATCACTTATCACGGCAAAGATCAAGCATGGGCCAAGATTTTAAAAATTTATAAGCCCGAATACTTTTAACCATGTTTATTAAACACTTTGGTGATATTTAAAACACGATTTGAATCCATTAGAACAACGAATTCGAACACGATAAAAATTCATATTTAGGATTTTAAATACGAAAAGACGATGTCATATTTAAATAAAATATTTAAATATATTATCGTATAAATGCGGGTTAAATACGAAAAGACGATGTCATATTTAAATAAAATATTTAAATATATTATCGTATAAATGCGGGTTGTTACACATCCCATCATTTGAGTTCTTTCAACAACTTAAAAAAATTTAATAAGAATTTTTTATTCATGATGTTTATATTGTCTCTCTAGAATTCCCTAGACGAGAATTCAAAATCCAACTGCATTGAGATCCATTCGGTTCTCTTAATGTAATTCCTATGTAAACATGTAATATTTGACCCACAGTTCCAGTGCATTCCAAGGATCATTTGCTCGAACAAGCGAGCTTTCTATATAGAGTCCTTATATGCACAATTTCGAGGACATATGATACACACACTATATTGGACACAAAGACTACTCCTAGTTGATGTATAGAGTTTGATGGCTCAGCACATGTTGGCATTTATTGGACACTATAAATCGTCCATACATAGGGACTAGATATAATTCATCAAAGTGTATAGAAATTTAGAAATTACCTGACCATGCTTATCATCCAATATTTTATTGTAGTAGCGGAACCCAGTAGACAAGCTTTATGTATGTCCATAACAATATTAGCTATTTCTACTTCTACTTCATCAATGATGACTTCTAGCATGACATCAACATCCATTCTAATGATCGGTGAGACTTGTAACTATCCAGTCGGCTTCGCTCAAAAATGGCTCTCTTGATGTAAGTCCTACATATTTTCTTCCAACTATCTCCTCATATAGATTTTCTTTATCCAGATTGCTAATCCTCCTCTTACTTCATTGTAGTTGGCCTTTATAGAGTTGATAACAACAACTTGAGATGAATGGTTGGACATCTCCCAACCATTCCTGTAGACAAGTGCCGGACAACTTATCTACTGGCTAACCTGCCTTTGCCATTTTTGCCTCCTCTATAATGGTCATAGAGTTCTCTCAAAAAAATTGCTCATAGAACTCCACAGGTAGCTTCTTAAGCCAAAGTTCCTCCTCCAAAAAAGATTCGCCATGGAGTAATCAATGATGATGAATAGAATGAATTCATCGAGATCACAACTGATGATGAAGAAGAAGAAGGCGAGTATGAGGAAAACTTTTTGGCGAAGAGTCCACTAGGGAGTATGTTGAAAAAGGTGGCACACCATTCCCGCTCCCTGATTCAAAAGGCTATAAAGAGGGCTACAAGAGACTTCTTCTGGTCTGACTCATAATTAGATCGAGGAATTAAGCCCTACTCTAGTTATAGATGATGTTTTAAAGACTTATATCTGAACTAAGGCCTATCGATCTTCATCGCCTTAACTTTGAATATTCTGATATCGAAGTAATATAGAATGGATGGGATGATTCTTTTCCCATTCATTTCAAGGACCTAGCTACTCATTTGTCCCCACAAAATGAACATGACCCATGGGGTAGATAGGATTGTATCGCACCCACATTACTTAATTTAGATCACTTCCGCATGCACTTCACACATCTTCTACATTCAGTCTTTAATAATAACTCCTATTCTTTTTCATTCAGGTACAATGAAAAGTGTGATTGCTCTTAAGATCTTGGCCAAAGACCATCTCAACATGTTCCTATATCCAAATCTAGTAGAAAGTACGACTGTTGGTCTAGTGAATTTTTTTGTGACGATCGCACTACATCTTTGGTACCCAATGTACTTGTATGATGTGCTATGGAGGTATTCGGTCGATGTATGGTGATAGTCAAAGGTGAAAAATCCAATTATAGAACTTGTAGAACATCTCACAGTGCATAGAAAAAAAATCAAATAGATATAAAATAGGTGAGACATTAATATAATAAAATGAACCATAAATAAGAATATATGAGTGCATTAGGTTCACATATTATACAAAAACCGAAATAAAAGAGTTATATACACCTCAAGTCCTTAAAATAAACTTTATAACTGCCTCTCAAAATACAAGTACTGACATAGCTTCTTGTACTACACAACTGAATATAAGCGATAGTAAGCTCTAATGTACATATATACGAAAGCATAGCCTCCTACTTGTACTGCGTACAACTCCATGCATTTTCCAGACATATTATCCCTAATTTATTCATTTAAGAGTACCCGAGATAATAAGAAGCAAAACATAAAACCTCAGGTCAGACAATAGTTGGTGTAAGTATACAGCATCTCAAAATACTATAAAAATCATATATAGTAAATAAGGGCATAAGGTATGAAGAACCAAACATGACATGTCCCTGCATCCAAAGAGTAAGCATATAAACACAATATATGCTATACTACTAACTCATATGAAATATGGGATATAGGGGTGTCACATAGCAAACATAGAATCCATCAAACAACCATGCATCTCTTACTCAAGTGCTTCAGATTTAAGAAAACTCTTTTAGATGCTCAACTCGTTACCCACATAGATGGCTAAAGACTGGACACATGTATATGTCCAAAATATGAGTACACACCAACTACCCTGGGTACATGCAGGCTACCCTACCCCAACAATCAACATCACAACCATATAGTCACTCATCAATCCCTTTGCACGTGTTCCAATAGCAGATCACAGATGCTTAACTTATGCCCACGCAGATAACTAAGGATCGGACGCACGCAGACGTCTAAATACATGGGTACACACATAGTACCTTATCCCACTCATGAGCATCACAATCACACATTCTACTCTACAAGCTATCACACAAAACTTGTTCTTTTTTTTCATCACCAGATGCTATAGCCATCCGCCATGTCAAGTCATCGAAGTCGTCGTACTTCCTTGGTTGCCATCCCAATGTCATCCGGATTCATCCTGGAGTCATCATCCTTACCTCGAGCCATCTCCCAAAACCACTAAGCAACCCTTAGTCTTGCCCCAAACCCAACAACCCCAAAAACCTTACTCCATGATCTATTCGGCATCCCTATTTTCGGGGTAAAACCATATCCCACCAGACTGAAGCAACACCGAACATGATTTCCTATTCAACACCCCCACCATAGAGACACCAAACCATGGTTTCATCGGATAGGATTTCCTATCTGATCGCCCACTACCGAGCCAACTACTACTAGATAGGATTTCCCGCTCAGTCTTTCCTTATCCAGCTGAGCATCTAACGGATAGGAATTCCTATTCGGTCTTCCACTACTGAGCGAGCTTACATTTGAACCAATACTTCCTCTTTCTGAATCCAACCATTGGATCATGCTTCCATCGGACCAACCATGCCGAACCAAAACCCGTAGCACCTTCAACACATCAACATTGCTCTGATTGCATCGCTACACTTAACACTTCGACCCTCATGCATCGCCTATGCAACGATAGGACTCCTAATGCTCTAGAGCAAATCTATCGAAGTTCGATTTCATAATTCCTACTCTAGTTCGTTCTGATAATCATTTTTAACTACACAAGCATACAAAAAAACATCATTCATGCATCAAACAACATTCAAATGTGTAAAACACACAATCAATAATATCAACCATCATACAAGGTATCTACAATATAAACGAAATATATATCAAGGCAAACATATGTCCAAATAACATATCTAAAACAAAAAAAATCCGTACTGTAGGTTGGGCTTTAAAACAGTATTAAAATTTAAATTTAAATTTAAAAATGGATCCAAAACATGTGAAAACCTATAGATACATATATAGTAAGATGAGAGATGATAAATCACTCACCAAAACCTCCAAAATCCAAGTTTTAAAAGCAAATCGAGGCAAATCCACAAATCAACAGCCAAGCCCAAATTTTTCTTCTCCAATATGGATTTGAAGATCTTTAATGAATACGGTTGCCAATCTACCCTTAATCTATGATTTAGACTTGATTTGGAGGAGAAAAGAAAAGGTTTAGCATGGAGAATGGTTGATTGGAGGCTTAGATCTATTTGGAAAATGGTAGAAATAATTTGGGGGTGTTTGCTATAGCCAGTATAGGTGTAAAACCCGAAATGGGTTGATGGACCTATTTCCAAACTATGTAATTACCCACTAAGCTGCTCCAAAAACAGACAATTTTCAAACCGACATATCTCTTAGTCGAAAGTCTAAATCACTATTCTGACCATTGTACAGAAAGGAAAACCATAATATCTTTCCAATGGAAGTGGTCTCGGATGCTAATTTGGCTTCTATCAAAATTTATAGCCATTAAAAATTTTCAGGGGTAAAATTGTTTGGAAAATCCTAAATATAGAAATTGTCACTAGTACGCATTTCTGAAGATATAGAGCCTTACGACCTCAAATAAAATTTCAAATAATATTTTACGGTCCTTCGATACGTAAAATAAGAATCATTACACTCTCCCCATTTTAGGAATTTCTCCCCCAATATCCCCAATACAAACAGAGCAAAATCAAATATAGCTACCCCGCATGCTTAACATCCACAAGCAAATGTATCAAACACCAAACATGCACATAAACACAGGTAATGATATCTATGCATATCCTAGCATGCAGGATACTAAACTACCTAATATGATATTGAAAGTGAAAGTAAATGCAACAAACAAAAGTCTCACCAAGTAAAGAGCTCTAGATTAGCGGTCCTCATGCTCTCCTCGGTCTCCCAATTGTAATCATCTTCGCTCTTACTCCACCTAACCTTCACCAAATCTATGTCTTCCTCCAAACCTGCTTCATACCACATTCGATGATCGAATAGGCCTATGATGTCCTGAGGCTTGTAGTTCAATCTCGATATGATCAAGCTAATTTGGTTCAAGTATCACGCCTAAGTCGTGCACAAACTTTTGCAAGTAAGAGACGAGGAACACGTTGTGCACACCCGCCATCCTCAGAGGTAAGTCAACTCTATAAGTTAGGTTCCCAATCCTCTCAAGTATTGGAAAAGGACCAACGAATCTTGGTGCCAACTTTCCCTTAGTACCGAGTCGAAAAACATTCTTCTGCAAAGAGATCTAGCCGATGGAGAACCCTAAATCATGTCTTCTTCTATCAGCATAGCTCTTTTATCTATTCTGAGCAACTTTTGTTCCTTGATAAATGATCTCCCTCTTCTCCGAAGTATCACTAGCTGGCCTAAGTATCAGTTTTCGTCTACTTTCCACCAACATAAAGGAGCGTTGCACTATAGGTCATATAATGCCTCAAATGGTGTACTGTAAAATGATAACTAATATGTGAACTCTATTAAGTGCAAATAATCATCTCATAATCCAACAAAATTGAGAATGCAAGCTCGCAAGAGATCCTCCAAGATACGATTCACCCTCTTAGTCTGCCCATCAGTTTGTGGGTGATAAGCTGTACTAAGATGAAGCCCCATCTATAACGCCTCCTATAAGCTCTTCCAAACACCCTAGTGAACAAAGGGTCTAGGTTGCATACAATGCTCTTCGATACACCATGGAATCGCATAACCCACATCACATACAACTCAGCCAATTTGAATGTCATTCTACAAGACCTTACGAGTACAAACCTACCACTCTTTATCAATCTATCAACTATGACCTAAATGCCATTGATGAAGTCCATCGAAACTTGTTTCCATCAAAAATCTCGAGCGGTTGTAGCAAACCACCCGGCTTCTTCTGCTCTACCTTTACTAATAGACATTTCATGCATTTCGAGATGAATGGCCCAACGTCCTACTTCATCCCTTCCTAATAAACTGGCTGCCTTACATCGTGATACATTTTATTGCCGTAGGGATGTATAGTCAAACTCAAATGATGACAATCTCGTAGCACCTCATCCCTCAATCCATCGACATCAGGAACAAACAATCTTATATTCTTACGGAGCAAATCATCATGGTCGATCATGTTCTACCTTAACTCCTCGAACTCTAGTTCTTCCTCTATCATCGCCATGATCACTACTAGTCCAGCTTCTCACTTCTGACTAGTAGCAATCCGTTCTTTCAAAGTAGGTTTAATCATCAAGCTAGCCAACACTTCCAGCTCTAGCTCACATCAAAGTCTAAATCATAACCAGCGGTAAACTCCAACTGCTCACTCTAGAAACATTGATCCTAAGCTGGTGTGTCTCGTAATCAAAGCATCAACGGCTGCATGTCACTTACCAGGTGTATAGGAAATGTCAATGTCATAGGTGGTTTTTATAACTATCGCTGTTGACAAACATTACGTTCTTCTTGGTGAATAGATGCTTTAATGACTTATGGTCCATATACTACTCGAACCTCTCCCCAAGCAATTAATACCTTAATATCTTCAAAGCGAATACTATCGAATCCAACTCTAAATCGTGAATTGGAAACTTCTTCTCATGTAGTTTCAGATATCGACTAGCGTAAGCGACAACCTTTCCCTGTACATCAATACCGCACCTAGTCTAACACCACATGCGTCTATGTAGACTGTCAGATTCTCATTCCCACTTGGAATGACTAATACCAGTGTGCTTGTCAATCTCTCCTTCAGACTCATGAATGCATGCTCGCACCTCGCATCCCAAATAAAATTTCGATTCTTCATTGTCAAGTTGGTTAATAAGGTGTTTACCTTAGAAAATTCCCGAATAAAATTTCTATAGTATCTCGCTAATCCAAGGAAACTTCTTACGTTTGTAGAAGTCTTGGGTCGATTCTACTCCTATACTACTGCCACCTTAGCAGGATCTGTAGTAATACCCTGCTCAGAAAAGATGTGACTCAAAAATTGCATTTCCTTCCTCTAGAAATGACACTTCAAAAACTTCGCCTTCAATCGATGTCTCCTTAACGCCTCAAGCACAATAATTAAATTCTCCTTGTGTTCTTCCTCCGTCCTTGAATAAACAAGGATATCATCCACAAATACAAGTATAAACTTATTTAGTTGATCCTTAAAAACACGGCTCATAAGGTCAACAAAGTATGTTAGTGCATTGGTTAGCCCAAATAGCATAACAAACCACTCATAAATCTAGAAGGTGTACGAAATGCTGTGATTGATACACTCTCCTTCGCCACTCTTAGCTAATGAAACCCCTTTGCAAGGTTCAACTAAGAAAACATCTTCGCACCACAGAGTTGATCAAACAAGTCATCAATACGTGGGGGGTAACATCCCCTGTCTAGAGGCCTAAAGCTAAGCGCTACAAATGCTGCAGTCATCCATAGTATTAACTTCCGACGACTAAATACGGCTATGTTAATGGTATCTATAATATCAGAAACACTTGAATATGAAACAAATCATGGATTTCAGAATAGAATTTCCCATTACATTTCAAAATACATCTTCCATTTTCATATCACATAACCCCAATATGTTTCCCAAGTAATGGTAAAATATACTTATTAAAAATATGACAAGAGCAGCATATGAGGATGCCCCTTTGGATGATCAGAGTCATATAGTCATAATTGACTTAATACATACACTACAGAAATAAACATAAAACAAAGAACTGCAACTCCTAAATAGCTATCCGTTATCCTCCTACTTGCCTCCGATAGATTTATTCGTCATCTTACTAAAACTTGAAAGAACTTTAACCTCAGCCTACTCAAATCAATTTCGAGCATCCGAGAGTTTAAGGGGAAAACATAAACTTTGAGTCAAACATAAAGCTTGGTGTGAATAATACTAAGCATCCTGGCTATTAGTGTTAAGTGAGACTACGCCGCTTAGTGGAACGGGTTTTCCCTCACTAACATTCTTTTAAAACATATCTTTTGCAAATCTTTTCCTGTAACCAAAACTGGTTAAATAATGTAAAGCATCATTATGTAAACATACATAAATATCAGGTGAATGAACTACCTATTCAAACACATAAGTTTTGTTTGGCTAACTCAGGCATATCAGACAATATAACAAAATAATCTAACATTTGTTATACACTCCTCTTATAGATGGTCTGTCCTTAACTATCTGTTAAATACTTCTCTTCTGGACGGTCTGTCCTTAACCTTTGGTTAACTCGGGTCACCTGATCCTAATGGTTTTTGCAGGATCACCAATAATCTATTAGTATACAAACATATATTCCCTTTTGTGTGTAATCATAATTTTAGTCTTACCTGTGGAAAACCCAACACACTAGAATTTTGGACTAAATTAGCTAGGGCCAATAGCTAATGTATAGGGCGCGACCCTATACCAGTCCAATCTGGTATTCTAAAATCTAAGTCATTTTCACTTAGGGATAACCTCCTATGATTTTCCTAGAAAACAGTTTTATCTAAAACTGATTTAAAACCTTTTAAATCAAACTTAAACAAGGAAAACATTTATATTCTATGCTTTACTCAAAATCACACTGCCATATTATATACATACTTTACTCAAATCTTTGGTGATGAAAACATTTAAACTTTTGAAGTATCCCTTTCAAATCCATTGAAAGTACCCCTTTCAAAAACCATTGAAAGCATCTCTTTCGAAACCAAGTAAACCCTTCATTTATCTAGGCCGAAAGGCCAAAACCTTCCTTTCGATACCTTTGAAAACCTTCCTTTCGAAAGCGTTAAAATCTTAGACATCATATCTCAAAACACTTTAAAACATTTCCTTTAGGAAACCTTCCATTTCGACACTTTCGAAACCATCAGAAAATAACACCGTTCGGCTCCTTCGAAACCCTTTGGGGAACCACCCCTTCGAAACCAATTTCAAAACCTTTCAAAAGCATTAAACCTTTCAAAACTCAAATCTTATGAAAGCACTTGAGTTCAATTTAAAACATGTGGAAAAACACCCTTTAAAATCATTTAAGTCAAAACCACTCTCTTTCGAAACCATTTAAGTCGAAACCATTCTCTTTCGAAACCATTAGATTATACTTCAATCAAAACAAAAGGGTCATTTAAAAACATCTAAGTTGAAAGAACTTTCAAAACCATTAGCTTCGAAAGGTAAAAAGGCGGCAGCTTGGGGTTTCGACCCCTTCGAAAGCATTACTTAAAATAAAAGTGTGCAACCGATTCAAAACCTTTCCCTTTAAAGTATTTGACCCAATCAAAAGCCAACTGAGTCGAAACTTAACCTTTCGAAAGCAAAGCATGCGCTACCTTTTATTTTAAAACAAGGCATGCTCCAACCCCTTCGAAACCTAGTGTTTTGACCAAATACCCTTCACCTTTATCCAATGCACTGCATAACAAGTAGCTTGTTACTATGCATATTAGTTACAAAACCATTGGTGGCGAAAGGTCCGGGTCAGAACCCCTTATGCCGAAAGTGGCGGAACACACTAAAAACATGTTATTTTTGTTTTTAACTTAAAAGAGAAACTTTTTAACTAACGTGCTATTGTTGTCAAAATTTTACTGGTTTCTTAATACCTTCTTTTCAAAAGTGCTACCAATGTTTTCAAAAATAAACTATAAATTTTATTATACAACATGCCTTTCTCCTTACTTAAATATATAAAACATTTAAGTCTCATACCTTAAATAATTTTATATATTCATCAAAACACTTAGAAAATTTTATAAAAATTCTAGAAAATCCTTTTTCAAAATGTTTTCAAACGTATATAATTTTCAGACCCAAATAATTATTTATTTTGTCGTAAATAATTTATAACCCAATAAATCATTTTCTTCACTAGAAAATTAATACAAAATCCATATTAATTCAGAAAATTATGAAAATTGAAAACCATTTCCAAAATATTATTTCTGATGTATAGTTAAATTCGCTAGATAATTGGATGTTATTTAATAGGGCTTTGATATCAAACATATCATAAAAATCTATATGAATGAGCATAAATCATCAACAAGCACATATATATATATATATATATATATCATTTATTCATCCCAAACATGGCATAATTTTGCAAATAATTCAGATTTATCCTTAAAATTGAAAATCATAAGAAACTGAGATGCAGTAATTATTTACCTTAGCTTTGTGATTAAGGATGTGAGATTTGATCTTGATTATGTTGATTTATTTCTTCCTCTTGAAAATCCTAGCTTTATCTTCTCTTAAGTTTCAAAATGGGGGTCGGTCTTAGGGTGTTCTTACTTGAGAAAATAAAATGAACATGTGTTTGTTTTCCTAAGGGTTTAGGCTATAAGTTCATCCTATTTCTCATTTCGCCCTTCCTTATTCCTAACATATCTTATTCATGTTATCTCGTTTTGAATTACTCATTAACATGGCATGACTACCCTAAATTTTAATCAAATCTCAATCTACCAATCATCTTACATTATTTTATTTTATTTAGCTAATTAAATATTATAAATACTGTTACTAAAAATATGGGGTGTTACAGTCTCCCCTCCTTAAGGAATTTCATCCTCGAAATTATGATAAGGAACACATCAAAACAGTCAAAGGTAAAACATACCGTTAAACAAACCAGGCAAGCGTCTCTTATCCTGCTCCCAGTCTTCCAAGTAAGTTTCTATCATCGTCACTCCATTGGACTTTCACTATCTTGACTGCCTTGTTCCTCAACTTCTTCTCATCTCTTGCGACTATCCAGATGGGCTTTCTAATTATAGCCATATCTGGTTCCACTGCTAAGTCCTTTAGCATTGTCGGTGCTATAGTAGTGTTTGGATCCCTGATACACTTTCTAAGATGAGACACATGGACTCCCGCCAAACTACTCGATAACTCTACTCTATACGCGAGTTTTCTGATCCTTTCTAAAATAGGAAATGGTCCTACAAACCTCGATGCTAACTTCCATGTCTTCCCAAACCTGATAACACCTTTCATCGGGGATACTTTGACGAAAACATGATCTCTAACCGAAAACTCTAAAAAAATTCGTCTTTTATCGGTATAGCTTTTTTGTCGAGACTGAGCTTCCTTCATTCTCGCCCTTATCAGTTAAATCTTTTATACTGCTTCTTTTACCAAATCAGGACCAAGTACCAATCTATCCACGGTCTCTAACCAACATGCAGAGGATTTGCATGGTCGTCCATACAAAGCCACAAACGGTGCCATCCCTATACTAGTCTTATAATTATTGTTAATGAGAACTCGACTAGGTGTAGGTGGTCTTCCCATGATCTGCCGAAGTCTAATACACAAGCTCATAATAAGTCCTTTAAAATCTTGTTAACTCTTTCTGTTCTCCTATCAGTTTGCAGATGGTAGGCGGTACTCATCTTGAGCTTGGTTCTCAAAGCTTCCCGTAGACTCTTCCATAACTCACAAGTAAACAAAAAATCTCTATCACTAACAATACTACTAGGAATACAATGCAGCCTAACCACATTCTTCATAAACAACTTAGCCAATATAGGTGTGGTCCTATTTGCCTTAACTGGAATGAATTAGTTGCTCATGGTCAATCTGTCCACTATGACCTATAACAACCTATATTTTTAACTGTTATAAATTATAGGATTTAATATAATTATGACTAAAAATGGTTAGAAATGAAATTTAATAATTTATTAGTATAATTTATTTGAATATGAATTTGAATAAAACTTTGAAATAACTATGACGACCCACATTTCGGAAGGTTTAAATTGATAATAATCCATACATGTCCAAATTAAACAATCCGGAACGTAGATATGGGGTTAATTAAGAAAAATAAGAAAAGAAGAAGAAAACAAACACAGAATATCACAACGGAACGATAATATATAATAATAAAATAAACAGTTCATGAAGCTGTTTATTATACACTTGATTATAATCTATACACATTTATCAGAGTTATATATATATATACACATCAGGAATAAATAATCAATATAGGAGAATAGCATCATGCAGGGGATAATATTAATAGTAATATACCAAAATCTTCGTCTTCGATCTCCAGAGAATAATCTTCAATATGCTGAAAACTCAGGACTGACCCGAGCGTAATGAAAATACAAAACACTCAAATCGGGACTAAAATACTCTTATGTAAGTCAAATCAATATCACAAAATATGAGTGCAATAACTTAAGAGATGTTACGGAATTTTCCATCTCCTAAGGATCCTTCAAACTATCTATATATAGTAGTGTACGCTATTATAGATAATGTCTATCAGTAAAATAAATATAAAAATAGCGTTAAGGCTTTACATTAACTTTCTTAACATATTTTTATAGCTTGTAGTCTATGAAGGCCCTTTAATACAACCAGTAACGTCGGTAGCCAGTGAGTCCCCTATAGGTACAGTACTAAACCAAATTCGTAATGGGCTCGTATAAGGATAAATATGACAAGGCACATGGGCAATGCCCAAGGTAGGATTCTACCAGTTTACCCTTCCTGGCTAGTCGTAACCCATCCATGGCTGACTGCAACAATCAATCTAAACGAAAAAGGATGCACCCATCGAATACGAAATCATAATAGCAATTC
Organism: Allium fistulosum; assembly: GCA_030737815.1. Taxonomy (NCBI): domain Eukaryota; kingdom Viridiplantae; phylum Streptophyta; class Magnoliopsida; order Asparagales; family Amaryllidaceae; genus Allium; species Allium fistulosum. The sequence continues at coordinate 745,602,735 of CM060902.1, forward strand.
AAGGGATCAACGTCGCTAGAGGTAGCTAACCTCAGTGGCCAGATATAGGCTCTTGTTTTAGTCATTTTAATTATGACACATGCGTCAAAGTTATCCATCATCGTTCTCTTACTTTGTTCTAGTAAACGTTTGCCAATTCAAGCACTACATTTTAGATATCATCCACCGTGTACACAGTTGGTAAAGTGGTTCCAATATCGACAGAGAGTATGCCGATAAGAGGCCCCAGTCTCTTTAAAAACCAAACGTCGTTTTGCACATCGGTTGGTTCTTTTATATATCGAAAACAATTCATACTTGATATCAAAATATCATATTTGCTTCAAAATAAAATCCATTTCAAAATCATCATATTTGCTTCAAAAATCAAATACATTCCAAAATCATCATATTCGCTCCACAAATCATATTTTACTTCAAAATGTCAATTCAGTTCGATATATCGATTTCACTTTAAAATTTGATTCGAATTACAATTTAGGTTATAACTTTACTTTAACAAAATTCGCATTTATATCCAATATTTAAATATAAACATTTCACCCTTTTGACCAGTTTGAATTTTTAGAAAATATTTTAAATAGTTTTATAATAGTTAAAATAGTTTAATAGAAAATAGTATGAGTAATAAAAATGGTCTATATAGTAAAATAGTTTGGAAAATCAAAATAATTTGAATATTTAAAGAATATAGATTTTAAACCGTTTATACTAAAACAATTCATTTGAAAATAGTTTCAAAGTCAAACCGATTCAATTCCAAAATTTCAAAATTCAAATTAATTCCAATTTCCATTTCAATTTAATCGATTCAATTCCAATTTCAGGTCGAATTCAATTTCAATTCCAATAAATTTAAATTCCAATTCCAAATTTATGTCAATTCCAATTCCAAATTTAGTTCAAATTCAATTCCAAATTAATTTAAGTTCCAATTTCAAATTAAAACCATTTCAATTTATATCAATTCCGAATTTGATTTCCAAAATATCGATTCAAAACACTCAATATTCAATTTAAAAATCCAAACCTTCAAATATTATTAAATTCCGAGCTCAATTTCAAAATATCGTTTTATATCACTTTTACTTAGCAATATCTAAAGTTCGAATATAAGTCCAATTCTTTTAAAAAAAAATTTGAAATTCACATCATATTCCGATTATAAGTTAAATCTCAACTCGATTAATTAAACAATTCTTGTTTCAAATTAAAATTTTAACTTTCCAGGTTCCAATTTGAAAATAATTCGATTTTCATAAATTCGATTTTTATTTCTTAAAACCAAATCATTTAAATAATTTCAAATCAAAATTTTAAAATCATTTAATTTAACCAATCCGATGTTCGTATATAATTTTCTATCATATGGCCAAGTAATCAATTATTTCAATTTAATTCCAGGGATGGATATATATCATTTCAATTCAAAATAAATGTCATAGGTATATATCATTTCAACCTATTTCTATAGTTATTCGAAATAATTCAATTTACAGTTTTATATATTGTAAATAATATACGGGATGGTAACATGATATATCAAAATAAATAAACATCCTAATATCAACCAATAGCATCCATCATAACCAATCATCCAAATAATCAATAAATTCACAACAATTTCATAATGATCAATATCGGGTATTTTATGGGCAATTATATTCTAATCCAATTTAACTGTCAATTCAAATTCTATCAATTAATTTAGAAGTCAATTTAAATGTCAATTAAACTTATCAAACAACAATCAATAAACTCCAATCACTTCACGATATAATTTTAACTGCATAAAATCTATTTCAGTCATGTGTGAGCATATAAACACTCACCTTTGATTTATCGACAATTTAAAATCCAAATAAAGGTCCAAATTTGAACAGTCTCATAATGCAGCCAAACCAGTTTCGTAATATCTGAAATTTCGCTACGATCGCAACGGAGAAAACTACGCGTGAACCCGAGCCGTATGCACAAGTTATTGAAGTTAGAATGTTGAATTTTAAAGTTGGAATTAAAATAAATAAATAATATTATAAAACGCTCACCATCTCTTCTTCCTCACGCATAATAGCCAAAAACCCAAATTCGTGATCGGCCACCAATGCACGCATGCTAAATGCCTCGATCGGATGTTGATCAGCCAACGCTGCATGTGCGCCGCTCCAAGCTTCATCTATGCCGTCGAACTGTTCTCTCGTGCGTGCGCGTACATACGTGTAAAACAAAAAACTACCACGCCTTCTGGCCTCGATTCTGGTGAATCCGTGATGAAATAGCATACATCAACCATATGGATTTGAAGAGCTCATCGAGATCTATAACTTTCATGTTGGAAGTTTTTAATTTCAATAAACGGATCGAGAAAATTAAGGAGGGAAGATTGATCAATTCTGGCCGTTAGAAATGATGAAGACGGCAGCCATGTTATTAGGATTTCTGAAATAATAAAATAATAATGTATCTCAATATGTGTGTTGTATTTATATAGTAAGGTCCAAAATCATCTGTACTCCAATCGAGGTGTGCAACCTGGCATTTATAATGTTTTAACCCCATTTTGAATGTAATGAAACTAGTTTTGAGGCCTGATTCGATCGTACGTGGAAGATGGCATTTCAAAGTCAATTTATTTTATCGAATTCCTTAAATTGATTTATACGTGTTTCAAGCTCGCATGACCAAAGGACAAGTTCGATCGCTACGAAACTTGAAATCCTACAATAACTCACTATTATGGATCCGATGAACATAGCTTTGTCGAAATTCGAGACAGTGGCCAAAATGGCTATTTTTTCTCGTTGGTTAAAATATAAAATTTCCAATTTTTAATTATTCACCTTTAAATTCGATTTTAAATGTTAACCGTCTTCATTCATATTTAAATAAAATTTAAATAAATTTTTAATGCCAATTTCATTCTTATAAAATTCAGAATTCAATTATTTACATAATTTCAACATAAATATAAACTATTTAATTACCCGATAAATCAATATTAATAAATCCTCAAATTTCAAATAAATTTTAATTAAGAACATTATTTTATTTCTACCTAAATAATTTACATTTACTATTCAACTTCAGTCATTGATTATAAACACAGTCAATACATAGAATTTATTCCAATACTTGTTATCGCCAAAATCTTTGAAATTAGTTATTTCAAAGTTTTATTCAAATTCATATTCAAATAAATTACACTAATAAATATTAAATTTCATTCTAACCATTTTTATTCATAATTGTATTAAATCTTATAATTTATAATAGTTAAAAATATAGGTCATAACATACTTCCCCCACTCAAAACTTTTCGTCATCGAAAAGGCGTTAAGTAAAGAATTTAACATACAGTATATTTTATTCAAAACAATCAACTTATAAACATCCAAATCTTATTTACAAAACCATTACTACGTTCTCGCTATGCCATTTCAATAATAGTTTTATGGAAAAATATAACATATATATAAAAACAAGTTATAAAATTTTTTTAACTTCCGGATTTAAGGAAAATTTCGATAGAGTCTCCTTTGCGCGGCTTGATCGGAAATTTTTTACAATATAATATATAACACAAATATACCCAATATATATCAAATATACATCCCACCTCAATGATGAGGTATCCCAAGGGTAAAAACAAAAAATCATGGTATGTAAACCGAGATACGTACCTTATTATTAATAATACGAGCGAGTTCGCTCGAACTAAACAAGCAAAAGCAACATAATGCGTAATAAAGCTCCAAAAGCTTACATACGCCATTTATACCTACTAAACACTCAATAACCAAATGAGAAAATATACATAAACAGTAAAATCGATATATAACATAGATTATGCAATAACCATAAATGAATATATCAAATGCAACAAAAAAAACATCCAACAAACAATATCCATCCAATCTTATTCACAACAATACCAATTCACACTTCCTAATGTCAATATTCAGTCTATTTACTTTCATTTCCTATCAATATTAAATTGATTTACTTTTAATTCATTGACATTTATTTCATCTATATTGATGCAGCGCGATCTGATAACTGTTCAAATTTGAGTCGTTCCAGAATTTTAGGTCGCTCACGACCTAGTGAAGGATGCTCGCGAGTTACTGAATTCAGCTTTAAGGCCTGCAAACGACCTAACGAAGTAGCAGAGTTACGCAGTGTTGATGCAGCCCAGTTTGATGAACTCTTAGGTCGCGAACGACCTAACATGCTACAGTGGTGGGATAAGTCGTTGGAACAACCTAAGGAGTTAAAGCAAGGGGATAAGTCGTTGGAACGACCTAGCAGGCTAAAGCTAATCTCGTATCACTCGGGTTACTTAGGTCGCTCAAAACAAGCTAATGACCTATGATAAGTCACGAGCGACCTAACGACCTAACTCATTCAGTATGCCGCATGCTTTCCTTAGGTCGCGTACGACCTAACTTAGGTCGCTCAACTATTAGGTCGCTCAACTCACTCATTTTAAGGTCGCTGAAGCAGATTGTCCTATGCCGCTTTCTTTAGGTCGCGAACGACCTATCTTAGGTCGCATGAAGATATCCGAAGCCATATTCTTAGGTCGCTGCTGCCGCGTGCTTTTAAGTCGCTCACTGTTGTTAAGTCGTCAATGTTAGGTCGTTGGGTAATTTCTTGAGTCGCTTATGTGTTGTAATTTGTATATGTTGCATTGGACTTGTGTGTTTACCTTTTTAGGTCGCGTCTGTTTAAGGTCGCGTCTGCTTTTAGGTCGCGTCTGTTTTTAGGTCGTCGCCGACCTATGTGTTGTACAGATTTCTGTTGTGAGAATTGTAAGCCTATAAATAGGCGGGGAATATCATTTGTAATAGTTTAGTTGATTTGAATAAAAAACTTTTGTTTGTTAGCTTTGTGCTTTCATTAAATTGGTAGTTGAGTGTAATCTCCTATCTCCTCTTTTGGCATTCGAGTGCGCTCGGATCAACATTTGTAGAAGCCAATTCACGGTATCAAGTGCGCTTGATCAACGTCTGAAGAATTGCAGATCTTCTTTCACGGTATCGTGCGCGATCAACGTGACGAAGATAGCTAGAATTCGGTATCTTCGGATCAACGAATTTGGGCCATTCAGCATTTTTCATTCCATCGATTGCTACTTTCACAGAATCATCATTTTGTTATTCCGCTGCTGCATCATTTGGTATCAGAGCTAGACTTAGCCAATCATAGCTAAGCCGAGTCTTGGAGCCAATATTCTATCGAAGAATTCAAGTCGTGCATCATTTGTTGTTTGAAGCCGAGAGCTTGAAGTGAAGCCGTGCATCTTTTGGTGTTCATCATAAAGTTGCAACAACTTGGGAGTTTTTGATCCATCTCATTTTGGATCTAAGGAGGAAAAGTGTTTGAGTTGGCCGTGGAAGTTTGCGCGCTAAACGTGGATTTGAATTGTGTTTGAATTTTTGAAGTGTTGAAGAGCTTCGGCCGAGCTAAGCATTGAAGTCAAGCCGAGATAAGTTAGGTCGTTTGATCTTGAAACGAGCTAGTAGAGTTGAAGTTTTTGAGGATTACATTTGAATTTGTTGAAGTGTTTGCGAAAAATCAATCATGCCTCCGAGAAGAGCTAACCGTCATCAAAATGTTGAAGATTTGTATAGACGAGAAGATGCTGAACAAATGGAACAACGCATTAGTGATAAATTCAATGAGAAATTGGATGAGGGTATTGGGAGGTTAGAGAAGCTCATGATGGATATGAATCAACCACGAAGAAGAACATCGCCAATTTCAAACCAAGGTAGAAACAGGGTTTCGCCATCGGTTTCGGGAGAAAGGAGAATATCGCCCCAATCTAATCAAGGAAGACGAAGTCATCGAGAATTTGAAAATGACACATATCGAGATGATGAAAGGCGAAGTAGAAGGGATATGCGTGATCATCGAGATGTGGATGGATGGGATCGTTATCAAAGCACATCTGTTGTTGATGAAGATGGTGATAGAGGAAGTTTTCATTATCGAGATCAAGGCCAAGGATGGAATCGAGATCGAGAGTTTGAGGATGATCGTCGATGGGAGTCGGGGATGAAAACTGAAATTCCAGAATTCAAGGGTGGAATGGTGGCTGAAGAGTTTTTGGATTGGTTGTCTAATGTTGAAGAGATTTTTGACTTTAAGGAAGTTCCCGAGCATCGAAGAGTGAAGTTGGTTGCTACTCGTTTGAAAGGAAGAGCTATGGCATGGTGGCAGCAAACTAAACTAACACGGGAGAGGATGGGAAAGTCAAAGATTGAGTCATGGGATAAGATGAAGAAATTGATGAAAGCTACATTCTTACCGTATAACTATCAGTTTCTTATGTATCAACGTTTGCAGAACTTGAGACAGGGGACCAAATCTGTAAATGATTATGCAGATGAGTTCTATCAGCTAATTGCAAGGAATGACATCATGGAGATGGAGGAGCAGTTAACAGCTAGATTTGTTGGAGGGTTGAGAATGCAGATATAAGACATGGTGAATATGTTTGATCCCAGATCTGTAGCTGAAGCACATCAGAAGGCTCTAGCTTGGGAGAAGCAAGGAAGGAGAGGGGGTGGTGTGTTTACAAATTCCAACAATCCAATGAAAGGGGCTAGTAGCAATGCGAATGTTTCGAAGGCTGTCGCAAAACCAGTTGTTAATGAAGTTGCTAAGACCAGAATCAATAGTGGTATCAAATGTTTCAATTGTCAGGAGATGGGTCACAAAAGCAATGAGTGTACGAAGCCAAAGAAGCGAACGATGATTGCTGAGGCAGAGGAAGATGAGGTAGAAGCTGATTGTTCTAATTCACTACATGATGAGGAGGAAGAGAATGTGTCGGGAGATGAAGGGTATTCATTGATGATGAGGAGAAATTGCTTAACACCAAAACAGGAGGAGGAAACTAGCTGGTTGAGGAGTAACATCTTTCAATCAACATGCACTATCTTGGGAAGGGTTTGCAAGTTTGTCGTCGATGCAGGAAGCTGTGATAATATTATCTCTACAGAAGCTGTGAAGAAGTTATCATTGAAGACAGAGAAGCATCCGAAACCTTACAAGTTAGCTTGGTTGAGGAAAGGTGGGGAGGTGAAGGTTGGACAAAGAGCTTGTGTTAATTTTTCAATTGGAAAGAAATACAAAGATGAAATTTGGTGTGATGTTGTGGACATGGACGTGTGTCATCTGTTGCTGGGGAGACCGTGGTAGTATGATAGGGCGGTGCAACATGATGGACGAACGAACTGTTATAGTTTCATGTTTGAAGGCACTAAAATTACCTTAATTCCTAAGAAACGACAACAAAAAGAAAGCAAGTTGGAGGAGATTGAAGAGCTTAAAACTTTGCTATCTTTGAAGGAGTTTGTTAAGGAGGTAGAAGAGGAGCCGGAAGTATTCTTGTTGATTGGACGTGAGAGTCATGAAGTGGTTGAGATTCCTAAAGAAGTGAAACCAGTGCTGGGAGAGTTTGACGATGTATTTCCTGAGGAGCTACCAACGGAGTTACCGCCGTTGAGAGACATTCAACATCAAATTGATCTTGTTCCAGGAGCTGTGTTACCTCATAGACCGCATAACAGAATGAGTCCAAAAGAACATGAAGAGTTGAGAAGACAAGTGGAAGAATTACTTGAACAGGGGCGAGTGCAGGAAAGTTTAAGTCCATGTGCTGTGCCAGCGTTATTAGTGCCGAAGAAGGATGGGACATGGAGGATGTGTACCGATAGTCGGGCATTGAACAAGATTACAGTGAGATACATATTTCCGATGCCGAGACTTGATGATTTGTTATATCAGTTGAGCGGGGCTACTATCTTTTCGAAAATTGATTTGAAGAGTGGTTATCATCAAATTCGAATCAGACCAGGGGATGAATGGAAAATAGCGTTCAAGACACGTGAGGGGTTGTACGAATGGCTGGTGATGCCGTTTGGTCTTTCAAATGCACCAAGTACATTCATGCGGGTGATGAATCAGATTTTTAGACCATTTATTGGGAAGTTTGTGGTGGTGTATTTCGATGATATACTGATATATAGTGGAAGTCCAGAAGAACACTTGCAACATCTGAGAGAAGTGTTGATGGTACTATGACAGGAACAATTTTATGCAACAACGAAGAAATGCGTGTTCATGACGCATAGTGTTTTATTTTTGGGATATGTTATATTGGATGGAGGTATACAGGTGGATCAGAATAAAGTTGAAGCAATCAGAAATTGGCCACAACCCAGGACGATAACAGAAGTTAGAAGTTTTCATGGTTTGGCATCATTCTACCGAAGATTCATTCCACATTTCAGTAGTGTGATGGCACCAGTTACTGATTGTATGAAAGGGAAGCAATTTTCATGGTCGGAGGAAGCAGGATTTGCTTTTGAGAGAGTGAAGGAACTTTTGACGACAGCACCGATTCTAGTGTTGCCAGATTTTCAGTTGTTGTTTGAATTACATACTGATGCATCGAAGGTTGGAATTGGAGGGGTGTTAAGTCAGAAGGGACGTCCTATTGCATATTTCAGTGAGAAGTTATCAGGAGCAAAGATGAGATATAATACTTATGATGTGGAATTTTATGCTATCGTGCAAGCTGTGAAACACTGGAGGCATTATTTGTTTCATAAAGAATTTGTTTTATATACTGATCATGAGGCGTTGAAGCATATGCAGGGACATGATAAGATAGCGGCAAGGCATGCTTCTTGGATTGCATATTTACAACAATTTACATTTGTGGTGAAGCATAAGTCGGGAATTACGAATCGAGTGGCAGATGCGTTAAGTCGAAGGAATCATGTGTTGACTACAATGAAAGTAGAGGTGATGGGGTTTGACGTGTTGCCAGATTTGTTTGTTGATGATCCTTACTTTGCTAAGATCATGGATGAAGTCAATGAAGGAAAGACGGATGAGTATGTGTTGGTGGATGGTTTTCTATTCAAGGATAACAGGTTATGTATACCAGAAGGCAGTCTACGAATGAAGATTGTGAAAGAGTTACATGAGGAAGGTCATGTGGGGAGAGACCGTACATTACAGTTGATTTCGCAATCATATTTTTGGCCTACTATAAGAAAGGAAGTTGAACGATTTGTGGAGAGATGTCATATTTGTTAAGTGTCTAAAGGGACAGCGACGAATGCGGGATTGTATATGCCATTACCTGTTCCTATTAGTACGTGGGTTGATATCAGCATAGATTTTGTTTTGGGTTTGCCTAGAACTCAGCGAGGAAATGATTCTATATTTGTGGTGGTAGATAGATTTTCCAAGATGGTTCATTTTATCGCTTGCAAGAAGACAGCTGATGTCATCCGTGTTGCTCAGTTATTCTTTAAAGAGGTGTATCGATTACATGGGCTACCTGAATCTATCCTTTCAGATCGGGATACTAGATTTCTAAGCCATTTTTGGTTAAGTTTGTGGAAGATGGTTGGAACGAAGTTGAATTTTAGTAGCGCCTATCATCTGCAGACAGATGGGCAAACAGAAGTGGTAAACAGATCATTGGGAAATTTGTTGCGATGTCTTATGCAAGATAACTTGAAGAGTTGGGATATGAAATTATGTCAAGCAGAGTTTGCACATAATCACGCTATTAACCGTAGTACGGGTTTCAGTCCGTTTCAAGTTGTATACTCAACAAGTCCGAAGGGTCCATTGGATTTGATGACAGTGTCATGTCAGAAGGGAGTTGTTAAGCGGGCTAGTGATTTTGTGACTGAGTTGCAGGAATGCCACAATACTATTCATGAACGATTGCTTGCGTCAAATGAGAAGTATAAACAACTGGCGGATAAGAAGCGAAGGAATGTGGATTTCAGAGAAGGTGATTTGGTTTACGCCGTGTTGACAAAAGATCGTTTTTCAGTGGGAACGTACAATAAATTGAAAGCTCGAAAAATCGGTCCAGTGGAAATTTTGAAGAAAATCAATGAAAATGCATATCAGTTGAGATTACAGGATGATGTTCATACGTCTGATGTTTTCAATGTCAAATATTTGATTCTGTATCATGGAGATGAGATTGTTGTGGAAGAAGAAAGTGAAAATTCGAGGTCGAATTTTTGTCAACAGGGGGAGGATGATGCAGCGCGATCTGATAACTGTTCAAATTTGAGTCGTTCCAGAATTTTAGGTCGCTCACGACCTAGTGAAGGTCGCTCACGACCTAGTGAAGGATGCTCGCGAGTTACTGAATTCAGCTTTAAGGCCTGCAAACGACCTAACGAAGTAGCAGAGTTATGCAGTGATGATGCAGCCCAATTTGATGAACTCTTAGGTCGCGAACGACCTAACATGCTATAGTGGAGGGATAAGTCGTTGGAACGACCTAAGGAGTTAAAGTAAGGGGATAAGTCGTTGGAACGACCTAGCAGGCTAAAGCTAATCTCGTATCACTCGGGTTACTTAGGTCGCTCAAAACAAGCTAACGACCTATGATAAGTCGCGAGCGACCTAACGACCTAACTCATTCAGTATGCTGCATGCTTTCCTTAGGTCGCGTACGACCTAACTTAGGTCGCTCAACTCACTCATTTTAAGGTCGTTGAAACAGATTGTCCTATGCCGCTTTCTTTAGGTCGCGAACGACCTATCTTAGGTCGCATGAAGATATCCGAAGCCATATTCTTAGGTCGCTGCTGCCGCGTGCTTTTAAGTCGCTCACTGTTGTTAAGTCGTCAATGTTAGGTCGTTGGGTAATTTCTTGAGTCGCTTATGTGTTGTAATTTGTATATGTTGCATTGGACTTGTGTGTTTACCTTTTTAGGTCGCGTCCGTTTTAGGTCGCGTCTGCTTTTAGGTCATCGCCGACCTATGTGTTGTACAGATTTCTGTTGTGAGAATTGTAAGCCTATAAATAGGCGGGGAATATCATTTGTAATAGTTTAGTTGATTTGAATAAAAAACTTTTGTTTGTTAGCTTTGTGCTTTCATTAAATTGGTAGTTGAGTGTAATCTCCTATCTCCTCTTTCGGCATTCGAGTGCGCTCGAATCAACGATCGTAGAAGCCAATTCACGGTATCAAGTGCGCTTGATCAACGTCTGAATAATTGCAGATCTTCTTTCACGGTATTGTGCGCGATCAACGTGACGAAGATAGCTAGAATTCGGTATCTTCGAATCAACGAATTTGGGCCATTCAGCATTTTTCATTCCATCGATTGCTACTTTCACAGAATCATCATTTTGTTATTCCGCTACTGCATCATATATAAAATTTATTTGCTTTAAATTTATTCACATAGATTTCTTTCGAATTTAATTGGTTTACCTTAAATTTATTCACGTTCAATTGATTAACATTCATTTCCTTAACCATTCAATGGATTTATATTCAATCATTCACTTGTAATTTTACATTCAACTAATTTGGTTTCAGTCCATTTTTATTTTTATTAAATCAACCAATATTCATTGTATTCACATTTGATTGATTACAATTTAATGTATTTACATTCAATCGATTTACTTTCAACCGATTAATATTTATTTTAACAACATTCATTTTATTTATCATCCAATGAAGTTTCATTCCATTAACTTTGTTAAGTTAAATTTATTTCATTATCACTTAGTATTTTAATACTAATGTTATTTATAAATTACCTAAGTTATTATAAACATTTTACAAAATTGCAACCATTTTTTTATTATTATTCCATAACTTAAGTTCATATTAATCATGTGATTCACTTAATTTAGTTTATTCATTAATTCAAACTCATATAATAAATTTATAACTCCAATTCATATTAATAAAATTTTCACCATAATTTTATTCAACTCCTCTTAAGTTAAACCTCAATTTATATATTATTTCCTTAACTTATTTCATATTCAATTACTTACCAATCAATTTTATTGAAACTCATTCTATTTGCATTTAATATATTTACATCCAATTTAAATTAAATTCAACTGTTCATATTAATTTTACTCACACGCGTTTATTTTATTTAATTTCTTTTACTTAAATGATATTTCATTTTTAAAATTCAAGTTCGTATTCATTTATTAACTCATTTTATAGCTCAAGTGAAACTAATTCACTTTACTAATTCCTCTAGTTTTATTCAAATCCAACTCAACTCATTTAACCTTATTAAGTGAAATTATATTTCATTTAATCCATTTCTAATTATATTTCACTCTTTTTTTATAAATATTTTCTTCTTATCATTCACATTCACCTAAATTTAAAATTTGTTTTTAACTTACTAATTCTCAAATCTATAAGTTATACAATTTATTCATTCAAAATTTCATTTTTATCTAATTCATTTCATATACATTTCATTTTTATTTAAGCTTCTTGAGTCATACTTCATTTTATTTACTTAATTTTTCTAACTCCATTTAATTAACATTTCCTAAGTTAATTATTTTATTTCATATGTCAAATTCAATTTTTTTTTCTTTTGTTTGCTTAACCATAAATATTCAACAGTTAATATTTAATTTTTCTTTCCAGTTCAAATTTATAAGTTATAAACTTATTTTAATCTATATTATTTTCAATTATAAGTTCAAAATTATTTTCAAATATATATCAAATCATACTTCAAATATTTATTTTTCACAATCAAAACTTGTTTTAATCGAAAGTAAATTCTTTTGATAGCAATTCTCACTCAAAAACTCGAAAATGAATACTGGCAATGCTGCAGTCATCCCCGAAATTATTTCCCAGTGACTAAATGATTCGAATGCTTTTATTTCTTTCAAAAATCCTTTCAAAATATATTTCTAGTCAAAACACTTTCAAATAATACTATTATTAATCTTTAAGGCTTTGTAAAACAATTTTGAAAACAAAAGGATTTTAAATTCTAAAATTCTTAATTTTTTAAAATCACTTCTATATATAAGCTATATTATATATATATTTATACAATTTCTCTACCTTATTACCAAAATATTCCATTAATTTACAAGTTGGTCATCTTAACCACTTCTTATTTTAATTGATTTCAATCCAATTTAATTTATCAACTGCTTTATAAAATAAAATTCATTAAGTATTCTTTTTTTATAATTCAAACAATAATTGATGATAATTAAATATTATCATCTCCTAACAACAATTTCATTAAAAATTATCATTTTATATATAAAATACAACTTAGGTAAAATTATTTCACTTACCCGATTTTAAAACATATTATGTCAACTTGCTTCGTTTAAGTGTTTAGAAATCCCTATCAATAAAATAGTGTCCCACCCACCGACCAGAATTCATAAACAACTCAACGGATAAGTAAACACAACATAAAACATTTTATAATACTAACAAGTATGCTCTCTCATATATATACACTCAAACAGACTCATTCTAGGGTATTACTAACCTATCTCTAATGAGTCAACCCACAAAGCCAAGGTTATCGCTAAACCCAAGCTCCGATACCAACTTATGTAATGACCCTATATTTTTAACTGTTATAAATTATAGGATATAATTATGAATATAATGGTTAGAAATGAAATTTAATAATTTATTAGTGTAATTTATTTGAATATGAATTTGAATAAATCTTCGAAATTAGTTATTTCAAAGTTTTATTCATATTCATATTCAAATAAATTACACTAATAAATTATTAAATTTCATTTCTAACCATTTTTATTCATAATTATATTGAATCCTATAATTTATAACAATTAAAAAAAAAGGTCGTTACATGACTCATATGCTTTCATTCCCCCTATTAGATCTCGGCAACCCGTCTATGAAATCCATAGAAATAGAATCCCACTTCTATACTGGATTTCAATTGGCTGAAGCTATCCACTCGACTTTTGATGCTTGGCTTTTACCTGCTGATAGTTCAAACACTGTTTCACCCATAAGCCAACATCTCTCTTCATGCTTTTCCAGAAGAAACTTATCTTCATATCTTGATACATTTTTGTTCCTCCTGGGTGGATAGTGAACTTCGAACGTTGGCTTTCTTCTAAAATTTCTTTACTTATGTCTCCCGCATTTGGAACACATAATCTACCCTTCTTTCTCAACCATCCATTTTAGTCAAGACTAAAATCTTTCAAGTCATCGCTCTCTGTTCGATCTTTTAATTTCCTAATCCTTTCAACTAACACTGAATCATCTTCCAGTTTAGAAGTGATCTTCTCAATCAATACTAATTGGACTTCCAAACAAGATAATATAGTAGATCCCCCACTAGACCCAGCATTGGATCTACTATGTATGCTGTAATTTATCAAGGCTTCTAAGTCTTTCCATTCTGCTATCGTGGCTTACACCAAATTCTGATGGTTTCTACTAAGCGCATCAGCAACCTTGTTGCCTTTCTCTGGTGTGTACTATATTCCAAATCATAAGTAGCTAAAAATTCCAACCACCTCTGTTGTCTCATGTTTAGCTCCTTCTGAGAGAACAAGTACTTCAACGGCTTATAATATGTATAAAGCTCAAACTTCTCTCCCAAAAGGCAATGTCTCCACACCTTCAATGCAAATATAAATGCAGCTAATTCCAAATCGTGTGTCTCATACTTAACCTCATGCGGCTAAGCTGTCTAGAAGCGTAGGCAATCACTTTATCCCTCTGCATTAATATAGCTCCCAATCCTGATCCACACGCATCAGTATAAACAATCAAATCTTGATTCCCTCTGGAACCACCAACACAGGTGCGTGGGTCAACAAGTGTTTCAGGCTCTAAAATGCTTCCTCACACTTGTCGGTCCGTACAAACTTTACATCCTTTCATGTTAGCTTGGTCATCGGCGCTGCTATCCGTGAGAAATCCTTTATAAACCTCCGATAATACCTAGCCAACCCAAGGAAACTCCTTATCTCAGTCACCATTTCTAGTCTTCCAATTATTAACGGTTCGGTCATTTCTAGATCAACTGACAATCCTTTCTCCGAGACCACATGACCAATAAACTTTAATTCTTTCTTCCAAGAATGGCACTTCGAAAAACTTTTCTTTTAGCTGATGTTACCTCAACATTTCAAGCACGACTCTAAGATGAACTTCATGCACCTTCTCATCCTTAGAGTATATCAGGATATCATCTATAAAAACCAACACGAATCTGTCCAAGTGCTCTCGGAAGATCTAATTCATCAAATCTACAAAGAATGCCAACGCATTAATAAGTCCAAATGGCATAACTAACCATTGGTATGACCCTTACCTTGTTTTAAACGTCGTCAATGGTATACTATCCTCTACCACTCTAAGTTGATGAAATTCTGTCGCCAAATCTAACTGAGAGAATATCTTAGCCCCGCTCAACTGATCGAACAAATCGTTAATCCTAGGCAATGGGTATCGATTCTTTATCATCTTCTCGTTCAGCTTACGATAATCGATACACAGTCTTAACGATCTATCCAACTTCTTAACAAATACAGTGGTTGCTCACCAGGGCGAACTACTTAGTCTAATAAAACTCTTTTCTTCCAAATCTACTAATTGGGCTTTTAACCCCCTCATCTCTGTTGGTGTCATCCTACTTGGCGGCCTACTCATTGGTTCTGCACTAGACACCAAATCAATCTGAAACTCAATGGCTCGTTTCGGTAGCAATCCAATTACAGGCTCAAACACATCCAAGAATTCTCTAACTACAAGAACGCGATTCAACTCATCTTCCAACTCCATGACACCCAACAAAGCGTTCAGTTCACAACTGAGGTTATCTACGGTATACACTATCCGATCATTACAATCCGGGTGTCTAAGTGATATTTTCCTATCTAGGCAAAATATCCTAGCATCATAATTACTTAACCAATCCATACCCAATATAATTTCGAACGCAACAAAATCAAATACATGCAAACTGCAAGCAAAGATGTAACCTAGCAAATCAAACTCTACTTGGTCACACTTCATCCCAAGTGTCACATACCCTCCTATCGGATTTGCAACTCTTAAGGAAGTAACTAAATATATGGTATCTAGGTTAAGTTTATCTACCAAACATCGAGATACAAAAGAATGAAATGCACTAGTATCAAATAAAACGCTACAAATGTATCATGGATCTGAAGCGTACTCCTAACATAGCCTTTCCCTTCTCCTGCACTGTCGGCTTTGATGTAGTAGACTCCAATGCAAACATATGGCCTTTATCCCCTTTTGTTGGTTCTTTGCGCCGATTCTTATAGTTCCTAATTTGATCACAGTTAAAACATCTAATCACCTTCTTCTCAGCAGCCTTTTTTCCTTTGCCTGTTCGACACTCATGAGCATAATGACCTTTCTTATCACATTTGTAGTAGACCACCTCAGTCTCTCCTTTCCTTGTCGCACCTCCTTTTTTAGCATTCTTTTTGTGGAAAATCTTTCTCTTTTGACCCTATCCAACCTGGACCTCTTTCTCCTTCTTCTTCTCCAAGCAAGTTAACATATCTTCATGTCTCAACGCCATTTCCATTACCACATCACACGGATCTCTGATGTGCGGTAAAGTAGCCCTAGCCAACTCCGGCTTCAGACTTTGATAACTTTTCATTTCATTTCAATACCATGTCAACAGTGGCATACCCATACCCGGCTAACTCTTTGAATCTACTAGCATATTCCAGAATTAACGCTTCACCTTGTTCCAGCTCAACAAACTTCTCGACCAAGATAGACTACGCCATTACTGACATGAACCTTTCTTGAAACCTCCTCCTGGACTCCGCCCATGTCATAGTCTCTTCATCCATGCCAGCAGTTACAGTATTCCACCAAAATAAAGCTGCTCCTTGAAGCTATCTTGAAGCAAGTCTCCTTTTATGCTCGTCATTGAGCCTTAGATCAGCAAAAATCCTCTCGTAATGTAGCAGCTAATTTTTTGCCTCGATTGCATCTTCCGTTTCGGTAAACGACTTTCCCTCAAGCCTAGTATAATCTTTGCTCAAGTTAGCATACTGAATAACCACTGGAGCTTCCTGAACTCCTCCTCCAACAGCAATCACTCCAACAACTCCAGCTGCGATTCCAACTTGCATCATGTTTATGAAAAACTGATACATGGATCCAATATTTACTTAGGGAACCCCAGCACCAACATTATCAGCTTGAGTCTGGCGTCTTCTAACATTTGGTTGGGCATTTCCATTTATAGTGGTGATGTCTTCTCCTAGGTTGACTCTACCTCTTCTTCCATCCATATCTGTATTCAAGCCTCGTGAGATACAAAGGAATAGTCCTAACAAATATAGGAATTTAGAGATAAAGCATATACTTATATATAAAATAAATACAAGTACGTTATTATAGTGTTATACCATACAGCCAGTCTTATCTCTAATTCCTAAGGGTTATGTTTTCAAAAATCACTTTTAATTAATGTATTTCATAAACCATGCTTTGATACCAAGCTATAACATCCCCTATCTAAAGGCCTAAAGCTAAGTACTACTGATGCTGCAGCCATCCATAGTATTAACTTTCGATGACTAAATATGGTTATTTTAATGGTATCTATAATATCAGAAGCACTTGAATATGAAACAAATCATAAATTTCAAAAAAGAATTTTCCATTACATTTCAAAACACATGTTCCATATTCATATTACATATACGTTTCCCAAGCAGTGATAAAATATACTTATTACAAAATATGCCAAGAGTGGCATATGAGGATGCCCCTTGGATGATCAGAGTCATATAGTCATAATTGACTTGATACATACGTAGCGGAAATAAACATAAAACAAAGAACTGCAACTCCTAAATAGCAATCCGTTAGCCTCCTGCTCGCCTCCAGTCGCTTTATTCGTCATCTTACTAAAATCCTGAAAGAACCTTAACCCTTAGCCTACTCAAATCAATTTTGATCACTCGAGATTTTAAGGGGAAAACATAAAATTCAAGTCAGGCATAAAACTTGGTGTGAATAATGTTATGCATCCCGGTTATTAATGTTAAGTGAGACCATGCTGCTTAGCGGAACAAGTTTCCCCTCACTAACATTCTTTTAAAACATTGCAAATCTTTTCCTACAACCAAAACTGGTTAAATACTGTAAAGAATTATCAGGTAAACATACATAAATATCAAGTAATGAATAAACTACCTGTTCAAACACATAAATTTTGTTTGGCTAACTTTTAACCTTTGGCCGACTCAGACCTACCAGACAATATAACAAAATAATCTAACATCTGTTAGACACTCCTCTTCTAGATGGTCTGTCCTAAACTATTTGTTAAATACTTCTCTTCTGGACGGTTTGTCCCTAACTTAACATCTCCTAATGGTCACCTATCCTAATGGTTTTTACGGGATCACCAATAACCTATCTGTATACAAACATGTATTCCCTTCTACGTGTAATCATAATTTTAGTCTTACCTATGACGAAGCCATACACGCTTGAATTTTTGACTAAATTAGCTAGGTCCAATAGCTAATGTATAGAGCACAACCTCATACTAGTCCTATTTAGTGTTCTAAAATCAGAGTCATTTTTACCTAAGGATAACCTCCTATGATTTTCCTTGAAAACCGTTTCATTTAAAATTGATTAAAAACTTTTTTAATCAAACTTAAACAAGGAAAACATTTATATTCTATGCTTTACTCAAAATCACCTTGCCATGTTATGTACATACTTTACTCAAATCTTTATTGATGAAAACATTTAAACCTTTGAAAGTACTCCTTTCGAATCCATTGAAAGTAACCCTTTTATAAACCATTGAAAGCATCTCTTTCGAAACCAATCAAACCATTCATTTATCTAGGCTGAAAGGCCAAAACCTTCCTTTCGATACTATTGAAAACCTTCCTCTTGAAAGCACAAAAACCTTAGACATCATATATCAAAACACTTCAAAACATTGCCTGTAGAAAACCTTGGAAAACCTTCCATTTTGACCCTTTCGAAACCATTAGAAAATAGCACCTTTTGACTCCTTCGAAACCCTTTGGGGAACCACCCATTCGAAACCAATTTCAAAATCTTTAGAAAGCATTAAACCTTTAGAAACTCAAACCTTTCAAAAGCACTTGGGTTCAATTTAAAACATGTGGAAAAACACCTTTCGAAACCATTTAAGTCAAAACTATTCTCTTTCTAAACCATTTAAGTCGAAACTATTCTCTTTCTATACCATTGTATTATACTTCAATCAGAGAAAAAGGGTCATTTAAAAACATCTAAGTTGAAAGCCTTCCTTGCAAAACCTATTCTCAAGTAAAGAAGTGATGGTGTCAAAAATCATTGGAGAAGTAATTAATTTTAAAAGCAAGTATACCTTTCCAAACCATTAGCTTCGAAAGGTAAAAAGGCGACATCTTGGGATTTTGACCCCTTTGAAAGTATTACTTAAAATAAAAGAGTTTAACCCACTCAAAACCTTTCCCTTTAAAGTATTTGACCCAATCGAAAGCCAACTTAGTCGAAACCTAACCTTTCGAAAGCAAAGCGGGCGCAACCTTTTATTTTAAAACAAGGCATCTCCAACCCCTTCGGAACCTAGAGTTTCAACCAAGTACCCTTCACCTTTATCCAACGCGCTATGTACCAAATAGTTTGATACCATGCACATTGGTCTTGAAACCGTTGGTGACGAAAGGTCTTGGTCGGAAACCCTGTGTCGAATGTGGCGAAACACACTAAAAACATGTTATTTTTGTTTTTAACTTAAAAGAGGAACTATTTTATTGACCTGCTATTATTGTCAAAATTTCATTGGTTGCTTAGTACCTTCTTTTCAAAAGTGATGCCAATATTTTCAAAAATAAACTAAAAAATTTATTTTACAAAATACCCCTTCTCCTTACTTAAATATATAAAACATTTAAGTCTCATACCTTAAATAATTTTATATATTCATCAAACTTTGGAAAATTTTAAAAATTCAAGAAAATCCTTTTTTAATATGTTTTCTAACATATATAACTTTCAAACCCAAATAGTTATTTATTTGTCGTAAATAATTTATAACTCAATAAATCATTTTCTTTACTAGAAAATTAATATAAAATCCATATTAATGCAGAAAATCATGAAAATTGAAACCCATTTCCAAAATATTATTTCTGATCTATATTCAAATTTGCAAGGCAATTGAATGTCATTTAATAGGGTTTTCATATCAAACATATCATAAAATTTTATATGAATGAGCATAAATCATCTACAAGCATATATATATATATATATATATATATATCATCTAATCATCCAAAATATAGCATAAGCTTGCAAATAATTCGAATTTATCCTTAAAACTGAAAATCATAAGAAAATGAGATGGAATAATTATTCACCTAAGCTTTGTGATAAAGGATGTGAGATTTGTTGATTTATTTCTTCCTCTTGAAAATCCTTGCTTTATCTTCTCTTAAGATTGAAAATGGTGGTCGGCCTTAGGGTGTTTTTGCTTGAGAAAGTGAAATGAACGTGTGTTTGTTTTTCCAAGGGTTTAGGGTATAAGTTCATCCTATTTCTCATTTTGCCCTTCCTTATTTCCTAGCATATCTTATTCATGTTATCTCGTTTTAAATTACTCATTAACAAGGCATAGCTACCCTAAATTTTAATCAAATCTCAATCTTTTAATAATCTTACATTATTTTATTTAATTTAGCTAATTAAATATTCTAAATAATGTTACTAAAAATATGGGGTGTTACATGGGAGTTAATACTTGTTCTTCTTCATCAACTTATCAGCTTACGGTAATCTACACACAACCTCAAAGAGCCATCTACCTCAGTGGTGAACACTAAAGTGCACCCCACTCAAATATACTTCTACAAATGGACCCTTGCCCCCCAAAAGGTCATTCACTTGCACTTCCAACACCTTCTTCTCTCTGGGTGTCATACGCCCCAGGGCGTAACTATCGGCTAACATCCTTCACTAAGTTTATTCGAAACTCAATCTCTCAGTGTGTCGATAACCCGATCACTCCTTGAACACTTCTAGACACTCTCTAATGATAGATGTAAATGACAACTTATCTTGTGAAATCTCAAGTGAATATAGAAAGCTACCCATAAATCCATCTTTTGGTAGGCAGCCAATCACTACCATCTGCCCCTCCACAGCTCCAATCGTCACCAATAGCCTCTCCAATCCACCACTACCACATACTTCCTCAGCTAGTCAAACCCCATGATAATACCAAACCCTACGAAACCCAAAATAGAGCAATGAAAAATAAGCAAACATCCATAACTCGATAAGACTAAGTCTCAACAAACCATGCAAAGGTTAGTTGATCCTCCAATAGAGTTTGTAACAATCAAAGGTTGGTCACTTATCTTGGGCTTCAATTCCAATCTATCAACCAAATCACTACATATAAAAGAATGTGAAGCCCTAATATCGAATAAAACGCATGCAATTGTATAATAAATAGAAAGCATACCCTATATAATGACGTCCCATTCTCCCTCATCGATGAAGCACTCAACGAAGCTGGAATAGCGTTTAAAGCATAAGCAGACACAAGCTGCTTATTCTTCAATGGCCTTGGGCAATCCTTCTTCATATGAACTGCCTTGTTGTAGTTAAAACATCATTTCTTCTCTTTTCTGCAACCTTTGCTAAGATGGCCCCCTTCTCTCCCAATTGTAGCAAGTAGGCTTCCATTTTCCCTTCTTCTGGCCACTCTTCTAAAACTGCTTCTTCTTCTTGTTGTCGCACTTCCTCTTGCCTCCCCCACCAGCATGCGGCTTTGGCACATCCTTGGTAGCAACAACCGACTTAGTCTTAGGAAACAGACTCTCATGTCAAAGAGCCTTCTCCACTAGCCTCTTAAATGTCTCATCGATATAACCCATGAGCTTTTCTCCATGATGGTCATCTAAGCCCATAATAAACTTTGCATCCTACTTAAGTGGAGTATCAATAAAAGATAGGCTATACTTCGATAGTGTGTCAAACTTGGCCACATACTCCGACACAAACATATCCCCATATCTCAAGTCAGCAAACTTTCGAAAAAGCACTGATTTCTAAGCAA
Organism: Allium fistulosum; assembly: GCA_030737815.1. NCBI lineage: Eukaryota > Viridiplantae > Streptophyta > Magnoliopsida > Asparagales > Amaryllidaceae > Allium > Allium fistulosum. Next base: position 745,624,692 of record CM060902.1, read on the forward strand.
CCGGTATATACTTCTCTTCAAATCTCACCTTAAACTGCTCCCAAGTAATCTAATCCTAAGGAGTAGTAATCTTGGTGGCGTTCCATTATCCCATAGCTTATCTATGACGCTGTCTAGAGGCTAACTTTTCATTGTGTCCTCTAACTCTATATCCATAAAAATGTGTTCACTAGTGTCCAACAAATCTTGCACTTCGACGACTGATTCCATTCCAAGAAATTTTTTGACTTCCAAAGTAGAATAATCCTTACTCGATTTGGCAAAGTCAACCTTCGGCGCTTGCACTGGAGCACCACCACCGGCAGCCGTAACAGGAGAAACTTGGGCATTTTGAACCATTTTTCGCACCATCTCGGTGAATATGTTTTGAAAATCAGGGTTAGCAGCCCCAATCTTGCCCTTCTCAACTCCAAAGATGGAGTTCCTAGCAGCATTCCTCATTAGCCGACTCATTCTTACAAGCTATAATAAGAATAATCAGTCTCTCTAAGAGGATTAAGTGGTGCTAATGAATGCAAATTATGTACTATATATACACACACTACTATATAGTTTTAAAAACCAAAATATAACAAGTATGCTTTCTCATATATCGCTCGATCCATTATAAGGTGACTACCCCTTCCTTATCTCTAATGGATCCAAGAATCAACTTAGGTTGTCTAGGCAATATAAGCCTGATACCAAATATGATGACCACCCTACATTTTAGGTACCCAATATACATGTATTATAGCTACGGAGGTACCAGGCTTATGTAAGCGATAGTCAAGGGTAAAAAGTAAAGAAAAATATAATCATCGATCCTATAGAACATCTTACAATGCATAAACAAAATATAATAATCAAATAAAGGTAAAAAAGGCGAGATAGTAATATAATCAAAGCAATCATAAATAAGAACACCAAAGTGCATTAAGTTCACGGATTATACAAAAACCAAAATAAAAGAGTTTATACATTCCGGGTCTTCAAAATAAACACTATAACTATCTTCCAAATACAAGTACTGACATAGCTTTACGGTACTGCATGGTGGAATATAAACAATAGTAAAATCCAATGTATAGATATATGAAAGTGTAGCCTCCTGCTCGTACTCCATATAGCTTGATGCACTATCCAGACATGTTATACCTAATTTACTCATTTAAGAGTACCTGAGATAATGAAAAGCAAGACATAAAACAGTGGATCAATCAACAATTTGATGTGAGCGATATATCATCTCTATATACTATAAAAACCACAGATAGTAAGTAGCGGCATATGGTATGAAGAAGCATATCTGACCTATTCCTGCATCTAAAGAGTCAGCATATAAACACAATATATGCTAACTACTGTCACATGTGAAATATGGGGAAGGGCGTGTCATACAACCAACATAGCATTAATCACACAGCCTTGCATCTCTCACTTAAGTGCTTCTGATATTCAATAACTCTTTCAATGCTAAACTCATTACCTACACAGATGGTTAGGGACTGGGGACACATAGACGTCCAAAATATAGGTGCAAGCAGACTACCCTAAGTATACATAGGCTACCTTGTCCCAACATTTAGCATCATAACCATAAAGTCACTGGCCATCAATCCCTTCACACATGTATCGATAGCAAAACTACCTTATAGATTCTCAACTCATGCCTTTGTGGATGGCGAAGGACCACACATACGTAGACGTCCAAATACATGGGTACATGCAGACTATACTAGATACATGCAAACTACCCTGTCCCATTCATGGGCATCACAACCTCACATTCTACTCTACATGCTATCATGTAGAACTCGTTCTTTCGGCCCATCACCTGATGCTATAGCCACCCACTACGTCAGGTCATCGAAGTCGTCATACTTTTTTGGTTGTCATCCTATAGTCATCTAGAGTCATCTTGAAGTCATCCATCCTTACCCCGAGCCGACTCCCAAGACCACCAAACAACCCCAAGTCTTGCCTCGAAGCCAACACCCCCAAAAACCTCACTAAATGATCTGTTCGGCTTCCTTGTGTTCAGCCTTAAACAATATTACCACCAAGCAGAAGCAACAACGAATATGAATCCTTGTTCGACATCTCTACCATAGTGCCACCGGACCATGCTTTCACTGGATATAGTTTCCTGTCTAGTCCCCCACTATAGATTTAACTAGCTACCAAGATTTCCTGTCCGGTCTTCCCATGCCAAGTCGAGCACCTATCAGACATGAATCATGTCTGGTCTTCCACTGTTGAGCGAGATTACATCTGAAATAATACTTCCCCTTTCTAAACCCAACCACCGAACCATGCTTCGACCCGACCGACCACGCGGAGCCAAAACCTATAGCACCTTCAACACGTTAACATCACGTCCATTCCATCGCTACACTCAATAGTTCGACCCTCATACATCACCTATATAATGATATGACTCCAAAAGCTCTAAGCCTATATGTTTTCATGGTTCCTATCCCTAGTTCCCTCCGATGAGAGTTTTCAACCATACGACAATACAAACAAACATAATTCAACATGTAAAGCACACAATCAATCATAGTAAGCATTATACAATGTGTTTGCAACATAACTTAACGTATGTCAAGGAAAACGTATATCCATATAATATGTTTAGAACACTAAAAATCCATTTATTCATGTTTCACTACAGGTTGGGTTTTAAAATAGCATTAATACTTAATTTTGACTTTAAAAATGGATCAAAAACATGTTAAAAACTATATATAAACATATGACAATGTGTGAGATGATAAATACATACAAAAACCTCTAAAATCAAAGTTTTACATGCAAATCCAAAAATCAATAGCCAAGTCCTAAATTTTCTTCTTCAAAAATTTAGGTTTGTAGATTTCTAATGAATCCCCTTGCGAATCTACTCATAATCTATGATATAGACTTGATTTAAAGGAGAAAAGAGAAGGTTTTGGATGGAGAACAGGTTAATGGAGGCTTTAGATCTATTTGAGAGATGATAGAAATAGATCATAGTTGTTTGTTTCGGGCAATATAGGTGTAAAACATGAAATTGGTTAATGGGCCTATTCCCAAACTCACTAGTTACCCATTATGGGTTAATAGGCACTTGTATTAATACAATATATTAAAGATTTCTTAATGTTTTCCCCCAAAATCAAGAAGTGTTTGTTGCATATATATATATATATATATATATATAAACTTGAGCACAAACCAAAGCAACTGAGATATACTCAGCCTCACAGGGCGATAAGCAAACATAATTTTGTCTCTTACTAACCCACGCGCCCAAAGATTGACCATAAAATGACAAGTTCCACTCGTACTCTTTTCATCCGTCTTGCAACCTCCAAAATCGGTATCACCATATGAAACCAATTCAAACGAGCTACCTTTAGGATAAAAGAGTCTGTAATCTTTGGTGTTGCTTAAATATCGCAAAATCCGTTTCATGGCTCGATGATTTGATTTCTTGGGATGTGCTTGAAATCGAGCACACAAACAAATACTCATCATGATATTGAGTCTACTAGCGGTTGGATAAAGTAAGGACCCTATTATACTTCTATATAATTTCTGATCAAAATCCTTACCATTCTCATCTTTGTCTACATGTAAACTACTACTCATTGGAGTCAGTTTACTTGTATCCATTTCAAAATGTTTTAATAACTCTTTACAATATTTTTCTTGATAAACAAAAAATTCATTTCCTAATTGTTTAATTTGTAAACCCAAAAAGAAATTTAATTCTCCCATATAAAACATTTCAAATTCAGTTTTCACAATAGTTGCAAAATCATTATACATTTTTTCATTCGTAGATCCAAATATTATATCGTCAACATAAATTTAAACGATTAAAATATCATCATTTTCCTTTTTGATAAATAATGTAGTGTAAATTTTACCAATTTGGAAAACAGTACTTATCAAATTACTTTTAAGTCTATTATACCAAGCATGGGGTGCTTGTTTAAGATTATAAAATGTTTTCTAAGTTTGAAAATTTTTCATGAACAAATAGTGATGGCTGTTCAACATAAACATTTTTTTTGAAAAATAAAACGTTTGTAAAAACACCTTTGACATTCATTTGATATAATTTAAAATTGTAACGACATGCAAATGTAAGTAATATCCCTATTGCTAAAGTTTCTACACCTGATAACAATAGCAACCCATGGTTTTGGTTTGTAGTTTCTAAACATTATCTGCCTAGTTTTGTACCCATACCACGTGGGCTCACCTTTCAGATGCAAAGTGCTATCCAGTTTATTTTTGCTTTTCAATTCAATGGACTTACAAGCGCGCACACACTGATTCAAAACAAAAACCATCTGCTGCTCAAACGCTATATAAACGTGTCTACCTTCATCAATACATCTCAACAAACACACTGTGTGTCGAATCATCTCAAGAAAAAAATCAAGAAGAACATGTCTTCAGTTGATCAGAAAATTGCTCTTGCCAAGCGCTGCTCTCGTGGTAAATATACCTTACATTTCCCTGGTTTTACTTGTATATTGAATTCGATGGTCGATAATAATAATATATTGATTTGCAGAGGGAGTTCTTGCTGGTGCCAAGGCTGCAGTTGTTGCTAGTTTTGCTGCTGCCATTCCTACTGTATTTACTCACCATCTCTGTGTTCTTCTTTTCTGTTAATTATAAATTATAAATTTTCTTTACTGACTAATTAATTTATTAACTAACTTGCATGATGCAGTTGGCCAGTGTAAGAATGCTGCCATGGGCAAGATACAACCTTAATCCAACTGCTCAAGCTCTCATCATTTCAACAGGTTTCCTTCAATTTTTCTGCATTTTTTTTAGAAAGTATTTGTTGCAGTGTGAATAAAGATTGTGTTGTTGAATGGAGCAGTTGGAGGAGCTGCATATTTCATAGTTGCAGACAAGACAGTGTTGGCATCGGCAAGGAAGAACTCTATGAAGAATGCTCAGGCCAACTGAGATGTCATTTCAGATTTTAATCAGCTAAAGTGGAATAGAGATATTTGGTACTGATCTAAGTCATAATTATATGGAAATATACTGTATAAGTAGGAGTGTATTTGGGTTAAGTTACTGAAGTAGAGCTGTACTGTATGTAAATGTTGTGTTTTATGTCATGTTATGCATAATCACAACTTTAATATATTTCCTGATACAACTTTAATACGACTGTTGTTTATTTAACACTTCAAATATAAAATAACCTTGAAATTTCAACAAGAGTAAGTATACAACTATAAATCAGGCCTAACAAAATGATATACTTACTGTTTTGAGAAAACCAAACAAATAAGTAAATCTAAAGTTTGACTTGAACTGATCATGAATCTCAAAGTCCCTGGAAATTTACCCTTTTCCTGTTTTATACTAGAAAAGTTGTATTTTTTTTGACTACTTTGAAGAAAATGGAAAAGTAAAAGGCTGAGGGCCCGTTTGGTTTCATTTTGTATTTTGAGTTTTGTGTTTTCAAATTGCACTAAGAAATAACAAGAAATAAGAGAAGATGATTTATAAATCTTAGCCATTGCGACGACCAACGGAAAACGAAGGAGTTGGATTGTTATCGTTTTTTTGTTATCTCTCGAAACACGAAAAACAAAATAAACTTGGTTTCTATTCTACATGTTAATTTAATTTTTCAAAATTGTTTGTTTTTCAACAATACATACAACGGACCCGTTTTTTATAGACGAAAACACAAAACTAAAAACGACAAGCCAAACGGAGCCTGAATTTTTCAATGGAGAAAAGAAAATATTTGATATTGGAAAACTTTCATTTTTATTAATTGTTGCATTGTATCATTTATAGGTTGAAGAGGCCAAATTATCGTATTAGTTCTTTGTCATGAAGGACACAGTTGTCGAGCAACCTGTCTTTTTATTCAAATTCTACTTCTCAATCTTTCTAAAAATAGGAATTAATAAAATCGTCATCAGAAAGCATACATAGATTCTAATCATTTCAATCCTAACTTATTATAATTAATTCCACTTTCTGGGATATTTTTGACGATTGTGACTTAATAAGATTAGGGTGATAATGTCCGCGGGTGCGGTGCAGTGGAAAGGAGGTCTGAGTTCTGGTAAAAAAACTCAGGTTCGATTCCTACCATGCCCTTTCCTATCCTATATAAATTTACCGGGGTACGGGGGATTGGATCAGCGGACGGCTTTACTATACCCTCTTCAGGAGTTTACCGGCCCGTCGGGTTCTCGTGTGTTTCTTTAAAAAGATTAGGATGATAATTTGAATCCTTTTGGAAGGCAAGCAAGATCAACTAGTTCCTATTAGAGTTGAAGGGGACGCATAACTGGAACAAATATAGAATCACAAACAACAAGAATAAAAATAAACAGGCCCAAAGCCCAAAGGACACAGAAACAAATATTGCCCAAAATTCACCAAAAGAAAGTGGAATTGAAGGCATTATTCCTTCTAAGTTGGTAGCACACGCTTGTTGATAGCGATAACCTTATTAAATAGCCGTTTAGTCAAGTAGTCTTAGAAGTAACCTAGCATTTCTCTCGTTCTATATCGAACAAATATTTGAAAGGCTTGTGAAAACAATTTATTGTAGAAATATGCACATGTTCAAACTAATTACAAAAATATGTCTATTCCGCTATACACGTACGCATTCTGTAAACGCGTATGTGTTATTTATTACATGTGCATTGATATAATGCGCGTGCATCTTTTATTATTATTAACTATTGTGTATTCTGTAAACGCACAAGTATAATTTACATATCAAAATATGCAGAGAGTTGTTTCTCTCCTCATTCATCCATTCTTCCTCCTTTTAACCAAAAAATCCAAATTTCGATCTCCAACTCTCAAACTCTCTATGACTCAAAACATCAAATTTCTGTCTTCTCTAATCTCCTAACCCTAAATAAGAGGTAAAATCCTAAAAATTTTAACTTTAATTTGCAATTTCATTTTTAATTTTGTTTAGTGTTATTGTTGATGTATTGTGATGATTAGATTTTTTATTTTGATATTACAATTCAGATCACAATGTAGATTAGTGTGCATATGCATTGGAATTTTGTATGATTATTGGTTGGAATAAATTTTGAGATAAGAGTTGGAACCCGGACCAATTGATAGAAATGTTCTTTATTGGCTACATGAACATAGGATGGAAAACCAATTGCTTATGGAGATATATAATTCCACAACGTTAATTCATTATCAAATAAATATTGAAATCTTATTTATATAATTTTCTTCTATATTGAATTTTATTGAATAGGCAACTTCCACAGTTTTTGTTGATCATTTAAGCAAGCTTAAACTTATAGATTGTAAAGATTCTCAACTCGAAGATAAGTTAAAAATGACTTGTTTTGGAAATTATTTTAGATCTAGTATCTTAGATTAGACCATCATCTTATTAGCGTATTGCGTGATAGGTAGAGGTCGGGGACAAATACATTTCATTTTAGAGCTGGGAAGATGACTATGACTTTATTTGATGTGGAGAAACTAATTGGTCTTAGTATTGACGATTTTATGATATATTTCGATGATTCCGAAACCGATTATATTTGGTTATATTATGATTTATTAAGTGTAGTTCCTCCAATAGATGAAATTAAATCCAAACATGATGTTACCATGAGTTAGTTTAGGCATGAATTCGAAGGTCCCATTCCCGTAGAAGCAACATATATTGAGATAGCAACGAACCCATGTTGTACTCTTGTACTATATAAACTCTCGAGTTCTTGCAGATCATTCGAAAGGACGATGTAGTTTAAAGTATTTTCCATTTTTAAGGGATTTACGGGAATGTGATCATTGTTCTTGCAGTAGTGCGGTGCTTTCCTATTTATTTAGGGAATTGTCATATGTTGCACTGTGGAAGTCCAAATCATTAGGTAGTTGTACGTCTTTAATGCAGGTATGTCATGTTCTTGGTTTTTTTAACGATTTTCTATTGCTTGATATCGTATTAAAATGTTCAATCAAATTTTGCAGCTATGGTTGTGGACATACATAGCGATCGGATGACCAAATGTATCAATCCCACGTAGCTTGGACATCAGCCTTCCTTATGGTTGTTGGTAAGTGTAATTCATTAGTTGAAAAAGCACATTAGCGTGATTATGGTTAATTAAATATGAAATGTCTCCTGTAGATGGAATACTACAAAAAATTGGCATGGGACTCTTTAAAATATTCAATTTTATTGTAATAAACTAGGCATACTACTATCTGAAAGTGTAACTTGGGATCCATATTCCTTTATCTCTTGGAACAACGGGATATTAGTCCGATCAATATAAAGGTTGGTAGTGTAAAACTCGATCGATTAGTTTTCAATTTTCAAGGGTGGACTGAAAATAATAAATTAGAAATGGAAGAAGAAATCAATAGCAAATTTGAGCCGTTGATACCAAATATTGGATATGGTTCATACAATTACAAGATGAAAAATTCGGTACATCTGAGATACACTGAATGTATGCAACAGAAAGTCATTAATGATTGATTATTAAATATATATGAGCAGAAGAGAGGAGTATCTAATTTCAAGCATGTTAAAACTTTAAAGCCGTTCACATGCAATTATACTTCTTGTATCATGAATGCTACAAATTTCATGCTAAAATCTAGAACAAGCAGATACAATTTATAATGTGTGATACTTATAAGTTGTGCAAGTGGATTTGTAACAACTGACATGCAAACTTTTTGGGATTTGGTTGGATGCAACTAGACTGAAAACATAGTCTGCAGCTTTTCAAGTTTGTTCTGTTTCTTAAACATAATCATTAAGAGCACATTAAGAGCAGTTAAGAATATTTAAATAATAAAATAGGAATAAAACCGAGCGGATTAGAATTTGTCATCAAGAAATTGGCAATTATGTAAAATAATTGCCATCAAGAACATATTTATCAAAATAAATGTTCAGGTATGATAACATAACAATATATTAGTGAAATGAAATTTATAGACATATTTATTTACTTTCCTTGTCCCTTGTTAGATGCTTGGTTATTGAACATATGGTATTGTAATTAGTTTTTTGCACGCTAACATAAAAGGTTGGACTGACCACCTATGTATATTGTATACCAGTTTTGTGGTTTCAATTTGTAGTTTGTGTCCATTTTGTACACTGGTTATAAATAGCGGTATCTGAGCATGGTGCTCAAAAGAGTTTTCAATCTTGTGTGTGATTCTTCCATAGCGGTAGCCATCCTAATTCGCTGTCGCAAGTCGGGCCTTATTAGTATTGGCGTTTAATTTTGCTAGCAGTTTTGAAAAGATTTTGATATGTTACTAATCCCATTATACTAGAGAGCTCATTGAAGAGAGGATAGTGAAATTGCTACAATGAGACAGCAACAAGAGGACATAACATCAGCAGTGGTTTCATGGATAGTGAAATTGCTAGTTTGAGCTTAGAATTAAGTGATGGATGTACTAAACTTAGTAGATGAAACCTGGGCTTGGAGAACGATGAGGAGTTCGAGAGTTTGAATCATGGGTTCGATACTGCATTAAGCTTGGACATTGTGTAATGAGCTCGAACGTTGTAAGCGGCGTCGAAGTTGACTGATAGGCTCTAACTATAGATGGATGTGATGTGAAGAGCTGATGATGATTTCCATGTAAGAAGTTAACTGGTTTCGAAAGGAAGTTTCTGATTTTTTCACAGAGAAGAGCATGGATCGGGTGGTTGACAACATAAAGAAGCGAAATAGTAAGAAGATAATATTATGCATTCGGATGCCAAGGCTCCGTTTGTTTAAAATACTGAATTCTGAATTCTGATTGCTGAACTCTGAAGTCTGATTGTTGAATACTGAATTCTAGACAAATAACATATAAAGTTCTGATTTATAAAGCATAAGTTGGATTCGGAACTTCTAATTAAAAACAAACACAACCTAAGCAGATGATGGATTTTCTTGATTGGATGAGTGGGAAGCAGATTTGGCTACAGAAAGAATGATCTAGTTTCATCACATTTGAAATACTTTCAGCCAATCGTTTGTTGGACTGAAAATTATGTTGATTTGAGAGAATGTACTAGAAAAATGCCTCCAATTCTTTGTTTATATCAGATTTTTTGCACCAGCTGAGTCGATGATCGCTGGTGTTAGCAAAATGAATGAGAAAGTGTTTAGGGAAGAGAAAGATAGTTTGGTATTGTGTGTATTGAAACAAAGTCCCACGTAGTGGAATATTTGTTTCAATACCACCATATATACTACAACTCAATATACTAAATCAAACGAAAAGAAGAAGGAGACATGAAGACTTGTGGCAAGTGGGCTTTGGGCCTCATATTAATATTAAAATGTCAATGATTGGGCCTTCATTCTCTTCCTCTTCCCAGAAAACGAGATTAATTACTGATAATTAATTTGTTTCTTTATTCTCTTCCTCTTCCCAGAACTCTGTTCACAGATTCAATAATCTCTTCAGTTCGTCGGCGCTCCATCTGCAACCACCACGCAGCGGGGCTGGTCCGTTTTATCCTGGGAAACAAATTGCTAACATCCGTGAACTACATACAATATTGTTTCAAGGAAATAGTTTCTACTGGACTCGGACACTTTAATCGGTAATACATTTTCAGACAGATCTAGTCACGTTTTTTGGTGTTACAATTTCTCAAAATTAATTGACAAATTAATGACAATTTTTGCCGTTACTATTTCTGCATTATTTTGTAACTGTTGCTGAAGTTACAATTTGGTTTCGTAACACTTCCGGTACTTGCGAATAACAATCTTGAAACAATATTGATTGTTGTAGACGACGATGTCTCAAAATAGCAACAACAATAACGCTGCACCTACGTAGACGGTGACAAACGCTCAGCCGGCGCCTCTGGTTCCGACAATGGCACTGAGTCATGGAGAAAGGCCAGAAAAGTTCAACGGGACAGACTTCAAGCGTTGGCAACAGAAGATGTTGTTTTATCTAACAACATTACGCCTCGCCAAGTTTCTAACCGAAGATGCTCCTGAAGTTTCCGAACTCGAACCCGATGCAATCAAAGTGGAGGCCGCAAATGTTTGGAAAAATTCAGATTTTATGTGTAAAAACTATATTCTCAATGGTCTGGACAATAGCCTCTACAATGTCTATTGTACTGTAAGCCTCTACAATGTCTATTGTACTGTGGCAACATCCAAGGAACTCTGGACGGCCTTGGACAGAAAGTACAAAACTGAAGATGCAGGCATGAAGAAATTCATCGCTGGCAAATTTCTCGACTTCAAAATGGTAGATTCAAAGACTGTGATCAACCAGACTCAAGAACTACAACTGATCATCCGTCAACTGCAAGACGAACGGATGATACTTAGCGAATCTTTCCAGGTTGCCGCAACCATTGAAAAACTTCCTCCATCATGGAAGGACTTCAAAAATTACCTTAAGCATAAGCGTAAGGAAATGACAATGGAAGAACTCATAGTTTGTCTGCGAATTGAGGAAGATAATAGAAATTCTGAGAAAATGATCTCTCAGAATATGGCTGCCAAAGCAAATGTTGTTGAGTCAGATAAACCTAACAAGAGAAAACGTGAGAATGCGCCTCAGAAGTCGAAGAAGAAATTTCAGGGTTCTTGCCATAACTGTGGAAAGAAGGGACATAAAGCAGTTGAATGTCGCGCTCCCAAAAAGAAGAAATCAGAAGAAAATATGGCTGAAGTTACAGATGGCATTTCTGATATGGATTTATGTGTAGTAATATCAGAATGCAACCTTGTTGGTAATTCAAAGGAATGGTTTGTAGACACAGGTGCCACTCGACACATATGTGCAAATAAGTGGATGTGTACAACTTATAAAACTGCAACTGATGATGAACAACTTTTCATGGGAAATTCATCTGTATCAAAGGTCGAAGGAAAGGGAAAAGTTGTGCTGAAACTAACTTCTGGAAAGGAACTTACTTTAAGTGATGTTCTCCATGTTCCAGAAATTCGCAAGAACCTGATTTCAGGGTCGTTACTCAGCAAGCACGGATTCAAATTAACTTTTGTGGCTGATAAGTTTGTATTATCAAAGAATGGAGTGTATGTAGGAAGAGGATATGTGTGTGATGGTTTATTTAAAGCAAATGTAACCACTATTGTACCAAACACTGATATGAATAAAAGTGAATCTTCTGCTTATATTGTTGACTCTTCTAACATATGGCATTCTAAATTAGGGCATGTAAATTTTGATACATTGCAAAAATTAATTAATCTAGATTTTATACCAAAATGTAACTTAGACTCCAACTATAAATGACAAATTTTTGCAGAAGAAAAATTGACAAGAACCTCGTTTCATCATGTTGAACGAGAAACTGAACCTCTAGATCTAATACACACAGATGTATGTGATTTGAAAATGTGTCAAACTAGAGGCGAAAAATGGTATTTCATTACCTTTATTGATGATTGTACTAGGTACTGTCATGTGTATCTCTTTAGAAGCAAGGATGAAGCATTCGATATGTTTAAACAATATAAAGCAGAAGTTGAGAATCAACTCAACAAGAAAATTAAAGCTTTAAGAAGTGATAGAGGAGGAGAATATGAATTTCCTTTTGAAGAATTTTGCACTAAGCATGGCATTATACACCAAACTACAGCACCATATTCTCCTCAATCCAACGGTATAGCCGAACGGAAAAATAGAACCCTTAAAGAAATGATGAATACTTTATTAATAAGCTCTGGACTGCCAGATAACTTTTGGGGAGAAGTTATTCTTTCGGCAAATCATATCTTAAATAAAATACCATGAAAGAAAACATCCAAGTCTCCTCATGAACTCTGGAAAAATAGACCACCGTCCTGCAAATACTTAAAAGTGTGGAGGTGTCTTGCTAAAGTAGAGATACCTAAACCAAAGAAGGTCAAGATACGACCAAAAACAATTGATTGTGTATTCATTGGATATGCACAAAATAGTGCTGCTTATCGATTTTTAGTACACAAATCTAGAATTGATGATATTCATGAAAATACCATCATTGAGTCGAGAAATGCAAGATTTTTCGAACATATATTCCCTTTAAAGCAAGGCACTGACAGTGATACTCATAAGAGACCAAGGGAAGATGAAATCTCCAATTCTCTTGAGGATACTGAAGATAACCTTCAGCAAATTAGTGCTGATCAACAAGTGGAGGAACCAAGAAGAAGTAAAAGGTCTAGAACCTCAAAAACCTTTGGACCAGATTTCTATACCTTTATGTTAGAAGATGATCCATTGACATACAAACAAGCTATGTCCTCCAGCGATGCCCCTTACTGGAAAGAGGCTATTAACAATGAGATAGAATCCATTATGGCTAATCATACCTGGGAGTTAGTTGATTTACCTCAAGGATGCAAGACCTTAGGTAATAAATGGATATTTAAAAAGAAATTAAAACCCTATGGTTCAATAGACAAGTACAAAGCTCGTCTTGTAGTCCAAGGATTCAGACAAAAGGAAGAACTGGACTATTTTGATACATATTCACCAGTGACAAGGATAACATCAATTAGGATGCTTATTGCAATCGCATCCATACTTGATTTAGAAATACATCAAATGGATGTAAAAACTGCATTTTTGAATGGTGAACTAGAGGAAGAAATATATATGAAGCAACCTGAAGGGTTTCTGAGCTATGGAAAGGAAAATAAAGTATGCAAATTAGTAAAGTCGCTTTATGGCCTTAAACAAGCTCCAAAACAATGGCATGAGAAATTTGATGAAACTATGTTATCAATTGGATTCACAATAAATGAATCAGATAAATGTGTCTATATGAAACACACACATTTAGGATATGTCATTGTTTGTCTTTATGTTGATGACCTGTTGATCCTAGGAAATAACAAGGCCATAATAACATCTACAAAGGAAATGTTATCCTTTATATTCGATATGAAAGACCTAGGACTGGCTGATGTGATACTGGGCATCAAAATTTTGAGAACACCACAGGGATATGCATTATCCCAATCACATTACATCGCCAAGATACTTGAAAAATTCAAGCAATATAATATAACTATTGCAAAATCACCAGTAGATATGAACCAAAATTGGGTGAAGAACACTGGTGATGGCATATACCAACTTGAATACTCTCGTATACTAGGAAGTATCATGTATGTTATGAACTGCACTAGGCTAGACATCGCATACGCTGTAAGTAAGCTGAGTAGATTTACCAGCAATCCTGGTAAACATCATTGGAAAGCGATAATCAGAGTTCTAGGATACCTAAAGTATACATAGAACTATGTTCTACACTATACAAACTATCCTTCAACAGTGGAAGGATACAGTGATGCAAATTGGATAACTGGATCACATGATACAAAATCTACAAGTGGATATGTGTTCACATTAGGAAATGGAGCAATATCATGGAAATCATCCAAACAGACTTGTATAGCTAGATCTACGATGGAATCAGAGTTTATTGCACTAGATAAGACCGTAGAAGAAGCAGACTGGTTTCGAAGTTTCTTGGAAGATATTCCAAATTGGAGCAAACCTGTGCCTCCAATATGTATACATTGTGATAGTCAATCAGCAATTGGAAGAGCAAATAGTACACTATACAATGGTAAACCTAGGCATATTCGTCGTAGACATAAAACAATAAGACAACTTCTCTCTAATGGAGTTATCACTATAGACTACATAAAGTCTAAAGATAACATAGCGGATCCACTAACAAAAGGCTTGCCAAGAGAGAAAGTTCAAACCTTATCGATGGGAATGGGGTTAAGGCCCATAAACTAAAAGTTTTTCTAAAATGGAACCCCACCTAGTTGACTGGAGATCCCAAAATCTAGGTTCAAAGGGACAACTAAGTTTAAGAGAAACTTGATAGCACTGTTACACTCAAACCATTCCTATGATAAGTTAGTGCTTTATTTGTTGGAAAATATGATAAGAATTGATACTTTTAATGACGACTGTACTTGAGGAATTGTGAATACCCTTTACAGAATCACCTACGTAAGTGTGAAGGCGCCGCTTCAAAGAGAATTATGAGGCCTAATTCTCTAAGCACTTATGAGACCAGGCTGGTGTTCAAGGCAAAAACGGACACATACAGAGAACGAAGGATTATAAGAAACATTTGTCGTGTGTTATCTTTTGTAGAATTACACAAAAGGCTTACAGTTCAAGGACATTCTATGTCTACTGATTCGCCTGTAATCCAAATAGGTAAACACTAGGAAAGTTCAAAGCCCCTGTGCTACTTTAACCAATACGATAAATGTCTCATGAAACTATGAACAACTACTCATTCATGTGGGGGATTGTTAGCAAAATGAATGAGAAAGTGTTTAGGGAAGAGAAAGATAGTTTGGTATTGTGTGTATTGAAACAAAGTCCCACATAGTGGAATATTTGTTTCAATACCACCATATATACTACAACTCAATATACTAAATCAAAAGAAAAGAAGAAGGAGACATGAAGACTTGTGGCAAGTGGGCTTTGGGCCTCATATTAATATTAAAATGTCAAAGATTGGGCCTTGGGCCTTGGGGCTCTTGGGGTCTCGTGATTTGATGGGCTTCCATCTGCCACTCGGGCCTGCTGCGCTGAAACGGCTAATTTTGAACTTTAAAATTAGAACGTTGCGCCTGTACGCACGCGTCTGTCGGTTAAAGGGTCGCAACCTTTCCAACAGTCACGACCGCTCCGAATAGGCACCTCCTCCAGCCTATATATAGGGGCCCACAAAACGAGATTAATTACTGATAATTAATTTGTTTCTTCATTCTCTTCCTCTTCCCAGAACTCTGTTCACAGTTCAATAATCTCTTCAGTTCGTCGGTACTCCGTCTGCAACCACCACGCGGCGGGGCTGGTCCGTTTCATCCTAGGAAACAAATTGCTAACATCCGTGAACTACGTACGGCGGCAATATTGTTTCAAGGAAACAGTTTCTACTGGACTCGGACACTTTAATCGGTAATACATTTTCAGACAGATCTAGTCACGTTTTTTGGTGTTACAATTTCTCAAAATTAATTGACAAATTAGTGACAATTTTTGCTGTTACTATTTCTGCATTATTTTGTAACTGTTGCTAAAGTTACAATTTGGTTTCGTAACACTTCCGGTACTTGCGAATAATAATTGTTAGCAAAATGAATGAGAAAGTGTTTAGGGAATAGAAGAAGCATGGCGTCGATGGGAGAGCTGCTTGAACCCTCGTAATTTGAAGTTTTAATCTATGCATCTCCTACCTTTCTGGACTGAAAAGGATGAAGCATTGATCAAATTTTTGACAGAGTGCTGATGGTAACGAGATGAACATTGAAGATTGATGTTTGCTTGTTTGCATAAGGATGCTCTTCTTTGGCTATGATCTATTGTGGTGAGATGTTATGTTGATTTCAAAAGCAGCATATTCATCATTCATATAAGGTGTCTATGTATAGATGGCTATGTTTTACATAAATATGCAAAGTCAACTAGATTCCAAATGCATTCAAATGTAGGAATCATATTTAAAGGCTGTGATGTAATTCAAAAGTTAAGATAAATGAGGGATTCATTGTCCCATGAAGGAGATACAAGTTATAAAAGTCAAAGGTGGAGTGGTCCATAATATGAAAAATTTGATAGAATCGAGGATGCTTCCTAATAACTCATCTCGTAACAGACCTAATTTTCGACTCAATAAGAGTCCATCAAACCTTAGGTCCATTTCAAAGCTAGTTGTTGGTTGATAAAATTGATACAGTGAACAATATATAGAGCTATCTGTCTATCTATCAGAATCTCACATCAGAAATGATAAAATATAATATCATAAATAAGTATTCATTTCACAAAAATCTAAATCTCAGAATTACAATACATTATCCCAAGTATCCAAAATACGACTCAAAAATAACATCAATGTTTGAAACCGGTACATCAAAATATAACAAAAACATAAATAGACAGATAGTTGTCATAAGACTTCGCATCCGCCTTCATCTCCTAAATCAACATCATCTCCCCTCACTTGTGTGTTGTAATGTGGAGGGAGTTAGAACAACAATGTATGATGAATGAAAATTTCAAGTATTACCATAATAGTACTTGGACAGTATTGTTTAAATAAGAAATATGTCTTACGCATCTTATAATATATTTACTAAGTATGCCTCCAACTACAAGCCCGAAGGCGTTTTATGTCCAACAACATAACATACCTTCAACTGTAGGCCAAAGACCCTTCTCAGCTCCAAGCAACTACCATCAATCATGTCCAAGCAATATGAGAGAAATTATCCAAGTCACTTAATACCCTTGTATTGGGAATTGGGAAGACTCTAACCATTTATACCACCTATATCTTAGGCAGATCCCTTTCATCAATACCTAAAATCAATGTGAATCCCTCTCTGGTACTGTCTAACTGGCATCATTTGGAATCTCATCAAGCCACCAATACTTCTTTATGGGAAGAGGCGAACTCTGCAATAACATCTTAATACCTCAACCCCGAAGCGAACCCCTCCCGAGATTCCTCACTACCACACCTAAATGATAATCTCGACCATTCAATATCTACATAGATTATATTTTTTGATGGTTGCAAATTAATTTTAATTATTTATTTAGTATTATTTAAATCAATATACTAATTAAATAAATCATATAAAATAAAATATATTTCGAATATTAAATTTTAAATTTTTTATCATCATATAAACTCTCTGCCAAAAAATCAAAATTTAAAACTCATTTTTTATATTTTCTAAAAATCATTTAATAAACGATCAAAATCAATCAATTAATTAAACATATTGTTTTGACTCAGAAAATTCTGGAAAAAATTTCGCAACTTTTAAATATCATGCTCGATTTTCTGAATATTTAAAATTTAAATAATATAACAAAGAAATATTAATTATTATTTTTAATTTTCTTTCAAATAATTTATATATATATATATATATGTATGTATGTATGTATGTATGTATGTATGTATATATGTATGTATGTATATAAAACGATTTAATTTTTTACATTATGTATATACATACATATATACATATATACATATATATTTAATATTTAATGCAATGGTATATATATAAATCTTTAATATATTTACATATAAGTTATATACATACATACACATATATACATACACACACACACATTTACATAGTTTTTAAGATTTATATAAATAACAAGTTACATACATACGTATATTTGGACAATATTTAATACATATAGGATAACCTAACATGTCCATTGTGATGTAAATTCCAATATTTATATATTGACATATTATACCTTGCATGGATTATTATGTTTCACATTCACACACATATATATAATTAGTATATGATACATATGTGTACAATTATATTTAATTGAATATAAATTAAACAAAATTCTATTTATAATTTGTAGATTTAAATGAAATAAGAAATTTCACTTAAATTAAATTTAGAAATGTTCTAAATAAATTAGACTTTGTAGGCCTAATATAGATCCAATAACGGATTTTTTTTAAAATTTATCCATATCTTCCGCTGCGGGCTGGCCCAGTTCCAATAGTTAGAAGGCACTAGAACTGTTGGATTTAAGTCGATTTAAAATAATAAAATCTACGTCATTGACGCCTAACAAAACCTTAGCCACCACTTAAAGTACCGGTCGACCGCTCCTCACTTAGTGGTTGACCAATCCAGAGAGGCGGTCGACCGGTTCTAATATATTTGGGAACGAATTTTATGCAGCCGTTTTATTTTATTTAATTCCTTATTTATTTTTAATGTTAGCGTTTTGTTTACCATTTTCTTAAACGTTAGGTTTTTCCTAACATTAAACTATTTATTACCATTTTAGTTTCAAACATTAAAGTTATTTAATTCTTAAATTTTGAATTTCAGTTGAATTATTTTGAATTTAAAAACTTCAAATGCAAATAACTTTTCCGTTTGAGCTCCAACTACAAAACTTTATTTACAAATTTTTATCAGAAAATAGCCACGAATGCAATATTGTAACTTTCTTGGCTAAATTCCAACATTTGCAAAATTTTCATTTTTAGTCTTATTTTAATTAATTAATTTCTTATTAATTTTTACGGAGTGTTACGTTTTTTCTTCTTAAAAGGATCTCGTCATTTCTTCCCCGAAATCCTTATGGAACAGGTAGTGTAACGTGCACTCAACATCCATGTTATACAACTAAGTTAGCAACCCAACCATCAACTCAGCCAAAAAGTGCAATGCGTCTACGTATGAAACATACTATAACTGAGCTCAGTCCTAGCATGAATGCAAGATCGTGGTATATAGGCATGTATGCAAGCATCCTAAATATGCATAAAGTTCTACATGAGTGCAAAAATGACAGTAAAAAGTGTGGCAACCATCCCTTACCATCCAATCTAGCAACCACGATGCAACTAAAAACCTAAATTTAAAGAGAGAAAATGTACCTGAGAAAAGCTCAGGATGAGAAACCTTCATCTTCTTTTTGGTTTCTCATATGCTTTTCGCCGGATTATCTCCTCATTGTACTCGAACCATCCTAATTTCTTTGTTGTGGATCCTTTTAGATTCATGCTCCACTATGCGTGTGGTGGCACGGGATGCTGTCGGCTCTATCTCAATATATGCTAATTGATCCAGCTCTAATATAGTGGCTATGTCGTAAAGGCATCTCGTTAAGTGAAAAACATGAAATATGGACTCCAGCTAACTTATCCGGCAACTCAACTTGATATGCAAATTTCCCTGTTCTTTTCCAAGATCGGGAAAGGTCCAAAAACCTTGTCACCTACTTCCCCATCATATCAAACCTTATCACCTTCCTAAGGGGGGAAACCTTAACAAACACTATATTTCCTACCTTAAACTCCAATTCTTTCCTTCACTTGTCGGCATAGGACTTCTGACAATCTTGTGTAGCCTTTATTCGCTGCCTAATCATCTTTATCTTTTTCCAGGTTTCGTGAATCAAATCTGGACCAAGTAGAATATTGTCAGTGGTTTCCCACCAATAGTTAGGCGATTTGCAATGTCTCTCGTATAGTGCTTTAAAGGGGGCAGTGCTAATCGTCGCTTGGTAACTATTATCATATGCGAACTCTACTAAGGGTAAGTGTTGCTCCCAGTGTCTTCCGAAATCCATTATGCAAACTCTCAACAAAACTTCCAAAATCCTAGTCACCCTTTAAGTCTGGCCATCTATCTATGAGTGGCCATCTATTAACAAGGTATCTCTATCACTAACAATGCTGACTGGAACTCCAACCGTGTCACCTCCTGAATATAAATTTGCACTAGAGATGACGCAGTTCTATTGCTCCTAACAGAATAAAGTGGGCACTTTTAGCGAGTTTATCCACTATAACACAAACAACTTCATTGCCTCTTTGACTTCTAAACAACTCGTCTATAAAGTTCATCGATATATGCTCCCATTCCAAGTCGAGACCTCTAATGGCAACAATAATCCTCTGGGTTTCCCTTGTTCCACCTTAATCTTTTGGCAAGTCAAGCATCTAGAAACATACTCCGCTACCCTCTTCTTCATCCCCAGCCAATAGAAAATTCTTTTCATATCCCTACACATTTTATCTCCACTAGGGTGCACGGTCATCCTAGAATGGTGAAACTTTGCTAGCACTTCCTCCAAAATATCATCCACCATAGGGACACGTAAACGTCCATCTCTTCTTAAAAGTCCTTTTTTGTCAACTGCATATCTACTGACGTGGGGAACATGCTCTCCTCTACTTAGCTCGCGCAAAATATGTACTATGGCCACATCCTTCTTCTGCTCATGCCCGATGCGGTCCACCAATGCTGGCCTAACTTCCATGACTGCCAACCATCCTAGAGTGGGTTCTATTGGCGGTTGGAACTTGAAATTCGAGAGAGACTCTAACTGCTTCCACTCATATATAGCACCTAGAGTAGTATGTCTCCGGCTAAGGGCGTCAGCAACAACATTCCTTTTTCTAGGGGTATAATGTATCTTAGAGTCATATGATGCTATAAAACTACATCCATCTCTACTGCCTAGTATTCAAATCTTTTTAGGATAATAGGTATTTATGGGATTTGTGATCGGTGAACAACTCAAACCTGCCTCCATATCTTTAAGGCAAAAACGATAGCCGCTAATTCCAAGTCATGTGTTGGATTTCTCTTCTCATGGTCCTTCAACCGCCTATTTGCATAAGCTATCACCCAACCTTCTTGCATAAGAACAACTCCAAGTCCCAAACCACATGTGTCGGAGTAAAAAGTGAAAGGCTTCGTCCCATCCAGTATGGTGAGTACCGGTGCACTAACCAACAAATCCTTCAGCTTCTTAATTGCTTTTATGCATTTCTCATTACATGCAAAAACTAGATTTTCTTAGTTAAGCGAGTTAGTGGGACTGCTAACTTGGCAAAGTCCTTGGCTATTTTCTATAGTAACCTGCTTACCCTAGGAAATTCCTAACCTTCGTGTGTTCTTCGAAATCTTCCCATCTTGAGTAGCTTCCATCTTCACGGGGTTAATGGATAATCCCTTATCGGAAACAATATGACCTAGAAATCTCACATCCTTCCTCCAAAAGTGACACTTTGAGAATTTAGCTTTAAGGTGGTGCCTTCTCAAAGTCCCTAATACCTTCCTTAACTGATTTTCATGCTCATCGTCATTTTTAGAGAATACTAGAATATCACACTACACCAAACATGCCATTTTGTAACATTTTCCGCTTTCAATTTGTAACGGTTATAACCATTACCAATTTTTAACGGTTATTTTCGTTACTAACATTTATCACGGTTATTACCGTTACCAAATCTGGTAATTTCGTAAATAACTAAATGCAGTATGGATAGAATTGTATTTTTATCTACTGTTATTACTTAACCTATTTCTAACGAAAAACGTTGAATTTTTCCTCTTTCAGCTGTTTTAGGGTTATCCAATCTACCACCTAATTTCTCGGCAATGAAGGAAGAAAAAATTCTACAGCATTCATAGCAATGTACATGCACCTATCTGATCCTTCGTCTCCCACTTTTATCAAACACTACCTCGTAAAGCCCCAAATTTAAACCTGCTATGCTTACAAACCCTAATTTTACACACAACAATGATTTCCTAAATTGTAGAAAGAAGGGAAAGATGATGACTTGTCGATTCAAGCTAAAAAGGAAGGAGAATCAATAACTTTCAGAAGATGCAGGAAAAGGCAGTTGATGATCTAGTTAGTTGGGAAACAAGCAATCAGCGTGGAGAAAGCGAAGAGTTTAGGGTATGTTTTTCTGAGCTTTGAGTCGATACTGAATTTATATTTATGTTTGTCTTATCACCTAATTCTATAAAAAAAATTAAAAATGTTGTGCAATATTTTGTTTTATCTCAGTGGATATCTGTGTTAGTTTAGGTATGCTAGAATTATCCATTTGGTAACAGAGATAATTTTCTTCTTGATGATGCATACCAGGTAATGATTGATAAATAGAATGTTAAGTATGTCCTTTTAATAAACATTAAGTTGGCATAAACACTCCCATAGAAATTACATAATGGAGACTAGCATTGAAGCATCCACATTATATTGCTCTCTAAGATGTTTGAATAAATTTTCCTATGTTTTACCACTTGATATCACTATAAGCGAAAAAACGGTTTTAACCGTTATATTTTTTGTTTGCTATCAAAGTAGAGAAGGTTAAAAGGATTATCCTAGCCTAATGACTCTTTTATTACTTTTTTGTATTAAGAAAGGTTTGGCATATATGGCCTGATTAAAACTGTACACTATTGATGCCAATACATGTAATTTATGTTATGTTACGTGGTATCTACGTGGTATCCTGTATTTATTAAATCCTAATCCCAGATATGTTTTATCATCAAATGTTGTCTTTTTCTTTGACTTATTACTTCTGATAAAATGTAAAAATAAGAGTTATTTGTTCCTTTCATTCACTTTCTTAATCCCTACTCTAAGTTGTCTTTGGAGACTTAAGTGGTCCTTTAAGCTATTGAACTCTCATCTTAATATTTCAATTTATTCACCAAATACATTGATGACTAACATAATACAATAAAATTTCTTCAACCAATCCAACATCAATGCAGCTGTTATCAAACAACATAAGAAAAATTAAAACAACAAAGAAAGAGGATTTCCTCAATTTAAATAGAGTTGAAGTATCAAGCAATGCAAATTTGTAAGGTTTTGAAGTAATAATGTATTATAACAGTTATTGTGATATACATGGATCATTTTCCTTGACGCTATTTCTAAAAATATTATAACATTTTGAACCGTATCAACATTTTCACCTAAATACAATACGTCTTTACACCAAATTATGACCATGTCTGATCTTAAAGTGAGTTGAATTTGCTTGTTTACTTTTAATTCTTATTCATCAACGTCAATAGTTATTTGGATCTGTTTTGTGTTAAGCTTAATTTCAAGATTTTTTTTTATCTTTTTACCTTCTTTTTTTCTGTTCAATCTACCTCTTCTGAAACTAATAAATTTGAACATATGTAATTTTGTTTTGTTATTTCAAAGTACATATTTTGATAGTGTGTTGTGTATTGAGATTTAATTGTATTTGGTTTTATCACACAGCTGCATAGAACATTCGATAAATTAACTCCACTTACTACCATTAACCTATATGCATAACGATTTTAACAATGTTTGTAGCAAGGAGAATTCACAGACTATTATACCCTTGAACAACAACCTATTAGTTAGAACATTGCTTATTTACACAGCTTCATATGATTTTACATATGCAAATTTGGTTACATTTTATCTGTCATGCTATACTAATTATATTGCTATGTTCAATTTGTACGTGAGAAGTTATCCAACATGGTAATATGGTGAATTTTATTTATGTACAACATGCTACAGAAAATACGTACAGGATCCTATGATAATACATTCAGTTTGCATTGCTTGATACTTGCTCATTATTATGTATACATAGAATTTTCAGAAATAGTTAAAAAAAATTAATTTGACAACATTGATTATGAATATAGCAATACATTGGGTTCTTAACAGTACGGTACCAGTTTTGAAAATTATGGGGCTTGGGATTAATACATAAACCAAACTGATCCATTTTGTCTATTTCTTGTCACGGTGTCGTGTAGTTATTTAATTAACATGTTTAATTCACAAAAATATTATACTTACTTGCATGTAAAAATTATTATTGTAAAGCATGATATAAGGCTACTTGAGTCCTTGACTATGAAAAGTATAGTACAAGCTAATTCTGTGACTAAATTAATTATTGCAAATTTGAAGTTAAGCAACTAAGACTGGAATTTTATAAAGTAGTAATCATCTAAATCAAAATGGATAATGACAAAACTAATCCAAATGCATATATGCTAATCTAAGCTTATATGAATAATTAGAGATTTAGTAGTTATATTTGACAAGAAAATTCATATAACACCCAGTAACTAATCCAAATAAATGTTACATTGTCATTAAAAACAGATTTTGCTTGAATTATTATTTCAATTTCAGTAGGTTGAATGGTTGTTGCAAGTTATATGAATTTGAAGGAGATATTAGCAGAAAACCAATTATACAACCCAATGGAATTTTCATAAGATATGCGAGTTGCTGTCTTAAAGTTGTGAGTGGGTAGAACTGTGCGGGGTATGTGTGATATTATATGTGTATACAATTGCGCGTGAGTATAGGAGTTTCTACCTGTGTGTGCATATGCAATCTTGGTGCTTGAGTATGCAAAATAGGGTATTTAAATAAGTGTGTAGGTCAAGTTATATAATCAAGTGCACACAGGTTGTATAGAAGTTTAAGCTGTGTGTGTGGGGGGGGGGGGGGGGGGAGGGCAATGAATTAACTCTTTTTACAAGTTTAGACATTTATAGCAAAATATATTCTTGGTGCCCCATATTTTAAGAAAGTGCAGCAGTTTACTAACTTGCATAGTTTTTCTTATGTGCTTTGTTATTATTATTATTTTTGTATGAACCCATATATGCAAAACTTTGTTACTTCTATAGATAATTTCACTTTTAACTGTTTGAGAAATTCTGAGTTATAGCTATGTATATCTAAGCTAGTGTAACTGATATCATGTGTCTCCAGTATGTGCCATGTAAACCTGGGTTTTAAAATAAATTAAGTATATTTTTATTTGTTTGTGTGGGTTCAATGCAGTGCGTGGGTTGTGAAATCGGTGAGTTTGGCGTATGCTGGAGTGCATTGATGTGCTGTTTCGGGTTTACGTGTGCTGGGTTGCTTGTTGATATGTAGCGTGGGTGTGAATATTAGTTACATCAGTAAATATATGTTTGTGTGAGTTTGCATAAGTTTTCTATGTGTTGGGCATATAGTGTATGAGTATCAGAGGATAAATGAATGCGTGAGTGTTGAGTAAGGTAATATCATTACCGGCAATCAACATTAGTCTATGCATGACCCAATATTTGATAACATGTGTTTGTCTTCTGTGATTTATATCAATAAATATTCTTAAACTTTGAAACATGCTTGTATTTTTATAAATATTAATGTTGCAACTCTTATTGCATTATTCATATAGACTTTTAAGTAGAAATTTTAAGGCATATACACTTATTTGTTTGAATATAACCTTGTAATAATATTATAACAGTGTCTATTACCAATAATAAAGTTACTATTATATTTATAAACATAATAATATTTCTATAATTATTTATCACTTTGGATATGTTGAGTGTGTAGGTACACATATACTTGAGACTGTGCATATTTGTGGGTTGTATGCTCATGCGTGTGTCTTGAGATTGTTATACCACTTGCTGTTTTAATTTCTGCGCTTATGTATTCTTTTTGTTGATTGATTTTAGTTGCCTTTGTTTTTATTTATAGGCACGCATATGAAATTGTGTACATTACTCTGTTACCTGCCTTTGAATTGTGTATTTGAGTTTTAGAGCAATTTGACGTATATTTGTATATTCTCTGGTTTTGTCTTGGAAATTCAAGTAATATATTATTTCCAACTGCAGTTTCCATAATTCAAGTTAGTTAAGTTGTACTATTGCATAGCACTAGCAGTCCTAGTTGATTTTGTGAGTATACGCAGATTTATATGTGACTATGTTTAATAAGCCATGATTTATATATGAGTATGTTTAATAAGTCATAGTGTCTGGTTTTGTTCATTCAGATTTCCTCTAAAATATGATGAAAGAACAAAAATGATGCTGCAAAACCTTAGCAAATTACCTATGGCGCATTTTAAGGCGTGAATCATTCTAGTTCCCTGAAGCTAATACATGCAAAAGTAGATCCTTTAACTTACTGAGATATGATTGGTAATCAAATGTACTTGCAGAAATCAGCTCTTTAGACACATATTAGTGCTCTGAAACTTCATCTACAAATGAATTTGAAATGGTGGAGCTGACTGATAAATTTCCAGAAGCAACACTGTTTCCAAACTCTTTTTTACCAGACTGAAGCATATCCTTACAAATTTTGTAGTCATTAGTCTCGCAAGCATCATTTCTCTGTACCTTAACAGTAAATTAATTTTTTTTGCAGCAATTTGATGATTTGCCCAGAAAATGGACGATGTAATTTCCGAACATAGAATTACAGAACTGATGTTCTGATTTAAGTTAAAAACAAAGCTTATCCTAGCTTATAAACTGAGTTGTAAAGCGCAATTTTTAACTGAGCAAAGCGCTTGGTTTTTATTATCAGATTTGGTACAGTTCTATTTTCAAGTACAATGAAGCTTTCCTTCTATTTGATTTATAAACTGAGCATTGTTTCTACATATGTAGGCTTTAGTAGAAGCTGCAGAACAAAAGAAAAAATTAAAAGCTAGTAAAATTTGGCCGAGTTAGTTGATGGAAGGTTTTGTAATTTGGTCGGAAAGTCGCATTCGTTGTTTGTAAACTTTTAGACGTCTTGTACTAGTAAAATTCGAAGTTATTATGAACTTTGTAGAAGATATGAAGTATTCAGTATGTATGATGTTTGTTTTGAAATTTGGTGCAACAAATTTAACATTTGGTTACATGTTTGTCAATAATATAAATTTGAATTTATATTATAAATGAAATATGTTTGATGTTTGTTGTTACATGATATGGTTCAACAAAATAAAATTTGTATTTATAAATCTGAATTTGTATTATAAATGAAATCTGTATTATAAATGAAATCTGTTTGATGTTTGTTGTTACATGATATGGTTCAACAAAATAAAATTTGCATTTATAAATCTGAATTTGTATTATAAATGAAATCTGTATTATAAATGAAATCTGTTTGATGTTATAAATGATGTATTTTAGTAACATATTTACCAACGGTTATAACTGTTGGTAAATACATTATATACCAACGGTTATAACCGTTGAGAAAATGAAAATCCCAATGGTTATACCCGTTGGTAAACACATTATATACCAACGGTTATAACCGTTGGGAATTTGAAATATGTTGTAGATTTTTTCACGTACCTATTTGTAACTGTTATAAGCGTTATAAATTTTATTTGTAATAGTTATAAGTGTGGTGAATTGACAATTGTGGTGTTGTGTCATCCAGAAATACTACCTTGAACTTGTTCGATTGCCCTCTAAAGACCATTCTCATCACATTTACAAAGTACACAATGACATTGGTCAACTCGGAAGGCACCACTTCCTATCCATAAAGTCCGTCCGTAGTGTGAAATGCAATCTTCTACTTGTTATTCTCTGCTCTCCTCAATTGATAAAATTCAATGGCTAAGTCTAGTTGAGAAAAGACTTAGGCTCCAATAAGCCGATCAAACAAATCATCTATTCTAGGCAAGGGATACTTATTCTTCTTGGTCAGCTTGTTAAGCTCTTGATAGTCAATGCATAGCCTTGAAGAGCTATCTGCCTTAGTGGCAAAGATAACAGGTGCTCCCCATTTAGAAGTATTACAACAAATGATTCTTTTCTGTAATAGCTCTAAAATCTGCTTGTCAAACTCTAGCCTTTCTTTGAAGGTCATGTGTCTTAATGGCAGAGTGACAGGTTTAGCGTCGTTTTCTAAATCAATTTTGAACTTTATCTCCCTTCGGGGTGGAAGATTCGAGAATTCTTTAAAAATATCAAGAAATTCTTGAACTATGGGCACAAATGAAATATCATCTTGTGATAAGCTAAGAAAATATAAATAGCCTAGCTCGATTGAGTTTTGGGGTCTACAACGAACATCTATATCTCCTCCCTTACAACTCCTCAACCATACAATCCTCCTATCACAGTCCACGATAGCCCCATAGTAAGACAACAAATCCATTCTTAAGATAAGTCCGTACCCCACAAAACAAATAACATACACATTACATGTAAAACTAATGTTACATATATCCAGAACTGTCTCTATAAATTGAAGAAATCGATGTCGACCCTTAATAGGTTTGACACGACTACTGTGTCGGTGACAACTTGGGTTTTTAGAATCAAGGAGTTAATTGCATTTCTAGATATGAATGAATGTGATGCTACTAAGTCAAATAGGGTACATATAGTATACCCAGAAATAATAGTTGTACCTTCCATTGCAGCTTTTCCTTGATCTCTAGGAGGAGGTCTACATAAGATAGGTACAACCTCAATTCGGAAGCTTGAATATAAACTGTTAATTGTCTTTGATTAGTAGATAGTAACTTTTGCATAAACTGATTTTTCTTCAATTAATATTTTAATTTCTTCGGTAGTCTTGCTAAGTGGGTATAAGAGAAAGGAAAATGACTGTCTGAAGCCTATATACATGTTCCTGCCGGTGTTTTTTCTCTACTTTTAAAAAATGCTAGCAGTGGTCAAATATTAGTTAGAACATCTCTAATGGGGTATATTTTTTGTGAGCATGGGAAATGGAGATAGTTTTGGGCTAATTATAGCTCAGTATTATGTACCGAGCAACTAACAACAACTACTTGATAATGGAGTCTTACCCGATGTTCAAAGTAATTGGTTAATTGTATTGTAGACGTTCCTAATTGAGCATTGGCTACGGTTGTATAAACATGGGTTTTTTGTATGTGCGTGTGCGTGCATGTGCACACACGTGCCTGTGTATGTGTGTTAGTGTTGGAACTGAACAAGCCGTAGCGGAAGTTATGGGTGAATTTCAAAATTTTACCCTATTGGATCTTTTATTGGGCCTATGAAGTCTAACTGAATTAGAACATTTCTAAATTTCATTTAAATAAAATCATTTATTTTATTTAAATTTAAATATATTAAGATATGAAATTAATTTTATTTGATTTAGTTTATACATAAATGTATCATATACATATATGTGTGAGTGCATGTGTAACATAATAATCTGTGAAAGGTATAATATGTCCATATGTAGATGTTGGGATTTACATCGCAACAGACATATTAGCTCATTTTGTATGTCATGTATGTTGTCCAAATATGTGTATGTATATGTGTTCAATACACACACACATATGTATGTATAAATATATTATATATAATATATGAACATAAAACATTTATATATAGATAAATATATATATAGAAAGAGAGAGAAAAATTATTAAAAATTATTTATAATTCAAAATTAACTTAGTTTCGCAAACATAATAATTTTAGTATTTTAATTTGTATATATTATGAATAAAATAATGTTTTAATCCATAAATAATTAACACAAAATAATCTATTGATGAAAATTCAAATTTTACAATTTTCAAAAATCTAGGATCCCAAAATAGAGCTTAGGAAAAATCTGGAGATTTTTCAAAGTTGAAATATTATTTTTATAAACAAATACATTGATTTCGGCAATAATTATTTATTATTAAATAATATATTCTTAAAAATTCAAAATTCAAAATTTCCAAAATTCTAGGATCTTGAATGAAAGATTAGGAAAAATTATGAAGAATTTATCAATTAAACTATTATTTTTAATAAATCATAAACAATATTTCCAAAATAATATTAATTATTAAAAATAATAAAATTTATTGACAAAATCCTAAATTTTTTCTATATGTTTCTGAAATGAAATAATATTTTTTTTAAATATAAAATTAAATTTTTAATGTAACAATTATTTTTTATATAATAAACAATTCAAACATTCAATAAATGTTAATTTAAAAATATGAATATATGTATGATAATTAATTTTCAAATTTTTAAATTCATATTATATATAAATAACTGTACTAAAATTTTTAAATCATATATATATCTTATATATGCATATATGCTACTATGAGAGAGAAATATACATTAATATATATATATATATATATATATATGTATGTATGTATGTATGTATGTATGTATGTATGTATGTATGTATGAATTTATTAATAAATATATATAAAACAATTATTAATGAAAAAAATTTATTTTGTACCGTAAACAATATTTTTCTATACATAAATAAATAGTATAATAAACAAATTATGTACATAACCAAACTGATTTCTGACAATCACATCTACTTACAAAAATCTCACCTAACTAAACATATAGTGGCAATATATTTAAATAGATATGAAATTACTCATTATAGTATCATAGAATATAATTTAATTACTGTAATATGAATTAAAATTACCAATTTAATGATGACTTTGAATCCACGTTGAAGCAATGACTTCCCTTCCTTTTACCGTTCTTGATTCGTTAGATTGCAAGTCCAGAATCACCGACCTCTAACTATCGAATAGTATTATTTTAATTTGAAATATATTTGAGAATTTTGAAGTGGACTGAGAGCTATGTTTTAACTAGCAATGTAGAAGGTAATGGCAGTCAAAAAGGTTAGTAATTGTTTTTAGAGATACATACATACATACATACATACATACATACATACATATAGGGTTATATTAGAGAGAAACGAGGAAAACCTTTTTACCCGTTCTCACTTTATCTCAACCCATTATATCCAAGCCAATTCCCTACGTTTTAGCCACCCCTATACCTTCCCAAAAACCAAAATTTTGCATCCCTAATGATAGGCCTTAAACCCATCTAAGCCCAAGCTAAAATACTATGCAATTAAATCTAATTTAATCGCTTGTCAATATTATATATCGATCGATATATTTATAACTGTTATAAATATATATAACATTATTTATTTCTCAAATCATATTCAAATTTTATAATTAATATTTCATAAATATTAATTAATTTATAACAATTATAAACTGATTAAATCGTTCGGTCTTAAGGGAATTCATCATTTCGGCTGTGTAACTCTTGGGTGTAAATTTGGTCAGTGATTAACATCGAACTATTTTAATGTTAAGGTTCACACGTCACTTAGTAGGTGGTGTGACATTATGGCCAAATTTATCGTTTACTCATTTTCGGTAAAAATCCAATTTTAATTTAATAAGCGTTACCCGGTTGTGACATTTGTTTACACTAATTCTCTTCGTCAAAACTATATCACTTTGGACTTATGCAATTTGGTAATGGTTAAAATTCCAACCTCATCCACCTTCAAATTTATAGTCCAAATACAAAGTCCTTATTTCAATAATAACAATTAGTATTAACCGAAATGCTCTGGCCAGAGACTTTGACTTTGAGTTGACTTGAGTTTACTTACGTTGACTATGATACTAACCACATATAACTGAGGAGACGAATCCTCTCTTGAATAGTGCTTCACTTCCAATACTTCCACTCGACCCAACTATAGTCACTCGATGAACGTCATGCCATGATTTGGCTATAATCAAAGCGGAGCTTTCATATTGAAGATCCATAGTATTCTCAAGTCGAGAGAATTGTGTAAATCAGTCACATCGATATTTCTGTTTGACCTTAGTTATATTAACCAATAGAATACTATC
Source organism: Allium fistulosum (assembly GCA_030737815.1). Taxonomy (NCBI): domain Eukaryota; kingdom Viridiplantae; phylum Streptophyta; class Magnoliopsida; order Asparagales; family Amaryllidaceae; genus Allium; species Allium fistulosum. Next base: position 745,656,553 of record CM060902.1, read on the forward strand.
GAGTGAGTCATTCAATAGTTACCCAATAACTATTAGTACGTAACCCATAGGTGCCCCTAACAGTCTTGAGTAATACATTGTCCAACATTTGTAGAGCGTTACGTACTCCAGTCTCAACGGATACATCGATATCCATTTTCGATGCATCTTGACTAGGAACATTTAAAAAGGTACATTTATTTCGATGTGATAAATTACTCACGGTTACAACACTTTGTAACTACTATCACAAAACATACAATTTATGGATTTTCTATTTAATATACTCTTAATTAAATTTATTAATTAATATAACCACATTATATTAAGTATATAATAGAAAGAAAACACCTTTATTTCGAACAAGATTGGTCAACGAGTTAGGTATATGTAACAAATTACATAATTGCCCCTAGGGCATACCTCTAACTCTATCAATCTCCTACTTGCACTTGGGGTCAATTATGGAATCTTATTCCAACTTCTCCAATCGATTTTCTCAAAACCAATTAGGTTAGTCCCTTTGTGAACGGATATGCTATTATGTTTTAATTATCTACTCTGTCAATCAACTTTCTCCGACGGTGATAAACTGTTTTATCATGTGGAACAATTCGGAGTATGTCTCTCGACTTCGAGTGAGCTCTAAGTTCTATTATGAACTATATTACGACATTGTTATCATATAACTCTATCATGAAATTCTCAGCATTTGGAATCGGCTCAGTTATAAATTTGTGCATTTATATTTTTTTATATACATTGGTTTGATTGCAGCGCTATTCAAGACGATGTACCTAGCCTTTTTTCATTGAATCGGCTACGGTCTTTCATTTGGAACATTTCCAACTTAAAGATTTGTTATTAACATATTATACTCAATATTACTTGTGAAAGTTTGAGTCTGAACATTCCTTCATAAGGAATTTATATTTCTGTAAATAATTCTCTAGTATTTCATAAATACACGAGAACTTCAAACAACCAGTTAGTGATATCAATTTGGATTTGATATTTGTTTCATGTATCAAATACATAAACAAATCATGATATCGTAGACAACACAACATGTATGATAATTTCTTTTGTCAATGCAAAGGAATCAATCTTACATGTTCCATATTAAACATTTTAATAAGGTGTCTTTGCATATCATTTGGGACATTCCCGACATCTTTTGTACTTACTATAAAAGACATCATTTATGTAACAACTCGCATATTTATCAATTGTATATTTAAATATTTTATTTAAATATTTCATCGTTCATCGGATTTTAGTCCGAAAACCTAATTTTAGCAAACAGTCAAATTGAGACTCGAGACCACTTCCATTGAGTTCAAAATGCCGTTTGCGACCTTTTTAAGTATAAACTTCGATATGATTGGAGTTGATCGAATTTGGCTACTTTTTCTATTTGGGTTTTGGGTTTGGATTCAGCCCACTAGCTAACTTAATACCCTAACTCAGCCCTCTCCTCTCCTTAAACTCATTCCCACTCCTCAAACTCAAGCTAAAACTAAAAATGGTGGAGAGGAAAGGGAATTAGAAATTCCAAGCCCTAGTTTCTTCTTTCAAACTTGAATTCTTGCTCCAAATTCAAAGAGAACCCATTGGTAAGTATCTCCTTCTTCTTCTCCAACTCTTTCTCCTTCCAATTTCAGAAATTCCTAAACCTAACTTTGGGAATGTTCTTCTTTTAAGCTTTGATTCAAGCTTGTTGTGTTGGAATTGAGGAGTAGTTGCTCTTGCCATTGCTCCAAAGCTTCTTCTTCATTTGTTTGGGTTCAAAGTGAGATTTTTATCTCACATATTAGTCTATAATTATCTTCGATTGTTAGGTATGAATTCCTAACACTTATTCAAGTGCATTTGATGTTGGTTTGGATCGATTTTGTGTATATTCCAATTTTTGGTGTTTTGGTTTAATTTTTGTGAAAATCCTTTTATGGATGATTTGAACATGTTTTTGGTGATTGCATCTAAGTACCTATAGGGCTGAGTTGCCGATTGGCGTAAACCCTTAGTACTCGTCGCTCGTTCAATCGCATTTCGGTTTGGATTCGTCGTTTTTGAGCTAGGCTGTTTTTTTTAGCCTACCAGAAAAATTTAGACGTCTGTCACAAAAATTCAGACGTCTGAGATAAATTTAGACGTCTGTCACAAAAATTCAGACGTCTGAGATCAAATTCAGACGTCTGTCACAAAAATTTAGACGTCTGAATTTAGTTCAAAATGTTTTTTACTCTCTGTTTCAATTTCAGACCTCTGAGACGTCTGTCACAAAAATTCAGACGTCTGAGATAAAATTTAGACGTCTGTCACAAAAATTTAGACGTCTGAACTGCTGATTTTGCCTAATTTGCCTATTTTCGAGTAAATTTCCAAGGTTTATCGATTTTTGTCGATCCGACCTATTGTTATCAATTATTATCGAGTTTGATGACTTCTTTCTTTGGACTTTTGAGAATATCCATTTTTGATGGATTCGTTATTGATTTCTTTGGATTTTATTCACGTCTTCGAATGTGAATTTTGACGATTGATTGTTTCTACAATCGTTTTCATGATTTGTCACTTTAAAAATATAAAGGTTTCAATACTAGTATTAAATATCAAAACTTCTTCATCAAAACGATTTCAACACTATTTCGAATATCAAAAGTTTGTTTTCCCAAACCGATTTCCAATATACTAGTATATACAAGCCTTTACTTCACTCGGATGAGAAATCGACTTAAACGACTTAGTAAAACGAGTGGTATGAAACGCTTGCGTTCACTTCGTCGGTTAGCTCTTGGACTTTTTCGATTGAACCCTTTTTTTGACAATTTCCTAGTGAAGATTTACAGCTTGTTCGTAAATATTTAAGTTAAGCAAGTGGTTATGGGACATGAAGCTAAACTCATATATTTACTAGCTTGGTGTAATCGACACTTTCTAATGGTCATGACGATCATTTTTGTGATTTAGACTAGCGATTGAGCGATGTCTCTTTGTTTGCGAGGTTAGACTAGACACCATTTGTGTGATTTCGATTCACACATATCTCTTTATCTTCAAGGTTAGTCTATACCTCATTGGTGTGATTTCGATTCACACATATTGAAACTCTTGTGACAATTTTCTAGTGGAGATCTACAGTTTGTTCGTAAATATTTGAGTTAAGCAAGTGGTTATGGGACATGAAGCTAAACTCTTATATTTACTAGCTTAGTGTAATTGACACTTCTTGATGATCGATGATGATTATTTTATGGTTTAGACTAGCAATGTGCGATGTCTCTTTGTCCATGTGAATGACTATACTTCATTTTATTGAGCTTCGTCTCATTTCGTTGTGGACTAGCAACCCATATACTTTTAATGTGTTTCGATTCATCTGATGTACCGTTTGCACTGCATCGATGTCTCGGCTTTCCGATTCATTGGACGTACCGTTTGCACTGCGTCAATGTTCTGAATTGTATTGTCTTTCCGATTCATTGGACGTACCGTTTGCACTGCGTCAATATTCAATTCATTGGACGTACCGTTTGCACTGCGTCAATATTCGATTCATCTGATGTACCGTTTGTACTACATCGATGTCTCGGCTTTCCAGTTCATTGGACGTACCGTTTACACTGCGTCAATGTTCAAATCATTGGACGTACCGTTTGCACTACGTCAATGTCCGATTCATCTGATGTACCGTTTGTACTACATCGATGTCTCGGCTTTCCGGTTCATTGGACGTACCGTTTGCACTGCGTCAATGTTCCGGCTTTCATGCTCCTGTTTGGGATTGGCCATCCTTTTCTTGTGATTTCTGGATTTCTTGTTGTGATTTCTGGAATTTATGTTTCACCAGCTTTTACAATTGACATTGATGAGTATGTCATTTTATTGTGGCCTGGTGAATTAAATAAAGAATATGACATTCTTTTGATGCTATGAGATTCTTGAGATATTGTATGCCTTTTGTTGATTTTCTATGTAGACTTGTCGCCGTATGACATTCTTGGTTATCATACGTTTTTTTATTATATCTCTTCTTATATCTCATTTTATCTGATAATTATAGCTAGACTGATCCGTTTATTATTTTCTTCTTAAATAATACTCGGGTCAGACTGAGATTTTACAGGTGCTTCCTCATGACTTCTTATCTGGAGCCATCTTCTGACTTTTGGCTAACTACTCTAGTTTAGTAGTTTTTGTTGTATACATTTGAGATTTAGACTCCTTGATGTATACATATTCTTTTGCCTTGCACTTGTATCTATTCTTTTGTGTTATTGTGGATCTTATTTGACCACTACTCTGATGTACACTTTCATGTGTTATATTCATATCTATTTCCGCCTTTGTGATATGAATTGTCTGTGACTGATTTGTGTTATGTTTATTTCTATATTTGTTTCCGAAGATTATATATAGCCACTGTGTGATATCTTTGAGTTTGTATCGGTATGTCGGATTTCCTCCTTAAATGAAATGCAAGCTATACTATCTGACATATCGGTGCTTGCACAAAGAAATTACATAGATGGTCGCTCCTCAACAGCCTTATTCTCCGTGCCAGTTGACGGCATTACCTCGTAGTGTCCTTGGCTGGCGTGGGTATAGAGTCGGGGCGTCACAGCTTGGTATCAGAGCCAAACTTCGGAACAATGTAGAATAATTTAGCAAGGATCATGTCCTAAGTCTTTCTTAGGAGTCGTGCTTTAGGAATTTATTTGAGTCAATTGGACCCGTTCTATCCTATTTCCTTTTATGATTCCTTGTTTTACCAATCATGATTGTTTGATATTCATTCTGAGAATAACTTTTTCTTCTTCTTTCTTTCTTAAAGAAGAGAAATGGTTAGATCTGGCCGTACCAACGTCGGTCAATCTAGTGCTACTCCTCAGGAGGGAGTATTTATGTCTGCCCAGCAGCTTCTAGATCTTGTTAAGAATGCTCAAACTATCGGACCCATTCCAGAGCCTACTCATCCTAGATCCAGTTTTGCACGCTTGTGTAGAGATTACACCGATTTGGGTGGAAGGCCATTCCGGGGATCCGAGAGTGTCATTGAAATTCAAGCTTGGCTTAGATCATGCGACCGCATCTTTTCTCGCATGAATCTTGTTGATCTCCACCGAGTCCAAGTGGCTTCTAGCATGCTCCTAGAAAGAGCATTGGATTGGTATGAGCTTATTATTTCTGAAATCGTTGAAGCGGATCTCACTTGGGAGCAATTCCGGGAAAGATTCGAATTGAAATTTGTGCCGGAGGCTGAAAAAGTAACTTTGGCCCGGCGTTTTATCGACCTTGTTCAAGGTGAATCTTCTGTGATGGACTACGTCGCATCTTTCGAATCTCTTTCCAAATACGGGGTTGAATACATTAACACCCCGTTGAAGAAGAACCAGAGATTTGTCTATGGCTTGAATAAGAATCTTAAGAAGCCATTACTCCTGAAACTCGAGGTTTCATTTGATCAACTTATTGATATCGCTCTTCGTCTTGAAGAGGCCGATAGAGAGTGTGATGTTGTAGTTGTGGGTGCTAAACAAAACTTCAACAACAACATGAAAAGGCCTATTAAGTTCAAAGGCCCCAATCCAATTCCCGACAAGAAAGGGAAGCAAGAATCTTCGGTAGCAAAGACTCCTACCTCTAGTCGTGGACGATGCTACAATTGTGGCCTTACGGACCACTATGCAAATGAGTGCCCAAAACCATTTTTCTGTCGTTATTGCAAAGGTTCGGGACATCTTTTATCTTCATGCCCCAAACTTCCAAACAAGAGAGAGGGAAAGCTAAATGTTGTTCAAGCCCCTAGTGACACTTCTCTTGGTCAAGGTATCCATTCTATCCTTGATGACATTTATTTTGTGATCATTTTATTCGAGTTCTTTTTGATATGGGTTTCGTCTCATTATTTTATAACAAAAGAACTTGTTGATTCCTTTTCTTTAGATATTTTTGGGCTTGTTGACTTCTTTGAGAATTGCGTATCCGGTTGGTGAATCCGCAACACTCAATTTGCTTTTTATTGATGTCGAAATTATTTCATGTGGTTTTTCTTTCCGTACCGATTTGCATGTTATGCGTTGTTAGGTTTCGGAAATTGATTTGCGTGAAAGGATTGGCTTCATCATTATGAAGCCCATATCCTATTTTTCCGAATGGACTATTCATCTTTGACATTTTCAATCTGTTAAGCAGATTTCTGTTTTTCCTTTGTGATTTTGATTCCAATTTGATGGCATCATTTTATTCTTTAAGCTCACATGATGAGGAAAGTGTTATTTCTCTCATTCATGTAGTTTGAGAATTTTCCGATATTTTTGAGCTTGTTTTAGGATTATCGTCTAAGAAATCTTTTGAGTGGTGTTAAGGTCTTTTCAGCTTGACCTTGCCACCGGTTTTCTTTAGCTACGAGTTGCGAAAGTTAGCATCCATTTACCGCATTTCGCACTCGTTATGATTCTTATGAATGACTTGTTATGTCATTCAGTTTATCCAGTTTATTTCATCCATTTTTGTAAATCGAGTATTCTATGAATATTTCGATGAGACCATTCTTGTATTCATTGATTTTGGGTGAAAATAGCAATTTAAAATTTTGCAAATCTTTTTCATAAGATTTATTTATAAGTACAAATGGGATTTTTGTTCTTTAAGCAAACAAAGAATATTCTTAAAAGTTTTTAAGAAACATGTTTATTATCTTAAAGATGATTTTGTGATTGTATTGTCCATTGAGTGCTTTAAGAATTTTGGTCGATGCGCTTGATCAACGTTATCGATAGGAATCTCCTAAACGCTTTGATGAGACAATCAGACACAGTAAATTGACTTGAAAAATAAAAGTTTTTCTAGAAAGATTATTACATAAAGATAATTGTGATTTTGAAAGTTTTAGCTTTTCGGGAAAGAAGATTATTTGAAAGAATTCTTTTCCGATACTTCTATTCTTGTGATTCCCGATGGGAACCAAGACTTTATCTTTTGTACCAATGCTAATCGTATTGGTTTGGATGTCATTCTCTTTCTTTTGCTTTTAAATCATTAATGCCTATTGAGACTAGATATGCCACTCATGATCTAGTGCTCGTGGCTATCGATTTTGCTTTTAAAAATTTGGCATCATTATTTTTTGGTGAGAAATTTGTTCTCTACCCTGATCATAAATCTTTGGAATATTTATTTTCTCATAAGGAACTTAATATTGGATCGAGTTCCTTGCATCTTATGATCTTGATATTCTTTGTTTACTCCCGGATGGGTGATCGTGTTGCCGATGCCCTTAGCCGAAAGCAACAAGTAGTTGTTTCTATGATGATATCCGGATGGAATGATCTCGAGACTTTATCCACTTGTGAGATTCGAGATCGTGAATCCAATTTATGTTCGTCTCTTGTTTTGTGTAGCATGGAGGCTCATCCTTCTTTTGGAATATACTTTTTTAGCTAAACTCTATGTCAAGTTAAATTTCATGGAGTTCTTACTTCTGTTGATTTGCAATCATGATCCATTATCTTACTAGTGGATTTTTGGTAAGGTCTTCAAAAAGCTTTAGGAACAAAGCTTAAAATTTTAGCATCGCTTATCATCTTTGTCCGATGGACAAACCGAGCGTGTGAATCAACTCTTGAAGATCTCTTTCGTTCATGTGTTCTCGATTTTTGTGGAAGTTGGGAAGGTCATATTTCTCTTGTTGAGTTTTCTTCCTATGATAGCTTCCAATCTTGTATTGGTATGGTACCTTTCGAGCCACTCTACAGAAGGCCATGCCGATTCTCTTTGTGTTGGCTTGAAGCCGGTGAGGGGCTGGTTTCAGGTCCAAATCTTATTGGTGTTCATTCATGTTTCACCTATGATGGGTGTTGTGCGTTTCAGTTGATCGGGAAAGTTAGCACCACGATATTTTGGTCCATTTCCCATCACCGAACGTATTTGTTCCGTGGCTTATCGCCTTTTTATTACCGGCTCAATCTTTTGTTATTTATGACGTTTTCCACGTCTCTTATATACGGAAATGCCTTTGGGATTTCGATTTTTATTCTTGAGCCCGGTGTTATTGTGGAAAATTGAAGTTTCACCAGATTTGACTTATGAGAAACATTCCATTCGCATCATTGCTTCGGAGGTTGAGCGCCTTTGGAATAAAGATGTTCTTCTTGTGAGAGTTCAATGGTTCTCAGATCCTAAGAATTGCTCTTGGGAATCCTAGGAATTCATCGAGCAATCCCGTTCAGGCTTACTCTTTCATGCTCTTTATGGTGAACTTCCTATTTCAAATTTCTTTTGTGTTGATATGCTTTTATGGTTGTTACTCTGTATTTTCTTCTTAAGAATTGCGAGGACGCAATTTCTTTAAGGAGGGGAGTCTATAACAACCCGCATATTTATCAATTGTATATTTAAATATTTTATTTAAATATTTCATCGTTCATCGGATTTTAGTCCGAAAACCTACTTTTAGCAAACAGTCAAATTGAGACTCGAGACCACGTCCATTGAGTTCAAAATGCCGTTTGCGACCTTTTTAAGTATAAACTTCGATATGATTGGAGTTGATCGAATTTGGCTACTTTTTCTATTTGGGTTTTGGGTTTGGATTCAGCCCACTAGCTAACTTAATACCCTAACTCAGCCCTCTCCTCTCCTTAAACTCATTCCCACTCCTCAAACTCAAGCTAAAACTGAAAATGGTGGAGAGGAAAGGGAATTAGAAATTCCAAGCCCTAGTTTCTTCTTTCAAACTTGAATTCTTGCTCCAAATTCAAAGAGAACCCATTGGTAAGTATCTCCTTCTTCTTCTCCAACTCTTTCTCCTTCCAATTTCAGAAATTCCTAAACCTAACTTTGGGAATGTTCTTCTTTTAAGCTTTGATTCAAGCTTGTTGTGTTGGAATTGAGGAGTAGTTGCTCTTGCCATTGCTCCAAAGCTTCTTCTTCATTTGTTTGGGTTCAAAGGTGAGATTTTTATCTCACATCTTAGTCTATAATTATCTTCGATTGTTAGGTATGAATTCCTAACACTTATTCATGTGCATTTGATGTTGGTTTGGATCGATTTTGTGTATATTCCAATTTTTGGTGTTTTGGTTTAATTTTTGTGAAAATCCTTTTATGGATGATTTGAACATGTTTTTGGTGATTGCATCTAAGTACCTATAGGGCTGGGTTGCCGATTGGCGTAAACCCTTAGTACTCGTCGCTCGTTCGATCGCATTTCGGTTTGGATTCGTCGTTTTTGAGCTAGGATGTTTTTTTTAGCCTACCAGAAAAATTTAGACGTCTGTCACAAAAATTCAGACGTCTGAGATAAATTTAGACGTCTGTCACAAAAATTCAAACGTCTGAGATCAAATTCAGACGTCTGTCACAAAAATTTAGACGCCTGAATTTAGTTCAAAATGTTTTTTACTCTCTGTTTCAATTTCAGACCTCTGAGACGTCTGTCACAAAAATTCAGACGTCTGAGATAAAAGTTAGACGTCTGTCACAAAAATTTAGACGTCTGAACTGCTGATTTTGCCTAATTTGCCTATTTTCGAGTAAATTTCCAAGGTTTATCGATTTTTGTCGATCCGACCTATTGTTATCAATTATTATCGAGTTTGATGACTTCTTTCTTTGGACTTTTGAGAATATCCATTTTTGATGGATTCGTTATTGATTTCTTTGGATTTTATTCACGTCTTCGAATGTGAATTTTGACGATTGATTGTTTCTACAATTGTTTTCATGATTTGTCACTTTAAAAATATAAAGGTTTCAATACTAGTATTAAATATCAAAACTTCTTCATCAAAACGATTTCAACACTATTTCAAATATCAAAAGTTTGTTTTCCCAAACCGATTTCCAATATACTAGTATATACAAGCCTTTACTTCACTCGGATGAGAAATCGACTTAAACGACTTAATAAAACGAGTGGTATGAAACGCTTGCGTTCACTTCGTCGGTTAGCTCTTGGACTTGTTCGATTGAACCCTTTTTGTGATAATTTCCTAGTGAAGATTTACAGCTTGTTCGTAAATATTTAAGTTAAGCAAGTGGTTATGGAACATGAAGCTAAACTCATATATTTACTAGCTTGGTGTAATCGACACTTTCTAATGGTCATGACGATCATTTTTGTGATTTAGACTAGCGATTGAGCGATGTCTCTTTGTTTGCGAGGTTAGACTAGACACCATTTGTGTGATTTCGATTCACACATATCTCTTTATCTTCAAGGTTAGTCTATACCTCATTGGTGTGATTTCGATTCACACATATTGAAACTCTTGTGACAATTTTCTAGTGGAGATCTATAGTTTGTTCGTAAATATTTGAGTTAAGCAAGTGGTTATGGGACATGAAGCTAAACTCTTATATTTACTTGCTTAGTGTAATTGACACTTCTTGATGATCGATGATGATTATTTTATGGTTTAGACTAGCAATGTGCGATGTCTCTTTTTCCATGTGAAGGACTATACTTCATTTTATTGAGCTTCGTCTCATTTCTTTGTGGACTAGCAACCCATATACTTTTAACGTGTTTCGATTCATCTGATGTACCGTTTGCACTGCATCGATGTCTCGGCTTTCCGATTCATTGGACGTACCGTTTGCACTGCGTCAATGTTCTGAATTGTATTGTCTTTCCGATTCATTGGACGTACCGTTTGCACTGCATCAATATTCAATTCATTGGACGTACCGTTTGCACTGCGTCAATATTCGATTCATCTGATGTACCGTTTGTACTACATCGATGTCTCGGCTTTCCAGTTCATTGGACGTACCGTTTGCACTACGTCAATGTTCAAATCATTGGACATACCGTTTGCACTGCGTCAATGTCCGATTCATCTGATGTACCGTTTGTACTACATCGATGTCTCGGCTTTCCGGTTCATTGGACGTACCGTTTGCACTGCGTCAATGTTTCGGCTTTCATGCTCCTGTTTGGGATTGGCCATCCTTTTCTTGTGATTTCTGGATTTCTTGTTGTGATTTCTGGAATTTATGTTTCACCAGCTTTTACAATTGACATTGATGAGTATGTCAATTTATTGTGGCCTGGTGAATTAAATAAAGAATATGACATTCTTTTGATGCTATGAGATTCTTGAGATATTGTATGCCTTTTGTTGATTTTCTATGTAGACTTGTCGCCGTATGACATTCTTGGTTATCATACGTTTTTTTATTATATCTCTTCTTATATCTCATTTTACCTGATAATTATAGCTAGACTGATCCGTTTATTATTTTCTTCTTAAATAATACTCGGGTCAGACTGAGATTTTACAGGTGCTTCCTCATGACTTCTTATCTGGAGCCATCTTCTGACTTTTGGCTAACTACTCTAGTTTAGTAGTTTTTGTTGTATACATTTGAGATTTAGACTCCTTGATGTATACATATTCTTTTGCCTTGCACTTGTATCTATTCTTTTGTGTTATTGTGGATCTTATTTGACCAATACTCTGATGTACACTTTCATGTGTTATATTCATATCTATTTCCGCCTTTGTGATATGAATTGTCTGTGACTGATTTGTGTTATGTTTATTTCTATATTTGTTTCCGAAGATTATATATAGCCACTGTGTGATATCTTTGAGTTTGTATCGGTATGTCGGATTTCCTCCTTAAACGAAATGCAAGCTATACTATCTGACATATCGGTGCTTGCACAAAGAAATTACATAGATGGTCGCTCCTCAACAGCCTTATTCTCCGTGCCAGTTGACGACATTACCTCATAGTGTCCTTGGCTGGCGTGGGTATAGAGGTGGGGCGTCACAATTTATTAATCCAATGTTGAGTATTAAAACAACTAAGGCTGATTTTAACACAAGTACATCGTTAAAATCAACAACGTGTTGTTTACTTATAACTTAGAAATATCATTGTACCTTTTAAAATTCTTTCTTATGAACAGACGCTTCCTCTGCACTTTGATTGAAAATCAAACTATTTGATACTTCTATCAAAATACTTATTCAATCTTGATGCTTATAAAATGATACTTTCGAATCATTTCTTGGATCATATCCGAAGACTCACGAACTCAATATCTCTCCCACCGACTTCGAGACATTTTGGTTATTATGTGTAAACAGTTTACTCTAAATCATTATTTATATTTTTCTGTTTTAATACATACGTATCAAACATAAAGTCATATCAAGTGGTAATTTTGTGAGTAAATCTGAATTAACTTGAGCACGTTGAATACCGAATCTTTTACACTAATTTCAACAATTGAAATTTGCGATATTATTCTCATCAACGTTGCTCATTTAATTCCAACTGCATTAGTCTTGCTCATAAAGACATAATCACGGCCGATGGATCACACCTCTTAGGTTACGACTACCAAAATCATATTTTGACAGCGTACTTGGAATTCTTTCAGATTTGCGCATCATACCATATTATAGAGTCAACACTCTTAGTGGTTTAATTAAACAATCGAGGATTATATATTTTCGAAGTCGACAAGAAACTCATAGTTTCTCTTCAATGAGCGAGAATACTTATTAGACATTCTAATGCAATGTGTTCGTTTAGGTTAGTCAATTTTAATTCATCTCATCTAATTATTTCTATCTTTGGATCGGATCCAATTCCATTTAACTACCAAAAATTTCTCATAGAAATTCCTTCACAATGAAGTTGATATATCTTGAAATGTTTCTCAGCGAAATAGAATAGGTATTCATAAATGTTTTATGAATTTCCTTCTTCATTAAACTGATTTGGTTTTAGTTTACAAAAGTTATGTTCGAAACATAAATATGTCATCCAATGACAGTCTTTTCAAAATCCTTTTAGGAAGATTCATACAAGATCCTTCATGAACAATTATTACGTGCAATCTTTTGTCTCACACAACCTGCCAACTCCTTGGCCTAGGATATGTTGGAGTTTCATATAAACTCTTATCTTGTGTGATTTTGTAAACCATTATTTAGATGAAATAATATTAATCTTGTGTGCTACTATTAAGTGCATGACCTTATAGAAAGAAAATAACTCAAGTTCACTCACAATTAATCGCATATTGTTCAACAAAGTTCGATTACCCCTTATCGATGCATCATTATGCATCACATGGAGGAGTGACTTTTGACATTGAATCTTTATTCATTTTTAGGTACATTCGAACCTTTTTTCAATATACTCACTCATTCAATCAAATCGAATCATTTCTATTGCATGTTATTTTATCTACTTATGTTTTGTACTCTATGAGTTTACCGTAGACATACTACATTTGTATCAAATACACATGTCAATGTCGACGATAACTCATCAATGAATATGATGAAGTACAAGGAATCGTTTTGGTATTTATAGCATTATGATTGCATACATCTATATGTATCAATCCGAGGAGTTCATCAACTCTTATGATACTCCCACTGAATGGGTGCATAGCCCTTTATTGTTTGAGATATAATTAACAAGTGTCATATGATTCAAAATCATACAATAAAATTATTTCTCAAAACTATGGCTTAGTCTATAATTCCAAAACAACCATAAATAATATTAGATACTTTTGTATTTTCCAATGCATCACTTTTCTTATAAGAAAAAATTACCACATTATAGTTTTATTTCATAAAGAATATTCATAATATTCATATTGAAATATAGCTGTCTATTTTTTTCAGTCGATACCGAAAAATAATCATTATTTCATAAATAATGTAAGGTAAGTTATACGAAAACAATTTCATACTATGATGTAATTAATAAGTGTTATATTGTATGCTCCCACTATTTCCGCCATTACTATAATAGCGTATTAAATTTGGAGATCCGTCATTCACTTAATATAATTTGTTTATTTCATACACTGCAACTATTTACAGTGGAGAGTTCGTTTCTCAAATATCTTGAGCTTAAAGAAATAAATCTCATAGAAAACAATTTTCTATATGAAAATACATTTCAGAATAGAAATCATATTTCTTATTCCAATATTAAGTATCAATTATTCATTACAATTCATATTTCCAATGTTTTTCTATGAAGCAGAAGTGAGTATTCATTCTCTTCCTTCCAACTGTACCTTAAATTATATCTATTCTTATACATTCATTTTCCTTTCAAATGGTCAAACTATTCAAAAGAAAACCTTACTACAATATCATAATAAACTCTTTACAAAAGCGCATTCGATTATTCTTAACATTTAAGGACATCAAATATGCTGCACTTTACGTAAATCAATCAAAATGAAATTTCAGCGATCGAGTTCTTATATCTATCTTGTAGTTTTTGGTTTGTGTTACATTACCACAATATGATCTCTTTTGTAATCAATCAGATTGAATACTCGATCTCATAGTAAGGTTTATTTGGTTTTTCGAATGAACTAATTTCATCGAAATATTGTACATTACAAACTTTGACCATTCACCATATAACATTTATATGCAATTGTATATGGATCAAATATCCATAGTCTTGTATTGTTTTAGAGTTTGAAACTCATAAAATGCAATACATGGTCTTGACCAAATAAATACGTAAGTGACCAAACCACGAATGTATTCAGTAGTTGTAAAATCAGGCACTTGCATGGGTGTTGAAACGTTAACATGCAATAGGAATTTGATAGTGGGTATTATATTTCCATTTGTCAACTTTAAATTCAGTTCGTTTGTATATGTTAATTGATAAACATTTTATCAATCATATTAAATGCACAAATTTATCATTGTAGATAATTATAACATTATTTAACATATGTTCTTACAATATTAGAAAGGTTAAATATTACCATTTCGTTTTTCCAATAAAGCTCCCACTAGTCTTTTATGTTTCTCCAAACCCTAAGATGAAACATAGAAGTCTTTCGACTTGACTAGTGGGTGTTAGGACTCGTCTGTCTTAGTATTCTGACCTTGAGTTTGCTCAACAAATCATAGCCCCACAAATGATGGATAACTCCTTATCGGTTGTATCACATACAAATCCTAACCCATTTTTCCTTGTCCTAATCTCATTTCGACCTTGAGTTTGCTCAATAAACCGAAAGAGATTATTCACTCATACCTACCATATCGTGATGGCCTAAGTATAGTATATATACCTTGAGTTTTCTCAACAAATACATATAGTTATCTTACCTCATCTATTCAATATATTAATAATACTACACATAACATCCCCAGCTTGAGTTTGCTCAACAACTAAGGAGTATGCAAGTAATTTATTAATATACATATGATAGAGGACAACATTATATTGAGGATTCATAATCTTCAATATATTATAATGAGTGATATCGACTTATGAAATACTGTATTTCTTATGAAATACTGTATTTCTTATGAAATACCTCCGTGATTCAAGTGTTAGACATATCAAAAATCGCAGTATACGTACACTTACGTATGTATTTATTCCTTAAGTCTATTTGGGTTTCTTTAATGTTCTACTTTTAGTTTATACATTCATATCATATAATTTTTGTTGTTATATATTTTTTATATTTCACATTACTTATATAATAGTCTTGTGTATAATATTATATTAATTAAATCATATTTAATTAATTTTAATTAATTAACATTTTAATTAATTTTATATTGATATAACATTTATATTTATTATGTACTATAACCTTTATAGTAGAACACATATATCATATACATGTGTAATTATAATTTCAATTAATTAACCTTTTAATTAAATTAATTAAATTATATTGATTTCGAAAATCATTATTCATATGTATGCATGCATATTTATGATATCTTAAATGTTTTAAAATATCATAACATACTTCATAATATATTTACTACATGCACATACATTTTATTAATTAACTTATTAATAAAATTTATAATTTTCAAAAATTATGTTATTTTTTTTTCAAACATTTTGAAAAATATGTTACATTATAACTATTATAATAAACATATATTTTATTTTAAATTTAACAATTAAATTTAAAATCATTTACTTTATTTTTCAAGACAATTTTGAAAATTAGCCCAAGGCCCAAATTAAGTTGGGCTTTTTCTATTAGGGGCAACCTTTAGGCTCACTTCACTTTTCAGGCCAGGCCGGTAACCAGGTAGGACAGGGTACTTGATTACCCAATTTCAATCCTAGACATTACCTTTCTTGACATCGTACCGAGTAGGCAAACTTAATAAGTTAGCCCTAACATGACTGATTTAGACCGCATAGGCTATTGGGCTATGATACCATTATTGGAACTGGACTAGCCCGCAGTGAAAGTTATGGGTGAATTTCAAAATTTTGCCCTACTGGATATTTTATTGGGCATATAAAGTCTAACTGAATTAGAACATTTCTAAATTTCAATTAAATAAAATCTAACTGAATTAGGTTATACATCAATGTATCATATACATATACGTGTGAGTGCATATGTAACATAATAATCCGTGAAAGGTATAATATGCCCATATGTAGATGTTGGATTTACATCGCAACATACATATTAGCACATTTTATATGTCATGTATGTTGTCCAAATATGTGTATGTATATGTGTTATAATATACACACACACACACACACACATATGTATGTATAAATATATTATATATAATAAATGAACATAAAACATTTATATATAGATAAATATATATATATATAGAAAGAGAGAGAACAATTATTAAAAATTATTTATAATTCAAAATTAACATAGTTTTGCAAACACAATAATTTTAGTATTTTAATTTGTATATATTATGACTAAAATAATGTTTTGATCCATAAATAATTAACATAAAATAATCTATTGATGAAAATTCAAATTTTATAGTTTTCAAAAATCTACGATTGTAAAATAATGTTTAGAAAAAATCTGGAGATTTCTCAAAGTTGAAATATTATTTTTAATAACAAATACATTGATTTCAGCAATAATTATTTAATATAAAATAATATATTATTAAAAATTCAAATTTTAATATTTTAGAAATTCTAGGATCGTAAATGAAAGGTTAAAAAAATTATGAAGAATTTTTCAATTAAATTATTATTTTTAATAAATCATAAACTATTTTTTTCAAAATAATATTAATTATTAAAAATAATAAACTTTATTGAAAATTTTCTAAATTTTCTCTATACGTTTCTGAAATGATATAATATATTTTTTAAATATAAAATTGAATTTTTAATGTAATAATTATTTTTATATAATAAACAATTCAAAAATTCAATTAATGTTAATTTAAAAATATGAATATATGTATGATAATTAATTTTTGAATTTTTAAATTCATATTATATATAAATAAGTGTACTAATTTTTTTAAATCATATATATATATATATATATATATATCTTATATATGCATATATGCTATTATGAAAGAGAAATATACACTAATATATATATATATACACTAATATATATATAAAACAATTATTAATGAAAAAAATTTATTTTTTACAGTAAAAAGCATTTTTCTATACATATATTAAATAGTATAATAAACAAATTATGTACATAACCAAACTGATTTGTGACAACCACATCTACTTACAAAAATCTCACCTAACTAAACATATAGTAGCAATATATTTAAATAGATATGAAATTGCTCATTATAGGATCATAGAATATAATTTAATTACCGTAATATGAATTAAAATTACTAATTTAATGATTCTTTTGAATCCACGTTGAAGCAATGACTTCCCTTCCTTTTACTGTTCTTGATTCGTCAAATTGAAAGTCCGGAATCACCGACCTCTAACTATCGAATAGTATTATTTTAATTTGAAATATATTTGAGAATTTTGGAGTGGATTGAGAACTATGTTTTAACCAGCAAAGAAGAAGGTAACGGCGGCCAAAAAGGTTAGTAATTGTTTTTAGAGAACATATATATATAGGGTTGTATTAGAGAGAAATGAGGAAAACCTTTTTACCTATTCTCACTTTATCTCAACCCATTGTCTCCAAGCCAATTCCCTATGTTTTAGCCAACCCTAGACCTTCCCAAAAACCAAAATTTTGGAGTCCTAATGATGGACCTTGAACCCATCTAAGCCCAAGCCAAAATACTATGCAATTAAATCTAATTTAATCGCTTGTCGATATTGTATATCGATCGATATATTTATAACTGTTATAAATATATATAACATTATTTATTTCTCAAATCATATTCAAATTTTATAATTAATAATTGATAAATATTAATTAATTTAATTAATGTATAACAATTATAAACTAATTAAATTGTTCGGTCTTAAGGGAATTCATCATTTCGGTTGTGTAACTCTTGAATGTAAATTTGGTCAGCGATTAACATCGAACTATTCTAATGTTAACGTTCACACGTCACTTAGCAGGTGGTGTGACATTATGGAAAAATTTATCGCTTACTCATTTTTGGTGAAAATCCAATTTTAGTTTAATAAGCGTTACCCGGTTGTGACATTTGTTTACACCAATTTTCTTCGTAAAACTATATCACTTTGGACTTACGGAATTTGGTAATGGTCAAAATTCCAACCTCATCCACATTCAAATTTATAGTCCAAATATAAAGTCCTTGGTTCAATAACAATTATTATTAACCGAAATGCTCTGGTCAGAGACTTTGACTTTGAGTTGACTTGAGTTAACTGTAATACTATCCGCATATAACTGAGAAGATGAATCCTCTCTTGAATAGTGCTTCACCTCCAATACTTCCACTCGACCCAACTATAGTCACTCGATGGACGTCATGCCATGATTTGGCTATAATCAAAGCGGAGCTTTCATATTGAAGATCCATAGTATTCTCAAGTCGAGAGAACTATGTAAATCAGTCACATTGATATTTTCTGTTTGACCTTAGTTATATTAACCAACAGAAAACTATCGAGTGAGTCGTTCCATAGTTACCCAATAACTATTAGTACGTAACCCCTAGGTGCCCCTAGCAGTCATGAGTAATACATTGTCCAACATTTGGAGAGCGTTACGTACTCCAGTCTCAACGGATACATCGATATCCAGTTTCGATGCATCTTGGCTAGGAACATTTAAAATAGTACATTTGTTTCATTGTGATAAATTACTCACGGTTACAACACTTTGTAACTACTATCACAAAACATACCATTTATGGATTTTCTATTAAATATACCTTTCATTAAATTTATTAATTAATATAACCACATTATATTAAGCATATAATAGAAAGAAAATACCTTTATTTCGAACAAGATTGGTCAACGAGTTAGATATATGTAACAAATTACATAATTGCCCCAAGGGCATACCCCTAACTCTATCAGTTAGCATTGGCTATGATTCTATAAACATGTGTTTTTGTGTGCATGTGCGTGCACATGCACACACGTGCCTGTGTATGTGTGTGTGCATTCGCATGTTTTTCTTCTTCTAACTCTTCTAATGGATCAAGCCCATTTAGTGCTCCGGTAAACCTCAATCCATCGCCACCGAGAACACATGTATAATGTGCAAGAAAATCATTACAGCTATTTACAACATGAAAACAAGCTACAAAGGGAAGTCGAAGGAGAACCACGAGAATAAGCAGTAGAGCCGAGTCCAGTTTACTATAGTTATGAATTTTAACTATAATTTTAGTTGCAAAGTAGAAATGAAGTTGGTTGGCATTCTTTTGGATGTGTGTGTTTCTTTCATTTTCATTTTCTTTCTTCAATGGTCGTGGATTTTTAGTTTCAGTTTGCGAACCGCTGACTTAAAGGGCAGTTGAATTGTACCCTTGAATTACAAATTAAGATAAGATCACTTCTAAATCAACTTAGAACATTTCAGGTTCTGGCAAGTCGATGTAGAAGTTGAAATAACTAGTGATATCGAAATATGAAGTATTCTTATATATATGCTAATATTACATGTATTTTTATTTTTATTAGTTGTTCAAGAAATTATAAACATGGAAAGATAACTAATATAGTTGCTTAACCAATAATGTACTAATTTAATTACTGAAATAACAATAATTAATAGTACAACAAAATTAATCAAGAAACAACAACACATCTATCTTTGATGATGTTGTCATCGTAGATTAACGATTGAGGACAACTTTTTTTATTGTTAATATGGATCTGGTGGAGCTCATTGTTTCCTTCCAACATATGTTCTACTCATGTGATACTCAACTTGTAGTTAATTTTCAAATTGAGAATAAAGCTAAGCTTTATTTTTATTTTTTTTTGGAATAATTTTTTTAGCTTGAGCATTGATTACTACTTCTTCGAAACGAACAAGCAATATATACAATGACTTACCCAATGTTTTATTGTGTTGGATAAGTAGTTATATTAAGGCTCTACTTGGGAGTTCGATTACATTATTTATGAAGGTTTTTGGATGTACCATTTTTTCCTGTCAATGAAGAGCGCGGTTTTGAGAGGTTTTTATGAGTGGTTTCATAAGACATAAAACAATGTTTTGAAGGACTTTTATATTTGGTTTCATAAGACGTATAAAATCACGCTTGAGAGTCTTATATTCATAGGTTAAAAAACATTTCTAAAACTATTAAATTACACACACACAACATATATAAATATATGAATAAGAAAAAAAGATGTTCAAAATTATAAAGGTTAGATTTTAAAATTTGTATCATAAATCCATAATAAGTATCTTAGAATAAAGTTAAATTGGATATTTTGGTTTCAACTGATGGATAAATTAAAAAGATTGAGAAACTAAAAGTAACTAGTGTGTAACCCGTGCGTTGCACACGGTAATATTGTAAAATATAATATTATATCTATAATGTTAAAATGAGAACTTTGTTATATAATGTATGATAAATTTAGTGAAATAAATGAACTATAAATTAAAACTGGTATTATGTTTGTGTATAATTTATGTTGTATAGCGCGCGCGCACATATATCTATAATAATAAAGTAATTTATTCAGTTTTGTTTATATGGATATAACATACATGTTGAAACTGACGTATGTTAGTAATTTATTAGATGAACTGAAAAATATTATTTAACGAAATTTGTTTAAATAAGTCAAATACAAAATTATGTAATTAGTTTACATACATGGACTTGAAAATAAACGATAGGAATAATCGAGAGGAATTTTGTAAAAAATTGTATAATTTTTAATGTGGATATATTGAAGCTAAAACATAATTTTGTAATATAATGTATGATAAATTCTTAATATAAAGGAATTATAACTTATTTACAAATTAATTTGTTATGATGTTTATGTACATAATTTATGTTATATGATTTATATATATTTATAGTTGAATAAAAAAAAATCTTACAATTTTCCATAATGTGAGTGTGTGTGTGTTAGAATTGACATATATTTTTATGATTTATTAGAAGAATATACTAAATATTCATTGAAATTATTGAAATTATTTAAATTTGAGGTTTCGTAAGTAGTTTAAATACATGGTTTTAAATATAAAATAATAGTATAGAAAATAATTAAGGGCGGTTTAGAAAATAATTGTAAAAATGTTAAGACGTACGTATTTGAAGCTAAAAACAGAATTTTTCAATGTAATACAATATAAATAAATTTAGATATATGAATAATATATTAAATTTGGAAATATTGATTATGCATATTATTTATGTTAGGTGACTTATATATCTTTGTATTTAAATGAAAAACTAATTTTATCACCTTTGCGCCTGATATGAATATATGGTATACATATTGAAACCGTTATATCTTAGCATTTATTAGATGAATTAACAAAAAAAATTTAACTGAATTTATTTAAATAATTTAAATTCAAGATCACAGAATTAATTTGAAAATATCGACTTTAACATACAATGGTAGGTGGTATTGTGAAGTGTTTTGTAACTAACTGGATAAATTTAAAATGTAGGTTTTTGACGTTAAAAAAGGGTTTTACTATGTAATGCATGATAGACATATTGATAATTTGATATAAATAAATAAAACTTTAAACTTGTAATTATTATTTATGAATATAATTTATGTTATGTGATTGATGTATTTATATATTTGAATGAATTTTTTTATCATTTTTGTTAATATGAATATGGTTCATATTGATCATACTTATTTGATAAATCGGTGAAAGATTGTATAATGAAATTATTTAAATAGTTTTAAAGTTATGTAATTGATTACAACATATGACCTTAAATGTAAAATATTGTAAAGGAATTGAGGGGAGGCTGTAAATGATTATAGAAAATTTATAATGTAGGTATTTGGAGTACAAAAAATATAATTTTGTAATGCATTTCATGATAAATTTATTGAGAGAAATGTGAAAAAATGATTTATTATTATTAATTATGTATTCACTTTAAGTTCTTTAGTTATGTAACTTAGGTATCTTTACATTAACCATTTTTTTTAAATTTTTTTAATATGAATATGGTGTACATATTGATATTTTCATAAATTAGTAAACGAATTAACGAATATTAGTTAGTTGGATTTATCTAATTAGTTTAAATTTAGATCGCATAATTAATTGATACATATAGGCCGGTGAAAAGTAAAATATTAGAAGAAAAGCGAGGTAAATTTTGTGAATAATTATGGTAATTTTAAATGTAAGTATTTGAAGTTAAAGTAGAATTTACAATGAAATGTATGATAAATTTATTGAAATAAATTAACTACAATTTTTTATTATTGGTTTATGTGATTTATATATCTTTATAGTTGAATGAAAAATTAATATTATGGTTTAGTTGTTTAAGTGTTATACATATTTAAATTGTCATTTTTTAGTATTTATAAGAAATATTAAATGAATTTATTTAAATAGCTTAAATTTTGGATTATTTAATTAACCTAAATGTATGGACTTAAATATAAAATATTAGAAGGTAGCTGATAAATTATACGTAAATAATTATGTAAACTTTAGAATATATGTACCAAAATGTAAAATAATAGAAGAGAATTAGTAAAATAAGTATAAAGTAATAAAGTAAAGAATTTGAAAATAAAATATCTAAAGAGAGAATTAAGGAGAAGAGAGAAAATTCCTAGAATCAATGAGAGAGTCAGAAAATCTTCTGCTTTACTATTATTTAATAGATATCTCAAATTATTAAATTAACAACTTTTTTGTTTTCTTTCGAAAAAGATCATTAATATATCATCAATATAATAAAAAAAGTTAAATTTTTTTTGAAAGATGAAAAATATGAAATCAATAATATATTATTTACTTTGAAGTATTTAAAACAATATCTTTTAAAGAATGTAAAGTTAGAAAAATAGGATTATGATCAAAAACCACTGATTCAGTGCATTTAAAGAAATGATCAAAGTTACGCTACATTGGTTTTAACCGATTTATTGAACTCACAAAGTTAACGCTTTAAATAACCCACAAGTGGATGGTTCTTATAAGCTCTCCTACAAGGAGCTGCTTAGTGGAATACAAAACTCTTAGTTGGAGCCTAAATGTGGCTATTAGGTAGCAAGAGGTGTCATACATGCAGCTTCATTATCTTACCCTAAAACTATGGTTGGGGTTGCTTTTATGGAATTTCCTTATGATTTTTCTTCATAGAAGACGCAACATATAATCATAGGCCTTTATGGAGCTGATATTTATGTTCTTTATACATTATCCAAAAGTATACCCAGGTATAATCTAAGTGACAATTAAGCGATAATTACACTTTTTAATGTTTGCTTTTGAAGCATGCTTTGTGAGGCATGTTTTTTCTAATGTGGTTAATTTTATGTGTCCATATGCAATTACATCAATGCTCAAATTAGTTAAAAGAACATACAAAAATCAATAGTTTGCTTTGACCATTCTGAAAATGGTTTTATAGAATTTTAATGTATTGTGTTTTCTTTGAGTTCAAACACCAAATATTACATTAATGCCGAAATATACAGTTTCATGCTAATCTATCTTGACTGTTTATATAAGTTCTAAGGTATATGGAATTGTAGATTTGTGGCTCTGTATTTTCTATTTTATATCTGATCAATGAATGTTGTTTGTTAGGCATATATCAGGTTGAAGATCTATATATTAACACAAAAGTCAAAATATCAGCTTGGATGAGCAAAAACGAGCTTGGTTTCTCAATCCTCAAAGATATGTGCTCCAATTCTCCAGACAATCTCAGCCCCTCATTCTTCCGTCAACTATTTTATTTTATTTATTTGCCACATCTTGACTGCATAGGGTTTTACAAATATATGTATGTGGGCTCATATGTATAACTAACTAGCAGTAGCGTAGCCAAGAATTGAGGTTAGTGAGTCAGAATATGAAAAACATAAGGGTTCAAGGGCAATAGCGCCTGGTTTTATTTTGTCAATTGTTTGAATCCATCATAAAAAGAACCTTATAACAAATCAATTAATAGCCATAAATAATATATGATATAGTAATATGTTATTACAAAAACGATCAACTATCGAATTTCAAACTATGCAACCATATCATAGATTTTAGTAATTTAAAAGTTGTCCACGTTGAGTTCTTATGTTTTGAAAGCGATTGATGATTGCATCATTACTAACTTGATTAAATATGTCTTTTTCGATGTATGCAACATAACTATCATTTAATCATTTACCCCCATCCGATTACGTAGATCGTTTTTCACTATATTCATATCAGTAAATGGTATCTCCATGGTAGTGGTAGAAACTATTAGGATAAACGACAAAGTTATGAGCTTGTATATCAAATTGTATATGATTTCTTTTCTTTATCAGAACCATCCTCTTAGTCAAATCACTAATGCATTTTACATCTTTAAATCTATCACTAGATTTTATGTCAATCTCATGAATCTATAACCGATTAAAAAGATCCATACATCCTGCTTTGGAAAATCATCCAAATAAAATTCAAATAAAAGAACCAACTTTACTTTATCAAAAATAGCAAATGAATCAACGTGATTAAGTGCTGACATACAAAAAAGAAGTTCGGAAGTTACCTCATCGAATCGATTGTTGAGTTCAATGATTTGTTTATCTAAAGAAATATAGAACAAATCAACTCAATAATGAATTAAACTATTAATCATTGGGTCTCTTCTTGATTTACCCAAAAGAAGATAATTATCATTCATATTTGAAATGAGAAAATTATATTTCGCACAAAAAGATCCAACCTCATTCAAAAGAGTATCTCATACACCATCTCTCATCTTGTGCAAACGTTCGTTGGATATCTTTATCAACATCAAAGCATTTACAATATTTTGATCTTTTCCTTGTAGTGCTTTGGAAAGACATTAGTAATTACAAGCGAATTATTCATCAAATGCAAAATAAATGTGAAATCGTAAGATTGTGATATTTTTATCAAATCTACTTCATGGTGACATTGAGTTAATAAGTTTAAAATAACAGTGTTTTGACTATCATTATTTAGAATACTATCAATAAGTATAGAAACCATAGAAGCACTAACTCATTTCAACCAAAATTTATAGCTATCATAATTTATAGCTATGAAGGGGTTACTACCATTTCAACAAAATATTTCAGTAAATCTATCTAAAAAATGGGTATTACTTCAACAAAAACTCATTTCAGCTAAAATTTAACTAATCTAATTCATTCAAATTAGTATAAAAATAGTAGCTACATTTAAATCAGTAACTCCATTCAAATCAATTATCAGTATAAGTAACCATATATTACTAGATTCAGTTCAGTGAAAGTTAAAATTTGGATTAGTAGATTATCCATGTTATTGTGAAAAGAGGAGGTAGCACGGAATAAAGGAAGGAGATTGGATGCAAGAGGGACCTGAAAATTTGATGCAAGAGTGTGGCACGATGAAAATTTAGTGCGATGCACGATGCTAAGAGGAAGATACGAATTGTTGTTTTGAACGATATATTCAAATCACCAGAAATGCATACTTTCATATAAAAAATTATCGTTCAAAATATCAGTTCGCATCTTCCTCTCAGCATCCTGCATCACACCACACTCTTGCATCATACTTTCATGCTCCTCTTGCATTGCGTCGCCTACCTCCGTTCCATGTAACTTCCTCTTTTCTTGATAGCATGGGTAATCTTTTTTTTTTTTAAAGAAAAATATATATATAACAATAAAATGGAGGAATAACCTTCCTCCAAGGTTCACACAAGTAGGCGAAGCATATGGATGACATATGCCTCCCATAGAGACATCTCAAAAAAGAAAAAGAAGCGAATAACAAAAGAGCTCAAAGCTGCCAAGTAGGCCAGCCAAAAGCGTAGAAATAAAGAACCAGCCTGCAAAACCACTCTCCCGCCACAACCAGAAGATGTGGGCCAGTCCACCCATCGCGCCATCAACTGTAAATAAGACGGAGAAAACCGACAGACAACAACAATACCACTCCGAATAGAAACAACGGATCCACAAATCTGCCAACACCACAGAGCCCCGGAAGGCCACCGCCCATTGGTATGACCAGGAATTGAAAAAGAGCCGACCAGGAAGGCCACAATAAAGCCTCTATCAAGAGAGAAAGATCGACTGCTGATAGAGCTGACGAAAATCTCAACCAGAAACCCAAGATGATAACAGAGAACACAAGCAACTCCAGCAAAGACGAGAACCCGGTCCTAGCAGACAGCAGAAAAACCTGAAACAAAAAAAACAAGACGCGCAATTAAAGTAAAAAAGGGGGGAACGGGTGGGGGAAGCCACCAACCGAGAGCAGATGCCTATCCAACACCCAATCTGGTGGTAGTTGGAGAACGGGAAATTGACAGAAGTCCCACAAGTCGCTCGGAACGATGGCTCATTGGACCCCTGAAAGGTCTACCCCGGAAAGCCAGGAATACGTCATTCCTCACACGATGGATTATGGATGGCGAGTCCATAGAGCTTCTCTCGAAAGTAGCCTTATTCCGCGCACACCAAACGTGCCAGCAGATCAGACTAGGAATCAAACGGAAAATGATAGCACGAAGCGATTTCCCAGAATTCCCGGCCCACCAGGAATTCAGCATCGCAGAAAGAGAACTCGCAGTACTTCTAATACCGACGAGATTTCCGAAGTAGTTCCAGCACGCACTGGCCGAGAAACCACCGAAAAACAAATGGTTCAAAGATTCTATATCACCGTTTCCACAGCATCTACAACGGGAAACAGTTGGAATTCCGATCTTTTGAAAACTCTCGTCTAGTGGCAACCCATCATGTAGCAACCGCCACATAAATAGAGAGACCTTTGGGGGAATGCGAGTATCCCAAATAAAAGAAAATTCAGGACGAATGTTAGAAGGAGATCTGATGGAGGACCAGGCTTTCAGGATCAAAAAGGACGATCCATCCCATCCTGCCATACCGCCGTGAGAATCAGAGAATAGTTTCACAGACTGCAT
The DNA here is from genome assembly GCA_030737815.1 of Allium fistulosum. Lineage (NCBI taxonomy): Eukaryota > Viridiplantae > Streptophyta > Magnoliopsida > Asparagales > Amaryllidaceae > Allium > Allium fistulosum. The sequence goes on from CM060902.1 coordinate 745,683,870, forward strand.
GTGCTTCCAGGTCTCGCTAGCGTAGGAAGGAGTGCCCGAAAAATTCGCACCCGCGAGTCTGTGGTACTTAGCGCGGAGGAAAGAAGCCCATAAAGAGTTGTTGGCGCCAAACCGGAACCACAACTTACAAGCAAAGGCCGCGCAAAGGTCGGAGGGATTACGAAGACCCAACCCACCTTCTTTTTTGGGACGACAAATCGCGTCCCAAGACACCCAGTGGTGGCGACGACCGTTGTCCTTGTTTTAGTGTTCACATATTTAGTGTTCACTAATTTAATGTTCACTAATTTAAATCTAGTTATATAGGATTTACTTAAATTGGTTATTGAGTTGAATGTAGCTACTATTTTTTGCTGATTTAAATGAATTACATCAGTTAAATTTTGGCTGAAATGATTTTTTGTTGAAGTAATACCCCCGTTTGAGATATATTTACTTAAATATTTTACTAAAATGGTAACCTCTTCATAGCTATTAATTATGATTTACTTAATTCTTTACTGAATTTAGTAAAGTTAGTATATTACTTGGTTCCTTCCGATCCTTGTTTACCTAACCCCTTAATAGCTAGTAATCCTTCCGATCCTAGTTTATGCCATCAAATTTCAGACAATGATCCAAATGATTAAGACATAGTTCAAATAGCATATTTACTGAAACGTCTTTGTTAGCCTTCTTTGCAATTATTTCCACACACAATAATTGGCGAAAAAGCTCGTCACTTTAATCAATTGTGGTTTTGCGATTACAAAATTTGGTTGGAGTATAGTGAGAAAGAAGATGTCATATATTGCTTATCATGCTATTAATTTCATCGTCAATCGATGAGTAGAAATACAAGTGATTGTATTTATCCATGGTGAGTTTAGAAATTGAAAAAACTATCAAAGACCTCAAGTCCATGCTAATACAGCTGCTCATATTGCTGCATACATGAAGGCTGAAAATTCAATAATCAAAATCAATATATTGAGACGGTAATTGAGAGATGATCAATTAAAAGTCAACTTGATTATTGAACTCGTTTAGATTCAACTCTTGCTTGCATTCGATATCTTTTACATCAAGGTTTTCCTTTTCGTGGTCATGATGAATCTGAAGAATCAATGAATAAAGGAATTTTTTTTAAACTTCTACAATGGCTAGCTAATGAAAAACTCACGGTTAATGTGGTTGTTTTAAAAAATGCTCCATAAAATTTTAAATTGACATCACCGGATAGTCAAAAGGATATCGTGCATAGTATTGCAATGGAAGTTATAGAAATTATCATAAAACAACTTTTTGAAGGACTATCTACATTATTATTTGATGAAGCTCGTGATTCGTCAATTAAAGAGAAAATGAAAATTGTTTTGAGATTCATGGAGGAAGCTGAAAGTGTTGTTGAAAGATTTATAGACATGATACATATTCCAAATACAACATCAATTTCTTTTAAAACATCATGAAAAGATTTTTTTTAACAAACATAAATTGAGCATGTAAGGCCATATGGTCAAGATTATGATGGTGCAAGTAATATGCGAGGTATGTTCAATGGTCTTAAAATACTTATTTTGAATGAGAACAAGTCTACTTTCTATGTTCACCGTTCTGCACATCAACACCGATTAACACTTATTCATGTCGCCAAAGATATAGATCACATTTTCGAGTCTTTTTACTTAGTTAATAATTTGGTAAATCTTGCTAGAAAATCATGCAAGTGTTGAGACATTCATAGAGAGAAAGGAACAAATAGAATATTTGTCAACTAGAAAGTGGTGAATTTTCTAGTGGTCGAGGGTTAAATCAAGAGCGGAGTTTGAAACGATCAAACATATACATCAAGGTTCATATTATGGTACATTACCTAATTCGATTGTTATGTTTCCTTCAGTTATTGATATCCTTATGAATCTTGTAGAAGTTATGTCAAATGATAAAAAAGGAGAATCTTTGAATTTGATAAACGTGGTACAATCTTATGATTTCATATTTACTTAGCATTTGATTAAGAATGTACTTGTAATTACTAATCATCTTTCCAAAGCATTACAGCGAAAAGATCAAGATAGTGTAAATGCTTTGATGTTGATAAAATTATCCAAAAAATGTTTGCACAAAATGAGGGATGATGGATGTGATACTCTTTTGAATGAGGTTAGATCTTTTTGCATGAAATATAATATTCTCATTTTCAAATATGGATAATAATTATCTTCTTTTGGGTAGATCAAGAAAAGGCTCAATTATAAAAAATTTACCTCATCATCGAATTGATTTGCTTTATCTTTATTTAGATAAGCAAATTGTTGAACTCAACAATCGATTCGATGATGCAACTTCCAAACTTCTTCTTTGTATGTCAACACTTAGTCCAATTGATCCATTTGCTAATTTTGATAAAGTAAAGTTGGTTCGTTTATCTGAATTTTATTCGAATGATTTTCGAAGTAAAACATATGGATCTTTCTAGTCGGTTGAATATTTATAAGATTGGTATGAAATCCAATAATAAATTTAAAGATATAAACACATTAAAGATTTTTCTAAGATGATGGTGTTGATGACAAAAAATATAATTTGGTATACTAGCTATTAACTTCATCGCTTATCCTACCAGTTTCTACCACAACCGTTGTGACAACCTGCAAATAAACAAATGTATATCAGAGCTCTACCAATATAAACTCACATCGGAATAGTAAAGTATACTAAAATATATAGTTACTGACCAAGGTTGACACTTTTGATATCTAGTGTCATTGTCAGTGTCCAGCATACATAAGGGAATCTGTCCTTCCACGATTCCTGCCTTGCACCAATATATGTCCTCCTAAAGCTATCATGTGGATTATATAAGGACGGGGTCAGAACAATGTTTTGGTGGCTGACAAATTACACAATTTATACATGACACTAGTTTATCCTAATTGCCTTCTATCACGTCTTTTATTTTATCTAGTCGTCTCAACTCCACGTACGATATGTCATATCTACTCGAAGGAGAAAATAACTACATACGTATGTGTGTGTATATAAGTACCACAATCCCCTTTGGACGAAGATACTATCTACTCTAATATTAAACCCAAGACCTCGTCAGGATCCATCATTAACGCAATATCAAGTCCTCTTCGCCCGTGCATATCAAGGAACTCCCATAGTGTATAATAACGGCGTCAAAATAGTTTAGATGTATTCTACTCATATTTGAAAGACTCCATCAAAGGGTTATCTAGCCTTGCCTTCTATCACAAACAAACTAACGAAAAACTGTAAGGCGATGCATGTCCTAAACAGAATCTACACTAGTAGGAGGCACAGTTCGTTTAGGAATAACCCCTCGACTTTCCGCTGACCGCTCAAGACCGATGATAGTCTCGACCTATGAAGCAGCTTCTACTTCCGAATTTGGTACCAATCACACTGTCATAGTGCCGAGCTTTGCTCACCGTCCCATTTAGATTGCCTAACTACAATCTAGGAAATATCCCTTGTTACTTAATACCCCCTGAATAGTTGAAGCAAACTCTACTTGTCCCTTGACACTTCAACCTAAGGCGAACATCCTACTTGGTATTCCCTTTACTTATAAACGAATGTATAATACCATGGATCCTACAGTTGAATATGTCCCATATCGGTATAATATATACACAACTGCTGGTAGCCCCTTGCGATCGACAGACTTCTGTTGTGTAAAATTACCGACTTCGCATTCCAACCCATTTTAATGTCTATGTCATTCTTATTTAATCTAAATTATTAGCTAACTTTAATAATTCACACTCATCATAAACGCGTACTTGAGGCTACACATATATTCATACCTATTTATTTATTATAGCTCGAATGTTCAACTATTAATAATATTTCTTTACTTTTTCATGTGTTTACTTCTTATCTCATTAATGCCAATTTAATGTCATTTACCGCTTACTTATAACTTAAAAGATTTAAATATCCATTTATTGTTCCTTTCTTCATCACTTATCACCTTCTTTGGTTACTAATCTTATTGCCAACTCATTTCATAACTTTAACTACATTTGTTGCTTATTGTTTAATTTCTAAATTTTATTTTATGGTATATATTAGTTTTATATATAGACTATCATTTTTATCGCTATTACAATTCTTTAATTCATACTTAGAGATTTTCGACATTTTAATGCATTGGAATTACGTCTCCTCCAAAAGGAAGCGTTGACACTATAAATTTCTATAACTTATCTAAACAGAAAATTTATGTTACGTTGGAATTACAAGAAATGATAGGTTTGTAGTTGTTTGCACAAAAAATGGACAAACACCTCAAAGTTGTATGGTTTAGTAGATCTTATGTGTTCTTAGTGATTTTGGAGATTTATGCAGATATATGATGTTAACGCTAAAAAGTGAACGCTAACACCCGGTGAGTGTAATAGAATCGTGAAAGCACCACCCGTTGGTACGGGAACAGAATATAAGCTGAAAATAGCAGAAAAGCAGTAAATGAACAACAGGTTTATAGTGGTTCGGCCCGTAATTGAGCCTACGTCCACTTTATAATCTTTTATTGCTGATTCGGTTACAATTTGATACAATATCCTTCAAAATACAATACAACTTGATCACGAAAGCACTCTTGACTACTAGCTCAATCTTTGATGATGAAACTCGACGAATCCGTGTTGGATGTAAGGAGTTCTTCTCGAAGCTTGTTGTAGCGTCTCGAATGCTTGAAGATCTTTGATTGTTGAATGAGTGGAGACTTCGACAGAGTAACGGCGCTTGAACAAATGAATGGCCAAAGTCCCTTTCATGTTGGAAGTGGTAGGGTATTTATAGGAGCGGCTCTGAATTTTGGACAGAAAAAGTGCTAAGTCTTAGGTCGCGAACGACCTTAGTTAGGTCGTAGGTCGCGAGCGACCTAAGCTAGGTCGCAGTCTCCTTGCGACTTAGGAAATTAGCTGGTGAAGTTGCACTTGGCTTCATCCGAACAAGTGGTAGGTCGGTCTCGACTTAAGGTAGGTTTTAAGTCGTAGACTCTTAAGTCGCAGACTCTTAAGTCGTAGACTCTTAAGTCGTAGACTCTTAAGTCGTAGACTCTTAAGTCGTAGACTCTTAAGTCGGCGATGAGATAGAAGCAGTATTAGTTGTTCCTGATCAGGTACTTTCTCCAAGTCTTAAGTCGTAGATCCCTTGAGTTGGCTCTGTAGTTAAGCCGGAGACTTCCTTAAGTCGTAGCCTGTTAGGTCGCTTAGGTAGCAATACTGCTAGGTCGCAATATCCTCTAAGTCGTTAGGTCGCAGCTTCACCAAGTCGTAGGTTGCGAGCTTCCTTTAGCAGTTAGGTCGCTAAGTCTTTAGGTCGCGAGGTTCTTGAGATAGTTAGGTCGTAGATCCTCTGAATAGTTAAGTCGTAGGTCGCTGAACTGCTTCAAGAGTTAGGTCGCGAAGTCACCTTTAGTAGTTAGGTCGTAGACTTTCTTAGGTCGCAGAGCCTTTTAGGTCGCAGAGCCTCTTAGGTCGCAGGCTTCCTTAGGTCGCGACATTCCTGTAGCTAGGTCGTAGCTTCACCAAGTTGCAGAATTCCCTAGGTCGTGACTTCGTTAGGTCGCAAAACTTCTCTTAGGTCGCAAAGTTTTAGGTCGCTGAAATAAAGGAGTTAACATTTGCCCCTCGAAGCATATGACTATACCTTAGGTCGTATGCTTCGACTAAACTTCGCTAGGTCGCGAACGACCTAAAACTTGCACGCCTATTCGCCTTCCATTCTCAGCCCATATAAACTGTTAAGTCGCCTTCTTCCTCCTAATCCTTCTGCTCTAATTTCCCGTTGCTATTGACAAATCTTTAAACCTCCAAGGGAGAATCCAACTTGTTTAAACGACGATTCATCCTTTCTAACAAACTACGTAAGTGAGTTTCGATCTCTATCCCACCATAATCGCCGCCCAATCATGAGTTCATGTTTTCTGACTCAAGTTTAATTCCATGCGTTTGTGTTTCGTTTTTTTTGAATGATTGTCACAATCGACATGTTAACATGATTCGTGAATGCACGGTAATGTTCGTAATGAATCGAAGAACTTGAAATTGATTTACTGGGCGATTCGGTTGGAATGTAGAGATGAATGGGATTCAAGAAGAGGATGAATCGTTTTCTTTATACTAGCAGTATCGGGTTATTGGATCAGTAAGATTGTTTGGAGAAGAAGCCAGCGACCTAGCAGATCCGGATGGCTTTAAAAGTTAGGTCGTACGGTTCTTGGTGACCTAAGCCTTGCGATCTAAAAAACATCTGCAACTAAAACGAAGCTGACCAACCTCTTTTGCGACCTAAGAATTCTCAACCTATGCTAAGTCGTATGCGACCTAGGACATGGAGTTAATTGCATTGCCTTGATCCAGTTACATTGTGCGACCTAAATATGCCCCGACCTATGATAGGTCGCTGAACGACCTAGTACTTGAAACAAATTTGCAAAGCCCTGAACGCTTCAAATTGGACAGCACGACTTAAAATTGCTCCGACTTATGTTAGGTCGTGAACGACCTAGGACTTAGAAACTTAGGCAGAATTTGGCTGATTCTTGAATCTGAACTGTGTTATAATTCCTTTCACACTGTCTTGACTTTAATGCTAATAACCTGCCTAAATACAACACTTGCAGAAAAACGGGACAAATATACTGCCATCGACTGCCCACATCGCATGACAGATTAGTTGATAACGAATAATAAACTTAAATGAACTTCGCGAATGAAATGCTGTGAACTAACAAATCTAAGTGAAGTATTAAAGCAAAATTGAAATGATCAACTAAAGCTGATTTATTTGCATCAACACAACACTGTTCTTGGACTTAAGATATCAAGCCCCGAAACTTTATAATCGACAAGTATCAACTAAGTTAGTTTCATTTATATTTGCCTGTTATTGCGTTAGTTTTGCACAACACTTCACTCTTTTTTAGGAAACGTGCACCTTAATATTTGATCGTCTAGTTCCTTATGTAGAATGGTATCTCAACAGGAAGACTTGGAAATAGCTGGAGAAGCTTTTCCAATTGCTACTCCACTGAACGACCCTCCGGAACGGACTTCTACTACTTTGAGCCACAAGGTCTTCAGACAATTGTGCGTCCAGTTCGGTATTGCCGAAGCAGATGCTTTACTTCCTGGGTCAAGCGACACTGCTGACAGGCCGCCTCTTGGCTTTGTTGCTGTGAATCGTCAGATGTGCTTGAGCGGAGCTATTCCGCCCTTTAATGATTGTCTTCGAGAACTCCTCTTCGGCTATCTATCTCCCCTTTTCAACTGCACCGTAATGGATACTCCATCCTGCTGGGACTGTGTGTGCTTTTCAGGAGAACGTTGGGTCGTTTTCCCAGTTTTGCCGAAATTCGCTTCTTGTGCACATTTGCAAAGAACAAAGATCATCCCTCTATTACACTTGTGAGGAGTGCTAGGAACCGTAAACTAATTCTGGACTTGCCCGAAAGTGCCCATGGGTTCTTGACTCAATTCTTTTACGTCCGCTGTCCTCCGGGATTTTATGCCATCTGGAGAGTCGGAAGTAAGATTGCCTCTTTCCGATTTGTTTTCAAGACTTTTCAGAATTCGAACCGTCAAATGTTTAACTCCATTCTTTCTTTTTTGCAGCACTTCCTCCTCCACTTCGAGATACCAGTCACAAGTTAATTTTAGATACTTTGAGTGCCGTTGATGTTGAAGAGAGGAGTGCCAAATTCTTGCTGAAAGATGAATTTCTGCACCAATTTGGTCTTTTACATCCTTCTAGATCGACCCAGATTCATGAAATTTCTAGTTCTGATGCGGAAACGTTGGCTGCTTCGGGCTCTCGAGCAGAGGCCTCAAATACCCCAGCTCCTATAGAAGAAATTGAATCAGAAGCACCCGTCGTAGAGGCTACTTTGATAAAGTGTTCCGCATCCACTAATGTTGTAGGGTTAGTCAGCAAGTCGGCACTTGCCCCAATTATCGAGGAGGAAGAAAATCCTCGAGTTTCTGAAAAATCAATTGATGTGGAAGTTGAAAAAGAGAAGTCTGCTGAATACCAGGGTGATGATACTTTCGATGACTTGAGTGACATAATGATAACTTCTCAAGAGCTTTTCAAGGATAATATTCCAAAGGCGAACTCTCCTGTCGTTGAAGCGACGTCCTCTTTGAAACAGACCTCGACGCCTTCTACACCTGTCGTCTCCGTTCCCGCACTGAAGCGTGGTTTGTAGTTTGACGCACGTAGTTCGCACGCCGCACACACTTAGGATTTTTCTGCACTTATAAGCATTTACTCTTTCTTTCTGGAAATTTCTAAACTTTACTTCTTTTCCGTTTTCAGATTCTCCGATGGGGCGCTCCGGCTCATACTATGACTCATTTCAGCGCCATGGAGGTCGCGGATCCTATGACTTTAGGAAATATCTTGGTGACCAGAGAGAGACAGATGAGGAACGGGCCCAAAGGAAGGCTACAGAAAAATGGGATTATGAGCAGCGGCAGAGAAGAAGGGATGCTGACCGATATGATTCTTCTTACAGAACTTACGATTCTCATAAGCGAAAGTCCTATGATGACAAAGGGAAGACTCATATTACTGATGAATCGAGCAAACGGTCTAAGCCAAGTGACGCGTCTGCTATTTCTGAGAAGACTAACGCTCCCATTTCTTCTGATATTCCGGCCGGCTCTCCTCCTCTAAAGGAATCTGATATTCAAACCATCATTAACAGGCCACAATATCAAGTTAAAGACGGCCCTCCAATGCTTTAGAGCCGATTTCCGAATTGGTGTCTAAGAGGAGTCCGTTTTGACTTAGGTTTGGTTCCCATTGATAAGCAGGCAATGCTGAGAAACGTTGATGCTGTCAAGGTTGATATTGAAAGAATGTCTGGATGGCAGAAGCTGGTTGATGAACTTCAAAGGGTCAACCATATGAACCTTGAAGCGATGATGACCATGGAGAACGATAAATCAGAATGGGACAAATGGCGTAAGCAGCATGATGCGGAGATGACGAGCATTGCAGACGACAATGCAAAGCTTGCATCTGAAGTCAAGCGACTTAAGGAAGATCTCGCCTCATCTTTTGCATCGCACACTCAAAAAGAAGAAGTCTTTCAGAAGCAAGTGCGGGATGCACATGCTGCACAAAGGGATGTCGAAATGAAGTTTGCCGCCGAACAGCACATTACTGAGAAATATCGCATAGAAAACACCGAACTGCGGGAAAAGGTCACCTCCCAGAACGTGGAGATTGAGTTACTAAAGTCGCGACTCGCTAAAGCTGAGACAGAGCGTGATGAGGCTATTACTGGTCGGGTTGCTGCCGTTGCCGAAAAAGAAGCGGCTGAGCAGTCACATGAGGCAACGAAAGCAAACGTCAGCTCTACCTTATTCGACTTCTATTTACACAGCGTTCTGGGTCGTGGGAGCCTTGCTTTTCTGGGTCCTGATTATGAAATCACTCTGGCTGAAGTGTGGGAAGCCGCACTTGATATGCTTAGCGAGGCCGGCTATGATGAGTCGGAACTTGAGGAGCGCTATCTTGATGATGAGGCTCGTGCCGCTCTTGTTAAAGGGAAGGAGCAGCTTGCTAAAGTACGGGCTGAATCAACGGGAGAAGAGTTTTCAAAGGAGAAAACTCCTTTAACTGCCCCTGTTCACACTTCCACTTCGGCCGATGTAAACATTATGGATTCCAGCTCTCATCCTTCACATCCAGTTGTGACCACTCCTACAGAAGAAGAGGCAATGAAGGACTTTCAGGCTCGGGAATTTGAGATTGATCTCGCCAAACCGGCTTCTCCAGGTAACTTTTGTCGAGATGAATTCAGTGAATTGCTTATCCGACTTAACCGAGTTCGACGAACTTCTTACTTATTACTTAAGCTTTGACGATCCACTATCTTCTTTTTTCTCGGAGAATACTGATTTTGATTTCTTTTATTATGTAGCGGACGTGCCGAAAACTGCACCAATTTCTCCTTCTTCAGCTGCCGTTCCTCCTCCTTCTCAAGTTACTCCTCTTCCAGCTTCTCAACCAGGTTCACAGGAAGAACAGATAGCGGCCCTTCAAGGCTTGGACGAACCACCTGCTTCCGAGGAGCAGAAAGCAGAAGATCTGGAAGATAGTGAGAAGACCCCGGAGCAGTCTTTTGACTACGACACAAAGCTTTCTACATTTCTTACTCCGGGGAGTGAGTCTTCTTCCAAGAAGAAGGGGAAACGTGTGGTTTCGAAGAAAGGAAAGAAAAGTTCTTCTGCTGCTGGAGATGAAGCAGAAGTCGATCCGGCTGAGTCTCTTTCTCCTTCCTCTCCAATACGTCCTCCGAAACTAATTATCAGGCCGGGTAAAGGCTCCAAGGGTGGGAAGAAGGAGAAATGAGTTTGATTTTGTCTTTTCTGCTTTTTGTATGCATTGACCGGAGATTGTGCGGATACCGGTCTCCGCTCTTTTTTGTAATCTGCACAATGTAAAAAGTTTCCATAGTATTGAATAAAATAACTATTTTACTTGTACAAATTCCTGTGTATGTAGGAATATATCTGTTTTTCATTTGAAGTGTAGAGTAAACGATTCTTTTTACTTGTACAAACTTTTGTCTGTGTTTCAAGAACGCATTTATTCCACATCTTCTTTATGTGATATTACAATGAACTTGTGGTGTGTCGCTTGTACATTATTTTTATTAATGTAACTGAATTGTATAATGTTGCCCCCATACCAAAGTGCATTGCAATATTTCTCGCTTTTACAAGACTGATACTCTTATATTAGAGAATAACTATTCCACTTTTGAGGAAGGAATCATTCTGCTTTTAATAGAGTATATCTCGTTTTTGGAGAAATTTTTACTTTCTCTTTCTGTCAGAAGAACACTTCGACTTTTGGGAATGATCACGTTTATTTGTTTAAAAATGAATTTTCCTACACAATGAAATGAGCTTCTGAAGAAGGTTTTGATTTTTGTGCCCCAGTAAAGGGTTTATTTTTGGTACTTCAAGCAAGGTGAAGTACGCCTCTGCAGAGGTCTTTTGGTCTCTGAAGAGAAGCGATTTTGGTCTCCGAAGAGAAGCAATTTTAGTCTCCAAAGAGAAGCAATTTTGGTCTCCGAAGAGAAGCAATTTTGGTCTCCAAAGAGAAGCAATTTTGGTCTCCGAAGAGAAGAAATTTTGGTCTCCGAAGAGAAGCAATTTTGATATTTCAACTCTGGTGAAGTGGGTCTCCGAAGAGAAGCATTTTGCACTTCTACCCTGGTGAAATGTGCCTCCGAAGAGGGCTTTTTATTTTATGCTTCAAGCATGGTGAAGCATGCCTCCGAAGATGGCTTGTGCCTCCGAAGAGGGCTTGCACCTCCGAAGAGGGCTTGTGCCTCTGAAAAGGGCTTTTGATTTTGTGCTTCAAGCATGGTGAAGCGTGCCTCCGAAGATGGCTTGTGCCTCCGAAGAGGGCTTGTGCCTCCGAAAAGGGCTTTTGATTGCCTGGAAGTTACTTTCTCATGGTCGGAGGGGTCCACGGGGCGAACGCAAGTTGCTTGATTGGATGTTTGTTTGCACAAACGATCGCAATTAACTAACAAAGTGCCCCTTTGGTAGTCCCACCGATCTTTTTGATTGAGGAAAGCTCTCCCATTTATTGGCGTGCCTCGTTAGAGGGCTTTGTTGACCTTTGGGAAGGAGCATCGGTTGGTTGGTGTGCCAGGAAGGTTGCTTCTCAGGGGCGAGTAGATCCATGGGACGGACGCAAGCTGCCTGATCGGATGCATCACGATTAGTTAGCAAGGGCCCTGTTCCTTCTGCTTGGGAAGGTTTCCCTTCGGTGGTTCTACCGGCCCTTTTATTGAGGAGCAAAATTCCTTTTGGTTGCTTCCGTGCTCGCTTGGCCATGTTCTCCCATCATCTGCCCACTAGCGATCTTTTATCATCATTTCCAAGCGTATCTTCGTTCCTTTTGTAAGTAAATTGCCTTATCCGAAGAAGTGGACTTCACTGTTGGATAACTTCACTGGACAAACGCGAGTTACCTAGCTGGATGTCTGTTCATATCGACAATCACAACCGGTTAACGAAGGTTTGCCCCAGTGAAGTTGCCAACTTTTTATGTGAAGTTCTTCTTGTATAGGATTTGAATATGGAATTTTTTGTTGCTTGGTATTTGCTTTAATAAATGATTTGTAAGGCTCGCTTAGCTTTGCGAAGGGTGAGCTTTGCTTTAATGACCTGCAATATTAGATCGACATTTTAGCAATACATTTAGAGTATTTACACATCGAAATATAACAGGCATTTTATAATAGAAAACACAGAATGCGTAGTTTTTCATTATTCAGCCACACTGATTTCTCAGCGGTTTATAATGCAGAAGTCGCACATCCATTATCATTTTTTACATATTCAAGCAATGCTGCTAAGTAAAAAATGGATGCTAGTTATTGTTGTTTCAGAATCTCCAAGCTGGATTTCCATTTGTGCTTGATTCATAGCTTTTGGATTTTTATGCCAGAGAAAGTGAGAGATGCCCCAGCCGCAGTTTTGTGGGTAATTAGTAGTCGTCCCAACTTCTGCTTGCTGGGTATGGACCTCCTGTGACAACATTAATGACAAGCTTTTCTGAATCTTGCACTGCAGTGTTGTTGAGAGAATCGGATTGATGGGTAGGACGTTGTTGATCCCGAGTGGATGAGGTTGGAGCGACTCCGCTTCTCTTAACGTATTGTTGGAGTTTACCCTGCTCCAGCAATTCTTCAATCACATTCTTTAATTGGCGACATTGGTCAGTGTCATGGCCAGGTTGATTGTGAAATTGGCAGAATTTTCCATTGCGCTTTGCACCTCTCGTCATCTCAGGTGGCTTAGGATACCTGACAACGTCCTTTGTTGCAAAAAAGATATTTCTTGGTGTATCAGTTAAAGGAGTATAATCCGAAGGATTAAAGCGGCGAGGTTTCTTTTCATTTCCCTGGCTCTTTCCTCCTTCATTCCCCCTTTTCTGACTTTCAGATTCTCTTTTATTAGATGGGACATTGTTATTATTAGTTTGGGCAGCAACCACTTTCGATGTCGTAGAAAGGCTTTCAAGGCGAATGAACTCGTCGGCCTTTTTATAAAATTTATCAAGTGAGTTCGGTTCCTTCATCTTTAGCCATATTCCAAATTTACTCGATTTATCAATGGCTCGCATCAAATAAGTCAGGATCATGCGTGGTTCCGCATTTTCTACTTCGGCTAAAGCTATATTGAAACGGCTCAAGAAAGATTTGATTGATTCTCCGGGCGCTTGTTCAAGGTTAGATAGTGACATTATATCCTTAGCTTTTGAAGCATACAATCTGAACTGTTCTTTAAACTTTTGCGTTAAGTCGGAGAACTTATCTATAGACCGAACTGGAAGCTTTGTGAACCAAAGTAAAGCCACACCTTCCAGGTATACTGGGAAGTATCGACACTTGATCTCGTCTGATGCTCTTGCACCGGTCATATGCCAATCGTATTTTTATAGGGAATGATTAGGGTCACTGGTTCCCCTATAGGCTTGGATAGTAGGAGGTGCAAATTTCCTTGGAAATTCCGCTCTCAGGATCCTTTCAGTAAACGGAGTTCTGCTTGGCGCGAATCCCCAATCAGCCTCATCCTCTTCCCTTTGCATGCTCTCTTTCATGATGCGGCCAACCATTTCAGACAGGTACTCTTTATTGTTCAAAGACACCTCCGGGCAAGCATCAGTTCTTCCCTCGGAAGTTTGCCCGGGCATATGTTCATGACAAGTTGGTTGCGGCATAGAACCATCAGCTTGGAAAGGTGGCATTTCAGGAAGGGTGGTTTGATGGTTTTCTGGTGACGATTTGCCCCGAGCAGGGCAGTTATTCTATCCATCATCAAAGCGTTTTGAGTTTCAATTTGTTGGTATAATCCAGAAACTACGTCGTCCAATTCAGCCCTGGTGACTCCAAAGGTAGGAGTCGCTTGGTCTATTGTTGGGGAAGCGGAAGTCCCTTCATGAGCATTTCTGGATCTGATAGGTCTACCTCTTCTTCCAGGAGCCATTATTTCGGATCAACTTCTGGTTTTTAAGAGGGGTTCTTTTTATGAATCTTTGCGAAGCAACGGTGGATGATCGCCTGAGTTCAATTCTCAGTGAAAGCACCAAAATGTTAACGCTAAAAAGTGAACGCTAACACCCGGTGAGTGTAATAGAATCGTGAAAGCACCACCCGTTGGTACGGGAACAGAATATAAGCTGAAAATAGCAGAAAAGCAGTAAATGAACAACAGGTTTATAGTGGTTCGGCCCGTAATTGAGCCTACGTCCACTTTATAATCTTTTATTGCTGATTCGGTTACAATTTGATACAATATCCTTCAAAATACAATACAACTTGATCACGAAAGCACTCTTGACTACTAGCTCAATCTTTGATGATGAAACTCGACGAATCCGTGTTGGATGTAAGGAGTTCTTCTCGAAGCTTGTTGTAGTGTCTCGAATGCTTGAAGATCTTTGATTGTTGAATGAGTGGAGACTTCGACAGAGTAACGGCGCTTGAAGAAATGAATGGCCAAAGTCCCTTTCATGTTGGAAGTGGTAGGGTATTTATAGGAGCGGCTCTGAATTCTGGACAGAAAAAGTGCTAAGTCTTAGGTCGCGAACGACCTTAGTTAGGTCGTAGGTCGCGAGCGACCTAAGCTAGGTCGCAGTCTCCTTGCGACTTAGGAAATTAGCTGGTGAAGTTGCACTTGGCTTCATCCGAACAAGTGGTAGGTCGGTCTCGACTTAAGGTAGGTTTTAAGTCGTAGACTCTTAAGTCGCAGACTCTTAAGTTGTAGACTCTTAAGTCGTAGACTCTTAAGTCGTAGACTCTTAAGTCGGCGATGAGATAGAAGCAGTATTAGTTGTTCCTGATCAGGTACTTTCTCCAAGTCTTAAGTCGCAGATCCCTTGAGTTGGCTCTGTAGTTAAGCCGGAGACTTCCTTAAGTCGTAGCCTGTTAGGTCGCTTAGTTAGCAATACTGCTTGGTCGCAATATCCTCTAAGTCGTTAGGTCGCAGCTTCACCAAGTCGTAGGTTGCGAGCTTCCTTTAGCAGTTAGGTCGCTAAGTCTTTAGGTCGCGAGGTTCTTGAGATAGTTAGGTCGTAGATCCTCTGAATAGTTAAGTCGTAGGTCGCTGAACTGCTTTAAGAGTTAGGTCGCAAAGTCACCTTTAGTAGTTAGGTCGTAGACTTTCTTAGGTCGCAGAGCCTTTTAGGTCGCAGAGCCTCTTAGGTCGCAGGCTTCCTTAGGTCGCAGGCTTCCTTAGGTCGCGACATTCCTGTAGCTAGGTCGTAGCTTCACCAAGTTGCAGAATTCCCTAGGTCGTGACTTCGTTAGGTCGCAAAACTTCTCTTAGGTCGCAAAGTTTTAGGTCGCTGAAATAAAGGAGTTAACATATGAAAAGCAGGGGCTAAACTGTAAAAAGACACGCAGATTTATAGTGGTTCAGCCAGAATGTGCCTACGTCCACTTTATATGTTATTTCTCTTCTTTTGTTATGATTACAAGTACAAAGCTTTGGTACAAGTAAAAGAAAGTTGTTTGAAAGTTCCTTCCGTGCTTGAGCTCTCAAACATGTCCCCCATTGTTGTACCCCTGCCCCTCTATTTATAGAGTGAGGCTGGGGGTAGGGGTCTTGGATGTGTATAGTTGCTGGTGGGCCTGGGCTGATGTGATCTGGCCTGGCACGTTTTGGTCCGGTAGCACTTGGTCCGGTGATGGTTGGGTTGTAGTCTTGGTCCGGTAATACTTGGTCCGGTGGTAGGTGGACTGGTGGTTGATCCGGCAAGGCATGGAAGAGGAATTGGTCCGGTGGTGAGTGGAGTGTATGTTGGTTCGGCAGGAGGTGGTTCGGTAGGGGTTGGTCCGGCACCTTTGGTCTTGGGTGATGGTTCGGTAGTCACGAGGAAGGAGCTGGTTCGGTGGGTATTAGGAAGGATCGGGTTCGGTGGGAAGCATGTTGGGTGGTCCGGCTTACTTGGTTCGGTTGGGTGAGATGGTATTTGGTTCGGGGAGACCGGTTGAAATATATCCAACACTTGCCCCCCAAAGTGGGGTACGTGCTTGTAGGTGCCACGCTTTGTTTTCTTGTGGCTGGGATGGCTTCGTTTGGTCTTGGGTGTGCCGAATCGGTTGGTCCGGTCGACATGTTTTGCTTATAAATAGAGGCTTTAGGTTATTGTCATCCTTCATCGTTTTGAGATAGCCGAACCAACCTGATTACTGATTCAACCTGATTACCGAACCAGGTATGTTTAAATGCCGAATGGGCCTATTTTGAATTACTGGATGATCTCTTGCATCTGTCCTGCCGAATGGACCTTCGCATTTGCCCTGCCGAATGAACCTTCGCATTTGCCCTGCCGAATGAACCTTTGCATTTGCCCTACCGAATGAACCTTCGCATTTGCTTGTTTACATCCTCCGTTCTAACAGTACGCTTTTTATGTTGCAGATAAATGTCTCGAAAAGCATAAACTCGATCAGACAAAAAGAAGTCCCAGGGCGAAGGAGAATCTTCCTCAGTGCCCCCTGTTCAGCCAGGTCCGGAGCGTCATGGATCTACCCCGAGATCACTAGTGGACGGGTATGGCCCTCAGGAGCTTCTGAACTCCCCGCCCGATTGCTTTCCCAGCTCCCTTAAGGAAGAGCAGCTTGATGTCATCTCCTGTTCTTTCGGAATTGATAGGGCGCGAATGCTGTTGCCAAGGAGAGAAGTTATTCCATACGACCCTCCTGAAGGGTACTTTGCCTACAGCAGATACCACTGCATGTGTGGTGCCATTCCGCCTCTTAACGCTTGGGTAGCCAGCTTCCTCACATATCTAAAGGTGGCCCCATTCCAGCTTCAACCCAACTCCTATGCTATACTGGTGAGCCTCTTCGTCATCTTCCAGAGGAAGTATGGTCGTGCTCCTTCCAACCGGGAGATCCGGTACTTATATAATCTGAGGGGCTATAAGAAGGGGTCCCCATACATCAGCTTGGAGTCAGATGTAACCTTCAAGCCGGACCTGGATCTGTATTCCAAATTCAGCATGTTCAAGAAGGAGTGGTTCTTTGTCAGGGACGACTCTGTTTCTATTCGGCGTTTTACTTCTGGATGTAAGTTGATGCTTTATTTATAATTTCCATTCTGATTGCGATGCTTCTTCTCATACGTTTTCATTTTTGCTAGCGACAGGTGGCTTTGCGGTTGTGGAGACTGACTGCCTGGTTCAGACGGCGGCTGAGATAGAAGCTATCCCCGGGAGAGATAGATCAGCTGCCTTCCTGATCAGAAACGCGACCCTTCTAGAGTATAACTTGATCCTTCCACAGCAGTCAGTAGTCAAGCTGAGGGAAATGGCGGAGGAGAGGGCGGCTGCTCAGGCTAAGGGAGGTGCCACGGCAGAGAGTGGCAAGAGGAAACCTTTCACAAAACCTCCAGCCGTCGGAGGTAAGAAACTTAAGAGGTCGGACGGTCCTTCCCCCAACAATTGTCCACTTACCCGGGGGAGGAAGACTTAGAGGAGGAGAGAGGTGAGGGTGGAGGTGACCGGGAAGGCGGCGACGGTGGTGATGGCATCGGGGCCTTGCTTCCTGGGCAAGCAGGCGAGATCCAGGAGTGGACGGATGATGCATTCCACCAAGCTTTTGAAGGGCTGGACGGGGAACCGACTTTGATAGAGAAATCCAGAAAAGCTGACAAGGCTGGGACTGGTGCAAGCGAGTCTCCTCAGACTATTCCAGCCAAGGTGGCTCCGACGACTCAAGGTGAACTTTTGACTTCTGCGGGCTCCATTTATGATAGGGACTTAGGAATATTTTATGATCCGCTCCCGTCTTGGAATGAAATCCAGGACTCATTGCAGTATCCTACTCCTCCCCAGGGTTGGTATAACCACAGACGTGTTTTCTTTCTTCTATTATCTTTTAATTTACCGTGTTTTCTCGAATTATGGATCAATGTAAGCTTGTGACACTTTTTCTTCATATCAGGAGCAGGTAAAACGGCCACGGCCTCAGATCTTCGGCACAGGCTTGAACAGTACAAGCTCTCCAAAGCTTCCGCCAAGCCAAAGCCTTCGGCCCACCGTTCCGGGGATGTAGTCGGCTACCGTCCTCTTCTCGGGGTTATTGACGAGGGAATTCAAAAGAGAAAGAGGAGCCATCCCTTATCCGAATCTTCACTTGGTCCTCAGCCCCCGGTTCAGCCTCTTCACGATATTACGGAGGAGGATACTGGGTTCGCACTCTCTCCGCACCCGTCTGAAAATCCTACCGTTATTCAGATCGATCGTCCTAGTTTGGCTCGTAATCCATTTGCGGGTCACCCTGATCTGGATCCAGGTTCCCATGATATTACCTTTGACGAGGCTACCGGTGAGCACCTTCTTCCCCACAATCCCATGGTACGGGTGCTTGATGAGGCTAAGTCCTTGGATCTCGATTTACTTACCACTCGGGTAATTACCATGGGAGACGAGGCCAAGGCTAATATTGATCGGGTGGCGGAGGAGACTAGGAAGCTGATGGGGCATCATGCCCGGCTAGTTAAGGCTGGAGAGGAGATTGGGAGTGCCAACATCCGACTACGATTGATGGTTTCGGATCAGGCCAAACAGCTTGCTGATCAGGCCATTCAGATTTCTCAGCATGAGGCTGCCTCTGGGCGGTTGAGGAAGACTATGGAGGAGGCTAGTAAGGCGGAATTGCGGAAGATGGAGGCTGCTTGCAAGGAGCAGATAAATATGACCATTGCCATGGTGGACGAGGTTCGGAAAGCGGATCTTGAGCAGATAGAGGAGTTATCCGGGAAACTTGAGGCTGCAGAGCTTGCTCAAGCCAAGTTGAGGGAGGAGATGGAGGAAATGCGGAAATCCCTTCTGGTTGACTGCTCGAGATACCGATCGGAGAGAGATGCCGCCGTTGAAAGGTTGTCGGCTTCCGAGGCCCGGATGAGGGAGTTTGAGGAGAATGAGGGGATGATGGATGAAATGCTCCAGGACATGTACTTCCGAACCTGGAAGCAGGGCAACCTATCCTGGATGGATGATTATCCTAGGGTCATGGCTAAGATCTATCTTCGGGCTCTGGAGGAGGCTAAGGCTGATGCGGATAAAGATGGTGGCGCGGCTTTCAGCATGGATGTGGTCACTGCCCAGTTTGCCAAGGAGGAGAAGGTGGCGGTGAAGGAGGGTATGCGGTTGCTCGCTGCTGAGGAGGCAGGTGTGCAAGTGGAGGATGACGACCGGGATGGCCAAGAAGCAGGTGTTGGTAAGTCTTCCTTTTTAGTTTCCCCATTAACTTGGTTGCTTCTCACTAATGAATCCTTTCTCTGTCTAGACAGGTGGACAACAGGACAAGGAAAAAACTCCAATGCAGCCGCCCCCTTAATTATACCTGGAAAAACTCTTTTGTGGACTTGACAGGGTTGTAGATGTTAGTCTTAAAACAGTAAAGTAGCTTTTAGGTTGTAATATTTTGCTACTTGCAATAAATGGCTCCATTCTTGACGTGTAATTCTTTAACTTAAGCTGATTTTGTCGTCTTTCGAATGTTTTTTGCTGTTTTGATATGTTGTATAAGAAATATAGCTATGCATATTCTTGTAATTAAATGGTGTTTGATGTCAGGTTCTTGTTTAAAACATGATTTCATGACTTGCAATGTTAGCGTGAGGTGTGAATAAACTATAGTCATGTGTTTATATATGAAAGAAGGAAGTACTGCCCTTTATATTTTGTTTGTAAATGGCAGCTTTGAACATCCTGTGCGACCGAGTAAGGGATGCGGTCCAGTATCTTGCTGTGGGTATTCGCTTTTATTAGTGAGTGTCCCCTGTCCTGTGTCCTGTACTTCAAGAATTTTTACGAAGGATAGGAGAAAAGCTTCTCAAGTAAAATTGAAATATGTGAAAAAGTAAAAACTTCCAATCACGAAAGGCCTTCGATGTGCTTAAGTTCGTGGCAAACGGGTTTTGTAGTCACTTTCCCTAGCTGTGGGTCTTGGAGACATTTGTCACCCATCTTACGCCTCCGCGGGGAGTTAATTCTTTTTTACCACAGCCGCACTTAAGACACATCGGAGCCGAGATCGCGCACAGTAACTACCCGGGCCATTATGGCCCGTAATCGTGGGTATTATTCGATTTACTGTGGCCGGCTAGCGTGGGTGCCGATTGTCAACTATGAACTGCCCCTGGCTGGCCACACCTTATGTTGGGGCTTATAGTCGGTTCACAGTTGCCAGCGAGCCTAACGCCGTAATGAGCTGCCTCGACTATAGTCGGCCTTCTCGGTGGCTTATAATCGGCTCATTACAGTTGGCTTTAAGGGCCGTCGCGAGCAATGAGTTAACCCGCAGCAGAGGGATGCTGGAGAAAAAGTGTCTCATTGGCGAGGGCATAGATTCGCATAGTACCTGTTAGGTTTTGCCCAGGTGAAGTTGCGCCGTGGAGTGCTTTGAGTGGAAATGCTATACGCATAGGATTTTGTTCAACAGAAAAGGATAAAGTTAACAAGTAGCCAAGATATAAAGGAACAAGTTAAAAAAGAGACAAGGTTTTTTAAAGTGGTTCGGCATGAAAAGGCCTACGTCCACTGATTCTCTTTGTTAATTCACTTCATATGGGCAGTACAAGTTAAGAAAAGTATCGACGGAGGTGCTGGATGTTCCATGCCCTCTGGAACACCTCTCCGTCCACTGTTGACAAAATATAAGCTCCATTGTGGAGATCTTTATGAATTACATATGGTCCATCCCAGATTGGGTCTAGTGCTCCGGGGCGAGGGAAGATTCACTTGAGGACAAGATCCACTTCTTGTAAGGTACGATGCTTGACTTTGGAGTTGTATTGTGCTGCCACTTTCTGCTTGTGGGCTGCTGTTTTAAGGACTGCATCATTTCTTCTCTCCTCAACTAGATCCAAAGACAGGTGGAGGAGTTCTTCATTCTCTTCTGAGTTATAGTGGATCCTACAGTGGGAAGGCACAATAGTTTCAACTGGGAGCATAGCCTCCGATCCGTATGCCAAAGAGAAAGGAGTGTGCCCCGTTGATGTTCTGAAAGATGTGCGGTAGGCCCACAGTGCCGTAGGGAGTTCATCCACCCAAGCGCCCTTTGATTTTTCGAGCTTCTTTTTTATCAGAGTTTTCAGAATTTTGTTGACTGCTTCGACTTGTCCGTTTGCCTGGGGATATGCTACGGATGAGAAGCTTTTATGAATTCCGTGCTCTCTGCACCAGTTGGCGAATTCCTCGCTGTCAAACTGAAGTCCATTGTCTGATATGATTTTGAGTGGGACTCCGTACCTGCATAGAACATTTTTGATCAAGAAGTTAATAACTTTTGCTGAAGATACTTTATTCAGAGGTTCCGCTTCCACCCATTTGGTGAAATAATCAACTGCCACTATAGCATATTTGGCCCCGCCTCGGCCCATCGGTAGCTCGCCGATTAAGTCAATTCCCCATATTGCGAAGGGTCAAGGGCTGGTCATTTGAGTAATCTCAGTTGTTGGTAGCCGCGGAATCTTAGCAAATTTTTGGCATCTGTCACACATTTTGACGAAATCTAAGGCGTCCTTGCTTAAGGTGGGCCAGAAATATCCGTATCGGAGTATCTTTTTTGCTAATGTTTGCCCTCCGGTGTGATCTCCGCAGCTCCCCTGATGGATGTTGGATAAGATTTCCTTGGCTTCCCTCCCAGCGACACAGCTTAATAACGGGTTAGAGAATCCGCGCCGATAGAGGATGTCTTCTTGTATTGTGTAGCGGGATGCTTTCCTCAAGATTTTCTTGACTTCGTTATGCCCGTTGGGTAGTGTGCCACTTTGTAGGTAGTCTCGGATGGGAGTCATCCAAGTTGCTTCTTCGGTTGCAGCTATCAGATTTACTTGCTCAAAACTTGGGGCCAGTTGCTTTGAGATGGTTACTGCCCCGAAGATGGTGATGTCTCTCACACTTGCTTGCTTTGCCAATTCGTCGGCCTCTTGGTTCTCTTCCCGAGGGATGTGTTTGACTAAGTAGTGGTCCAATCGGCTGAGAAGTAACTTGGTCTTCTTTAGATATGCTATGAGTCATTTTTCTCGAGCTTGGAATTCTCCTAGTATTTGATTAACAATAAGTTGAGAATCGCTATGAAGACACAAAGAATTGGCTCCGATTTCTATGGCAATTTCTAGTCCGGCTATCACTGCTTCATATTCTGCATCGTTGTTGGTGGCAGCGAACTCCAACCTTATAGCATAGTGCAGTTTGTTTCCCCTGGGAGTGATTATTACCACACCTGCCCCCGAGCCTTGTTCGTTCGATGCACCATCCACAAAGAGATTCCACTTGATATCTTCTGCTATTTCCAATTGCTCGTCATCTTCATTGGTAGTGAATTTTACAATGAAATCAGCCATGGCTTGTCCCTTGATGGCGGTGCGAGGGTGATAGGTGATATCATACTGACTTAGTTCAATGCACCATTTAAGTAGTCGCCCAGAAGTGTCGGGACGATGGAGTACCTGCCTCAGTGGTTGATCGGTCAGAACTTTGATGGAATGGGACTGGAAGTAGTGACGCAGTTTCCGTGATGTGATTAGTAAACAGTATGCTAGCTTCTCAAGTTTAGGATATCTGACTTCTGCCCCAGTAAACCTTTTGCTGACAAAGTAAACTGGCCACTGCGTGCGGTTGTCTTCCCTTACCAAGGCAGCGCTTAGGGTGTGAGATGACACAGCAAGGTACAGGTATAATTCTTCTCCTTCGCTTGGAGTTGAGAGTACCGGTGGTTTCTGGAGGTGTTCGATTAAGTTAAGGAAAGCGGTCAGGCATTCGTCGGTCCATTCGAACTTTCCTTTGTCTTTCTTTAGAGCTTCGAAAAAGGGGACACACTTGTCCGTTGCTTTAGAGATGAATCGGCTTAGGGCGGCCACTTTTCCATTCAGGCTTTGCATTTCCTTCCGAGTGGAAGGTATCTTGATATCCCTTAGCGCTCGGACTTGTTCAGGGTTTGCTTCAATCCCCCTGGCATGGACGATGAATCCTAAGAACTTTCCTGATGATACTCCGAAGGAGCATTTTAGAGGATTCAACTTCATGCCATACTGGCGAAGTGCTTGAAACATCTCGCCTAGGTGTCTTACATGATCGTCAGCTTTCCTTGACTTTACCAGCATGTCATCCACATATACTTCCATAGTTTGTCCTATTAGCCCTGCAAACATCTTGTTGACGAGGCGCTGGTAGGTGGCTCCTGCATTTTTAAGTCCGAAAGGCATTACCTTATAGCAGTATAAACCCCGGTCGGTGATGAAACTAGTGTGGTCTTGGTCGGGAGCATGCATAGGAATTTGGTTATATCCTGAGTATGCGTCCATAAAAGATAGGAGCTCGTGCCCGGTTGTGCTGTCTACAAGTTGGTCGATTCGGGGAAGCGGGAAGCAATCCTTTAGGCAGGCGTCGTTTAGGTTGGAAAAGTCAATGCAGGTTCGCCACTTCCCATTAGCCTTCTTTACCAGTACCGGGTTGGCGATCCATTCCGGGTAGATAGCTTCTCGTATGAAGTCATTGACGAGTAGATTCTTTACTTCTTCATCGAGGGCTGTTGATCGTTCTGCCCCCATACTTCTCTTTCTTTGTTTTACGGGCGCCTTGGTAGGATCAATGTTTAATACGTGGCATGCTATGTCGGGGGAGATTCTGGTCATGTCAGCGTGTGACCAAGCGAATACATCCAAGTTGTGGCGGAGAAAATCGATGAGTTGTTCCTTCAATTCGGATTTTAGTTGGGACCCAATTTTCAATAGTCTACTTGAGTCGTGCTTGTCTACAGATATAAACTCCATAGCCTCTGCAGGCTCGGCGGTGGCCTCCTCCTCTTTGTCCCTAGGGTCTAATTCATTGAAAGGGTCGCTGGTATATCGAAGAGGAGGGGCTTTCTTTAGTTGCTATGCTTCTAGACTTTTTGTGCAGAGGGCAATCTCTACACCCTTCCCTTTATCCTTCCTGTGGTTGTTGCGAAGTTCAGTCACATAGCAGTCTCGAGCAACGTCCTGGTCTCCTTCCACTTCCCCTACTCCATTGTCCGTTGGAAATTTCATCTTTAGGCACCATGGGGCTAGGACAATTTGGAAGTCAGACAACGATGGCCTTCCTAAGAAGGCGTTGTAGGCCGAATGGTTTTCTATTAGCACGAACGTCTGTTTCCGTACAACGGAGCGGGGATGGCTTCCAATCTCAACAAAGAGGTCCAGTTGCCCGAGGGGCATCTTCGCATCTCCAGTGAAGCCGTGTAGTGGTTTATCGCAGGGAGATACATCCTTCATTGGTAGCTTCATTTTGTCGAATGCGTGTTTGAACAGGATGTTTACTGAGCTTCCAGTGTCTACCAGGATTCGGTAAACCTCGGCGGGACCAAGTCGGGCAGAGATGACCATGGGATCCATGTGAGGGTACTGTCTTCCTTCTAGGTCACACTTACCGAATGTGATGTCATTACTTTCTTTCCGCTTCGGGTGGCGCTCTTCTATAACCGAATTGACATAGTCTTTATTGTCTCTAAGCGACTTTCCGTATCTTTCCATCTCTTTCTAGCTTCTGTCTGCGATGTGCGGCCCTCCTGAGATGGTATGGACCACTATCTTCTCTTGACTAGAGCTGCTAGCGTTGCGGTTTCCTCTGTCGGCCCCCGGTGAGGGTAGCCTTGGGTTTTCATTGGCAGGAGCTGGGGTCCTGTCCTGACCTTTTACATAACGTTCCAGTTTCTTCCTTCTGATGTGTTCCTCAATCAGATCTCGGAGATGATGGCATTCGTTGGTATCATGCCCGTGAGATTCGTGGAAGCGGCAGAACTTTCCAGACTTCTTTGCATTATCTGATTCCTTCTTGTATGGTGGGCGTTTGTATCTAACTTCGCCTTGGGTGGCAAGGAAGATATTTTCGACGGTCTCGTTCAAAGGAGTGTAAGTGTCGAATCTCGGTCCTGGCCGATATAGGCGCTTTTCTCCCTTCTTGCCCCCAGCATTGTCTCTGGAATCATTTCTTCGAACGTCCCTTGCCATAGCAGGGGCGTTGCTATGGGTTGTCTTATTTTGCTGTCCTGACTGCCCCTCAATGGCAGCATCCTCAAGCCTCATGTATTTTCCGGCTTCATGGAAGAAATCGGGTAAAGTAGCTGGTTTTTCTTTTGTCAACCTTCTAGCAAATTTAGTGTCCGGATGCACACCACTACAGAGGGCCATTAGGATAAGCTTCTCATCGGCATCTTGGACTGCGGCTGCTGCGGCGTTGAATCTGGTTAGGTATTACTGCAGCTTCTCTCCAGGTTTCTGTTTGACGCTGGATAAGGAATAAGCGTCCTTAGGTTGCTCCACATGAATGCGGAACTGATTGATAAATTTTTCTTTCAACATTTCCCACGAGCTGATGGATCCCTGGGGTAGATGACAGAACCAGGAGGTAGCAAGATCTGCTAAGAAGAGCGGAAAGCATTTGCACAGTACTCCCTCTGTCACCCCACTCATGAGCATATGTTGCGTGTACCTCTGTAAGTGTACAACGGGGTCGGAGGTTTCTTTGTAGGGTTCCATTGTTGGCATCTTCCATTCTCGGGGGGTGATAGCAATTTCGATATTGCGGGCGAAAGGGCTGGTTACCCTAGCGCCTATCCCTCGATCTCTTTGCTCCTGTTGGACACACTCTCTGAATAAGCGTGCCATCCTTTCATCAGAATTTGGAGCAGATAGAAATGAGTTTGGTTCTGTCCTGTGGGATTGATTCCGTCCAGATGACCTGTAGGGATGGTATCGTCTATCATTCCTCATATTTTCCAGTGGCTGCCTTTGATCTTCTGGGAGCATGCTAGGGTCAGCTACAGTTGGCCCTTGCCTTGATCTTCCCCTGCCGGGTTCTGATTTAAGCACTTCCTCGAGTCCAACTTTGGGCTGGACTCTAGCTCGGCCCCGTTCACTGGCGTTTCCGTGGTTAGGTAGTATGACAGGCTCAGCTACAGTTGACCTCCGTCCGGTACCTCCCCCGTTGGGTTCGGTACCAAACGTTTCCTCAGGCCTAACTTCGGGCTGTGCTCAGTCTCGGCTCCTACCATGGCTATTTCTGCCGTTAGCTCCTTCGAAGAAGGAAGATCTTTGTTGTCTCTGAGATTCTCCAGACTGGGACTCGCACCATGATTCAGCGTTGCGGTTGGATTCTTCAGCGTCCCTTAAGCGTGACATGAGATGGTCCACCAAGGCTTCCTGCTGGGACGTGAAGCGGTTAGTTACTTCAACCACAACTCTGTCCAAATCTGCCCTAGTAATTGCTGTAGGCTGTTCTGTGGCAGGAGTGGTTGGGTTAGCCTGTCCTTCATTTGTTACTGTTGCTGGAGGAGGACGATTTACTTGATTCGTGACAGCTGGATCTGGAAGACTACTGGATGCTTAAAATTACAGGCCATATAAACCCATAACCGAGCCCATAAACCCAATACTTGATTTACAACAATATAAAAGGAATGAACATATTTACAACAATATAAACCCAATATTATATAAAAATATATAATTTCACACTCACCATTTTAGCTTTCCAAATCTCCAAATCTAATCTCTGTTGTTTCAATAATACTCTTATTTTTCTTCTTATCGCAATACATAAACTGCAAGCATACATATGTCTATTAGAAATTTAGATTAGAGAAGAGATTTGAATTTAATTTAAATTTGAATTTAAATTTACCTTTTCTTTGCAAAATTAATTCACCCCTTATTCTTCTTCCTTTTTATTTTCCACTATTCTCCACATACACACACATGTAAAACATACTAATTTATAACTTCTATATTTCCTAGAATGTGTGGAGAAAAGAAAATGGCAGAGCCACACTCTTTGATTCAAAAAAATATAAGAAGAAAAGTGAGGGGGTTAGATCTATATTTATAGAAGCACGAATCAATTCTATTCATTAGATTTTAATTTGTTTAGATCAGGTCCGTTGGGTCTAGGGTCAACCTATAGCCATCAGTACACAAGCGGTGGATCGTTACCCACTACCGATCGCAGTAACGGGTCAATCAGTTGTGCATTTTTGGTATGCGTTACTTTAATTCCGTTTATTCCTTTTATATGTCATTTAATTAATACCATTTTTACCTGATTGATTAACGTTATATTTTTTCCACATTTAAGTAAATGTTAACTGCAGTTAACGTCAATCAGTTACATTTATTTCATACCATTTTTGCTCAAATCTGATTAACATTAATCTTGCTTACACATTAAGTAACCGCTAGCGTTAATTAATTACCACTTATTCCTGATTTTCTTTCATTGAACGTTAACGTTTTTTTTTACAATTGTTTCAACGTTAATTAATTCTCATTTATTTATTTCTTTCTAATCCCTGATTTGATTAGATTTAACATATTCAATTACTTAAATGATAAAATTTACACCTAATGTTTACATTAACGTAAGTTATTTATACATATTTACTTCTGCATTCAATTTATTTACTTACACACTTTCTTGATTAGATTTAATTTGATTGAGTGTTTTTAATTAACATTTATATTTGACACTAACATTTATACTTAATGCCCATTTTAATGTTAAATTATTAACATTTACTTTTTTAATTGGTTCTAATTATTTTCAATCCGAAAACTTCAATTGTTAATAATTTTTTTGTTTGAACTCCGATCGTAAAACTTTATACATAAAATTGATTAGTCGGAAAATTGCCACAAAACCAACGGTATAAGTTTCGTAGTCAAATTCTGTTGTTTATAAAAACTCTATTTTTAGGCTGTAGTAATTACTTGTTAATTAATTTCCTTTTTATTTTACGGATGTTACAACTGTAGAGAGAGCATTTTCTACTATAAATATAGTGAAAAACGATATACGTAATCGAATGAGAGATGAATGGCTAAATGATAGTTGTGTTGCATACATCGACAAAGATATATTTAATCAAGTTAGTAATGATTCAATTATCACTTTTTAAAACATGAGAACTCGACATGGATAACTTTAAATTAATAGAATCTATAATTTGGTTGTTTAGTTTGAAAAGATCGATTCGTTTTTTGTAATAAAATATTATTATATCAAATATTATTTATAGCTATTAATTGATTTGTTGTGAGCTTTTTTTTATAACCGTTCAAATAGTTGACAAATTTTTTTTGGGGCTATCACCGTCGAATCCACATGTTTTTCCACATTGTGACCTCCCCTACCTCAATTCCTGGCTATGCCACTGGTGACAACTAGAACCTACTACAAGTAGCAGGGCAATTTCCGACGGCTAGTGGCCGTCGGCGGCCTCGCTAGCCGTCGGAATTCGAACCATGACTTGCGTCCGTTTCAGACGGCTACGACAAAACAATAGTGAAGGCTTTCGACGGCTGTTTCGACGAAAATTTTGACGACTCCGACGAAGTTATTTTTCCACTAAGCCGCCTGGAGCCGACGTTAGCCATCAGAATGAAGCAGTCGAAATACGTCGCCCGCCATCGGAATGTGTGGCCAGTAAGCCGTTGAAAGCCGTCGCTTTCCGTCGGATTTCTTGATCCGTAAGCCGTCGGTGGCCTCGGTAATTTGGGCAATTTTTTTGTCTTTTTGCCTGCTGCGCTTCCATACCATAATCAATATATAACTCAGCAAAATCAATATATAAGCCTCATATATAAACTGAAATCAATATCAATATCAACATCAATATAAAATAAAACTCAAACATCATAATATCACACGCAAACATATTAACATCCAACATCAAACTCCAATATTTACAAAACAAACCTTCCATCATCACTTTCACCTATCCAACTTCAATATTTACATCCAACAACAAACTCTACATATCAACTCTACAAATCAACCATCAAACACCACATGTCCTTAAATTAACCTCACCATCACTCAATGTTAATATACACAAAACTACATCCAACACCACATGTTCATAAAAAAACCGCAAATCGTACCTCAAGACTCATCATCGGCTCCGGAATCACCGGACGAAGGGATGCATCATGACGCTCCACATACTCGGCCAAACGCTGGTTGAGCTGCTCCATTTGCACTGCTCGTAGGCGGTCCTGCTCCTGTAGCTGCGCAATCTAGTGTCTAAGCTCATTAATCTCTGCGCTGTCCTGAGCCTTTTGGTAAGCCCTTTGTAGCGTCTGAGCCTACAGAACAAGTAGAAATATGTTTAAATTATTACGTAACTTTTATAAAAATTAAGAAAATTTTACAACGTAGTTAATTTTTATAAATTACCAATTTGTTGTCATAGTCGTAGCGCCTTTTTCTTTGGGTCGGGTCCATAACAGAGTCAAAGATCGCGTCCTCCTCGTCAGTGGTCAACTGCTCCCGTCCTGAATGCTCAAGCATCTGCGCACGTGCCTGCATAAATTTTTCCTGCAACGTAAAATTAAATACAAATAAATATTACATGACATTATTATAATATTTTATAATTAATTAATTAAAATGATCATTATTAATAACTTATAACTTAAAATATACTTACATGTGCGGCGTATGCTCTATCATCCTCATGTCAGGCATACGACACTATTCCCTTATCGTCTGTCTGCCTAACGGCATGTGTATGCTCAAACACGTACATATACGAGACCAGACCCCCCCTCCCCCCCTCCGTGCGTGCTCTTTCATGCAATAATTGGTGTATATTATTGTTGTTTATACAAATTTATACTAAAAATGTAATAACTGTTCGTAATTTCAATTAATTAATTTACTAAGTCCACATGATGGTGTTGGAATGATTTTGAGCCACCGTAGTGTGTGACAGGATTTTTCTACATATTCGAAGAGTTTCTGTCCAACTCCGTCTGCAAATTAAAAATTAAGATTATATTTTACAGGTATAAATTATGCATTCTGTACCGAATAAATTAAGGTGATATCTTATTGCTCTTACCTTGAACTCGTCGCTACCCCACCATGCGACCCAAGCATCCCAGACGTTGGTACCCATCCACTGTGGCTTCTTCCCAGTTTTTCTTATGCTAGACATCGTATCCCTGTAATTCTTTGCCACTTTTGAGTTCCAGTGGCATTGGCAAAGGGACACGTCCTTCTCTTGCAAGTCTACTGCACCCTGTATATATGTTCAAAAAATATAAGTTATACATTTATACTTAGTCAGCAAATTGTAAGGTGATTATATATATGGTGTATAATTTTACACTTACCAGGAAGTCCTTCCATATACTCTCTCGTACATGGTCCGGGATCCTGCTCCACTTCGGCCAGCATGTAGACATGCGACTCATATACGCCTGCTTGGATATGCTGAGAACAATGTTAGACGGCTCAATCTCAAAACCCCTGCAATAAATACGATACAAACAAATCATGACTAATATATCATACAAAATATTTACAATGCTGAAGTAAATTTAATACTTACGAGCCATCGGCTTTCGGTAGTAATCTAACTACCTGACATGGCGCCTCTTGTGAAGATCCGCTGCCATCGCCACCACTGTGACCTATCCCTCTCTGAGACCCAGAGGGAGAACCGGTCTGTGAAAAACTACGACGTTTAAAAATGACATCTGCAATACCTGTGACATACATATTATTTTATTATGGCAGAATATATCATTCAATTATGAGTAAACATATCAACATTTAACAACAATAATCACATGTAACATAAAAATTGTAACATCAATACTCCCATAAATTACCTTTTTTCAACGTGTATACTATTAAATTAGCCCTCCTCGTTTTCTGATTCAGACCATGTCTCGTACTTTATATTTTTTTCCTCTGTGGTCTCAAATGCTTCTACTAATACATTTAATTCATCATTTAGAGGTCCTAACTCGGTTTGATCATCTATTATTGCAAATTCGCCATTTTCCTCGATATCCGCTTGGTACGCTTGTTCGTTCGGAATATTCTTTCCGTCAAACATAAATCTTGCCTTCGTTTTAAAAACCACCGACCAATCTACTTTATCTCTTTTTATAGATGGATAAGGAGCATAATAAACTTGTAGGGCATATTTTACTAGTATAAATGGATCGTACTTATGATAACGTGATGTATGCTTTATTTCAATAATATTATACTTTTGATGCACATTGATTCCAGAAGTTGGAGCATCACTGAACTAGTTGCATCTAAACAAATAAACTTCTTCCGCAGGCCGGGTGAAATATGTTAATTGCAAAACCTGAGTTAACACGCCGTAAAAATCATTTATGTGATCATTTGGATCATCACTACCTTTAACATATACACCGGTATTATTAGTTAATTTTTCAGCCTCGTATTCTTTGGTGTTGAATTTGTATCAATGGACAAAGAATATTGGATATGTCTTGACTTTTTTTTGGTCCCTTCGTAAGATGTTTCAACCCTTCGTCAACCACACAATTTATCGGATCATATACGTGATTCAAAAACCAAGTAGCAAAATTTTTGCTGATATCCCCGCTTGGATGCTGTGATTCATAAATACTGCATATACAGATAATATATTGCGTTATAATTAATACACATGTATTATTCAATTAAATAATTTTAGATGTG
Source organism: Allium fistulosum (assembly GCA_030737815.1). Taxonomy (NCBI): domain Eukaryota; kingdom Viridiplantae; phylum Streptophyta; class Magnoliopsida; order Asparagales; family Amaryllidaceae; genus Allium; species Allium fistulosum. The sequence continues at coordinate 745,715,448 of CM060902.1, forward strand.
TTATTCATTAGTACCTGACAAATGGTGCAAATTCTACACAGTTAAGAAGAACATATGTGCGGGCAACGTGGTAATCTCTATCGTCTAACCATACTTTCACACATCTTCCAACAGGGCGTCCATGCTGTCTAAAAATAGATAGCATTGATTCAGAAGAATCTTGTTCAATGTCCTCATCATTTCGCGTAGCACTTTCAAAATATAAGTTCACATGGTCACTGAAATAATGAGAGAGAAAGAATGAAGTTTCTTCTTCGATGTATGATTTGCATATCGAACCTTCAACTCGTGCCTTTTGTCTTACTTTTTTCTTTAGATGATTCAAGTACCTGTTAAGATTAATTATAATTAAATTTTATTACATGTGGTTCAACTAAAATTTAACAACTCAATATTAATACCTTTCAAACGAATACATCCATCCATATTGCATAGGACCTTGAAGACGTGCTTCAAATGGAAGATGAACAGAAAAATGCTCCATTACATTAAAGAAATCAGGAGGAAATATTTTCTCCAGTTTGCAGGGCGTCCTTAAGTTTACGTAGATGATCAACTTTTAAGGTAGTTGAACAAAGCTCCTTATAAAACAAACTAAATTCTATTAAAACCGTCCAAACTTTTGTGGGAAACAGTTCTTTGAACGCAACGGGTAACAAATGTTCCATCATTACATGACAATCATGACTTTTCATCCTACTCAGTTTACCGTTCTTATAGTAGACACATCTACGAAGATTAGAGGAAATCCCATTAGGAAATCTTAATCCTTCCACCCACTTTAACAGTACTTTAACTTGGTTACTATCTACTCGTAGCATGTTTTAGGTTTTTTTGTGTCATTTGGCTTCATATGAAGCTCAGGATGATTGCATATTGCTTCTATATCACGTTTTGATTTCAAATCATCTTTAGTCTTTCCTTTAACATTCAGAGCTGTGTTAAATACATTGTAGAACACATTTTTCTCGTTGTGCATCACGTCGATATTATGATGAATTAGGAGATTTTTCCAATAAGGTAACTCCCAGAATATACTTTATTTGCACCAATTATGAATCGTCGATTTACCTTGTATTTTAATTTGTTCGCCGGTTTCATGTATCTTTGGATAATCCTTTACAAGCTCATAAATATCTTCGCTTGACCAAATCGTTGGTGCTTGCAAAGTCTCAACTCTATTACTTGTAAAGTTTGTTTTTTATCTTTTCTAAAAGGATGATTAGTATGAAGAAAACACCGATGATAGTCAAACCACGAAATTTTCCTCCCATGCAGTAAAGAAAATGCTAGTGTTTCTTCTATATAATAAAGGCAAGCTTGACGACCAACCGTACTCCAACCCGATAGCATTGGATACATAGGAAAATTGCTTATAGTCCACATTAGAGAAGCGAACATACGAAATTGTTTTTTGAAATGTCGTATGTTTCAACACCTTCATACCATAGTGTTTTCAACTCTTCAATCAACGGTTGTAAATATACATCGATTCCTTATGTCGGATCATCAGGGCCAGAGATGAAAATAGTGAGAAACATATACAGAGTTTTCATACACATTTAGAGAGGTAAATTGTAAGGTGTAATGATTATAGGTCAAGATGAATATTTTGAACTAAATTGAGAGAACGGTGAAAATCCATCCGTACATAAACCAAGTCTAACATTATCCTCTCCGCTGCGAAAGCTGGATATGTTTTATCAAAATGCTTCCATGCTTCTCCATCAGCTAGGTGTGTTAACGTACCTTCTTCTTGTGTTCTCGCACAGTGCAATCTCATATGATGTGCGGTTGACTAAGATGCATATAGCCTTTGAAGCCTAGGAGTGATGGGTAAGTAATGCATACGCTTGTACGGAACTTCCTTTCCCTTTTTTTTCTAGGTTTGTATCTTTCTTAATTACATATTTTACACTTCCTAAGAATGATGTCTTCTTTCCAAAACAACATGCAACCATTTAAACATGTATCTATTTTTTGATACGGCAAACCAAAAGCGGACATAAGTTTTTTTACTTCATAATGATTTTTGCACATTAAATTATTGGGTGGCATATACCGTTTTGGAGCTTGTACTATACCTGAAAACTCAGCTTCTATGAAGTTGTATTTTGATTTCACCGCAATGTATTCTGCAGTTACTGATAGTTCAGTACCGCTTGTACAATCATCTTAGAGGGGTTTCTTAGCCGCATCCAATAAATCATAATTTTTTTTGCTCCAATACTTGGTTCTTCTTCGACATTAACATCATTACCATCAACTTCAACAGTAGAGAACATTGAACGTGCTGCATCTTCAACCATATCTTCTATGAGATTCGTCGGAACAAGTTCATTACCCACCCTGTCCTCCGAATGTACGGGATTATGTGCTATATATATATAAGTTCTCCATGACGATCCCACACCAAATAATCCGGCATGAAACCATATTAGCGCAAATAAACTTTTACCGTTCCATTATCAAATGCTTCAATAGTTTACACCTACTACATTGACAACGAATTTCTTCGTTGTTTCTATTATTACGTAAAGCGAATTCAATAAAGACGTGTATACCATTTTGAAAATATTCACTTATGGAGCCTTCTATTTCTCTTCTTTGTTGGTACATCCACTACAAAAAAGAGGGCTGTTTTCCAACCCAGAATTCCCTACGCCATCCCTACGCCGCGTAGGCGCGGCGTAGGGAAAACGTGGAAACATAGGGAAGGGGTAGGGACGGCGTAGAGAATTCCCTACACAATTCCTACGCGCACCAGATTCTCCAACAATTGACTACGGCGTAGGGAATGTGTAGGGAATTGCCTACCCATTCCATACACCTTATTGTTCCCCTTACGCATTCCCTACGCCTGTGGAGGAAAGAGGTTGGTATTTCTCTACGCTTTACCTACGCCAGACAATTATTAACTTTTGTAGTTTAACTTGAAATTATATTATAAAAATATATAATTTAATTTTTCAGTAAATCGTATTAACTTTCGAAACTAAAATATAATTATATGTATATATATATATATTAAATTTAAATTATAATAATTAACTTTTAGATGTTTAATTAACTAAAAAAGAATAATAATTAAATTTAATAAGTTGAAATACCAAATTAATAGTCCGAAATATGAAAATTATGATTCAAGAAAAGTAAGCAAGAAATTTACATTATATAAAAAAAAATTAAATTCAGTTAAACTTAAAAATAAAACTGATTAAACTTTGTGGAAAATCTGCTTTTGTTAGAAATGTGACATTTTTTAATGAGTTATTGTTTTTCTATATTATTGTAAAAGTCTTTTTTTTTCTTTTGATAATTGATTATACTTGGTTTAAATTTTAACCTGGTTAACATAAATTTGCACTCACGTTCATTTATATCGTGGGCTCAATCACTACAACAAAAATACCCTAAAATAAATATGTTAATAAAAATTTAAATAAAATGTGAATAAATATGAAATATTTTAAAAGTATAAATAAATTTTGTATAATTGAAATAGACGGAAAGAAGTTCTATTCGATATTCACTAAAAATCGAATAAATTAACAAAGATGAATAAATTCACTTTCATAATCAATACAATGAATAATCAACAAGCGTGAAATAATATTGTATTAAATGAAAATTTTGTGGTTGTTTGGTATATAATTTGTACAATGAAGTGTAAATCAGTTTCAATTAGGCATCAAAGAAACTTGCCTGTGTTTATTTTCTCAAACCCGATACCCTTACTTCTCAAACCTGACTTCAACCCTAATCCCCAAATTACATTCAACCTCAGGCAATTCAACAAAAAGAAAATGGAAATCAAAAAAATTAAACGAGAACGACGACTTAGGGGAACGCGACCTGGCCGGCGTTGGCAGGAGGCACGACTACGATGGTGGGCACGTCTCTGATAGCGCGAAAACAAAGGCCACAGGCTTGCCATCAAAGAAAGATCGCAGGGACGGATTTCGTCCGTCGTCCTCACTTTCGACTATGCGGTGCTACCGGCATCTTCTTCTTCGACGAGGAAGCAGCTTCTTACCAGACCCCATTTATCGCAGGGACAAAGGTATCAAATTTAGATTTTTTTTTGATATAAAGTAATTAAAACTCGAGTTGTTTCTTGTAATTTTGTAATTATGTTCAGCGACTATAAATTTGAAAGTCGCCATAAATTAAACAGCGATTCTACTTCGTCCGGAACAATCTGAACCGTCAAAATGATGAGATCCGCTTTTCCCTTACCCTCTGATCCTATGAAATAAAAGTTGGACTATATCCATGGAAAAAATAACTGCAAAATTGATCGATTAAAAATGTAACGCCCCACCTCTATACCCACGCTAGCCAAGAACACTACGGTGTAGTGCTGTCAACTAGCACGGAGAATAAGGCTGTTGAGAAGCGACCATCTATGTAATTGCCTTGTGCGAGCACCGATATGTCAGATAATAAAACATTGCATTTCATTTTTAGAGGAAACCCGACATACCGATACAAACTCAAAGCTACTACACAGTGGCTATAATAGTTTAGGACAATAGATATAAAAATAACACAGATAACATAAATGCGAAATAAAGATGGAACGAAAAGTCTCATATATATAATAACTGATATCAGTTACAATACATTTGACACAATACAAATGATACAACTACAACTGTCGACTCAAGAAGTTATATATACAAGTACATTATCGACTAATATACATGAATACATTATCATCTTAAAACAGACACACTGACTACTACAACAAGACGAAGACCACTTCAAATGATATAAAAAGTCTTCATAGCTCTAGCAGCAACCCAAAGCTAAAAATCTACAACCTGTAAATACTCGGTCTGACCCGAGTATTACATTCAAAAGAAAATAATACCCGGATCAGTCTAATTCAAACTCAGTTATTAGCGCATAGAAGCAATAATAATCAATCTCAATATGGATGACAGTCACAGAAATCTCGTATATCCAACTCTCGATACGAGAATTGGATAACGGCAGATATAACACTAAACAGTGTTAATCCACAAAACAGAAATCCAAAGCAGTTTAAGCAATTGAAATGTCAATTTAAAAACATCAATGCTAATTGGCTTGTAACATCCCGTATTTTTAAGCCATTGAATTTGAACATTTAATTCATTTTAAATGTTTAATATGAGTTTAAGATTTATTTTGAACTAAAAGAATTGGTTTAAATTAAAATAACAAGTGATAATTTCTAATGTGGAGGTTTAATTTGAGATGGGATAATAACAATTAAATATTCGGGATTGGGATAAAAAGGTGGATTTGGGTGTAAATAGCTATAAAATGGTGTTTAAATGTATTTTTAGGTTCGATTGGTTATAAATAATATTATTTGATTTTTAGATGAATTTTAAAGTTGATAAATTAATATTTGGAATTTTATATTAATTTAAAAATGAATTTAATATCGTTACAATGCAATTTAATCAGATTTTAGTCCAGAATGACCCAGAATGATTTTTAATGTGTTTATAAATTTTATATGATTTATTGTTAAGTTAATAAAATTTTAAAAGTGAAATTTTAAGCGTTCCTGATAATTTCAGAAGATCGCCTGGTTTAATAGACGAGTTAAATTAGCCTTCCGGGGCACAGTCTCGGAATTTGACGAAACCAGTTCCATTGGATCCGTAATAGTTAGTTATTATCGGATTTCAATTTTCGTAGCAATCGGAGTTGTCGTGTGACCGTGGCAGCTCGAAACGCATCGAAATCGATTTAACCGATTTAATTTTAAATCGATCGTTTTATTCTGTATCTCGTGCATACGATCACATTAGCTTACGAAACCTGTTCCATTGTGTCCGGAACGCGGAAAACCCCCAGGATAGCCTGTCAGAACGTGAGAATTGGAGGTCGTTTGCTTAACGGTTAAGTTGAGATATTTTGTTAATTAAATAATATTAAACTATATATATATAAACATTTTAATCCCAAAACCCTAGCTTTATCTGCAGGCCGTCGTCTCAAAGCTTTTCAATGGCCGAAACCGCTTCTTACTTCTTCCTCAAAATTCGATCAATCCATAAGTTTTCGTTAGAAATCTTCAACTAGGAAATGGTTGAGCTCGATAAGCTCTATAGATCTAACGGTGGCGATGCATTTTCGCGAAGTGGTTTGATGGCTATGGGGGTTCGAACGGAGCGCGTTTGTGCACGAAATTAGAGGAGGGGGTGACGTCGAGCTCGACCGGGTCTAGGCCAGAGATGCGTGGCGCGATGGGTTTCGTGGTGGTGGGTCTTGATCTGGGTCCGGTCGTAGTTTAGGGGGGTGGCGATCAATTTTTGCCGCGTGTAGGTGGGTTCTTTGGCAACCTGGAACGCGAATGTTCATCGTGAAAGGGAAGAAGGAATTGGCGGTCCAGATTTTTCAATTTGAGATGAACGGCAAATGTTGTTCTGGTAAAATAGAAAAGAAAATTGTTTAAATTTAATTCAAATCTTTAAAATCTAATAACTCTTTCATACGACATCAGATTCGAACGAAATTGGCAACGTCGAGATCGCAGCGACGGGAAGCACGCTGTAGCGTAGATCTGGATTTGATTTAAGCGAGTGGAAATTTTAGGTTAAATTGAACGCGGTTCGGTTTAATTTAAAATTTCAAAGCACTCGTCAAAACTCAAGGTGAGTTTTTCTCACTCACATCTGGATGCTAGACATTATAAATAGTTGATATTTAAATATCTGTGTGGATGGCTGAATATAATTGTTATCATCAGTCTGGTTGATATTTATATTGTGATGTGCTAATATCTGTGATGCAGGGAGAAACAGGTTGGAGGGATCCAACTGGATTCCTCACAATTGTAGCAATTATTTTATAATTGTTAGTGAATACCTGTTTATATATTGTGATTGGTAAAATCTGGAATTTTAAATTGTTCTGTGAAATTGTTGTATAAATTATAATTCCAGAATTAAATTATAAATGAATAGATTGGGGTTTTAAAAGAAATTAAAGAAATTGTTAAATAAGGAATTTAAAGAAATATAAAAATTGGATTCCGTTTTTGGAATGGAAAATGTAAATTGGTAAAATGGGGATTTTATATATTATGGAAAATTTATCAATCGTTAAATGTGGAATATAAATTTTCTGGAAATGAATTCTATGAAATTATAAATTGAGTAAAATAACAGTGGTTTATTTTAATGATGAATAGTGATATCCGGGAAGGTAAAATATGTTAAAATGAAGCTTCCGAATATAAATGTACGATTTTAAGTGTTAATAGAATATTTTAAAATGCCGTTTTCTCCATTGGAATTTTATTTAAGTAAATTGTAAATCTGGTTTCATTGAAGAATTCACCAAAATTTTTATTTTAAAATGTTTAAACTATATTTTTAAAATGAATTTCCGGGTATGGGAAATTGAGTGCGAACTTCGGATGAAGTTATGGATAAGTATGGAAATTGGGAATTTATGTTGTAAACATAAATTGAATTGAAATAAAACGTTTGGATTTATATGGAGGATACTTTGGAATGTTTGAACGGGATAGTGTTCCCTGGGAAAAACCAAGTTAGAGTTTTAAAGGTTTTTATTTAATTAAAGTTAAAGTTTAAATTGTTTAAAGAGTATTTTCAAGAAATTATTATTTTTAGAGAAGAAAAGTTTAAATTATTTTAAAGTTATTTGTTTAAGTTATGGAAAAGGTTAGTATTATCCTTTTAAAAACACTACGTGTAAATATTTAGTAAATTGAACCCTTATTTAAATCGAGTTATATCCTATTAAATAAATACTATTTAAAGTAGTTTTGAAATTATATTTTGAGTAAATAACTAGAAGTACATTTATATATTTATAAGTATATTTCGCTATAAAGTATTTTAATTGTTTTTAATCTAAATTGTTTAAGCTTGGTTTTCCAAATGGGAATAAGTGGTAAGGCTTTACCCTATAAAGGAGGAAATTTGGGAATTCGTTCAAAATGAGTTTTGAAATGTGAATATATCTTTTAAAGATATTAAAGGGAAGAATAAATAATGTGCGAGATTATTTATTGTGTGATGGATGCTTATGGATGCTTGTGAATGTGAATTGATAGTTAAATCACCGACTATCAATATTGGCCAAAAGCGCTGATCGTTTCGAAGAGACCGGGATCGAGATTTATTTCTCGAAAACTACTTCGATCCGGTTTGTACGTTTCGTGTAACGTGTTCGGAGTCGAAGATGGAGCAGTGAAGTGCAAGGGCTAGTCGCTACTAATCCCGAGGATATTTCCAAAATGGATGTAGTAGGAGTAGTGCCTTCGGTTCCGTTCGGACCCGGGACGGACTTGTATGGACGAATGCTTTCGTGACATCGTCAGGTGGGCGATGGGCATTCAAAGGGATATGTGCTATAAAGGTAACGCTTAGCCTCAAGCCTCATCAACCGGGAATGACTGAAAATCAGGGGTTATGCAGCAAGGCTTCGTGGGTAGCGCCCACTGGAGAGTATGGTCATCCCTGCCTAGATGTCCCTTTTATTTCGGCTTAGTGGTGCGGTTGCTGATCACAACCGTGGGGTGATTATATTCGGAATTGCCCATAGGTTATTCCGGCCTTGTGTTGCAGGGGACTTAGGGTGGGTCCTCGGTACTGTGATCTAGGCCACGTACTGTGTCAGGTGGTACCCCAGTGCCTAGTCATTAGTTGGAAATCCATTCTCCCTACGTGCCTTGTACGTGTTTTGTTTGTATACCTAGTATGCCGGAATTTAATGAATGTAACAATTTCGGCTATTTTAATAAGTATTTGTAAATAGACATTATTATAATATCAGAGGATTTTTATAAAAAGTGTTTTAGCTATCGTAAGGTAAAAACCCGACATGTTTATTTGTGGCGTGGTCTTACGAGATGCTTTTGTTTTCAAAGGATTTTTGAAACTTTAATAATCAATTGGGTGTATTTATGATGCGCTGGTATTCCAGACTGACTCGGGTGTTATTTTATTATAATGCTCGGGTCAGACCGAGTATTTTTACAGGATAGGTTGCTATGGAGCTCAGGAAAGGAGCTGGAGTCCGAGACGTATTTCTCGTACTTGTATTATTCCGCTGCTGTGATTGTTGTATTGACTGATTGACTGGTTATTGATGATTGTATTATGATATACTCTGATGATGATGTATTGTATATAAACAGATATAGTTTTCAGTTTGTGTAAAGATCTGTTCTATATATTATATTTTATCCGCTGCGACTGTGAGGTTCTGATTTGTTTAGTTCTTTCTTCTTCTATCTACTTTCTTATTCTCCTACAATCTGTCTTTTCCGGCATTCGATCGTCGGCAAAATATACTGTTGAGTATTTTGTGTCGATTTTCGAGGGTCGAGAAGGGCGGGTCGTCACACGGCTGCAGTACACGCTAACGTGTACTGCCTCGCCAATACAGCCTACGAATTACGCAACAGGTCAATGAATTAAGAACAAAAGAGATATCGATTAAAATCTGTCAATTCGGTGTGGCTGCAGTGCACGCACGCGTGCACTGCCTCGCCACAACAGAATATAAAGTCACCACAAGGGACGAGGGTAAAACTGCTACAAAAATGCAGCAGGTCAGCAAGTGCTCAGGGATGAACAGATGCAAGTGAAAATGACACATGGATATGCAGTGTATACCCAAGTACAACTAAAATAGAAATGGGTCAAGCATATATAGATATGCAGTGACAAAGTGAACCAAGTCGCAATGTCACAGCAAGATCAAGTGACCGTGGCAACCACAGGACAGACAAGTCAAAGCAGTGAAACCATGGAGCAAAAGCATGAATGCATAAAACTGGACAGAGCAACACATACTCGAAGTGAACAGTGGAAGAGTAAGTGCACCCCGAAACAGTTCAGCTCAAATGAGCAAGTGCACATGAGAAGACTGCACATGGACAAGTATGCAACAATGACTCAAATCATATGCAGTGAGATCAGAAGTGGACTGGTCGAAACAACACAGTGAGCTCAAGCTCAAAAACAACTAATACCAAGGTGACTAAAACCCAGTACTCAAGCAAGTGAATACAGAGAACTACAAAGGCTGCATACTAAATATGCAAAACCAAAGTTGCAGTGAACAACAAAATGCAATTTGAAATAGGCAGTGGCAATCCCACCTTGAAGTAATATAAGTGCAGACTGGTTACATGAATGACCAGACCCCAAATGTTATCGACGTAGTGTACATGTTGATGAACAAACAAAATTCGAGTGTCGACCGAACTACAAATTCAAAATCCCAATAAACAGAGACAACAAAGGCAAGGCAGCATGTTGTTATGTCAAGGTCAAGTTCAAGTGACTCAAGATCAAAGTCAGACTTATGAACATGTACAAGATCAATAGGCGAAGGCAGGCAACTAAATGAAACAGGTCAGTACACGGCTCCAAAAACATCTGACTCGAATACAAAGTAATGCCAACTGTCTCAAAGAATGCTACAAGTCGATGCAAAACTGCAATTTCAGACAGTCATGACCGAAGAAGAACCATAGCCACAGTGGAATGCTCAAAGGAAAATACATGAACGAAGACTGGTGCCACTCAATTCAGTGAAACCAAAAGTGAAACTAACAAACCAACCAACTATCAATAAAAGAGTGCAGACACGAACTGCAACAAGGCTCAATTGAATTCGACCAGTGAACAAGACTACACATTCAAGTGCAGTGAAGACCAACAGCCACATGAACAAGGGACACGAACACATGCAAATGAAACTGTAACGAACTGAGCGGTATGATGGTGAGGGCACCATAGATATGGCACCACAGCACACAATATTTAAAGGTCCAATGATCTCAAGTCACAAGTGATACCAGACTGCTCAAAGACCATACATGAATGGTATCAAGTGCAAATGCAACAGAAAGGAAAATATGCACAAATGAATTCTAACAATGTCAAGTGATGGGACTAGACTACATGAATATGCAACAGACAGGAAAACAATGAATAGCATATCAGAGTACAAGAGAAACAGTGAAGCCAACGTTAGGTATTCATTACCAACAGTAAAGCTAAAACTCAGAGAGGAGCAACAATGTCAAAGTCATGGCAATTTCAGAGTAAAGAATCGAGCAATTAAAACATCAAAACCATGGCAACCACGAAATCATTTAAAGCCGAAGGAACAACAAAAACAACTCGATACTTCGGCAATTCCATTTAAATTGGTCAACGTCGAAACCACCCAACATCAGATAAAGTCGAACGAAAACTAACAAATCGAAGCTATCTAGAAACGAACGAAAACCAACAGGGTCGAGTGAATTAGATGTGAGCTTTCACTCACCTTGCTTCGAAGCGGCGACGAGAACGACTCAATGGAAGCGGCCAAGCATCACAGAGACGAGCGAATGAAGAAAAGAAATCGTGGACGCCACTTCCAATTAGAAGCCCTAACTTGCAGGCAAAAGGGAGGAGTAGCGAGCCGCCATTATCGTTCTTTTGTTTTCTTTAGGGTTAGCCCCCGTGAAAACAATGAAAATAGAGAGGAACGGTTATGGTCTTTGATAATTATCACATTACCATAGACTTGGGCCAAGATTTTAAAATTTATAAAGCCCGTTGAATTTATAAATAGCAAACCATGATAATTAAACACTTAGGTGATATTTAAAACACAATTTGAATCCATTAGAACAACGGATTCGAACACGATAAAAATTCATATTTAGGATTTTAAATACGAATAGACGATGTCATATTTAAATAAAATATTTAAATATATTATCGTATAAATGCGGGTTGTCACAGAATCAACAAAGGAAACGTGGGCCAATATGATTTTTAAAGCCCACTAACAATTTCTCAACCATTTTTCAAAAGGATTTCAACTCGATAAAATTCCAATAAGAATTAGCGAACGATTTAATCACCTAGTGTCGATAATTAATTGCTACGAATTTGCGGGTTGTTACAGACTCCCCTCCTTAAAGAAATTACGTCCACGCAATTATAGGGAATAAATGGATAAAAGGTAACAACCATAAGAGCATAACAATGTCGAATGCATAAGCAAAGCAAATGTCAGCAGGGAAAGTATTAGATATGAAATCAAAAGGTTCGATTGCTTCAAGTCAAAAGAATCAACAATCGTGGGGATCAAGGAATCAAAATCAGACGACTATCAAAAGCAAGAATCAATCGAGTTCCAGCATTTAAAAGAAAAAGAAAAACAGAGCAGAAATCGCGTACTGCACGAATTGAATGTGAGTAAATCAAATTACTCACCTGAATCGTCAAAGAAAAAGACGAAGCTCAAATCTCAAAAATCACAAATATTCAATCATCAATAACGATAATTGAATTTTCAAATCGCAAATATTTACTGATCTAAGACGATAGTCAGAAAACAAATCAAATATCTGATTATCTCAAACGATAATCAGAAAGCAAATCAAATATCTGATTACCTCAAACGATAGTCAAATTTCACAAATATCTGATTATCAAAAACGATAATCAGAAATCACAAATATTCGATTAATCAAATCGAAAAATATTTAATTATCTCAAAGGATAATCAAATTTCACAAATATCTGATTATCAAAAACGATAATCAGAAACACAAACATTCGATTAATCAAATCGAAAAATATTTAATTATCTCAAACGATAATCAAATTTCACAAATATCTGATTATCAAAAACGATAATCAGAAACACAAATATTCGATTAATCAAATCGAAAAATATTTAATTATCTCAAACGATAATCAAATTTCACAAATATCTGATTATCAAAAACGATAATCAGAAACACAAATATTCGATTAATCAAATCGAAAAATATTTAATTATCTCAAACGATAATCAAATTTCACAAATATCTGATTATCAAAAACGATAATCAGAAACACAAACATCTGATTATCAAAAACGATAATCAGAAGTCATAAATATTCAATTAACGAGTCCGGAATTAACCGAAGTAGTAAAAGTATGGTTTCATACTCCGTACTTTTGCTAAATCGTTTAAATCTCTTTATCGTTTCCTTGAAAGTGCAAGATTGTGTGTTTTAAAAATAACATTTCACATTCTCAAACGGACAAGTCCGGAATTAAGCGATCCAGTAAAAGAAAGGGGTCATAGTCCTCGATTTTGCTGAAACGTTTAAATCGCTTCCTCATTCTATTGAAAATGCAAACTGTAAGAATTTTGAAAACAATTTTAATTTATATTTTGAAACAACTTTTAAAAATAACGAATTTTGAAAATACGTGATTAAATTAGCAATATCAGTATTGCGGGAGAACCACTTGTAAATTCATTTCAAAATTGACGGTTACTGAAGTTAACACGTCAAAATCTCATCAAAATAACTGGCATCAAAATATAATACCAAATGAATTTTCATTCATCAAAAATGTCACAAGAATCTTCTCAAAGATAGAAAGGGATATCATACCCTAAACTTGTATTCATAACAAGTTAATAACACATGAATTCACCAATACACAAAAATTGACAAAACTTGTCAATAGAAATCACGAAAATTGGTGAAGCACAAATTCTAGAAATCATCACAAGAAATCCAGAAAACACATGAAGGGGGGGAGGCCTAGCATAAAAACGGGAGTATGAAAACTCCAAAACACCGGTATCACATAAACGAGACGCTATCTCATGGTGGCTAACCAATAAAGTTTCACACAGGAATAGTCCGAAGACCGTGGGGCGCTACCCCACATATGTGATGGCGAAACATCACACAAAGCGGGGTCTAGTCTCCCTCGCAGACAAAGAGACATCGCATAATCGCTAGTATAAATCATAAAAAGAAAAGGGGAAAGGCCTATCACAAAAATGGGAGTATGAAAACTCACCGACCGGTATCACATGACGAGACGCTATCTCATGGAAGCCATCCATTAAATTTTCACACAGGAATGGCCCGAAGACCGTAGGGCGCTACCCTACATATGTGATGGCGAAACATCACACAAAGCGGGGTCTAGTCTCCCTCGCAGACAAAGAGACATCGCACAGTTGCTAGTCTAAATCACAAAAATGATCGTCATGATCATAAAGAAGTGTCAATCACACCAAGCTAGTAAATATATGAGTTTAGCTTCATGTCCCATAACCACTTGCTTAACTTAAATATTTACGAACAAGCTGTAAATCTTCACTAGGAAATTGTCACAAAAAGGGTTCAATCGAACGAGTCCAAGAGCTAACCGACGAAGTAAACGCAAGCGTTTCATACCACTTGTTTTACTAGGCCGTTTAATTCAATTTCTCATACGAGTGAAATAAAGGCTTGTATATACTAATAGATTGGAAAATGATTTAGGAAAAGAGCTTTGTAGTAAAATAATTTTTGAAATCGTTTGGAGAAAAGGATTTTAATATTTACTATTAGTATAGAAAACCTTTATATTTTTAAAGTGACAAATCACAAAAATGATTGTAGAAACAATCAATCACAAGAATTCACATACGAAGATGTGAATGGAATCCAAAGAAATCGATACTGAATCCATCAGAAAGTATGTTCACAAAAATCCCGAAGAAAATGTCATCAAAGTTGCTAATAAATGATAGCAACAAATCGGGGAAATGATCAAGAATCGATTAAATTAGGAAACAAATCAATTCACTTAAAATTCACATTCGAAGACGTGAATGAAATCCAAAGAATTCGATTCCAAATTTATTAAAATAGGAACACCCAAAAATTCCAGAAAATAGAAGTTATCAAAATCAATAAAGGTGATAACAACTAATTAGGAAAGAAGAATCGATATCAACTGGAAAAACAAAGCAAAACGAGCAGAAATGCATAATTGACTTCAACAAAAGTAAGAATCAAGTCAATGTCGAAGCCAACAGTTAATAGCCGCAGTCGAGTACAAAATGAATCAATCATCATTATCAAAGAAACCAACGGCAAACAAAATCAGAGTCTTGAAAATCAAGAAATTAGCAATTTCTCAAAAACAAGTGACCGAAGTCGAATGGAATTCAAGATGAGGAAAACACAAAATATCAAGTTCAAAATCGCTGAGATTCAAACTAGATGTGAATGAGAAATCAAAATCACTCAATTTGCAACTGGTCCAGCTATTTTTCATCACAGTGTAACAGGTACACAATGACACTCATAGCATAGAACAAAAGTGGAACAAAGTCCAAAAGTCAAAATGGCTTTAATTTGCCAAATTAAAACAAAATCAACATCGGCTAAATCAATTCAAAGCCGAAAATACAAGAATAAGCGTTAGGAATTCATACCTAACAGTCAAAAATAATCATATGTAAAGATGAGAGATAAAACATCGACAAATAGTTGTAACACATGTTCCATCTAAGTTATGTTTTATAATTGTCCTAAACCCCAGGCTCTGATACCAAGCTGTAACGCCCCACCTCTATACCCACGCTAGCCAAGAACACTACGGTGTAGTGCTGTCAACTAGCACGGAGAATAAGGCTGTTGAGAAGCGACCATCTATGTAATTGCCTTGTGCGAGCACCGATATGTCAGATAATAAAACATTGCATTTCATTTTTAGAGGAAACCCGACATACCGATACAAACTCAAAGCTACTACACAGTGGCTATAATAGTTTAGGACAATAGATATAAAAATAACACAGATAACATAAATGCGGAATAAAGATGGAACGAAAAGTCTCATATATATAATAACTGATATCAGTTACAATACATTTGACACAATACAAATGATACAACTACAACTGTCGACTCAAGAAGTTATATATACAAGTACATTATCGAATAATATACATGAATACATTATCATCTTAAAACAGACACACTGACTACTACAACAAGACGAAGACCACTTCAAATGATATAAAAAGTCTTCATAGCTCTAGCAGCAACCCAAAGCTAAAAATCTACAACCTGTAAATACTCGGTCTGACCCGAGTATTACATTCAAAAGAAAATAATACCCAGATCAGTCTAATTCAAACTCAGTTATTAGCGCATAGAAGCAATAATAATCAATCTCAATATGGATGACAGTCACAGAAATCTCGTATATCCAACTCTCGATACGAGAATTGGATAACGGCAGATATAACACTAAACAGTGTTAATCCACAAAACAGAAATCCAAAGCAGTTTAAGCAATTGAAATGTCAATTTAAAAACATCAATGCTAATTGGCTGCAGTACACGCTAACGTGTACTGCCTCGCCAATACAGCCTACGAATTACGCAACAGGTCGATGAATTAAGAACAAAAGAGATATCGATTAAAATCTGTCAATTCGGTGTGGCTGCAGTGCACGCACGCGTGCACTGCCTCGCCACAATAGAATATAAAGTCACCACAAGGGACGAGGGTAAAACTGCTACGAAAATGCAACAGGTCAGCAAGTGCTCAGGGATGAACAGATGCAAGTGAAAATGACACATGGATATGCAGTGTATACCCAAGTACAACTAAAATAGAAATGGGTCAAGCATATATAGATATGCAGTGACAAAGTGAACCAAGTCGCAATGTCACAGCAAGATCAAGTGACCGTGGCAATCACAGGACAGACAAGTCAAAGCAGTGAAACCATGGAGCAACAGCATGAATGCATAAAACTGGACAGAGCAACACATACTCGAAGTGAACAGTGGAAGAGTAAGTGCACCCCGAAACAGTTCAGCTCAAATGAGCAAGTGCACATGAGAAGACTGCATATGGACAAGTATGCAACAATGACTCAAATCATATGCAGTGAGATCAGAAGTGGACTGGTCGAAACAACACAGTGAGCTCAAGCTCAAAAACAACTAATACCAAGGTGACTAAAACCCAGTACTCAAGCAAGTGAATACAGAGAACTACAAAGGCTGCATACTAAATATGCAAAACCAAAGTTGCAGTGAACAACAAAATGCAATTTGAAATAGGCAGTGGCAATCCCACCTTGAAGTAATATAAGTGCAGACTGGTTACATGAATGACCAAACCCCAAATGTTATCGACGTAGTGTACATGTTGATGAACAAACAAAATTCGAGTGTCGACCGAACTACAAATTCAAAATCCCAATAAACAGAGACAACAAAGGCAAGGCAGCATGTTGTTATGTCAAGGTCAAGTTCAAGTGACTCAAGATCAAAGTCAGACTTATGAACATGTACAAGATCAATAGGCGAAGGCAGGCAACTAAATGAAACAGGTCAGTACACGGCTCCAAAAACATCTGACTCGAATACAAAGTAATGCCAACTGTCTCAAAGAATGCTACAAGTCGATGCAAAACTGCAATTTCAGACAGTCATGACCGAAGAAGAACCATAGCCACAGTGGAATGCTCAAAGGCAAATACATGAACGAAGACTGGTGCCACTCAATTCAGTGAAACCAAAAGTGAAACTAACAAACCAACCAACTATCAATAAAAGAGTGCAGACACGAACTGCAACAAGGCTCAATTGAATTCGACCAGTGAACAAGACTACACATTCAAGTGCAGTGAAGACCAACAGCCACATGAACAAGGGACACGAACACATGCAAATGAAACTGTAACGAACTGAGCGGTATGATGGTGAGGGCACCATAGATATGGCACCACAGCACACAATATTTAAAGGTCCAATGATCTCAAGTCACAAGTGATACCAGACTGCTCAAAGACCATACATGAATGGTATCAAGTGCAAATGCAACAGAAAGGAAAATATGCACAAATGAATTCTAACAATGTCAAGTGATGGGACTAGACTACATGAATATGCAACAGACAGGAAAACAATGAATAGCATATCAGAGTACAAGAGAAACAGTGAAGCCAACGTTAGGTATTCATTACCAACAGTAAAGCTAAAACTCAGAGAGGAGCAACAATGTCAAAGTCATGGCAATTTCAGAGTAAAGAATCGAGCAATTAAAACATCAAAACCATGGCAACCACGAAATCATTTAAAGCCGAAGGAACAACAAAAACAACTCGATACTTCGGCAATTCCATTTAAATTGGTCAACGTCGAAACCACCCAACATCAGATAAAGTCGAATGAAAACTAACAAATCGAAGCTATCTAGAAACGAACGAAAACCAACAGGGTCGAGTGAATTAGATGTGAGCTTTCACTCACCTTGCTTCGAAGCGGCGACGAGAACGACTCAATGGAAGCGGCCAAGCATCACAGAGACGAGCGAACGAAGAAAAGAAATCGTGGACGCCACTTCCAATTAGAAGCCCTAACTTGCAGGCAAAAGGGAGGAGTAGCGAGCCGCCATTATCGTTCTTTTGTTTTCTTTAGGGTTAGCCCCCGTGAAAACAATGAAAATAGAGAGGAACGGTTATGGTCTTTGATAATTATCACATTACCATAGACTTGGGCCAAGATTTTAAAATTTATAAAGCCCGTTGAATTTATAAATAGCAAACCATGATAATTAAACACTTAGGTGATATTTAAAACACAATTTGAATCCATTAGAACAACGGATTCGAACACGATAAAAATTCATATTTAGGATTTTAAATACGAATAGACGATGTCATATTTAAATAAAATATTTAAATATATTATCGTATAAATGCGGGTTGTCACAGAATCAACAAAGGAAACGTGGGCCAATATGATTTTTAAAGCCCACTAACAATTTCTCAACCATTTTTCAAAAGGATTTCAACTCGATAAAATTCCAATAAGAATTAGCGAACGATTTAATCACCTAGTGTCGATAATTAATTGCTACGAATTTGCGGGTTGTTACAAAAAATGTTGAACTTTTGATCCCCACGTTGGTGGGTCTTTTAGACTTTGCTACATTCCAAGAGTTTTGGTTATTTTTGAACGAATCTGTTTACAAGTTTTATGAATTATGATAACAACAACACTGTGTGTTGTGTTTTAAAAAAGTATACATGGATCGATTGTCAGGCTATTCCAATATAATCTTAATCCAAAATGAATTGAATCTGAACCTGTTTGCATTTAAAATAATAATAGTTAGAGCATGCTTAAGCAACGGAATATAAAAATGATAACTATTAAAATGTATGTTAGTGCCAATATTCTTGTTCGCACTCAGGTTTTGCATTTAGGCTAAGTTGGTGCAGCTAGAAATCTTGGTATCGAAGAAGACAACCGTAAACACTCAAGTGGTGAAATACTTATTGGAGACGAGGATAATAATCAGAATCAGTATCCTGCTGCAACACATTGGATTGAAGAAATGATAATGATTGATCCTTTGCTAGCGCCATTCATCATTCTGAAGTGGAAACTCCACTTATTCTGAAATGGATGAATTGGAAGGATGCAGCAAGTATTACAATATGGTAAAGGTAGGAATTTTGGATTTTAAAGATACTTGTACATGAACAATGTTTTTTAAATTTCTCAAGCTCACTGATTGTGCAAATTTTATAAAGCTATTTAAAGGTAAAGCTCAAAAGTTTGTCTATGGTTAACTGAGAATCAGTTCGCATTATAAAAAATAGAAATGGTAGGTGGTTTGGTCAGAAAACCATGGAATTCATCAGAGATGGCTGATGAAATGACTCAGAAAATGATGGTTGTAGCTTGAGATGGCCATTGTCAGTTTGTTGTTATTTTTCTCAAAATAATAATATTAAAATGATGGATGTTTTTTTCCTGGCAAGCTAACGTGAAATTATAAATGATAGATTAAATAGCAATGTTTTCTTGATTTATGGTTATGACTTATAAATTAGCCATGTTTAGATTAAATATTATGTTCTTGATATAGGGAAGAATATTTTGATTGAGTTGATAGTCTATTTGAGTGGATATGGAAATAAAATAAACTGAAGAGTGACTAATTACGAGTCTGGGCCAACTTAACTGAGTGTTAAAAAGACATTGCAGATGCATGGTATACTTGTAATAGATTTTACGTATGTTACAACAAATAGTGTATGTACTGGAACTGCTTTGCCTTTGCCATTGCCTCTGACTTCACTGAACCACATTTCTGTAGTTTGTAGAAACCTCGACGCATCTGTTCATTTCTACAAAAATGTTCTTGGTTTCGTCCCTGTTCGAAGGCCCGGTTCTTTCAATTTTGACGGTGCTTGGTATGTTACATGTAACATTTCACTTTTCCATATTATTGACAGTTTACTTCATATTGTTTACTAAATGTTGTACTTGTTCTACAGGTTGTTCAACTATGGAGTAGGAATACATTTGCTACAATCTGAAAATCCAGAGAGCATGAAAAAGAAAACTGAAATCAACCCTAAGGATGATCATATTTCTTTTCAGGTCTGTGTTAGTTCCTCCTTAATCATATCAATATATTATTAAATTTTCTTATTTTCTTAAGGTTAGGTTAGATGGATAATATAACAATGCGCCTATTAGACCATTTCCAAAAATTGATTTGTTCATTTCATAATTTTTTTATCTGGAAAACTAAAAATATGGAATATTTTTACAGGGCTATAGCATGACAGCAGTTGAAAACAAGCTGAAAGAAATGGAGATAAAATACGTGCATAGAAGAGTAGAGGAAGGAGGGGTGTACATAGATCAACTGTTCTTCCATGACCCGGATGGCTTCATGATTGAAATATGCAACTGCGATAATTTACCAGTGATTCCACTTGGAGTTGGAGAGTCATAGATTTGAGTTATGTAGCAACTTTATTTTATTGTTGGACATGATTTTTTTAAATACATTTGTAGCAATTTTATGGTAATTTGACAATGATATGCATTCTACATTAATGTTTTGTAATGATATATATTGTTATGATTTTGCATGTGGTTATATATTATATTTAATGATTTCTGTTGTTGATGTTCGGGTTTATTATATTTTATTATGATCTGTGGTAGATGAAGATAAATACAATAAAATGGTATTGAATTTTGGTGTACGGTGGCGTAGGAAAGGCGTATGGAATGCGGCGTAGGGAAGGCGTTTGGAATGCGGCGTAGGGAAGACGTATGGAATTAGGCGTAGGGAAGGCGTAAGGAATGCGGCGTAGGGAAGGCGTATGGAATGCGGGGTAGGGAAGACGTATGGAAGGAGGCGTAGGGAACCCGTAGGGATTTTTTTGCGACACATTGTTTTTCAACCTCTTCTTTGGCGTAGGGATGGCGTAGGTAAAATCTTTTCCCTACACCGCGCCTACGCCAAACTGACGTAGGGAATCCAAAATTCTTTTGTAGTGATCCAGCTCCGATCGATAAAATAATTGACCATTTTTTCTACTTTAAAACATAAAAGCGCATTAACCATTTACGTCTTGACATTTTATTTTTCAAATAAATCATATATTTAAATTTTCGTAAATATATAATGTTATTCTATTTAATTTATTTTCAAACTGATTTACATATATTATTATATGAATATAATCTATAATTTTTAAGTTATTGTTTTATACTTTGATGGTTGGTCATTCTACTTCCCATTACAAACACAGTAGTAATTATATTTTGCAAATCATTTTTTTAAACGATTCAACAAAATTTCGGCAGCGCTTCCCCTTTGTTCCCTGTATCGTACACATATGTGTGTACACAGGGAACATAAAGGAAGTGTTGTTGAAATTTTGTGAACCGTTTAAAATAAAATTATTTGTAAAATATAATTATTACTGTGTTTGTAACTTATCCAATACATGGACAAATCCGACAAATATTGTATCGGATGAATATAAATGTCCGTTCTGTGATAAAAACGAATATCCATACAACGATCATATACAATATTTGTCAGACGAGGCCAAAAACTCTCTAAGCGATTCATAAAAAGTAAAGCGTATTATGCAAATTTTTACAATAATTTATTTACATTCTAAAAAATGCATACATTAAATCGTCGTTTTCGTGATTTTGAAAATGAATACATAAAATTTTAAGCATCGACTCTACTTAATCCAAAGTAGCCCTATCGTGCGTATACAGTAATTACTAATCAACGCATATACATGAATTAACGCACATATACAGTAAATAAATTTTTTTCCTCAACATTTCAATAATTAATAATTGTAATAATAACCTAATTAACATTCAATTCAATAGGGTATACCAAACACTCAATGGGTATCATACAACTATCACAATAAAATAAACCTAATTTAACAAATCAAAATTAAATATAGGGTCTAGGAATTTAACCTTCTTACCAAGCAATAGGCGATGGAGCTAGCTATAAATCAAAGAATCCAAGGTGCTGGAGGCGTGGAAGGCTGTCGACGGCGTGGAGGAGGGTTTGGAGGAGTGGAGGCAAGATTTGGGGAAGAAGGAGACTGAATGGAACTATTGGCCTGGGTTCAGGTATTCGCGATTTTTCGACGGCTTCCGATGGCCGTAACGGCAACATTATCGACGGCTTCCAACGGCTATGTTATTTTAATTTCAATTATGCCACGGAAATTGCTAGCCGTCACTAATTGGACGACGAGCCGTCGGTGGCCGTCGGAAATGGTCGTTGATTTTTACTGTTCTTTCAGTAGTATGATAAGTATATCAAATATACAGGGATCTGCTGAACACGAATTTTCACTTTTTACATCTTAACTACAGTTTCACTCTCTATACTATTCTTGGAAATAAATAAGAAACATTAAAGAAAAATATTCTATGATTTCCTTCTGAACAAGATTTATCCTTTTGTAACAATGTGTTACACTTAAACTTTTGATTTTGAATTATCTTTTGCAATTCTCATCATCATAAAGCATTATTTCATTTAGCCAGCAAAATCAAAAGATAAAATAATAAATTTCTCTTTGAAAGAGTAATGGATTATGATAATATTGTAAATAGTTTTTAACTATACAAATACGATCAGGCTAGTAACAAATAGTTTTATGATATTGCATATTTTGTATTGCTTACTAAGCAATCACCTATTGACTTTTGTGTCCCCTAGAATGTGTTTCTTGAAAAGAATTTGTGATACCTATGATGCTAATACATTTTTGGTAAGCCATTCTGAAATGTGGGTTTCCATAAATTTCAGCTTGGGAAGAAGTTCATTCTAGCCATTTACAACAATAATTATTGAATTTAATCACACATGTTCAGTGATAAAAGGATGGATGTTTGGTGGCTCAATTTCTTTAAAGTAAATACAATGAAATAATTTGGAATTATTTAGTTTCAGTGAGATAATAAACTCTTATGCTGCTATATTTGACTGAACTTCTTATCTCAGATAATTAACATATATATAATGATATACTTTATTCTTAATATTTACATCTTTAAAATAAACCAGCTTCATTTCAGTTTCATTTTTCTTAACTTAAAGTACAACTATAGTAACACTTTCATCTTATGCTAGATATTTTCTCAATTATTACATTAGCCTTCTTACAAACCTAAATTTCTTTCTGGGTTGTTAAACTGTTGGTCTGGTTCCTATGAAGTTGTGGTCCTCTGTCTACAAAGATCATTTTTGCAATCAGAGTATTAATTGTCTATTGGTGAACTATTTATGTTTGTTGCAAATTTGTGGTTTTTTGCAGCAGCACTCACTGCAGGTTCTCGATCTCTTTCCGAAACTTAATTAGATGTTAAACTGCTCCAAATTCTATTGTCCCTCGCCTATTAAATTATTCTCATGATGATATAATGAAGAATCAGTGTCAAACAAGAAGTTTCGAGATGACAAAATTGCGCCCTGGATGTCTAAGAGTAGGCATGGACTCTGATTGTTTAACGACATCCACAGTGTGAGCAATGCAGGTAATACTATTACAAACTGTAGGTCATGAATCTGATGGTTTAAAATACTTTCATTGCCATTGATGACTGACCTTAGAGACTTGATAAGCATCTGTCATCTGTGTCATTATATTTATTGACTGGACCCATACTCTTTTGCTTCCATATATATATACTTCACTATCTATTTATTGTCCATTCAAATGGGTTCTACATATCCATTCTGCTATTTGCTTATTTGTTTATTTATTATAATTTTACTATAGTTGCTTTGCTATCTCATCATCTGCTGTAGTTTATGATTCCGTGTTCTGTAAGATAAATTTTTAATGCTTCCTCGCCGCCATGGACACTTATCATAGTCTATTTTTAAACTTTTTATCGTGTGGATCCTTATGTAAACTTTTGCTAAAACTGAGGCTTGAAGCTTTAGGTAAAAATATTTAACCTTGTCCTTAGCATGATTATCGGATAAATTTGGCAGGTGTGTGAAGAACCTTTGATTTGCCCTTATCTTTTCAGATTAATAAATCAGCTAGCTCTGCTCTCTTTGATCAACTTGTTAGTTACTGTTGTGAATTTGAGGTTTGGTTATTATCAAAAAAGTTCCAGTTAAATTGAGTTATCCTACACGCTGATGTGGGTTTTTTGTCGGGGTTTTGCACAGAAGGTCTCTATTCCTGATCTTGTTGCAAGAAAAATCCTTATAGCAATGAGAATGTAATTTAGGTTCCTAATTTTTCTAGATCAGAAAACTCAAACTAACTTGCGCATCCCTGATAGGAAGTCCAAATTAACTTGTGCTTTTTAAAAATTTCAAAATTTACGAAAATTTCAGAAAAGATTTCAAAATCAGAAAGCGCAAACTAGCTTGCGTGTTTTCCTGATAGAAAGCGTTTTCATAAATTTATAAACTTTCAGAAAAAAATTCAAAATAAAAAAGCGCAAGTTAACTTTCGCTTTTCAAAATTTTTAAAATTTTCAAAAAAGTGGAAGTTATTTTGCATTTTCTATCAGAAAAGTGTAAAGCACCATGCATTTTCTATTTTTCGAAAATAAGAACCTAATTTACATATTCATTTATGCCGGGATTTTTCTTATAACAACATCATAAATATGGACCTTTAGCTCTTTTCTTGTTTTTTTTAAGCTCTTTCCTTTCATGAACTTATAATAAATGTTTTATCTAATATAGAAAAAAGTTAATGCCTTAAATGTTGTTGTATAAAATTGTTTGCTAGTCAATGTTTTCATTACTTCTGTTATAATTCAGTTAATGCCACCAAGCAAAAACGTCCATCAGCTGACTAGAAGCAGAGTGGCCTAAAACATAACGAATTATATTTTTTACAGGCCTCAAATCTATTTTAGAATTCATTATAGTAAGGCTGGCCCAAAAAATGACTACATACTTTCCAGTAGACACAGCCTAGTATTTCTGCTTCCTTGTACAGCATGATCACGCTTACATTGATAATCATGTTAAGAACAAAACAAGCATTAAAATAAACTTGCATCTAATTAAATTTCCTTGCTTCTGGAACTCTTGAGAGAGAAGCCTGGAACATTTTGCAATTTTCGGAGAATTTGAAGAAAGAATGGAAAGGATAGAGTAAGGTATTACATATAGAGCATGGATCAAACAGTACATTGTTAGGCAAAATTTAACTGATCATGGATATAAGAAGTGTGTTGCCAACTATTGTTAATATAGGGCCATATATAGGTTGCTATATGTTTGCACTTTCTGGTGAAGAATTTATTTGTTGAATACAGCTAACTCCAAGTGGAGCATCGATCATCGCAGAAATTACAAATTAGGACATAATTCTAGTGGTATACTATTAGTCATGCATCTTATAGACTATTAGCAAGATTCCTAGCTTAATCAAAATTATATCTGATTATGTGACATATCCAGACTGAAAGCCTGTTACTATCCTTGCCTAGTTTAAATTAAGACACTTAAGCCAACTACTTATAATGGACTACCTCCTAGTGTAAGTGTGACATTCTTCTATAAAACCCACACAACTACCTCCTAGTTTCTATACCATGAAAATCTCCACTACTTAAGAACAAAAATAAAAAATATATCTAACATATATATAGTATATACAATATAGTATATACAATATTGATGGATGAAGAAGGAAATAATTCAGACAAGAAGATATGCAGTAGCGAAGAAGCTGAAGTGAGAAAAGGGCCATGGACTATGGAAGAAGACCTTATCCTTATGAATTACATAGCAAACCATGGGGAAGGGGTGTGGAATACACTTGCCAAATCAGCTGGTATGTATATGTAGTAAGTGTATATATATGATATATTCTAAGGTTTTTCATGAAGATCTTAGTTAGCACACTATTTATCTTTTGGATTTTGATATGATGAATTATAAGGGTTGAAGCGCACTGGAAAAAGCTGCCGCTTGAGGTGGCTGAATTACTTAAGGCCAGATGTCAGGAGAGGGAATATTACACCAGAAGAGCAGCTTCTTATAATGGATTTGCATTCTAGGTGGGGAAATAGGTAAGAACTCGTGCATATAATGAACCTCTATTTATAGATATATGCATCATTCATGTGGCTATAGTTTGCTTTGTGTGGTTTGCTTATGTGCTGTACATGATGATTTCTTCTTACCAGTTGAAAATAATTTGCTAGTACACTCCCATCACCTCTCCCATTATCCCTTTAAAGCTTTACTTGACATAAATATCAGATGTTGAAACTAAAAATAGTAAACTGTGAGAACATAGATTAATTGAATTCAGAGCATTCTGAGCAACTGGAAGAATATTTGGATATACTGGGGTTACTTAACTATGACTTTACATCATATTCATAACTACAGAAAACAGAGCATTGTTACATAAAGCCTACTATCAACCCAAATATGTTACAAAAGTGTAAACTATGTGCTAGATTGCTTCTTCATTTTCTAGACCAATCTATCTGGTTTACTGATGAGTATCCTTCACCGTTTGAATATTGGTATGTGATAATTATATTTCATGTTCAGGAAAAGATTATCATCATTAGATAAAATATAGATGAAGAAAAATAGCTTGAAAAAAAAAAAAAAATCATCCTCCTCCTCCTTTTTTACTGAATGGTATTTGTTACTCTTTTTTTTAAACGTCATAATAGTATTACTTCCCGCTTCTTAATTGTGTGGTTAATTAAGGTTTTAGTTTGATTAACTTAGCATATATAATAGTCAAGTTAAAAAAAGGCTTTACTTTCAATCAGTATTTTTTTCCCTTTTTCTTTAATACTCGAGATCTACTGAATTTGATCATAAAAAGAAGAGTTCTTATGTCATTCTAAAATTCCTTTGGAAGGATTTTCCCAGTACAAATTTGTTTTAGTTATTATTGTAGTACAAACATAGTATTACTAAATACTAATTAAG
Source organism: Allium fistulosum (assembly GCA_030737815.1). Classification (NCBI taxonomy): domain Eukaryota; kingdom Viridiplantae; phylum Streptophyta; class Magnoliopsida; order Asparagales; family Amaryllidaceae; genus Allium; species Allium fistulosum. The sequence continues at coordinate 745,742,544 of CM060902.1, forward strand.
GACAGGTGCAAGTGCATGTGCATGTTAACATCATAGAATAAAATATTGTGGTGAGTTGTATAATACCTTAATTATAGCTTAACATATTAATATAGTAACCTATTTAATGACAATCGTGTTTGTTGTAATCTTACCAAGCATCGCTTTCATTTCTTAAAATGAATTGAAAAGGTCTTATTGAGATAACCCATAGAGTTTTATAACCACATGTTCTATAAGAAAAAAAGACCATATTGGTATATTGGTGAAGTTCATGCGTACTTTGATCATTTTTAACATCGGTATTTCTTTATGATATGACTTAAAAACTTAGGTTTCGTTTGGTTTGCTATTTTTAGTTTTGTGTTTTCGTCGAAACAAAAATTTGCATTTATTATGTATTGTTAAAAAAAAACAGAAAATTTTGAAAAATAAAACTAACATAGGAAACAAGTTTATTTGATTTTTCGTGTTTTGAGACATAACAAAAGGATGAAATACAGTTCATCTTCTTCATTTTTCGTCCATCATCGCGATGACTAAGCGTTGTAAAAAATTTCCCACATTTTTTTGTATTTTGTAGTGTACGTTGAAAATGCAAAAAACAAAACTCAAAACTCAAAACGAAACCAAACGGGCCCTTAGTTTTCTTTGAACTTAAACCCATTTTTCCTAGTTTTCAAGTTGTTTTATTATTATTATTATTTTCCAAGAGTAATGCGTATTTTATTCAATCAGAGCACTATTTTCTGATTTTCAAGTTTATCTGCTAATCTATTTATGATGTACGAGGTGGTCGAAAATTGCGAGGCAGCTACCGGGGAGGACCGATAACGAAATAAAAAATTATTGGAGGACCAGAATCCAAAAGAAACCAAAGCAAGGAGAAACCTTTGATTACATGCCAACTCAATTAATGGCAGATGATGCTAGCACAAGCAACCCTACATGCATGGACTTAGACTACTGTGGAGCAGCAGATCCTCAAAACTATCAAATGCAGCCTAACACTAACCAAAGCAACAGCACCATCAACGCATTTGGTGCACCATCGTTCTCTACTCCTGATGCCTGCAGTGAAAACTTCTGGACCGTTGATGATTTTTGGTCAATACAGCCTTCTAACGGTGCAGGTGATTGATGGAGGATTATTAAAACTTATGTTATATCAGCATTCTATATTATCATGCATGCATGCATGCATGTTCATAGCATGACTAAGAGAAAATCAAGGTAAATTGATATTACCTTCTGATTTATATATCTTAGCTTATGCATTTGCACTATATGATATTTTTTATTATTGTGAATTAGTGTACATATTAATTAATAGTTTATCTTCACATGTTTATACTTTGTTATGTAATAAGTGAATCTTACTCTTCATTTGGCGTGTGTTTAAATATTTCAAAGGTTTTTATGTGGACTACTTTGCTATACTTGTAAGATGTGGATATAAGAGCTCCTCCAACCAAATTTTGGTTGGATACTATATTTTACAGGGTTACAGAATGTAACCCCATATTTTTTTCAACAAATATACAGTAGACGCTTGTTGAATAACCGTTTAGTTTTTAGACGCTTTGTTCAACTAGTACTTGATATTTAGACGTTGATTGAACAAACGTTTGAGGTTCAGAAATTATAATTTAAAACTACATGTATGATTTCAGACGTTTGAACACAGATCGTTTGTACGGCAAGCGCCTGAAGTTTGTGCGTCTGTTCAACAGACGTCCAAAGAAATTACAGACATATTTAACTGTTTGATTTTGAAATGTAATGGATTCAAGAATGTATACTTTAGGCGTATATATATTACATAATGTAATTTCTAACCAATTGGTGGAATTGCTCTAAGTGAAATGGAAGGGAGAGGTCATATTCTAAAGCAATTACAGCACATGCTTCTATAACAAAAAAAGCACATGCATGCGTTTTTTCATGTCGCTTACTTTATCATGGAATAATCGACCACTTCGAAATAATGTAATATTAGACTGATGCCTACCGTTGTATAAAAATAGCATACCAAATTATTTACTTTCGAAACCCTATTGTTTATGTGCATAGCCAACAAATAGAAATAGACATTCCCCACTTTATTGTACCTAATTATTAGGTATACATGCCCATTTTGCCGACTCTCCACGTGAACATAATACTGTCATTGATAGACCTTTGATAAGGATGCCTTTAGAAGAGCTATTTATTTCTTATTTCTTATTTCTTATTTTCTTTAACCTTCTTTAAGCATTTTGAATTTAAAATTTGTATTAAAATGCTACTTTCAGCAGAAAATTGTAAGACCTGTTTGGTTTGAAAATGGAATTTTAAGTTTTGCATTTTCAATATATATTCAAAAAGACGTAGAATACGAGGACAACGTAAGAAGAAATAAAGGACATATGGACGACGTGGGGAGGGAAAAAAAGATGATGAAGGGAAACAACAACAGAAAATAACCGTTTTCAATTTTATATGTTAAAACCATTTTTCGAAGTGATCGTTTTTGAAAATCCAATGCATTTTATAATACGAAAATCTAAAATTGAAAATTACAAACCAAACATGCCATTAATTTTTGCAACACTTTTTCTCTTCAGCGCTTGTCTTCAAGATATGCTTCGGATCCGTTTAAGAACGGAATGATAAAAAATAAACGATTGAGATCATTGTGACATATAAGAACATGCAGTAGAGGGAGAGAGGGTTTGATTGTTTTCAAACACATGATTAAATCCAACACTAATTCCTCTGTCTCCGTATTTGTGTGTTCTCCGTCTCCACGAGATCTACTCCGTTCATTCTGAGTGTGAATTAAATAATGAATGGAGCAGATGTTATTGGGGACACGAGGACGTAGAAGTTGAAGACAGAGGAATCGGTCTCGTTAACTACAACTCAAGTTGTATGGAAGAAGATTGAGTATATAATATTGAAAAAATCTAGAAATGCATGGTAGAAAAAATATTGCACGTGCTACTATTCTACTAATAGGTGGATTTAGTAGTTGCTTTACATTAGTAAGGTAGCCGAAGCAATGCTATTTTTGGAAAGAAAGGGAGCTCCAATGCTTTTTGTTGATACTTGAAAGAACGGCTTGATGGGTAAGTGTGACAAAAGTTTAGCATGTGATTCTAATGGTCTATTATTTGTCACGTTTTTTTTCAAAGGCAAAAAAAGGAGTAGTCTACATCATTCATAATTAGGAAAAGGATATTTAAGTATAGGAGTCGACGACAGAGCATATGGCTCAAGTCGAACGAATTGGACTAATTGGTATAACAGCTTTAGCTTAAAGCTATCTACGCCACTTTATTTTTTGTGGTGGTGATAATGGTAAGGCTTCTTAAAATATATTGGCCTTTCAAATTGGGAAGTCATTTTAAGGTGAAAACTACTGGTCTTGTCCATTCAAAGCTTGTCTAATTGAAAACATATGACAAAAGGACAAACTTTCAAATTAGACCCGAGAAAATAACATATTTCAACTTTAGGTCTCGTTTAAAACTTATTACAAAAATAGATTTTTTTTGCTTCATACAGCCTTTTATATTTGCGCATTCCAAAAATGCACAAACCAGATTCTTTTCTTCTTCAAAAATAACACTTGCGCATTTCAAAAATACTCAAGCACAATTTTTTAAAAAAAATAATACTTGCGCATTCCAAGTTTGCACAAATATAAATTTGTTTTTTACAAAAATACACTTGCGCAATCCATATTTACGCAAAATTAGATATATTTTTGTGATAAGTTCTAAATGAGACCTAAAGTTGAAATATGTTATTTTTTGTGGTCTAATTTGAAAATTTGTCCATTATAAAATTATCAGTATGTTTTTTTTTCGACCAATGTCAGTGTCCCGGTAGTTGAAAATTTCGATTTTCATACAAGAGATCACATGTTTAAAACTTGCATAGCATGATTCGAACCGTTGAACATCTTCACGTCTCGGGCATCCAATTAAAAGAAAAAAATTAAAAAAATATGTGCACTTTTTACTATGTTAAATAATTGAATATGTGCAGTTGTGACATCATCATGTCGAGTAAATGGGTTTTGTACATGTATTTAGGTATACTATGAATAAACTGAATATATGAATAGTGAAGAAATCTATACATTTTCGAAACAGTTATTTTAGCTTAAAGTAGATGTCCTTTACAATTGTCGAAATAAACAAAAAAATTGGTCAAATTTTACTAAACAACGCTGAAGGCCACCAGTGATGGTCTTAGATGTGTGATGCATCTTGATGAAATCTTATCCTAGAGTTTGTGTGAATGAAATATAATATTTTGTTTTATTTACAATTCATATCCTAGAATTTAGGATCTATTGACTTTACTAGTCAAACGTTTAAATTTTGAATTGTAACGTACATATATAATTTCAACTTTATAAAATATATTATTATGTTATTATTAAATTAAATAAACTGAGTACGTAGGTAGTAATTATATCTAAATCAAATTAATTAGGTAATTGTTCTATTTTCTTTTTTTTAACCTAAAATTGAAAGTTTCACACTTTATTATTTCTTTGTTAAAACCATAAGTATATTATGCATATATATACAATTAAAAATTATATCATGTTGAAAATTAATATATTAATAAATCGAAAATAAATATTAATGATATTAATTTCCAAAAACAAAATTATTTTTATTGTGTTTTTTTTCCATAATCATGGCAAAATATAATTAGTGAAAATTAGGTAATATATTCGAAACGATGGTATAGAAATAGTACATGGTCAATCAGAGCTTGTTTTGTACACGTCGAACTTGAAGATTGCCCTTTGGAGAACTTCATCTTTACGCTTGTTATGGTTTGCAAGTCTAAGCATGAAATGATTTAATGGTGGAGATGAAGCTCTTCTTATTTTTTATGCGCTTCTAAATGAGATCATCTTATTTATATGGTAGAAAATATTTGGAAAGGTCCACATATCCTTATATTTCTCTAGATATTATCCGTATGAGTTAGACTAATTTGAACTCCTCCTTAACGCATATATGGTTGAACCCCTTTTATAACAAGAAAAAGTAACTTATATTGCTTTCGACTATATTTAAATAAATAAATATTTAATTCTCTACTCATTTAATTTATTAAATGGTTGTTTGGATAAAATAAATGTATATAACATTCATCCATATTTCATTAACTAATTTTGGGTCTATAAAAAATTGAATAATTGTATAACCAGTATATATGTTTGTCTCCATAATAATTTATAACATATAATAAGTTATTTCTTTAACTTTATTTTGGTCAAACAGTACGAACCTCGGTTGTATAACCTACAAGTGTGAATTTAATCTTAGTGATATGTGAGGAATTTACGTAACAAACTATGCATAGACTTTGTAGAAGTATACTAGTAGACATGAATTCAAATGCTTTTCGATCATCTCGGCGAAGTCCTACTTCATAATCATCTTAAAGTTGTATGCTTAAGCAATGATATGTTGTGCACATTATGTTTCTTCGTCATCGCCGTGTCACTTAAATATGTAAAGCTTTGCCAAATGTCAACACTCTAATGATGTTTATATTTAACTATGAGTTTTGACATTCATACTCACTTGATTCAACCTGAAAACATTTCTCGATTAACAGAACACTCGGTCGACTAGAGATTTATGACTTCGTGTCAAAATCCAATTATGGTGGAACTAACCTTTTGTATCAAAAGAGCGAACTCTCTCTTGAGTAGTGTTTCAGTTTATTTGTCTCGACACATACCCAATTATGTCTATAACATAAACTCATATCATATAATTGACCATAGCTAAAGCAAGGCTTTTACACATATGATCTAAAGTACTCTCAAGTCAAAAGACCATTGCACATCTCCACATGTGTTCTTCCAAAAAACTATACGTACTATCCAATTAGTGCTCTCAACAGTCATGAGTAGTTCATTGTCCATCATATGGATTGTACAAGTCTTGCCGGTATATTGATACCCATTCTCAAAATATCAAAATACTATGAATATTTATGGATTAGATTTATTTATTATGATCCACTACTCGTGGTTACGATTTGTTTTGTAACTGCAATTATCTAAACACTTTATCCTTGGGGTTTCCACTTATATGTTATAATGTACAATTAACATTATGTATATTTACATATAATAGAAATAAAACCAAAAAGTATACTGTACTTCAAAACAATATTTGTTACAAAGGTTAAGTTACATAATCAAACTACATTGTCGTCTTTAGGGAATATCCTTAACTTTGTCAATCCCCACTTGCTCTTAGGACTTTATGAGTCCTACATCCATTCCTTTTTTTGATATTTCTAGAGAAAACTAAGAAGAGGTTTTAGTAAGTGGATTTGCAATATTATTCTTTGTATCTACTAGTTCAACAACTTCTTCTTTTTAATTGATAAACTTTTTTATCACTTAGTAATTACTAAAAATATGTCTTGGTCTCTACGAGCTCTTATTTCCCCTGCAGTCCGTACTACATCATTGCTATCATAGTACCTGTTTATTAGGCTCTAAATGAAAGGAATTACTCCTAGCTCATTTGTGGATTTTCACATCCATATATTTCCTATGCAGCTTTATTCAAGGCGACGTACTTAACCTTTGTATTTGAATATGTTATAACTTCTTGCTTGGAGTATTTCCGACTTATAGACCTTCTAGTGATGGTGAACGTGAATCTTTGAGATTGACTTACTATCATTGGTTTCACATTTGACATTCGAGTCCATATACCCCTTCGTAAGGAGTTCGTTGTTTTCATATAGAAATAATTCTCTAGTATTTCACTAACACTTGAGAATACTCTTACTTGTTGCCTAGTGATCTTTGGCTGGATTTAAATAATATCCACTTACTGCACTGAGTACATACGCAATACACAACATAGTGTATTTGATGGATTATATTGCTTATGCATATAGGATCCTTCAAATACGCTCTCATTTCTCATTCTAGATGCGGATTCATTTCTAGAATGGACAATTCCATGTCACAATATACATTTCCTTGCTTAGAATTTTCCATGCTGAAAATTTTGGTATATATGAAGTTTGTGTACTTGGATTGGAATATTCCCAACATCCAATTAGATATTTCCTTATAAACCTTTATATCAATTATAGGACGCCTTTCCTAAATCCATTATCGATAAGTTAGTATATAATCATGCTTTAACCAACTGTAGCATGGGTGTATCATTACTAACCAATATTGTATTATATTACACATAGTATGAGAAACGTAATAACACATTTTATTTTTTCTTACAGTCACATGCTTCCTCTATGCTATAACTACAACCAAACAATTTTCTTACCTTTTCAATTATTACAATTCTGATTCTTGTTTAAGATAATAGATTGAGAGTCTACAAGCTTATTATCGCTCCCATTGACTCCAAGTGCCTTTGAATATAATATAAAAACAATATTTTTCAAAATATCACCCGGAAAGGGTATTTTAATATCTATATGTCCGTCTCATAGTCATATGTGAAAATTCAAAAGTAGAATCTAATTGGACTAAGCTTGATGGTTGATTAAAAAAATTCTTCATATTCAACACTTTGAATTAACCAAGTTCTTTTTCCCATCAACCTTGCTCTACACATCCATGCTTTCCCATCTATGCCAATCTTCTAAATGAAGATCCAGTTGAAGTTGTTGTGTATCATGTTGGAACCAAGTCGGTCGAAAGCGGATGAAACAGGTAGACTTCAGTTTTTTATTTTTTTGGGATCATATTAGGCCTATGAAGTCTAAAGTTTGAGTTAGATCCAATCTAATTAAGTTAAATAAAATGATACTTTATTTAATTTGTTTGATTTAAATAATTGACAAATTTAATCCAAAATATTTTATACAGTTATTAAGTATATCATAATACACTCATACGTGTATAACGTGCACATGCAACATAGCATAAAGTGTACATGGTTAAGTTTATATATAGTAGATATTGGGATTTATATCTACTATATATATACACTTGGCACTATATATACATATATCATTTGCTAAAATTAATATTTTTTTAATAACATATATATGTTTAATTTGTATATAATTTGAAAATAAAATTATAATTTATAAAAAATAATTTAGAATATATCTTATAATATTGAATGAGTTTGAATTCCAAATTTGAATTTTCAAATAAATATCTTATTTAGACCAGTAAATATAATTTAATTTTAAAACTAAATCTATGATCCAAATTTATAGTTTTAAATATCTTGAGTTTGACTTTATTTAATAATAAAATATACATAAGTAACATATACCTACACATATATATATATATGCCAAAAAATATTATAATAATAAATGAATAATATATACATATAGTTTAAAACATTTTAATATTTTATTAAATATTATAAAATTTACATTTATGAATATAAAATTATTTTGACCGAATTTTTTACTTAAAATCTAAAAACATTTTATTGATATATATATATATATATATTATGTTAAATATATAATTATATTTAAATATTAAATTAGTTTTATAATATTATTAAATATTTAAAAACCCAACTATAAATATAATATGATTTAAGTTAATTTAAAGTCCAAAAAATATTTTTATTAGTATATATATGAATATAATGTTATGTATTATTATATTTAAATATGAAATTGTATTATAATATTTTAAGTTTATATAGTTATTAATATACTACAATTTTGTTTATCAAAAGTTAAAATTATAGAGTATATTTGTATTAATTTGTTTGAATTTAAATTGGGTGTGTTTATATATATATATATATATATATATTAGATAATTAATATACACGGTTTCAATATATCTTTTAATTTTAAAATTCATTTATACAAAGTATTATGGCAGAATATATTATATATACATATACATAAATTTTTTTAAATTATTACAGTGGATTTAATGCTTATGATCAGTTCAAGATCCATTGATAAACAACATATGATTTCATGTGGCAATGACATACATATACAAGTGGTGATAATTAATACTAACATACAATCAACATCATACGCAAATACATCATATTGTTATACTATTGTAAATAGAAGGTGTACCCAATGAGATGTGCATATAACCTATACTTCGACTTAGATAGTTTCTTGATCCCATATATCCACACTTTGTGCTTCAAACAGACGATGTGCTAACCACAGATCTAGGTTGTATTATTTGACTGAAGATGAATATAGTTAAGAAAATGAGTGGGTTGAGGGTGGAGCTTACGGCCTAATGTAGGAGAAGAGAGGAGAAAAAAATATCATTAGAAAATGGAGGCCAGAGTTTGAATATATAGTGTGGTCTAGTAAGAAATATCATGCATAATTCTCTCTTCCCAATTCGAATACAAAACAACCTTTTCCCCCCTATATTATGCCACATGGATCAAGTTCCATAATGGACCAAAATATCCACTCAACCCATTATTAACTTATTTAATTTTAATCTAATATAAATTGTAATCGATATCGTATATTGATACGCACGTGTATAACTTTTATATACACACCTAATAAATACTAATAGTACCCTGAACAATTCTAGAGGCAACTCTATTTTACTAAATACAACCCATATAATAAATACAATAATAATTAATATTTTAAAAATATTAATTAATTTAATTAATTTACAGCTATTGTAAATCAATTAAATTAAGCAGTGTTATAGAGACCGAATATATTCGGTTGCACGATTCAAAGGTGTGAATTTTGACAGCGATTAATATTTAAACAATTTTAATACTAATGTTCACACATAATCTTAGCTAGTGGTGCAATATATTGACTTAATCCATCACTTATAAATATTTTCGATAAAATCCAATTTTATAAATTCAAGCTGTATCTTTTATTAATGATTATTTACACTGATTCTCTTCGTCAACACCATATCACATTATAATTTATGGAATTTGGTTTTGGTCAAAATTCCAGTATCGTTCATATTCAACTCATTCTCTACTCTTTTATACAAGTAGTATTTATTTGTACTTATTTAAATTAATGATATAAAAGTAGTACTTATTTATTCGAGCTTAGTTTGTACACGTCGTACTTGTAAATTGAACTTTTGAGAACTCATTCTCTGCCCTTTTATGGTTTGCAACTGTAAGCATAAGATGATTTACTTGAGGAAATGAAGCTCTTCTTATCTTTTGTGTTATTAAATGAGGCCAATTGGATCTTATTTATAGTGGTAGAAAAATATCTGAAATGGTTATCCACGTATCCTTATATATTTCTCCAAAAAATATTAGATGTGTCAAATAAATTTGACCTCCTCCTTAATAGATATATAGTTGACTCCCTTTATAAAGTAAATAACAATTTTTATTTTGATTTCAACTATATTTAGATCTTAGCCTAGTTAATTTCTAAATGCCAATTAAAAATAAATAAATATATATAACATTTATACATATTTTCTTAATTAATTTTGGCACTTTAGGAAAAATTAAATTATTATATAACCATTATTAAAAATTATCTACATATTAACTAAAATCATTTTATAAATTATTTAATTAACCATAATTTTATTAAATGCTCCGAGGCACAATTGTGTGACTCATAGGTGTAAATTCAGCCTTTAATAATAGTGATACTTAGATAAATTAAATATTAAAATTTCTATGGACTTTTATGAAGTAAAATAGTGGACAAAAATCCAAATTCTTACTGATCTTCTAGGTGATGTCCTACTTCATTATCATATTAAAGTTGCACCCTTAAGTTGAATATCTATATTTAATTGCGAATTTTGACATTCGAAGTCACTTGGTTTAATCCAATAATATTTTTTAATTAATGAAACTACATTGGCTAATGACTCATGACTTATGACTTCATGTCAAATTCCAATTATGGTGATATTATACTTCTTTATCGAAGAAGACGAATCTTCTCTTGAGCAATATTCACTTCATGTGTCATGATAAATACCTAGTTATTGCCGTTACGCGAACTTATATCATATGATTGACTATAGTCAAAGTAAGGTTACCACTTATAAGATCTATAATATTTTTAAATAAAAAGACTACTGCATATCATCACATGAGATCTTCTATTTGACTTAAATACATTAACATATAGATTACTATTGGTATTTGGTTCTACAATTGGTCTAAACAATCACATTAATATAATCTACTGGTGCTCCCAACAGTTATGAGTAATTCACTATCCAACATATGGATAGCTTTATGTGAACTATTTTTGTTTGGTCTATCAATAACTAATTCGTGGAATACCAAATTACTAGGAACATTTAAGGATATGTTTTTACTTATTACGATCCAATACTTATGGTTATAAACTATTTCATAATGCAATCATTTAAATACTTTGTCCCAGAGAATTCTACTTGTAAATTAAAATATATCTTAAATTTATGTATATTTACATATAATAGGATTGAATAAAAAAACTTTTATTTCAATCATGATTTCTTATAAGAGTTAAGTTAGATAATCAAATACATAATTGTCCCAACGACAAATACTTAGCTCTATGAACCACAATGATCACGGGTAAGCATATCTATTACAAGAGTAAAACATATACAAATATAGATGATAAATATAAACATGAACCAAACAATTGAACATCATATATGGCATTAACCAACAAAACACACACACACACACACAGATATATATATATATATATATGTATATATAACATCAATTAGATAACCGAAGTCGACTAATGACATGAAAGTAAATGAATAATTACATATATATAGAAGCAACCTAACAACTATATTATATCTATTAATTAAGAAAATGAAAATAAATACAATCAAACAACTAAATATACACACTAAAAATCCTCATTTTTACCATCACTTGAAATATTTGAACTATCAACTTCAGACTTTGAGTCATATAACACATCAACCTTATCTTCACTACAACCTTCATCTCCATCTACTTCATCACCATCATTTGTTTCATTGCTAGGAGGTCCTATGCTCTTTGATTTTTCTATGATAAGTAGTTCTTGGGGTCCGGCTTATAATGATAAGGTTGAACGTCATTTATGTACATTATGTTTCAGTTTAACGACCATGTTGGTTTTGCTTTAATAACAATCCACAAATCTAAACTAATGTTATTCATAGCATGATAAAGACATGAATATTTGAGTTGTTTGCATCAAAAATATGTATGAATCGCAACCAATATATTTTCTTTAACCATTTATTTCAATAAATGAGTAACATTTATGTACACGCCATACCCTTAACATTTTTCCTTTGGTTAAACAATTCTTATGCATTTAAAGCCCAACCAAAGCCCCGCAAAATTCCCACTACAACATATAATGGTCTTTGACTGCTACGCTATTTCAATTTATCGCTATTAAATAGTAGATCCGCTTTGAGCCCCGTTATTTTCTACTGCACCTACTAAATCAAGACTTTTTAGCATCCTCTTTAGCAACATTAATATACAAAGGTTTGATTTGACTAGCTCTTTTTAAACAAAATCCACAAATGTAGGATAAAGATGTAATTTTAAGGCATAAATGCTCAATTTAAGTTAGAAATTTATTGTCGTCACCAAATCTAGTATGTATAAATAATGATATTCTTTAGTTTTTTAATATAAGATAAACCAATATTTTTTTCTACACAAATGATGTGAGAATGAGAATAAATTAAATTTAAATATTAGGTTTTATATCTAATGAAGCTTTTTGCACCTCCGCTATTTTCTACGATATCCCCGCTTTATTCCCACTATAACTTTTTGCACATTCATAGTTATAGAACTGCTAAGCACTTTAACTGCACAAACAATTTGCATTTAAATTAAAATGTTTAAAGCTTCAGTGACAAAAATTATGTGCGCTTAATTACTACCTTCAACGGACTATAGTATTTTATGTAGCCGTTGTCGTTATCACCTTTAACACATATTCCATCATTGTAAGTTGTTTAACATGATCCAAACTCTTCTTTGTGAAATTTAAAGCTGTTTACATACATGAATAGACAATTTTTATATTTAATTATTGGGTCAAATGGAAGTTTAATGTAGTAGCAAATGTCCGTTATTTTATTATTTTCAACTTAATAAAATAAATAGGTTTATCTTAATATGTAGTAAATACTACGTAGAAGCAAAATGAAGTAATAAAAATATTGTTATATTTCCAAAACCACTTCTTATAAGGTTTATTGGTTACAATGTTTCTATTTTTCTTTCTTTCATTTACTATTGATTAACTAATTTTGTAGAAAATTATTGTGTTAGCTACCTAATAATAGATGATAATTCATCATAATTAAGAATCATTGTTAAATCAGCTGAACAAAGATTAAAAAGTTGAACTTCCTTTCACTTCCCAGATGGTCATCCACATTTTGAAGATTGATAAAATATTTCATTAGAATAATCCATAATATCATCATCATTATGAGAGCCACTATTAGAACATAGATCGGTATGATATTTTAAATAGTGATTGTCAAAATTGTTTGCTTCATGGATAGTGTATGCTTTACAAACAGAACCTTCTACAAATGTTTTTTTCACCTTCGTTTTTGGTGATCCAAATATCTTTCCAGTGCTAGTATGGTTCGCTGCATTAATGAGACAAGTTCGCAAATCAATAAAGAACAAATTTGGATTTGAAGACAAAAAGGAAATGTAAAGTGTACCTAGAACATGGAATGCTCGCACTTGAAGGATGGGTTGATGGTCATGGGCACAAAAAAGATAGTGGTCTTGGTATCTCGATACCTTTCCTAGCAAATCAAAAAATAATGGCGGCTTATTGCGAGCATGGAGATGGTAGTTAAAGCCAAGAAGAGAAAGTGTCTGCCTTGATAGCTTGAACACCATCCTAATAAAGACCAGGTTGGTCTTAGGGATTCCCCAGTCGTGGTTTGCCGATACTAGGGCTGTTATGGTAACGGTAAATTTATTATTACCATACCATTACCAGCCAATCGGTTACCATTTTCGAGTGAAATCGGTATACCAGTTTAATCGGTATGGTAACGGTAAATTTACCATTTTCTACGGTAAATCATCGGTAACATTTCTTTAATACCAGCGGTAACGGTAATTTTACCAGTCAATTTATAATACATGTATATTCATGTATTATCCTTTATTAAAGGCATTTAGAACCAAGCAAATGATTAAATTTAGTTTATTAACCAGGTGAATAAATGTTAAATACACTTCACTTCTTTCTCATTTATGTCTTTTATTAAGTAACACTATAAATTGTATAATGAAGTACCATTATGGTGTGAATACATGTTACGTTACTAAACTTTTTTAGACAAACGGTAATTTACCATTACCAGTGTAACGGTTACCATATTATCGGTATACCAGTCTTCGGTATACCAGTCTATCGGTAACGGTAACGGTAAGCAATTTTCGCTTACTAGTAAAAATGGTATGGTAACGGTATTTGTGAAATGGTAACGGTAACCATTACCATAACAGCCCTAGCCGATACAGTGCATTAAAAAACTAGATGAAGTAAAGGTGAAGAGGAAGTGTTGCCCCACTCCATATATAAGTGATCGACCAAATGAACTAGTCGTCAAGGGGCAAGTTGGGAAAGTCTGCGACCATCGAATACATGAGCTCGACCATGATGCTCCATATTGGGTTCGAGAGCTAGCCAAGTAAACTCTGTCTTCCCCGCCTTTGACGGGCCAAGTGCAATGAAAGCTCAATGGATCTCTAATATGGCTAACTAATTTAAATGTGTATATAACCAAGCTAGATAATAGTAAAGTGGAATAAAGTAAAACGCGATCACATCGAGGTTTTTATACTGGTTCAGACCTCCCCTACATTTAGTCCCAAAGCTTCCCTTTGGATTTCCACTAATCAAACACCCTCACTTAGTACGAAGGAATAGGCATCACAAGAGTTTGCTGACTTGACAATGCCGTATTCTATCAACACGGTTTTGACATCTGTTACAATCTTCCTATAATCTTCTTTGATGATTCAACTATGCATGCAATGTGATCCAGGAAGTGCAAGGAGTGATTTTTGAGTGAATGAATTTTATTGACTTTTAGAAAGCAAATAGTCAAAAGAGAGTTTAGAAATCAAGATAGCAAGTTAATTACCAAAACTTCTTGTGTTAGGCTCTATTTATAGTAATCAATAGTTATACTAAAGAGTTGTACATATTCATAAAGTCACACCCCTTCGAAGAAGAACCATTGAAGAGTCATATCTCTTCAAAGTGTTGTTTTAAAAAATATACCTGTTACTGTTCATTCAGTCGACTGGAAATGGTGACACATCGATTAAGTGTTTGTAGAAAACATTCCTGAGAAACAAATCAAAAACAAAAGGCTAAATGGTTAATTAAGTCGACTGGATTTGAATTCAGTCGATTGGATTTGAATTTAGTTAACTAAAACTTCATATTTTTGTTTTTTATTAAAAAATTTGTAAAAATTTAAATGTAATCACCTTTGTCTTTGTTTTGAAAATCTTATGTATCGGTGATATGTTTATATGCATATGAATCATCTAGGAGATATTACAAATTATTTGTAAGAACAAAAGAACATATTTTTTGACGTGTAGCCAAATAGTTCTTCTTTCTTTTGCTTCTTGTCTCTTCGAGTCATTGATACCGTCAAAGTCATGTATAACAGATGCTGCTAGAGATATGTGTGTATATATAATTGTCATCATTAAAATAATAATATAATCAAGGTTCTAACATTCTCCCCCTTTTTATGATGACAATTATATGTATGACATATATGTATGTATAATCTCCCCCTTAATGAATGCTCCCCCTTTCACCATACTTTCTCCACCTTTGTTATCAACAAAAAGAAATTAAAGTATAATGAAAACAAAAGACATATGCTGAATTTGCTGCAATTTCATTATCCATAAATGCTCGTTCTCCAGTGATATGTACGGAATATTTGCTATTTGAAATCCATCTTATCCTTTTGTCTTTCTTGGGTACCTGCAAAAAATAAATTTTATATTTTGGTACCCACTTTCTACATTAGGGTCCAGTGAGTTAGATTGAAGGTAACCATACCCAAGAAAGATTTGGTGGAACCTTTTAAAATAAAATTTTTGTTATTAATTGCTATATCAAAATAATTATCAATGTATTTTTTTTCTTTGTTTTTCCAATTAATGGAATCCAAATACTTAAATAATTTATATTCATGCTTAATTGTTTTGTACTTCTGTAAATTTTAGAAACATTATAGCTCACAGAATTACTTGAATTTCTATAAAAAGTGGATTTAGACTTTACTTGAAATCTAGTGCTAGCATTAACATTTTTACTTACATGAAAGCGTATCTAGTACTATTTCTACATTTAGTTTTATTATATCCTAAGCCACTTTTGTTATTAAAAGGTTTATAATTTGATAAAATTGAATTTAAACCATTTTGACCTTGACTGAAATTTGTGACATTTTTAATTTTATTAATTTTTACCTTATAACCACCAATCTCTTTTTCATAAATTTCAGTTTTATTTTTTAAAGTGTCATTTTTTAAATTAATTTCAAATTCTCATTCTTTAAAGCACAATTCTCCTTTTCAAGTGTCAAAAATTGAGAACTTGAATTATTTAAAGAAATTTCAAAATCACTTTTCAAATCATCAAATTCCTTTGAAAATTTTTCGATTTCCATTCTAAGGAATTATTTTACTTTTCAAGATGATCTAGTTTAGAAACAGAATTTTCCAAAGAAATTTTTAAGAAGCTATTCTCATTTTCTAAAATATGTTTTTCATTTTTCAACATATTATTTTATAGCTCATATTTATTTATTTTATCCAAACTTTCTCTATGCTCTGTTTTAAGAACTAAATTGTTTAAATAAAACACCAAAAAACTCATATAATTGATCATAAGTAGCTAATACCTCGTCAATATCTGGTGTAGTGGTGCATTCGGCCTCGCTGTCGCCTACAGTCATTTTTGTAGCAATGTAACATGCATGACGATCTTTATTACTTGTAGTGCTTCGACTAGATCTTCTTTTATCCATTGTTCTAGGATGTTGTTACGATCAGTAGAACACCAGGCTCTGTTAACAAATAAAAGTGCAATAGATCTCTAATATGGTTAACTAATGTAAATGTGTATATAAACAAGCAAGATAATAACAAAGTATAAACAGTAAAAAATGATCACACCAAGATTTTTATATTGGTTCGTACCTCCCATCCTACGTCTTGTCTCGTAGTTCTCCTTTGGATTTCCACTAATCAAGCACCCTCACAAAGTCTAGAGGAATAAGAATTACAAGAGTTTGCTGACTTGACAATGTCGTGTTCTATCAACATGCATTTTGGCTTTTGTTACAATCTTTCTATAATCCTCCTTTGATGATCCAATTATGCGTACAATGTGATTAAGGAAGTGCAAGGATTGATTTTTGAGTGAATAAACAATATTGACTTTTAGAAAGAAAATAGTCACAAGAGAGTTTAGAAATCAAGATAGCAAGTTAATTACCAAACTTCTTGTCTTAGGCTATATTTATAGTCATCGATAGTTATATTAAAGAGTTATACATATTTAGAAAGTCACACCCCATTGAAGAAGAACCATTGAAGAATCATATCTCTTCAAAATGTTGTTTTAGAAAATATAACTATCACTATTCATTCATTCGACTGGAAATGATGACAGGTCGACTGAGTGTTTGTAAAAAACATTCTCGAGAAGTGAATCAAAATTCAAAGACTAAATGGCTAATTTGGTTGACTTTATTTGAATTCAGTTGACTGGATTTGAATTCAGTCGACACCCTTAGTCGACTGGATTTGAATTCAGTTTACTAAAACTTCATATTTTTGTTTTTAATTAAAAACTTTGTAAAAATTTAAATGTAATCACTTTTCATCTTTTTTTTGAAAATCTTATGTATCAATGATATGTGTATACGCCTATGAATCATGTAAGAGATTTTACAAATTATTTCTAAGAACAAAAAAACATACTTTTGAATTGTAGACAACTAATTTTTCTTTCTTCTACTTCTTGTCTCTTCGAGTCATTGATACCTTCAACATCCTGTATAAAAGATGCTACAAGATATATATATATATATAGTTATCATCATTAAAACAATCATACAATCAGGGTTCTAATACGGAAAAGTTCTCCTGCTAGTGGATGCTCCATCATCATAACTCTTCTTTGTAGTAATTTGTAAGCTATTAAACAACCTTGTCGCCGAACCATCCTGGCCAAGGTATGGGGGTAAACTAGACTTAGGGACAACCTTCTCTCATGGCTGACCTAGACTTCGACGACCCCGTAGAGGCACCCTACGAGCATAAGGTTGACTTGTGTACTACGTTCCCTACCTAAAGCTCATCACTATCTCGTGTCATGTACACTTTCAACTTAAACAATGCCTAGGTCAACGCCTACAACACGATTTAAAAGGCCTCTTATTCCTAACCAAGGGAGGAGTGACAGTTTAGTGATTTTGACATATTCTTCTAAGTTTTCCATGTGACTATAAAACTTGCCAACATCAATTGATCAATGCCTGGTCAACATCGTTCTCAGGATTATCATTCAACCTACAATATTTGTCTCATGCAAATGTACAAGTGCAAAATGGGGGAATAACAACTTTGTTTTTTAGCAAAATTCATAGCCAACTATCTAAACACATTAAATGGAATAAGCTATTGAACATGATAAAGCGAAGAGAGAGAGGGTCACAAACTTGTTATATCAAAAAGAGTTCAAAAAACTTGAGGAGATCTCATGAGAAAACTCGAAGAAAAGCTTGAAAATGTTCTAAAGGCTGTTGAAAATTCTCGGTAAATATAAAGAGAAGGGGTGACAATGGTTTATATAGCTTTGAATTTCGATCTGAGCCATTGGATTAGTTGGGCTGGAAATGATCTGGACCGCCTAGGTTAACTTGATAACCTTGTCAAATAAACCATCCCGTCTTCAGAATCAAATTGCCATAACCAGTGTGAAGACAACATCGTCGATAATATTAAATGCATGAATGACAAGTTTACATCTTCCTATAGAAGCGAACTTGGGGGCAAAATGTTGCTTGTTATTCTCACAAAACAATAATATGGCTGGCCCGCTAGCTTCACAATGTTCTTTCCTTGGCTCGTATGTCCCTGGGATCACGCCTCACCCATCTTATTATTTTCGTAAGTGTTTGTGCGACCTGTAAAAAACAGCAACGCCTAGTGGTTGACAGCGTCAGATAGCGTCCGATCAAATATTGCTCTTACTAGTTGATCTACTCGTCTAAGAGTGCCTGCCTACATCATGAAAGCCACTCTCCTACTCTCCTTACTAGGCTCTGTAGTCCTCATCACCCTGCACCTTACTTGAAGGCCTGCCTACACCATATCCCTTATTTTATCTTGACTCAACAGACCTTTTCCTAAAGCACTAGCCTCCTCTGCTAAAAGAAGAAACAACTCTGCACTGTTCCATTGAAAAAATTGGCATATACAACACTGTTCATCTTACTACAGCAACACGGTGCAACATCCACTTATCCTTCATTGTCCGTATGGCAATGACGTTACTGTTCAATAAATCGTTGCCCCCATGTCGCCATATCTGACAGCAACATCAGTTAGTGTGGTCCACCAGTTGACCATCATCTGAACCATTTAGCCCAATTGGTATCCTAACTGGCTTGCATCTGAATCGTTTAATGCCATTAATGACTGAGAAGAAACTTGGAGATTAGCATATCAATCCGAGCCTTCTAAAACATACTTCAGCTGCTATAAATACGACATTTAACGCACTTGCATAAGGATCATATTTTTCATTTATTGCATATATTATTATCTCCTGTAAACAAGCAATTGAAACAAAAAAATTCAAGCGATATAAATTACTACAATAGTGGATGTAGATCACTGTTGATCAACCACTTTAAACCTTTTGTTTCTTTACTTGTTTTGGCATCTACTACCTTTCTTTTCTCCTCGTTTTAAATTTATTAACTATGGTATTATTAGGTAAACTTTGCTAATATAACCTCCTAATCAGAATTCTAAGGTTGGCAAAAAAATTAGTCAACCATTTATTGATTTTGGTAGTACGATCGTGGTTAATCAAAAATGGTGATTTATTGAGATCCATTGTATCTTAAGAGATGATCTGCATAAATCAACCTACTCACTCATTTAATCAAATGGTGGTTATAACAACCTGCCATTCATTCACCCATAATCCATGCACTAAACAAACTAGAATTTTATAAGTACCATGATTGGCAATTTATAAGGTAGTATTTGAAATAACAAACTGAGCGTATCTATAACAATATCAACTAATCGTTTCACAATGGAAGAAATAAATATAATACCAATATAAAAATGTAATAGAATAAATTTATATCATATAAATGAGACATAAGAATCAATATCAAAGTACATCATATTCCAAATGCAAGTGGCGTCTAAATAGTACATTAAACTAATATTCAGTCTCATAATAGTCTAACATGTCAATAACCTAAAATACTAGATAAATATATGATAATTATGATAATGCCTATAGGTCTAAAACTCGCCTTCAGCTAACAAAATCCCTCCTCTAAGTCAACCTATTTAGGGAATAGATAAAAATGGGACAACATAGAGAGGGTCAGACATAAAGGATCTGGTGAAATGAAATATCACGCATCTGCATGATTACCAATACACTAATATATTATGTATAATACAAAATGATATAATATGAGCTAACAAAACAATACCTCAACTGCATCTTCGCATGTATCTAACAAGTTAACACATTCCTACTATAGGATGACATGCTACATGATAAGTCTACTAACTACTAATCACCATGACAACCAACCATGACTTAAATGTCACACACTAAGCTAGTGGGCCTTGGGTCTCCTGGTAAGTTCAAAATCCATTAAGTATGGTCACCATGTAACACCAAGAGTCTGACACTTTACCACATCGTCCATCACCTATAACCATATTGAACATAAATCGATATTTGTGGATTACAGAACTAACGATCTTAAGGCTAATTAAACAATAGAGAGTGGTGAATAGTGTTTTCTAAATTTTTATAAATCTTTTTAAAATTCTTTCAAGATTATTATTAATCAACATAGAATGAACAATCACAGATGCAAACATAGATAAGTATAAATGCAGTAAAGTAAAAAGTAGAGAATTAGAGATATTACACCAGAGATTTTTATACTGGTTCGGAGTACATTCAGTCCCGTACTATTGCTTGTACAGATTTCTTTTTAAATGCCAATCTTTAAAAGGGGAGAAGGCAAACCCAATACAATCTCGATTTCAAGGCTATTGAGACACACCCTCCATATTTTCCGAGCTCTGGGTAAACTCACTTGATTTGGATGGGACACAAGCACATCCACTTGGATTTCTGGGACACCAAGCATACCAAATTGATTTGATGGCTACAATTACACCCATGCAGATACAACTAGAGTTTGATGGTTTTTTCGAAGATAATTTCCTGATATTTGGTTACAATTGATCCTATAGCCTCTTAGACAACACTTTGATCTTTGATTGAGAGAGAGAGAGATGATTGAAATCAAAGAGTGAATAGTAGAGAATCAATATAATGAAGATTGAATTGATTCTGATTTGAATTTAAGAAGTTTTGAATAAATTTTCAATAGAAATTTTGGTAGAGCAAGAGGAGAGAAGATAATAAGAAAGTAGTTGTTAAAAATTCATTTGAAACCCTCTATAATAGAGAATAAATAGACATGTCCATCGTGAAGAGGTACGATGAATAAACATTTCATTTCAAAATTTGAATTCCAAAATTAGCGGCATGTATGTCAACATATCATCTGCCTATATGTCAACACATGCTAGTGTATTTTGAAAACTTGTTTATTTTAAAAACTTTTGAAAATCTTATACTTTGTAATATATTTTGATATTTTGTAAAATAATTTAAACATAGTTTATAAACATTTTAAACTTTGAATTTTTTTTATAAAATATGTTAAAATATATTTTACTTTAGAAATTAAGGATAAGGGAATGTGAAATGGAGATCAAAGATTGCTACCAGAGACTTTAACAATATTCTATGACTATATATACTATCACATAGTTTTGAGATCTTCATATCTTGATTTTTGTACTCATGAGTCTTCATGTCCATTTCTTGGGTCTCTATATTGTACAGTATTCGATTTAATACTTGTATAATATCCTGCACTATTTTCTGTATAACTTGACAAAAACATTAGTATCCATATTTTATATGAATGTATTATTGTTACTAAGGTTGTTATCATCAAAGTTAATAACTGAAGTATTAACAACCTTCTCATTTTTAATGATGACAATCGTTACTGTTTTGTATATAAAATATGATATAACTCCCCATGAATATGTATATTTTATATTTTTCTCACCCTTTGTCATCAATAAATATGGGTGAAAAAATAAGAAAAACTTATTGAAAAATTTAAGAAGAACTCCCCCTAACTAAAATATATGATTATATGATTCAAATCAATAATTTGAGTTAAAAATGATATACATACATACATACATACATACATACATACATACATACATACATAACTTATATGATGAATATATAATAAATGATACTAATCTATATTATACATGATAATATATAGTAAAATAAATTTTATTAATGTAATTTCAAAGTATATATAAACAAATCCAATGCATACATACACATCGATCCAAATCTAAATCAAAGCAAACTAAAACACACAAATCCTAAAACCTAGTATGCACATAAAACTAAATCTAATCCTAATAAACCAAAATATTATGCACTAACTGAGTCTATGGCTTTCTTTTGATTATAGGGGACTTGTGGATGGGTTAGAAAGGATAACGAAGCCAGAAGTTCCCTTTTTGCTCGACAAAATTTCCATCTCGATTGAATCATATTTTCCCTAAGCATTTAACTTCATCATCGTATTATTCCTCTTCCTCTTCTTCTTCCTTTTCTTCCTCTTCCTCATTATTCACTAGATTGTGAATAACAAGGTTAGGAGCATCCTTCTCTATTACTATTAGATTTGTTGGAATATCCAATAGGTATTTCTAGAGATTTCGCAGAATTCGCTCTTGTTTTTCTTGTTCTTTTAAGAGGCGCAGTATAATAACTTCTATTTCAGAAAGCATATGCAATACATGCTTTATTTCATCCTCAATTTCGTTACTTTAGACATGGTGATGTTCTAGAGAGGGCCTTGAGTGGGAGTTTGGAACAAAAAGTGTGCATTTTCCTCTCTTGGGCATTTGGAACATGAAGAGGCCATGGTTTTATTATTATTCAGAAATTAAAGAAGGAGAAAGACAGAAAATGAGTTTGATTTCAAAATTTGGTGGTTATGTAAGTGTATTTCGAATTTTGAATTTAGGAGGGAAATCTATTTTTCGAAATTACCAGTATATGTTGACATAAAGGGAGGATTTATGTCAATATATGTTGTAAATTTGATATTTCATTTTTCTTTTAAAATTACTATTTTTATTATATTATTTTTATATTTTAGAGAAAAAACATATTTCCAATTCTCTTCTAAGTTTAATAAAAGATGTTTGATTTAATGGTTTTTTAAAATATCGGCTATTGATTTTCAATATTCATAAATTCGAGCGAAATTACTTCTTTATTTAAGTTATCTCTCTGAAAAGGATGTCTTATATGTGACGACCCACCTTTCTGACCCTTGAGAATGACATTTATCACATCATCGGTGTTCGTGTGCCATTGCTCAAGCATCGAAAAGATGAGTTATCATGGGGTAAAATAAAAGAATAGAAAAGTCTCACATCGAAACGGTTACATATAATACAACAATAATATTGTACCGCAGGTTACTCCTAAACATGAAGTTATTAGAGTTACATTAAAGTACTATAACTATCAGACTAGACAATTTTACATTTTTCCTTTACATTTTCTGATACAAAATATACATACATAACCATACAGAAAAATTAAATAACTAGATAGGTAAACGAGCCTTTTGCTCGTCCATCATCTTCAAAGAGCCCAAAGAAAACCTGCTACTCTTGAACTACTCAAATATAATTGAGTACCGGAGAATTTACAAAAACAAACACTTGGGTCAGAAAATAAGTCTGGTACGAGCAACTAATTAAACAAAAAGGATGTAAATAAATACCATATGTGAGGCCATGCTGCCAACTGGGGAACGAGTTTCCCCTCACAATAGCAACATCCAATCACTATAAGGGATACAAATAATTAAACATTGCGAAGTTCTAACGACAATTCCCAATGCAATTAAGAAAGAGGTAAATTTAAAATTTTGGAATCGAAAGAAAGAAGGGAAATTTTCCAACAAATGACTAGGGGGGTGCACCCCCTTACCAAAAGTATACCTCTAGTCAATATACTTAAGAGGGTAATTCTCTCCTACGAACCCTGCCAACCTTACCGAGTATCCAAGCATTTCACATCTTAGTACAATATAACCGAAACCAAACTAGAGTTGATGTGAATATACCCTAATGACAACAATCCCACATAACTTGGCCTCCACTCGCTTTCTGGTTTTAGTCATTTCCGACAAAGGATAACAACGCTCAAATGAGCAATAAATCATCTTAGATTGACGATACACAATGAAGAAAGCCGAACCGATAGTTAATAAATCAACTATCGAAGATAATTAAAAATGATCATATATGGAAATTAAATTTCATATTCTTACTACTATTTGTCGATTCCATACTTGTGCTATCTCTCGGTTGAAATGAGCCGGGCAAGTTGAGGTAGCGTTACCTCTAGGCATTGCCATAGCGACATTTTTAACCTACAAGAGAGAACGAGTCCATGTCTCCACATTTAGTGTTAAAAATATGACTAAATTCTTTCCATATAAGCAATATCGTTTTTCCATAACCAAATCGAACTTTTATACTTCTAAAACCAAACTTGTGTTGGGATTTCATATTTCAAATAATAGCTTTAAACAACTTTATCAAAACAATTGTTTTACTTTAAACACAAATTAATTTCTTCAATGTCCTTATTTTAAAATGATCAATTTAACTTAAATCAATGATTAATTATTTCAAACATCTTTATTTAAAATAATTAATTACCTTTAATCTTGATTTATTACTTCAGACAACACTATTTAAAATGAATGATTAACTTTAATCATCCTTGTTTAAATGTTTTATTAACTTTAAAACATCATTATTATAGTAATTAATTAACCCTTAAACATCATGATTAAAACTATAAAATAAATTTTAAACATCATTATTAAAATGATTAATTAAATTTAAAACATTATTATTAAAGTAATTAGTTAGTCTTAAAACATCATTAACAAAATGATTACCTAACTTTAATACATCATTAATTAAATAGTTAATTAGCCTTAAACATCATTAGTTAGAATGAATAATAAATTTTAAAAATCATTAATAAAATGATTAATTAATCTTAATCACATCATTATTTAAATAATTAATTAAACTTAATTATCATTATTTAAAATGATTAATTAATTATCATTATTAAGATAATTAATTAACTTTAATCTCATCTTTATTTTAATAATTAATTATCTTTGTACAACCAATGCACAAGATTAAATAAAAAATTTCAGAAGGAATAATATTTTCGAAGTGCCGATATAGCGATAGTCACTATACAGACTCTTTCATTAGCACTTTTCATATGTCATTTTCTATCCAAACATCACATAACCTAAGTATGGGCATAAGTACTAAAGTAAATATCAAACTTACAACATATAAATCAACACTTGTAAAACAAGTACATAATTTTTTCTCGACTAAACTCAAATTGTAATCAAAGTACCAAAGATGTCAACTTTTTAAGTGGTTACCAAGCCAATACATCCAATATATTTAACACATGCAAACATAAGTAAATAGCATGCATTTGCATCACAAAAATAAAGGTCAAAACTTTATTGAAAATGGTGAGATCTTGCTCACCAAAAAGCAACCAAACTAAGTCGAACCACCATAAGGCTTTGCACTGACACCCGATCTATCTTTTTCTTTGAGAAAGTTTGAATTTTTGGAGCCTAGAAGGCTAGTTGGGTACGGCCATGATCATCATGGGCTCGACCATGGTTTGTTTTGGGTGGTATTAGGTCTTGTTGTGGAGTATATGAGGTGTAGAAAAGAAAGAAGCAAACTTAATGATTTTACTTAAGAAAGAAGTAGGGAAAAAATAGATTTTTGAAATTGAAAACTAGAAAGCCATTAACAATATTTTAAAAAGCTTAAGAAAAGAGACAGATTTTTTGAAGAGTGAGAATGAAATGATAAAAATGGAAAGAGAAATGAAAGAATTGTTTTTATAAAAAATGGAATAACCAAATTACTAAATGATCTTCCTTACATACCCTTCATTCCTTTTTCTCCACATCATCACTTCATCCTCCTTCCTTGCCTTCATAAACACATTATGTCCTCTTTCTCACACCTTCTCAAATCAAAGTACAAAATACATGAAGGTATGGTGGTTAATAAGGTGTATCCATGTACTTTAAGTTGAAATTTGCACTTATTCATGTCACATCTTCTTCCATTTACTTATTACTTAAGTAAATATATGTTTATCTTATTATAATTAACCTTAACCTTACTTATTATTTGTAAATGTGTGTGTATGTTAACTATAATGTACACAACATTTTTGATAAATTTTAGATACCGAAAAGTTGGAAATTCGGAAAACGATTTTTGATCACATTTACTGTTTTCCTTTGAACTAATTATTTTTGTAAACAAATTTTGAAAATCATTTCACCATCACTAGTTATTATTTAAATTTTTTTTATTTGTGTTATAAGATTTATTGATTAATTTAAAAATATATTAAATATTGAAATTTAAAAGTGATTAAATTACGGTTGGTTACCTTACATCTATATGTTTGGTTCTAGCATGATGAGTTGGATTTTTAGATAGATTTATTACACTGTTATTATCATAGTATACTTGTTATTTAATAAAATTTAAACCAAAATCTGTTAATTTTATTGCATATAAATAACCCATGAACAAGCTAGTGCAGTTGAAATATATTTTGCTTCTATTGTGGACAAAGATACAAAATTTTGCTTTTTGCTAAACCAAGAAATCAGAAATTGTCCTAAAAAGTGACCTGTACATTTTTGGTCTAATTTGCAGCCAGCATAGTCAACATCGCTATATGAAACTAAATAAAAAAATCTTCTTACTGATTTTAGATGAATTTCTTTAGGTTGAGATTGATATCTTGCACATAGACAAACGCTATGCATTATATCTGATCTACCAACAGTTATATAAAGTAATGATCCTATTATACCTCTATATAATTTTTGATCTACATCTTTTGAGTTTGCTTCTTTATTTAATTTCTTATTAGTTGCTATGGGACTTGGCTTACCACTAGCATTGACATACCAAATTTCTTAGCTAAGTCTTTGGCATATTTTTCTTGGCTTATAAAAATTTTGCTATTTAATTGCCTTATTTGTAGTCCTAAAAAGAATGTTAGTTCTCCCATATGACTCATTTCAAATTCCTTAGTCATTATGTCTAAATTTTCTTTATTTAATTTTTTTTGTTGATCCAAAAATAATATCGTCTACATTTATTGTATAAATTGAATGAAATTATTTCTTTTAATAAATAGAGTATTGTCTACCTTTCCTATTTCAAAATTAAATTGTAATAAATAGTATTTTAATCTATCATACCATGCTCTAGGAGCTTGTTTTAAACCATATAAAGCTTTTTACTTTATAAACATGATTAGGTAGTTTTTCATCTTCAAAAAGTGGGGGTTGTTCTACATATACATTTTCTTTAATAAATCCATTTAAAAGGGCGCTTTTGGCATCCATTTGAAATAATTTAAAGTTATTATGATCTGCAAAAGCAAGTAAAATTTTGATAGCCTCTAATCTAGCTACAGGAGTAAAAGTTTCGTCAAAATCTATACCTTCTTCTTGACTATAACCTTGAGCAACTAAACATGCTTTATTTCTATTAACTTCTCCTTGTTCATTCATTTTATTTCCATATCACTAAAAAAAAATTATTATTGGCTGCATTAATTAGTAGCGTTTAATGGTAAATGCACCTGCTAATCATTTAGAAAAAATAAAAACAAATAAATAAACGATGTCAACTTATCCCGCCTATCATTTCGTGAAATTTTGGTAAAATTTTTATTTCCACCGCTCTTTTTTCTTCCTTAACACTTAAAACATTTTTATCTTCCGAAATCCCTAACCAAGCCTTCTCCTTAAAAAAAATCTACAGCCTTAAAATTTTGTTTCGCGCTTCCTTTACTGCTTTGTGACTTCGCAATGCTGCCTCACCATCATAATTGATTTTGATATGGAAACCGCACATTTTCGAGTTGCTCGCGAATTGGAAGTGACCACTGCCGTGTTAGATCGAGAAGCCATCGGAATCTGAGTTGCGAGGAGGTTACTGGTACTCTTGCGTTGATCTGGTACTAAAAGTAATTGTGGTCGATTATTGATGTTACAGCTCATTTGAATCTACTTATATGTTATTGCCTGAAGATGCTCGGGTTTTGATACTTACATGTAAGATGCTTGGACGCGAAGGTGAGGTTGTTCTGTGTTTTAGTTTTGACTTGCTGGAAAATTGCTAATGATGTTTGCCTGATGCTTCTGTATTAAAAATATGTTTTGGCTTTGACTTTGTTGCTTGATGATAAACTCGCAGCCTTGTTTCTATTAATAGTTTATATTCACCGTTTTCTTATTTTTGCTATAATTGATGTTTGTGAGATTACAGAACTCATATGAATTCTCTCATGTTGGATATTCACTTGCAATTACAGCCTTTATTGCTTGTATGTGAAGGTTGTAGTGTTCAAAAACCAGTATCTACTGCATCTAAGTTCAAGACTTGGTCATGTAAAATTTGTACCTTGTGAAATAGTAGCAAGCTAGATGAATATGCCGCATGGCATGAATGTAGGTATTCATATGACTCGCCCACATCTACTCATGCACCCAATTATGGCACTTGAATTACATTGCATTAGTTTCACATAGAAAGGTAAGTTGGTCCCTGTCTCAATAAATTCATATACCCGATTATTATTTGATATTTTATGATTTTATATTTACTAGTCAAACATCAAGGTAGCTAAAACATGCACAATGCAACGTTGTTTCAGTCATAGGTAGATGCTCCAAGTGATTTAAGTTAAGTGTGTACAATCATCCAAGTGATTGAAATCAAACATCAAGGTTGCTGAGCTTATCACAATGTGGTGTGGTAGAATAGAGCAGCAAGGTGGGTTGGTGGTGAGCTTCAACCGACAGTAAATGGGATTCCAATGTGATTTGGTGAGTTAAACTCCGTGATGTTGACTTCATTGTTTGATGATATTTTGCCTTGTAGAGTTGATATACATAATGTTGGAATACAACAGGCCCTGAAAAAAATTTATTCGAATTCAAATTCTTTGATTAAAGGATGGATAAGTAGGAAGCTTCACTTTTCTTTATGGTTTTCTTTTGGTTGATCGTTGTTTTGATTTTTTTCCAACAGTTGAACATGATCTTAATAGCCTTAGAGTCTCTACAAACCATGGCACATTCAGTATAACCATATAATTTTGGTATTCGTGAGATTATGTAGGTGCACTTCAGTGTAAATGTCTAAATGTTTTACCAACTATATCATTTTTTAATTTTCCTATGTTCACTTTGTTGTGCAGAAAATTGCACCAATGCGGAAAGACAATAAACAGGATCTAGATTTGCCAATTTGAACATCACTTAACTAGCAGCAATTATTCTATACTCCAAATAAATAGCAAATAACTATAAAGAAAAAGTAGACACAATATTTATACTGGTTCCACTATCATCTAGATAGTGTACGTCCAGTCCAAAGGAGAGAGATTTTATTCCACATAAGAGAATTACAAGAGATTACAAGATAAGAGTTTACATACCAAAGCCCCAATTAAGGATAAAAAAGAGACACTCTATCTGAAGATCACTGGCTGAATACCAGGATGGGTTTACAATGAAGTCTACCCTCAATATATAGCCAATATAAATTCATGTGAGTCATCAATCAAATTACCAAAATATGGTAAGAAGATAATGGAGGCAAATTACAACGGTAACAAATCACGCAAACATAGCAAGTAATTCACTCGTTCCAAAGATGGAAGAAAATAATCCCAAAGCAATGCGATTACGAAGAAAGAAATAATATGCATATCTTTTGCATATATATTATTCCATAACGTGCGCATGCATAAATTTCCTTGCCATCTCATTCAAATGCAATCCAATTATTAATGCATTTCCATAATGAACAAACGTGATTACTTTCCCTTTTGCATATTTGTTTCCTTCTATTGTGATTTTGTATCACCAAAATTTAACACTCCACCTTGATGCAAAATCACATATTTCCAACACTCCACCTCGAGTCAAATTCTCTTCTCAACATAAAACTCTTCAAATCAAACTCTACCTTCAACCAAAATCTCTTAACGAGATACAGACCAAAAATGAATATTTACCCAATGGGTTCCGACAAAGCCACCCCCCATCACACATTGCTAACGAGCTCAGACTATGTCCCCACCCGCCAACAAAATGTTGCAAATATCCAAAATCAAAAGAAGGTAGATACCAAAATAATCTCAAAGCCACCAAGGCCAAAAAAAATATATTCTCTCAATCACCAATCCAAATACAGAGCCAAAAAACAAAAGCCAATAGATAAGGCTAATCCAAATCTCTGTATACAAGACAAATCTCTCTCCTTCCACATACTTTATCTGCCAACAACAATTTTTCCATGAAAATCAACATAAGACTCTCACATCAACATCGAGCCATAAAACAGATACAAGTTTCCAAATCCACTTATCTGCCAAACAACAAATTTCCCATGGAAATCAACATAAGACTCTCACATCAACATCGAGCCATAAAGCAGATACAAGTTCCCAAATCCAGATGTCTCTTCAACACAGTAAACTCCTTATCATCAAATTTCCAAGACTGGAACACTCTTCTCTCTCTCAACATAATCTCCTCCGTCTTTATCTTCAATATTGCACAGTCTCTTTTTCCATCCAAATGAGTAATAGCATAATCACCATCAGATCTACCGCTCTTTCTAGAAGCCATTGATGAACAAATTGAAACAAATCGCCTGGCTCCGATACCAATCTGTTGTGCAGAAAATTGCACCAATGCGGAAAGACAATAAACAGGATCTAGATTTGCCAATTTGAACATCACTTAACTAGCAGCAATTATTCTATACTCCAAATAAATAGCAAATAACTATAAAGAAAAAGTAGACACAATATTTATACTGGTTCCACTATCATCTAGATAGTGTACGTCCAGTCCAAAGGAGAGAGATTTTATTCCACATAAGAGAATTACAAGAGATTACAAGATAAGAGTTTACATACCAAAGCCCCAATTAAGGATAAAAAAGAGACACTCTATCTGAAGATCACTGGCTGAATACCAGGATGGGTTTACAATGAAGTCTACCCTCAATATATAGCCAATATAAATTCATGTGAGTCATCAATCAAATTACCAAAATATGGTAAGAAGATAATGGAGGCAAATTACAACGGTAACAAATCACGCAAACATAGCAAGTAATTCACTCGTTCCAAAGATGGAAGAAAATAATCCCAAAGCAATGCGATTACGAAGAAAGAAATAATATGCATATCTTTTGCATATATATTATTCCATAACGTGCGCATGCATAAATTTCCTTGCCATCTCATTCAAATGCAATCCAATTATTAATGCATTTCCATAATGAACAAACGTGATTACTTTCCCTTTTGCATATTTGTTTCCTTCTATTGTGATTTTGTATCACCAAAATTTAACACACTTTTGTGAACTCCGAGGAGCAGTGATTAATTGAATAGTTCGAAGCTCATAATTTTGTTTGCGTACTGTAATTTTGTATAATTTTTTCAAAAGGAAGAATGCAAATTAAAATTTTTATAGTGAAATAATTATTATATTTGATGCCTCATTACTTGTGTTATTTATTGATTACGCTGCTTAAGCTTAGTTTTCGACTGAACATATGCAGTTTTGATTTTTTAGAACGTAAGTATCAAGTTTAATTTTATTTTGAATAAATTGGACAGGAAATGTAAATTTAAAATGAAGTTAGTAATATTATTTCTTGACTCATTGCTGGGTCATTTACCCTTGTATTTTTTTACCTTACCAACCAATTATAACGTGGAATACAAATTTGATCGCATTGTTTTGTGGTTCATCATATTAGCTGATTATGGATCCTTATAAAAACAATATTTTACACTCCTGGTTACCATGATAACTTTACTTCTATTGTGAATATCTATTAATACTTACCCAAATACTCATGTCATACTGTATGTGTGATTATTTAGAACAACTTGGTCATATAAATTTTACCTTCATTTTTATATTGCACATTCTCAGTTTTTCAGTACCATTTCCAACTGAGATCATTCTGTCATGATTTTATAATTAGATAATATAATTCCAGTAAATACCTATTTGATTACTTATACAACATGCATGCTTACTTACTGTTTATGAAAATATGCATATACTATCTATTATTTGGGCTGGGTCCATTAATATTAGGAAGATTACTAGTTATATAACTAAAGTGCCTACTACACACTTTAGCAATAATTTCCATATGCAGACTTAGCCTTCATAGGTATAAAGTGAATATTCCTGCCCATCGCAAAGCGGATCTACAAATAAGTCAAGATCAACTATTAGCTACATGTACATTGCAAAGATACTACTTGCGGCTGTCTTCCTTTTCTTGCTCAGAGGAATGCTTACTTTTTTCTTGGAAAATACTCTTGCACTAATTGAGCTAGTAAACTCCTCTTTCTAATTAATTTTATCATTCTATGTTATTCAATTGTTGATTTAATCTCCTAGTAACATCAGTCTGTAGCATCCCCATCATATAATGGGGCGCATTGTGAATATTGATAAATATTACAAGCAGATATACCTTGGTGTTAACTATTAATAAATCAAACTTTTGTGTTTACTAGATTTATACTAGTCTTGCAATTCTTGCTTGTCAATAAGTAAACATTACTATTTGGTTAAACAATTGCCTCATTGTGAGTCCATACTCTCACTTAAACTTCCTACACTTCTTGTGCTGCCAACTGATGATCTACAATGCATTGAAATTTCCCATATAGTGTCAAGCATAGGCTGCCATGTGTGCGGCTATGACCACACCATTTTTCCTTGTGGAAGCTCTGTACTAGACCCGGTTTTACCATCCAATACCAAACCCGTCTTTACCGGGTTATTGGACCCAGCTTTATTTGCAACCGCATTGAGTTGGGTTACAAGAGAAACCAAATTGGTAGGCGATGAGTCTGACCTAAAAACAAAATGGGGTAAGAGGAAGTAAACCCGACCCGGTTCTAATGGGTCGTTGGGTCTAATCGGTTGGGAGCCAGGTGAGAGTAGATGAGCAGCCGTGCAGAGCACGTGCTTTGTCTGTTTTCCTGTGATTTGTAGAGCGGTGATTGGACAGGAGAAGTCTTCTATGTAGCCGTTGACATGGATTACCCGGACGCCATTGAACGGTTGGGATGAATCGAAGTATGATGAGAAGAGGCAGCCCATTATCGAAATTCAAAAGTGTACATGTATGCATATAATAGATTTACATTTTCTGCAATGAGTGCATGTTCTATTCATAGAAATGCTGTGTATTTTGTGCTGGATCTTTGTGCATGTATCCTCTTCCGACCTTGCGGCGTTATCTATGAAATTTTTGTTTAGAAGTGGCAAAAAAGGCAAACTCTGTAGCCTGCAATCTGTGTAAAATGTTGTGTTTTTGTTGGGTATATTATTCTTTGTTTGCATCCAGATGTTTGAGACAATGTACGTCTTACTAACACGGCATATCCCGAAGCATCAACCAGTATGGCTTGTAAGAACACATCAACTTCTGCATGCTTGTTCTCAGTGTATTAGTGTAGTCAAGTTCATAATACTTACTGTATCATGCAAATCAAACCATGTCATTGCATTGTATTGGAACAGGCATGAGGATGGATGGAGTGGAAAGAAGGAATATGCGTACTGCAAGAGAACTATACCAAAAGGTATTATCAGTTGGTGGAAGAAGTGAGTGCACCACACGCTGTCTTCAGTTACTCCTGTGTTATTTACTTTCTGGGAAAGTGATGCAGCGCAATCTGATGATGGCTTAGGTTGCGAGCGACCTAACGAGTTGATAAGTCGCTCAAGCGACCTTACGAGTTATGTCAGGAAGAATGAGCCACAACCTAAAGAGCTTCGACCTAGTAAGTCTCGACCTAAGACTAACGAGTTATGTTTTAAGTCGCTCCAGCGACCTAACGATGGTGACGAGTTAAGTTTAAATCGCTCCAGCGACCTACTGGGACAAGCTACTGATTGTATCAGCCAGATTGCCTTAAGTCGCTCTCACATGCCGCTTTCTTTAGGTCGCGAACGACCTACCATAAGTCGCGAGACCTTAAGTCGCTCAAGAATAGGTCGCGAGACCTTAAGTCGCTGGAGGAGGTTTCCATAAGTCGCTCAACTATTAGGTCGCGTGAAGATTTCCAGAAGCTATTTTCTTAGGTCGCTGAGGCCTAAGTCGCTTCCATAAAGCCTTGTTCTTAGGTCGCTGCTGCCATGTATTTTAGGTCGCTCTGTGACTTAAGTCGTAGGTCGTTGTGATGTAATGTTTTATTTGTTGAGTCGCGTGATGTGGTTGTAATTTTCTTAACTCGCATGTTGTAATTTCCTTAGGTCGTAAGTCGTGAGTCGTGGGCTAATGTAACTTGTTGTTGTTAGGTCACACGTGTTGTAACTCGTAAGAGTTAGGTCGTTGGTCGACTTTTAGGTCGCTAGTGCTGTGTTGTAAAATTCTATAAATAGCGGGGTTGTGTCATTGTAATAGTTAGTTGATTTTGAATAAACTTTTGTTTGAGTGCTTTGTGCCTCTTTTAAATTGGTAGTTGAGTGTAATCTCCTATCTCCACCTTCGGCATTCGAGTGCGCTCGAATCAACGATTGTTGAAGCCAATTCACGGTATCAAGTGCGCTTGATCAACGTTCGAAGAATTGTAGATCTTCCTTCACGGCATCGTGCGCGATCAACGTGACGAAGATAGCTAGAATCCGGCATTTTGAGATCAACGGATTTGGGCATTTGGTATTTTCAATCCACTGATTGCTACTTTCACCATTTCATACATTTCTGTTATCCGCTGCTGCGTCATTTGGTATCAGAGCTAGACTTAGCCAATCATAGCTAAGCCGAGTCTTTGGAGCCAATTCTTATTGAAGAGTTCAAGCCATGCATTATTTGTTCATTTTTAAGTCAAGGCCGAGAGTTGAAGTGTTGAAGTGTGATGCAGCGCGAAATCAAGATGAGCGAATTACTTTAGGTCACGCGCGTGATAACCCTAGGTCGCGAGAGCAGAAGGAAGAAGAAGGTCGCGCGCATGATAACCCTAGGTCGCGAGAGCAGAAGGAAGAAGAAGGTCGCGCGCGTGATAACCCTAAGTCGCGAGCTTTGATAGGTCGTTGGTGATAAGTCGTTGGTGATAGGTCGTTGGTGTTAGGTCGTTGAGGATAAGTCGCAAGCTACTGATTTTCTTAGGTCACGAATTGTTAAGTCGCGTGAAGATTTCCAGAAGCCATTTTTAGGTCGCTGACCTTAAGTCGCTCGTCATTTATGTCGTTACTTCTTATGTCGTTTGTTTTTTTTGTTAAGTCGTGTACTGTTGGTGTTGTAATTTTCTTAGGTCGTTTGTGTTGTGTTGTAAACCCTATAAATAGGGATGTAATGTCATTGTAAAGGAGTTAGTCAATTGGAAATAAAATTTCTTCTGTGTGCTCTTGTGCCACCATTAAAATCGGTAGTTGAGTGTTATCTCCTATGTCCACTTTCGGATATTCGAGTGCGCTCGAATCAACGATTGTTGAAGCCGATTCATGGAATCTAGTGCGCTAGATCAACGTACGAAGAATCGTAGATCTTCTCTCACGGCATCGTGCACGATCAACGTGTCGAAGATAGATAAAGTCCGGTATCTCGCGAGATCAATGGATTTGGGCATTTGGGTATTTCAATCCATCGATTTTTCATCCATTCACCGGTTAATTCCGCTAATCGGATTGGATCCTGGACGGATTCGATTGACATCGTCGAATTCGCTTACCACGCTGCGTCATTTGGTATCAAAGTTAGATCGCAAGGAGTTTGCGTAGATTTTTGGAGTTTGTGCGAGATTTGCATCATTTGGAGAATTGGGTTCTCGAGATTTTGAAGAGATTTGTTCGTTTGGTGATTTTTTGAAGATTTCCACAAGTGGGTAGTTTTGATTTGAAGATTTTTAGATTGAAGTGAAGTTTTTGTTGGAATTTGTTGAAGAGTGATCATGCCTCAGAGAAGAGCTAACCGTTATCGCAACATTGATGCTTTATATGGGAGAGAAGAGGCCGATGAGATGGAGCAAAGAATTAACGAAAACTTTAATGAGAAGCTTAATGAAGGGATTGATCGATTAGAGAGAATGATGTTGGAGATGAATCAAAATCAGAGAAGGGTTTAACCTGAATCTGACCATGGGGGAAGTAGAGTTTCACCATATTCAAATCAAGAGAGAAGTGTTGATAGTGATCATAAAAGTATGGGTCGAGATTGTGATAGAAATGTGAATGATCGTGATCGGAGGAATGTAGATCGAAGGGATGTTGGTGGAAGAAATGGTGGTAGTAGAGATGTTGGTGGTCAGGATCGACATCGATATGTATCAGATTTTGAAGAGGAGTTTGATGGTGGTAGTGCTCATGGACGAGGACGAGGTCAAGGAAGAAATCATTCGGAGTATGATCACCAATGGGAGTCCGGGATGAAAACTGAAATATCGGAATTCAAGGGAGGTATGCAGGCCGAGGAATTTCTTGATTGGCTAGCTTATGTTGAGGAAATTTTTGACTTCAAGGAGGTTCCAGAAGATCGTAAAGTGAAGTTGGTTGCTACTAGGTTGAGGGGGAGAGCTATGGCGTGGTGGCAGCAAACCAAACTTACTAGAGAGCAGATGGGGAAGTCGAAGATTGTTGCTTGGGAGAAGATGAAGAAGTTGATGAAGGCTACTTTCTTTCCCTACAATTACCAATCACTGATGTATCAGAGATTACAGAACCTGAGGCAAGGGATGAAGACTGTTACTGATTATGCTGATGAGTTCTACCAGTTGATTGCTCGAAATGACATTATGGAGACAGAAGAACAATTGACCGCTAGGTTTGTTGGGGGACTTAGAACACAGATCCAGGATATGGTGAACATGTTCGACCCTAGATCTGTGGCAGAAGCACATCAAAAGGCGTTGGCTTGGGAGAAACAAGGTAGACGTGGGGCAGGTGTGTTTCCAAGTTCTATGGGGCAGAACAAAGGAGCGGGTAGTAGTTCTAATGTTCCTAAAGCATCGAGTAAGTCGGTTGTTCATGAAGTGGCTAAACCAAAAGTCAACACCAATTTCAAATGCTATAATTGCCAGGAAGTGGGTCACAAGAGCAACGAATGTCCGAAACCGAAGAAGAGAACTATGATTGCTGAAGTGGAAGATGAGGACGTAGAAGAAGATCTCAATTCACACCGTGATGAGGAGGAAGAAGAGGTGTCGGGAGACGAGGGATGTAATCTGATGTTACGGAGATCTTGTTTAACCCCGAAGCAGGATTTTAGGGAAGGTCTGTAAATTTGTCATTGACGCTGGGAGTTGTGATAATATCATTTCAATGGAAGCTGTGAGGAAGTTGAAGTTGAAAACGGAGAAGCATCCTAGTCCTTATAAACTTGCTTGGTTGAGGAAAGGAGGAGAAGTGAAGGTAGAGAGGCGAGCTCATGTTCCATTTTCTATTGGAAAGAAATACAAAGATGAGATTTGGTGTGACGTGGTTGACATGGATGTTTGCCATTTGTTGTTGGGAAGGCCGTGGCAGTACGATCGGGAGGTACAGCATAATGGTCGAACAAATAGCTACAGTTTCTTGTTCGAGGGCACGAAAATCACTTTAGTTCCGAAGAAGCGACAACAGAATGAGAACAAGCTAGAGGAGATTGAGGAATTGAAGACTTTGTTGTCCTTGAAGGAGTTCGTGGAAGAGGTAGATGAGAGCCCTAAAGTTTTTATGTTGATTGGGCATGAAAGCAGTGAAGTTACTGAAGTTCCAGAGGAAGTGAAGCCAGTTTTGGAGGAATTCAAAGATGTGTTTCCAGAGGAGTTGCCGAAGGAGTTACCACCGCTTAGAGACATACAGCATCAGATTGACTTGGTGCCAAGTGCTGCATTGCCTCATGGACCGCACTATCGGATGAGTCCAAAAGAACACAAGGAGTTGAGAAGACAGGTGGAGGAATTACTGGAACAAGGGCGTGTTCAAGAGAGTTTGAGTCCTTGTGCAGTGCTAGCTTTGTTGGTGCCGAAGAAGGATGGAACGTGGAGAATGTGCAAAGATAGTAGAGCATTGAATAAGATTACGGTGAGATATCGATTTCCTATGCCGAGACTGGATGATCTGTTGGATCAGTTGAGCAGTGCTGTTGTGTTTTCGAAGATTGACTTGAAAAGTGGATACCATTAGATTCGTATTAGACCAGGTGATGAGTGGAAGACTGCTTTTAAAACTCGGGAGGGTCTGTACGAATGGTTGGTGATGCCGTTTGGCTTGTCAAATGCTCCGAGTACATTCATGAGAGTCATGAACCAGATTTTTCGACCATTTATCGGGAAGTTCGTAGTAGTATATTTTGATGACATCTTGATCTACAGTGGAAGCACTGAAGAACATCTACAGCATTTGCGGGAAGTGTTGTTGGTTTTACGACGTGAGGAATTTTATGCTGCAATGAAGAAGTGTACCTTCATGACTACAAGTATTCTATTCTTGGGCTATATTGTGTCGAAGGATGGTATTCAAGTTGATCAGAGTAAAGTTGAAGCTATTCGAAATTGGCCACAGCCTAAGACAATAACAGAAGTGAGGAGATTTCATGGTTTAGCATCATTCTACCGAAGATTCATTCCACACTTCAGTAGTGCGATGGCACCAGTTACGGAATGTATGAAAGGGAAGAAGTTTGTTTGGAATGAAGAGGTTGATTCTGCTTTTCAGAGAATCAAGACACTCTTGACCACAACACCCATTCTTAGATACCCGGACTTTCAGTTACTCTTTGAGCTAAATACTGATGCGTCCAAGGTTGGAATTGGGGGAACGTTGAGTCAAAGGGGTCATCCTATTGCCTACTTTAGTGAGAAACTGACGGGAGCTAAAACGAGATACAGTACTTATGACTTGGAATTCTATGCTATAGTCCAAGCCATAAAGCATTGGAGACACTATCTATTTCATAAAGAATTTGTGCTATACACTGACCATGAAGCTTTGAAACATTTGCAGGGGCAAGATAAAATTTCAGCAAGGCATGCTTTGTGGGTTGCTTATTTACAACAGTTTACTTTCGTTGTGAAGCACAAATCAGGAGTTGCTAACCGAGTTGTCGATGCATTGAGCCGTAGAAATCATTTGCTGACAACTATGCGAGTGGAAGTAGTGGGATTTGATTTGTTGCCAGAGTTGCTTATTTCAGATTCTTATTTTGCGAAAGTGCTGGATCAGGTGCAGGAAGGGAGTTCTGATGATTTTGTGATGAAAGATGGATTCTTGTTCAGAGGAAATCGATTGTGTATTCCAGATTGTAGCTTGAGGTTGAAGATTGTGAAAGAATTGCATGAAGAGGGTCATGTGGGAAGAGATCGTACATTTCAGTTGATTTCACAATCATATTTTTGGCCTTCTATGAGAAAAGAAGTTGAAAGATTTGTGGAGAGATGTCATATTTGTCAAGTTTCCAAAGGGACAGCGACGAATGCGGGATTGTATATGCCATTACCCGTGCCTACTAGACCATGGGTTGATATCAGCATGGATTTTGTTTTGGGATTGCCCAAAACTCAGCGAGGAAATGATTCAATATATGTTGTAGTGGACAGGTTTTCGAAAATGACACATTTTATAGCCTGTAAAAAGACCGCTGATGCAGTCCGTGTTGCTCAATTATTCTTTAAAGAAGTGTATCGACTACATGGGCTACCTGAATCCATTGTTTCTGACCGAGATACGCGATTTCTAAGTCATTTTTGGTTGAGCCTGTGGAAGATGGTTGGAACGAAACTGAATTTTAGTAGCGCCTATCATCCTCAGACAGATGGGCAAACGGAAGTGGTGAATAGATCATCGGGAAACTTGTTGCAATGTCTTGTGAAGGATAATTTGAAAAGTTAGGATATGAAGTTGTGTAAGGCAGAGTTTGCTCATAACCATGCTGTTAACCGAAGCACTGGTTATAGTCCATTTCAAGTTGTATATTCAAGCTTGCCAAAGGGGCCGTTGGATTTAACGGTAGTGCCACAACCGAAAGGAGTGATTAAGCGGGCGTCAGATTTCATTAATGAGTTGAAAGATTGTCATAGAATCGTTCAGGAACGTTTGGAGAAGACGAATGAGAAGTATAAACGAGCTGCAGATAAAAGGAAAAGAAGTGTGGAGTTCAACGAGGGTGATTGGGTGTATGCTGTGTTACCGAATGATCGTTTCCCAGTGGGTGCTTATAACAAGTTGAAAGCCCGAAAGATTGGTCCAGTAGAAATTATAAAACAGATCAATGAAAATGCTTATAAGTTGAAGCTGCCAGAGAATGTGTATACTTCTGACGTGTTTAATGTTAAACATCTTATACCTTATTATGGAGATGAACAACCCAATGGGGAAGAACTTTTAAATTCGAGGACGAATTTTTCCCAACCAGGGGAGGATGATGCAGCGCAAAATCAAGATGAGCGAATTACCTTAGGTCGCGCACGTGATAACCCTAGGTCGCGAGAGCAGAAGGAAGAAGAAGGTCGCGCGCGTGATAACCCTAGGTCGCGAGAGCAGAAGGAAGAAGAAGGTCGCGTGCGCGATAACCCTAAGTCGCGAGCTTTGATAGGTCGTTCAAAGGTCGTTGGTGATAGGTCGTTGAAGTTAGGTCGTTGAGGATAAGTCGCAAGCTACCGATTTTCTTAGGTCGCGAATTGTTAAGTCGCGTGAAGATTTCCAGGAGCCATTTTTAGGTCGCTGACCTTAAGTCGCTCGTCATTTATGTCGTTACTTCTTGTGTCGTTTGCTGTTTTTGTTAAGTCGTGTACTGTTGGTGTTGTAATTTTCTTAGGTCGTTTGTGTTGTGTTGTAAACCCTATAAATAGGGATGTAATGTCATTGTAAAGGAGTTAGTCAATTGGAAATAAAATTTCTTTTATGTGCTCTTGTGCCACCATTAAAATCGGTAGTTGAGTGTTGTCTCCTATCTCCACTTTGGGATATTCGAGTGCGCTCGAATCAACGATTGTTGAAGCCGATTCACGGAATCTAGTGCGCTAGATCAACGTACGAAGAATCGTAGATCTTCTCTCACGGCATCGTGCGCGATCAACGTGTCGAAGATAGCTAAAGTCCGGCATCTCGCAAGATCAACGGATTTTGGCATTTGGGTATTTTCAATCCATCGATTCTGCATCCATTCCCCGATTAATTCCGCTAATCGGATTGGATCCTGGACGGATTCGATTGACATCGTCGAATTCGCCTACCACGCTGCGTCAAAGTGTAGATCCGAGCTTAGTGAAGAAGCCGTGCATCACTTTGTAGATCAAGGCCGAGTTAAAGATTTGAGTTAAGTTGAAGATTGTTTGAATTGACAATGCCGCCGAGAAGAGCTAATCGCCATCAGAATGTTGAAGCGTTGTATAGAAGAGAAGAAGCCGAGCAAATGGAACAACGCATCAATGAAAAGTTTGATGAAGGCATTGGGAAGTTAGAGAAACTGATGAATGATATGAATCAAAGTCAAAGGAGAAGGTCGCCAGTCTCGAACCATGGAGGAAACAGAGTTTCGCCATCGGTTACGGAAGCGAGGAGGGTGTCACCGCAATCTTACCGAGAAAGAAGAGAATCTTCAGTTTCATTGAGAAGAGAACATCATGAGTATAGAGATGAAGAGAGAAGAACTCCACGTGATTTTGAACATGAACCATATCGTGATGATGAAAGACAAAGTAGAAGGGATATGCGTGATCATAGAGATGTGGATGGTCGAGATCGTTATCGAAGTACATCTGTTTTTGATGAAGATGGTGGTAGATGTAGTGTTCATTCTCGAGATCGAGACCAAGTACGAAATGCATATCGGAATGTCGAAGATGATCGACGATGGGAGTCGGGAATGAAAACTGAAATTCCAGAATTCAAGGGTGGTATGCAAGCTGAGGAATTTTTGGATTGGGTTTCAAATGTCGAGGAAATTTTTGACTTCAAAGAAGTTCCCGAGCATCGTAGAGTGAAGTTGGTTGCTACACGATTGAAAGGAAGAGCTATGGCATGGTGGCAGCAAACTAAACTTACACGGGAGAGAATGGGAAAGTCAAAGATTGAGTCATGGGAGAAGATGAAGAAGTTGATGAAAGCTACTTTCTTACCTTACAATTATCAATCTCTTATGTATCAACGTTTGCAGAACTTGAGGCAGGGGACAAAGTCAGTGAATGATTATGCAGATGAATTTTATCAATTGATTGCGAGGAATGACATCATGGAGACAGAGGAATAGTTGACCGCTAGATTTTTTGGAGGGTTGAGAATGCAGATTCAAGATATGGTGAATATGTTTGATCCCAGATCTGTTACTGAAGCACATCAAAAAGCTCTAGCTTGGGAGAAGCAAGGTAGGAGAGGTGGTGGTGTGTTTACAAATTCCAACAATCCAATAAAAGGGGCTAGTAGCAATGCGAATGTTTCGAAGGCTGTTGTAAAACCGGTTGTTAGTGAAGTTGCTAAGTCCAAGGTCAATAGTGGTATCAAATGCTTCAATTGTCAGGAGTTTGGTCACAAAAGCAATGAATGTCCAAAGCCAAAGAA
This sequence comes from Allium fistulosum, assembly GCA_030737815.1. NCBI lineage: Eukaryota > Viridiplantae > Streptophyta > Magnoliopsida > Asparagales > Amaryllidaceae > Allium > Allium fistulosum. The sequence continues at coordinate 745,785,661 of CM060902.1, forward strand.
GCGAGTGATGGTTGCTGAGGCAGAGGATGAGGAAGTAGAAGCTGAATGTTCTAATTCACTACATACTGAGGAGGAAGAAGAGTTGACAGGAGATGAGGGTTGTAATTTAATGATGAGGAGGTCTTGTTTAACACCAAAACAAGAGTATGATTCTAGCTGGTTGAGGAGCAACATTTTTCAGTCAACATGCACTATTCTGGGGAAGGTTTGTAAATTTGTTATTGATGCGGGTAGCTGTGATAACATCATTTCTACCGAGGCTGTGAAGAAGTTAGCATTAAAGACTGAGAAGCATCCGAAACCTTACAAGTTAGCTTGGTTGAGAAAAGGTGGGGAGGTGAAGGTTGGACGAAGAGCTTGTGTAAATTTTTCGATTGGGAAGAAATACAAAGATGAAATTTGGTGTGATGTTGTGGATATGGATGTATGCCATCTATTGTTGGGAAGACCATGGCAGTATGATAGAGCTGTGCAACATGATGGTCGTACTAACAGTTACAGTTTCATGTTTGAAGGCACTAAAATCACTTTAGTTCCTAAGAAGCGACAAAAGAAGAAAGCAAGTTGGAGGAGATTGAAGAACTTAAAACTTTGCTATCTTTGAAGGAGTTTGTTAAGGAAGTAGAAGAGGAGCCTGAAGTATTTTTGTTGATTAGATGTGAGAGTAATGAAGTGGTTGAAATTCCTGAAGAAGTAAAGCCAGTGCTGGAAGAATTTGAAGATGTATTTCCTGAAGAGCTGCCAACTGAGTTACCGCCATTGAGGGACATACAACACCATATAGATCTTGTTCCAGGAGCAGTGTTACCACATAGACCACATTACAGAATGAGTCCAAAGGAACATGAGGAGTTGAGAAGGCAGGTGGAAGAGTTGCTTGAACAGGGGCGTGTACAGGAAAGTTTAAGTCCTTGTGCAGTGCCAGCTTTGTTAGTGCCGAAGAAGGATGGTTCGTGGAGGATGTGTACGGATAGCAGGGCACTCAACAAAATAACTATCAGATACAGATTTCCGATGCCGAGGCTTGATGATTTGTTAGATCAGTTGAGCGGGGCTACTATCTTTTCGAAGATCGATTTGAAGAGTGGTTATCATCAAATTCGAATTCGACCAGGGGATGAATGGAAAATAGCGTTCAAGACACGGGAGGGGTTATATGAATGGCTGGTCATGCCGTTTGGTCTTTCGAATGCACCTAGTACATTTATGCGGGTGATGAATCAGATCTTTAGACCACTTATTGGGAAGTTCGTGGTGGTGTATTTTGATGATATACTGATATATAGTAGAAGCACAGAAGAACACCTGCATCATCTGAGAGAAGTGTTGATGATACTGCGACAAGAACAATTTTATGCTGCAACGAAGAAATGCGTGTTCATGACGCATAGTGTTTTATTTTTGGGATATGTTATTTCAGAAGGAGGTATACAGGTGGATCAGAATAAAGTTGAAGCAATCAGAAATTGGCCACAACCCAGGACGATAACAGAAGTTAGAAGTTTTCATGGTTTAGCATCATTCTACCGAAGATTTATTCCACACTTCAGTAGCGTGATGGCACCAGTTACTGATTGTATGAAGGGGAAGCAATTTTCATGGTCGGAGGAAGCAGGATTTGCTTTTGAGCGAATCAAGGAACTTTTGACGACAACACCAATTCTAGTATTACCAGATTTTCAGTTATTGTTTGAGTTACATACTGATGCATCTAAAGTTGGGATTGGAGGGGTGTTGAGTCAGAAAGGACGACCAATTGCATATTTCAGTGAGAAACTTTATGGAGCCAAGATGAGATATAATACTTATGATGTGGAATTCTATACTATTGTTCAGGCTATAAAACATTGGAGACACTATTTGTTCCATAAAGAATTTGTTCTATATACTGATCATGAAGCACTGAAACATTTGCAGGGACAGGACAAAATTGCAGCCAGGCATGCATCATGGATTGCATACTTGCAACAATTTACATTTGTGGTGAAGCATAAGTCAGGAATTACAAACCGTGTGGCAGATGCATTGAGTCGAAGGAATCATTTGTTGACTACAGTGAAGGTTGAAGTGACGGGGTTTGATGTGTTGCCAGAATTGTTTGTTGATGACCCTTATTTTGCGAATTTAGTAGATGAAGTCAAGGAGGGAAAGACGGATGAGTTTGTGTTGGTGGATGGTTTTCTTTTTTAAGGGAAATCGATTGTGTATACAAGAGTGCAGCTTACGAATGAAGATTGTGAAGGAGTTGCATGAGGAAGGTCATGTGGGTAGAGATCGTACTTTGCAGTTGAGTTCTGAATCATATTTTTGGCCATCCATGAGGAAAGAAGTTGAAAGATTTGTGGAGAGATGTCATATTTGTCAAGTTTCCAAAGGGACAGCGACGAATGCGGGATTGTATATGCCATTACCTGTGCCTACTAGACCATGGGTTGATGTGAGCATGGATTTTGTTTTGGGTTTGCCTAGAACTCAAAGAGGAAATGATTCTATATTTGTTGTGGTGGATAGATTTTCGAAAATGGCACATTTCATAGCTTGTAAGAAGACAGTTGATGCCGTCCGTGTTGCTCAAATGTTCTTTAAAGAGGTGTATCGATTACATGGGCTACCTGAATCTATTGTTTCTGATCGGGATACTAGATTTCTAAGCCATTTTTGGTTAAGTTTGTGGAAGATGGTTGGAACGAAGCTAATTTTTAGTAGCGCCTATCATCTGCAAACAGATGGGCAAACGGAAGTGGTGAACAGATCATTGGGAAACTTGATGCGATGTCTTGTGCAGGATAATTTGAAGAGTTGGGATATGAAGTTGTGTCAGGCAGAATTTGCACATAATCATGCTGTTAATCGCAGTACGGGTTTCAGTCCATTTCAAGTTGTATATTCAGCAATTCCGAAGGGACCGTTAGATTTGACGACCATACCATATCAGAAGGGAGTTGTTAAGTGAGCTTGTGATTTTGTGACTGAGTTGCAGGAGTGCCACAGAACTGTTTATGAACGATTGCTTGCATCAAATGAAAAGTATAAACAACTGGCAGATAAAAAGCGAAGGAGTGTGAATTTCAGAGAAGGTGACTTGGTTTATGCCGTGTTGACAAAAGATCGTTTTCTTGTTGGAACTTACAACAAGTTGAAAGCTCGAAAAGTTGGTCCAGTGGAAATTTTGAAGAAGATCAATGATAATGCGTATCAGTTGAGGTTGCCGGATCATATTCACACTGCAGATGTTTTCAACGTTAAACGTTTAATTTCGTATTATGGGAATAAGCTTGTTGAAGAGGAGGAAGGTGCAAATTCGAGGTCGAATTCTTGTCAACCGGGGGAGGATGGTGCAGCGCAATCTGATGCTGGCTTAGGTCGCGAGCGACCTAACGAGTTGATAAGTCTCTCAAGCGACCTTACGAGTTATGTCAGGAAGAATGAGCCACAACCTAAAGAGCTTCGACCTAGTAAGTCTCGACCTAAGACTAACGAGTTATGTTTTTAGTCGCTCCAGCGACCTAACGATGGTGACGAGTTAAGTTTAAGTCGCTCCAGCGACCTACTGGGACAAACTACTGATTGTATCGGCCAGATTGCCTTAAGTCGCTCTCACATGCCGCTTTCTTTAGGTCGCGAATGACCTACCATAAGTCGCGAGACCTTAAGTCGCTCAAGAATAGGTCACGAGACCTTATGTCGCTGGAGGAGGTTTCCATAAGTCGCTCAAGTATTAGGTCGCGTGAAGATTTCCAGAAGCTATTTTCTTAGGTCGCTGAGGCCTAAATCGCTGCCATAAAGCCTTGTTCTTAGGTCGCTGCTGCCATGTATTTTAGGTCGCTCTGTGACTTAAGTCGTAGGTCGTTGTGATGTAATGTTGTATTTGTTGAGTCACGTGATGTGGTTGTAATTTTCTTAACTCGTATGTTGTAATTTCCTTAGGTCGTAAGTCGCGAGTCGCGGGCTAATGTAACTTGTTGTTGTTAGGTCGCACGTGTTGTAACTCGTAAGAGTTAGGTCGTTGGTCGACTTTTAGGTCGCTAGTGCTGTGTTGTAAAACTCTATAAATAGCGGGGTTGTGTCATTGTAATAGTTAGTTGATTTTGAATAAACTTTTGTTTGAGTGCTTTGTGCCTCTTTGAAATTGGTAGTTGAGTGTAATCTCCTATCTCCACCTTAGGCATTCGAGTGCGCTCGAATCAACGATTGTTGAAGCCAATTCACGGTATCAAGTGCGCTTGATCAACGTTCGAAGAATTGTAGATCTTCCTTCACGACATCGTGTGCGATCAACGTGACGAAGATAGCTAGAATCCGACATCTTGAGATCAACGAATTTGGGCATTTGGTATTTTCAATCCACCGATTGCTACTTTCACTATTTCATACATTTCTATTATCCGCTGCTGCGTCAGAAAGTCTATTGAGACATAGATAATGACACAATTAGTGATATTTAATGAAGATATACTAGTTGAAATTCATTATATCTGCTTCCATTATTTGTTGCTATCCCAAGTTAAATACATGTGTATATCATCGTCTATTTGTACCTGTTATTACTGCCTACTCAGTGTACAGATTTAGACAATATTTTGTTAAATTTTTTCAATATACATGCTTAATGGTATAATGTAACATGCATTGTTGGCACAGAGTGTCTTAGAACAAGGGCCGGTAATCTATCAGCAGTTAGAAGATTATTTAATTCATCACTTTAACATAAATTCTCAAAGCTATATAACATGGATGGCTTGGGCATCATTAAAGGAGGAATAAGGCAACCCTATATGAGCTGAAGAAATCTGAAACTTGTACTTTCAACAGGTCAGATTTTTGGGACTAGAGCCTTACTACAACATTAAAACACCTTCCACTTAATTATTTCTTGTATCAACCATTTCATTGATGGGTCAGGGTAGGTTATGTTTTGATTTGATAGAACAACTATATTTTATGTAAATATATATGTAGTTGCTAAATAAATTCAACAATACAGGTAATATTTGTCTTCCCTCATTCTGGTTGTTTGCTTGAAGTTGTTCGATGGTAGGTTGTTCGTGATGTGAAGGATGAAGTTGTGGGAAGTATGGAGTTTGAAGTTGCTGATATTTTATGGAGACAGAGGGAAGATGGTGATGAAGGTTCAGGCAGGCAACTTGCAGTTTCAGCGAAGGGATAATGATTAATGAAGTTGCGTGTGAGATTTGATGTTGCAACTGGAGGTAGATTTGCTGCAGTGTGGTTAAATGTGATGAAGTAGTAGTGGTATGGGGATATGTTAGTTGAGGGGTAAGTTGAGTAGGGTTATTTGTAGACGGAGGTTGGATGGAGAATGGTAGTGGATTTTGGCGGTAGGTTGGGTTTTGAAAATGGTTGATGCAGAACTAGCGTGGGAGGATTTTTCAGGTGATCGGCGGCAGTTTTGATAGGTTGCAGGCTGTAAATGTTGTATTTGTGAAGGAGGCAGAGGTTTTGGGTTGCTGTTTGGGATGAAGTGGCGGGGGTGTAGTTGGATAGGCTACTGGCAGGTGTGGTCATTGACTGGTAAGTGAGAATTAGTAAGGTATATTGTAGTTTGTATGGTGATTATTACTAATTTTTTCAATAATATAACATCCAACTTCATTTAAACCTATTTTGTGCTGGTTCACAATTTTTGCTTTGTTGAATTGCGGATATTCAAAACCACGTAAGCTGCAGCTAAGGTACTCATTAATATCTCCTCATATTATAAGTTTGTCATATTTGTTTACAAAGTAATTGGTGTCATATTTTCCATAGCTAAACAAAATTGCTACATACACTACAAGGAAAACTATTGGAGATTTAACTGAATACCCAGTTGGTGATTTCAAAGTTATTTTTTCTTAACTAGGAATGATTTCAAAGATTATTGTCAAATATGCTTCCAAGAGTTTGGGGATAGAGTCAAACATTGGACAACATTGAATGAGCCATACACATTTAGTCGCTTTGGTTATTCAACTGGAAAAACTGCACCAGGGTACTGCTCTGGAAATGAATGCCCTACCGGTGATTCTCTCACTAAACCATACACTGTTTCTCACAATCTCTTATTAGCACATGCAATAGCTGTTCAACTTTATAAAAACCACTACAAAGTACGTTTCTCGAAGTTAATACATCTAAAATGATTAATATTTAAGAATCTGATATTAAAAAACGAGTTTAAATTAATAAGAATTGGGATGATTTTATGCTTTAAGATATGATTCTTGTTTTCATACATTGTGCTATTTTATTTTCAGTTGATATAGGGAGGAGAAATTGGAATCGTTCTAAATTGCACGTGCCATATTCAGATTCACTTAAGGATAAAGATGCAAAACATAGGGCACTACATTTTCTTTAATATCTTCATATTCAGATTCACTTAAGGATAAAGATGCCATATTCAGATTCATATTCACGAGAGATCTACATTTTCTTTAATATCTTCATTTGCTTATAACTTTTATTTTTGTTGACATGTTTGTTGATATAGGTGATAACAATATGAGATGGACTGCAAATTTACAATGGGAAGACTCTTATGGTGCTAAAGGTAATCCACACACATAACCTTTGTTTAATCATATAATGTTATATATACATGTACGCATGAATTAGATGTTGCCTGACTTAGTGCCCTCTCTGGTATATTTTCATGCTTGCACATGTTGTCAATGGGTGTCTGTGTGTGTGTTATTCCGGCAGTGTGTGTGCACTAGTGTGTGAGTGTGTGTGCACACATCAGTGAGAGCGAATGTAGGTGCATGTACAGGTAATTATATATTTTTACTTTGTGAGTGTATACTCGTACAAGATGTTTGATATTAGATTTGAAGTCCTACGAATTAACATAATTGTTTGACTATTTGTTGTGCTTTCACTTGTCCAGGCATTGGATTTCCGAAGAAAGCAAGGTTGGACATTTATGGTGCAAGCTCTCACTTATGCATGCAACAAAAAATTATGGGTAATCAAGCGTTTTGTTAGCACCATTTTGGTATAACATTTTATTAGTACTATGTGTGTAAATTTGTATACGAATGGTTATTATATGTGAGTTTGGTCATTTTATCAAAAAACTATTTTATTAGAATGGTTATGGATATCTTATTGATTATATGATTAATATGTTTTTTTAATTGTTTGAATATGATGATTATGTGAGTAATTGTTGATTGACATAGTAGAAACAAAATAGACCGTCAATAAGAGATAATAACATGACAAAATGGTGCAAGATGATCAACAATTTTTAGTAGCGTTTCAAAAACGCTACTGAAATACATATAGTGGCATTGAGTAAACGCAACCGTAAAGTAGGGGTAAAGTTGGAAAGTCTATTGGTAGCAAAAAAACCTTTTGGTGGCATTTTAAAAATGCTACAAAAAGATTTATGGTGGCGTTCGAGAAACGCTGCAATAAAAGGATTTATAGTGGCGTTGAAATAAATGCAACTAAAAATCATGGATATTTAGTTGCGGGCTTTATAATGGCGTTTATCAAAACGCTGCAATAAGTTTTGGTAGCGTTTTTTGTGCGCCATCAAAAATAAATTTTCTTGTAGTGTATACCCATTTAGTTCCTATTACAAATTTATCTTCAGGTCTTGGGACTAATTCCTAAACATCATTTCTGATAAACTGATTTAGTTCTTCTTGCGTAGCAAGAATCCAAGAGTCATCAATGATGCTTCCTTTGGATTTTAGGTTCAACAGTTAAGATAAAAGAAACATTACTCATTTTATTTAATTAATTTCTTGTTCTTATAACAGATTCTATATTTCATAGATTATTTTCTATAGGGTGATCTTTCAAATATTTTTGTTCTTTTATTTCGATGTAAAATTTTGAAATTATTATTAGGTTCATCATTAGTGATTTCATTATGAGTAATTTCATTAGTTTTATCAATATTTTCTTCTTCATCAAAACTGATATTATTGATTTTAAAATTTTCATCAAATGAAACATTTAATATTTCTTCAATGGTGTTAGTTCTGGTGTTAAAAACTCTGTAAGCTTTACTTCTGTATAAATAACCAATAAAAATACCTTTATCTGATTTAGCATCAAACTTATCTAAATTATCCTTTGTATTTAATATAAAACATTTACTACCAAAAACTCTAAAGCATGATACTTTAGGCTTTTTATTACAACATAATTCATATGGAGTTTTCTTAGTTAAAGGTCGTATTAAAATTCTATTTAAAATATAATAAGCCGTAGCAATTGCTTCAGCCCAAATTTTTTTAAGTAATTACTATCGTTTAACATTGTTTTAGCACACTCTTGTATAGTTCTATTTTTATGTTTAACTACTCCATTTTATTATGGTGTTCTTGGAAATGAAAAATTATGGGTTATTCCTTTCTTATTACAAAAGTTTTCAAAATTATTGTTTCCGAATTCTCCTCCATGATCGCTCCTAATTGATTTAATTTTAGTTGACATTTGATTTTGAATTCATTTAGTAAAATTTTTAAACGTTTCAAAAGCATCACATTTAAGTTTTAAGAAAATTGTCCATGTAAGTCTAGAGAAATCATCTATAATTACAAAGACATGTATTGTGATTTATTGATTGTATTTGCGAAGGTCCGAAGAGATCTAAGTGAAAAAGTTCAAGAGGATGAGAAGTATAATCATATCTTTAGATTTAAAAGGAACTTTACATAAATTATTGACATTAAAACTCATTTTAGGAAGACCCCTAACAAGTTCATATCTAGCAACTTTAGAAAAGTGTTTGAAATTTAAATGACCAAATCTTTTATGCCAAATCCAAGGGTCATTAGATTCAGCCAAAAGACATAAGTTGTCATTGGACACCTTCATACTTAAATATAAATGTTATGTTTTCTAATACCTTCAAAGATAATGTTTGACTCATTATCTTCGATATGGCAGCTATCTTTTTCAAACTTAATTTTAAAACCCTTATCACACAATTAACTAATAATAAGCAAATTATGTTTTAGATTCCAAACTAGAAAAGCATTAAAAGCAGTAAGAGTTTTAGAGTTACAGACATTGCCGATGCCAATCACATATCCTTTTGACTTTTCTCCAAAGTTTACTAATCCACCATCTTTATAGACTATATCTTTCAAAAATTTTGGATTTACAGTCATGTGTCTCGAACATCCACTATCCAGTATCCATATATCCTTTTTGATTTATGATATTTGATTTTCAAGTGTCTGTTCACCATCAACCATATAACAAACTTGTTCCTACAATTCAAAATCATACCTTTTCAAGAAATCAAGTGACTTTCCAAAACAATTAATTTATAAAACCATACTTGTTTCACAAATTTTTTTTTGCAAAATTGTTAAAATATCACTATCCATTTAAATTTTTCAAAAATCGAATTACGAGTTTTTGAAAACCTAGTGCTCTGATACCAACTGTGGGTTGCGGAATTATGGGTCTTAAGGCTAATTAAATATTAGAGGGGTGAATAGTGCTTTCTAAGTTTTAATGAATCTTTTTAAAATTCTTTCAAGATTATTACTATTCAACACAGAATGAACAATCACATATGCAAACACAAATAAGTATAAATGCAATAAAGTAAAAAGGAGAGAATTAGAGAGATCACACCCGAGATTTTTATACTGGTTTAGAGTTACCCTACATCCAGGCTCGTACAATTGCTCATACGGATTTTTTTTCAAATGCCAATCTTTAAATTGGTAGAAGGCAAACCCAATACAATCTCAATTTCAAGGCTGTGAGGCACATCCTCTAGATTTTCTAATATTTGGGTACACTCACTTGATTTAGACTGAACACAAGCACACCTACTTGATTTTTGAGACATCAAGCACATCCAATTTATTTGAATGGGCTATAATCACACAATGAAAATACAACTAGAGTTTGATGGATCCTTCGAAAATAATTTCTTGATATTTGGTTACAATTGATCTTATAGCCTCTTGGGCAACAATTTGATCTTTGATTGAGAGAAAGAGATGATGGAAATCAGAGAGTAAATAGTAGAGAATCAATACAATGAAGATTGAATTGATTTTGGTTTGAATTTAAGAATTTTTTAATAAATTTTCACTAGAAATTTTGACAGAGTAAGAGGAGAGAAGATAATAAGAAAGTATTTGTTAAAAAATTGTTTGAAACCCCCTATATATAGAGAATAAATAGACATGTCCATTCATGAAGAGTTACAACGAATAGACACTTCATTACAAAATTTGAATTTCAAATCAGCGGCATGTATGTCGACATATAATATGCCTATATGTCGACATAGGTTAGTATATTTTGAAACCTTGTTTATTTTAAAAGGTTTTGAAAATCTTATGCTTTGTAAAATATTTTGATACTTTGTAAAATATTTTAAAGATAGTTTATAAACATTTTAAACTTTTATAAAATATTTTAAATTTATTGCGGGATTATATTTCTGAAATTTAGACATCTGCATTAGAAATCCAAATGTTCGAACGGTTGTTATAGCCACGAATTAATTTAGATGGGAAAAATTAATTTAGTGGGATTCATCCCATCATCTTCTCTTTATCATTTTTCTTTCAACTCTTCCCATCGATGTTTCGCTCTAATCACCATGACACTCTAGCATCTATCCACTTGGAGTCACACCCTTATTATAAGTCGTTTGCCATATGGACGTGTATTGCTTCATACTTGATGAAAATTGAGGCAATGAGTACCATTTCAACATCGTTAGAGTTTAACTACTCGACTTTCATTCTAGTTTCTTCATTCATCTAACCATATCATTCTAAAATTTCTTAACCTACTCTTTCTCATTTTACCATTCATGAACTAATCAATAATCCATACAATCAACAACCAAATCGTAACAGTATATTTGACAATGAAATTTCTTAAGTGTCTTAATAGATTCATTTTATAATTAAACATAGATAAGTACTGATTCAATATGACTCTTCTCTCTAAAATCAAAATTCAAGACTATTGATCAAGCCCTAACTCTACCATTAACATTCACCAATAATATATAGCATACATAGTGATCGTAAAGCATAGAGAATAAATCCGACTCGCCAATCCAACGAAATCGAAGGTTCAAACTGACCCACTCTTAAAGCTCTATAGATTTAAAAATCCAGGCTCACTCCTAGAAAGATTATAAAGAATTTTCATACTTAGATTTAAATAAATTATCTATAATTTTTTATTGAGAAATGAAGAAGTTATGAGGATTATAAGATTTGAAAATCAAATTTATTCTTTTGGAGAAGGAGAAGAAGAAAATAACGAAGGAAGTGTTTCATTTTAGAAATATAATGGATTAATTCTAGCTTAGCTACCATCTTACACCTATTTTCACTTTTTGTGTTTTAATATCATCCCATTTTAACAAAACATTATATGTTTTTCATGTGTAAATAACATCATGAACACAATGAAATAAGTCTCAAGTTCTAATTCATTCATCTTTAAGAATTCACCATTTAAGTCATTTGTTTAATTAAGTCATTTAATTTAGTAAAATTACTTTTTACCTTAATTAATAAGTGTTAAAAATATAAGTTGTTATATTTTCCCCATTTAAGAGGATTTTCCACTTGAAATTATCAAGAAGCAAAACAATGTAACATATCTATCCCATCGTACACAACATTACCACTTAACTTTAAATCGCCAAAACTGATAATCAACCATAACATATAAATTAATTTATATACTAGCATGCAATTTTAGTTAACTATGTTTGTTAACCATAAAAATTCACTTAAGAATAAGGGTATGAAAGAAGACTTATAAAAGTGATGGGGCTCGACCAAAATTTGAAGACATGGGTTTCGTCAAAGTTAAAAAGCAGTGTTTCGAAGATATTAAGATGGCTTTCGAAGGAGTCACAAGCACCAGGTGCCATTACAAATGATGAGCAAAACAAAAGGCTTTCGAAAGGGTAGAAAAGAAGGCAAGGTTACCCTTCCGCCTCATCTAGACCTTTCGACGCAGATGGATTTACATATATAAGAAAGGCTAATATGGGTTCGAAACACCTTTCGAAGGTGTTGAATGATGGACACTCAGACAAGAACCAACTCCTTCAAGATGGTGGGTTTCGTCGTTGTCAATCTATTACTTAAAGAGGTGATTCCAATACACACCTTTCGAAAGCAAGTGTAAGCCTTTCGAAACGGTTGGAACCCTTCGAAGGCATGATGAAAAGCTCCATATGAAGGCCCGGCATCCTTTGACTAAGATAAGATACAATCGTCACTCACCATTCCTTTCAGAGCAATGAGAAAGCCCAACTCATCTCCTATCTGCAACGGCATAGCAACACAAAGCAAAAGGCACTTCTAACCCCCCTTTCGATGAGGTCGAAAGAAATACAGAAAGAAGCAAAGTAAAAGAGGTGCTCAAGCTTAAATTCCAGTGGGGAGTTATTAAGGTAATCCTTTCAATTGGGTTGAAAGGTCTGATATAAGAAGGTGGAGGCAAAAGAATGAACGAGAAAGGTTAAAGGAGATACCTTTCGACCACTTCAAAAGAAGGCACGTAGAAGGATGAAGGAAGGCCTTCCGACAATGTCGAAAGGATGCATACAGAAGGTTGATGGAAGGCCTTTTGACAATGTTGAAAGGATGCATACAGAAGATTAAAGGAAGGCCTAGGGGTATGAGTTTTAGGGACCAACCTGCATCTATAAATATGACCCTAGGGGTATAAGTTTTGGGGACCAAATTTTGGGAAATCAAAAAATTTCTTCTATTTCTTAGCAAATCAAATCTTTGCAACCCTAGATAATTTTGGGAAAAGCTCTCTTACTTGTAACTCAATTTGAATTAATGCAAAAAGGGGAAGCGCATGGATTTAATAAAGATTATGATCATGAGAGAGATCATTTTGACAATTAGCTTGACTAATGATCAATTGCACATGATTCTTGCTTATCTTATTAATTCCTATTTGTCTTATGTGATGCAATGGGATCAATTTGGACAATACATAAATGAATCACGTTATCATCATGGTTATTGGTGTCAAACATTAAAAAGAAGACGATGATAGTGTTTCGATATCAATAAACTCATAGAGCTGATATTGTCCAATATGTTATTCGATTACATATAGAACATAAAGTTTATATATTATAAATTGAGTACTTCAAAAGAACAAATACCCCTTCGACTTGATTGAAAGGGATGTTTTGAAAGGGATTTGATGTGTAAATGCTAAGTTTTGCTAGCTGAACGAATACCTTCAAAAGGTGTACTCACACTACAATACATACAACCCTTTCGAAGGAGTTCTTTTCCAAAAGAGCATAAACAATGTTATTGAAACTAAATACTCCTTCTTTAGGGAAGAACGACCTCTTTCGACACAGTTGAAAGGGATAAATGCTCAATATAGATAACCTCTTTCGACTCACATAAAAAAGAGGTTTTGAAGGGGATGCTTTCTCTTTGACCTTCATTTTAATAGGGTTGATTGAACCTATTAACTACAATCAATATTTTAGTAGAATACCCTTTACAATTAATTTATGCAAACCCAACTCACGCGAAAGGGGTTTTAAAGAGAGTGATCACTTCCAAAAATCTTCTTTTGAAGTGTAAACAACACTTCACGTTAACCACTTAACTTTGGGAATGTTGACAAGTTTTCTTGTTAACATTTTTGGCACTAGAAGAAGGGACTGAACCTCCGCCCTTATGGCTACCTTGTAAACTACTTATGGATTATTTAACTTGATGTAGGAAAATGAAATCCAAAAGGCTTAGTCGAATGAATGAAGAGGCTATACATACCACAACTTTAGAAGAAAACGTAACACCAACCTTCAACTTAGAGGGGGTTGTGCAAGGACAACCATCAACCCCAGCTCAACAAGACGATAATGCAACCAAAATAAAGCACTTAAAACAACAATTGCAGGAGATGCAAGAGCTTCTCAAAGCAGCACTTTCTCAAAAGTCTTCCAATGCAGCAAAACCAATGACTGGAGATGAGGTGATCTCTCCAAGACGTAATTTAAAAGCTTATATCGATGAAGACAAGGGAAAAATAGACTTGACATCTTCAAAGAAAAAAGAGCATCGTTCGACTAAACTCGATCATCAAGGAAGGGTACTGGACAAATCACTCGAGCAATCTGGAAGCTCGACATTGAAATAATACAACCCAGATCAAAAAAAATATCACGACACCGAAGCTTATCTAAAAGACATAGTAGAGAAGGCAATTAAGGACATGTTGAATGCTAAGGGGAAGAGGACCTTGGATGAAACAGCAAATGATAATGAACGAGTGGCACCTTTCATAGACGGAATCATGTCAACGGTCATCCCATCCTATGTAAAGATCCCAACTCTGAAGTATCATGGTACTATAGACCCCGATGATCACTTGATGGCTTTTGATAGCCAAATGGATCTGTATAATGCTTCTAGCGCCGTTCGATGCAGACTGTTTTCGGTAACGCTTCAAAGGGCCAACGCTAAATGGTATCGACAATACCATGAGAAGACGATCTATTCATGGAAGCAATTTCCTTATTCTCTATCTAATTTTGTATATGCAAGGACCCAATAATAGATTACACTGTTTTAGCCAACATTAAGCAGAGATAGGGAGAGTCATTGGGAGATTACCTCAAAAGGTTCAACAAAGAATCATTAAAAGCTAAAGACATGAATGACCGGGATAAGCTCATTGTAATACACTCTGGGTTAATAGAGAATACACCATTCTGGAAGTAACTCTTTATTCATGGGTGTAAGGATCTGCAGGACTTCCATTTTCAAGCCGATAAATTCATTCGAATGAATGAATTATTTCACACTAAAAAGAAAGCTAATCCTAAAATGGAAAGTGGAAGGTTTAGTTCAGATAGAGGACATAAGAGAGCAAGATGAGAGGAGCCTAACACCAATTCAATCGCTTCAAACAAGCCATTATTTTATATCTATGCTATGACAAAGGAAAAGGTTAACTTCTCAACTTCATTTAAGGCCAAAAACTATCTTGAATAGAGGAAAGGGGATGATTATTTCGCTTATCACAAAGCAAATGGCCACAAGACTGATGAATGCAGTGTATTGGCTAGAATTATTTAGAAATTAATTCACGAAGGGCATCTAAAAGAATTCATCCAAGATAAACAAAAGGCACCACAGAATGGTGATGGTCTGTAGAAGTTTCCTAACAATATTATCAACATCTTGGAGGAAGAAGATCCATTGAGCTTGAGTCCACTATTGAATAGGATTGATGTAATCCATGGGGAACCACATCCAGCAGGGACTAGCAAGGGGGCTAGGAATAGATACATTAAAGAGGCTAGAGAAGGAGAAGAACCTCAACTGAAGAATCCACGACTCAACATTCCGATGCCAAATCTTGTTATTACTCCCCAGGAGCTGAAGAAAGGGATCCATCACCCTCATAATGATCCCCTCATGATCACAGCTCAAATTGGACTATCTATAGTGTCTTAGATTCTTGTAGACACTAGTAGTGGAGCCAATGTTATTTTCAAACATGCCTTTGATCAAATTGGCATCCCAGAAGACAAGCTAAAACCCAGCCTTGAACCAATCTTTGGGTTCAACAATAAGGGATCGAACCCAGTGGGACAAGTAAAGATGCTAGTGAAGATGGGAGTACCGCCATGCTACTGAACCTTTGAAACTCTCTTCGTAATCATCAACCAACCATCATACTACAATGTGTTTTTTGGCCGACCTGCACTTGATGAGGTGGATGCTTTTGTTTCGCCAAAGTATCTGATGATAAAATTCTTAACCAAGAGGGGTTGGAGCTCTATCCATAGAGAACAGTTCAGTTTCCACGAATTGTATTTTGTAACGCTTGATTAATACAAGAGGGAGTATTCTGCTTACTTCGATTCTTTTACTGTTTTTTAGCCTTCGAATGATGGATTTTTACATCCAACATTCGAAGAAAAAGTGAGATCTAATAAAACTAACAAATATATGTATGAAAGTTACATTTTTCCTGGAAGCAAGAGAAAGAGGATCGATGCTAATTCTGTGGAAGAAGGCGAAATCATCACAGAATTTGATTGCCATAGAGAAGTGGAAAGGATAAAACCTATAGAAATGATTCAACCAAGGTGGTAAAAGTGGGAAAGGAGTTGGAAAGTAGCTTGAAGAAAGACTTGATTCAGTTTCTTAAATCCAATAAAGACGTGTTTGCATGGTCCCATTTGGATATGGTTGGGATTGATCCATCAGTAATGTGTCATGCGCTAAACATCAATCCAGAAGCGACCTTTATCAGACAGAAAAAGAGACAATTAGATAAAGTGCGGTCCGACGCCCCAAAATAGGAAGTCAAAAGCCTCCTTGAAAATGGATTCATTCGGGAAATCTACTACCCAAAATGGCTAGCGAACCTAGTTTTGGTAAAGAAATCGAATGGTAAGTGGAGAAATTGCATCGATTATACTGACCTAAACAAGGCCCGTCCATAAGATTGTTGCCCATTGCCCCAGATAGATCAGTTGGTTGATACAACTAGTGGACACAGATTGTTATCTCTCATGGATGCTTACTCATGATATAATTAGATACCCATGTTCAAACCAGATGAAGAACATACAAGTTTCATTATCAATTAGGGAATTTTCTGCTACAAAGCAATGCCTTTCGGATTAAAGAATGCAGGGGTTACCTATCAAAGATTAGTTAATATAATGTTCAAAGAATAGATCGGTCGAAATATGGAAGTTTATGTTGACGACATCCTAGTGAAATCTTATAAGGCTAAGAGTCACCTTGAAGACCTAAAATAAATGTTCGAAGTATTGCGGAAATATCAGATGAAACTGAATCCCCAGAAGTGCTCTTTCAGGGTTCATTCAGAAAGTTTTTAGGCTATATTATGAGCGCCCAAGGGATTGAGGCCAGTCCAGACCAGATTCAAGCCATCAAGGACAAGGATGAACCTAAAACTAGCAAAGATGTAATGAGTTTAAACGGTAGGGTAGCCACCCTAAGTAGGTTCATTTCTAAGGCGATTGACAAATGCATTCCCTCTTCCAATGTGATCAAGAAAAAGAAAAACTTTGAATGGGGAGAAGACTATAGGAAAGCCTTTCAAGAGTTGAAAAATCATTTGGAAAAACCATCAATACTATTTAGTCCCGAGAACGGTGAAATTTGTACTTATATATGGAAGTCTCAGAACATGCAGTTAGTTTAGTTTTGATTAGAGAAGAAAGTGGGACTCAAATTCCTGTTTATTATGTGAGTAGGCAGTTAAAGGATGCAGAGGTTCAGTACCCGGTAATAGAAAAACTAGCTTATTGCTTGATACTTACCGCACAAAAACTTAGGGCATACTTTCAAGCACATCCAATCGGATTATTGACTAACTTTCCACTCAAACAAGTCTTCAGTAAACCCGAAATGAAGGCTAGTAAAGTGAGGAATTGAAATTAGCCAGTATGACATTGAGTTTCAACCATAGGCAGCTATCATAGGACAAGCATTGGTGGACTTTATTAATGAGTGTAAAAAATTCATTAAAGAACAATCAGAAAAGGAAAAGGATCAAAAACCCATGCGGTAGTTATTTGTGGATGGCGCATCGAATGAGCAAGGAGTTGAAGCGAGATATGTCATAATAACACCAGATGGACACCGCCTACACTACGCAATAAAGTTAGGGTTTTCCGCAACAAATAATGTAGTTGAATATGAATCAATGGTGGCAGGATTGACTTTGGCTTTAGAGCTCAAAATCCCACGAATTCAAATCTTTAGTGATTCGCAACTAATGGTAAACCAGGTAAAGCAAGTATATCTGACTAAAGATGCCAAACTATCTTTGTATGTAAAGAAAATATTGAAGATGCTCACTTTATTTGAAGATTTTTCTGTACATCAAGTGCCAAGGGGAGAAAACTCTCAGGCAGATTCATTAGCAAATTTGGCTAGTTTAAGGGGAGCCCCAGAAATGCGAATCATGCCAGTAGGGTACCAAGCAAATCCAAGTATTAAAGAGGGAACATCCGAAGAAGGAAAGGAATTGTTAGTCCTAACTCGATCCCAAGCCATAGCATAAGAGACAGAAGAAAGGTAAATCAATAAAGATGTCCCAAATGAGAGGACCAATCATCCAAGAACAGATGACTGTTATAGTGACACTTGGATGTCAACTATTGTCAAATATCTTTCTAAAGGGATATTGCCATCTGACAAATTGGAAGCTTAAAAAATCAAGCGAAAAGCTTCGACTTTCACAATAGTGGATGGAATCCTTTATAAGAAAGGATATGCATTATCTTACTTAAGATGTGTGAGTCTGGAAGATGTGATAAAATTGTTGATGGAAGCGCATGAAGGATTTTGCGGAAACCACTCCAACGGGGCAAAGTTGGCAAAGAAAATAATAAGACAAGGTTTTTATTGGCCTCGAATGGAAAGTCAAGCTATTGAATATGCAAGGAGATGTGAAAGATGGCAGAAATACTCAAAGATCCCTCGGTTGCCACCAAGTCAATTAACTCGATTTCAAGTCCATGGCATTTTGATATATGGGGAATCGACTTAGTCGGGTCATTACCAATTTCAAAAGGAGGAGCAAAATATGCTGTAGTCGCCATAGACTACTTCACTGGGTAGAAGCAGAACCACTCCTCAAAATCACTTTGGGGAAAGTGCTTAGATTTGTCATTAAAAACATTATTACTAGATTTGGAATCCCTTATAAGATTATATCAGATAACGGAACACAATTTGAAAGTGAGTAGTTTTCTCGATTTTTCCATAAGAATGGGAACATTAAAAGGTTTTCTTCCGTAGCACATCCAAAGGCCAATGGGGCCGTTGAAACTGTAAATAAGACTACTAAGACAATCTTGAAAAAGCAATTAAATAAAGTCAAAGGGAATTGGGTAGAGGAATTGCCACTTGTACTTTGGGCTTATCGAACGTCCACCAGAACTGCAACGGGACATACTCCTTATTCTCTAACATATGGGTGTGAAGCAATGTTGCCAGTTGAAATTGAGATACCCTCGCATCGAAGAATCACATATGCCTTTGATCTAAATCAAGAGTTGAAGAGAGAACCATTAGATTTAATACATGAATTAAGAGATGAGGCGGCTATCCGAACTGTAGAATATCAAAGAAGAATTTCAAAATACTACAAATCGAAAGTGAAAACAAGATCATCTCAAGAGGGAGATTTAGTACTCTGAAGTGTGATGGCAAACACAAGAAATCGACGGATGGACCACTAGGACTAAATTGATAAGGTCCTTAATTGTATGCAAAGTAATTTCCCTAGAGCTTACAAGTTATGTCGACCAGACGATAATATGGCTCCTAGAACGTGGAATGCGGAGCACCTGCGACCATATTTTCTTACAATGAATAAATAAGGCACCTCTTCCTTAAAAAGAAAGATCTACATAGTTGGGAGTGAAATTCTCCTTGTGGACATTAACTTAAACGGTCAAAGCCTTTGTTCGCGTCGAGTTGGCCAGGTCAAAGTGCCTCCTTGAGGGAGGTTATAGTAAGCCTTTATCCGCACCACGCTATGGCTAAGTTCAAGCATCGAAAAGCCCTTGACCATGCCATGCTATGGCCAAGTCAAGGCGCCTCTTGAAGGGAGGACGGAGTAAGCCCTTGGTCCCGCCACGCTATGGCCTGGCCAAGGCACCGAACAAGCCCTTGATCGTGCCATGCTATGGCCAGGTCAAGGCACCTCCTAGAGGGAGGACAGAGTAAGCCCTTAGTCCCGCCATCCTATGGCTTGGCCAAGGCACCAAACAAGCCCTTGATCGTGCCATGCTATGGCCAGATCAAGGCGCCTTCTAGAGGGAGGTTGGGTAAGTCCTTGAGTTCTGCTTGTGGATAAGCTAACTAAGCGCACCAGACAACAACGGACTAAGACGTCCGAGCCCGAGAAGCAGCATATCAAACAACGGACTATGACGTCCAAGCTCGAGAAGCGGCATATCAAATAATGGACTAAGACGTTTGAGCCCGAGAAGCGACATATCAAATGATGGATGAAGACGTCCAAGCCCGAGAAGTGGCATATCAAATAACGAACTAAGACGTTCGAGCCTGAGAAGTGGCATATCAAATGATGGATGAGGACGTCCAAGCTCGAGAAGCGACAAATTAAACAGCAATTACATACAATGCCTTACGGGTTAACACAGGTCAAAAGAGAGTCAAAACCCAAGGAGTGGTATAGAATAGAGGGTTTGAATAAGAATCAAGAACCTCCGACTAATTATCAAAGAAGGTTTTCTGAACTTCACTTATTAATACCCATATCTAGGTTTCAGGTCTTTCATTATTAAGTTCGGGATTCCACTTATTAATACCTGAATCTGGGTCTCGAAACTATTACTATTGATTACTGGACTTCAAACATTAATTCCCGAATCTGGGCTTAAGATTTCTATTATGAAGATTATTACTATGGATTTCTGGTTATCATCTACTAATACCCGAATCTGGGCTTAAAATTTCTATTATAAAGACTATTTTTGGTTATCGTCTACTACTCGATCTGGGTTTCGGATCTCTTACTGTTGACTTCAGAACTTCACTTATTGATGCCCGAATCTGGGTTTCAGATTTCTGTTTTTTCCTAACACCTGAATTTGGTTTCAGGTTGTCGACCATCAATTTTTGGATTCCATTGGATAATGCCTAAATCTGGGTTCCAAGGCAGTTGGTGTTGAGGTCTCAATGGACTTCTGGTCTTCAATTAAAACTTTGAGTTTGTCTTCCAAATACCCAAATCAGGGTCATTGGTTTACTACTATTAATTTTTGAACAACATTTATCAACATCTATATCTTGGTCCCTAGATCATTGCTATTTCCAATAGAAGATTCTAAATACCTATTACTTATCCCCAGATAAGGATTTATGGTTTTCAGTGACTTATTTCCAGATGATAGCTCATGGTCTTCTATTACCAAACATTTGTTGTCACTAACAAAGAGTTCATGGGTTTCAATTAGTATACTCCTAGTTTTCTATTAATTTCATAGGAGTTCAATTTATGAACTTTATTTTAACTACAAAAGTTGGATTGCCAAACAAAAGTTCTTGATTCCCAATCGTTTACAACTGCAGATTTCTTATCATTTATTAACTCTAGATGATGCCCAACTAATTTTTACTACTTCTAAACTTAGGGATCAAAAGCTCTACTATACTAACATCATTTTCAAATCACTAAGCATATTTATATACAAGTCATTAGCTAATAATGGAAAATATTATTTACTTTGAATTTTGCAAGGAAATGAGGTCATTAAAAACGGAGTAGTTGTTAAATTTTTGTCCTAAAGAACAAAAGATTCTTTCATATAAGAAGGGGGCAAAAAGTTAACCATAGAAATTCACTTAAGAATAAGGGTATGAAAGAAGACATATAAAAGTGATGGGGCTCTACCAAAAATCAAAGACATGGGTTTCGTCAAAGTTCAAAAGCAGCATTTCGAAGGTATTGAGATGGCTTTCGAAGGAGTCGCACGTGCCGGGTGCCATTACAAATGATGAGCAAAACAAAAGGCTTTTGAAAGGGTAGAAAAGAAGGCAAGGTTACCCTTCCGCCTCATCTAGATCTTTCGACGCAGATGGTTTTACATATACAAGAAAGGCTAGTATGGGTTCGAAACACCTTTCGAAGGTGTTGAATGATAGACACTCACACAAGAACCAGCTTTTTCAAGATGGTGGGTTTCGTCGTTGTCAATCTACTGCTTAAAGAGGTGATTCCAATACACACCTTTCGAAAGAAAGTGTAAGCCTTTTGAAACAATTAGAACCCTTTGAAAGCATGATGAAAAGCTCCACATGAAGGCCCAACATTCTTTCGCTAAGATACAATCGTCACTCACCATTCCTTTCGAAGTAATGAGAAAGCCTAATTCATCTCCCACCTACAAGGGCATAGCAACACAAAGCGAGAGGCACTTCTATCCCCCCTTCGATGAGGTCGAAAGCAATATAGAAGGAAGCAAAGTAAAAGAGGCGCTCAAGCTTAAACGGCAGCAGGGAGTTATTAAGGTAACCCATTTGATTGGGTCAAAAAGGTCTGATATAAGAAGGTGGAGGCATAGGAATGAATGAGAAAGGTTAAAGGAAATACCTTTCGATCACTTCAAAAGAAGGCACATAGAAGGGTGAAGAAAGGCCTTTCGACCATGTCGAAAGGATGCACACAGAAGGTTGAAGGAAGGCCTTTCGACCGTGTCGAAAGGATGCATACGGAAGGTTGAAGGAAGGCCTTTCGACTATGATGAAAGGTTGTGCGTAGAAGGTTGAATGAAGGCCTTTCGACTGAAGCGAAAGGATGGGCGCGAAAGGGGGCCAACCTGCATCTATAAATACGACCTTAGGGGTCCGAGTCTTGGGGTCCGAATTTTGGGAAATCCTAAAATCTTTCTTCTATTTCTTAGCAAATCAAATCTTTGTAACCCTAAATCAATTTGGGGAAAATCTCTCTTACTTGTAACTCAATTTAAATTAATGCAAAAGGAGAAAGCGCATGGATTTGACAAAGATTATGATCATGAGAGAGATCATTTCGATCATTAGCTTGACTAATGATCAATTGCAAATGATTCTTGCTTATCTTCTTGATTCCTCTTTGTCTTATGTGAAGCAATGGGACCAATTTGGACAATACCCATACGAATCATGTTATCATCATGTTTATTGGTGTCAAATATTAAAAAGAAGATGATGATAGTGTTTCGATATCAATAAACTCATAAAGCTTATATTGTCCAATATGTTATTCCATTACATATAGAACATAAAGTTTATATATTATAAATTGAGTCTACTTCAAAAGAACAAATACCCCTTCGACTTGATCGAAAGGGATGTTTTGAAAGGGATTTGATGTGTAAATACTAAGTTTTGCTAGCTGAATGAATACCTTCAAAAGGTGTACTCACACTACAATACATACAACCCTTTCGAAGGAGTTCTTTTCAAAAGAGCGTAAACAATGTTATTGAAAGCAAATACTTCTTCTTTAGAAAAGAATGGCCCCTTTCGACACAGTTGGCAGAGACAAATTCTCAATATAGATAACCTCTTTCAACTCACACAAAAAAGAGGTTTCGAAGGGGATGTTTTTTTTTGACCTTCATTTCAATAGGGTTGATTGAACCTATTAACTATAATCAATATTTTCATAAGATACCCTTTGCAAGTAATTTTTCCAAACCCAACTCATGCGAAAGGGGTTTTAAAGAGAGTGGTCACTTCCAAAATCTTCTTTTAAGTGTAAACAACACTTCACATTAACCACTTAACTTTAGGAACGTTGACAGGTTTTCTTGTTAACAATGTTGAAACAAAGTTTTACTTAGAGTGGATGGAATCATACTAGTGAAAAATTCTGGATAAGAAGCACGCATCTTCTCTTTCGTTTCCTATGTGCTATTTTCGAGATCCACGTCCTATTGAACCTAAACAAGCTTGACGTCCTTGTTCATAAGTCTTTTCACCCTACTCTAAGTAACACAAATAGGTCCTCTAGTTATAGATGCTTCTGGTTCAACATCCACTTCCTCTAATTTCTTTGGCTCTACCATTACACTTGAGTCATGTACACTCCTATATAAGTTTGAAACGTGAAACACATTGTGTACTCTAGAGATCGTTTTGGGAAGATTAACTCTATATGCAAGCTTTTCGATCCATTCTAAAATAGGTAATGGTCCAACAAACTTTGGTGCTAGTTCCTCGAATTGCTAAATTTATCCCTTCAATGGTGATGCTTTTACAAATACCATGTGACCTACTTAAAAATCTAACTCAAAATGTCTTTTATAAGCATAAATTTTTTGTCGATCTCGAGAAACCTTCAACTTTATTCATATTAACTCTACTTTCTCCAAATTTTCATGGATAATATCTAATCCAAGCATTAACTTGTCCATTGTTTCCCACCAACATGCATGCGATTTACATGATCGGTTGTCCATATAATGCTTCAAATGATGTCATGCCCACACTAGCTTGATAGCTATTATTGTATGAAAATTCAATTATAGGAAATTGATATTCTCATGATCCTCCAAAAGAAGGTATACAAGCTCTCAATAGATCCTCAAGCACCTAAGTCACCAGTTCGGCTTGGCAATTAGTTTAGGGATGATAGTTCGCGCTTAAGTTTAATTCCATGCCTAAAGCTTATTGCAAGACCTTCCTAAACTCATTCCGGCTCGATCACTCTCTATACTAGAGGTACACTGTGAAATCTCGCTACTTACTACACATACAACATAGCCAAAGATGGAGCTATCCTAGAAACCTTCACTAGAATGAAATGAATGTTTTTCCTCAAATGATCTATAATAACCCATATGCTCTCATTTCCTCTTTGACTCGGAAAATCATCTATAAAATCCATGAAAATATGTTCCCACTTCCAATACTGAAAATCCAAAGACAATAACAAACTAATGGGTTTCTTTGTTTGGCTTTGGCTCTTTGACCTGTCATGCACTTTTCTAAAAACTCCAAAACATGTTGTTTCATTCGCTTCCAATAACAAATATTCTTAACATCATTCTATATCATTTTGATACTGAGATGAGTAGTCATCCTAGAACAATTGCACTCTCAAAGTACTTCATCAGTTAAATCTTATACCTTGGGAAAACACAATCTTCGTCCTTACAAAAGCCAACCCTTTGCACCAATAGAATACCTTCCCTTGTGACTATACTTTTCCTCTTCCCAAATTGATCCATAAATTCCATCAAATTCACATTAAGTTTTTGGCAAGATCCAATCTGATCTATAAGTGTGGATCTATCCTCTAATGTCCCTAATAAACTAGAAAACACATTATAACAAGGTTGAAATCAAACTCTGTAATATCCACCCAAACCCTTCCACACAGCAAACATAGAGCCCTACGTCACTGCCTTCTATTCAATACATACACCATAACATTTCCCATTTTAAAAGTATAAGAAATAAAGGTCATACGATGCTAGGAATTTCATCCATTATTATTGCCTAAGGTTGAAATAAATACTTCAAAGACTTATGGTCAGTAAATAACTCAAACCACTCACCTTATAAATAATGTCTCTATATCTTCAATGTAAAGACAATGGTCGCAAACTTCGGTTCTTAAATTGGATAATTCCTTTCATGGGTCTTGATTTACTACTCACATACGCAACTACATTGTCGTCTTGCATAAGAACTTACCACATGCATCAACGTATATGGTAAATGGTATAGCTCCTTTTGGTATAATAAGAACTAGAGCACCGGTCAACAATTGCTTTATTATAATAATGGAAACTTCGATATGTGCATCCCACAAGAAAATTTGGTTCTTCTTAGTGAGTAATGTCAAAGGTGTTGCAATCTTCTCGAAGTCCTTAATGTACTTTTGATAATAACCACTAACCCAAGAGAACTAGGAACATTGGTCACGTTTCCCTGAACTTACCAATATTGCTTCACAACAAGACTACTTGGATCAACGAAAATCCCAAGCTTAAATACGACATGGCCTAAGAAGCACACTCCCAAAAGTGACATTTACAAAACTTCGCTTTCAAGTGATTTTTCCTTAACACTTCCGACACTTCTTTCAAGTGTAATTTATGTTCTTCTTCACTTTTAGAAAATATTAGTATATCATCTACAAATATTACACAAATCTATTAAATTGGACCAAAAAGACTCGACTCATAAGATTAACAAATTACACTGGTGCATTCTTAAGATCAAATGGCATAACCAACCATTTATGAAATGCATTTGGAATTCAAAAGGTGGTTTTTGAAATACTATCTCTAGCCACCCTTAGTCGATGAAAATCTTAGCAAGATTGAGTTTGGAGAAAATCTTCCCTCCACCTAGCTGGTCGAACAAATCAGCAGTATGAGGTAGAGGACATTAATTCTTCCTTGTGAACTTATTTAATTCTCTATAGTCAACACACAATCTTAAAGACTCATCTGCTTTAGTGGTTAACACAATAGTTGCTCTCCATGCTAATGTACTTCTTCGAATGAGACCTTTCTTAGAAAGCTCAAAAATTTAAGTTTCTAATTCACTTCTCTCTCTCTTAGAGTCATATGTCTAATAAGTAAGACAAAGGACTTTTCATCTCTCTCCAAACCAATTTGGAATTCAATCTCTCGACAAAGGGGTAACCGTGAAACTTGTTACAAACGCATCCACGAAATTCCCCACTATGGGAAATTAGAACAACTTACCATGTGAGAGATGCAAAGAGTACATATGACTCAACATCATGGAACTCTCAGGCTTACTATAAACGTTGAGCCCATTACCACTACTATCCATCAAGAACACTATGTAGCCACCATAATCAACAACAACCCCATGCATCGTAATCAAGTCCATCCCTAGAATAAGTCCATAACTTGGTAAACAAAGTATGTAAGCATCATAAGAAAACCCAGACCTTCCCTTAGATAATTTATTATCTATGCATATCATAGAAAGAAGTGCCAACCTCTGATAGGATTCGACACTATACGAAAATCATTAATAACATGGGGAATTAGGGATAAACTATCAATAAGACAACTAGCAATAAATGAACGTAAAGCTTCCATATTAAATAAAACACGTATCAAAAAATCATAAGTAGAAAACAAACCTTCCAAAATAATGTTCCTCTTGTCGAGCTTAGGTAGAGTACTCGTACTCGTACTCGTACTCAAAGTATCATAAATAAAATAAGCATTGACCATTTTTCCACTTTTAGGAAGAGATGGACAATTGAAATGGTTGGTTAGTCACAATTAAAAATTACCTCACTTAGAGGTTGACCTTGCAATCTTTAGTGACATGACCCTTTAAATGGAATTTATGGAAAGTCACTCATCCCTTCTAAGCTTGGCCCTAGTTACCCTCGATATGTTTACACTTTCTCTCACCTTAAGATTTGAGCTTAGCTTCAATTTTGATGTCCTCATCCTTTAGGATCTCTTTAAATAATAGAATTCAATAACGCCACTTCAACAAGACTTTCAAAAGTAACACCCATAGGAACATAACCAAGGGAAAGTTCCTAAAAAGGTGAGTCGAGTCCCATTATGAACTTCTTAGTCTTCTTGGAGGGGGTACTAATCACATCCATCCCAAATCTGGCCAGAAGCCTTAACTCATTGATGTACTCCTTCACGGTTTTATCACATTATTGGAGACACATAAAATCCTCCATTTGCAAGCCCTTTCCGGACATGGTAATAAACTAAGCCTCAAATATCATTTGAAACTCTTTCCAAGTAGAAAGAAGAAAAAGAAAGAAGAAGAGAAAAGTCAACACAGCCTTTCACAACTTTATACCGTCATTGATTTAGTAAGTAATATAAGTACCCTATGCATTTTCTCTCTTATAATATGTATACCTGATGCAAAAATGATAATAAGGGTTTTCTTATACATGAATTTTGGACATAATGCCTTATTATGATATTTATGAATTAAAATGATGGAATATGGTTGAAAGAGAGAAGTTTAATTTAGGTTAAAACCTCAAGATAACAATATCCAAACTTTATGAAATTTTATATGTGATGTATGACATAATCTAGAGATAAGTTTTTAATAATAGCAATTACTATGTTAAACTAATATTTTATGAATTATTAATGGTTGAAAATGGTAATTTTAGCATCAAATAATCCAAAATAATTTAGAAAAGTAATTATTAAAGTCTAAAATTATCACATGATGTGAGAAATATCATTTTTGGATTTGGTAAAATTTCCAAAATCTTGGGATATAAAATAAAAAATTGATGAAACATTAAATGGATATATAATAGAGGGAAACTAATAATTGATTCATATAACTAATTAACATTGTGGAATAAGCTTTGAAAATTTCTATAAAGAAAAAGAATTTTTTTTTTCAATATTTATAAAATGACATGTATTTAGGGTTGGTAAAAAGGTATGTGAAAACTGGAAATTAAACAATTTTGTTGATAACTAAAAAACTGCCACTGCATAAATGGTTTTCTATCAACATTGAGTGCATAACTCTTAGCTCTTTAACCCGATCTCAATGATTTTGGTACCCGTGGAATGGTGGCAATGTCTAATTTTCAACTACTAATGACTGTAGCTATTATCTGGCTTTTAGACAAAGCGGCTTAAAAATGAATGCGGGCATCAGGATGAAGACGAAGTGGTTCAAGAACTTGAAAACATGCTTGGAAGGACATTAGGATAAGCTGCAAAGGGTTATAGTGCTAAATATAGGCACATAAACATCTCGATACTGGCATTTTAGGTTGGTATCGACCTATTTTTATTCACTATATGGGGCTCTAGAGCTATTACTTATGAATTGTTGGTTAAAGAGGTCGTCTTGGGGCTCATTTCTGAAGAAGTAGGTGAACATCTCCAAATAACTCCGAAGAAAAGGACATGTAGTGAAGATGTCAAAAACTCTCGGTAACAACCTGATTTCTAGGACAAGTAGTAGAAAATGGCATGATCAGCCATAAACAAATCAGATCGATGCCGATCACTTTTGATCGGTACTGAAAGGATTTTATTGGTTAGGGCACTTCGTATCCCCTCCTACATACTCGGATCTGGAGTTAGACTTAGTATTTTTTAGATTTAGCAATTTCATTGGACGATGTCTCTATAAATAGCAATAATGTGGCAACTAGAGAGGACTTTTGGTACTTGATCTTCTTCACACTCTCTCTTTACACGACCCTGTTTCAAAGGAAGCTACCCTTTGCTGTTATAGGTTGTTAGATCAGTAAATCCCTTATACTTGTGATAAACAACCCCTATAATAAAATTAAAGTAGATGTAGGCCTCAGATTTATCAGATCACTATAAAAATTTTGCGTCTCTTACTTTATTTTATCGTTTATAGCTAGATCTCTTCATTTAATTTCATGTTGGGGAGTTGTGCCACTTTTAACTTAATATTTTTGGTGTTTTTACTAAGAAAGAGCTTCCCAGGCATTGATCTAGCTATCTAGTGGATTAGAGCGTCCAGAGGTTAGATCCAGAAGGTTTTTATCTGAAGGTTTGAGGAAATTTCATACTGGAATCAATGGCACCAATAAGGAAGTTTGGTAGATCTAGAGCGGTCACTAGTGGAGATGAACGAGCTTCCCACAATGATGAGGTAAATAATTAATCGGTTGTAGTATTGCCAGGACCATTTGCCTCTCTGGAGATGGTCATAAGGGTGGAGTTTGATAAGATGATGGCAGATTTGAATCAAAAGATGGTAGTTACTCAGAAGGCTCTCCTTGACAAGATGGATGCCATCATAGCCTTGCTGATTCAGTAGTCTAAAAGACCCAAGATAGTTAGAAGAGAAGCATCACATGTTGGATCTGAAGAGGAGAACCCATTTGCTTCTAGTTAGAATAGAAGGGATGGAAAGCAAAAACAGGAGGCACATACTATTGGAATGGTAGAGAGGAATGGTTGAGGAAGTAGAAGGGCCCATGCTAAGGGAATTTAGATCAGTATCGACCTGAATTTAAGGCCCTTAAAAGGGCAAGGAGACGAGGCCGTCAACTTGTCTAAATCTAAGGTTGATTTGAAGGATGTTAGCAATAAAGATGGACTGGATGCTAAAGCTCAGGATGTTGGTGCTCAAACAACTACTGCAGAGCCAATCAAATGTTAGAGAAGGACCGAGGGAGTGGTTCTCCTAGAGAATGGAGAATCGAGACATCAACGAGCAAACTGAGACTGTTTTCACTTGCAAAGTCAAACACTCCATGCAGCTCTTGATGGTCGTTCTTTGGATTACTAGGATAGTGAGGAGCATATTGTGGATATGATTAAGCAGTTTATGGAAGAAAATAAATGGAGAAAGAATGAAGATTGGGGTTTTGCGCCTAGTAGAACTTCGTTCGTGGAGAACATACTAAGGGAAGAGTATCCCAGGAAGTCTACGATGCCTTCAATGCCATCGTATAATGGGACTACTAACCCCAGGTAACACTTATTCAAGCATGAGTGGCACATGGATGGTGCCAGAGCAATGAATGAAGTTGGTAGGTATTTCCCTATCTTTTTAGATGGGGTTTAGTCGATGTGGTTTACTCGGTTTGTGCCAAAATCCATCTCCACTCTCAATCAGTTAGCTAAGAAGTTCTTAGAGTAGTTCAAGCTCACACTTCTCAGCTTTAGGATTGATGTCCTTATCCGGCCTTTCTCAGGGACCCGAAGAGTCAATAAATGGTTTTCTTAATAGGTTTAATGTTATAATTACCGAGGTAAACAAGCAAAATGAAGATATAATGTTGATGGCTTTGGTCCGGGGCATACATCCAGACACGAACTTTAGGAAATGACCAAGGATGAAGCAACCGACAACAATATAAGAGTTTCATTGAAAGGCAAACCAATTATTGCATTTGGAAGAAGCAAGCCAGGTTGTTGGGAAGATTGGTGGTAGACAGTCGAAGGAAGTAATTCAAAGTAATGTAGCCATTAAGCAGACTAGTGAGAGCGTCAGGAATATAGTTTTGAATGTAGGTAATTCTAGTTATCAAAGGAAGAGGAATCATGGTGCTAAGGGTTGGCAAAATGATGCCGAAACTCATCCAAGGAATATGAGGCTAGATGAATACATGCCTCTGAATGATATACTCGAAATCATATACCTTTCCACACAAGGCACGGAAAGGCATAAGAAACTGCCTAGGAGAAAGGAAAATAAGGTAAAAAAAAGTGCCCTTGAAAAATTCTATTGGTTCCATGAAACTCATGGGAATAAAAGGAACATGTGCAGGCATCTTAGAGATATTATCAAGGAATTGATATAAGAAAAGAAATTGCAGTAGTATATTAGAGAATCGGAGGATGGTAGACAAAATACTAAACCCTAGGGGTTGAATGCATAAGGAAACCATCCCAGACCTAGCGAAGAGGAGCCCAGGCTACCAGATGGAAGAATTGTTATATACATGATAGCTAAAGGACCTCATCTACTGAAGAAAAACTGAAATGAGATGGAATGATATGCGAGTTCGTTGAGACACATACCATAGGAGAGCTGCTTCTCCATTGAGTATAAAGCTCGGGCTAAGCAACAAAGGTTGATAACTGATGACATCATGTTTTGAAATTAGGATTCTGATCGGATTTAAGCACCAACTTCTGATCCTATAGTGATAACGGCCATTGTAGGCAAAGTTACGGTGCTTCAGTCTTGGTGGATAGTGTAAACTTAGTGAATATTCTGTTTACAGATGAAGATAAGTATGAAGGATGTTAAACCTTGTAAGTCCAAGATTCAAGGATTTACCATTGAGATAAAACAATCCCTTAGGACTATTGATTTTTCTGTGGAACAGGGAAATGGAGACTGCAAAATTATATGGGTACAGAAATTCGTGATTGTGGATGAGTTTTCAACGTATAACGCCTTTTTGTGCCAACCGGCCCTTATTGATTTCAAAATAGCACTAGCTCCTTGGTGCTTGATAATGAAGTTCCAAGTGTAGAATGGGGTTGGATTGATTATAGGTGACCGGAGCAGTGGTCAGGAAGGGTTACATCGCCGGGCTTAGAGAAGCAAAGCGACAAGAAAAAGTAAATAATGTAGCAAGAGCTCTCTGCATCAAGAGCTTGAAAGCATAGCAATTAAAGCCCAAGTCCTGGCTCGGGACCATAGAAAATTCTATAAGTTTATGGATCCAAGGAAGAAGTTAGAGGAAGTGCGGGCAGCACCAAGGGAGCCGACGAGTTAATGTTCCGATCGATATGGAAAATCCTACTATGTAAGATCAAATCTTAACTCAACGCAGGATTGACGAAGGAGTCGGTTTGTTTTCTTTGAGAAACTTTTGATGTATTTGCTTGGACACATTCGGATATGTGTGGAAAATCATCGAAGATATTGTTATTTGCACTAGATGTGGACCCGAAGTACCCCTAGGTAAAAAAGGTGCTTAGCGCACCCTCACTAAAATAACTACACCCAATCTTTATAGATTCAAGTTATAATAACTCAGATTGCATGGGTATGTGGCTAAGGAACCGAGGGCACTTGATTTTGGTTCATCTAGGACCGTTATGTCGTCCGACTTGAATAAGATCTGGTTGGAAATGATGGGCCACCTTTACTACGATTAGAAAATAATTGTCGAAATTGGTAGTTCATCATCATTATCTAACCTATAAGGTCACCCTTTCCAGATATAGTTAGTATTCTCGCATTAAGATAGCAGACGAACTTACTCAAATCTAACATAGGCAACCAGGTCCATACTGGTTATGAAATGAACCGTCCCTAGAGATTCACTTTAGAGGATATTTTCATAACACCTTAAAAAATGAATTCCCTTAGATTTATTAAAGGGAGTATTTATGTTTCATGGAATCAAGTCCTTTTTTATTTATAAAAGGCGATGTTTCTAGAAAAATAAGAAGCCGAATCCTATTTTGGCATATTAAAGGTGATTTTTCTTTCAGAAACAATGAACCAAATCCCTATAGACATACCAATAGGAATATTTTCTTAAATTTGGCAGATTGAATCTCCCAAGATATATTAAAAGAGATGTGTCTACCTAAAAACTAAAATGGATTCCTCTAAACTACCAAGGAAATGCCTTTAGGAGGATTATAAAGTTAAACATCTATGAAGGCAATCTGTATCAAAAAAGGAGTGGTGGGATGAGGAAGCCATGTACTCCGACCGAACTTTTCAGTGAGCGATCGCCCAACAAATATGCAAGGAGGTGAAACATTGGCTTGTCAATCGAGTAGACGATTAAATATATTTGGACAAACATATAGCACCTACTAGTCTTAACCATGTATGAAAGACACATTTATTCAAAAATATGAAATATATATGTGTATGTGTTGGTATTTATACAAGTGAAGAATACGGTATAAGGAAAACATAAACGAAGACAACATGAAAATCAGTTGCATGAAAAAAAATCAAAAAGTATCTATTTCATACATTCAAACACATCATCACCACTACTAAACATCCCACAAATCATGCTATTAGAACAGCAAAATGTCATATATTTATGCCTTTACAATAAACAAGCCTAAAAAATAATGGACTTACACCCTTACATTGATCAACACTAGCAATCAAAATTTCAAAAAGAGAACAATCCCACCTATCACTTTGATGGTTTGTGATCCTTCTTCCCCTGGACTTTGGAATGCCTTTGTGCTCTTCCCAATTTTTCTAACATCAGACTGGACTGAAGAGATTTTATTATCATATTGCTTCTTGATGATTCCAAGTTCTTCAGTTGTTTCAATCTTCACTTGTGCTATTGATGGTGGATTGAGTCCTTCTAAATAAGCTTTGAGGGTGTCACCGGCATCCTCCTCAATATTCTTCCCATTTTCGTATATGATGACATCGACATCAGATTCATCTTATAGTGCTGCAATCTTTTCAAAGAGACCTAAGGCTAGCTCGGTCACATTTGGACAAGGGACAGGGTAATCAAATCATACGATGTGGCAAATACTCCTTTAGAGTCCACCAAAGTAACCTCACTCATAAGAAAAGGAACAAGTGAGTAAAATTCATAGTAGCCTAATAGTGAACACACTCAAAGAGTGGTGGTACATGAACTAAAAATCATGATCCGACCTTTATTAGAAGTCTCCACGATGGTAGGAACAGTAGCAAGAGAACTACTTTCCCCACCAGAAGTTGGTACAAGGAATTTAATGGGAGGTAGATTGTGAATGTGCACATATAATACTAGGTGGGATGAAGTTTGACTAAGAGGTGGGGAAAAGGAAGATTCCTTAGCTACCTCTTTAGCTTTTTCTCATCATTCTTCCTCCACTAGGTTAGCCTAAATAATGTATCCCTTTCACACCGCCTCCATCTCCTTAAATGAGAAGCATGCCCTAATGTCTTCAAGCTTGAAGGTTTTTCCTTCTATTTCAAAAACCTCTCAAGCCTCCCACACCAGTCACTTGTGAATGGAATCTATGATTTCTTTATAGTTTCTTGCCACCTTTGATTTCCCTTCATGAACAACCTATATTAGACATCCTTTAGGAGTTTGTCTATGGAATCGAGCTGTTTTCTCGAATCATTTGAATCTATTGTTCTAAAATCAGCAAGTTCTTTGGATTGTTTAAGCTAGGTTGTCAAATTTGTGTTTGAGTGCTAAGTGTGAAGAGCTGGGCTTTGAGACATACTTTCTCCTCTTCTCGGCATCCATAATATTAAATAAGTTATTTTTCTCCTTTATCGAGGGTTCACCTTTTCATTCAAGCATTTCATTCTCTCTTTATTATTATGGGTTGTCCCGCTAAACACATTGTTCATTTTGCTTGCTTCCTTTTAAACCTAGCTTGTCCAAGTGAATGTTATGCTCAACTCTCACTTCTTCCATCTCAGCAGAGTGAGTTTTCTTTAGCTATTCCAACTCATCTGCATAAGCACTTTCTGATGCTTCCACCACCTTATCATGGTTTTTAATTTTCTCATTATTGTTTTGATTGTATTTTTGAAACGTGAATACCTTATAGTTCATATCCACCTACTATTAGCCAGTTTCCTTACTCTTTTGGATGCCTTTAGCATGAAAATATGATAAAACTTGTAGGTCAGATACCACTTTGGGAAAATCAGTCAGTATTTTAGAGAATTGACTAGCAGGGGAATGAACAAGCAACCATTCCATCGGATCTCTAGGAGTATAAACTTGTCCAAAATCATAGAACCAAGGATCCTTTGGTCGATCACCATTATGGCCTATGGAGTTTTTTCGCTGGGTCTAGTAGTCATCAAAGCTGATGATTAAGACCTATAAGTGTCAAAAAGTTGTAGATGCACTCCTTTCTGGTGCCTTACAGTCTCATAATCCAAATAGGAGCGAGGGGAGTCCCTCGGAGCTTTAGAGTGGTAGCTAAGCGACTTCAAGTTATAACCCCTAGAAGGAGAGCAAGAACGCTTATGAGATTCTGACTTTGGTACTTGGCGATAACAAGATAGAAATCCCAAGTAGTTTGATAAGTCATAGCATCCCCACTCTTAAGGGTTGCAGGAGGTTAGTATACATTCTGACTTAGACCATAAAAATTTGCTACTTCCAACACATTCTTATCCCTCTTCTTAGGAGTTATTTGCTCGTATACATGGTAAAGATGTCTTTATGGGGCCATAGAATCTACAAAGAAAAGTTATGTGGATATTAGAATCATTAGGAAGAATAGAGCTTCTTATAGTGAATACATGCAATGTGTGTAATGCATAACTTAAGCCAATGTATAGCCTCCTAGATCCCACTACTACACCCTTACTAGGTTCCAGTTTTCTTCGAACTCATTTGGAGTCGAAAAAGGGTCTAAATCTATACCATTGAGATAATCAAATACTGAGTTACATAACCAAAAGGGCATAGCATTATCGTTAGAACAAAATGCCCCGAAAAGCTCCATTAATGTCAAACTCAATGGTGGTGCTGACCCCTAGTTCTTCTTTCTCTAATGGTACCCCTAAGTTGGTAGTGATGGTGTAATTGTCCTTAGATGAAGAAGCTTTGGAAGGAACGATAATATTAACAATGTCATCGTTCTTTCAATTTCTTAAAGTATCAAACCTTTATGTATGGGGAAGGTTCACATCAACATTGGGAATTGGATCTAGAGAATCGGGTTCCCTGCTAGACTCTTCTTCTGTTGATTCCTTAGTTTTTTTTATAAATTTTTTTCTCATTTCTTCATATAGAATTTTTTCTTTCCAGATTAAATTGAAATTTTGATTTAGATTAAAAGGAACGATCCATTTTGTTCAATATTTTCCTATTCGGGAAAGAAAATGTTTTTTCAATAAAGAAAAATAGATATTAGATACTTCTATTTCCTTTGTAAAGGGAGATTCGAGAAAAGATGGAAGAAGACGTGTTTCAAAACCAAACAATGGTCATTGTTTAGTTGGTAGGGCCCTTACTCATCTAATGGGTTGTTCGGCGGCAATTAATCTATATTGCCTAAGTTGCTCGTTGGAAAAAATTCGGGTTGATTCCCTTTCATCCTTAAAGAACAACCTAAGTCTCATTAGCATGTCAAGAATGTCATTCCCAAAGGCCTTTTTGACAATGTCTGAAAGGAGGTCAAGGAGTGTTTGTTCATATGCCAATGTGATGAGACATAGTGAAACATAGGGGAAGAATACTTACATCCAGAGTGTTAGCAGCGGAAGCAAGGCGACTGGTCCTTGATAAAGAAACAATTATGCTTAAACATGCTATTATAAAATATAAGTCCTTCATGGGGTTGAATCTATTATAAGCCTCGAAATAGAAGAAGGATGAATGTTCCGACTTACTCTTTAGCGCATAAAAAAACCCGAGTTGTTTAGATGTGGGGGGGGGGGGGGGGTTAATGGAATACCAACATGAAAATAATGTATAAATGAGACAAAATAGGGTACCATTAGGGTGAAGTCGAAAAGGCTCTATCTTGAGGTAAACCAGAATCATTGAAATCCAAGCATGTAGGGGAAGAGGAGTACCGGCTAGGCAATGATATCAACCATAGGACATATATCCCATGGACGGGGCATGAGCCTACTGATTGGGAGATGGAAGAAGCTTATCGTATTAGGGTAACCCATGGACCTTAGCTATGGTATCCATATGCTTAAGAGCAAAGAAGTGGGCACAAAATTGGTAGGATTAACCAATGACTGCGATGGCCAATAGCCTGCTACCAATTACCATGCCAAGCTAGGTTGGCTAGTATTAGAGGATGATCTGATCCTAGCAGCGGAAGAAGGGGTTGGAATATCGAGAGGTTAAGTACTAGTAGTGGTAGCGAATCTAGTGACACGACAAGATGTCATACCTATCTAATAGACTACATATTGACAACGTGCATAATGATAAGTGCAATATGGTGATATGATATAAAACATAATAATGAACCAATATGAGATATTTCATGTATAGTTATGTATGAAACAAGTTAAAAAAGTATATTAATCGATGTATTCATTAAACGTATGAACTGAATTGATTGAACATAGCCTTTTGACTGGAGATACACAATGATATTGGTCGATAATATACACATTAACACTAACTAATTGTGCGAATTAATTATTCACTAACACACCAAATGATAAGTAATTAATCGAATTCATAGTGGTTTGCGAAAAGTTCATCGTGATAAGATAATGATTAAGCACATCAGTATAAACATTCTACTATTACACTCAACATAGGGGTTTACTATAATGACCATTCTTGTCCTAAAGAAATACAAAGAATATCATTTAAGTATTCAATTCGTAATGTATAGTTACAGCCTAACTGAACCATTTCATGTGCTTGTCAAAAATTCCAAATACTTTCTGCATTATGTATGTCATATCTATATGACTACTTAGGCATTTTATCATGATAAACTATACAGAAAACCTTCATCTAAACTGACCAACACTTAGCACAATTCGGCCTTGGCTTCAACATAACCAAACTCATTGAGTTTCATGCCTTAAATCAAAAAATTACTTCTAACTCATGTTAAAGTGACATAAAAATATATTTAATATGGGTTTACTTAGCAATTTACTAACACTGTAAATTTAACCAAGAAACCCTAAAAATTTCATGAGTGTCGAACTCGAATTTAAAACGATTCGAGATTTTGTGTGGGTATGCGAAAATTAAGTGATGAAGTTGATGAATTCATATATGAATTAAAGCTAAAAGTTTTTACCCGATAAAACACTTGAGAAAATTGCTTGAGTTTGTTGAAAGAATACATAGATCTGGACAGTAATGAGAACGAAGATGAACGATTTGTAAATGCACAAAGAAGTAAAGTGTTTTGGGTGGAGCCAAGCCCAACATATTTATGGTGCTAAGTAATCGGTCCAGTACCGATTGAAATGTATCGAACTAACTAATACAAAACTAAATCATGCCTAGAATAAATATGTCGGTTTATATGAGCTCCTCAGAGAATCTTCGGTTCCGCTACTTAAAAGATGTTATTAGGTAACAAATGCTCAAATCTTTAAGGATCTCTAAGAAGTTCTCTCAAAGCATACGAGACTGTGCAACTAACTACTAAGTGGAGGCTGATTAGAACAGGTTGAATTGTAGGTTGAATAATTCAAAGTTCGAAATGATCATTGCATTAAAGGGAGAAAATTCTAGATAGAGAAAAGCACACTGTATTCACAAAATATGCTCTTAGGGGCAAGTATAGTGAGAATTTTCTCGCATAGCACAACGGATGTGAAAAAACATTGAGGAAAACAAAAATAGCTGGAAGCTATGTAATAAGAGTGTCATCACATGGTTACGAGGGCAAGGCAAAGGAAAAAATGAATCGAAAGATAGCTCAAAGAAAATCAGAAGAGGAAACAAATTTTGGTAGTCAGAGTAAAAGGTTTGGCAATAGTTAAATTGAATCGGTCCGATTGAATTTGAGTGGAAATGGTTCGGTAAGCATCTGCTACTAAATCGGAAAATTGGTTCATGAGTTGAAATTACTAGACAGGAAAATTGGTTCGGTTATAGCTTATTGGACCAAACAATCATCGGACCAAATATTGACCGGACCAATCATTACTGAACAAAATAGGTCAAACATGGAAAATATATATTTTTAAGGATGTACCGATCCAATCACTTCGTTATCCCATACATATAAATACCACATGGATGAACAGTAATGGTAGACAGTTTTGGAGAGAAATTAACCACTGAACCGAATCGATCATAGCTGGACTGAATATCAGGAGCAATATTTTACATTTTTCTTGAAAAATTGATCATTGTATTATGTATTTGCACATTGTATTCAAAATCTATAAGAAAAGTAATGATGATTAACAGCAGATGTAGGCAATCTTTAGCTAGACCACTTTAAATTTATGTGTTCTTTAGTTTCTGCACTTTATTTTCCATCTTATCTATGTCGAATTAGTTATTTGTAAAATTATAAACCATACACACATATATATATATAAACAATATGATACATTCTATTTTTTTAGTTGCATCAAAATTATTTTGAAGTGTTTGGCTATTTTTTGATCAAACATTTTTTAAAAGATCCATTTTTAGGTTATGGGTTCCCTTTGGGCATACTTTTCAAAGTCCAAATTTTGTATTCATATATGGAATCCATTTCAGATTTCATCGCATCAAGCCACAGAGCAGAGTCTCTAATCTCTAAGGATTATTGACATATGAGGGGATCAATGTCATAGGTGATGTAATTCTTTTTCTCACCATCAATGAGAAACCAATAGTATCGCTTTAGCGTGCAAGATTCCCAAGTAGACTTTCTAATAGGTTGCGTGTTTTCTACGAGTGTTGAATTATAATCTAGATATTTAGTTTCTATGGGAGTTGCTTAGATATCATCCAAGTCTACCTTACTACCACTAATTTCTTATGATATAAATTCTTATTTCGAAAGGTTGCATGCCTAAAAAAACACGTTTTGTTCCTCGGTATGATAAAATTTGTATCCTCGAGAATTTCTCGGATATCCAACAAACTTGCATAAATCTTATCTTGCCTCAAATTTACTGAGGCTTACATATTATTAATGTAAGTTGAACAACCCTACACCTTAAGATAATTAAGGTGAGTTTTTTTTACCATATATGCCATGATTTCAAGCTCATATACCCAAAAGGAAAGAGGCAACTCAATATCAATCAGCATCAATCGAGCCATGTCTAATAGAGTTTGATTTCACCTTTCTGAAACATTGTAGTTTTGAGGAGTAAAGGGAGGAGTGACTTGAGAGAAAATCGCATTCTCTTATAGTTACCTTTGGAGCTCATATCCAATGTAGTCACCGCCTCAATTAGATTAAAGTATCTTGATCTTCTTACATGTTTGGTTCTCAACTTCATTCTTATATTCAATGAATTTATCATAGACCTCTAATTTATGTTTCGTAAGTTACAAATATCCATATTTAGATAAATCAATAGTGAATGTAACAAAGTATAAGGATCCACCTTTGCTAGTTGTAAACATAGGAACATGTACATCTGTATGTACTAGTCCTAAGATTTAAATAACTCTTTTATTACTCCTACTAAATGAGTGCATGGTATTTTTACCTTTCAAAGATAGCGTAAAAGTATAAGATGATTTAGAATCAAATGATAACCCTTAGTCTCTTAACTTGTTCAATCGTTTCTTATTTATATGGCATAGTGTACAATGACAAAGGTAGTTGTTATTTATTTTAGACGAGTTATTATTTCAACAACAAATACATGATTATAGTTAAGTATATAAACGACATCAAGAGTATCAAAACAAATAGGTTTATTATCATATGAAAAATTCGTAACATTATCATTATAAATAAAACTATAACTGTTTTTCTTCAAATGGGAAATGAAGATTATTCCACTAAAAATGTTTGGTGGAAAATAACAATTATATAAAACTAAATCATGTCCACTAGCAAGCTTCGCATTGTAATCTTCTACTACAATGGTGGTTATAGTGGCTTCCTTTGAAACATGGAATTCCATGGTCCCTTGCTTCTAATTTTCTATAACTAACTATAGAATAAGTTCCAAATCCATTATCTAAAACACAAGATGAAGGGCTTATAGATCAACAATTTTTTATAAAGAAAATACCTTAGGAGCCAAATCAGATTCTTCCATTTTAGCATCTTCAGATAATCCAAACAGTTCCTCTTCCAGTGTCTCATCCTAGAGTAATGGTGACACTCACCATTCTCTTCTTTATCCTTGTCTTTACCTTTTCCTCCCTTTGACCTACGCTTTCAATTCTTCAAAATATTCAAAGTGGATGCAACTTTAATATGAGTACACACTTATTTCTTTCATGAATGTACTCTTGGTCATCCATAAACTATTAAGTAGGTCCACGATAATACACATCAGCAAATTTATGTTGAAATTCAATATGAATGGATCAAACCACAGACTCAACGATCTAAGAATTAAGTTAGGTTGTAACTCTATGTTAAGATTTGTTCCTAACTCGGCCTATTACTTTGTGTATCGGATCATATTGAGTCATGATCTTAGATGGGAGTACATTTTCTTATTTTCATACGAAACAATTTCCATGAGATCACTTACCCTGTCCTACGAGACTGTTCATTGTATACTTTTTATATGTGCTAAATACAGATCATACATCCAATTATTCTAGTGCGATCTTTGGACCTTAATGCTCATAGTCGACGGTTTATAACATC
The DNA here is from genome assembly GCA_030737815.1 of Allium fistulosum. NCBI lineage: Eukaryota > Viridiplantae > Streptophyta > Magnoliopsida > Asparagales > Amaryllidaceae > Allium > Allium fistulosum. The sequence continues at coordinate 745,826,876 of CM060902.1, forward strand.
GAGCAAGTTCATAGTCTATTGACCATGACTCGAAAGGCTATTTGTTCGAGCAGAGCATAATTATTGGGTCTAGATTTAGGCTCATTGGAGACTACATGCCAGAGTATATTATAGGTGAATGTGAGTTTCACATTTCTTAAGAAATCCTTATAGTTCATGCTAGCTAGTCAGGTTTTCTTAAAAACAACTTCATTATTTCCATTTGATCTATGCAAATTCGTTAGAATAAATTAATTAACATCGTATATGTTCTTATACTTATTAGATTGGTTTATTATTGTAACAACCTGCTTTTTGTAATATCCTAAAATCGACATCGAATGATAATGTCTGAATTCCAAATACACAAAAGCTAGTTTGTCGAGGTAAAAATTAAAACAAAACATCATACAAAGGCATATCGATAGAATCTTATATCGGAATAATAACATATAATATACTAAATATAAATGAATAGAATAGAATGTATAATATATAAGAGACTACACTGGCAGATTTAACTGATAAATAAATATCAATAAAGAAATTTAGAATAGAATATCCAATACAACAAGTTTCATATATAAATAACATGTCTATCATGTACTTCTACAATATCAAGTATATATGTGACAACCAGCCTTTTCGACATCCAAATGTCGACTCTAATACATCCTCGGTATTCACATGTTGAATACCCAAGTGTTGAAAAGACAGATTGTTAGGGTAGAAAGAAAAGACAGAAAGAAAACGAACAAAAAATCCACGGTATTCACGATATTCACACGTCAACTACCAGGTAAGATTGTTTTGGCTATCCCCGATGTAGCTAATGCAAGTGTAATCAAACCATCTTGTCTAAGTTTTGCAAGCGTTGCTCAATCAAGAAAGTTTTTTTCTATCCCATTAGGGCCATCTATGAAATAGGCATTGCTCTCCTTATTATAAACTGCACTATTAATTGTAGTAGATGCATATATTTGAGATTCGTTTAATTTTTTACAAACATAAGGTCCTATTTAGGTGTTACAATAGAATATTTCTCCTGTATTAATTATAAAGTAAATTATCATCTATATCATTTCTAATACCTGAATGATAAATATAAGATATTAGTTTATAATGGTTCATTAATAGATCACTGAGATCACATAGAAGATGATTTTCAAATATAGGTCGAGCCATCGTATTTGAGCTTAGATAACCTTCAACTATGTAATAGAAAAATTCTTCCCATAATTTTCTGACTCTTGTCGGTGCATAATAAATTAAGATAGTTGCAAATAATCTTCTTAAAGATGATGGCATCGCATGTTCAATGCTTCAACCAAACATGCTCTTATTCTTTAGTCATCTTCAACCAATCACATCTTTTTCATTGCTTGCTGAAACGTTGGGTGTTTGATATTGTCGATGGTTAGAAGATAGCCAAATGATGTTGGTTCTCTTACATGCCTCAAAATAATTCACAAGAAATAACGTTCTCCTTCTGATGGAGAAACATTATAAATTCGTCCAACGACCTTCTTATGTGATGCTTATTGTTGCCACTTTTTAATATATGATATCCAAGTGTATTTATCTGGAAATTCACGGTATAAAAGGTGCCTTGCTTATGAATCTTATGGGTTTATGTTTAAGAATTCAGCTAACATTGATGTAGAGAGGTTCTCATCAAATAAAACATCAGACACTGTTTGATTTGCATGATAAGTCACATGTACCTTACTTGGAAGGTGTATCTAGAAATGTTGAACTAAAAGATAAATTATGTGTAGTGAGAATTCAAAATTTATCCAAAAATCCTCTTAGAGGCATATCCACCTTGAGTTAAAAACTTTCAAATTTCATCATTTTCATTCGTTGACCGAATTTCCATTGTCACACGATCCAAACCTTTGTATACATACCTGTATAAGTATCTAACAGATTTGATGCTGCTACAAACTTCAACATCACCATCAATATTACCATGGGTTATAGCAACCATGGGTTATATGGAACCGTCCAATGAATATCCATTACAATATCACCATCATTGTCTAGTGCGATGTCTATACCATTATTTCGCCTTCAATAAATAGGTTATGAATTGTTACCTTGGACAATGCAGGGTGAAAATTGTTTAGGATAATTTTTTTGCAATTTTCGTTTTTTATACATAGATCATTTGGTCGTTGTCTTCCACATGGCCCCACGATAGTATTATAAAACTCTGGTTCTTCATCATGGTTTAGGATTTCAGCTCTTACAACAACATCATAATCATCTGGGCTATGTAGTTTATCTCGTCATCCAAAATAATAAGCATATAAGCATGGGGCAGTCCTCTTTTTTGAAACTCGAAGACATAGACATGTGATGCAACCACTTTGAGAACTTGTTTGCCGTAGATATCGTGCTTTAGTTCTTTATACTTAACATAAAAAATTCTAGTAATAAGATCTAGACGATCTGGAGAAGTTTGTCTGTCTGATAGTTCTAACGTGGTTTCATCCCATGTAGGGTTGTATGTCATTGTAATAAACAAATCAGGCTTTCCAAACTTTTGAACTAAAGTCATTGCACCTTAGGGTTCATTGCCCCGTCTCTTTTATCGTGAAAACCATATCCAATCCATTTATATATCAGTCATCCTGTTCAAATGGTTTTCAAAATCAAATATTCATTTACTAGATCCAAATCAAAGCAATAAGCAAATATCCTAAACATTTCCACTATTGACGATTACTACCAGACATCCAACTCCGAGTGTGCCTAGACACTCATCAAGGTCATGTACATGTGCAAGTAGTTTGATAGTAATTCTACCTTATTTATTTGAAAAAAGAAAAACAATGGAATCAAACCTGACTCTTATTCATCCCAATCATGGGATAATCATTCTTGACCCAAATCCACGATCATATCTTAATGCATTTGCCGAAGATGGTGGCTGCTCCTACTACACCACTATAGTTTGTTCCTTACGTACGTTGTAGTCAGCCATTTCGAACCTGCTCTTTAATCAGATCTCGCAGATGTCTGCACTCATTTGTTTCATACCTGTCCGCTTGTTAAAAAGGCAAAATCTTCCGGACCTTTTCTCTTGATCTATGGGTTCTCTCTTAGCTGGTCTTCGATAGCGGATTTGCCCCTAGTATCTAGGTATATCCTTTCTGGGGTTTCGGTTAGGTCGGTATATGAAGAGAATTTCGGTACCCTCCATTGTCACTTTGGTCAATCGAAGTTTTTGTTAGCTTTTCGCTTTCCTTTGTCTTTACTGTATCCTGCTCTAGATGGTCCTCCATCATCTAGGCATAAACTTCATCATTTTCGGCCGCAACATCCTTCTGGCTTAGATATCTCCCATATTCATGGTAAAACTCCATAATGTCCATCAATGGATCCATTTCCAAAGCAATTTTGAAGTCAATCTTATTCACGATTCCAAACACTGCCACCATCAAAATTATTGATGGATCTGACTTATGAACCATGGCGGATGATGTGTTAAATCTTGTCAAATAACTCTTTATGGTCACTTCAGCCCTCTGCTTCATGCTCGAAAGCATCATCACCTTCTTTAGTCAAGAAATGTAAACTCTAAACTGTCTCAAGAATTTGTCTACTAATCTGGCCCACAGGCTTATAGACCCGTTCTCTAACTGCCTGAATGACATTGCAGCCAACTCTGTCAAGTATGATGGGGAATGGCATTCCATAACTTCCTCGAAAGCACCTAATATCTCCATATGTCGAATGTATCTCATCGTATGAATGGTCAGATCAGTCCTTCTGTTGTATAGCTGCAGCGTCGACAACTTGAAATCGGCTGGATTCATTGCATACTATATCTTAGGAGTAAACGAATTCCTATAGACGTCCTCCAAACTCTGGTGTAGAGGTCCACCTCTTACTTTTCTTCTGATCATCTTAGCTATTTAGTCGTTGTCATCTAATGTAAATCTTTGATTCATAGTTTTGTTTTGCCCTCCGTTCCTACAGTGAGCTTCTAGTTCCAACTCCTATTGTTGTGCATCCATATTCTAATCTTCATTTTTAGCTCTAACATCATCTGCTTTTCGCATCCTAGCTTGTCATAAGTTCAGATTCACCATGACCCTTTGTAAATTCATGTCGGTAACGACCTGATTCTGGTTGGTACCAATATGAATTGGTTGTGGGGGCTCAGTTCTAGCTTTTTCTGTTCTTACCTCCAAACGCTCCTACATTGGTTTCTGGCCTTTGGTTCTGAGTTCCAGCTGCTACAGCAGTTCCCTGCTGTCACATCCTTCTGAAAAATCCATCTAGCATTTCCTACTGTAGAGCTGTCATCCCATCTTACATCTCTTTCATCATTCGCTCCATCTCCTTTTTGGTCAAGTAGACAGATGGGTTTGAACTTAAGGACACCTCTTGGCTGCCTCATACTCTAGTTGACTTGGTCCTGCAATAGCTCTGGTAAAAGGGCTATTCATCTTTTTCAAACTTCAGATCTAATATTTAAGTCGTCAAATCATAGTCTGCTCTCAGTGAAAGTACAAAAAATCTTACGCCAAAAGTTGACACTTGATATTAAATGAAAGCACTAATAATTTATATCTCTCAAAGTAAACAAAGAGAAGAAAACGACTTCTATAGTGGTTCAGAAAATTTTCCGGACTACATCCGCTTTGGTTTTATTATCTTATGTTTTCTCTCTGGAATATAAGATTACAACTCAAATCCAACCATAATCTAGTAGATCTAGGATTTAAGATGGCTTGGGAAAGAAAAGATATAAAAGTTTCTAGGTGCCCAAAGTCCAAAAACAGATGTCCAAAGGAAAAGAAAAGTCCTCTCCAAGTTGCTATAGGTCTTCCATTTATTGGAAAATCTCCCAACAAAGTTGCTAGATCATAAAATACTAGGTCAAACTCTAGATTCGAGAAAGTAGGAGGGGAGACGAAGTCCTTCATATAGATCTATACGGACATAAAATCATATCGGCACTGACATGAATCATGTCGGTACCGATCTGATTTGCTTTGTGCAAGTCACTTGTCACTCTTATATCTTGTCTTATAGCTTCAATTCGTAAAGCTTTAAGCACTCTTTTACCTTAGAAATCAGGTTGTTACCTAAGAAGTGCTGAAGCTTCCAGTACTTGTTCTTTTCTGCCAAGATTTTTGGGGTTGTTCACCTATTTCTTCAAAAATGGGCCTCAAGATGATCGCTTTAGTCAACCATCCATTGACAATCATTCTAAAAGCCATGAATGTGCATGACAAGTGATCGGTACTAACCTTTTTTGATATCTGTACCAATCTCTTTTCTTTAATGCAATTAACTCCAAACTTCCTAATGTCTTTTCCATCGCCATTCTAAGCTTACTCCAAGTCTCCAAAGCCATTCCATCATCGTTTTGAAATCCAATCCATCTGTTTGAGTCTATTCAAGACTGTGAATTTTGGCTCTAATAGTAATATAAATATATTTATAATAAAATTCATTTTTTCTGAATTTCTTTCGACTAAAATTAAAAAAATGGCTTTTCTTTTTTAATTTATGTTCATATATGTTCAATAAAATTATTTTTCAAAATACATATATTTATTTATTTTATGTCTTATATATACGAATATGTATACATATTTAAATTTTGAAATTTGGTTTAATTTAATTTTGACTAATTTAAATATATATTAACATATGTCAAAATAATTTATATTTTTAAGAAAAAATATGTAAAACAAGATATGTATCTTTTGTTTTAAAATCCAAAAATAACAGTCCTTTTTAATTTAAAGGCCGATAAGAAATGAATTTTTTTATAAGCCTAAGAAAAAAATCCAATTTTTATTTAGAACCCAGAAAAATTCATTATACATATGTATGTATATGTACATGTATAGTATATGTATATGTATGTATGTATGATAAAAATTTAGGCCATGAGCATATACAAAGGTATTCTTTTAGACATATATAGGTATATATAATTAAATACATGTATATAAAGAGAGGGACTCCCTCTTTCTCTCTTAGAGAGGAGCTCTCCAAAAAGGGATATAAGAGAGGGAAAAATGCATATATATCATCTCCCTCAAAAATTGATTGAGGGGACGATGCTAAAGTCACAATTATAGGCATTACAGAATTTATAAGGCAACCCAAAATACAAAATGGTTTCTCCATTATTTCTGACTTTTGGAATAATTGGTAGCCTTGATCTCGACATTGATGGGTGACTGAAATGCAGCACCGAAAACTAGAGACTACTTAATTCCAATAGTCAAAAGAAGCAGGAGGAGATTTACTAGGAATATTTCAAATAAAGATCCCTTATACTGATTATAGTCGATCAAAAAAACTGGTTAGTGAAACCATGAACCAAATAATTTGGTTTGACAATGCATTTCAAATTTTAGATTTGGATTTGAGAGGCTCAATTAAGAAATCAATATAAAAAATCTAACAACGCCATCGCTGTGCAAGTGAAAACAAAAGCGAGTGCCAAGATGTCATCGGAAAGAGAAAGCGCAGCATCCATCAGCCAGCACGAAAATTCCAAAGAGGTTACCAAAATTGATAATTCAAAGTGAAAATAAGTGACAATTGAGAAGAGAGGCTTTTGTGGTTACAATAATTGCACTCTCTATAACATCATTATGATTTGATGGTCTCAAATATGGAGTCTCCTTGTTAAAAACTGTGGTTATAAGCTAAAGCCATCCGAGGAAGAAGAGAAGAGTCATATGAGATGATACAGAGAGATGTTGAGGAAACATACGGAAAACAGTTTCGTGAAATCAGCAATTAGAACCTCTGGTTCTCTAGATTTTCAGAAGCCCTTAATTTCAGGCGACTCCTAATAGCACACACGTAGTGCATGCATATTAAATTTTTAGTACAAAAGACATATTTCAGAATTGTAAGAATATATATGCATGTATGTGTATGTATATGTATATGTATGTATATATGTATGTATGTATGTATACACATATATAGTAGAAAAGCACATGATTTGCAAGTGCAAATTGACATAGAAATGGAATGCTTGAAGTTGAACTTTCAAATATGAAATAATCAATAAAATGAAGATTTATTTCATTTTTAATGATTGTTATTATGTAAGCAAATATATTAGTTCATAAAAAACTAAAAATTAATTATTATTTTTAAAGTATGTGTCAAATATCACCAAAAGAAATCAAATTTGTTCACTTGAAGATAATATCACTCCTTGTACTCAACATTTCTAGTGTAGGTTCCAGATTGCCCTTGAACTTCACTATTTTTTAACTATAAATTTAGTGTTTTTCATTGAAATTCCTTTTGATATCGCAACATAAAGTTGACTATGGTTGAATACATTTTAGGGTAAGTAAATTCCTACATTTGGAATTGTTTGTCTTTGAGCTTTGTTAATAGTTAAAGTAAAATTTAATATTACAGAGAATTGTTTACGTAAAAAAGTAAATGGTAAATGGGTATCTTTAGAGGGCTTCATAAGTATTTTTGGTAAGAAAACCTGAGTTCCAGCAAAGTGACCAATGGCAATCTCTGTATCTATGATGGTTCCGTGAAGTTCACGACATATAAATCACATACCATTACATAACCCATATTTTGGATCGAGGTCATTTATAGCATAATTGGTGCACCTTTCTTCAACACCAATTTATGTGGGGGTAAACCACTCAAATTTATTAAATTCAAATATTCTAGCTGGTATAGATTTCTTATATCATCTTCCACAGAATCGAAAGTGTAGCAGACATGATGATCATCGGGAAAAAAATTTATAACTTGATCATTCAACACATCCACATTTTCATTGAGTAGGGTTATTAAAGCTCTTGTAACCATATATTTTGTATTGAATGCATTCATGTATAAGTTTGGAAAAGTCGAGTTTAAGAGAGTGGTGATTGATTTTCACATCCTATGGTATAACCATTTCGTCTGGAATTCTTATATTGTTCTCCTGTATATGTAGCTCATTTCTGTCACCAAGTCATAGTAGGAAATCCACATAGAATGGATCTTCTTTTGCCCTTAAATTTTGAGTTATATGAATTACTTCTACATGTTCTCATAACAACGATTTAACTATGCACGCATTAATTGTTTATGATATTGTACCGTTTTGTACAAATGATAAAACTTGTCTAAAATCCCCTCCAATGACTATAACTTTACCTTCAAATGGCATGTCATTTCCTAGTATATCTTTTAAAGTTCTATCAAGTGCATAAAAAGCATATCTGTGGGTCATTGTTTCTTCATCCCAAATAAGAACAGCTGCTAATCTTATAAGTTCAGCTACTTCGGACAGTTTACATATCATGGACATTGATGTGTAAGTTAGAGTGATTGGATTTTAAACTGCGAATGTCATGGTCGACTACCTGTAAGATTATTGCGGATACACTTGATATAGCCATTGCAAGTGCAATCAAACCATTTTGTCTATATTTTGCAAGTATTGCTCGATAAAGAAAGGTCTTTCCCATCCCACCAGGGCCATCTATGTTATAGATTTTGCCCTCCTTATTGCAAACTGCATTGGTAACTGTAGTAGATATATACATTTTAGATTCATTTAATTTTTTGGCAAACATAAGATCTTATTTAGATGTTACAATAGAATATTGCTCCTGTATTAATTTTGAAGTAAGTGAATTATAATTTACATCATTTCTAATACTTGAAAGATAAAAATCATATATTAGTTTATAATGGTTCATTAATAAATCATTGAGATTATGTAGATGATGATTTTCAAATATAGGTCGATCCATTATCATATAATAGAAAAATCATTCCCGTAATTTTCTATCTCTCTTCGATGCATAATAAATTAAGATGGTTGCAAATAGTCTTCTTAAAGATGATGGCATCCACGTGTTTGATGCTTCAAACAAACATACCATGATACTTTGGTCTTCTTCAAGTAATCCCATCTTTTTCATTGCTTGCTGAAACGTTGGGTATTTGATACCATCGACGGTTAGAAGATAGTCAAATGATGTTGGTTCTCTTACATGATTCAAAGGAATTCACAAGAAGTAACATTCTCCTTTTGATGGAGAAACATTATAATTTCATTCAATGACCTTCTTATGTAATGATCTTCGTCGTCACTTTTTAATATATGATATCTAAGTGTATTTCTTTGGAAATTCATGAAATAAAAGGTGCCTTGCTTCTGAATCTTATGAGTTTGTTCTGAAGAATTCAACTAATATTAATGTAGAGAGTTTCTCATCCAATAAAACATCAGACACTGTTTGATTAGCATGATAAGTCACTTCTACCCTGCTTGGAAGGTGTATCTAGAGACATTGAACTAAAGGATAAATTATGTGCAATAAGAATTCAAAAATTCTCCAAAAGGACTCTTGGAGGCATATCCACCTTTAGTCTAAAAACTTCTGAATTTCATCATTTTTTGTCGTTGACCAAATTTACACTGTCACACAATCCGGACCGTTGTATACATACTTGTATAAGTATTTGACAGATTTGATACTACTACAAACTTCAACATTAATGTGACAATCATATTTTTTAGCAGCCACGGGTTCTATGGAACCACCCAATGATTATCCATTACAATATCACCATCATTGTCTAGTGCGATGTCTATACCATTATCTCGCCTTTAATAAATAGGTTATGAATCGTTACCTTGGATAGTGCAGGGTGAAAATTGTTTAGGATAATTTTTTTTTGCAATTTCGTCTTTCGTACAGGAAGCAATTGGTCATTTTCTTCCACATTGCCCATGAAGCATCCATTTAATGGCAGCATTGTACAACTCTAGTTCTTCACCACAATTCGAGATTTTAGCTATTACAACAACATTATAATCATTTGGGCCATGTAGTTTTTCATTATCCAAAATAATAAGCTTAAGAGCATGGTGTAGTCCTCTTTTTTGAAACTTGGTGACATAGAAATATTCCGCAACCACTCCGAGAACTTGTTTTTCATAGATATCATGCTTTAATTCTTCATATTTAGAACAAAAAATTCTTGTAGGAAGATCTGGATGACCTTGAGAAGTTTGTCCATCTGATAGTTCTAACGTGATTTCATCCTATGTAGTATTGCATGTCATTGTAATGAACAAATCATGATCCTTGGGGTCGATCACCATTGTGGCCTATGGAGTTTTTTCGTTGGTTCTAGTGGTCATCAAAGCTAATGATTAGGAAGTGGAAGTATCAAAAAGTTGTAGATGCACTCCCTTCCTGTGCCTTACTATCTTCAAATCCAAATAGGAGTGAGGGGAGTCCCTTGGAGCTTTTGAGTGGAAGCTAAGCGACTTCGAACATAACCCCTAGAAGAAGAGTGAGAATGCTTGTGAGGTTCTGACTTTGGGACTTGGCAGTAATAAGATGAGGATCCCAGTAGTTTGATAAGTCATAGCATCCCTACTCTTAAGTAATGAAGGAGGTTGGTTTACATTCTAACTTGGACTAGAAAAATTAACTACTTCCAACACATTCTTATCCCCCTTCTTAGGAGTTAACTGCTTGTGAACATGATAAAGATGTCTTTGTAGAATAGTAGAATCTACAAAGAAAAGTTATATGGATATTAAAATCATTTGGAAGAACAGAGCGGCTTGTAGTGAATGCATGCAATGTGTGTAGTGCAAGCTTAAGCCAATATATGGACTCCTAGATGCCACTACTACACCCTTACTAGGTTCCAGTTTCCCTCAAACTCATTTAGAGTCGTAAAAGGATCCAAATCTATCCTACTAAGATAATCAGATACTAGGTTGTGTAACCGAAAGGGGATAGTATTATCGTTAGAACAAGAATGCCCTAAAAAGCACCACTATTGTCAAACTCGGTGGTGGTGATGACCTCTGGTCTTCTTTCTCTAGGGCTACCCCCAAGTCAGTAAAGATGGTGTCATTGTGCTTAAATGAAGAAGCTTCAGAAGGAACGATAATATTGACAATGTCATTGTCCTTCCAATTTCTTAGTGTTAAACTTTCCTATATGGGGAAGGTTCACATCAACATTTGGAATTGGATCTTGAGAATCGGGTGCCCTACTAGACTCTTATTTTGTTGATTCCTTAGTTTTTCTTTTACAATTTTTTTTTTTCATTTCTTCATATAGAATTATTTTCTTTCCAGATTGATTTGGATTAAAAGGAACGATCCATTTTGTTCAAGATTTCCTATTCAGGAAAGAAAATGTTTTTTCAATAAAGAAAAATAGATATAAGATACTTCTATTTCCTCTATTAAGGGAGATTCAAGAAAAGATGGAAGAAGACGTGTTTCAAAAACAAACTATGGTCGTCAGTTGGCAGGGCCCTTACTCGTCTAATAGGTTGTCCAACAACAATTAATTTATAATGCCCAAGTTTCTCATTGGAAAAAAGTCGGGATGATTCCATTTCCCCCTTAGGAAACAACCTAAGTCTCATTAGCATGTCAAGAATGTCATTCCCAAATGCCTCTTTGACAACGCCTAAAAAGTAGCCAAGGAGTGCCAGTGCATATGCCAATGTAATGAGACATAGTGAAACATAGGGAAGTGAATACTTACATATAGAGTGCTAGAGGTGGAATCAAGGAGACTATCCCATGATAAAGAAAAATTTATGCTTAAACATGCTATTATAAAATATAAGTCCTTTATGGGGTTGATCTATTATAAGCCTTGAGATGGATGAAGAATAAATGTTCTGACTTACTCTTCACCGCATAAAAAGACATCAATTTTTTAGGTTTGGGGTGTGAATGGAATACTACATGAAAATAATGTATAAACAAGATAAAATAGAGTATCCATTAGGGTGAAGTCGAAAAGGCTCTATCTGGAAGTAAACCACAATCATTGAAATCCAAGCATGGAAGAGAAGAGGAGCGGCAGGTAGGCAATGATATCGGCTGTAGGCCATATATACCATGGTAGGGGAATGATCCTGCTGACTGGGAGATGGCAGAAGCTTATCATATAGGGGTAACCCATTGACCTTAACTATTGTATCCATATGCCTAAGGAGCAAAGAAGTGGGCACAAAATTGGTAGGATTAACCAATGGCTGCGATGGCCAATAGCCTACTACCAATGACCGTGCCAAGCTAGGTTGGCTAGCCATAGTATTGGAGGATGAGCTGATCCTAGTAGCGGATGAAGGGGGTTGGAATACCGAGAGGCTAAATACCATTAGTGGTGGCGAATCTAATGATACGACAAGATGTCATACCTATCTAGTAGACTATATATCGACAACGTGCATAGTGATAAGTGCAATATGGTGATATGATATAAAATATAATAATGAACCAATATGAGATATTCCATGTATACATATGTATGAAACAAGTTAAAATGGTATATTAATCGATGTGTTCATTGAACATATGAACTGAATCGATTGAACATAGCCTTTGACTGGAGATAGACAATGTACTGATCGATGATATACACATTAAAACCAACTAATTGTGCTAATTAATTATTCACTAACACATCAAATGATAACCAATTAACCGAATTCGTAGCGGTTTATCAAAAATTATCATTGAGATAAGATAATGATTGAGCATATTAGCATAAACATTCCCCATTATACACTTAGCATAGGGGTTTACTATAATCACCATTGTTGTCCTAAAGAAATATAAAGTATATCGTTTAAGTATTCAATTCGTAGTCTATAGCTACAGCCTAACTGACCCATTTCATGTGCTTTTCAAAATACAAATACTTTACGTACAAGGTATGTCATATATATATATCACTACTTAGGCATTTTATCAAGATAAACTACATAGAAAACCCTCATCTTAACCAACCAATGCCTAACATAATTCAGCCATGGCTTCAACATAACCAAACTCGTTGATTTTTATGCCCAAAATTAAAAAATTACTTGCTATTCATGTTACAATGACACAAAAAATGGATTTTCTATTGGTTTAGTTAGCAATTTATTAACACTATAATTTAACCAAGAAACCCTAAACTTTTCATGAGTGTCGAACCCGAATTCAAACGATTCGGATTTTCATGTGGGGGTGCGAGAATTAAGTGGTGAAATTGACGATTTCATATATGAATTAAGGCTAAAACTTTTTACCTGACAAAATTCTAGAGAAATTTGCTTGAGTTTGCTGAAAGAATGCATAGATCTGGACAATAACGAGAATAAAGATGAACAATTTTTAAATGCACAAGGAAGTAAAGCGTTTTAGGTGGAGCCAAGCCCAACATATTTATAGTGCCTAAGTAATCAGTCTAGTATTGAATGAAATGTATCAAACTAACTTATATCAAACTAAAATCATGCCTAGAAAAAATGTGTCAGTTACTATGAGCTCTTCAAAGAATCTTGGGTTCTGCTACTTAAAAGATGTTATTAGGTGATAAAAGCTCAAATATTTAAGGATTTAGAAGAAGTTCTCTCAAAACATAGAAGACCGTGCAGCTAACTGCTAGGTGGAGACTGACCAGAACAGGTTGAATTGTAGATTTAATTATTCAAAGCTCAAAATGATTGTAGCATAAAAGAGAGAAAATTTTAGATAGAGAAAAGCACACTGTATTCACAAAAGTACGCATTTAGGGGCAGGTGTTGTGGTAATATTCACCCATAGCACAACGGATGTGAAAAAACGTTGAGGAAAACAGAAATAGCTTGAAGGTACGTAATAAGAATGCCATCACATGGTTATGGGGGCAAGGCAAAGAGACAAGTGAAAAACATAGCTCAAAGAAAATCAGAAGAGGAAACAAAGTTTTGTAGTCAAAGTAAAAGGTTCGGCAATAATTAAATTGAAACGGTCTAATGGCATTTTTATGGAAATGGTTTGGTGAGCACCTACTATTAAATTGGAAAATCAGTTCATAAGTTGAAACTAGTATATAAGAAAATTGGTTCAGTTATAGCTTACTGGACTAAATAATCAATGGACCAAATATTGACCAAACCGGTCACTACCAAGCAAAATAGGTCAAACGTGGAAAGTGTCTATTTTTAAGGAAATACCATACCAACCACTTCATTATCTCATACTTATAAATACCCCATGGATGAACAGTAATGGAAGACAATTTTGGACCGCAATGAACCACTGAACCGAATCGATCATAGTCAGACTGAATATCGGGAGCAATATTTTACATTTTTCTTGGAAAATTGATTATTGTATTCTGTATTTGCACATTGTACTCAAAATTTATAAGAAAAGTAAAGATGATTCACAGTGGATTAGACAATCTTCAACTGAACCACTATAAATTTATGTATTCTTTAGCTTCTGCACTTTATTTTCCATCTTATCTATGTCGAATTAGTTATCTATAAAATTATAAACTGCATATTTATATATATAATAACAGTATGATACATTCCATTTTTGTAGTTACACGAAATTATTTGGAGGTGTTTGCCCATATTTTGAGCAAACATTTTTCTTAAAGATCCATTTTTAGGAAATGAGTTCCCTTTGGGCACATTTTTCAAAGTCAATTTTTGTTTTTGTACATGGAATCCATTTCAGATTTCATCGCATCAATCCACATGGCAGAGTCTCTACTCTCTAAGGATTATCGACATATGAGGGGATCTTCATCATAAGTGAAGCAATCCTTTTTCTTGCCATCAATGAAAAACTTATAGTATCTCTTTGGTGTGCGAGTTTCCCAAATAGACCTTCTAATAGGTTGCGTGTCTTCTACAAGTGTTGAATTGCTATCTAAATATTTAGTTTCTATGCGAGTTTCTTAGATCTCATCCAAGTCTACCATACTATCACTAATTTCTTATAATATAAATTCCTTTTCCAAAAGGTCGCATGTCTAAAAAAACACGTTTTATTCCTCGGTATGATAGAATTTGCATCCTTTAGAATTTCTTGGATATCCAACAAACTTGCATAAAACTTATCTTGCCTCACATTTACTGGGGTTACATATTCCTCATGTAAGTTGAACACCCCCACACCTTAAGATAATGAAGGTGGGTTTTCTTACCATTCCATAACTCATATGAGGTCTTAGCCATAGATTTATATGGTACAGAATCAACATATATGCCATGATTTCAAGCTTATATACCCAAAAGGAAAGAGGCAACTCAATATCAGTCATCATCAATCGAATCATGTCTAATAGAGTTTGATTTCACCTTTCTAAAACATCATTGTTTTAAGGAGTATAGAGAGGACTAACTTGAGAGAGAATCTCATTCTCTTAGGTACCTTTGGAGTTTATATCTAATGTAGTCACTACCTCAATCTGATAGAAGTATCTTGACCTTCTTACATGTCTGGATCTCAAATTCATTCTTATATTCTGTGAATTTATCGTATACCTCTAATTTATGTTTCATAAGATACAAATATCCATACTTAGATAAATCAACAATGAATGTAACGAAGTATAAGGATCCACCTTCGCAAGTTGTAAACATAGGACTACGTACATCTGTATGTACTAGTACTTAGAGTTAAATAACTCTTTCATTACTTTCGCTAAATGAGTGCTTGGTTTTTTACCCTTTAAACATAGTGTAAAAGTATCAAATGATTTAGAATCAAATAATAACCCTTGGTCTCTTAACTTGTTCAATCGTTTCTTACTTGTACGGCGTAGTGTAGATGAATTATTATTTCAATAAAAAATACATGATTTTAGTTAAGTAAATAAATGACATCTTTAAGTGTACCAAAGCAAATAGGTTTATTATCATATGAAAAATTCATAACATTATCATTATAAATAAAACCATGATTGTTTTTCTTCAAATGGGAAGTGGAGATTATTCCACTAAAATTTTTGGTTGAAAATAATAATCATATAAAACTAAATCTTGTCCACTAGCAAGCTTCACATGGTAATCTCTTACTAAAATGGCGGCTAGAATGGCTCCCTTTGAAACTAGGAATTCCATGGTCCCTTCTTGATATGGGCCGCTTGCTTCTAAGTTCCTATAACTAATTAGGATATGAATTTCAAATACAATATCTAAAAGACAAGACGAAGAGCTTATAGATAAACAATTTTCTATAAAGAAAATATCTTTAGATGCAGATTTGGATTCTTCCAATTTAGCATCTTTAGGTAATCCAAATAGTTCCTCTTCCGGTGTCTCATCTTAGAGTAATAGTGACATTCACCCATCTCTTCTTTATTCTTGTCTTTACCTTTTCCACCCTTTGACCTAGCTTTCCCTTCTTTAGACTATTCAAAGAGGATGCACCTTTAACTATGAGTACCACACTCGATTCTTTCATAAATGTACCCTTGGTCACCCATAAACTATTAAGTAGATCCATGATAATACATATCAGTGAATTTATGTTGAAATTCAATATGACTGGATTAAACCGTGGAGTCAGTGATCTACAAATTAAATTAGGTTGTAACTTTGTGTTAAGATCTATTCCTAACTCAAGCAGTCTCTTTGTGTATCAAATCATATTGAGTAATGATCTTAGACGGGAGTACATTTGCTTATTTTCATATGAAATAATTTCCATAAGACCACGTACCTTGTCCAACGTGACCGTTCACTATACAATTTTTATAGGTGCTAAATATGAATCATACATCCTTATTCTCGTGTGATCTTTAGACCTTAGTGCTCATAGTCGACAAGTATATAACATTGAGCAAGTTCATAGTCTATTGACCATGACTCGAAGAGCTATTTTTTCGGGCGCAGCATCAGTATTGGGTCTAGACTTAGGCTCATTGGAGACTACATGCAAGAGTATATTATAGGTGAGCATGAGTTTCACACTCCTTAAGCAATCCTTATAGTTTATGCTAGCTAGTCAGTTTTCCTCTAAAACGGTTTCATTGTTTCCATTTGATCTACACAAATTCGTTAGATTAAATTAATTAACATCACAAATGTTATTAAACTTATTAGATTGGTTTATTATTGTAACAACCTACCCTTCCTAATATCTTGAAATCAACATCGAATGGCAACTTCTGAATTCAAAATACCATAAAGATAGTTTGTCGAGGTAAAATTAAAACAAAACATCATACGAAGGCATATCGATGAAATCTCATAGCGGAATGATAACATATAATATACTGAATATATATGAACAGAATTAGATGTATAATATATAAGATACTGCACTGGTGGAAGTAATTGATAAACAGATATCAATACATAAATTTAGAATATAATATCTAATTCAACAAGTTTCATGTATAAATAACACGTCTTCCAAGTACTTCTACAATATTAATTATATATGTAACTATCGGCCTTTTTGACGCTCAAATGTCGATACTAATACATCTACGATATTCACATGCTAAACACCCAAGTGCCGAAAAGACATCTTGTAACGACCCGCCTTTTTGGACAGTTTAAATCGACAAATCAAACACACATGCCGATTCTAAACCATTCAAAAGGGCGGATGGTTAATGGGTTAAATAAGAAAAGAAAGGAAAAGAAAGAACAAAAACAAACTCGGAATCTCGCAGCGGAAGGAACAAGATATAATAATAAAATAACAGTTCATGAAGCTGTTAAATAAATAAATTTGATTATTATTATACATCATAAATCCGAGTTACATACATATCAGAGATAATACAATAATGCAGCGGAAAAATAATATGGTAGTAGAATACAAATGATGTAATACCAAACTCCGTCTTCGTCCTCCAGAATAGATCTTCAACCTTATCTGAAATGCTCAGGCTGACCCGAGCGTAATGAAAAGGCAAAACACTCGAGTCAGGACTAAAATATCTCATGTAAGTCAAATCGAATAAGAAAATATGAGTGTGACGGCGTCAGAGATGTTTACGGGTTTTGACATCTCCTATCCAGTGTCAACGTGAGTGCAATAACTTAAGAGATGTTACGGGATTTTCCATCTCTCAAGGATCCGTTAAACTATCTACTATGTAGTACAATACGCTATTATAATATGTCTACATTAAAGTAAAAGTATTAAAATAGCGTTAAGCCATGGCCCATTCCACCCTTAACACAGTTTATATTCCCAAGAGCATATACAAGACCGTAGTTTCCCCAAAACCGGAAGTCACCAGAGGGCAATCCATATACTAAAGGTACAAATTAAAATCGTAGTGGTCGCGCATAAATGGAATACAAGTATGACAAGGCACATGAGGCAATACCCAAGGTAGTGATACTACCGTTCGCCTGATCCGGACTGGTGAGAACGCAACGCCGCAGCGCCCGCAACACCGTGAAACAACACTCCCAAAATCAAGGGTGCACCAGTCGACAACAAGTAAAAGAATAGTTTACGAAGAAGTGTGTCCACTTGAGGTAGCTAATCCTCCATTGGCCCGGCACAGCTCCTGTTTTAGTCATTTCCAATTTGACACAAGTGTCAAGGCTATCCATTATCGTTCTCTTTCTTCAGTCAACACGTACATCATTCCAACCACTTCATTCTGGATCATCACTCCGCGTATAGTTATTAAAGTGGTTTTCGGTTTAGATAGAGAGTATATCCATAACCGATTCCGGTCTCTTTAATAACTTCGAAATTATTTCACCGATTGGTCGTTTATTTATTTCAAAACCAAATCAATTACAATCTCAATTAAAATTTATAAATCAACATTTCATTTGTCTTTCTAAATCAATTTCCAAATTTACGTTTCAAAACTTCCAAATCAAAATTTCAAAATCTTATAATTCAATTTCAATTTCAATTTAAACAATTCAAATATTGATTCAAGTTCGTATATAAGTTTCATTCCGAAATCATTTAAATTAATTTAATTCAACATTCAAATCAATTTAAATTCATTTATCGATTTCATTTAATATCCGTTAAGGTACTTTATCATTCAAAACAATTTCTATTAAATTTCAAATCCATTACACTACCTTTTTAAGTTCAACTTCATTAAATCAAAACTTACAATTTTGAATTAAATTAAATTCGTCAAATCAATTCTTCCAATTACAAGTCTTACATTAATTCCAAAAATATCACATTTTCATTTCTTGTTAAAAAAATTCAATTTCACTTATTTACTTTCTTAAATAATTTTCCAAAACTTAATTAATAAAGAAACTCAATTTCAATTATTTATGAAGTAAAAATTCACTTATTCAAAAGTTCAAAATTTTCTTATTAAAGAATTTCAATTCAATTTAATCATTAAATAATTTAACCTTATTTAATTATTAAATAATTCAATAGTTTCAATTTAGTTCAATTCACAAATTTCTTTGAATTTCAATTAAATTCCAAATTAATTAAATCTCAATTTTAAATAAATTTTCAATTCCAAACTCAAACTTGAAATATCATTTCATAAAAAATTTCTTAGAAATATTCAGAGTTCGATTAAAAGTCCAATCTTTTAAAACAAATCAACTTTCGAAAATTTACGCCGTATTTCAAAAAATTTCTTAAAAATCTAAACTTCGAATAATTAAACAATTTCATTTACCAAGTTTAAATTCCAACATCTTGAGCTTCAATTCAAAATAATTCAATTTCCATAAATTCGATTTTATTCTTAAAATCAATTCATTTAAATAATTTCAAAACAACTTTTAAAATCATTTAATTTAACCAACCCGGTGTCCGTATATAATTTTCTAACCCATGGCCAAGTGGATAATTATTTCAAATTTAATTTCAAGGATGGACATATATCATTTCAATCCAAATAGATGTCATAGGTATATCATTTCAACCTATTTCTTAATTTATTCGAAATGATTCGGTTTACAGTTTATATGCAATAAACAATATACATGATGATAGCATGATATATCAAAATAAATAAACAACCAATATCGACCAATTGCATCCCTCACAACCAATCAACCATAAAGCCAATAACATTCACAACAACTTCATAATTATCAATATCAGGAAATTTGATCGCAATTAAAATTTAACTTTAATTTGACTGTCAATTTAATTTTCAACGGTGAATTCAAATGACAATCTATATGACAATTAAATTTTTATCAAACAACGACAAATAAATCCATATCACTTCATAATTTCAAATTTAACTACCATAAAGATATTCAGTACGTTGTGAGCGTTATAAAACACTCACCTTTTGAATTTAAATTGAATTTACATTCAATTTAAATCCAAAAATTTGACAGTCTCCAAATCCATCCAAACCAGCGTCAAAGTGTCCGGAATTTCGATACGATCCTAACAAAAGAAACCTCGCCCAAATCCGAGTCCGTATGCAAAAGTTATGAAAATTTGAAGATTGGAAAATTCTGGTGCTGAGTCGACTTCGAGTTCCCGCCTCAAATACCCGATGCCTGCTTGGAGTTTTTTGCGAAATCGACCCGATGACCCGAGTAGTTTTCTTCCCGACTCGAAGTAGCTCCAGGGTTTTCCCCCTGAAACCCGAAGCGCGACCCGAAGCGCGTAAATCTCGAAATTTTTTTTTTTTTAGATTTTGGAATTTGGGAATTAGGTTTTGTCTGCCATTGGAATGAGAAGCTAAGAAGAAGATGAATTGTACGTACAGACAAATGAAGATTAGGGAGGCTAGGGTTTATAACTGTGTTTATATAGGTATGTTAGAGATAGAGTAGATAGACTGGATAGATGAACGTGCGGAACAAACTATGGCCCGAAAAGCCCGTTCTGACTCCGGAACGGAATTGGGTAAACCCATATATCAAAATAGGTGTTTTAAAATATTTTAAACGCAATGGAAAAGGTTTCAAGTCCAAATTCCATCGTATGAAGAAGTTATGCTAAAATCAAAATTTCAAATTGATTTTAATTGATTATAATTGCATTTATTTCAAGGCGTTTCGAGTCCGTACGATCAAACGACAAGTCCGATTGCTACGAAAATTGAAACCTTACAATAATTCACTGTTACGGATCCGATGAAACTAGTTTCATCGAAATCCGAGACAGTTGTAAAAATGACAATTTTTACTGTTTAATTTCAATATAAAATTCCCAATTTTAAACTATTAACTTTTAAATCAAATTTCAATTGTTCACAAATTTTATTTTTAATTTCACAGTAATTAACAATCTTTTGCAATGCAGTTTTCCATTATAAATCCAGTATAAAAGATTACATTAGATTCAGCGTTCAATTATATTGTAATTCAAATTCAAGTTATTTAATTCCAATTGAATTCTTTTATTTCGATTTACACTTTCATTATTGCATCAACCATTTACTTATACATTATTATCAATAGTTTATAATTCATTTACTTTCATTTTCTTCAGCTATCATCTTATTTAAATTCACAGTAATATTAAATTACATTCATTTACGTTGATTTCCATATTATAACTTCAATATTAAATGTACATTTTATTTATTTCGTTGTTTACAATCAAACTCAATTCATTACTTACATTCAATACAGGTTAACATCCATATTTAATTTACAAATAAGTTATTTCAGAATTTAGTTTTGCATTTTAACTTGTAATTCACATTTAACAACACAAAATTTTATTTCCTTCGGATTTTTATCCAAAATTTTTATTTTAATTCGTATTTTTAAAGTGTTAAAAATACAGGTCGTTACATTCTCCCCCACTTAAAACTTTTCGTCCTCGAAAAGGAACGGAGAAGGGGAAACCATCATTTAGATATAATTCATTCAAAATATTCGACTTATTTGCAAAATTTAGTTATAGGATTTTTTTAAAATCTCAAAATTTTCTAACTCCCGGATTTTTGAAAAAATTTCGGCAGCACCTCCTTTGCGCGGCTAGGACCGAAAAATTTCACAGTGGTAATAATTGCATGATACACATCTCATTACAAGAATGAGGCATCTCAAAACATGGGGAACACAATAATATACCACAACATAAACTGTAATCCGAGAACATACCTTTTATTTAGCGTTTATTAGCATTTTAACTTGCATTTTGCATTAAGCGCAGAAGCGAACTCCACAAGCGAAGCGCAACCTCTTTGCTACCTACTAAAATGCTCAATAACCAAGTTAGAACCATGCATATAAAGATATCTCGATATACTTATCATAAACAACACACATATAACATGTTTAGCTTCAAAACTGAAATTCCAATTCCAGGACAGCAAACGAATCTCAGTTTTTGGTCACCTAAACGATAAAATTTGACAATGGAATCTAAACAAAAGTTGTTGCATTCGTTTCAGGCTTTCCGGAATGTCCAAAATCATTGAATTCGGACCTTCCATTCAAAAGTTACGACCGTTTTACTAAATAGGAACGCCTCAGCCTGGCAATGAATTGCGCAGGTCAGCGACATTTGGTCACGTTTTCGACCCTCTAAATGACAGCAAAACACAAAACACTTAAAGTAAAATTTTTAACTTAAGTTCTTAGGTTTCCAGAAAGTGCAAGATCATCAAAATCCGATACACCGGTAAAAAGTTATGGCAAAAATACTAAGAGTATATGCTACTGATTTTGCTTCCCTTTTACACAGGCCAGCGAGAAGATTCAAATTTTTAACTAAGTAAATGAAGGAATTTCTCAAGACAGTCTAAACAAAAGTCGTGCTACAGTTTCTAAGCTTTCCGAAAAGTCTAATATCGTTGAATTTTGTCCATCCATTTAAAAGTTATGCTTATTTCCGTTTCAGCATATATTGGACAATTTTGGATTTTTTTTTTCAAAATTTTGCTTTTATTATTTCAAAGTACAAACCATCAAACTTCAAATTTCTAAAGATCAATCACAAACCCAAAGTCGTTTATTTTCTTATTTATCCATGAAATAAGTTTACATTCGATTTGTTTCCGATTTATTCAAGTTTGTTTCATTCATAATTTAAATTCAAGTCAATTTGCTTCAATTTAATTTGAATTCAATTATATTTAATTCCACTTTGCTTCAAATTTGAATTTAATTATTAAAAAAAAATTATTCCGTTTATTCAATTCCATTAGCACTAATGAATTCTATTTAATCAATTATCATCCATCTAACAACCAATGCATATCAAACATTAACATCCATCCAAATCTATAATAAATCAATTATACATTTCCAAGTCAAAATTTTAATTTCATACACTTCCAAGTTTATTGACATTTAATTTTATTCAAATTTAATTAGTTTCCATTTACTAATTATATATTTAATTAATTTTAAATTTAATTCATTTTAAAACTTAAATTTCCTTTATATTTACAACTATCAATAGATCTTCACATTTTATTATTCACTCTCACACTGGTATATTATTCCTCTACTTATCCTTATTATCATTTTAAACTTTTTAAGTATTTGGTAAGTTTTTGTTATGCAAATAGAATGTAGTTAAACAACATACAACCTCTTTTCATTCAAAGTTGAATTTTCAATTAATTAATTCTTAAGTCATTACTTAAATTTCACTATAATTTAATTTCACATTTACATTCACATATAGTATTTCCATTTTATATTAACATAATGGTGAATCACCTTTAAATGTTAATTTAAATTCCAATTATTTACTAACAATTTTATTTATATTTGCAAACCATTAATTAAATGCATATTTCATTTTTCAAACCTATACTTGTATATTATCCAATTAACAATTCATATAACATTTTTGAACTTCTTAAATGATTTGGTAAGTTATATCTATGCTATAGAATGAAATTTAATACTATGCGAGTTTTACAGTTTCAATTTTATTTTAAATTCATAATTTCCTAATTCTAAGGATTTCTACTTCAATTGATATTTCACTTAGCTCTTAGGTTCATTTCTTATTTCGCAATTCAGAAGTTCCGTAATGATTCAAGTATTAATTCATTTCAACCATTAAAGAAAAAATCATTAATTATTAAAGAACTCAAGAATTCCAATCTCGGTTTCATTTCAAATCAAGTTTTGAAATAATATATACTTACATAATTTATATATCAAATCATACTATAGAGAATACAAAATAAAATTCAATTTTTTTTAATCAAAACAGGGTTTAGAAAAACTATTAAGTGATCTCCCCCACTTGGACTCTCGAAAATAAACGTCGATGATGCGTGCACTCATCACCGAAATCATTCTCTAGTGTCAAGAGGGGAGTATAACACTTACTTCATTTGAAAATCCTTTGAAAACAATTTCTAATCGAATATACTATCATATAATACTTATATTATACATTTCGAATTTTTGTTAATAAATTTTCAAAACACCGGAATTTAAATTCTCCATCTTAATTTAAATTCATTTTTATTTTATTTTATTTACCATTTATATTCATTGTCAATCATATTTACAAGTTTCATTTCTTAAAATCGTCCAATAGTCAATAGTTAGAAATATTGACTAATCAACAATAAACGATGATAATCTAATATTATCATCTCCTAACAACCAATACAATCAAAATTTATAAATTTTCAAGATAGTTCTTTTATATAAAAATATAGTCCAAAACAATATTATGTCAATCTGTCCTATTCGAGTGTTTAGAAATTCATATCGATGCCTTGGCGTCCCAAGTACCAACCAGAATTCATAAATACTCAACGGAACAATTTAACACAATATAAAATCATTTTTATATCAAAATTACAAATACGCTCTCTCATATACACTCGAACTCATTCATAAGGTTTAACCCTATTTCAATGAGTTATTCCCCACTAGAGCCAAGGTAATCTAAACCAAAGCTCCGATACCAACTGTAACGACCCGCCTTTTTGGACAGTTTAAATCGACAAATCAAACACACATGCCGATTCTAAACCATTCAAAAGGGCGGATGGTTAATGGGTTAAATAAGAAAAGAAAGGAAAAGAAAGAACAAAAACAAACTCGGAATCTCGCAGCGGAAGGAACAAGATATAATAATAAAATAACAGTTCATGAAGCTGTTAAATAAATAAATTTGATTATTATTATACATCATAAATCCGAGTTACATACATATCAGAGATAATACAATAATGCAGCGGAAAAATAATATGGTAGTAGAATACAAATGATGTAATACCAAACTCCGTCTTCGTCCTCCAGAATAGATCTTCAACCTTATCTGAAATGCTCAGGCTGACCCGAGCGTAATGAAAAGGCAAAACACTCGAGTCAGGACTAAAATATCTCATGTAAGTCAAATCGAATAAGAAAATATGAGTGTGACGGCGTCAGAGATGTTTACGGGTTTTGACATCTCCTATCCAGTGTCAACGTGAGTGCAATAACTTAAGAGATGTTACGGGATTTTCCATCTCTCAAGGATCCGTTAAACTATCTACTATGTAGTACAATACGCTATTATAATATGTCTACATTAAAGTAAAAGTATTAAAATAGCGTTAAGCCATGGCCCATTCCACCCTTAACACAGTTTATATTCCCAAGAGCATATACAAGACCGTAGTTTCCCCAAAACCGGAAGTCACTAGAGGGCAATCCATATACTAAAGGTACAAATTAAAATCGTAGTGGTCGCGCATAAATGGAATACAAGTATGACAAGGCACATGAGGCAATACCCAAGCTAGTGATACTACCGTTCGCCTGATCCGGACTGGTGAGAACGCAACGCCGCAGCGCCCGCAACACTGTGAAACAACACTCCCAAAATCAAGGGTGCACCAATCGACAACAAGTAAAAGAATAGTTTACGAAGAAGTGTGTCCACTTGAGGTAGCTAATCCTCCATTGGCCCGGCACAGCTCCTGTTTTAGTCATTTCCAATTTGACACAAGTGTCAAGGCTATCCATTATCGTTCTCTTTCTTCAGTCAACACGTACATCATTCCAACCACTTCATTCTGGATCATCACTCCGCGTATAGTTATTAAAGTGGTTTTCGGTTTAGATAGAGAGTATATCCATAACCGATTCCGGTCTCTTTAATAACTTCGAAATTATTTCACCGATTGGTCGTTTATTTATTTCAAAACCAAATCAATTACAATCTCAATTAAAATTTATAAATCAACATTTCATTTGTCTTTCTAAATCAATTTCCAAATTTACGTTTCAAAACTTCCAAATCAAAATTTCAAAATCTTATAATTCAATTTCAATTTCAATTTAAACAATTCAAATATTGATTCAAGTTCGTATATAAGTTTCATTCCGAAATCATTTAAATTAATTTAATTCAACATTCAAATCAATTTAAATTCATTTATCGATTTCATTTAATATCCGTTAAGGTACTTTATCATTCAAAACAATTTCTATTAAATTTCAAATCCATTACACTACCTTTTTAAGTTCAACTTCATTAAATCAAAACTTACAATTTTGAATTAAATTAAATTCGTCAAATCAATTCTTCCAATTACAAGTCTTACATTAATTCCAAAAATATCACATTTTCATTTCTTGTTAAAAAAATTCAATTTCACTTATTTACTTTCTTAAATAATTTTCCAAAACTTAATTAATAAAGAAACTCAATTTCAATTATTTATGAAGTAAAAATTCACTTATTCAAAAGTTCAAAATTTTCTTATTAAAGAATTTCAATTCAATTTAATCATTAAATAATTTAACCTTATTTAATTATTAAATAATTCAATAGTTTCAATTTAGTTCAATTCACAAATTTCTTTGAATTTCAATTAAATTCCAAATTAATTAAATCTCAATTTTAAATAAATTTTCAATTCCAAACTCAAACTTGAAATATCATTTCATAAAAAATTTCTTAGAAATATTCAGAGTTCGATTAAAAGTCCAATCTTTTAAAACAAATCAACTTTCGAAAATTTACGCCGTATTTCAAAAAATTTCTTAAAAATCTAAACTTCGAATAATTAAACAATTTCATTTACCAAGTTTAAATTCCAACATCTTGAGCTTCAATTCAAAATAATTCAATTTCCATAAATTCGATTTTATTCTTAAAATCAATTCATTTAAATAATTTCAAAACAACTTTTAAAATCATTTAATTTAACCAACCCGGTGTCCGTATATAATTTTCTAACCTATGGCCAAGTGGATAATTATTTCAAATTTAATTTCAAGGATGGACATATATCATTTCAATCCAAATAGATGTCATAGGTATATCATTTCAACCTATTTCTTAATTTATTCGAAATGATTCGGTTTACAGTTTATATGCAATAAACAATATACATGATGATAGCATGATATATCAAAATAAATAAACAACCAATATCGACCAATTGCATCCCTCACAACCAATCAACCATAAAGCCAATAACATTCACAACAACTTCATAATTATCAATATCAGGAAATTTGATCGCAATTAAAATTTAACTTTAATTTGACTGTCAATTTAATTTTCAACGGTGAATTCAAATGACAATCTATATGACAATTAAATTTTTATCAAACAACGACAAATAAATCCATATCACTTCATAATTTCAAATTTAACTACCATAAAGATATTCAGTACGTTGTGAGCGTTATAAAACACTCACCTTTTGAATTTAAATTGAATTTACATTCAATTTAAATCCAAAAATTTGACAGTCTCCAAATCCATCCAAACCAGCGTCAAAGTGTCCGGAATTTCGATACGATCCTAACAAAAGAAACCTCGCCCAAATCCGAGTCCGTATGCAAAAGTTATGAAAATTTGAAGATTGGAAAATTCTGGTGCTGAGTCGACTTCGAGTTCCCGCCTCAAATACCCGATGCCTGCTTGGAGTTTTTTGCGAAATCGACCCGATGACCCGAGTAGTTTTCTTCCCGACTCGAAGTAGCTCCAGGGTTTTCCCCCTGAAACCCGAAGCGCGACCCGAAGCGCGTAAATCTCGAAATTTTTTTTTTTTTTAGATTTTGGAATTTGGGAATTAGGTTTTGTCTGCCATTGGAATGAGAAGCTAAGAAGAAGATGAATTGTACGTACAGACAAATGAAGATTAGGGAGGCTAGGGTTTATAACTGTGTTTATATAGGTATGTTAGAGATAGAGTAGATAGACTGGATAGATGAACGTGCGGAACAAACTATGGCCCGAAAAGCCCGTTCTGACTCCGGAACGGAATTGGGTAAACCCATATATCAAAATAGGTGTTTTAAAATATTTTAAACGCAATGGAAAAGGTTTCAAGTCCAAATTCCATCGTATGAAGAAGTTATGCTAAAATCAAAATTTCAAATTGATTTTAATTGATTATAATTGCATTTATTTCAAGGCGTTTCGAGTCCGTACGATCAAACGACAAGTCCGATTGCTACGAAAATTGAAACCTTACAATAATTCACTGTTACGGATCCGATGAAACTAGTTTCATCGAAATCCGAGACAGTTGTAAAAATGACAATTTTTACTGTTTAATTTCAATATAAAATTCCCAATTTTAAACTATTAACTTTTAAATCAAATTTCAATTGTTCACAAATTTTATTTTTAATTTCACAGTAATTAACAATCTTTTACAATGCAGTTTTCCATTATAAATCCAGTATAAAAGATTACATTAGATTCAGCGTTCAATTATATTGTAATTCAAATTCAAGTTATTTAATTCCAATTGAATTCTTTTATTTCGATTTACACTTTCATTATTGCATCAACCATTTACTTATACATTATTATCAATAGTTTATAATTCATTTACTTTCATTTTCTTCAGCTATCATCTTATTTAAATTCACAGTAATATTAAATTACATTCATTTACGTTGATTTCCATATTATAACTTCAATATTAAATGTACATTTTATTTATTTCGTTGTTTACAATCAAACTCAATTCATTACTTACATTCAATACAGGTTAACATCCATATTTAATTTACAAATAAGTTATTTCAGAATTTAGTTTTGCATTTTAACTTGTAATTCACATTTAACAACACAAAATTTTATTTCCTTCGGATTTTTATCCAAAATTTTTATTTTAATTCGTATTTTTAAAGTGTTAAAAATACAGGTCGTTACACATCTTGTAAGGGTAGAAAGAAAAAGAACAAAACATCTGAATCTTACAACGAAACGATAATATATAATATCTAAAAGACAGTACAAATGGCTACCCTAAGATACACATCATTTCAGAGTTACTAACCTAAGTACTATCATCAGTCTAGATAGTTATAACCACAAATGATGATATATACATACTAGTAGTGCGGTAGAAGTAAAACACAAGGATAGGCGAATGGAAGTATCCATCTCATGTCCTAAAGCTCCATATAATATTCAACGAAAACCTACCTTTCTCAAACTGCATGAAGGAGCACCCAAGAAATTAAGGGAAAGATAAGACCATGAATCAGACATAAGTCCGAAGTGAGAAACTCAGGAAATACGAGACCATATAACAATAACTTTTGAGACCGTTCGAACCACCGTAACTTTTTCCCCATAAAATAACTAAAACCATCTAATAAGTAAATAAGGCAATATAATAAATAGTGTCTAAGGTGTAGAATATAAATTAGAAAATAGTCGTGCTACTTGGATCTCATGCCACAACAATAATAGGCATATAATCATAACTGCTAAGGTGCGTTCGCTTATGGATTTTCATGGAGTTACCTTCAGTACGTCGAGGCAGACCCTCTGACGAGGGTCAGAAACAACCTTCCAAGCGACGTATATCTCTAGATAAAATATACCACAAAGATAAACATAGCTGGACCATACCCGAATGTGTGATGCCGAATATCATCAACTACCCTAGCGACATTGATAAGCCTCTTTAGATATGGAGTTGATATATCCTTGGGTTAGCTAAACTCATTAGCTATGCAGCCTACTCTATTTTTTGCCATTTCGATGGTGAAGTCGCATTGAGCATCTCAACACATAGGTCTTCATCTCTTGGGTATATCTTGAATCTCTCCATGGATTCCAGCATCTCAATACGTAAGCCACCATCACTCGAACAACTCATGAATCTCTCCATGGATTCCAGCATAAGTCGTCCGATAATCGCTAATGCTGACCTCACCCTCGGAGTTACCCTTGGGATAGATAGTTCAACTCTATAGCATTACTTGAAATGTTAACACTAACCTCTCCCTCGGAGTTACCCTTAGGATAGATAGTTCAACTCTATAACATTTTGCTCAATGACCGATTCAAAAACATAGAACACGTATATCGATTTTGAAGTGGTTACGATTTTGAGTCAGCTCATATAAGTACAGTCCCTCGCTTACTGGACTCTTCAAAACCAAATTGATGAATTCCTGATTAACTTAACTTTGGTTCTTTTTCAAATAATCAAAAAATGCATAAGGTAGAGATCGTCTCTTATCTGAATGGATTTCCTTATCTCTTGTCTTAGAACAGCAAGACGAGTTTATACATAGGGTATAACATCACCGAGAGGATAACTGTACCCTATAAGTCTCATGTTTCTATTATATATTTCCTAATTTAATTTTGGTCAAATTCAATAGGAATAAAAATGATTGCATATGGAAATCAAGTCTTATATACTTGTCACCCTTTCTGATCTTCTAAACTTATGTTATCCCTCAATCAAGAGTGAAGCCAGGTAGGCCAGAGCATTGGTTGCATCCAAACCCAACCTTGACACCTCATTCTTAACTCTCACAGATAGAACAAGTCTACTTTGTCGGCTTTTAGTGCTAAGCATAGGATTAAATACTTTCCATAGACGAATAAGCACACAAACACGATCGAAAAACAAAATGGTAAATTCTCTAAAAATTAGATATTTTTAAATCTTTAAAAATATGAAATAAATTCTTTAAATATGTTAAAATGTTTTAAAGGGGATTTAATTTATAAAAATAGACTTATATGAAATAGAATTAGTGTTTTGATCAAAGAAGCTTTAAAACACCAATCATAGCGGTTTTCGCAACGGTTTTCGGTAACTTTTGCAAATCATTGTTTGAACTTAATTATTCTTCCTCAATCCTTTTAGTAATATTTTCAAATAAAAAATTAAGTATTTTGAAGATGATTTGGAAGTTTTATGAGTATTTTCAAGGAGTTTAAAATAAATGTTAAAGGAAAATTGTTTTAAAACAATATTTAGAATAGTGTTTGGTAAATAAAAATCATCTCTAAAAGATAATATAAAAGATTTATAGTTGATCAAATAACTTGACCGCCTTATGGATGACAAAAGGATAGTCTCTAGACCCGAGCTTGGACAACCATTGTCTGGGTTCCGCTTTAGCTATCCAGACTGGCCCGACGGATGGGATAGTTAATTTGATCTACTCGGACCACATTTTCTAAAGTTAAAAGAAAAGAGATTTGGAGTTTTTCAAAAGTTAAAGAATATTTTAAAATATGATTTTGGTGGTATAGAGAATACCCTAGTTAAACGCTGTATTAAATTCCGAGGTGGGAACTCGTACTATTTGTGTGAATTTAAAAGGTGATTTCACTATTATTCGACGAATAGTACAGGTTGAAATTGGTATTGAGTATAATTAGTCTAATCTCTATGGATCCTTTTCTACTCAATACTAATTGATTTGAGTTTACAGTAAATGATGTATTAAATAACATCATTTCTCACCCATTTAAAAGTTATGATTTGAAAATAAGAAATATTTGTTAAGATTTAAATATTGATTTGGAAATGTTTTCCTAAGGAAAAGGTGAAATGATTTGAAATTATTCCAATATTAAAAAGGTTTAATCAACCAGAGAATTTGATAAATGAGGCTTAATGATTCCATATACTCTTAAAAGATAAAGAAAAATTGACATCCTTTTGTCATTGATTGGTTTGAAGAAACTGGGTTTAGATTTGGATGATTCCTATCCAAAAACCACTTCGAACCAACAGATGTGTTCAAAAGTGAAGACATATTGAAGACAATGATTTCAAGACGGAGATCTTCATGATGTAGGGAAGCTTGCCCCATATCATATATATATATATGGTGGCAATAGTGCCTTTGCTTTGAAAATTTTTGATTTTCAAGGATTACTCGCTACTAATCCTAGGGGTGATTCCCAAATAGAAAGTGGTAGGAGGAGTGCCTTCAGTTTGTCCTTCACCTGGACAACTTGTGTGGATGTGTTTCTGACATTGCATTTCTAAAACCCATACATTGATCTCTACAAACGTACATCTGTTTGGTGGTGTAGAAAGTAACCCCTCATATACTTAACACCCTTCTCTAAAACGTACGAGCTCAGAGGTTGTACTTTTATGGAAATCAATAGTGTGTTGTTATAAATGGTAATGTGGCATTCTAAGTGGAATTAGCTTTGTGATAAAATAAGCGTGGATTTGTGAAAAGCAAAGCATGACATTATGGAAAGAAGAGCGTGGCTTCACGAGCCTCACATCTTAGGAATCATATGGGATACCATGTGGTCTATAGGACATATATTTCAGGCAATTGGTTTTATTGATGATTAAGGAGTCTAGTAGTGTCTGGACCCTTAATAGTTTAAATGGGTAGGTATTGGAGGCTCGATTGAGAAAGAGCAAAGCAACTGAAACACGCTATTCCATAGTAGTGTAACAATGTAATACAGAGGCTTGCTTGAGAAAAGTGAATAGCCACCGAAGAGTTTGATTGTTATGCATGGATTTCACGTTAGAGGAAATGGCCATCAGTTCCCTATCATGTTGGAATTCCAATCCAAAGAAGTCTGAATCAAGTTATCTAGATAAAAAGGTATTTTAGTTAAGAAATAAAGACATAAAACTTCTGATGATATTTTGGTATATCACCTAGGGGCAGGATGGCTTTTTATACACCGAGTGATGATTTATGACTGAATCCAAAATAAGAATGAAGAGTACGTGTAGAAAGAGAAGCAGAAGAAAAATTAAGACTAGGACCTTATGCTGGCATCTACTGCTACAGATGTAGTAAAGAAGAGCCTTATGCAGTTCAATGTAAGGATAGGAAAATAAAGGAAAAGAAGAATAGGAGAATAAAGAAAAAGAAGAAAGAAGAATCTTTTAGGGATGATATATTCTGTTTCAAGTGTAAAAAGGCAAGGACATTTTCTACGTGAGTGCCCTAAATCAAAGAAGAAACCCAAAATTCGGTCGGGAAGGGCAAAGAGTTGCTACCTTTGCAAAGGAGTGGGACATATAACCAAAGAGTGTCCCAAATGGACTTGCAGTAGGTGCTATGAAGGAAGATATTTAATGAAGGATTATCTAAAGAAAAGGCGGGTTGACTTAGGTACCAAAGATAAAGCACCATCTACCTTGGAAGGGGTCTAAGAATAGTGTATATACTAGTTCAAGTATTTATATATATATATGATGGTGGTGTATGATAGACTGTATTCCATAGGAGTTATCCCTAAAAACTTAATACAGGCTAGGGTTAAGAGTGGGTGTACTATGATGTTAATTAATAAATCTCTTTTTGGATTATTCTCTTTGTGCATTTCTTCTTTCTTATATCAGATCAATTTAATAAGATATTTAGAAATAAAAAGTTTAAAAGGATGCTATAAAGAAATGGCTTTATAAAAAAATTTGAAATAAAGAAAATTATTTAAGAATATATTTTATAAAAGTTTATTTTATAAAATAAATTGTAATTTACAAAAATAAAATGATTTTGTAAAAGATGGGTTTGAAGTATATATTTAATTAAAAAAAGGATTTCCGGAACTCATATCCTAGTGTTTTGAAAAAGTTTAAAAGTGATAAAAGGGAAAGTTATTTAATATAAAATAATTTTGGAATTAAATTTGTAAGCAAATATATTAATAAAGAAATTTCAAAAGAATTTTGGAATAAAATTATAATGATATTATTCCAAGTAAAGGATAATTGAGATCTTTTGAAAAGAAGATAGAAATATTTTGGGTGAATATTTTGAAAAGTTTTTCAAAGAGTTAGAATAGAATTAAAACTTCATGAAATGTTTTCATAAATTTTTTGGGAATGTTAATAAGTATGTATATTATATGTAGATCATTCATCACACAATTCCGATCTAAGAGTCGAGTATGGAACTTTGAGGTATTTACACTGGTCCGAAAAAGGATTTATCACTCGATACTTGATGACGAACATTGATGATGGTTTGTGGTTGGGTAATTGCATTTTCTATCATAGTAAGAGCTATGTAAGGAAAACTAATGTTCTGATCGAAAAGCCTGATCAGAGTCCGCACTAGAGAATCGAAGTTTTGATATTAGTTTGGTAGTAAAGTTGTGTATTTGAATAGGAGATCAAATCAAATATTTCGCATGGATGATCTATGTATATCATACGGAATTGAGTTTAAAAACATGTTTTGGGTTCTAGGTTGTAATTTCAGGGACAAAATTCTTTTAAGGGAGGAAGAATATAACGACTCGTGATTTTATTATTTGGAATATTTAATAATTTAAATATTCAAATATAAGATTATTTTAAAGAAATAATCATGTTTTGTATAATAAATAATAATTGTGAACTAATTTCTGAAATTCGTTTACAAAAATAGATATTTTGGATTTTCGTCGGAAAAGTGACAAAAATCAGTTTTCGATAAAAATGAGTTTTTCTTAAAATAATTGTTTTAAATGTTAAATTATCCATTTTAAATGTTATATAATGATAATAATTATTTTATAATAGTTTTATAAGTATAAAAACTTGATTTAGAAAAATATACAAACTTCGTCGCATTTTGGTAGATCGACTTCGTATTTTTACAATTGGATTTTAATATTATTTAAAATGGTTTTATAGCACAAATAAACTTGATTTAATTATTTAGAGGTGTTAAGAAATTTAATTTCATGTTTTGTTTACATAAACAAATAGTTTGATTAAAAACTGAAAATGTGACCAGAAAATGTTTTTTAAAAAATCGACTTTTTATCAAACGGAAATTGTCGCAACATTGTTGCACCTTTGTTAACATGTATATGTACACATATATATAACATCGCATATAAGACAAAATAACTGAACAAGTTTACTTTTACTAAGCATGATTGGAAAATTCTAGAATATAATTAGTAAAATTAAGTAAGGAAGATATTTTTTGCAGAAAGCAAACATCAGATCATATCATTACTTAAGTGTAAAGAAGGGGAACAATGGATAATGTGATGTGGTGATGGTAAGTGTTGAAAATTGTGATGTGAAGTTTAAAAGAAATATCTAAAGGTGTTTTGGTAATTTGGTGAGAGGTTAATTTAGTAAATTACTACTTTTTACTTTGCCTATAAATACAAGGCCTTACCTTCTCATTTCTTCACACCATTCTCTACTTCATCTTCTTATGAACCTTTTTAATGGCTTCCATACATAGGAAAAAAATATGGCAAAATTATAGTGCAAAATTATAAATATATGGAATCAATGTCGATCCACCTAAAAACACTAGTCAATCACCTTCTCTTCACCATCAAAGTATATGGCCACCCTTGCTTCCCTACCAAAGGCCGAGCTCCACCCTTCCAAGGTCATGGCCGAGCACACAAGCCTAGGCCGACCATACTAAGGTCCAAGAGCAAGTTCCAGATGTCCCGGAGCAAAGAAAAAGGAAGGAAGTGCTGCCGAAGTGCCGTTGGAATCAATTCAAGGAGCTTCAAAAAAAGTTTGGCAGAGTGGAAACCGATAGTGGGTACTTGAGTTTAGTTTTGTTTATTTAAAACTTAAAATGATGATATGCATGTTTAATAAGTAAATTAATACGCTTAGTTGAATATTGGATGAATATTTGGTTGATTACTTGGTTGTTAATGATGGGAAAACAATATTCATCAAAATAGAAATGGTTAATTAATTAATCATAGTTAATTCATGAAAAGTAAATCCATATTAATATGTGTACGGAGTTTATTAAGCCTCTTTACGGTTTTGAATATAAACAAGTTGGAAAAAATGAATATTATAATAATATTATATTATAATATGGAACAAAGTGGAAAATGAGTTTTTAATGTAGTAAAAAATAGTTTGAAATGATTTGAAATGGTTTATTATGGTATTTTAAATATTTTAACAAGTTTTGGCAAAGTTTAATGAAGTATGAAAATTTGAGCCAAATCGAGCTCGTCGTATAGCGGTAGTTCATAATTTTCCAACCTGAAAGTTAAATCAATATATAGGATGCAATATAAGTCGGAATTCTTTGAAATAAGAATTTTCCGAACCCACTAGAATATAGTTTTTAAAAATAATCAAGAATTCATCTAATAAAGGTTGAAATATGTCCAAACCAATTTTTCAAAAATATCACGTTTTGGCGGTTCGAAAAACAAAGTGGTAAATTCTTTAAAAATATGAAATAAATTCTCTAAATTTGTTAAAATGTTTTAAAGGGGATTTAAATTATAAAAATAGACTTATATGAAATGGAATTAGTGTTTTGATCAAAGAAGCTTTAAAACACCAATCACAGCGGTTTTCGCAATGGTTTTCGGTAACTTTTGCAAATCATGGTTTGAACTTAATTATTCTTCCTCAATCCTTTTAGTAATATTTTCAAATAAAAAATCAAGTATTTTGAAGATGATTTGGAAGTTTTATGAGTATTTTCAAGAAGTTTAAAATAAATGTTAAAGGAAAATTGTTTTAAAACAATATTTAGAATAGTGTTTGGTAAATAAAAATCATCTCTAAAAGATTATATAAAAAGATTTATAGTTGATCAAATAACTTGACAGCCTTATGGATGACAAAAGGATAGTCTCTAGACCCGAGCTTGGACAACCAGTGTCTGGGTTCCGCTCTAGCTATCCAGACCGGCCCGATGGATGGGATAGTTAATTTGATCTACTCGGACCGTATTTTCTAAAGTTAAAAGAAAAGAGATTTGGAGTTTTTCAAAAGTTAAAGAATATTTTAAAATATGATTTTGGTGGTATAGATAATACCCTAGTTAGACTCTATATTAAATTTCAAGGAGGGAGCTCGTGCTATCCGTGTGAATTTAAAAGGTGATTTCACCATTATTTGACGAATAGTACAGGTTGAATATGGAAATTGATATTAAGTATAATTAGTCCAAACTCTATTGATTCTTTTCTACTCAATACTAATTGATTTGGGTTTACAGTAAATGATGTCATAAATAACATTGTTTTTGACCCATTTAAAAGTTATGATTTGAAAATAAAAAACCTTTGTTAAGATTTAAATAAATGATTTGGAAATGTTTTCCTAAGTAAAAGGTGAAATACACTACAAGAAAAACCATTTACTGTTGCAAAAAATTGTGGCGTTTTATCATAAATGTAACCAAAAATATTTTTCCCAAAATATGTTTCGTGACTAAAATTTTTTTGGTCCCGCTCCTTAGAAAACTTTTTCCGCCTAGCCAAAAATAAACGTGACCAGTCATTGTTTTCCATCTCACATATACTTAGAAAACTCTCTCCTTATTTCGATCTACTTCTGCAGAAATTTTTTTCCCCTTTTCAATCCTCGTGGCAGCCAGCAATCGCTCAAATTTCATCAACTGAAGATCAAGTTCCCCTTTTCATCGTCCACTCCGTCCTTTCTCAATGTCCTCGCGGCATTACTCAACATCCTTGCGGCAGGCAGCAATCCCTTATGTATATTTAGGTACGAATCGTCTAAATCGATTTTGTGATTCGATTTTGTGATTCTATTTTGATTTAACCCTAATTTGCATGCATCGTATATTCGAATTTCTGCCTAATTTCTAACTGAAATTGTTGATTCAACCCTAATAACGAAGATCTTTTATTCAACCCTAGTTTACACCTTTATATATTTATGTTTTTTTATTAAATGAATAAAAGCTTGGCTATGTCCAGGGTTAAACTGTGTAATTGTTTTACCGTTTTAACCAAAGTACAAATTTTGTAAACCAAGTACGAATAATCACAAAATTGAATTATGGAAGATATTGAATATCAACATGTCTGAACATGGAGAGTCTGGCTACACCCATGATTTTGTCAAAATTATCTGTAATACTAGACTCCAATTTGGAAAATTAGAACAATAGTGAATTGCAAAGTAATACATAATCTTTTGCCTTCATATGTTAAGACTTTGAGAGAGACATGATAGTTGAGTAAGTCTAATTAAAGGAGTTGCATGATCCATACGTTTACCAATCTGTTAATGTGCAATTAATATAACTTACATCATAGAGAAAGTCATCAATAAGTGTCTTCATCATGTCGTTTGTCCTATAATTAAAAAAAACCAGGTAAATGACAAATGGCAAGTGGCTTTGCATGAAACCTGGAAGTAGTCGGAAAATATAAATAAAAAACAGGGATGCATGTTGCATCTGTTTATATGATGTAAGGTTTTACATAGATTCCATAT
The DNA here is from genome assembly GCA_030737815.1 of Allium fistulosum. Taxonomy (NCBI): domain Eukaryota; kingdom Viridiplantae; phylum Streptophyta; class Magnoliopsida; order Asparagales; family Amaryllidaceae; genus Allium; species Allium fistulosum. The sequence continues at coordinate 745,864,954 of CM060902.1, forward strand.
GGGTCACTTTAGGTGTTACGGCCTGCATGACTTCAAGCAATGCCTTCTAAGCAAAAAATCAGTTTCTTTCTTTTATCTATAGTTGCAATTATTTAATGCATATGTAATCAAGTCTGTTATCCGAAAAGTAACCATCTGATCACACTCCTCATCTTTGTCACTTTCAACTAGTTTCCATTTAGCTGACTTTTATAATTTTGCATCAAGGACGTAGTAGTTTTACATAAGTCAAATTTAGTAGTTTCAGAGCTTGAAAAATTGTTTGTTTTATTAGTCATATTGTTTGTCTTCCAATATAAATTTAATTGATTTGGACTCTTTATAAATTTTATGGCATGTGTAATAAATTTTAAGTCTCATTTTTCTAGCCATGGTGTAGATCAATTTTATGGCCTGTGTAATAAAATTATATGCTATAGCACTGCGTTGTTTTGACCATAACCTTCAAACCATTTATAGCATGTGTAATAGGAATTAAAAAATGCTTATTTGATAGCACTAGAAATATACGTAACCAGCTTTACAACTGTTCCTAAAGCAGCAAAAAAACCTATTACCATGTTTTAAAATATCTAATTTGTTAGAAGTTACACTTCAAAATACCATATTCATTCGGTGTTATTATACTGAATGAACTGATTTTTCAGTAAAACCTACATGTATGAAATCACTTACACTTGTTCATAATTTATTAACAAAAATTCATTAAAACGTCATTGAACAAAGTTTTATTTGGCTAATCTTTAGAATGATTGGGTGGCCCGATATTGAGAAGTACTATTAACGTAGTAACTTATTTTTTTTTAAAATTAGTATCAAACATAGGAAGTGGAGGTGTCACCAATTTCTACGTCAAAGATTGGGAACTTATTTGCCTTCATATGTCGACGGTGGAAAAAGATTGGGTTTTTTTAAACAGGTGATAAAACAATGCTTAACTTAATATGTATTTTGAGAATTAGAACATGTAATATAACATTAAAACTCAATTTCTTTTTTATGTTTTTAACTTTTGTCATTGAACTAGCATAGAGTACCGACAAGGAGCAATGAATTTCGTGCATGCTGCAAAGAGGAATGTAAGGAGTGTAGAAAAAACTTTATGCCCTTGCAAAGATTGTCGGAATCTTAGTCGTTATGATGATCACATCATCATTGAACATTTAATTATTGGAGGAGTGGATCCTAAATACATACACGGTGTATGGTTTAACCACGGCGAACAGATAATTGAAGAGAAGAAAACAAATACGTTTGACGTATATGATTTATTCAAGATGATTCATTATGAAAATGAAGATTTTTTGAATGATGATTTTTTTCATGATGATAAAGATAATGTTGATTCTCAGAGTAAAGAGGATGAGTTACTCAAGAACTTGGAAGATGCAGAAACTTCATTATATCATGGTCGCATAGATCACACAAAATTGTCTGCCATCACCGTCTTGTTTAATCTTAAATGTAAGACTGGCTTGTCTGATAGTGGGTTTGTTAAGCTTTTAACTGTGCAACATTTATTTTTGCCGAAGAATAACGTGCTTCCCAAAACCTTATATGAAGTAAAGAAATTTCTTAGAACATTCGACATGGGTTTTGAAAAGATACATGCTTGTGAGAATGACTGTTGCCTTTTCAGAAAAGAATACAAAGATTTAGATATTTGTCCAAAATGTGGTTCTTCGAGATGGAAGAAAAATCTAGATACTAAAGAGGTTATAAAAGGTATTCCAGTTAAAGTGTTGAGATACTTTCCAATAATTCCGAGATTTAAAAGAATGTATAGATCTCAAAAGATGGCAACAGATTTAAGATGGCATATTAAAAATACAAGCAAAGATGGAAAAATGCGTCATCCCGTGGATTCTATGACATGGAAAATGGTGGATGAAAAGTATACATCTTTTTCATCCGATCCATGCAATCTTAGGCTTGGTCTTGCTAGAGATGGATTCAATCCATTTTCCATGTTGAGTTCGAAATATAGTTGTTGGCCGGTAATGCTTGTGACATACAATCTTTCGCCTATGTTGTGTATGAAGAAAGAAAATATTATGTTATCTTTACTTATTCCAGGCCCAAAGAAACCCAGAAATGATATTGATGTATATTTGGCGCCTTTGGTGGAAGACTTGCATCATTTGTGGTGTAATGGAGTTAATGCTTATGATGCATTTAGTAAAACTTTGTTTAAATTGAATGCAATTTTGCTATGGACGATTAATGATTTTCCGGCTTATGGAAATCTTGCTGGATGTCGTGTGAAGGGGGAAAAAGGTTGCCCATTATGTGGTGTCAATACCCATTCTCGTTGGTTGAATCACAGTCGAAAGAGCGTCTACATGGGTCATAGAAGACTTCTACCTAATTCAGATTCACGGAGGAAACAAAAGGCATTGTTTGATAACACCATAGAGAAAGGTAGTGCTCCTAGAATTCTAACTGGGAGAAACATTTATGCATTGTTAAAGGATTATCCAAATGATTTTGGAAAAGAAAAAGAAGAGAAAAGTAAGAAGAGAAAGTGTGCTTATGATACAGAATATGAGTATGATAATATTAACTATTCTACAGAATTGGAGCTATCAAGATGGAAGAAAAGATCGATTTTCTTTGATTTGCCATATTGGAAGGTTAGTAGTTAATTTATTTATTTTTCATTGTTTTAACATAAGAAATACCCAATAATGCGTTATAGTTTTGGTTTTCGTAGGAACTTCCATTACGTCACAATATAGATGTAATGCATGTGGAGAAAAATATCGGTGAAAGCCTATTGGGCACGATGTTGCATGGTAATAAATCAAAAGATGGAACCAACTGTAGAAAGGATTAGGATTGGGGAATTCGAAATGAGCTTCATGCACAACCTCGTAGGAATAAAACATATCTTCCACCGGCTACATACATGTCGTCAAATTCCGAGAGAAAAATATTTTGCAAAAATTGTATGATTTCAAAGGACCAGATGGCTACTGTTCAAATTTGAAGAATCAGATTTCGTTGCATGATTGAAAAATTAGAGGATTGAAGTCACATGATTACCATGTATTAATGCAACAGTTATTGCTAGTAGCATCGAGAGGATTAATGGCAAAAAAGGCAAGAAAAGCAATAATTTGCTTATGTTCTTTTTTCAACAAATTATGTCAACGTGTTCTTGATAGAGAGAAGGTAGAACAAATCAATGTTGAGACTATTGAAGTTTTATGCAAACTTGAAAAAAAATTTCCACCATCTTTTTTTGATATAATGGTACATTTGTCCATTCATCTTGGAAAAGAAGCACTAGTGTGTGGACCGGTTCATTTTCGTTGGATGTACCCATTCGAACGATATATGAAGACACTTAAAGATTATGTAAGAAACTATGCACGACCAGAGGGATGTATTGCAGAATCCTATCTTGCAGAAGAATCCATGATGTTTTTCAATGAATTTTTGAAAAAATTTGGACATATAGAGGAGAAAGAAGCTCAAAATGAAGATTATGAAAGCAATGTAATACCTGAGGGACGTCCGATTTCAACATCCAAGACAGTTACATTGTCAGCTAATGAGAAAGAAATGGCTCATTTAGCCGTGTTAATGAATATGAATGTGGTGGAACCATTTATAGAGTAAGTTTATGTTACATTGTTTTAATCATTTTGATGTGTTCATAATGCTATTTATAACTTATAATCACTTGTTTTATACTAGTTTGCATTTGGAGGAATTAGAAAATTCAGGACCAGCGCATGAGAAAAAATGCGACCTTACTTTGGGACACACATACAAAAAAATTTGCCGATTGGATTAAAAGGAAGGTTAGTTAGATTCCAAATATATTCTCATTTGAGTACTAATATTACTCTAAAATATTCATGCTAAATGGAATTTGTTGTAGATACCTATTGCCTCCGAGGATCATGATGACATGTTAAGATGGATTGCTTTGGGTCCGAAGAATGATGCCTTGTCTTACAAAGTGTAACAACCCTACATTTTAGGCTTATTTTATTTTATATTTTATTTCTGTTAAATTGAATTTCCTGATTGAAAAACTTTATTTTAATTTGAAATTATTTTAAACTTGTTTTGTTTCAAATATTTCATTTCTAAATATATATTTTGATTGTTATGTAAATTATAATTTCAAACTGGTAAAAATTGGATATTTTACTGTAAAGTGAATTTCTGTTCAAACTGGTCAAACTTTGACTTTTAAACTTTAAATTTAAATATTTAAAATTCTTAAATTTTATCTTTTATTATGAAAATAGATTTAATTCCATGAATACTGCTTTTCGTTTCGTTGAAAACGGACTTATATTGTAGAAGTTATGTAATTTTCAATTTTGTGTATAAACTGTTTATTTTGCAATATTATTTATTTTAAAAACATATAAATTATATTTTATTTGTCATATTTTGTTCTAATATATGTTAATATTTTATTTTATGTATAATTTTGTCTTTTAAATAATTTAAAGTGATTATATAATTTTTCCAAAGCGTATTGAATTTATTTTCTATTTTTAAAGGCTAGTTTCTATTTTTCTGCTATTTTGTTCAATTAAATTATATTTAATTAAAATTTATTTATTCATTTTGTGAATGCATTTTTATTTTATGTTATTATCTTTGTTTATAAATGTTTTACAAGTCCATATGAATTTTCCAAAATTTATTCTGTTTATTTTCAAATTTTCTAGACTAGTTTTCATTTTTGTGCTAATTTCTTATTTATCATATATTATTAATATTTATTTATTTATATTTTTTTATTTTTGTTACATTTTCGAATTGAAACTGAATTTTTAATTATATTCAGATATTTAAACTTATAAAAAGAGAATAGAAGAAATTCGAAGAGTTTTAAACTTTTGAAATTCCAAAGTCTCTTTGCATTTCCGACCTTTCCCTTTCCAAACTCCTTTCTTAATTGCTTGGCCGTGCCTTTGTTTCTCATTTTCAGCCGTACCTCCTTAATTTCTTTTCTCTTTCACGTGAACTTATCATTCCTCAAACAAAAATATACGGCTATCATCATTTGTTTGATCAAAAGTTAGGTAATCTCTTCTCTTTTTCTTTGTTTTCCTATATTTCTACTTGATCTTTGCATTTGTTCTCCACTATTTTGATCAGCTCCTCCTACACCAGCCCTTGGCCGACCTCCACCACCACGTATGCTGACCATCACCACCTCCAGACCATCACCCCACCAGGTCGACCACACCATGGCATGAGATCATCACAAAATTGCACCAAAACCATTCCTATGTACACTAGATGACCTAGTTTTGCTCCACCACCTTCAATCAACCTCTAGCCACCACTTCCTCCACCACCACCACCTCTGACCTAACCTCCAACCTCTGCCACATCAGCCACCACCATCTGGACATCAGGCCATGAACATAGAGCTTGAGGCCGAGCCCAATAAGAGCCAAGATGTGATGATATTTGCCTTGTTTTGTAAAGTGTTGCACCTATACCTATTCACCTTGATAACCCATGATGGCCGACCCTTTTGTGACCCAAACCAGACCCAATCACCTGCCTTGGCTGAGCTTAACACATGTCTAACTGAAGCATATGAGGTTGAGAACAAGTGCAAAGAAATTGGCATTGTTTTGGGCTTTGAATTCTAGTGTTATTTGATGTTTAATTCGAGTTGAAACTTACATATGCTTGTATTGTTTTGTGTAAATATTTGAACAAGTCCAATTGCTTTGGCTCTCCACTCTCAAGTCATATCCATGTCATCATGCCTTCATTATGTTTGTATTGTGTGCTTTGGTGGATATCTCCAGCTCTGAACAGGTGAGTTATTCTCACCAGACAATATGTACCTATATAACTGATAAACCGACACCATTTGAATCTGTAATGTATATCATCATGTTATATATGTTTATATTGTCATCATATGATGTTCACACCTGTTATTACACTTATTATATCATATGTTACTATTATTTAATGTTATTCTGTTATTTATATCTGTTATCACCATTGCAAGTTCCCTGTAGATTAGAATCACTATGGGTTGAAATGATACATACCCGAACGGACTTTAGAATAGGGAAAATCGTTATGGGCTGAAATGATAGGCCTGAATGATTTTTATTTAAATTATTTTAACTTGGGATTGCGGGTTTGAAATGATAGAACCCGGATTTTTCTTTTTAAACTGCGGATTGAAATGATACATATCCGTATCACTTGACCTAAGTTAGAAAATTATATACAGGCCCGTGGTTATTTTATAAAGTGTTTTGAATATTTTTAAGTATTTTAAAAATATAAATTTATGAAATTTGATTTAAATAGATTTTGAAATGTTTAAAATAAAGGAATTATGATTTTTCTATGTGTTAAAAATGTAATTAATGAATGGTTTAACTGGATTTTTGAAATATAACTTAAGTTGGAAATTTGGAATTTGGTTAAAAATGATATTTAAGTTATATAAATAAAATGGATATTAAATTTTATTTGGAAATGGTAAATATGAAAATTTGATTAAATGTGAATTTAAGTGATTTATTAAAGTATTATTGATTTTTTTCTATGAATTTAAGTGGTTAAATAAATGAATGTTTAAAAGTGATCTTTTAAAATATAACTTGACTTGGAAATGTGAAATTTGGTTTTAATTAGAGGTTTTAGTTAATTAAATAAAATTGGAAATTTAGTTAAATTTGTGAAATGGTAATTTAAATTTGAAGTGTTAAGTTATTTGTTGAAATGTGAAGAATTGGAAACTTTTACACTTAAATTTATTAAGTAAATTGTTGAAAATTGGATTTAATTATAAGAAATTTATTGTGAAAAAGATACATGTTAAATGATATGTAAATAAACATTTTAAATGTTAAATTATGATTTTTAAAATGTTTAAAGAATTTAAAATGAAGTTATTTAATTGCTGGAAATACACTAAAAAGCTGGAAATCACTTTTAATAGCATTCAGAAATGCTATGGTTCTGAATTACACTAAAATTTGAATAAAAGGGCTACTACAGCATTTCTGAAATGCTGCAGTTGCTGCAGTTGAACTTATAGGCTAATATTGAACCCAGTTCTATTATAGCATTCTCTGGAAATGCTATAATGGTCTGCAGTCTTTGCTGAAACCAAATTTAACCCTTGTTTTGAAATCTGAACTACCGCAGCACTTTTGAATTGCTGTCTTTTCTGTTTTGAACTATAATTCAACTAAAACTGAGTTTTAACAGCAGTTTTAAGTGCTGTCTTTGCTGAATTAAAAATGTTTTCAAATATAACTTATAGCAGTTGTTTTTAAATGTTGTGAAATGCTGAAATTTTAATAATTAGGGTTTTTGACTTAGTAAACGAACTCAGAATGGTTTGAAACTTTGGAAATTGAATACTTGATTTGAAAATATAATAATTACACTTTTAAAAGGTTTAAATGAATTATTTTGATTGGAATATAAACTATTTAAAGGTGATTTGAAATGATAGTAAATGAACGATATCTTTGAATTTAAAAGGTATTTAAAGTTGAATATTGGATTTGAACTGATAGGATATTTTATTTTATTAAAATGTTTTGAAATGAAGTTTTGTAAGGATATGATATTTTATTATATTAAAATGATTTGAAATGAAGTTTTGAAATTATATGAAAATTTAAATATATGGAAATGGTTTGGAATTGATTTAATCTTTATTTTGATAAAGATATGGTTTGAAATGATATTTTATTTTGAAGTAAAGTATTGTTTTTAAAAGTTATAACCACGGGTTATAATAACGTTGGGTTGTTAAAGAGACCGGGATCGGATATGGACATACTCTCTGTCTTACCGAAAACCACTTTGGCAACCGTGTACGCGGTGGAGATTCCAGAATGAAGTAGGATGGTGGCGACGATCCTAAGGTATATACGTGGACCCAACTCCCGTGAGTTGGCATAAGGTGGCTAAAACAGGAGCGATTGACGGACCAATGAGGTAGCACCTCTGATCGGACACACTTCTTCGATACCATTCTATTACTTGTGATTGATTTGGTGCGCACCCTTGATTTGGGAGTGTTGTTCGAGGTGGGCGGTAGTGGCTGCTATGCGTCACCACCAGTCCGGATGCGTAATTGGTATATCTACCCTGGCATTGCCTAGTTGTGCCGTGTCACCTACCATATCGAGCTTTACTACGATTATGATTTTAAGATCCGACCGCGTTAAGGTTCTCCATCCCCTTAACGCTATTTTCTATATGATTATACTTTACTGATTAGACACTACTGTATATAGCGTATATTACTACATAGTAGATAGTTTAACGGATCCTTAGAGGATGGGCGGTCCCAAGCATCTTCTAAGTTACTTGTACCCTTATTACAGTTCGCTTGAGTTGGTTTACATTATATAAGTATATATTGTCCTGACTCGAGTGTTTTGTGTTTTGCTTTACGCTCGGGTCAGCCTGAGTTATTCACAGATTTGGATTTCCACTCTCTTGGAGATTTGAATCGCTGGAGATTATCTGCTTGTCATGTCCTATCTATTCCAGTTCTGTTGTTCTACTCAGCTTGTACTTGGTTATTTTATTGAGACTTTTGTTGTACTCTATTTCTTCTGTTGTATCTTATGTAACTCTGATATATTTATATAGTAGCTTCATGAACTACTATTTCTTTTACTTCCGCTGCATTATTTTACTCTGTGTCTGTGATCTGTGATTATATTTATTTACTGTATATTCTGAGATTTGCCAAATTTTATTTACAACGCGGTATTTTGAGCAATTCAACTCCGGCATGAGTGTCTACCTATACACTTATAATGGATGCGAATGGTTGAAAATATCGGGTCGTTACAGTTGGCATCAGAGCTTTGGCTTTGAGGCAAAACTTAGAATGTATGGTAAATTTATTTACAGAATCACTTTCGTTCGAGTTTGAATCTCTTCCTTTGATTCGTTTTCCTTTGAATTTTGGAACGTTCCCTGCGGTTCCGAAAGTCATTCGTGTCCCTCACTATTCATCATCTTTTGATTCTGGAGTATCCCATGACTCCACTTCCAATGATCTTTATAGTGAATTGGCGGTCTCGCCAATATTCTAATTTTCTTGTAAAAGGGTGAAAATTCTTTATAATCAGCATCGATTCACCAGAGATTTATATTTATCCTTGGTTTAGATGCTAATATCTTTTATTATTCCAAACTCTATCTCTTGAGATTGAAGGTAGATTTACCCCAGAAAATCCACATTTGATCTTATCCATTGAGTCACGGTTGACCCGGTTAAGGTTGTCCGCGATTTATCTAAGCTTACCCATCTCTCTACTCTGTTTAATCATCTTGTCTTTTGTTCCAATCTATCTTCCAAACATTTTGAATTGTACTTGTAAATTAATGTTTTGTTTTATATTGTGTTGTTTGAGTTGTTAATGTTGATTTAGGTTTCCGATCGATTCGTCTGATCAACGCTATCGATAGGATTTCTAAAACACTTTGACAGAACAAACTGACACAATATTATTTTAAAATTTGGTTTATGAAATAAATTTGGATATATAATTTTATGGAACTTAATAAATTGATTTAAATTGATAATTTGAAATGATAATACTTGATTTATCATTTATTGTTCTACAAATGAATTTATAAATAGTTGTTTATAAATTTATTTGGGAACTGAAATGAATTTAAAACAAGAAAGTTAAAGAATTTAATTTCCGATGGTTTCAAACCTTGTGTTTAAAATTTTTAAAAGGATATTATTTAAAGTATTTTGAATAAAAATTTGTCTCTAAAGAATTTTAAAGTTTAAAAATTTAGTGCTCTTCTCTTTGTCGCTGGAAAATAATTTCGGTGATGACTGCAGCATCATCGACGTTCATTTTCGAGTTTCGAAGTGAAGAAACCATTCTGTAGTCTTGCTACAGCTTTGTTTTGGAAAATCTGATTGATTTGAATTTCTAAAATATGACTGGATTATAATATATATAAAGATATATGATTTAAATTTGATTTAACATATTATGTATATATAATTACTTATCTCCAACTGGTTTGAAGATGTTCGAAGATTCAAATTCTTAAATTTTTTCTTAAAGAATAATTTCAATTATAAAAAGAAAAATCAAAATTTTGGATAAATGATTCAAACTTGAGATAATTGAATTGGATAGTTTTATTTGTATATTACAATTGCATTCAAATATAACTTACCTTAAATTTTTTTTTAGAAGTTAACAATGTAATTGGATAATATACAATATAAAAAGGATTTTTATACACTTAAATATTAGTTATAAAAGATTAACAGAGGTAAATAGTGAAAAAGGAATTTAAAGAGATTTTATTTAAATAACTTAATAATCAAATTGATTTAATATGGAACCTTAAGTCTAACCTAGGAATTTTAATAAAGGTTATTTCCTGAAATGAATATGTTGTATAATAAATAATGTATCTTTGAATAGATAAAATAAAATACATTTGAATTAGACATTTTGTAATAAAGTTTATTTAACTTGAATTCATAGTTTAATTGATGTCTAGATGAATAAATGTGTAAAGAAATTTGATTGTTATATTTTCTATGATAAATATTTTATTTAGGAAATAGGTATGTCTTAAAAAAAATGAATAATTATGATTTAAATAGTTAAAATGTATTTTAACATCACTAAAACTTGATAATTGAGAATTTGGTTTTCAAATGGAAATTTTAAGTGTAACTTATTAATGGAATATCTATTTATGAAATGGGTATTTTAAATAAAGTGTTAGGTTATGTGTTAAATTAAGAGTTAACTAAAATAGTGAACTTTTGACTTAATAAACGAAGTATAGTTTAATTTGGATATTCCATTCATAAAGGTTCGTTTTAATAAGTCATAAGTTAAATGATATCCAAATGAATATTTCTGAAATTAAACTGATTTGAAATATTAATATATCTACTGTAGCATTTTATAAGTGCTGCTGTTTTGAAAATACAATGTTTTGGAAATTTATAATTGAATGAACTTAGAAATGTTACAGCTTTGAAATGAATATTATTTGACATTGGATTTAAATGGTTTAAATGAAGATTATTTTTAAAAAGGTGTTATGATTTTCAAAGTATTATGTTTTTTTTTTAGAATAACATTTCCAAAGTGTTATGATTTTAAGTAGTACGATTTCTAAATGATAACATCTCTAAATTGTTATGATTTAAAAACATTATGGTTACAAATCTATTATCTTATTTTGTTTTTCAAACTACCTTTTGGTTGTCCTTATTTCTCTTATCTTGTTATAGAATGGGAAGGCTATTGCTTATACTAGTCTGTTTAGAAATCTTTCTGTAATCTTTGATAACCTTTATTACTCATCTGGATCTGAACACTGTTTTTCCATTCATAGACCGTCAGTCAAGTGAAAAGGGAGATTCAGACTCTAGAGGATCTTTTTCGTGCTTATATTCTTGATTTGATCACCTCCATCTTGTCAAACTTACCTATAACAATAGTTATCAGGTGTAATTCCAATCTTCTTATCATCTTGTCTTAATTCTATTTCATTTTTTTTCTTTTTCTGTGCTTTCCTGTACCTCATTCCTTTTCGGGGACGAAAAGTTTTGAGTGGGGGAGAGTGTAACAACCCTACATTTTAGGCTTATTTTATTTTATATTTTATTTCTGTTAAATTGAATTTCCTGATTGAAAAACTTTATTTTAATTTGAAATTATTTTAAACTTGTTTTGTTTCAAATATTTCATTTCTAAATATATATTTTGATTGTTATGTAAATTATAATTTCAAACTGGTAAAAATTGGATATTTTACTGTAAAGTGAATTTCTGTTCAAACTGGTCAAACTTTGACTTTTAAACTTTAAATTTAAATATTTAAAATTCTTAAATTTTATCTTTTATTATGAAAATAGATTTAATTCCATGAATACTGCTTTTCGTTTCGTTGAAAACGGACTTATATTGTAGAAGTTATGTAATTTTCAATTTTGTGTATAAACTGTTTATTTTGCAATATTATTTATTTTAAAAACATATAAATTATATTTTATTTGTCATATTTTGTTCTAATATATGTTAATATTTTATTTTATGTATAATTTTGTCTTTTAAATAATTTAAAGTGATTATATAATTTTTCCAAAGCGTATTGAATTTATTTTCTATTTTTAAAGGCTAGTTTCTATTTTTCTGCTATTTTGTTCAATTAAATTATATTTAATTAAAATTTATTTATTCATTTTGTGAATGCATTTTTATTTTATGTTATTATCTTTGTTTATAAATGTTTTACAAGTCCATATGAATTTTCCAAAATTTATTCTGTTTATTTTCAAATTTTCTAGACTAGTTTTCATTTTTGTGCTAATTTCTTATTTATCATATATTATTAATATTTATTTATTTATATTTTTTTATTTTTGTTACATTTTCGAATTGAAACTGAATTTTTAATTATATTCAGATATTTAAACTTATAAAAAGAGAATAGAAGAAATTCGAAGAGTTTTAAACTTTTGAAATTCCAAAGTCTCTTTGCATTTCCGACCTTTCCCTTTCCAAACTCCTTTCTTAATTGCTTGGCCGTGCCTTTGTTTCTCATTTTCAGCCGTACCTCCTTAATTTCTTTTCTCTTTCACGTGAACTTATCATTCCTCAAACAAAAATATACGGCTATCATCATTTGTTTGATCAAAAGTTAGGTAATCTCTTCTCTTTTTCTTTGTTTTCCTATATTTCTACTTGATCTTTGCATTTGTTCTCCACTATTTTGATCAGCTCCTCCTACACCAGCCCTTGGCCGACCTCCACCACCACGTATGCTGACCATCACCACCTCCAGACCATCACCCCACCAGGTCGACCACACCATGGCATGAGATCATCACAAAATTGCACCAAAACCATTCCTATGTACACTAGATGACCTAGTTTTGCTCCACCACCTTCAATCAACCTCTAGCCACCACTTCCTCCACCACCACCACCTCTGACCTAACCTCCAACCTCTGCCACATCAGCCACCACCATCTGGACATCAGGCCATGAACATAGAGCTTGAGGCCGAGCCCAATAAGAGCCAAGATGTGATGATATTTGCCTTGTTTTGTAAAGTGTTGCACCTATACCTATTCACCTTGATAACCCATGATGGCCGACCCTTTTGTGACCCAAACCAGACCCAATCACCTGCCTTGGCTGAGCTTAACACATGTCTAACTGAAGCATATGAGGTTGAGAACAAGTGCAAAGAAATTGGCATTGTTTTGGGCTTTGAATTCTAGTGTTATTTGATGTTTAATTCGAGTTGAAACTTACATATGCTTGTATTGTTTTGTGTAAATATTTGAACAAGTCCAATTGCTTTGGCTCTCCACTCTCAAGTCATATCCATGTCATCATGCCTTCATTATGTTTGTATTGTGTGCTTTGGTGGATATCTCCAGCTCTGAACAGGTGAGTTATTCTCACCAGACAATATGTACCTATATAACTGATAAACCGACACCATTTGAATCTGTAATGTATATCATCATGTTATATATGTTTATATTGTCATCATATGATGTTCACACCTGTTATTACACTTATTATATCATATGTTACTATTATTTAATGTTATTCTGTTATTTATATCTGTTATCACCATTGCAAGTTCCCTGTAGATTAGAATCACTATGGGTTGAAATGATACATACCCGAACGGACTTTAGAATAGGGAAAATCGTTATGGGCTGAAATGATAGGCCTGAATGATTTTTATTTAAATTATTTTAACTTGGGATTGCGGGTTTGAAATGATAGAACCCGGATTTTTCTTTTTAAACTGCGGATTGAAATGATACATATCCGTATCACTTGACCTAAGTTAGAAAATTATATACAGGCCCGTGGTTATTTTATAAAGTGTTTTGAATATTTTTAAGTATTTTAAAAATATAAATTTATGAAATTTGATTTAAATAGATTTTGAAATGTTTAAAATAAAGGAATTATGATTTTTCTATGTGTTAAAAATGTAATTAATGAATGGTTTAACTGGATTTTTGAAATATAACTTAAGTTGGAAATTTGGAATTTGGTTAAAAATGATATTTAAGTTATATAAATAAAATGGATATTAAATTTTATTTGGAAATGGTAAATATGAAAATTTGATTAAATGTGAATTTAAGTGATTTATTAAAGTATTATTGATTTTTTTCTATGAATTTAAGTGGTTAAATAAATGAATGTTTAAAAGTGATCTTTTAAAATATAACTTGACTTGGAAATGTGAAATTTGGTTTTAATTAGAGGTTTTAGTTAATTAAATAAAATTGGAAATTTAGTTAAATTTGTGAAATGGTAATTTAAATTTGAAGTGTTAAGTTATTTGTTGAAATGTGAAGAATTGGAAACTTTTACACTTAAATTTATTAAGTAAATTGTTGAAAATTGGATTTAATTATAAGAAATTTATTGTGAAAAAGATACATGTTAAATGATATGTAAATAAACATTTTAAATGTTAAATTATGATTTTTAAAATGTTTAAAGAATTTAAAATGAAGTTATTTAATTGCTGGAAATACACTAAAAAGCTGGAAATCACTTTTAATAGCATTCAGAAATGCTATGGTTCTGAATTACACTAAAATTTGAATAAAAGGGCTACTACAGCATTTCTGAAATGCTGCAGTTGCTGCAGTTGAACTTATAGGCTAATATTGAACCCAGTTCTATTATAGCATTCTCTGGAAATGCTATAATGGTCTGCAGTCTTTGCTGAAACCAAATTTAACCCTTGTTTTGAAATCTGAACTACCGCAGCACTTTTGAATTGCTGTCTTTTCTGTTTTGAACTATAATTCAACTAAAACTGAGTTTTAACAGCAGTTTTAAGTGCTGTCTTTGCTGAATTAAAAATGTTTTCAAATATAACTTATAGCAGTTGTTTTTAAATGCTGTGAAATGCTGAAATTTTAATAATTAGGGTTTTTGACTTAGTAAACGAACTCAGAATGGTTTGAAACTTTGGAAATTGAATACTTGATTTGAAAATATAATAATTACACTTTTAAAAGGTTTAAATGAATTATTTTGATTGGAATATAAACTATTTAAAGGTGATTTGAAATGATAGTAAATGAACGATATCTTTGAATTTAAAAGGTATTTAAAGTTGAATATTGGATTTGAACTGATAGGATATTTTATTTTATTAAAATGATTTGAAATGAAGTTTTGTAAGGATATGATATTTTATTATATTAAAATGATTTGAAATGAAGTTTTGAAATTATATGAAAATTTAAATATATGGAAATGGTTTGGAATTGATTTAATCTTTATTTTGATAAAGATATGGTTTGAAATGATATTTTATTTTGAAGTAAAGTATTGTTTTTAAAAGTTATAACCACGGGTTATAATAACGTTGGGTTGTTAAAGAGACCGGGATCGGATATGGACATACTCTCTGTCTTACCGAAAACCACTTTGGCAACCGTGTACGCGGTGGAGATTCCAGAATGAAGTAGGATGGTGGCGACGATCCTAAGGTATATACGTGGACCCAACTCCCGTGAGTTGGCATAAGGTGGCTAAAACAGGAGCGATTGACGGACCAATGAGGTAGCACCTCTGATCGGACACACTTCTTCGATACCATTCTATTACTTGTGATTGATTTGGTGCGCACCCTTGATTTGGGAGTGTTGTTCGAGGTGGGCGGTAGTGGCTGCTATGCGTCACCACCAGTCCGGATGCGTAATTGGTATATCTACCCTGGCATTGCCTAGTTGTGCCGTGTCACCTACCATATCGAGCTTTACTACGATTATGATTTTAAGATCCGACCGCGTTAAGGTTCTCCATCCCCTTAACGCTATTTTCTATATGATTATACTTTACTGATTAGACACTACTGTATATAGCGTATATTACTACATAGTAGATAGTTTAACGGATCCTTAGAGGATGGGCGGTCCCAAGCATCTTCTAAGTTACTTGTACCCTTATTACAGTTCGCTTGAGTTGGTTTACATTATATAAGTATATATTGTCCTGACTCGAGTGTTTTGTGTTTTGCTTTACGCTCGGGTCAGCCTGAGTTATTCACAGATTTGGATTTCCACTCTCTTGGAGATTTGAATCGCTGGAGATTATCTGCTTGTCATGTCCTATCTATTCCAGTTCTGTTGTTCTACTCAGCTTGTACTTGGTTATTTTATTGAGACTTTTGTTGTACTCTATTTCTTCTGTTGTATCTTATGTAACTCTGATATATTTATATAGTAGCTTCATGAACTACTATTTCTTTTACTTCCGCTGCATTATTTTACTCTGTGTCTGTGATCTGTGATTATATTTATTTACTGTATATTCTGAGATTTGCCAAATTTTATTTACAACGCGGTATTTTGAGCAATTCAACTCCGGCATGAGTGTCTACCTATACACTTATAATGGATGCGAATGGTTGAAAATATCGGGTCGTTACACAAAGGATATGTTATCAATGATCAACGTTTTCATATAAACGATGTAGGGAGAGAAACTCAGAATTGCGGGGTGACCTTTGATGCGACTACTATGTGTAGAGCAAGTGCAAAAGATATGTCCCAAGTGGTTGATGTGGTCACTTATTATGGAATATTGAGAGATATAATTTTATTAGATTATCATTTGTTTTATATTCTAGTTTTTAAGTGTCGTTGGGCGTATAAAGGAAATGGAGTAAATGTTGATGATGATGGGTTCACTCTTGTTAATTTACATCAAGCATCATTTTCAAGAGATCCATACATACTTGCATCTCAAGCAAGACAAGTATTTTATTCAAGAGAAAATGATGATTCTAATTGGTATGTTGTAATGAAAGCACCATCAAGAAGTTTTAATGATTTAGAGACACATGATTGCATCGAGGAAGATATCCAAGCCATGGAAGATTATGAAATAACCGAAATGGATGATGAAGATGTTAGCTATGTTAGGGAGGATTGCGAAGGCATAATTGAGTAGATTATATGTTCACCTACTAAGTCAGGTCCATACATTAGACTAATGCTAGTCATAGTTGTAGACTCATTTTACTCTTCGAATGTCTCTATTTTTATTTTGCAAGTTGTGTTACTCATTTTGTATTTATTAAATTCACTATCAAAACTTGTTTTAGTAAGGAATGAAAGCATGGATTCAGATTTTATTGTCTTGTTACTCATTTTGCCGGATTCATATAATTTATTCATTGAATTAGAGTAGCAAACAATTCCAGTCCATTTGCGGTTCTAATTACTGTAATATTATGATTTCAATTTGTTAATGAAATAAATTCATATCCACTATGAACCAACCAGTTTTAATTTGTGATTGTTATTTGTACGAAGCATGAATATGTGACACAATAAACTACCATCTCAGGCAATCTTGGCCTAGTTCATTGTCTGTTATGTATTTGTAATGGAATAGCCCATAACTATTGGTTTTTGGAACTAAAATAATCTGAATTATATCATGCAAATTTTCATCTGATAGTTCTTAACTAATGCTTTTCTATTCCTGTTTTCAATTGTTCAGTTGGTACTTGAAGAATTAAAGTCAGCAAATTTGGCTCTATAACTACAGTTTGTCATTAGCCTACTACAGTTTGTCATGGATGGTATATATTTTTCTCATCTGCATAGTCAAAGAACTGATTTTCAAATCATGAATTGGAGCTAGAAAAGGATTGAACTTGCTTAACATGACTACTCTATAACAGTTTTTTGTTTATACATATATACTACGTTAATTTTTGCATGTAAACATACATACAAGGTCTAGTAAGTTTCTACATTAATGTATTAAAAAAGAATATTGATCTGATTACAAAAAATTAATCTTTTGTTAATTAATTTGTTCGTTATATTGTTTAAGATATAAAATTAACTTCTAGAATACTTCGAAATATAACGTTAAAAAGATTCAGAGATCATGTATCTGCAAACTAATTATTGGGTCCAGATTCCTCCAGCGAGTAGATGGTAAATAATGAAATATTTAAGTATCTCATATTTTATTTCATTTGCAGAAAAGAGATGTTTCCAAGCTCTGTACGTACTCGCAAACAGAAAAAGACTGATGAGGAATCCCAGAAGTATAATTCAAAGCGGAAGTATAATTCAAAGCGGAAGTATAAGATTCCAGCCGATGCTTGCAGTGAAGGCGAAAAACGAGTAGTCAATGCTAAGAAGCAAGCCAGTGTTTGCAATGAAGACGAAGAACAAGCACTACACGATAACCCTTCTGGCCCAAATGGTGAAAGGGCTTTGTTAGATGAAGAAGACCCAAATGATGAAAGGGCTTTGTTAGATGAAGAAGAACCCCGCTTAGACAATGAAATTCTTCTTGACCAGACTTATGCTGTTGAGGTGGAAATTGAGAGAGCAAGTGATGCTAAAACCGCAAGTTCGTCTCGGAAAAGAGGCAGTAGAGGTCAAACAAAAGCAAAAAAACTCCCGTTAAACAGTCATGATCGAATTGAAGTTGAGTTCAATGATATAGGCGTACCAATAGGGCCAGGTACGGTATATTTATCCTCTTTTCTTGGACCGCTTGTGCGGGAGCAGGTTCCATACACACTTGATGATTGGAGGAATCTAAGTGAAGAGTTAAAAGTTGTTTTGTGGCGATCGCTTCAGGTATGGAGCAGGTTCCCTACTGTATATGCTAGAGAATCTATTTATCAACATTTGTCCCTGCTTCTGTCTATATTTATTTTGTAGATTTATCAAGCAACTCATCTTTCTTCTTCTCCTACCACTTACTTTTTAAAGTATAAATCCGGTTATAGTTTTGCCAATTTGCGGTTTTTAAATTGACTATAATAAACAGGAATTTATATTAAGAAATCCACAAGTTCTAGTAGTTGAATCATGTCGTTTAAACATTTTATCCTGACTTCTGTTTAAGAACCTTAATTTGTTAATTTGAATCATCATTAGTGCAGGTTCGTATTGTGGGTTATCCTCCGAAATTCAATTGTTCATATTTCTGGTTTTTTAACATTTAATAGATAAATAAATTAGAAATGAATATTCATATTTCACGGAAGGTTCAGAATGATAGAGATTTATGGGTCCGGATGATTATTTCTAACGCAAAAATGTAAACATGATTTGAATTATGTGTTACAAATCATAATTTGAGTCATCTACTAAAGTACATCAACATGAATTTGCTTGCTTATAAAATTAGTGAATCGTTTTTTGATAAACTTTTGTTGTTTTCTAATTATTATTTTTGATAAAATCAGCTGACCAATGATTTCAAAACAATTATTCTAGACTGCAAATGCTATTCTTCAAAAATTAAACAATGCTGTCATAGATTATTGGATAGAATTAAAAAATTTAAACACTAATATCCTCGCTAACTTGAGATTGAAATCATACCAATTTTGATTTTTAGTGACGTTGCTATCATCTTCAAGAGTACAAATCCTATATATAGATATATTTTAGGTGTCTAAGGTCAGGACCAGGTGATTATTTCATGATTTTCATTCAGATTTCTTCAAAATTTAGAGACCATAAAGTCATATATTCACCAATTCTGTACTAGCTTGACAGCATTCTGCTTCACCATAGCATGTTTCTTTATATTCACCTACTGTTAATATCATGTTTTCTACTGTTAATATCATGTTTTCATGTATTGTTGCAGGTTAGGTTTAAATTGGAAGAGGAATGGCAAAGAAAAGCCATATTTCAACAGATGGGTGTAATTTGGAGATCCTCAAAAAGCAAATTGGTTCGAAAATTAAATAAAGCGGAGAATGAAGAGGAAAAACTTAAACTGAAACCTACCAACATAAAAAACATGAACGAATGGAGAAAGTTTGTGAAGGCCAAAACAAGTCCGGAGTTTAAGGTAACATTAAGATATCCGTAATATGCTTTTGGTTACTAAATTCTAACATCTTTCAATATTTCCAGAAACGAAGTGAGAAATATTCGGCCCTTAGGGTTAAACAAGTTCCACACACATCTGGTCGTTGAGGAATGGCTAGATTAACCGAGGACATGGTTAGTTAGTTAAGTATAGCATTATTTAATATTATTTTATATCTGTCAGTTTATTTGTTTAATGTTATTCTAAATTTAGAAAAAAGGAAGTCCAAATCCATCGTCCATAACTAGAGCTGATGTTTGGATTAAATCTCACATTAAAAAAATGGTGAACCAGTGATCGTGGAAGCTGCAAATACTATTATAAGAATTTTTTATTTTATCGATATATAAAAAATTGTCCGAAACTATGATGATTTTACCATCGTACATTATCTGTATGTATTTATTTATGTAGGCGGAGATTAAAATTTTTGTTAGCCTATCACAGTCCCGCTCATCACAGAATGTCAATGGAGATGCTCTTCCAAATGTATTGGGACAAGATAAACCAGGACGGTTAAGGGCACTAGGAAGGGGCTGCACCTTAACCAAGCTAGTTGTGGCCCAGTCCAGAGATAAACAATTATCTCAATGTCGAGAGGAAATAGCAGAATTGAGGGGTATGGTACATATGCTAGTGGACCAAAAGGTAAACTTTTAAAAGTAATTTATTAAGTAGACATTGGGAAAACACTGGGAATAACATTGGAAAAACATTGGGAAAACACTGGGTACAATGGCTTGAGGTAGCAAGTGAACTGAACAACAAGCAACACTTTGTTTTAGTGTGAAAATACCAAGCTTGGTCAGACTCTGCTAATTAAGGCCCCATTGTAGCTGCATTGCTCACTGGGAATAACATGTTATAATAATTGGAGACCCTTAAAAAGTTGGAGGCGTGTTAGGTAGTTGTCTAGTGGCCTAGTCCAGAGCCTACCTTTTCAAATGTTTTGTAAGAGACAAATATTGAGTCTCATATTCGCGAATTCTTTTCGTTATTTATCGATTATAGCAACTTTGGAATGGGTTACTAAACTCTTTATTAAATGAGTCTATTTATCTGTTGGGATATTCTCTTGTATCATGTCTAAATTTATCTTTAGGCAATAAGAATGTTTAAGTTTGTTTATCATGGAATGATATTTGTTTTGGTGTCAACTATATACCCGAGAACATTGTAACAGAATTAGTTGATGGGCCTTTCATCTTTAGTTTATACCTTATTTGACATATTCTGTTGAAGATCATTTTATTGATGGATAAATGTTTTTCTAATGTCGTCTGTTTACATAAATCTTTG
Organism: Allium fistulosum; assembly: GCA_030737815.1. Lineage (NCBI taxonomy): Eukaryota > Viridiplantae > Streptophyta > Magnoliopsida > Asparagales > Amaryllidaceae > Allium > Allium fistulosum. The sequence goes on from CM060902.1 coordinate 745,886,160, forward strand.
GCATCCATTTTGAGTATCCAAACAGTATATGTAGTATAGGTGTTCCTGCTTGCTTTTCATTTTTTCTCAAATAAAACTCTCAACAAGTTTTGGGTGCACATGTCATCTTGACACTTGATCACTGAACATAAAAGGTAAGTCTATGATGAACAAGGTTTACTGATGCACCTATAATTTATTGCAAATATGCATAGCACCAAAGTATATATAAAAACACTGTAGTAACTGGGAATAACAAAACAATGCATAACAACTGGTTTTTTGTTATATAATAATTTTGAAAATAATGAATTCAGACACACATGTTTGTAAATAATGCTACAACAATTGGTTTTTTGTATGTACTCTGCCATTCAAACTTGTTGGACTGATTCTAGTGACATTTTAAGTATTGTGCGTATCCACTTCAGTGCTCCTAAGATTAAAATATCCTAATATTAGTGCTTTGCTGTAGGGTAAAGAAAGTTCGAAAGAAGGGAGCACATCTGAATTGGTAAAAATAATAATTATATTACTCAAGAAATAACATTTGGAATTTAGTATATGATCCAGTAATTGCTATAATTATCTGTTGAATAATTGTAGAGCAATGACGACGTATGTTCGGTGTTGAATTGGGATGGAACCTCTACAGTTGTTGTCGATGGGAGAGTGTTGTCCATGGACCCAAATGAGGTTGTCAATTGCTGTAATGACCCTGAATTTTGAACAAATTAAATTGAGAATATTTAATTAATTTTAAATATTTGAACGATGATTTAATTTGAATTCCGAATATAACTTTGAATTTGCCGATTAAATTATAAAATTTAATCTATTGAAACTGGATAAAAATTTAAATCTTCAATTTAAAGTTGAAGAAAAATATTTCAAGAGCTTTTAAAATTCGTATTGATATCACTGAAGATAACAGAAGCTTCAGAATCTAATTTCGAATTGATTTGTTCAGTTTAAAATTTTATCGTTCGAATCGTTATTTAAAAATAGCCGTCCGAGGCACAGTCTCGGAATTCGACGAAACCAGTTCCATTGGGTCCGTAATATTGTATTATTACTGGATTTCCAATTTCGTATTGATCGGAATTGTTTTGTGACCGTACGATATGCAAACGCGTTGAATAAAATGAAATTCAATTTAAATTTAAAACTTAAAATTAAGTCAAACGTCCTTCCATAAATTTCGCCTAAAATCACGATGCGAGATCGTGTGAAGCATGGCCGTTTACTCTTTGTTCTCTTCCCCATTCCTTTTTAAAAAAAATCATCACGTCTCTCCCTCCTCAGATTTAAAATCGAACAGATAAACGAAATGAAAAAAATAATGGCCGACCCCTCCTACTTCGTCCTTCAGTTTCTAAGGGGAAATGAAGATCTCTTATTTAAAATTGAAATCGCGAATCAAGTCGCGACCTTCACTTCGTTTCCAATTCGCTGCTCATTCCCAAACCCCTCCTCTCTTCAGATTTGGGTTCGAGACCGAGCGTGCGAAAGATTCATTCCCTCGTGATTTTCGATTCGTTTCTCCAGTTCTTCCCCTCGCAAAAAAAAAACTCGTTCCAATCATTAGTATGGGTGGTCGCGAATTCGATGGGGAGGTGTGGCCGCGATGAAGTCGCGAACGAAGTGGTGCCGCGTTCGAATCTCAGTGACTCATGAAGTCTGGAAGGGGGGGTCGCGTGCGATGGCATATGGATGGAAGGGGGGTCGAGCATGTAAATGCGGTGACGATTGGTGATGGAGGTGGCAACTCGAGTTGGGGATACTCGATCGAATTGCGATCGCGTTCGATCTGGGATAGGGCTGGGGTCGTGGTCGCAAGCACGAGGCTGAGGACAGAGCGGCGTTGATGGCTCGAGCACGAGAAAACTGGAGGGGGAGCCTTCGAGCAAACGATCTGGATTTCTAAAAATTACAGTGAGGTAATTTTGATTTTTTTTATAGTTAAACAAAAACCATACTTATAAGATTTTGGAAATGGTTTAAGAATAGTAGTCTAAAATATAATTTTTGGTAAATTAAATTTATTTATTTCGAAATTAAATAGTTGCAATGAAATGGAAATTAAATTTTCGACTAGCAGAATTGATTTGTATAAATGGTTCATTTAGTTTTTGTCATTAAAAATAATTAATAAAGGAAACTTAGTTTAAACTTTAAATTGAAATTAAATAAAATTATTAAAAGTGAAGTTAGTTAATTAAACAATCAAAAAATGAGAATTAGTAATTTGATTGGTTTGAATATTTATTAATTTGTATAATATTTATACAAGGTCAAAACGAGAAATCAAAGCAGGAATAGAAATGGGATTGCAAATTAAAAGCTAAGGTGAGATTTTTCTCACTCAAATTGAAAAGTGGAATTTTTGCAGTTATTGATGATTGCTATTGGATGTGATATTAGATATAGTAGGATATATCTATATATATAGCAATATATACATATTGGCATATGTATATATTGGATTGATGATTTCCCGCCTCGTATAGCGGATGAGACCCTATTGCGCCGTTAGTAAGCGGATATTTTTATAAAAACCCATATACCGCGATATTCCACCTCGAAGTGGAATTGGTATTGTGCTAACATCTTTGGATGCAGGGAAACAGGTTGGAGGGATCCAACTGGATTCCTCACCAATATTATTATGTGCAGATATTTGTTGTATATGTTGTTATCATATTGATATATGATATTGAATGTTGTGATGGACTAATTGGTGCGTTGCATCATCGGGTTCAATTTTAAAGTTTAAAAATAAACGATTTTTACTTTAAAAGGGATTTTGAAGTGATTTTTGGAAAGTATACGATTTATATAAATTTTTTTGAATTTATTTATCTTAAATAAATAAATGTTATAAATTTAAAGTTATGAAAATTTTAAATTGTGAAATATAACTGAAAGGTGATTTTGAAATAAATAGTCAAGTAATTTATAAAATGGTTTAAGTTTGGATTTCTTTTGAATTATTAAAAAATGATGTATATAAAAGATGTACAGAATTGATATTTATCAATTAAAAGTATTGGAATTTTAAAACGAGTTTTTATAAGTGTTAGAAATTTATAGAATTATAAATTGTGAAGACATGAGATTTATAGAATTATAAATTGTGAAGATTTGAAGTTTATAGATTTATAAAGATTGAAATTTATAGATTTATAAAGTATGAAGTTATAAAATGAATGAAATTGTAGAATAAAGACTGATAAGAAATTTACTTGTAAATTGGATTTTTGCCTTTAAGTGGAATATTGATCGAATTTGTTAATAAAGGAGATTTACAAATCGAAGTTGTAAAAAAAATAGAAATAGAATTTATAAACGTTGTTTTATAAATTTGAAACCAATTTAATTTGATAAATTAAATATAGAAGGTTATTAAAGAAGATATATTCGCAATTCTGGATAGCGAATTATCCTTGAAATAAATGTGTAGAAAAGATTGGAATTGGGTTAAGTGAATTATATTCACGATTTTGGACAGTGAATATGTTGTTAAGTAAAATGGATTTATTTTGTAGAAGTGATATTAAAAATGAAGTTAAACATTTTAAAGATGTTTTAAAATGTATTATGAATCGAAAGCATAGATTTCAACATTTTTATTGTTGAAATAGACGTTTTCGAAAAATAAGGAAATAGTGGACTATAACACTGTTGTTATAGTAAATAATTTCCGAAAGGAAATATTTTTATCTAGTATTGGGATTTATATATCTATCTTAATTCCGAATCCCTATACTAGTGATTTTGAGTCGTCGTAACGATGTTTTACGTAACATTCGTTTTGACTCAAATAAATGTTGTTATAGTAAATGGTTTCCTTAAAGAACGAAATATATACTTAATTTGATTTAAGTATATCGAATATTTTCAAATGTTGAAAATAAATAGATTTGTGAATTACTTATTTTAAAATAAGTATGGAAATGCTTTTCCAAGATGAAATGAAACGTTTTAGAATTTATCTTTGTAAAGATAAAATGAAATTGAATATTTGGAATCGATTTGAGAATCGTATATCAGTAGATATTTTGAAAGATATAAATTCAATATGGAATTTATAAAAGAAAGGGAAGTTGTTTAAAAATAAATATTGATTTATTTTTGAAGTGTGGAAATTTTATATCTAGTAAAGATATTTTGGAAAATAAATAATTTGGAAAATTATTTGGAATCTGATGATGTTGCGCATCTTTATTGATAGTTAAATAACCGACTATCAATAATTACCTTGAATGGTATTTGTTGTGAATTGGATGAATTTGAATGCCACACTTATTTTTGAATAAACGCTCACTATTCGGGTTAGCCGGGAAAGGACCATGGGGTCGTATAACCCATTCCGAATATGTGATACGTCGTTATGAATTGCATTCGAAGACCGGTGTTGAAGACCGGATATTTTTGAAAACGGAAGGATTACCGTCGAGTTACTCTACATCGGCTGATCTCCGGTTTAGAGGTTTTATCACCCTTAGTGACGGGAAGTCCAGACGTGATTGAAAATTATCCGGAATTGTAAGGGCTTCGTGAGAAGTGCCTTCGGTTCTGTTCGATCCCGGAACAGACTTGTATGGATTGTGTGTCTAACGTTACAATTTGAGATATAAAGCTGATTTCTTTCAAATACATTTCTGTTGGTGGCGGAGAATTTATTCTCTTAGCTTAACACCCTTCTCTGAGACGTACGAGCTCAGAGGTTATGTAGTTGAAATTTATCAGCGATATATCCCAATTTGGTAACGTGGCATACTGAGTGTTGCTGTGAAATGATCAGTGTTTGATCATTTGCGATATGATAATTTGTTTGATCTTATATCTTTGTGATCATAGGTTGATCATTTTGTTTGACCCGAAGCATGGCTTTGTAGAAAGCGTAGCTTTGTGGACGAGACTTCGTCGAGCCTCACACCCTGAAAATGGTCAAAACAGGAAGGATGCGGCAAGGTTCTAGGGAGTAGCGCCCCTTAGTGTATGTCATTCCTTCTGGATAGAGGTGGTATCATGGTATGGAGCCCAGATACTTAACCTATGTGGTTGCTGCATTATTACTATGTGGTTTGTTGGAAATCGGGGATCCTCGGGAAGATCGGTTACGATCGGGGGATGACATACGCGTGTCAGTAGTTACCTACTTTTGCAGAGGTAACCCGGCCTTGTGTTGGCAGAGATCTAACCGTAATGTTAGGTTATTTCTCGGGTCGTCTATTCCAGGGACGTACCCATCGTGGCATAGGAAGTTCCTTAGCCTGACCATTTGTTGGAAATCCAAACAAAACAATACGTGACTCGTACGGTTTTAGCTGTAGAACCTGCCATTTAATATGGTAGCTATAGTAGACATACTATAATGGTACCTATGTCGGCTAAGATTAATATTCTACTTTCGAAATGTTTTCTACACTATGCACTAATAATAATATCAAAAAGAAATTGATTTTTGCATAGTAAGCATCTTTGACTATCATAAGAAGAAATCTCCTCCAAGTCTGCGTTTGCATTGTGTGTGTGGCGGGAGGTCTTATGGTAGTTTCATTTTCCAAAAGCATTGCGAATTTGTTTTATTTTCTTTGTGAAAAATAACTGTTTTACGATCTCAAACCAGTCACCGTGACTGACTCGGAGTTTATTGTTTCCCTTCTAAACTCTGGGTGCCCACCAATTTCCACACGGGCAGTCTAGAGTTATGTTATCAGGATATTCTGGATATTCTGGAGCTTTGGAAACAAGCTGGATGGCGAGACGTATATGTGTAATTATTTATTTATTCCGCTGTGTATTCTGTATGAGGACAAGTTATATAAGCGTCCATTGTTGTATATTGACTCTGACGATTGATGTATGTATAAACTAATATAGCTCTTTGTTTTAAAAGACTAGTAATTATCTATTATATATTGTTCCGCTGCGATATGTGAGATTCTGATATTGCTTCTGTTTCTGATCGTGTTATCTGTTGTTGTTCTTTCTCTTCTCTCTTTTCTTCTGTTTTCTTCTTTCTAAAATCCTAAGAATTCGGTTTTCCGGCATTCGTTGCTCGGCAGTCGATACAGTGGACGTATCGATGTCGATTTTCGGAAGTCGAAGAATCGGGTCCTTACAGCGTGGTATCAGAGCATATGGTTAAGCGACAACCCTGCTCTGTTGGGTGTTACTCATTAGAGATAGAGTCAGTAGTACTCTAGAATGAGTTTGAGTGTAATAATAGATACGAGCGCGTATTTGTTAGTGAATATAAAATTATTTTATATTGTGATGATTGGTTTGTTGAGTGGTATATGGATTCTGGTCGGTATTGTCCGTACAACTCTATCGATAGGGATCTCTAAACACTTGAATAGAACAATTCGGCACAATATTGTTTTAAATAGGGTAAATGAAATAATTTTGCCCAAAACTATTTTTGTATAGAAAAGAAATGATTTTCTATGAATTATCATAGTATATGGTTGCATGGTTGTTAGGAAAGTGATAATATGGAAATGTTATCGTTATTATATGAAATTGAATAAGAAATTGAAATCGTAACTCCAAAGTTAGGAAATAAATCCATGTATAAATAAAATTTGAGAATATAAATTTTAAATGTGATTTGTAATTTGAAACGGAATTCCAGAGAAGTATTTGGAAATGTTTTGAAAAGAATTTGAAAATTTTGGAGATTTGGAAAGTTTAAATTCTTTTGGAGTTGAAAATGTATTTCAAAGGTTTTGAAAAGTCTTTTGGAGAGATAAAAGCTCTAAACTCTTTTCGGTCGCTGGAAAATAATTCCGATGATGATCGCGACATCACCGGTGTTCATTTTCGGGTTTCCAAAAGAGGAATTGCTGCCAAATTGTTTTAAATGAAAGTTGTTTGAAAATTTGGGTTTTTGTTTTAGAAATTCAAAGGATAATTTGAATTGTTTTCAAAATAGCTTTGAAAGGTTGGTAAACTCTGGAATGCTATATAAAGATATAACTTATACAATTTGAATTTTGATAGAATAAATTTAACTTAAAGAATGGAGTTAAATTAAAGTAAGTATAAGTGAATCAATAAAAATCCAAGTGGTAATTTTTGAATATAAGTTATATAACTTATAAAATGAGAAAAAAAATAGAAGTGAAACGAATTGTTAAAAAGTGGTTAAACAATTTTATTAAGCAAAATAAAATGTGATTTTGATTAAGTGATGAAATTTGACCTTGGTAAAGTTAAATTAAATTGAGAATCTGAATTGGATTGATAAATGAATTAAGCTATTGAACTAATTGAATGAATAAATTGAATGGAATCAATTGCAAATGAAGTGAACTAAGGATAATTCAATATTCGGAATAGAAGATAAAATTGAATTCAAATAGAATTGAAATTGTAAACTGAATCCAAATTAGATTGAAATTGTAAATTGAAATTTAAATGAAAAATTGAACGAAGATGAATATGTAACTTCAACAGTGAAGTAAAAATGATATAAGTAGTTTATATTCAAAATTTGTAATAGAGTTTGCAAAATGGTTTGAATGTGTAACTAGATGTTATGGCTAGTAGGACATACAGGTGTATAAAGGAATTGGAAATTTGATTTCAAAGATAAATTTGAATTGCTCGACAAAAGGTATGTATTTTAAAATTTCGATATGAGATTTGATGATTTCTCGTTTAGCCGCTTGGCTTTTTCTTTTTCTTTTTGAAATCTGAGAGTCCGTAGGGACGTTTTGTAGTCGTGCCGTATTAGCCGCGCAAAGGAGACGCTGGCGAAATTTTTCGAAAATCTAGAGTGTTAGAAAAATTTTGATAAATTTTTGAAAGTTAAAATTTGAATTTGAATTTAAATTTGAACTTTGAAGTAAACAATGCTGTTTGAAACCTATAATTGAAGTAGGAAAGCTAGTTAAATTGACAACGAATCTTTAGTAAAAAGATTTGTTTTGACAAATTGATAAAACTATTAGATTGTGAAAAATAGTAGGCGAGTTAAGGACTTTTTTTTTCCTAACTTGTAATTTCGGGACGAAATTCTTTTAAGGAGGGAAGTCTGTAATGAACCTGAATTTTGAACAAATTAAATTGAGAATATTTAATTAATTTTAAATATTTGAACGATGATTTAATTTGAATTCCGAATATAACTTTGAATTTGCCGATTAAATTATAAAATTTAATCTATTGAAACTGGATAAAAATTTAAATCTTCAATTTAAAGTTGAAGAAAAATATTTCAAGAGCTTTTAAAATTCGTATTGATATCACTAAAGATAACAGAAGCTTCAGAATCTAATTTCGAATTGATTTGTTCAGTTTAAAATTTTATCGTTCGAATCGTTATTTAAAAATAGCCGTCCGAGGCGCAGTCTCGGAATTCGACGAAACCAGTTCCATTGGGTCCGTAATATTGTATTATTACTGGATTTCCAATTTCGTATTGATCGGAATTGTTTTGTGACCGTACGATATGCAAACGCGTTGAATAAAATGAAATTCAATTTAAATTTAAAACTTAAAATTAAGTCAAACGTCCTTCCATAAATTCCGCCTAAAATCACGATGCGAGATCGTGTGAAGCATGGCCGTTTACTCTTTGTTCTCTTCCCCATTCCTTTTAAAAAAAAATCATCACGTCTCTCCCTCCTCAGATTTAAAATCGAACAGATAAACGAAATGAAAAAAATAATGGCCGACCCCTCCTACTTCGTCCTTCAGTTTCTAAGGGGAAATGAAGATCTCTTATTTCAAATTGAAATCACGAATCAAGTCGCGACCTTCACTTCGTTTCCAATTCGCTGCTCATTCCCAAACCCCTCCTCTCTTCAGATTTGGGTTCGAGACCGAGCGTGTGAAAGATTCATTCCCTCGTGATTTTCGATTCGTTTCTCCAGTTCTTCCCCTCGCAAAAAAAAAAAACTCGTTCCAATCATTAGTATGGGTGGTCGCGAATTCGATGGGGAGGTGTGGCCGCGATGAAGTCGCGAACGAAGTGGTGCCGCGTTCGAATCTCGGTGACTCATGAAGTCTGGAAGGGGGGGTCGCGTGCGATGGCGTATGGATGGAAGGGGGGTCGAGCACGTAAATGCGGTGACGATTGGTGATGGAGGTGGCAACTCGAGTTGGGGATACTCGATCGAATAGCGATCGCGTTCGATCTGGGATAGGGCTGGGGTCGTGGTCGCAAGCACGACGCTGAGGACAGAGCGGCGTTGATGGCTCGAGCACGAGAAAACTGGAGGGGGAGCCTTCGAGCAAACGATCTGGATTTCTAAAAATTACAGTGAGGTAATTTCGATTTTTTTTATAGTTAAACAAAAACCATACTTATAAGATTTTGGAAATGGTTTAAGAATAGTAGTCTAAAATATAATTTTTGGTAAATTAAATTTATTTATTTCGAAATTAAATAGTTGCAATGAAATGGAAATTAAATTTTCGACTAGCAGAATTGATTTGTATAAATGGTTCAATTAGTTTTTGTCATTAAAAATAATTAATAAAGGAAACTTAGTTTAAACTTTAAATTGAAATTAAATGAAATTATTAAAAGTGAAGTTAGTTAATTAAACAATCAAAAAATGAGAATTAGTAATTTGATTGGTTTGAATATTTATTAATTTGTATAATATTTATACAAGGTCAAAACGAGAAATCAAAGCAGGAATAGAAATGGGATTGCAAATTAAAAGCTAAGGTGAGATTTTTCTCACTCAAATTGAAAAGTGGAATTTTTGCAGTTATTGATGATTGCTATTGGATGTGATATTAGATATAGTAGGATATATCTATATATATAGCAATATATACATATTGGCATATGTATATATTGGATTGATGATTTCCCGCCTCGTATAGCGGATGAGACCCTATTGCGCCGTTAGTAAGCGGATATTTTTATAAAAACCCATATACCGCGATATTCCACCTCGAAGTGGAATTGGTATTGTGCTAACATCTTTGGATGCAGGGAAACAGGTTGGAGGGATCCAACTGGATTCCTCACCAATATTATTATGTGCAGATATTTGTTGTATATGTTGTTATCATATTGATATATGATATTGAATGTTGTGATGGACTAATTGGTGCGTTGCATCATCGGGTTCAATTTTAAAGTTTAAAAATAAACGATTTTTACTTTAAAAGGGATTTTGAAGTGATTTTTGGAAAGTATACGATTTATATAAATTTTTTTGAATTTATTTATCTTAAATAAATAAATGTTATAAATTTAAAGTTATGAAAATTTTAAATTGTGAAATATAACTGAAAGGTGATTTTGAAATAAATAGTCAAGTAATTTATAAAATGGTTTAAGTTTGGATTTCTTTTGAATTATTAAAAAATGATGTATATAAAAGATGTACAGAATTGATATTTATCAATTAAAAGTATTGGAATTTTAAAACGAGTTTTTATAAGTGTTAGAAATTTATAGAATTATAAATTGTGAAGACATGAGATTTATAGAATTATAAATTGTGAAGATTTGAAGTTTATAGATTTATAAAGATTGAAGTTTATAGATTTATAAAGTATAAAGTTATAAAATGAATGAAATTGTAGAATAAAGACTGATAAGAAATTTACTTGTAAATTGGATTTTTGCCTTTAAGTGGAATATTGATCGAATTTGTTAATAAAGGAGATTTACAAATCGAAGTTGTAAAAAAAATAGAAATAGAATTTATAAACGTTGTTTTATAAATTTGAAACCAATTTAATTTGATAAATTAAATATAGAAGATTATTAAAGAAGATATATTCGCAATTCTGGATAGCGAATTATCCTTGAAATAAATGTGTAGAAAAGATTGGAATTGGGTTAAGTGAATTATATTCACGATTTTGGACAGTGAATATGTTGTTAAGTAAAATGGATTTATTTTGTTGAAGTGATATTAAAAATAAAGTTAAACATTTTAAAGATGTTTTAAAATGTATTATGAATCGAAAGCATAGATTTCAACATTTTTATTGTTGAAATAGACGTTTTCGAAAAATAAGGAAATGGTGGACTATAACACTGTTGTTATAGTAAATAATTTCCGAAAGGAAATATTTTTATCTAGTATTGGGATTTATATATCTATCTTAATTCCGAATCCCTATACTAGTGATTTTGAGTCGTCGTAACGATGTTTTACGTAACATTCGTTTTGACTCAAATAAATGTTGTTATAGTAAATGGTTTCCTTAAAGAACGAAATATATACTTAATTTGATTTAAGTATATCGAATATTTTCAAATGTTGAAAATAAATAGATTTGTGAATTACTTATTTTAAAATAAGTATGGAAATGCTTTTCCAAGATGAAATGAAACGTTTTAAAATTTATCTTTGTAAAGATAAAATGAAATTGAATATTTGGAATCGATTTGAGAATCGTATATCAGTAGATATTTTGAAAGATATAAATTCAATATGGAATTTATAAAAGAAAGGGAAGTTGTTTAAAAATAAATATTGATTTATTTTTGAAGTGTGGAAATTTTATATCTAGTAAAGATATTTTGGAAAATAAATAATTTGGAAAATTATTTGGAATCTGATGATGTTGCGCATCTTTATTGATAGTTAAATAACCGACTATCAATAATTACCTTGAATGGTATTTGTTGTGAATTGGATGAATTTGAATGCCACACTTATTTTTGAATAAACGCTCACTATTCGGGTTAGCCGGGAAAGGACCATGGGGTCGTATAACCCATTCCGAATATGTGATACGTCATTATGAATTGCATTCGAAGACCGGTGTTGAAGACCGGATATTTTTGAAAATGGAAGGATTACCGTCGAGTTACTCTACATCGGCTGATCTCCGGTTTAGAGGTTTTATCACCCTTAGTGACGGGAAGTCCGGACGTGATTGAAAATTATCCGGAATTGCAAGGGCTTCGTGAGAAGTGCCTTCGGTTCTGTTCGATCCCGGAACAGACTTGTATGGATTGTGTGTCTGACGTTACAATTGAGATATAAAGCTGATTTCTTTCAAATACATTTCTGTTGGTGGCGGAGAATTTATTCTCTTAGCTTAACACCCTTCTCTGAGACGTACGAGCTCAGAGGTTATTGTTAACCCCTTTTCGACTCACGACCTAGCAGTATGCCGAGTTAAGGTGTTTGACGACTTAAGAAGGTATGCCGAGTTAAGGTGCTTGCCGACCTAAGACAGAAGACGACCTAACAAGCTAAAGGCGTAACCGACTTAAGGAAAGCTCCGAGTCAACAAGATCTCCGACTTAACAGGCTACGACCTAAGGAAAGCTCTGACCCAACAGTTGCCGATCTAACTACTGAGAAGAGCTGCCGACTTAAGGGGTGTGCCGACTTAGGAGCCTGCCGACTTAAGGAAATCTGTGACTCAGGAGTTAAGACCGACTTAAGGAGTTTGCCGACTTAAGAAACACTCCGAGTTAAGGAGGTGCCGAGTCAAGATGCTTGTCGACCTAAGAGAGCTACGACTTAACGGTTTGCGAGTTAAGGATGGCTGCGACCTATGTGGACTTATGACCTACCGGGTTAAGGAGCATTCGACTTATAAAGTGTGCCGACTTAACAGGTTGCCGAGTTAAGAAAGGCGCCGAGTTAGGAAAGACTCCGAGTTATGGAAAGGCACCGACCTAAAGCCATACCGACCTAACTGCTTAAGAAAGCTCCGACTTAAAAGTTTGCGAGATACATAAGTTTCCGGGTTAAGACCAACGACAGATGATAAGTCGCTGCCGACTTATGACTTTGTTCATTTTGGATGTTCAAGCGTTAACACAGCGCATGTCTATCTCGTGGTTGACTTAAAACTTGCGACTTACTATAAGTCGGCGCCGACTTAAAGACTTAGAGAAATTTCCTAAGTCCAGATCAGCTTCTATAAATACCCCATCACTTCCAACTTAGAGAGGACTTTTGGCCATTCATTTCTCCAAGCGCCGTTACGCTGTCGAAGCCTCCTCTGATTCAGCAATCAAAGATCTTCAAGCATTCGAGACACTACAACGATCTTCGAGAAGAGCTCCTAACATCCAACGCGGATTCGTTGAGTTTCATCATTAAAGATCGAGCTAGTAGTCAAGAATGATTTCACGATCAAGTTGTATTGTATTTAGAGGGATATTGTATTGAATTGTAATCAGATCAGCAATAAAAGACTATAAAGTGGATGTAGGCTCAATTACGAGCCGAACCACTATAAATCTGTTGTTCATTTACTGCTTTTTCTGCTATTTTCAGCTCATATTCTGTTCCCGTACCAACGGGTGGTGCTTTCACAAGTTTATTACACACACCGGGTGTTAGCGTTCACTTTTTACCGTTAACATTTTGGTGCTTTCACTGAGAACCCAACTCAGGCGATCATCCACCGTTGCTTCGCAAAGATTCATAAAAAGAACTTCTCTTTAAAGACCAGATCTGAAATAATGGCTCCTGGAAGAAGAGGTAGACCTATCAGATCCGGAAACGCTCACGAAGGAACTTCCGCTTCCCCAATAACAGACCAAGCAACTCCAACCGTTGGGGTCACCAGGGCTGAATTGGATGACGCAGTTTCTGGATTATATCAACAAATTGAAACTCAAAACGCTTTGATGATGGATAGATTAACTGCTCTGCTCGGGGCAAATCGTCAACCAGAAAACCGTCGAACTACTCTTCCTGAAATGCCACCTTTCCAAGCTGACGGTTCTATGCCGCAACCAACTTGTCATGAGCAGATGCCCGGGCAAAATTCCGAGGGAAGAACTAATACTTGCCCGGAGGTGTCTTTGAACAATAAGGAGTACCTGTCTGAAATGGTTGGCCGCATCATGAAAGAGAGCATGCAAAGGGAAGAGGATGAGGCTGACTGGGGATTTGCGCCGAGCAGAACTCCGTTTACTGAAAGGATCCTAAGAGCGGAGTTTCCAAGGAAATTTGCACCTCCTACTATCCAAGCCTATAGGGGAACCAGTGACCCTAATCATTTCCTCTACAAGTACGATTGGCATATGACTGGTGCAAGAGCATCAGACGAGATCAAGTGTCGATACTTTCCGGTATACCTAGAAGGGGTGGCTTTACTTTGGTTCACAAAGCTTCCAGTTCGATCTGTAGATAAATTCTCCGACTTAACGCAAAAGTTTAAAGAACAGTTCAGATTGTATGCTTCAAAAGCTAAGGATATAATGTCACTGTCTAACCTTGAACAAGCGCCTGGAGAATCAATCAAATCTTTCTTGAGCCGTTTCAATATAGCTTTAGCCGAAGTAGAAAATGCAGAACCACGTATGATCCTGACTTATTTGATGAGAGCCATTGATAAATCGAGTGAATTTGGGATATGGTTAAAGATGAAAGAACCAAACTCACTTGATAAATTTTATAAAAAGGCCGATGAGTTCATTCGCCTTGAAAGCCTTTCTGCAACGTCGAAGGTGGTTACTGCCCAGACTAATAATGACAATGTCCCACCTAAGAAAAGAGAATCTGAAAGTCAGAAAAGGGAGAATGAAGGAGGAAAAAGCCAGAGAAATGAAAAGAAACCTCGCCGCTTTAATCCTTCGGACCTTACTCCTTTAACCGATACACCAAGAAATATCTTTTTTGCAACAAAAGACGTTGTCAGGTATCCTAAGCCACCTGAGATGACAAGAGGGGCAAAGCGTAATGGAAAATTCTGCCAATTTCACAATCAACCTGGCCATGACACTGACGAATGTCGCCAATTAAAGAAGGTGATTGAAGAATTGCTAGAGCAGGGTAAACTCCAACAATACGTTAAGAGAAGCGGAACCAATCCAACCTCATCCACTCGGGATCAACAACACCCTACCCATCAATCCGATTCTCACAACAACACTGCAGTACAAGATTCAGAAAAGCTTGTCATTAATGCTATCACGGGGGGACCATACCCAGCAAGCAGAAGTTGGGATGACTACTAATCACTCACGAAACTGCGACTGGGGCATCTCTCGCTTTCTCTGACATGAAAATCCAAAAGCTATGAATCAAGCACAAATGGAAATCCAGCTTGGAGATTCTGAAACAGCAATAACTAGCATTCATTTTTACTTAACAGCATTGCTTAAATTTGTAAAGATAATGATGGATGTGTAACTTCTGCATTGTAAACCGCTGAGAAATCAGCGTGATTCAATAATAAAAAATCATGCATGGTGTTTTCTATTATAAAATGCCTGTTATATTTCGATGAGTAAATACTCTAAATGTATTGCTAAAATATCGATTTAATACTGCAGGTCATTAAAGCAAAGCTCACCCATCGCAAAGCTAAGCGGGCCTTGCAAATCATTTATTAAAGCAAATTCCAAGCAACAAAAAATTTCAAACTCAAATCCCATACAAGAGGAACTTCACATAAAAAGTTGACGGCTCCACTGTGTCAAGCCCTCGTTAACTGGTTGCGATCGTTGATATAAAAAGGCATCCAACCAAATAACTTGCGTTTACTCTGTGGAGTCATTCAACAGTGAAGTCTACTTCTTCGGATAAAGAAATTCACTTGCAAAAGAAAGAGACACGCGCTTGGAAATGATGATAAAGGATCGCAGATTGGTGGATGATGGTACAACATGAGCAGGCAGACATGGAAGCAGCCAAAGGAAGGTATGCCTCTCAACAGGAAAGCAGGTAGATCCACTAAAGGGATAACTTCCCAAGCAGAAGGAATAAGACCCTCACTGGCTGATTGTGATGCATCCAATCAGGCAGCTTGTGTCCATCCCATGGATCTACTTGCACCTAAGACGCAACCTTCCTGGCATGCCAACCAACTGATGCCCCTTCCCAAGGATCAACAAAGCCCTCTAACGAGGCACGCCAATAAATGGAGAACTTTCCTCAATCAAAAAGATCGGTGGGACTACCAAAGGGGCACCTTGTTAATTGATTGCAATCGTTTGTACAAACAAACATCCAATCAAACAACTTACGCTTGTCCCGTAGACCCCTCCGACCATGAGAAAGTAACTTCCAGGCAATCACAAGACCTCTTCGGAGGCACAAGCCCTTTTCGGAGGCACAAGCCCTCTTCGGAGGCACAAGACCTTTTCGGAGGCACAAGCCATCTTCGGAGGCAAAAGCCCTTTTCGGAGGCACATTTCACCCGTGTAGAAGTGCAAAATGCTTCTCTTCGGAGACCCACTTCACCAGAGATGAAATACCAAAACTGCTTCTCTTCGGAGACCAAAACTGCTTCTCTTCGGAGACCAAAATTGCTTCTCTTCGGAGACCAAAACTGCTTCTCTTCGGAGACCAAAATTGCTTCTCTTCGGAGACCAAAACTGCTTCTCTTCGGAGACCAAAACTGCTTCTCTTCGGAGACTAAAATCGCTTCTCTTCGGAGACCAAAAGACCTCTTCAGAGGCGTACTTCACCTTGCTTGAAGTACCAAAAATAAACCCTTTATCGGGGCACGAAAATCAAAACCTTCCTCAGAAGCTCATTTCACTGTACAGGAAAATTCACTTTCAAACAAATAAAAGTGATCATTCCCAAAAGTCGAAGTTTTCTTCAGGAAGAAAAAGAAAATAAAGATTTCTCCAAAGACAAGATATACTCTATTAAAAGCAGAATAATTCTTCCCTGAAAAAGTGGAAAGTTATTCTCTAAAATAAGAGTATCGGTCTTGTGAAATCAAGAAATATTACAATATACTTGTGGTATGGGGGCAACATTATACAATTCAGTTACATTAATAAAAGTAATATACAAGCAACATACCACAAGTTCATTGCAATATCACGTAATAAAGATGTGGAGTAAGTGCGTTCTTGAAACACAGACCAAAAATTTGTACAAGCAAAAAGAATCATTTACTCTACACTTCAAATGAAAAACAGATGTATTCCTACATACACAAGGATTTGTACAAGAAAAATATCCATTTATTTCAACACTGTGAGAAATTTTTACATTGTACAGGTTACAAAAAGAAGCGGAGACCGGAATCCGCACAATCCCCGGTCAATACAAAAAGCAGAAAATGCAAAACAAACTCATTTCCCCTTCTTCCCACCCTTGGAACTTTTACCCGGCCTGGTAATTAGCTTCGTAGGCCGCGTCGGAGAAGAAGGAGAAAGAGACTCAGCCGGATCAATCTCTGCCTCATCTCCAGCAGCAGTGGAACTCTTCTTTCCTTTCTTCGAAACCACACGTTTCCCCTTCTTCTTGGAAGAAGATTCACTCCCCGGAGTAAGAAATGTAGAAAGTTTTGTGTCGTAGTCGAAAGACCGCTCCGGGGTCTTCTCGCTATCTTCCAGATCTTCTGCTTTCTGTTCCTCGGAAGCAGATGGTTCGTCCAAACCTTGAAGGGCTGCTATCGGTTCTTCCTGTGAACCTGGTTGAGAAGCTGGAAGAGGAGTAACTTGAGAAGAAGAAATGGCAGTTGAAGAAGGAAGAATTGGTGCAGTTTCCGGCGCGACTACTGCATAATAAAAGAAATCAAAATTAGTATTCCTCAAGAAAAAAGAAGACCGTGAATCGTCAAAGTTACCTGGAGAAGCCGGTTTGGCAAGATCAATCTCAAATTCCCGAGCCTGAAAGTCCTTCATTGCCTCCTCTTCTGTAGGAGTGGTCACAACTGGAGGTGAAGGATGAGAGCTGGAATCCATAATGTTTGCATCAGCCGAAGTGGAAGCATGAACAGGGGCAGTTAAAAGAGCTTCCTCTTTTGAGAGTTCTTCTCCCAATGATTCAGCCCGTGCCCTAGCAAGCTGCTCCTTCCCTCTAACCAGAGCGGCGCGAGCCTCATCATCAAGATAGCGAGCCTCAAATTTTGCTTCCTCAAATTTTGCTTCATCATAGCCGGCACCTTTAAACATATCAAGCGCGGCTTCCCACACTTCAGCCAGAGTGATTTCATAATCTGGACCCAGAAAAGCAAGGCTCCCACGACCCAGAACGCAGTGTAAATAAAAGTCGAATAAGGTAGAACTGATGCTTGCTTTCGTTGCCTCATGTGACTGTTCAGTCGCTTCTTTTTCGGCAATAGCAGCAACCCTACCAGTAATAGCCTCATCACGAGCTGCCTCAGCTTTAGCAAGTCGAGACTTTAGTAACTCAATCTCCATGTTCTGGGAGGTGACCTTTTCCCGCAGTTCGGCGTTTTCTGTGCGGTACTTCTCTTTAACGTGCTGTTCGGCGGCAAGCTTCATTTCTACATCTCTTTGTGCAGCATGTGCATCCCGCACTTGCTTCTGAAAGACTTCTTCTTTTTGAGAATATGATGCAGAAGAAGAAGCGAGATTTTCCTTAAGCTGCTTAACTTCAGACGCAAGCTTTGCATTGTCATCTGCAATACTCGTCATTTCCGCGTCATGCTGCTTACGCCATTTGTCCCATTCTGCCTTATCATTCTCCATCGTCATCATCGCCTCAAGGTTAAGGTGGTTGACCCTTTGAAGTTCATCAACCAACTTCTGCCATCCAGACATTCTTTCAATATCAAGCTTGACAGCGTCGACATTTCTCAGCATTGCCTGCTTATCAATGGGAACCAAATCTAAGTCAAAGCGGACTCCTCTTAGACACCAATTCGGAAATCGGCTCTGAAGCGTTGGAGGGCCGTCTTTAACTAGATATTGTGGCCTGTTAATGATGGTTTGAATGTCAGTTTCCTTTAGAAGAGCAGAACCGGCCGGAATGTCAGAAGAAATGGGAGCGTTGGTCTTTTCAGAAATAGCAGACGCGTCACTTGGCTTAGACCGTTTGCTCGATTCATCAGTAATTTGAGTCTTCCCTTTGTCATCATAAGTTTTTCGCTTATGAGAATCGTAAGTTTTGTAAGAAGAATCGTATCGATCAGCATCTCTTCTTCTCTGCCGCTGCTCATAATCCCTTTTTTCTTGAGCCTTCCTTTGGGCCCGTTCCTCATCTGTCTCCCTCTGGTCACCAAGATATTTCCTGAAGTCATAGGATCCACGGCCTCCATGGCGCTGAAATGAGTCATAATATGAGCCGGAGCGTCCCATCGGAGAATCTGAAAACAGGAAAGAAGTAAAGTTTAGAAATTTCCAGAAAGAAAAAGTAAATGCTTATAAGTGCAGAAAAATCCTAAGTGTGTGCGGCGTGCGAACTACGCGCGTCAAACTACAAACCACGCTTCAGTGCAGGAACGGGGACGACAGGTGTCGAAGGCGTCGAGATCTGTTTCAAAGAGGAAGTCGCTTCAATGACAGGAGAGTTTGCCTTTGGAATATTATCCTTGAAAAGCTCTTGAGAAGTAATCATAATGTCACTCAAGCCATCGAAGGTGTCATCGCCCAAGTGTTCGGCAGATTTCTCCTTCTCAACTTCCACATCAGTTGATTTTTCAGAAGCTCGAAGATTCTCTTCTTCCTCAATAATTGGGGGAAGTGCCGACTTGCCAGCTAACCCTACAACATCAGTGGATCCAGAACACTTTATCAAAGCAGCATCCATGACAGGTGTTTTTGATGCAGCTTCTTCCGCAGAAACTGGGGCATTTGACGCCTCTGCTTGAGAACCCGAACCAGCCGACGTTTCTGCATCAGAGCTAGGAATTTCATGAACTCGAGTCGACCTGGAAGGGTGTAGAAGCCCAAACTGGTGCAAAAGCTCATCATCTAATAGAAACTGGATACTCCTCTCCTCCACAGGCACCGCCATAAGCCTCTCAAAAGTCACTTTGTGACTGAGATTTTTAGAAGGAGGAGGAAGTGCTGAAAAGGAAAAAAGAGCGAAGTTAGCACTTGATAATCCGAACTTCGGTAAGTTTGAAAGAACATAAGAGACAAATGCAAATGATCTTACTCCCTATTCTCCAAATAGCATAAAACCCAGGAGGACAGCGGACATAAAAGAACGGGCTCAGGAAACTGTGAACACTTTCAGGGAGACCGGTGATCAACTTACGATTCCTCGCACTCCTTACGACTATGATGGAGGGATGATCTTTATTCTTGGCAAAGGTACAAAGATAGCGAATTTCTCCGAAGGTAGGAAAGCGGCCCAGCGTTCTCCTAAAAAGCACGCATAATCCCAGCAAGATGGCGTAGCCATTGGGATGTAACTGAAAAGGGGAGATAGATAGTTGGAGAAGAAGTTCTCGAATGCAGTCATTGAATGGGGGGATAGCTCCGTTCAAGCACATTTGGCGGTTAACTGCAACGAAGCCATGGGGCGGCCTGTCAGCAGTATCATTTGTTTCGGGAAGCAAAGCGTCAGCTTCAGCAATGCCAAACTGGATGCATAGCTGACGAAAGGCTTTATGGCTCAAGGTAGTAGGAGTCCGCTCTGGAGGATCGTTCAGCGGGGTAGCAACTGGAAATACATCTTCAGCTTGCTCTGTTCCTTCTTGGGGAGAAGACATTCTACACAATCAGCTGAATGTTCAAATGTGAAGGTGCACGTTCCCTAAAAGTGTGAAGTGTTGTGCAAAAACTAATGAAAATAAAAGACAAGCATAACTGGAATTAAATTAGTTGACAATCAATCGATTACAGAATTTCAGAACTTGTCAATGATCAAGTGCAGTGTTAATACAGACAAGTCAGTTTCATTTGACTATTATGATTTTGTTTTAATACTTCACTTGAATTGGTTATTGTACAGCATCTCATTCATATTCACTTAATTTAACTTTCTCTTTACCAACTAATCTGTCATTCGATATGGGAAGTCAGTGACAGTATATTCGTCCCAGTATTCTGTGAATGTTGTTTTAAGCAGGATTGTTAGTTTGCAAAATTGAAGCAATCCGTAAAAAGAAATACATGCAACATGGTTCATAGTTCGACAGTTCAAAGTCCAGGCAAAGTTTAAAAGTCATCTGCTTAGTTTGCTGAAAAACCCAAGTATTAACTCAGTGTCGACTTAAGAGATTCCCTATGGGTCTAGGTCGGCAGTCCCCGAGTCTTAGGTCGAATAAAGGAACAAAAAAGTTGGTTCGAGGCAACCAGAAATTCTCTAAGTCCTAACTCGGCTGCGACCTAAAGCCTTGTTGTGAAAAATAAGTCGTTGAAATTATTCCAAGTTCTAGGTCGGTCACGACCTAATTCAAGAAGCTGTGTGATAAGTTAAGTCGGGCTGCGTGCAAAAGGTCTCAAGTCAGAACGGCATGAATGTCTAAGTCCTAGCTCGGCCACGACCTAAGGCTTATGTCGGCGAATAGTTAAGTCGCAAAGAAAACTGGGCTGCTGAGATAGTTAGGTCGCATGAATGTTTTGAGTCGTCTCAAGCTACTTCTCCTCCACCATAAATTTCACCTCCTTCCACCAATCAACTCGAATTTCACCGTTCCCTTCATATCACAAAGTCGCTGGAACAACAATTCAACACATCTCCAATCTGTTATAAACCTGACCTACTGTCATGCGTTCGTAAATCACATCAACAACTAGTGACGATTATAAATTGATCACAGCACGATTCAAAGTGAAGCGCGACGTATGATTTCGATTCGGGGCTCGGAGGTTAGAATTCATGGTTCAATGGCGAACGTGAAGTGAAAAAGGATCGAAAACGCTTACGCAATTGGATAGCAAGGGTGAATCGCTGGGTGGTGGACTTGAATTTGTATTCGAAATTGAAGAACTTTGTTAATGGCGGCACAGGAAGTTGGAACAGGTGAAGGAAGAGAAGGGACGGCTTAAGCTATTTACTCACTGGGGCAGTGAAAGACGAATCGACACATGATGTACGACTTAAGACTTATGTTAAGTCGCCTCCGACCTAACCAGAGAGTTAAGAGAATCGAAGCATACGACCTATGGTTTAGGCGTATACTTCGAGGGGCAAATGTTAACCCCTTTTCGAAGTACATGGTGTACAATCGTAGTAAAAAAAAAAAAAAAAAAAAAATGTTAACCCCTTTTCGACTCACGACCTAGCAGTATGCCGAGTTAAGGTGTTTGACGACTTAAGAAGGTATGCCGAGTTAAGGTGCTTGCCGACCTAAGACAGAAGACGACCTAACAAGCTAAAGGCGTAACCGACTTAAGGAAAGCTCCGAGTCAACAAGATCTCCGACTTAACAGGCTACGACCTAAGGAAAGCTCTGACCCAACAGTTGCCGATCTAACTACTGAGAAGAGCTGCCGACTTAAGGGGTGTGCCGACTTAGGAGCCTGCCGACTTAAGGAAATCTGTGACTCAGGAGTTAAGACCGACTTAAGGAGTTTGCCGACTTAAGAAACACTCCGAGTTAAGGAGGTGCCGAGTCAAGATGCTTGTCGACCTAAGAGAGCTACGACTTAACGGTTTGCGAGTTAAGGATGGCTGCGACCTATGTGGACTTATGACCTACCGGGTTAAGGAGCATTCGACTTATAAAGTGTGCCGACTTAACAGGTTGCCGAGTTAAGAAAGGCGCCGAGTTAGGAAAGACTCCGAGTTATGGAAAGGCACCGACCTAAAGCCATACCGACCTAACTGCTTAAGAAAGCTCCGACTTAAAAGTTTGCGAGATACATAAGTTTCCGGGTTAAGACCAACGACAGATGATAAGTCGCTGCCGACTTATGACTTTGTTCATTTTGGATGTTCAAGCGTTAACACAGCGCATGTCTATCTCGTGGTTGACTTAAAACTTGCGACTTACTATAAGTCGGCGCCGACTTAAAGACTTAGAGAAATTTCCTAAGTCCAGATCAGCTTCTATAAATACCCCATCACTTCCAACTTAGAGAGGACTTTTGGCCATTCATTTCTCCAAGCGCCGTTACGCTGTCGAAGCCTCCTCTGATTCAGCAATCAAAGATCTTCAAGCATTCGAGACACTACAACGATCTTCGAGAAGAGCTCCTAACATCCAACGCGGATTCGTTGAGTTTCATCATTAAAGATCGAGCTAGTAGTCAAGAATGATTTCACGATCAAGTTGTATTGTATTTAGAGGGATATTGTATTGAATTGTAATCAGATCAGCAATAAAAGACTATAAAGTGGATGTAGGCTCAATTACGAGCCGAACCACTATAAATCTGTTGTTCATTTACTGCTTTTTCTGCTATTTTCAGCTCATATTCTGTTCCCGTACCAACGGGTGGTGCTTTCACAAGTTTATTACACACACCGGGTGTTAGCGTTCACTTTTTACCGTTAACAGTTATGTAGTTGAAATTTATCAGCGATATATCCCAATTTGGTAACGTGGCATACTGAGTGTTGCTGTGAAATGATCAGTGTTTGATCATTTGTGATATGATCATTTGTTTGATCTTATATCTTTGTGATCATAGGTTGATCATTTTGTTTGACCCGAAGCATGGCTTTGTAGAAAGCGTAGCTTTGTGGACGAGACTTCGTCGAGCCTCACACCCCGGAAATGGTCAAAACAGGAAGGATGCGGCAAGGTTCTAGGGAGTAGCGCCCCTTAGTGTATGTCATTCCTTCTGGATAGAGGTGGTATCATGGTATGGAGCCCAGATACTTAACCTATGTGGTTGCTGCATTATTACTATGTGGTTTGTTGGAAATCGGGGATCCTCGGGAAGATCGGTTACGATCGGGGGATGACATACGCGTGTCAGTAGTTACCTACTTTTGCAGAGGTAACCCGGCCTTGTGTTGGCAGAGATCTAACCGTAATGTTAGGTTATTTCTCGGGTCGTCTATTCCAGGGACGTACCCATCGTGGCATAGGAAGTTCCTTAGCCTGACCATTTGTTGGAAATCCAAACCAAACAATATGTGACTTGTACGGTTTTAGTTGTAGAACCTGCCATTTAATATGGTAGCTATAGTAGACATACTATAATGGTACCTATGTCGACTAAGATTAATATTCTACTTTCGAAATGTTTTCTACACTATGCACTAATAATAATATCAAAAAGAAATTGATTTTTGCGTAGTAAGCATCTTTGACTATCATAAGAAGAAATCTCCTCCAAGTCTGCGTTTGCATTGTGTGTGTGGCGGGAGGTCTTATGGTAGTTTCATTTTCCAAAAGCATTGCGAATTTGTTTTATTTTCTTTGTGAAAAATAACTGTTTTACGATCTCACACCAGTCACCATGACTAACTCGGAGTTTATTGTTTCCCTTCTAAACTCTGGGTGCCCACCAATTTCCACACGGGCAGTCTAGAGTTATGTTATCAGGATATTCTGGAGCTTTGGAAGCAAGCTGGATGGCGAGACGTATATCTGTAATTATTTATTTATTCCGCTGTGTATTCTGTATGAGGACAAGTTATATAAGTGTCCATTGTTGTATATTGACTCTGATGATTGATGTATGTATAAACTGATATAGCTCTTTGTTTTAAAAGACTAGTAATTATCTATTATATATTGTTCCGCTGCGATATGTGAGATTCTGATATTGCTTCTGTTTCTGATCGTGTTATCTGTTGTTGTTCTTTCTTTCTCTTCTCTCTTTTCTTCTGTTTTCTTCTTTCTAAAACCCTAAGAATTCGGTTTTCCGGCATTCGTTGCTCGGCAGTCGATACAGTGGACGTATCGATGTCGATTTTCGGAAGTCGAAGAATCGGGTCCTTACAATGGCATTCGTCTTGGATCAAATGCTATGAGCGTTATTATAGATTTCGTGGAAGAACCAGATGCTTACTTATGGAGGCCTACACCTGAAATGACAGTATTAGCAAACGCTAAGAATAAGGTAGTAGCATGGCCATTAAATTGCATTAAGAGGGCGCTGTGAGGACAGCTGAATGAAGTCAGTATGGTAAATTTTATAATTCACAATATTTACGTCGGTCTTCCACAAATTTAATTTAGAAATATGTCTTGTATAATATTTTCACTTAATCACTAAACTCTTTATTTACACTTCTCCTTTTTAGAGTGACAGCAGCGCCCAAGACGACAAATGCAAGATTTATGGTTGGAATGAGGGTGAAGGGGTAGTTGCCGAAGGAAGAATCTATGCCAGAGATCCACAACATCTTGTTAATGGTATTTCGCTCGGTCCGGCTGCCTTTGCGATTTGGGTGGCCAATGTAATAAATGGAGATGCATATTTGTGGCGACCCACAGTTGATATGTCGTGCGTTAGAGATGCAATTGGTAGGGAAGTAGCATGGCCAAAATCAAAAGTTGAAGTTAATAAAGAAGCAGTTAGTAGGAATGTAAATTGTGCGACTTCTCCCGTGATATCCACACCCATAATCGCGAAGAAACCACAACATGTAAGTAAATATGCTGGAAATATTTTGTAGTTTGTATTTTGTTTCTTCTGTTTGAAATATGCACCACTGTGTTGTTGCATTTTGTATGCTTTGGTTTCTAAAATAAGTACACAGTTTTCAATATGCACTGTTTGAAATATGCACCATTTTTTTTCCAGCCGATTGCAAAGCTGACAAAAGATAATAAATGCAAGTTGATTGATGTGGGTGAAACGAACGAAGTAGTGGCTGAAGGAACTATCGCTTCAACTGATCCAATATCGATGGTCCATTGTCGTCCATTGGGACGTGATGCTGTAAAAGTTTGGGTTGAAATTGTGAGAGTTCCAGATGCAGTGCTATGGAGACCTACATCGGAGTTGACGTGCATGGAAGATGCCTTTGGCGTTCCCATAGCTTGGCCGATAGCAAAAGTCATTATGGAACCAAAATGAAAGGTATGCAATTCTTTATGTAATTGAAAACTTCTTGCAAAATTACCATCATGGATAACCAGTGGCAACAAAATACTTAAACCATCAACTCAAATAATTATAATGCCTAAGTGATTTGAAAAGGGGTTGCCTTCAAAGTTATTTGAAATTTTCCTCTAAATTGCCTCATTATAACCTGCTTGTAGATGTGAAATGAGTTGTTGTACTTGAATGATTTATGTGAATATGCAACAATGTGAATAAGTTAGAATTAATGTTGGAATTTACTATGATCAGGCTTATCAAAATATGGTATTTATGTTGTATATATTAACTGTAATTAGTCGGTGGTTTAATCCATCAGTAGCCATAAGTTATATCGACTAATTGTACATACTTAAAAGATAATTTATGATCCTAAGTTTCCAGTCATTTTACATACTAGGAACATATTATATTATTATCCCATATTTTTATCAACAAATGCATCTATCGTTATGAATTTTTTGAATCTGTGTTTGGCTGTATCCATATAGGTCTCGCAGACTTCTTACACCTACCTAATTTCACTATCTAAAATAATTCATGTACATTTATATTTTCATCTGTGTTCGAGTATATGAAAATCTGTGTTTGAGTATATGAAAATGTACAGGCAGAGATAAAATGTACAAAACATTGATGACAAATCTTCATTTTCATTTTATTCTTGGCCAAAACTAACATGCACATTATTTTAGTTTTCATATTCAGTTGTGCATATTCAGTTGAACACAAGATTGCACATATTCAGTTGTGCATAACTTTAGTCTCATTGTTTTCTCAGTATTGATGGTCCTGTCATTATTATCTCAGTATTGATTATAACTTGAGTCTCACTGTTGATTATATTTTGTCTACAGGTAGGTGTTTCTGAAGAATGAGCAGTAGCAGCACTAGTTTATCGTACTTGTTAGGTAGTTTGGTTGTTTATTGTACTTGCTTAGTTCAGATGTTTATGGTACTTTAACTGCAGCAGTAGCATATTGTTTGTGGTACGTAGTTCGATTGTGTAAACTTCTATGTACGGTTAACCTTTTGTCTTGAAACTACTGTTCGGTTGTGTAAACTTCTATGTACGGTTAACATATTGTTTAATGTGTATGTGTTTATGTATTATGTTATAAGCTATGAACAAGATTGAACTGGAGGCAATGTATAGGCAGAGCTGAAATATTTTTAGTAGCGTTTTGAAAATGCTACTAAAAACGCTACAAAAAATAAAGGGTCGAAGGAGAGCATATATAGTAGCGTTTAATAAACGCGGCTATAGGCTTTGTCAATAAACTGCGTCCTCTATTACAACATTTAACAAACGCTACCAAAATATTTTTGAGCAGACCAAGTACATTTTGGTAGCGTTTTATACACGCTGCAAAAAAGAATTTAGTGGCGTTTCATAAACGCTGCAGTAAAACGATTTATGGTAGCGTTGAAATAAGTGCAACTAAAAATCAGGTATTTTTAGTCGCGGGCTTTATAACAGCGTTTATCAAAACACTGCTAAAAATTTTAGTAGTGTTTTTTGAGCGCTACTAAAAATCAAAATTCTTGTAGTGATAATTTGGAAGTATTCCATGATTAAAGAGGTTTAATCAACCAGAGAATTTGATAAATGAGGGTTAATGATTCCATATACTCTTAAAAGATAAAGGAATACTTTAAAAGAATATATCATTGAAAGATATTTTAAATGATCACAAGATAAATTGATTGGATGTTGTTTGATAGTCACCTATATACTTGACATCTTTTTATCGTTAATTGGTTCAAAGAAATCAAGATCAAATTTGGATGATTCCTATCCGAAAACTACTTCGAACCAACATATGCATTCGAAAGTAAAGACATGTTGAAGACAATGATTTAAAGACGGATATCTTCATAATGTAGGGCAGCTTGCCACTAACCTTTGGGTTAATCCCCACATTGCCTTCGTTCTTAAAATCTTCGATTTGAAAGGATTACTCGCTACTAATCCTAGGGGTGATTCCCAAACAGGAAATAGTAAGAGGAGTGACTTTGATTTGTCCTTCACCTGGACAACTTGTATAGATGAGTGTCTGACATTATATTTCTAAAACCATGCACATTGATCTCTACAAATGTACATCTATTTGGTGGTATAGGAGGTAACCCCTTCTATAGTTAACACCCTTCTCTGAGATGTATGAGCTCAGAGGTTGTGCTTTTGTGGAAATTAATAGTGTGTTGTTAGAAATGCAATGTGGCATTCTAAGTGGAATTTGCTTTCTGAAATGCAAAGCATGGCTTTATGAAAAACCGAAGCGTGACATTATGGAAAGAAGAGCGTAGCTTCACGAGCCTTACATCCCAGAAATGATACGAGATATTATGTGGCCTACAGAACATATATTTTAGGCTATCAGTTTTATTGATGATGGAGAAGTCCAGTAGTGTGTGGACCCTCAATAGTCTAAAAGGGAAGGTACTAGAAGATCTACTAAGAAAGAGCAAAGCCACCGAAATATGTTGTTCCATAATAGTGTAATAATGTAGTATGGTGGCTTGCTTGAGAAAAGTAAATAGCAACCGAGGAGTAGGATTGTTATGCATGGATTTCACATCAGAGGAACTGGCCACTAGTTTCCTATCATGTTGGAAATTCAATTCCAATACAAGCTTTATGGTTTTGGTTGTATTCCAAAAATAGATGTAATGCTTTGCAAACATTTCAGCTACCCTTTAGTATCATACACACCGTTTGATGTTGTCCTGGTATTGGTATCTTCTTTATATATTTATTTGAAAAGTGTTTTCGAACCAATGTCATTAATGTTAATATCAAATTTGTTTTGGTATAAAGTATTTTTATTATCGTAAGGTAAAAACTCATCCGTGTTTATGTGCAGCATGGTCTTATGAGATATCTTTGTTTTTAAAGGGTTTTATAAGTTAAAATAAATTCCTTGTGATTGAGTTTTCTCACGTTGGTTTATCAAGCCCGATCCGCGTATTTTTAAACACTTGGGTCGGATTCGAGTAGTTTCAGGTTTAGCTAAAGATGCTTGGAGTTTCCATAGGAGAGCTGAATATCTTCATTTACGTTTGGACGTATTCTATTTTTCCACTGCATTTGTTTTGTTGTTTTTCAGCATTTGTAAGGATAATTATTTATAACTGTCCAGGCTAAATCTAGGTTAGACTCTAATATTGTATTCAAAATTTTCCATTGTAAAAGATTTTGTGGTTAGTAATATATGATTATTCCATTTGTGTGAGGTTCTGTCCTCTTGTCTATTCTATGTTATTTTCTTTTTACTCTTAACAATACGTTTTTTCGGCACTTGAATTTATGGCACGTGAATACGGAGGATGTATTAGTGTCGATTTTCAAGAGTTAAAAAAGGTGGGCCGTCACATATGGTATCAGAGCTTAGGTTAAGTGAACACCTAGGCTTTGGTAGGGTAAAACTCATTATAGATAGGGTTAGTACTACCCTAGAATGACTGACTCATTAGAGATTGGGTTAGTAACATCCGAGAATGAGTTTTGAGAGTATTATACATATGAGCGCATATTTGTTATTGGATATAAAAAATATTTTTTGTTGATTAATCTATTGGGTGGTTTATGAATTCTAGTCGATGCATGAAGAGCTCCATGTAATCGATAGGGTTTCCTAAATACTTAAACAAGGCAGATCGACACACTGTTTTCGAAAGGTTTATATTTTATATACAAAAAGAATATTGATTTGGGAAATTTATAAGATGTATTTCCTTTGGAAAGTTCAATGAATAAGGTCTTGATCTATTTGGTAATGATTCTAATAATCTTCTAAGTATTGATCGGATGTTGGCTTAGGCGAACGACATCATACGCTTAGTAAATTATTCTCTATATCATGGAAGGATCAAGGCAAGTTCAAATTTGAACAAGTCTGAATCAAGTTATGTGGATAAAAAGGTTTTTTAGTCAAGAAATAAATGGTATAAAAATTATGATGATATTTTGGTATATCACTTTAGGGCAGAATGGATTTTTATATGTTGGGTGATGAGTTATGGTTGGATCCAAAACAAGCACGAAGAGTACATGCAGAAAGATAAGAAGAAGAAGAAAATTTAAGACTAAGATCTTATGCTGGCATCTACTGTTACAGATGCAGTAAATATGGGCATTATGCAGTTCAATAAGGATAGGAAAATAAAGGAAAAGAAGAATAGGAGAATAAAGAAAAATATGAAAGAAGAATCGTTCAGGGATAATATATTCTGTTTCAAGTGTAAAAGGCAAGGACATTTTCTACGTGAGTCCCTAAAATAAAGAAGAAACCCAGAATTCAGTCAGAAAGGGAAAAGAGTTGCTACCGTTGCAAAGGACTAGAACATATAACCAAAGAGCGTCCCAAACGGACTTATAGTTGGTGCCATGAAGGAAGACATTTAATGAAGGACTGTCCAAAGAAAAGGTGGGTTGACTTAGTTACCAAGGATTAAGCACCATCTACCTCAAAAGGGGTCCAAGAATAGTGTATCTAGCAGTTCAAGGATTTATATATATGATGGTGGTGTTTGATAGACTCTATTTCCTAAGAGTTATCCCTAAAAACTTGTAATACAGGCTAGGATTATGAGTGGGTGTATAAATATGTTGTTAAATAAGCCTCTTTTTGGATTATTCTCTCTTTGTATTTCTTCTATCTTATATCAGATCGATTTAATAAGATATTTAGAAATAAAAAGTTTAAAGGGATGTTATAAAGAAATGGCTTTATAAAAAGTGTTGAAATCAAGAAAATTATTTAAGAATGTATTTTATAACAAGAATAAAATGATTTTGTAAATGATGGGTTTGAAATATATATTTAATAAAAAAAAAGGATTTTGGGAACTCATATCCTAGTGTTTTGAAAAAAGTTAAAAGTGATGATGGGAAAGTTATTTAATATAAAATAATTTGAGAATTAAATCTATATAGGAATTTATTAACAAAGAAATTTCAAAGGAATTTTGAAATAAAATTATATTAGTATTATTCCAAGTAAAGGACAATTGATTTCTTTTGAAAATGAGATAGAAATATTTTGGGTGAATATTTTGAAATGATTTTCAAAAAGTTAGAATAAAATTAAAAATTTCAAATGTTTTCATAAAATATATGGGACTGTTAATAACTATGTATGTTATACATAGATCAATTCGTCATATGATTCTGATATAAGAGTCGAGTACAGAATTTTGAGGTGTTTACACCGGTCCGAAAAAGGATTTATCATTTAATTGTTGACGACAAACATTGACAAGTGTTTGTGGCTACGTACTTGCATTTTCTATCATAGTTGAGAGTTATGCGAGCAAAACTAAAGTTCTGATCGAAAAGTCTAATCATAGTTCGCACTAGAGAATTGAGGGATCGATATTAGTTTTGAAGTAAAGTTGTGTATTCGAATAGGAGATCAAATAAAATATTTCATAAGGATGATTTGTGTATATCATACGAATTTAGTTTAAAATACATGTTTTGGGTTTTAGGTTGTAATTTCGGGGATGAAATCTTTTAAAGGGAGAAGAATACAACGACTCGTAATTTTATCATTTCGAATTGGAATATTTAATTAATTTTAAATATTCAAATATAAGATTATTTTAAACAAATAATCAAGTTTTGCATAATAAATAATAATGGTGAACTAATTTCTGAAATTCGTTTACAAAAATAGATATGTTGGATTTTCATCGGAAAAGTGACAAAATCGATTTTCGACAAAAATGATTTTTTCTCAAAGTAATTGTTTTAAATGTTAAATAATCCTCCTTAAATGTTATATAATTATAATAATTGTTTTATAATAGTTTTCTAAATATATAAACTTGTTTTATAAAAATATTTAAACTTCGTCGCATTTTGGCATATCGACGTCGTATTTTTATAATTGGATTTTAATATTATTTAAAATGGTTTTATAGCTTAAATAAAAAAATTCATTATTTAGAGTTGATAAGAAATTTAATTTCATGTTTTGTTTATATAAATAAATAGTTTGATTAAAAACTGAAAATGTGACCGGAAAACGTTTTGTAAAAAATCGACTTTTTATCAAAGGGAAATTATCGCAACCTTGTTGCGCCTTTGTTAACATGTATATGTACACATATATTTAACATGGCATATAAGACAAAATAACAAAACAAGTTTACTTTTACTAAGCATGATTAGAAAATTCTATAATATAATTAGTAAAAGTAAGCAAGGAAGATTTTTTTTTACAATAAGCAAACATCAAATCATTTCATTACTTAAGTGTTAAGAAGAGGGACAAAGGACAATGTGATGTAGTGATTGTAAGTATTGAAAATGATGATGTGAAGTTTAAAAGAAATATCCAAGGGTGTTTTGGTAATTTGGTGAGAGGTTAATTTGAAAAATTACTACTTTTAATTTGTTTAGAAATACAAGGCCTTGCCTTCTCATTTCTATACACCGTTTTCTAGTTCTTTTCCTTATGAACCTTTTGATGGCTTCCATACATAGGAAAAAAATATGGCAAAGTTACAGTGAATTTTTTTAAACATATGGAATCAATGTCGATCCACCTCAAAACACTAGTCAATCACCTCCTCTTCACCTTCAAAGTACACGACCACC
Source organism: Allium fistulosum (assembly GCA_030737815.1). Taxonomy (NCBI): domain Eukaryota; kingdom Viridiplantae; phylum Streptophyta; class Magnoliopsida; order Asparagales; family Amaryllidaceae; genus Allium; species Allium fistulosum. Next base: position 745,918,322 of record CM060902.1, read on the forward strand.
CTTGTTTCCCACCTAAGGCGGAGCTCCACCGTCCCAAGGTCATGGCCGAGCATACACAAGCCTAGGCTGAGCATACTAGGGTCCAAGAGCAAGTTTCAGAGCTCCTGGAGCAAAGAAAAGGGAAGTAAGTGCTGCCGGAGTGCCGTCGAAATCAATTCAAGGAGCTTCGAAAAAAGTTTGCCAGAGTGGAAACCAATAGTGAGTACTTGAGTTTAGTTTTGTTTATTTAAAACTCAAAATGATGATATGCATGTTTAATTAGTAAATTAATATGCTTGGTTGAATATTGGATGAATATTTGGTTGATTAATATTTAATTAATACTTGGTTGCTAATGATGGGAAAATAATACTCATCAAATTAGAAATGGTTAATTAATTAACCATAGTTACTTCATGAAAAATAAATCCATATTAATATGTATATGGAGTTTATTAAACCTCTTTATGGTCTTGAATATAAGAAGATTGAAAAACTGAATATTATAATAATATAATAAGGAATATAGTGGTAAATGAGTATTTAATGTAGTAAAAATAGTTTGAAATAATTTAAAATGGTTTACTATGGTATTTTAAACATTTTAACAAGTTTTGGTAAAGTTTCTTGAAGTTTGAAAAATTGAGATAAATCGAGTTTGTCGCGTAGTGGCAATTCGTAATTTTCCTACCTAAAAGTTAAATCAATGTGTATGATGCAATATAAGTCGGAATTATTTGAAATAAGAATTTTCCGAACCCATTAGAATATAATTTTCAAACAAAAGAAGAAAATCAATAGTTCATTTACTAGACTTTGAAATATATCCAAATGAAGTTTTCAAAAACATCGCGTTTTGGCAGTTCGAAAACCAAAGTGGTAAATTCTTTAAAAATAGATATTTTTAAATCATTAAAAATATGAAATAAAATCCATAAATATATTAAATGTTTTAAAGGGGATTTAAGTTATAAAAATAGGCTTATATGAAATGGAATTAGTGTTTTGATTAAAGAAGCTTTAAAACACTATTCAACAACAGTTTTTGTAACGGTTTTTGGTAACTTTTGCAAATTATGGTTTGAACTTAATTATTCTTTCCCAATCTTTTAGTTATCTATTCAAATGAATAATTAAGTATTTTTAAGATGATTTGGAAGTTTTATGAGTATTTTCACTCCGCTCTTTTCAATTGAATAATTAACAGCAGAAATAGACTTAAATGAGTTACTTTAGTTTTAAAACAATATTTGGAATAGTGTTAAGTAAATAAAAATCATCTCTAAAAGACGATATAAAAGTATTTAAAGTTGATCAAATAACTTGACCACCTTATGAGTGATAGAGAGATAGTCTCTAGACCAAGGCTTGGACAACAAGTGTCTAGGTTCCACTCTAGCTATCCAGACAGGCCCGACGGAGGAGTTAGTTAACTTGATCTACTCGATCCGCATTTCCTAAAGTTAAAAGAAAAGAGATTTGGAGTATTTTCAAAAGTTAAAAGAGAATTAAAAATATGATTTCGGGGGTATAGCGAATACCCTAGTTAAACTATGTATTAAATTCCAATGAGGGAACTCGTACTATCCGTGTGTGATCTCACCGTTATTCAACGAATAGTACAGGCTAGATATGGAAATTGGTATTGATTATAACTAGTCTAATCTCTATGGATCTTTTTTACTCAATACTAATTGATTTGGGTTTACAGTAAAGGATGTCTTAAATAGCATTGTTTTTGACCCATTTAAAAGTTATGATTTGAAAATAAGAAACCTTTGTTAAGATTTAAATAAATGATTTGGAAATGTTTTCCTAAGTAAAAGGCGAAATGATTTGAAATTATTCCAAGATTAAAGAGATTTAATCAACCAGAGAATTTGATAAATGTGGCTTAATGATTCTATATACTTATAAAAGATAAAGGAATAGTTTAAAAGAATATATCTCCGAAAGATATTTGATTTGATAAAAAGATAAATTGATTGGATGTTGTTTGATAATCCCCTATATACTTGACATCCTTTTATCATGGATTGGTTCGAAGAAACCGAGATAGGATTTGGATGATTCCTATCCGTAAACCACTTTGAACCAACATACGCATTTGAAAGTGAAGACATGTTGAAGACAATGATTTGAAGACGGAGATCTTCATGATGTAGGGCGGCTTGCTACTAATCTCTGGGTTAATCCCTATATCATATATATATGGTGGAAGTAGTGCCTTCGTTCTAAAAATCTTCGATTTGCAAGGACTACTCGTTACTAATCCTAGGGGTGATTCCCAAAAAGGAAGTAGTAGGAGGAGTGCCTTTGGTTTGTCCTTTACTTGGACAACTTGTATGGATGAGTGTCTAACATTGCATTCTAAAACCACGTACATTGATCTCTACAAATGTACATCTGTTTGATGGTGTTGGAGGTAAGCCCACCTATACTTAACACCCTTCTCGGAGATGTATGAGCTCAGAGGTTGTACTTTTGTAGAAATCAATAGTGTGTTGTTAAAAATGGCAATGTAGCATTCTAAGTGGAATTTGCTTTGTGAAAAGCAAGGCGTGGCTTTGTGAAAAGCAAAGCGTGGCTTTGTGGAAAGAAGAGCGTGGCTTCATGAGCCTCACATCCCAGGAATGATACGGGATACTATGTGGTCTACAAGACATACATTTCAAGCTATCGGTTTTATTCATAATGGAGTAGTCCAGTGGTTTCTGGACCCTCATCAGTTTAAATGGGCAGGTTTGGAGGCTCGACTAAGAAAGAGCAAACCCACTGAAATACGATGTTCTATAGTAGTGTAACAATGTAGTATGGAGGCTTGCTTAGGAAAAGTAAATAGCCATCGGAGACTAGGATTGTTATGCGTGGATTTCACGTCGGAGGAAATGGCCATTAGTTCGTTATCATGTTGGAAATCCAATTCCAATACGAGCTTTGCGGTTTTGGTTGTATTCCCAAAATAGTTGTAATGCTTTGCAAACATTTCAACTACCCCTTTGGTATCATATACACCTTTTGACATTATCCAGGTACTGGTACCTTCTTTATATATTTATTTGAAAAGTGTTTTCAAACCAATGTCATTAATGATAATATCAAATTTGTTTTGATATAAAGTATTTTATTTATCGTAAGGTAAAAACCCGTCCTTGTTTATATGCAACGTGGTCTTATGAGATACCTTTGTTTTTAAAGGGTTTTATAAGTTAAAATAAATTCCTTGTGCTTTGAGTTTTCTCACGCTGGTTTATCAAGCCTGATCTGGGTATTTTTAATACTCGGGTTAGATCAGAGTAGTTTCAGGTTTAACTAAAGATGCTTGGAGTTTCCAAAGGAGAGCTGGAGATTTTCATCTACGTATGGATGTATTCTATTTTTCTACGGCATTTGTTTTGTTGTTTCTCAGCATTTGTAAGGACAAAGGATTTATAACTATCCAGGCTGAATCTAGGTTAGACTCTGATATTGTATTTTAATTTTCCTCTGTAAAAGATTTTGTGGTTAATAATATATGATTATTCCATTCGCGTAAGATTCTATTTTCTTATTTGTTCTGTGTTATTTTCTTTTTACCCTTAACGATCAGTTTTTTCGACACTTGAATTTACGGTATGTGAATACCGAGGATGTATTAGTGTCGATTTTCAAGAGTTAAAAAAGGCAGGTCATCACGTGTGTGTGTGTGTGTGTGTTTAAAATACCTATATAAATGATATAAACATGTACACCAATAGTATAATATTCATTCTACTCTTTTCATTCTTCAAATATATATTCAAATGCTTATCTTAAAGGCATAAGAATATTCAAAAATCAAATAAGATTTTCTATTTCAAAAGTAAAACCAAAAGGGTTGAAAACAAATGTTGCTAAAACATTGTTACCATAAACCCCTTCTCCCTTTTATAAATTATTTAACTTACTTTTCCAAATTCACATATACAAATGTTTTTAAAATACTAATAAATATGTTTTAACTAACCATATAAAATATTATGTAAAAATAACTAATTTAGAATTTACTAAAAACCATTTTAAATTAAGTGTTATACATAACAAAACCTTTTACATAAAAAACTCATAAATAATTATTAAAAATGTATCTTTAATTCCTTTAAAATACTCCAAAACTTGTCATAATCAGTCCTAAAAATATCTCATAAAAATAATATATTTAACTATCATTTTAAACACATTTAAAATCACAAAAATAGCTTAAAACTACACAACACCAAATAGTGCCATAAAAACCCAGAAATGCCGTCATAGGTCAAAAACTGCGTTTGTTAAGTGCTGAAAAGATAGCTGGATAGAGAACACTTGAAATGACCAGGACAAAGATTTGAAACTCTAATTTTTTTTTACGGTAAATTATATACTTAGAGTACTTAATAAGCATGTAAATAAATACTTAAGGATATCTTTCAAAATCCTATTAAAAACTCCCAAAAACAAGGCATGTAGAGGTGTCCATATAGTAACCTTTCTCGCCTTCTAGCTTTTCAAACTTTGTTAGACAAATTCTATAATTTTCCTATCTATTTCCTTGTTGTCTCATACACTATTACAAGTGCATAGCACAACCAAAATATATCATTTCACAAATACATACATATAACCATTTTAAACAAGTTAAACACAAGGGATTTCAAAGTGCACTTATAGCGATTCTTTCACTTCAAACATCTGCACACACACTTCCACATCACATATACACAACCATGTAAACAAAAATTCAAGACTATGTTATACGTTGTAAAGGGTAACAGAAGTGAGTGTATTACATATAAAGTTACCATTTGCTTTCAAAAGCAGGAGCGGTCCAAAGTTATAACTTCATTAGTTAAATTCTTAACTTTATGTTAACACACTATTATAAACACAATATTTACCTTTTAAAGGTGAGTTAAGTCACCCAAACCCTTTCTAACTTCAAGCATAAGCCAGTAGAACACAATAATATTTTCTACCATCACCAAATAAGCCAAGACTCCACCTTTGCCTTAAAAAAGCTCACGGCTACCTCTTTGCTCCATAAATTTCTAATAGCCATGACATACTCCCTCTCTTTATGCCTCTTTCCTTCAACATTCGAGTTGATATTCCTTCCTACTAGGTTGTGTTCGAACTTTTACAAAAGTTTGGAGAGTTTGGAGTTCATTTGTATTGTTTTTAGAAAATTAAAGAGAAGGGAAAGAGGATGAAGACATTGTTTTCTATGTATTTAATTTGCAAATCAACTTTGTGAACTAATGAAGTGTACTTATAGGATTATTTAATAGGTCAAAACCACCTTCCAAAACTTTTTGGTAAGTCACAAAAGCATGCTCTACTGCATATGCTTCACTTTACACATCATGCTCCTTAACTTAGCCTCAAGTCTTCTTCACAAAATATCTTCTACCCCATGACATCACCAAAAGCAATTAGTTATGCATAAACCCCAAAAAAAAATTAATTTCTAATTAATGGTGCGTTAATATATTAGACATGCCCAAGAAGTTTGAATAACTTATATAGAGTAAAAGGCTGTTTATCGATAAAATGATTTTCGGTCACATTATCGCTATTTCTTTGAACTATTTATTTTTGTAAACACATTTCGAACAAACAAGTTTACCTTAATGTTTTATTAAATAAAAGGAGTTAATCAAGGTTATAAAATCCATTTTATCACATTTAACCAAGATTCAAATATTTAATTGATTCAGATATTTAAATACGAAGTGTTTAAAATCACGTGTCACTACATTCCATCCCACTTAAAACATTTCATCCCCAAAATCCAACATGACCAATTAACAAAAGAAACAAGCATGCATTAATACTCGACAATATTCAAAATTACTAGTAAATGAAGCTCAAGGTTTGCTTAGGTTCAAGAACCTTCTTATCATCGGAAAATCTCATTGAAAAGGCGAGGAATGTTTTTACTGGGCGATTGGTATATGCAAAACTAAGTAAGAGAAGGAATCCTGTGATCGGAAGTTATACCAAGAAATCTTTAGTTTCAACGATGCCAGAAAAAAGAATCGAAAAAGAAATTTTCCTACGAGAGATAGGCAGGCGCCATTATATTAATTAATAGTAGGACTACACAAGGATGATAAATAATTTTCTAAGTATACCTTACGCTTAACAGCCTCAGGTTACTACTTAGGTGATTATTCAAGCTACCTTAGAACAAATCGAAAAACGTCATCCCCTGAACTGTCCTAAGCCAACAAAATTTAATATACATTAACTTAAGCCTGTATGATGTACATGGATTATCCATACACGACATCTGATCCGATTACTTGCTCGATTACATAAATTTCATTTCCAAACTAATATAGATCACTTGACCTCTCTAGTGCGGACTTTGATCAGGTTCCTTGATTAGAAACCTCTATTTCTCTTACACAGCCATATACTATGATAAAAAAACCTTGGGATCATTTCAAGTATCCGTTTGAAGTTTCATTGTCGGGAATCGAGTGAAACATTCTAGTTCGGACTGTCGTAATCAGCTAGAAACCATGTACTCAAATCTTAGGTCCAGAACTGTCATACGAATAAAATGATCTACGTACAACTTACGTATTTTATCCCATTGGTTTCTTTAACTATAACAGTTACTTTTATACCACATTCATTTGCATAAATAGTATGTCTCTTTTAATACTAAAATCATTTATGAAAGATTTCATAAAAGCATATCTCATGTCTATAAACATTTTATAAAGACAACTTTATTTATAAAACATTTCATAAAAACTTACTTCAAGTTATCACTCATGTAATACTCTACTACATCTTAAGTGTATATACAAAACATATGATTCACTTATTTATTAGACTCCCTTTATAGTAAAGGGAAAATAAGAAAAGGTTTCATAATTATCTGGGATATGTCACTACCACTTGGGCTTCCTTCATATCATTCATACAATCTTTTTTATATAGAAAATTCATACCAAAATCTGCATTAAACTATGCTATATCTTATATCAAAATACTTTAAAGAAAAACATAAGAACTAAATACCCAGGTTTATTCCAAATCATTAGAAATAACAATATATACATATACCTACTATATATAAAATCATACTTTCAGGACAAAATCAAAATCATCCTCAAAGACGTATCAATTAATTGGTAAAATCATGCTAGATATCATGAACTCAATTTATAAACCAATTTCTCAAATACTTATTTTAAAATTCATAGAAAATATACAAATAGATCGAGTAGCACCAAAATGATACCAAGGAAACGGGTCCTACCAAGTCGTACAATATATCTCCTTACTAAAAAGGGTAATACTCATGAGAAGTACTGACCAACCGAACACATCTTTTGCCCATTTTTAGTTATTTTTGAGTCACTCGACCTAGATAACGTAAAAATACTTTGTTCTCAAATTAACTTGCTTATTCCGAGAGCAATCTCGAACTCAAACAATATTAAAACTCTTTTCAAAAAATTAATATTCATAGATATTGTCAAATAATACTACTACTATTTTCTCTAAAATCTTGGAAACTATTTTCAAGGACACCAGGATCTAAGTTCTCAAAATACAAGGATAAATCCTCTTCTTTTATAAACCATCTGTGTTTATGTGCGACGTGGTCTTACGAGATACCTTTATTTGAAATGTTTATTTAAACGTTAAGTAAATCCATTTGATTGTGTTTCTTATGCTGGGTTTTCCAGACTGATCCGGGCATTGTTTTCTTAATAATGCTCGAGTCAGCCCGAGCATGTTTTCTAGATTTAGTTGGACGCTTTGGAGCTTTCAGAAGATGAGCTGGATTCTCCAAGATTTATTCACGTATCTTATATTCTTCCACTGTTTTATTATTCTTGTTTCTATCTATATTTATCAGCAATTGTGAGGATAGGCTGTTACAACTGTCCAGACTAAAAATAGGTTAGTGTACTATGATGTTGTGTATAATAAAGATGATTTCTTTTTGTAAAGTTCTTGTATATATTGTAGATCTTCTCGTCACGATGTGAGATTCTGTTCTATCTTTTATTTCTTGAATCTCAACAATATGTCTTTCCAGTACTTGGATATTCAACATGTAAATACCATGGACGTATTAGTGTTGATTTCCAACGGTCGAAAAAGGCAGGTCGTTACACGGACCCATACACACGCACTTATCTCTTCAAATTCCCAACCTATACACTATGAATCGCTGTGTAGTCTCTCCAGCATGCTTCACTTTGAGCGCTCTCCGCAACAAACCCTAACTCATCATGACTGGCTCCTCATATCAAATTGCAACATACTCCCCTTCCACGACATTTGAAATACCGCAACAACCAAGAGATGACTGAAGCTCGATCAATTCGTAGAAGAAGATGTACGCTACTATCGGGAAACACCAGGTTCTCTCCGCTTTTCCTAACTCCTACTCCAGCGCTTACAAATGCCAACCCAAATTGATGGTTAAAAGATCTTTACCACCCCATGCATCGCCGCACCTACCACATCTACGTGGATGTCATGATCTCCTCTCCCCTAGTTCAACGGATCTAGTCACATTGTCTACCATGGCCTGAAGCTCTCACAATTGTGGTAGACGTAAAAGCCCTTACTTAGACCTGTTAAAATAAAAGAAGAGAAAGAAAAGAGAGTGGGAGGAAAAGTATGAGTGATGGAGAGTGTATATATATTAATGTATATCTATATATATTATTTAATTTCTTAAATAACTCGCCACACGTTTTGAGCTCGTACGATCACATGGTACATTCGATTTCCATGAAACTCATTGGTGCATATCACCTCATTTTTCCGGTCCTAATGGTATAAATTTTGTCACCATCCAAGATGACGCTCCAGGATGATAATTTCACGCATTTCGAGATCATTTTGGCCATCGGACAGCTTGATTCTATAAATTCTTCAACCGCGCGTCTCATATTGAAGTCCTTATCCATGAAACACAAGCCGTCAGTCGAGATTCGTATGGACCCGAATGTGCATGCATTTTGTATAACAACACATAAATCATAAAAATGTCATGACTCTAAACATAGTGATATTTATACTCATTCCGATTTGCAACATCGATCCGGACTCAATGGAAGTGGTATCGAGTCCTAATTCGACCGTACGTGAAAAGTTATATTTTGGTCCTTCGATTAACTAATGATTCAATATTTAGATTAATTATTTAAATATACATTCGTTAAAATGCAGGTTGTTACAATTATATTTATCTAATTAGGCTCCTACTAAATTATATATCTCTTAAAACCACTAAAAGAGATATGAAAATTTCTTAAATTCTATTAGTGGGTATCAAGATCCATTTATCATGTTACTACAACCTTGAATGTGCTCAACAAATTATGGTTCCCATAAACGATGAGTAATTATTTACCAATTATATCTCGTATACAACTTCTAATTATATATATATATGTATATATATTCTCCTAATCATCTTTATGATCTTGAGGGTTCTCAATAATTATAAAGAACATTAAATATTCTAGACCCATTATTTCATGATAGCCCAAGGGTAATTTTGTAACCATTGAGAGGCTCAACAAAGTTATAAATTATTCTTACCAGTCTAAATATCATGTTACTATAAATATTTTATGGTTTGAGAGTGCTCAACGGCAATAAGGGAGCAACATTATTTTAAGTTCATAATTTAAAATAATATTAATCAACTAGTATCGACATTTTGAGGGAGATGAATATGTTCTCATGACATTGTATGTTTCACATCTTAGGTATACTCCTTTAAGTTTATAGGATTTTTAAATCATTTAAACCTCCCATTTCTTATGCATATAAAATGTAAGTATTTTAATCTATTATAATATATTTATAATTTATTTAGTTTTATGTATATTCATATGTATTTCTTTATTAATCGAACTTTTTAATTAATTTAAATATAACTTTGTATTTATGTAAAAATTTAAAAAAAAATTGCATTTGATAACTCTTTATAAAATCTTATGATATTTTATTTAAATTCAAAACAATTTTAAATTTAAATTTATAACATATGCATATTTGAATAAACTTAAGGCGTAAAATAATTTTGGGTCTTCCACTAAGGCATACCTTTAAAAAACCACTTCAATGAGCCAGATAAGGGCTAGGAGATATGAGGTTTTTTGTTCATAAGAAATCTCCTTAATAAGAGTAGTCTTCTCCTTAGTCAAATACCCTTTCATTAAATACCCATCTAATTGGATTTTCCAAGTGACTGTGTTGTATATTGGTTAATTATTCACATGAACACAATGCAGGATCTGATACCACTATTGTATTAGCTCTCGAATCATTCTTGGATGGGCTTTAACTTCTGTATATAAACCAGCAAGATCCGTCAGATGCAAGTTTACTTGTAGCCTCTCGACTCACACTTAATCTGTCAACTCCTTGACCTAGAACATATAGGGATAAGAGTTAATATTTTGTCATAGATCACACTTTGAGAACCCTCTGTCATCTACTTTTTGTAATACCATTGCTGGATCAAGTGCATTGGCAATAGGGCAAAAGAGGAAATTTCAAAAAAGTTTACTTTTATTAATATTGTGCTAGATCTCATTTCATGTTTACAAAAATAATCTATTTATGCTAAACCATATTTAGTGGACATTAGTAAAAGGAGTTTGTAATTTTAATTTAATTGTTTTTTATTTTAAACTGAAAACTTCAATGTATGCATGTGATTATTAAAATATATATATATATATTCTAATATTAATTAATTTAATTTAATTTTATTATATTTTATTTGTAAGGAACTAATATTCATATTGTGAATATTATAGATGTTACAAACTAATCTAAGGCATTACTATGGATATCAAAATATTGAACATATCATATAGGAATAACCATTGGGTTTTATTTTTATATAAGAGAAACAATAACAAAAATTATTTTTAGCATATTTAAATGATCTCACGATGATAATTAATATTATGCATACACATATGTACGTACGTACATATGAGTGTGTGTGTGTAATTTTCGACCATCAATAATTGTTGCGCCAAAAGTTGACACAACACCCCGACTTCTAACGAAAGCTTCAATAATGTATATGTACCAGAGTAAACAAATAAAAGAACACGATTTTATAGTGGCTTGGCCAATTCTCCAACCTATTTCCACTTTAATTTTATTATCTTATGTTTCCTCTCCGAAATACAAAGATTGCAACTCAAATTCGACAACAATCTAGTAGATCTCTGATTTAAGAAGGTTTGGGGAAGAAGAAGATAGAAAAGTTTCTAAGTTCCAAAAGTCCAAAAAGAGAAATCTAAAGAAAAAGAAAAAGAAAAGGACCCCTTCAAGTTGCTATTGGCCCAACGAAGTTACTGGATCATGAAATACCGGGTCAAACTCCATCACTACAAGAAAAACTATTTTTAGTTGCATTAATTGGTGGCGTTTTAAATTTTGTGCAACTATTGGTAATTTTACAATATAAAAATAAACAAAGAAACGTGGCTAATTCTCCCGCCAGTAATTCATGGAATTTTTTGCTTAAGTTTTTTGTGGCCGCTCAAATTTCCTTTACCACCTTTTCTTCTTCTCAAACTACTCCACTTAAAAAAAATTATTCATCTCTTCCAATTTACTCCACAACCCCTAATTTTCCTAATTCAAAAACTAAGACCGAACTACAATAAAGCAAACGCGATTTTAAAAGCAGAATTCCAAAATATCTTTTAAACGAGATAATGAGGTAAACTAATCTTCTTCTTTAGCCACCATCATGTAAATCGATCACCCATTTCTCAAAGCTCTAGACGTTTGCTTGGTTGCAGGCCATTTTAGCCTTCGAGGAACTCATCAGATAAGTCACTTCCTCTTCAATCAATTTTAGTTTGATGAATTTGTTAACTTCTTTATTCTGAAAGCGTTTATTCCTTTCATCCCAGATATAATAAACAACAGTAACTAAAGCACTAGAAGCTAGCTGCTCTATCTGATCAGGTGTTTGGAAGGTCGATTTAATGATAGATGCTTATGTTGCTACTAAAATTGAAATGTCTACTCCTTATGTTCTTCCCTCTTTGATCAGGTTGTATATTGATGAATTCTGTTATAAGGTGACTTTGAAGAGATATTTGGGGGATCCAAAGGCAATAATGGATAATATGTGCTTCAAAGATAATATATGCTTGAAGGGTTTAGATGGAAAACTGAAACATGGAGATATAAGAGAAATTTACTGGTTCTTGAGATTGAGTTTCAAGCAGGTGATGTAGAAGAAATTAATGGTGCTTATGGTAATCCTATTGAGATTTCTTCGGATGTTAAAGATAATGACAAAATTGGTAATAATTATGCTATTTGAAGTAACACTAATTGGGAAGATGTAGATCTTGGAGGATTTAGAGCTTTTGAGGAGGGAGTGAATATTATTAAGGCTGCTTTAAAGGAGAATAATTAGGAAGTGGAAAAGCTGGAGAATATGTATGTTGCTGATCAGTTTGAAATTTGCGAAAGCTCAAATATGGTTCAAAAAAGGAAAAAAAGACATAGAGCAGACGGGTGTAACCATCCTTAAGAGGAGTGCTAGAGGGATTGAATTAGAGCATCCATTGGAAGGTAGTGTTTTTATACCTGTTTTTTTAACATTTTATCTCATTGTCGAATTTATGCTTTGGCTAAATGCTCTGGTTTTATTTTAAGTAATAAAGAACTAGAGAGGATTATCTCTTTTAAACAATAATAGTCTCTTGGAATGTTACGGGATTAGGCACTTTTGAAAAGCGTCTTAGAATAAAGAATTTACTCATTTTTACTAAACCTGAAATTGTAGTTTTATAAGAAACTAAAATTTCTAGGCCTGATGAATTTTTTTCAATGTTTAGGAGGAAAACTTGTGGATGTATGGAGCTTTTTAGAAGCAAAGGGAAGTGTCGGTGGTTTGTTCATACAATATTATAGTAATAATTGGTTGTTGCGGCAAGAAATTAAACAAACCCATTGTATGCATGTCGCTCTAGAAAACAAGGGATCAAGGATGATATATTTTATATCAAATGTATATGGTCTCAATATAAAAGAGGAAATGGAACTTTCATGGGAAGAATTTATTAGTTTTTAGAAATTCATTAATGGTCATTGTATAATTAGGGGTGATCACAAATGAAAGAAATACATGAGTGGAAGATTATACTAGAGATATAGAGGATTTTAGTGAATTTGTTAGAGAATGTAATTTGATTGGTTAGCCTCTTACTAATGGAAAATATACTTGAAGTAATGGAAGAGAATCACTTATCTTGTAAAACTAAACATATTTTTTTATTAGTTCAGAATTTGAAGACATACACCCTCTATCTTTTCAGAAAGGATTGGCTATATTAGTTTCTTATCATTGTCCTTTTGTTTTCTGGGCATTAGATTTTTTTGATCTGTTATTGTTGGGGTAAATGTTTACTGTCATTCACGTATAAAATTTGGTTTATAGAAAGGTTTTTTTCCACTATGTAGTAGCACTGTTCTAAATCCATCTCTTGGTAGAGCTACCAAGCAAATCCTATGAAATATGCGATAAGGTTTAATATTTGTTTTCTTTTAGGGACTAGAATAAGAATCAGAGGCAAACTGTAATTACTTTAAATGGGCATCTGTGAAATCTAAGCAGAGCAGAAACTGAAGTGGACATTGGTTGGTATCATAACTGCAGACCAAGCAGGCTGTGCGGACATTGGTAAGTTCACCAACTCGATATGTACTCTTATTAATCAGTATGAAGTATTGGAAATGATTGACTATTGATTGAGTTCCAATATCTGGTGATTTGCATGTACATGTAAATAACTATTTTAGCAAAGGAAGGGGCTGTAAGGGGATAAATAAGAGGGAGGATCTTAATCTTTCCCCGTGTATCAAACATCGTTCTCCTTCTTTCTTGCCTTAGTTGACCATGTCTTCAGACAACTCCCTTAGCTCTTCTAGTCAGGATGCTACCCCTTACACCGACCTTCTCGATTATTTGCAAGCACGATCGAATTATGTATGTTCTTGGCAACTTTGGGATAAGTGGCTACATTTATACGGTCACTTCCATGTCTAGGCGCATTCACTTGTCCCCGAGGGATTTATTTCATTGATAAGTGTATGGTATAAGACTTTTTTTATTCAGAATATACCTTCTCTTTACATTACTCCTTCATGTTAATACATAATTACGTCTAGGATTTTCTGATACACATTATATTTATTGGTAATCAGTGAAATATTGGGAAGCTATGCTTTCTATCTAACATAGAGCTGTATGTGCTATGCTAAGACAAAGAAGTCAATGTGAGTAATTGACAAATTAATGTTAAAGTTTTTTTTAATAAACTGTTTTTTGTTAGTATTGACATGGTAGAGGCTTACAATGTTATTGCTTTCAGACTAGGATAACTACCAAACTCTACCAATATATCATGAGAGCATCACCGCACTTCAAACCATTTGTTAGAACAATTAGAGCCCAAAAGTTCATTGGTTTCATTATTTCTCTTACAGACTGTGCAATAAATTAGCATACTACTTGGAGTAAAAATGTTTCAAACACCTTATACTTAAAGTGATGTGCACGTTATGTTTCCCTGCTATTATGCTGTGGCTGCTACCATTTACATAGCTACCATCGCTGCCTCAACAATCCTCTGGCTTCGTTGAGCATTACTCTAGCCTAAAATGAATCAATTCATTATTTGAGAAGTATCGAAGCCATGTGAGTAAATTAAATTCTTACAACCCTGTTTAATTAGCACTTAATGTTTAATTTATGTTTGAGTTAATTATCATTAACTAGAGTTTAATTGATGCTCTTATGCTTTACTTGTATTATCATAATTAATGTTTGAGCTAACCATATCTGCTCTTTTATTTATTGTTGCTTGATGCATGATTAGTATACTGTAAATTTCTCATTGCTGTTTTTAAGCGAAATTCTCAAACCATTTCCTATATTTTTGTTTCAGTAGTCACCTTTAGTAGTGTATTTGAGAAAATGGGTTCACTGACATTTTGATAAATTACTTGAATCCAAATTTATTAAATTTCTTGTGCAAATCCTTTATCTGCATGCTAAAAAGTTAAGCTACCTTCTTTATCTATCTGAATTTTCCATCTAACTAAACTGCTTTAGCAAAATAGCTTAGTTACTTCCAGCAGTGCCATATGCCGGATACATTTTGATTTAAATTTAAGTTGAGATATGAATTGCTAAATTGCTTGGGTTGCCTCAAAAGTATAAAATCATATGAACATTTGCGTTTGGTAATAATTTGGGCAAGAAAATGTAACTATTGCTGCTTCAGCAGGGCAATGACAGCATAGAAACAGCCCTGAATGTTTGGCAAAAATACACACACTATAGCTTTATGTAAAATGACCTCTAATGGAACATGAAAAAAATTGGTATCAACCAAGGATTTTTTGCAGTTTTTATATATAAATAATTACTGAAAATGAAAAAAAGTAGTATGAATGTGCAGTTTCAAGATTGGAGATGAAAGTTGAATGTGTAGGAGTAAAAGGAGAAGGATGGTGGAGGAGTAGAAGATGAAGTATGCGTGGGGTTGAGTTGGTGATAAAACTTGCCAGTTGGGTGGTGTAGGAGTTGTTTGTGGTTACTGTGTTTGTGAAGGGGAGGATGAAAGTGCGTGGAGGGAATGGTGTGGTCGAATGTATGGATTGAGGAGGAAGTGATGAGGTTGCTTGCTTCACTTGACGGTCAAGAAGCCCTCTGCCAAAATCTTGAAAATACAGGAGCCCTTCACCTGACGATAGCAGAAGCCCAAAAAGTAGGTCAGCATCTCCAGTTAGAGAGCCCAAGAGATTGTTGAAGCTTCGAAAGGATTTGTCTACCTTGTGAGTTCTTCGCATAACTTTCAGTCTATGACTCTGTATTTATATACTTCTGTTGACTTCAATACGGCCATGGTCTATGTTAGTATGGACATGGTGGGAACTACCCTTCAAGTGAGGGCAGTAAGAACTATCTTTCAGTGCAATGGTCTCATGGAGCAGGTGGCATAGCCCTTATGCTTTGCAAAGCCGCTCAGGTATATATGTTCTGTTAGTATAAGAATATTGTATCTTATATTTTACAAGTGATTCAAATTTCAAACAACTAAAATCTCTTTAGATATCATATCTAATTGTTGTGAGAATTCAAATTTTAAAACTTGAAACTTAAAACTTTTAAATTAACTTTTAAAACTTAAAAATCAAAGTTTATAATTTAATTTATTTAAAACTTAAAACATATAAAATAAATTAACTTTTAAAAATTAAATTCAAAATTAAATTAACTTTTAAAAGTTTAAACTTAAAACTTTAAATTAACTTTAATTTTACTTTAAATTAACTTTAAATTAAATCTAATTTGAAATTAACTTTAATTTTAAACTTTAAATTAACTTTAATTTTAAATTAACTTAGAACTTTAAATTAAATTAGACTTAAAACTTAAAATTTTAGTACCTTCAACTAAACTGTTAACTAATTGCTTTACATATTATGCATTAAATTACAATTTACAAAAGTATTATGAATTTAGGTGCTTACATTATCATTTTTTTCTTGCTCATATTGTTGGATTCACCATTCTATCAAAGGAGGGTTCGTAAGTGTGCAAAATTGATTCCTACTATTTAAGCTCAAGAAAGGACTTTATTTCATTTTTTTATAACTTTGATAATTTATATGACATCATTTATAGTAGGATATACTTGTATAATGTTGTAGATGTTTGATCTCATATTTGAAGTCCTACGAGTTAACGTAATTGTTTGACTACCTGTTGTGCTTTCACTTGTGTAGGCATCAGACTTTTGAAGAGAGCAAATTTGGACTTGATGATGCTAGCTTTCACTTGTGTATGCAACAAAGAATTATGGGTAATCAAACGTTTTGTTAGCACTAGTTAGATATAACATTTATTAGTACCCGATGTGTAAATTTGTATACAAATGGTTATTGTATGTGAGTTAGGTCATTTTGTCGAAAAACTATTGTATTGGAATGGTTATGGATATTTTATTTGATTATATGGTTAATGTGTTTTTAACTTATTTGAATATGATGATTATGTGAGTGATTGTTGATTGATATAATAGAACCAAAATAGACCATTAACAGGAAATAATAGCATGGAAAAATGGTGTAAAATAATAAACAACTTTTAGTAGCGTTTCAAAAATGCTACTGATATATATATAGTGGCGTTGAGTAAATGTAACCGTAAAACATGGGTAAAGTTGGAAATTCTATTAGTAGCGCCAAAAAATCTTTTGTTGGCGTTTTTTAAACGCTACAAAAAGATTTATGGTGGCGTTTGAAAAACGCTGCCAAAAATGCATTTATAGTGGCGTTAAAATAAATGCAACAAAAAATCATGGATTTTTAGTCGCATGTTTTCTTGCGGCGTTTATCAAAACGCCACCAAAAGTTTTTGTAGCTTTTTTGAGCGCCACAAAAAATAAAATTTCTTGTAGTGCATATACGAGAAAGTATGAGGGGAGATGAAATCCTCCAGAGCATAAAATCATATTGGTACCAACATGAATCATGTCAGTATCAATTTGATTTGCTTCGTGCAAGTCACTTGTCTATCTTATACCTTTTCTTTTAGCTTCAACTCGTCAAGCTCAGAGAACTTTTACCTTAGAAATCATGTTACGAGAAATTCTGATGCATCTAGTACTTGTAATTTAGAAATGGGCCTCAAGATGAATGCTTTAGTCAACCATCCATTGATCATCGCTCTAGAAGCCATGAATCTGCACGAAAAGTGATTCGCACCAACCTCTTTTCATGTCAATATTGATCTCTTTTCTTTAATGCAATCAACTCCAAACTTCCTAAAGTCTTTTCCATCGCCATTCTAAGCTATTCTCCAAGTCTTCAGAGCCATTCCATATTCTGAAGTACAATACAACTATTTAAGTCTATTCTAAGACTGGAAAATTTAGCCATAATACTTTCCCTCCAAAGATTCCTTATGAATGTAATGTGTCCTTTACTCAAGAACAAGTTCCAGGAGTGATCAATCAATCGTAATCGAGCTCTCTGGCTATCCATCAATCTAAGTTGTGGTGAACCATCCAGTTCCTTTGCATTCACCTACAAATCAAAGGTCACTCTAGACCATTATACTTAAGGACTCTAGTCCTTGCTTAAGTGTTAGTCATAAATCTTAATCATTGTGTGTTCACCGGGAGTTATCATATCATATATCATTACCCAAACCATCCCATGTTTGCCCGGGGTTAATTTATCATATTTCAATGTCATCCTACATTCGTCCGGGCTTTAGGTTATCATAAATCAATATCTACGTCATCCCGTGTTCACCAGGGATTTATCTATCTTATGTTAATTATTTATCATGCAATCATGCATTGTTAATCGTAAGAGCATAGTCACCAATTGGAATGTTACTTATAAATTGTCTAAAATTTCCTAGCAACCCATTATAAGTAAGCCCAACCAAATCGAGGCAACTACAATCATTAATTAATAATTAATCATTATCTAATTTTAAGGCATTTGAACCCTAAGGTCTAATCTCTCCAAATAGTACTATCAACATCCAATCTAGGGTCTAATCTCTCTTGATCATATATTCATATTGAGTCCAATCCACTCGCTCTCCGACAAAGGAGCCCAACATCAAAGCAAATCCATCCGCTCACTCTTTGATGAGGGTGTTTACTTTCACTCAGTCTCCAGCAAGAGAAATTGTACCTTATGGTTCATTGCCCTATCTCTCTAGTCACGAAAACCATGTCCAATTAGTTTTATATCATTCATCGTTTTTCAAATGGTTTTCAAAATCAAATATTCATTTGCTAGATCTAAATCAAAGCAACAAACAAATATCCTAAACATTCCTACTATCAATGATTACTATCAGACATTCAACTCGGAGTGCGCTTAGACACCAATCGAGGTCCCATACACGTGTAATCATTCTGATAGTAATTCCACGTTATTTATTTTAAATAAGAAAAATGACGGAATCAAACCTGACTCATATCCATCCCAATAATGAGATAATCATTCTCGACCCAGATCCACGTTCGTATCCTAATGCATTTGCTGAAGATGGTGGCTACTCTTACTGCACCACTACAGTTTGGTTCCTTATATACTATCATAGTCGGCCATTCCGAATTTTCTCTTTAATTAGATCTTGTAGATGCCTTTGTTCATTGTTTCATGCCTATCCAGCTCGTGAAAAAGGCAAAATCTTCCGGACCTTTTCTCATGATGTAACAACCGGGATTTTTGTAATTTCAATTATCGTCAAAATGACGATTTAATTCAGTTGCAAATTGTTAATTTGAGTTTTGAACCCAGTTTGAATTCTTTTAAACATTTGGTTAAGAAAATATTTTGGGCTTTGAATGTTGGCCCATGGGTGTTGTATTGGGTATCTCGAGTTATAAACCGTTCCTCCTTTATCTTTTCCCATTCGAAGAAAACCTAAGCGAACGTTCGAAAGAATAAAAATGGTGGCTCTCTTCGTGCTCGTTCGTTTCTACAAATTTGGGGCTTTCGTTCCTCTTGCGCTCTGAACTTTGGGCTTTTCGAAGTGCCGTCCCTTTGTCGATTGTTTTGTTGATTGTTCGAGAATTGCTTAACTTCGATCGATTTCTTCTTGGTTGCCTCTTCGGCTGCTTCTGTTTGGATGGAGTGTGACTTCGAATCTAAGGTGAGTAATTTCTATTACTCACATCTTCTTCGTCTTGGTTGAACCCGTTGCTTATTTTAATTCCGTGGCATTCGACTTCGACTTGATTGTATCGATGTTGAGTCTGTTTTGTTGTCTTCCGATGTTGAATTCTTTCGACTATGATGATTTCGAGTTGACTTCGACTTGTTTTGTTGTGTGAACTTCTGACTTTGTGTTGTTCATTCATTCCGGTAGCTTGAACTTGTTGGGTTTCTTCTAACATTTGAGATGGAAGGGGTTATGTGCTTAGCACTGAGTTTTGTTTTGAAATTGCTTTGTACTTGTGACATACATGTTGGCCACAGTTCCCTTTTGAATTTATTTTGACTTTGTTCATGATTCTGTTTATTCCTGAGTACTTTCTTGACCTTCAGATTGATCTGATGCTTCATGTTGTATATTTACTTGCTGCCTGGTTATATGATTTCGCCATTGAATTCACTGTGACTTCGAACTTATCTTTTGTTTGCCGAGTTTATTGTTTCACCACTGAGCCTTACGATCTTCATACCATTCCTGTTGTTCATCACCTGTGATGTTGCTTGAACTTCTGTTGTTCATGATGTTGCATGATAGTTTCTGGTGCATTCACTGTAGTTTGAACTTGAACTACTCTGGTTCACTTGCTCATCTCATTGCTGTCATTTGTGCATTTTGAGTTCTTGTGGGATTGCTTCGTTGGTGTTGTCTGCATCCATGCTTTTGGTATGGTAGTCGGTTTCTTTGTTGTTGATGCTTGTTGCATGTGAGTTTGTTGTCCAGTTGCACTGACACTTGTACTTCTGGCTTGGTTGCTGCATACATGAATATGGTTTTGCAGCATTGTTGTTGACATTGTTAACTTGTACCTGACTTTGTCATACCTGATGCCTTGTTTGATTCATGTTACTGTTTGGTCGTCTGCACCTCTATAGTCTTGAGTTTATTTTCCAGTAGTGCTTCATTCCTTTGAGTTAGGTGTTCAGGCACTAGAACTACTCCCCAAATTTCTATTTGCTGTCTTATACGCTGGCACTTGACTTACAGTCTATCTTGTTTTACTTGCTGCCTTGACTGTGTTCACTGTGTTCATGATGTTGCATTGCTACCAGTTTACTTGACCATTTGTATATGTCTGTATGTTAGTGCATTGCTTTGTGTTTTGACATTGTAGTCTTGGCCTTGATGTTCTCTGGTCTGCATGAACCAGTTGATGATTTTTCTGTTGCATCCATTCTTTTGATGCTATCTGCCCTGGTTTAAACCACACTTTGATTCACTGTCTTGTAGTACATTGTTTGATCTGTTGCCATATTGAGTTGCACTGTTGATGCTGAGGCTTGCTGGTTCGATGTACTCGGATGTTGTCTGCATTGTGTCTGCATTGTTACATTTGTTTGCACTGTGCATTCATGTGCATACCTCCCTGTTTACTTCATGAGTATTGTTCTCTGGTTATGGCTGGTTTCAGTGCAATTGACATTGTATATATGTAGCTTTACCCATGTACATTCTTCACTGCAACTTCATTTGCCTGTTGTACTTGTAGTGTATCGAATTTCTAATGCATGTGCCACTGTATATAGTTTTGAGGATTGGGCATGTCACTGTGTCACTTTTTAAACTGTTGCTGTTCTTGGATGCAATTGACGTTGTTGCCTTGTACATGTAGTTCGGTCTCATTTATTGTCGACAGCTTTGGGTTCATGTGCATTGTCACTACATAATTTGTAGCATCATTAACCTGGTTGTTCTCCCTGTTCATAGTTGCCAGTCACATGTTCAAGTTTGGTGTAGTCTTCATCCTACTATACATTATTACCGTTACATTGTTAAGCATTTGCGCATGTTTTCATTGGGTATATTACTGCCTAGTTTTGATTTTATGGGTATTACTTGATGGCATTGGTTAGGGTGATCACTTTGAACTGCTGCTGACTTTGGGTTTGTTGTATACATGAGCTTGGTTCATATGTAGAATTGATGTGTGCATTCTTGGACATGTTTCTTTTTCGCTTTAAATTATGTTGGGACCAATTGCTTTCGATCCATCGAGGTAGTTGCATACTGATTTGTTTTTGTTCGCAATTGGGTTGAGTCACACTAGTGTGACTTGACCTTTGCAGTTTCGACGTACGGTAGTGGCGAGGCAGTACACGCGTGCGTGTACTGCAGCCAAAACAGTATTGGCATTTTATGGATATTTGATTATTATTGCTTCTGTGCACTAATAACTGAGTTTGAATTAGACTGACCCGTGTATTATTTTCTTTTGAATGTAATACTCGGGTCAGACCCGAGTTATTTCAGGTTGTAGATTTTCTTCTTTGAGTCGCTGTTCAGGATATGAAGACTTTTCACATCTTCTGAAGTTGTCAGTGTCATTTTGTAGTAGTCGTGTCATTGTATAGAACGATATGTATTCATGTATATTAGTCGATAATGTACTTGTATATATAACTTCTAGAGTCGACAGTTGTAGTTGTATCATATGTATCGTGTCAACTATATTGTAACTGACATCGGTTATATATATATGAGATTTTTGTTAATCTGTGTTCCGCATTTATATTATCTGTGTTGTTATTATATTCATTGTCCTAAACTATTATGAATCGTCGTAGTTCGTTTTATACTAGAATTGGGTGTGTCGATGGGAGTAAATAAATAATAGATGAAAAATAAAAAGTATATACCACTCCTATTGAGATAACCAATATTGGTGTAAGGCCAACTACGGATGGTCGCTCCTATCCAGCCTTATTCTTCGTAATAATAGACAATATTTCTTTTAATACTCTTTGTTATTATGAGCATAGAGGTGGGGCGTCACAGTTGGTATCAGAGCTTGGGGTTTATGGACATAATATAAAACATAACTTGGATGGAACATATGTTACAACTATTAGTCGATGTTTTATCTGTGATTTGAGTCAAAACTAAAGTTTTGAAATTTTGATGAAATTTTTAAATATCTTTATTTAAAAATAAGAGTGGAATTGTGTTTTGTTGTTTTGATTAAATTGTGTTCTGATGATTTGATTGATTTGTGTTCTGTTTATCAGAGTGCGCAGCGGAAACAGTGAAACTGTCTTCGCTGAGTACAACTGATAATCTTTTTGATTTAAAAATCAAAAAACAAAATTGATATGTGATTTTTGTTGAAGTTTTTGCTGGCTTTCTTTTGTACTAATCATCTATTGATTAGATTTTGCTGTTTTGAATTATCTTCATTGAAGATACATTCGAATGATTTCTTTGTTCATTTTGTAGTACGTGCAAAATTTTGAATTGCACGTTATTGCATTTATTTTACGTTGAACCGATGCTTGGTTATGAAACGTATTTTGTTGCCGTTATTTTTATAACGGGATTTTACACCAATGCTATATTTTGAAGCACGGTGTTTTGTGGCATTTTGATGAATGAAAATTCACTGATATTACATTTTGATGTAAATTATTTTGATGAGATTTTGACGTTTAAAAATTACTGTCACCTTGGCTTCAGTAACCGTCAAGTTTTAAAAGTGGATTTTCAAGCGGTTATTCCGCAATACTGATTTGTGACCGTTTTTACGGTATTTTGAGAAGTACCATTTCCTTATCGAAATTGTTACTAATATTGCTGCTTTAATCACGTGATTGGAAACTCGTTTTAAAAATGAAAATTGTTTTATAAATTTTTAACGGTTTGCGTTTTCAAAACGATGAGGAAGCGACTTAAACGATTCAGCAAAATCGAGGATTATGACCCCTTTCTTTTACTATTTCGCTTAACTTCGGACTTGTCCAGTTGAGAATGTGAATTGTTATTTTTGAGAAATAAATAAAATTGCTTTCAGGAATTTTAACAGTTTGCGCTTTCAAAAGAATGAGGAAGCGATTTAAACGTTTCAGCAAAATCGAGGACTATGACCCCTTTCTTTTACTGATTCGCTTAATTCCGGACTTGTCCGTTTGAGAATGTAAAGTGTATTTTTACAAAATACACAATTTTGCACTTTCAAGGAAACGATGAAGTGATTTAAACGATTTAGAAAAAGTGCGGAGTATGGAACCACACTTTTACTATTTCGGTTAATTCCGGACTCGTTAATTGAATATCTGTTGTTTTGATGATTCTACACTTTCAAGGAAACGATGAAGAGAATTAAACAATTTAGTAAAACTCGTGGTTATGGGACATGTGCATTTACTATTTTGGTTAATTCCGGACTCGTTAATTGAAATATTTGATGTTTTCGTGTGCTTTCGAGCCACTATGTTGGACCTTCGGGTCATATGTTGGACCTTCGGGTCAAATACCAGTACTAGACCTTCGGGTCATATGTTGGACCTTCGGGTCATTTGTTGGGCGCCAAAATTATGTTGAGTACTTGGTAGGCTTCGGCCATATGTTGTTGCACGTGCGGCGAATTAAAAACTCGCCATCTGATGGGATCGATCCAAGCTTTTATGTTGATTTTCTAGTCTTCTTAATTGATTTCTAGATATTTGTTGTTTCCAATTATCTGCAGGTAATTGGATATTTGTTGATATGAGTTCCGATTATCGTTTTTGATAATCGGATATTTGTTGTTTCTAATTATCGCTTGTAATAATTAGATATTTGTTGATATGAGTTCTGATTATCGTTTTTGATAATCGGATATTTGTTGTTTCTAATTATCGCTTGTGATAATTAGATATTTGTTGATATGAGTTCTGATTATCGTTTTTGATAATCAGATATTTGTTGTTTCTAATTATCGCTTGTGATAATTAGATATTTGTTGATATGAGTTCTGATTATCGTTTTTGATAATCAGATATTTGTTGTTTCTAATTATCGCTTGTGATAATTAGATATTTGTTGATATGAGTTCTGATTATCGTTTTTGATAATCAGATATTTGTTGTTTCTAATTATCGCTTGTGATAATTAGATATTTTGTTGATATGGGTTCTGATTATCGTTTTCGATAATCGGATATTTGTTGCTTTTAATTATCGCTTGAGATAATTAAATATTGGTTGATTTTAGATTTAATTATCGCTTGAGATGATTAAATATTTGCTGATTTGAAATTTAATTATCGCTTTAGATAATTAAATATGGATTGATTTGGAATTTGATTATCGTTTTTGATAATCAAATATTTGTTGAATTTGAAATTTGATTATCGCTTGTGATAATCAAATATTTGTTGATTTGGAAATTGGATTATCGTTTTTGATAATCGAATATTTGTTGAATTTGAAATTTGATTATCGTTTTTGATAATCGAATATTTGTGGAATTTGAAATTTGATTATCGTTTTTGATAATCGAATAATTGTTGAATTTGATGTTTTGTGATATTCGTCTTCGATAATTTGACACTTGTTGATTTGTTTTCTGAGTATCGTCTGGATGATTGGATGTTTGCTGATTTTATTGATATGAGATTTTCTAGTCTCCAATAGATTCTAGAATATGCTGATTTTATTGAATCATTGATTTCTATCTATTTCTGTTAATAGTTAGAGTTTTACTGATTTTGAAATTTGTGTTTTCCAGTTAATTGTTGAATAACTGGATATTGTCAGTTTGCGAATTGTGACTTGTGCTTTCTGGTCATCTTTGTCGATAATTAGATATTGTTGGCTTGTGAATTTCTGTATTTTAATCATCTTGTTGATAATTTAATATCGCTGATGATTGCATTTAATTAGTTTTGTTGTTTTCCAACTATCTATTGATAGTTAGATTTTGTTGAGAATTTGTGAACTTCTTTTACGAAATGGAAAGATTTCTTTGGTGTTTGTGTTTTGACTTTTATTTTCTAGCTTAACCAGTTTAGGTTAGAAAATTTAGTGTTAATGACGATCTTAATTATTAAAATTGCGGGGATGCAATTTTTATAAGGA
The DNA here is from genome assembly GCA_030737815.1 of Allium fistulosum. Lineage (NCBI taxonomy): Eukaryota > Viridiplantae > Streptophyta > Magnoliopsida > Asparagales > Amaryllidaceae > Allium > Allium fistulosum. The sequence continues at coordinate 745,943,915 of CM060902.1, forward strand.
GGGGAGTCTGTAACAACCGGGATTTTGGTAATTTCAATTATCGTCAAAATGACGATTTAATTCAGTTGCAAATTGTTAATTTGAGTTTTGAACCCAGTTTGAATTCTTTTAAACATTTGGTTAAGAAAATATTTTGGGCTTTGAATGTTGGCCCATGGGTGTTGTATTGGGTATCTCGAGTTATAAACCGTTCCTCCTTTATCTTTTCCCATTCGAAGAAAACCTAAGCGAACGTTCGAAAGAATAAAAATGGTGGCTCTCTTCGTGCTCGTTCGTTTCTACAAATTTGGGGCTTTCGTTCCTCTTGCGCTCTGAACTTTGGGCTTTTCGAAGTGCCGTCCCTTTGTCGATTGTTTTGTTGATTGTTCGAGAATTGCTTAACTTCGATCGATTTCTTCTTGGTTGCCTCTTCGGCTGCTTCTGTTTGGATGGAGTGTGACTTCGAATCTAAGGTGAGTAATTTCTATTACTCACATCTTCTTCGTCTTGGTTGAACCCGTTGCTTATTTTAATTCCGTGGCATTCGACTTCGACTTGATTGTATCGATGTTGATTCTGTTTTGTTGTCTTCCGATGTTGAATTCTTTCGACTATGATGATTTCGAGTTGACTTCGACTTGTTTTGTTGTGTGAACTTCTGACTTTGTGTTGTTCATTCATTCCGGTAGCTTGAACTTGTTGGGTTTCTTCTAACATTTGAGATGGAAGGGGTTATGTGCTTAGCACTGAGTTTTGTTTTGAAAATGCTTTGTACTTGTGACATACATGTTGGCCACAGTCCCCTTTTGAATTTATCTTGACTTTGTTCATGATTCTGTTTATTCCTGAGTACTTTCTTGACCTTCAGATTGATCTGATGCTTCATGTTGTATATTTACTTGTTGCCTGGTTATATGATTTCTCCATTGAATTCACTGTGACTTCGAACTTATCTTTTGTTTGCCGAGTTTATTGTTTCACCACTGAGCCTTACGATCTTCATACCATTCCTGTTGTTCATCACCTGTGATGTTGCTTTAACTTCTGTTGTTCATGATGTTGCATGATAGTTTCTGGTGCATTCACTGTAGTTTGAACTTGAACTACTCTGGTTCACTTGCTCATCTCATTGCTGTCGTTTGTGCATTTTGAGTTCTTGTGGGATTGCTTCGTTGGTGTTGTCTGCATCCATGCTTTTGGTATGGTAGTCGGTTTCTTTGTTGTTGATGCTTGTTGCATGTGAGTTTGTTGTCCAGTTGCACTGACACTTGTACTTCTGGCTTGGTTGCTGCATACATGAATATGGTTTTGCAGCATTGTTGTTGACATTGTTAACTTGTACCTGACTTTGTCATACCTGATGCCTTGTTTGATTCATGTTACTGTTTGGTCGTCTGCACCTCTATAGTCTTGAGTTTATTTTCCAGTAGTGCTTCATTCCTTTGAGTTAGGTGTTCAGGCACTAGAACTACTCCCCAAATTTCTATTTGCTGTCTTATACGCTGGCACTTGACTTACAGTCTATCTTGTTTTACTTGCTGCCTTGACTGTGTTCACTGTGTTCATGATGTTGCATTGCTACCAGTTTACTTGACCATTTGTATATGTCTGTATGTTAGTGCATTGCTTTGTGTTTTGACATTGTAGTCTTGGCCTTGATGTTCTCTGGTCTGCATGAACCAGTTGATGATTTTTCTGTTGCATCCATTCTTTTGATGCTATCTGCCCTGGTTTAAACCACACTTTGATTCACTGTCTTGTAGTACATTGTTTGATCTGTTGCCATATTGAGTTGCACTGTTGATGCTGAGGCTTGCTGGTTCGATGTACTCGGATGTTGTCTGCATTGTGTCTGCATTGTTACATTTGTTTGCACTGTGCATTCATGTGCATACCTCCCTGTTTACTTCATGAGTATTGTTCTCTGGTTATGGCTGGTTTCAGTGCAATTGACATTGTATATATGTAGCTTTACCCATGTACATTCTTCACTGCAACTTCATTTGCCTGTTGTACTTGTAGTGTATCGAATTTCTAATGCATGTGCCACTGTATATAGTTTTGAGGATTGGGCATGTCACTGTGTCACTTTTTAAACTGTTGCTGTTCTTGGATGCAATTGACGTTGTTGCCTTGTACATGTAGTTCGGTCTCATTTATTGTCGACAGCTTTGGGTTCATGTGCATTGTCACTACATAATTTGTAGCATCATTAACCTGGTTGTTCTCCCTGTTCATAGTTGCCAGTCACATGTTCAAGTTTGGTGTAGTCTTCATCCTACTATACATTATTACCGTTACATTGTTAAGCATTTGCGCATGTTTTCACTGGGTATATTACTGCCTGGTTTTGATTTTATGGGTATTACTTGATGGCATTGGTTAGGGTGATCACTTTGAACTGCTGCTGACTTTGGGTTTGTTGTATACATGAGCTTGGTTCATATGTAGAATTGATGTGTGCATTCTTGGACATGTTTCTTTTTCGCTTTAAATTATGTTGGGACCAATTGCTTTCGATCCATCGAGGTAGTTGCATACTGATTTGTTTTTGTTCGCAATTGGGTTGAGTCACACTAGTGTGACTTGACCTTTGCAGTTTCGACGTACGGTAGTGGCGAGGCAGTACACGCGTGCGTGTACTGCAGCCAAAACAGTATTGGCATTTTATGGATATTTGATTATTATTGCTTCTGTGCACTAATAACTGAGTTTGAATTAGACTGACCCGTGTATTATTTTCTTTTGAATGTAATACTCGGGTCAGACCCGAGTTATTTCAGGTTATAGATTTTCTTCTTTGAGTCGCTGTTCAGGATATGAAGACTTTTCACATCTTCTGAAGTTGTCAGTGTCATTTTGTAGTAGTCGTGTCATTGTATAGAACGATATGTATTCATGTATATTAGTCGATAATGTACTTGTATATATAACTTCTAGAGTCGACAGTTGTAGTTGTATCATATGTATCGTGTCAACTATATTGTAACTGACATCGGTTATATATATATATATGAGATTTTTGTTAATCTGTGTTCCGCATTTATATTATCTGTGTTGTTATTATATTCATTGTCCTAAACTATTATGAACCGTCGTAGTTCGTTTTATACTAGAATTGGGTGTGTCAATAGGAGTAAATAAATAATAGATGAAAAATAAAGAGTATATACCACTCCTATCGAGATAACCAATATTGGTGTAAGGCCAACTACGGATAGTCGCTCCTATCCAGCCTTATTCTTCGTAATAATAGACAGTATTTCTTTTAATACTCTTTGTTATTATGAGCATAGAGGTGGGGCGTCACACATGATCCTTGGGTTCTCTCTTAGATGGTCTTCGATAGGAGATTTGCCCCTTAATATCTAGGTATATCCTCTCTAGGGTTTCGGTTAGGTCGGTCTATGAAGAGAATTTTGGTTCCCTCCTTTGCCGCTTCGGTCCTTCGAAGTTATTGCTAGCTTTCCGCTTTGCTTTGTCTTTACTGCATCCTACTCTAAATGGTCCTCCGTCATTAAGGCATTAACTTCAGCATTTTCAACCTCAACTTCCTCATGGCTTAGATATCTCTAATATTCATGGTAAAACTCTTTAATATCCATTGATAGATCCCCTTCGAAAGCAATTTTGAAGTTAATCTTATTCACTACTCCAAACATTAACGCCATCAAAATTATCAATGAATCCGGCATATGAACCGCAGCAGCTGATCATTAAATCTAGTCGAATAACTCTTTAGGGACTCTTCATCCCTCTACTTCACGCTCGAAAGTGTCATCACATTCTTCAGTCAAGAAATGTGAACTCTAAACTGTCTCAAGAATCTATCTACCAATCCGGCCCATGTGGTTATGGACTCATTCTCTAACTTCCTGAATGACACTGCTGCCAACTCTGTCAAGTATAATGGGAAATGGCATCCCATAACTTCCTCAATAGCAACAAATACCTCTATATGTCAAATGTATCTCGTCATATAAACGGTCGGATCTGTCCTTTCATTGTACAGTTGCAGCGTCGAAAACTTAAAATCGGGTGGATTCCTTACATACCAGATGTTAGGAGTAAACGGATTACTATTCACGTCCTCCAAACACTGGTCTAGAGGTTCACCTCTTACTTTTATTCTGATCATCTTAGCTATTCAGCCGTTTTCATCTAATAGTTTCTTCGATCTATAGCTTCGTTCTACCCTCCATTCCTACAGTGAGCTTCTAGTTCCAACTCCTATTATTGTGCATCCATATTATAATCTATATATCTGGCTCCAACATAATCTGCATTCGGCATCCCAGCTTGTCCTAAGTTCAGATTCATCATGATCCCTTGTAAATTCATGTTAGTATCGACCTAATTCTGTTTGTTACCGATAAGAACTATTTATGGGGCTCAGTTCTAACTTGCTCTGTTCTTACCCTCAAACGCTTCTACTTTGGTTTTTGGCCTTTGGTTCTGACTTCTACCTACTCTGGTTGCTCCTTACTGTCCTACCCTTCTAAAAAAATCCATCTAGCATTTTCGGTTATTGAACTATCATCACATCTTGCATCTCTTTCATCATTCGCTCCATCTCCTCTCTGGTCAAGTAGACAGATGGGTTTGAACTTAAGGACATCTCTTGGCTGCTTCATGCACTAATTGACTCGGTCTCGCAATAGCTCTAGTAGAAGGCCTCTTCATCTTTTCCAAACTTCAGATCTAATGTTTAAGTTGTCAAATCTTAGTCCACTCTCAGTGAAAGCATAAAAAATGTTGTGCCAAAAGCTTACATAAAACCTTGATATCAAATGGAAGCACCAATAATTTATATCTCTCAAAGTGAACAAAGAAAAGAACACGATTTTTATAGTGGTTCGACAAATTATCTAGCTATGTCCACTTTGATATTATTATCTTACATTTTCTCTTTAGAATACAAAGATTACAACTCAAATCCAACCATAATCTAGTAGATCTTGGATTTAAGAAGATTTGGAAAAGAATAAGATAGAAAAGTTTGTTTGTGCCAAAAGTCCAAAACGAGATGCTCAAAGGAAAAGAAGAAGGCCCTTCCAAGTGAAAAATCGCCCAACGAAGTTGCTGGATTACAAAATACTAAGTTAAACTCTAAATCCGAGAAAGTAGGAGAGGAGATGAAGTCCTCTGTACAGGTCGATACAGACATGATATAAAATCATATCGGTACTGACATGAATCATGTCGGTATCAATCTGATTTTCTTTGTGCAAATCACTTGTCTCCCTTATACCTTGTCTTATAGCTTCGATTCGTCAAGTTTTGAGCACTTTTGCCTTAAAAATTGTGTTATTTACCGAGAAGTTCTAATGCATCCAGTACTTGTTCTTTTCTATTGAGCTTTTTGGAGTTGTTGAACTGTTTCTTTAGAAATGGGCCTTAAAATGATCACTTTAGCCAACCACCCATTGACCATCACTCTAGAAGCCATGAATGTGCATGAAAAGTGATCGGTACTGACCTCTTTTGATGGGGTGCCGATCACTTTTCTTAAATGCGATTAACTCCAAACTTCCTAAAGTCTTTTCTATCGTCATTCCATCATCATTCTGAAATCCAATCCATCTATATTATTCAATTATGAGATTATGAAAATTTTGGCTGTAGCATAATATAAATATATTTATAATAAAAATCATTTTTCATGAATTTTTTCTAACTAAAATAAAAAAATTGGTTTTTTTGTTTTTAAATTTATGTTCATATATGTTCAAAAAAATATTTTTCAAAATACATATATTTATTTTATGTTTAATATATACTAATATGTATACATATTTAAAATTTGAAATTTCATTTGATTTAATATTTTACTAATTTAATTGTATTAACATATGTCAAAACAATTTACATTTTAAAAAAAATATGTAAAACAATATATGTATCTTTGTTTTAAAATCCAAAAATAATAGTCCTTTTTTAATTTAAAGGCGTAAGGAATAATTTTTTTGTTTATAAGCCTAAGAACAAATTTTGTATTGAAAATCCCAAAAAAATTCCTTATATGTACGTATGTACATATGTATGTATATGTATATGTATATATGATAAAAATGTAGGCCATGAGCATATAGAAAAGTATTCTTTTAGATATATACATAGGTATATTTAACTAAAAACGTATATATAATGACAGGAACTCCCTCTTTCTCTCTTAGAGAGGAGCTCTCCAAAAAGGGATAGAAGAGAGGACAAAATGCTTTTAATATATCATCTCCATCAAAAATTGATTAAGGGGACGATGCTAAAGTCATAATTATAGGCATTAAAGAATATATAAGGCGACCCAAAATATTAAATGGTTTCTTCATTATTTCTGACTTTTCGAATATTTGCTAGCCTTGATCTCGACATTGATAGGTAACTTAAATGCAGCACTGAAAACTAAAAAATACTGAATTTCAATAGTTGCAAGAAGCGGGAGGAGATTGACTAGGAATATTTCATATAGAGATCTCTCAGAAGTACATATTTTAGTAAGTCAAATAAACTAGAATGTGAAACCATAAACCAAATAATTTGGTTTCACAATGCGTTTCAAATTTCATATCTGGATTTGAGAGGCTCAAGCAGGACATCAAAAAATATATCTAACAACGCGGTCACTGTGCTAGTGAAAACAAAAGTGAATAACGTTTTAGGGTGCTAAGATGTCATCACAAAGAGAAAGTGCAGCATCTAATAGCCTGCGCGACAATTCCTAAGTGGTTACCATAATTGATAATTCTAAGCAAAAAGAAGTGATAGTTGAGAAGAGAGGGTTTTGTGGTTATAATAATCACATTCTGTATAACATCATCACGATTTGACAATCTCAAATATGGAGTCTCCTCGTTTGAAACTACGGCTACAAGATAAAGCCATCTAAGGAAAAATAGGAGAGGTTACAAGGAGATGTTGAGGAAACGTAAGGAAGACGGTTTCATGAAATTAGCAGTTAGGACCTCTGGTTCTCGTGATTTTCAAAAGACCTTAATTTCCAACAAGTCCCAATGACATGCCCGTAGCACGTGCATATTAAATTTTAGTACAAAAGTCATATTTCAGAAATGTAAGAATATATGTATATTTTCACACATATGCATATGTAGTAGAAAAACAAAGGATTTGCAAGTGCAAATTGATATACAAATGGAATGCTTGAAGTTGAACTTTCAAATATGAAATAATCAATAAAATAAAGATTTATTCTATTTTTGATGATTGTTATACTGTAAGCAAATATATTAGTTCAAAAAAAATTGTATAAAATATGTGTCAAATATTACAAAAGGAATTCAAATTTGTTCTCTTGAACATATTAGCACATCCTTGTACATAATATTTCTAGTGTAGGTTCTGGAATGTCCTTGAACTTCACCGTTATTTACTATGTTTTTCATTGAAACACCTTTTGATATTGCAATATAAAGTTGACCATGGTTGAATACATCTTAGGATAAGTAAATTCCCATATTTGAAATTGTTTGCCCTTGAGCTTTGTTAATAGTTAAAGAAAAATTTAATATTATATGGAACTGTTTACATAATAAAGTAAATGGTAAATGGGTATCTTCAGAGGGCTTCATAGGTATTCTTGATAAGAAAACCCGAGTTCCAGCAAAGTGACCAAAGGCATTCTCTGCATCTATGATGGTTCTGTGAAGTTCACGACATATAAATCACATATCGTTGCATAACCTATTTTTTGGATCGAGGTTCCTTAGTAGCATAATTGGTGCACCTTTCTTCAACACCAATTTATGTGGGGGTAAACCACACAAATTTATTAAATTCAAATATTCAAGCAGGTATAGATTTCTTATATCATTTTTCAAAGAATCGAAAGAGTAGCAGGCATGATGATCACCGGAAAAAAGATGTAGAATTTGGTCATTCAACATATCCACATTTTCGATGTAGAACTTGGTCATTCAACATATCCACATTTTCATTGAGTGGTGATATTAAAGCCCTTGTAACCATATATTTTGTATTGAACGCATTCATGTATAAGTTTGGAAAAGTCGAGTTTATGAGAGTAGTGTTTCATATTCCCATGGTATAACCATTTCGTATGGAATTCTTATCATGTTCTCCCGTATATGTGGCTCATTTCCATCAGCAACTTACAGTAGGAAATCTGCATAGAATGGATCTTCTTTTGCCCTCAAATTTTGAGTGAGATGGATTACTTCTACATGTTCCCATATGTACGCATCAGTTGTTTCTAGTATTGTACCGTTTTGTACAACTGGTAAGACTTGTCTAAAATCCCCTTTGATGATTATAACATAACCTTCAAATGGCATGTCATTTCCCAATATATCTTTTAAAGTTCTATCCCAGGGGTCAAAAGCGTATATGTGGGTCATTATTGCTTCATCCCAAATAAGAACAGCTTTAATCTCATAAGTTCAGCTACTCAGACTGTTTAAATATCGTACATATTGATGTTGAAGTTCGATTGATTGGGTTTTTAAACCGCGAATGTGTTGTTCGACAAACTAGTAAGATTGTTGTAGCTATCCCAGATGTAGCCACTATAAGTGAAATCAAACCATCTTGTCTAAGTTTTGCAAGTATTGCTCGATAAAGAAAGGTCTTCCCCATCCCACCGAGTGTTGGATCTGGACTAGCCTGCAGCGGAAGTTATGGATGAATTTCAAAAATTTTACCTTATTGGATCTTTTATTGGGCCTATGAAGTCTAACTGAATTAGAACATTTCTATATTTCATTTAAATAAAATCATTTATTTTATTTAAATTCAAATATATTAAGATATGAAATTAATTTTATTTGATTTAGTATATACATAAATGTACCATATACATATATGTGTGAGTGCATGTGTAACATAATAATCCGTGAAAGGTATAATATGCTCATACATAGATGTTGGGATTTACATCGCAACAGACATATTAGCTCATTTTGTATGTCATGTATGTTGTTCAAATATGTGCATATATATGTGTTACAAAATACACACACACACATACGAATGTATAAATATATTATATATAATATATGAACATAAAACATTTATATATAGATAAATATATATATAGAAAGAGAGAGAACAATTATTAAAAATTATTTATAATTCAAAATTAACTTAGTTTTGCTAACATAATAATTTTAGTATTTTAATTTATATATATTATGAATAAAATAATGTTTTCATCCATAAACAATTAACATAAAACAATCTATGGATAAAAATTCAAATTTTACAATTTTTGAAAATCTAGGATCATAAAATAGAGCTTAGGAAAAATATGGACATTTTTCAAAGTTGAAATATTATTTTTAAAAACAAATACATTGATTTCGGCAATAATTATTTAATATATAATGATGTATTATTAAAAATTCAAAATTTAAAATTTTGTAATTCTAGGATCATGAATTAAAGGTATGAAAAATTTTGAAGAATTTTTCAATTAAATTATTATTTTTAATAAATCATAAACAATTTTTTCAAAATAATATTAATTATTAAAAATAATAAACTTTATTGAAAAATTCCTAAATTTTTTCTATATGTTTCTAAAATGATAAAATATTTTAAAAAATATATAATTGAATTTTTAATCTAATAATTATTTTATATATAATAAACAGTTCAAAAATTCAATAAATGTTAATTTAAAAATATGAATATATGTATGATAATTAATTTTTCTAATTTTTAAATTCATATTATATATAAATAAGTGTACTAAAATTTTTAAATCATATATATATCTTATATATGCATATATGATATTATGAGAGAAAAATATACACTAATATATATATATATATATGTGTGTGTGTGTGTGAATTTATTAATAAATATATATAAAACAATTATTAATCACAAAAATTTATTTTTTACTGTAAACAACTTTTGTTTATGCATAAATAAAATAGTATAATAAACAAATTATGCACATAACAAACTGATTTGTGACAACCACATCTGCTTACAAAATCTCACCTAACTAAACATATAGTAGCAATATATTTAAACAGATATGAAATTGCTCATTATAGGAACATAGAATATAATTTAATTACTATAATATGAATTAAAATTACCAATTTAATGATGCCTTTGGATCCACATTGAAGCGATGAATTCCCTTCCTTTTACTGTTCTTGATTCGTCAGATTGCAAGTCCGGAATCACCGACATCTAACTATCGAATAATATTATTTTAATTTGAAATATATTTGAGAATTTTGGAGTGGATTGAGAGCTATATTTTAACCAGCAATGTAGAAGGTAATGGCGTCCAAAATGATTAGTAATTATTTTTAGAGATACATACATATATATATATATATATATATATATATATATAGGGTTGTATTAGAGAGAAACGACGAAAACCTTTTTACCCATTCTCACTTGATCTCAACCCATTATCTCCAAGCCAATTCTCCATGATTTAGCCACCCCTAGACCTTCCCAAAACCAAAATTTTGCAGCCCTAATGATGAGCCTTGAAGCCATCTAAGCCCAAGCCAAAATATTATGCAATTAAATCTAATTTAATCGCTTGTCAATATTGTATATCGATCAATATATTTATAACTGTTATAAATATATATAACATTATTTATTTCTCAAATCATATTAAAATTTTAAAATTAATATTTCATAAATATTGATTAATTTAATTAATTTATAACAATTATAAACTAATTAAATCGTTCGGTCTTAAGGGAATTCATCATTTCGTCTGTGTAACTCTTGGGTGTCAATTTGGTTAGCGAATAACATCCAACTATTCTAATGTTAACGTTCACACATCACTTAGCAGGTGGTGTGACATTATGGATAAATTTATCGCTTACTCATTTTTGGTGAAAATCCAATTTTAGTTTAATAAGCGTTACCCGGTTGTGACATTTGTTTACACCAATTCTCTTCGTCAAAACTATATCACTTTATACTTAAGGAGTTTGGTAATGGTCAAAATTCCAACCTCATCCACATTCAACTTTATAGTCCAAATACAAAGTCCTTGGTTCAATAATAACAATTATTATTAACCGAAATGCTTTGGCCAAAGACTTTTACTTTGAGTTGAGTTGAGTTGACTGTGATACTAACCGCATATAACTGAGGAGACGAATCCACTCTTAAATAGTGCTTCACCTCCAATACTTCCACTCATCCCAACTATAGTCACTTAATGGAAGCCATGCGATGATTTGGCTATAATCAAAGTGGAGCTTTCATGTTGAAGATCCACAGTATTCTCAAGTCGAGAGAACTGTTTAAATCAATCACATCGATATTTTCTATTTGACCTTAGTTATATTAACCAATAGAAAACTATCGAGTGAGTCGTTCTATAGTTATCCAATAACTATTAGCACGTAACCCCTAGGTGCCCCCAGCAGTCATGAGTAATACACTGCCCAACATTTGGAGAGCGTTACGTACTCACATCGATATCCAATCTCGATGCATCTTGACTAGGAACATTTAAAATGGTATATTTGTTTCGTTGTGATAAATTACTCACGGTTACAACACTTTGTAACTACTATCACAAAATATACCATTTATGGATTTTTCTATTAAATATACTTTTAATTAAGTTAATTAATTAATATAATCACATTATATCAAATGTATAATAGGAAGAAAATACCTTTTATTTCGAACAAGATTGGTCAACGAGTTAGATATATGTAACAAATTACATAATTGCCCCTAGGGCATACCCCTAACTCTATCAATCTCGCACTTGGGGTCAATTATGGAATCTAATTCCAACTTCTTCAATCAGTTTTCTCAGAACCAATTAGGTCAGTCCCTTAGTGAATGGGTATGCTATTATGTTTTAATTATCTACTTTGTCGGTTAACTCTCTTTGACACTGATAAACTGCTTTTATCATGTGGAACAATTCGAAGTATGCCTTTCGACTTCTAGTGAGCTTTAAGTTATATCATGACCAATTTAATGACATTGTTATCTTATAACAATATTATGGGATTCTAAACATTTGGAATCACCTTTGGCTCAATTATAAATTTGTGCATTTATATCTATATACATTGGTTTATTGTAGCACTATTCAGGTTAATGTTCTCAACATTTCGTTGAATCGACCACAATCACCTTTATTTTGAAACATTTTCAAATTAAAGATTTTAATTTGAATTTTATCATTGACATGTTATACTCAATATCACTTATAAAAGTTTGTGTCCAAACGTTCCATCATAACGAGTTCGTTGTTTCTATAAACAATTCTCTAGTATTTCATAAATACGTGAGAACACCTCAAACAACCATTTAGTGATATCAATTTGGATTTTATATTTGCTCCAGGTATAGAATACATAAACAAAACACAATATCATACACAACATAGCCTGTATGATAATTCATATTGCTAATGCATAAGGAATCCAACGTACATGTTCTCTTTTTAATAGGGTGCTCTTGTATATCGTTTTGGGACAATCCCTATATCGTTTATACTCACCATAAAAGACATCATTTACAATCCAAAATTGAGTATTAAAACAACTAAAGTTGATTTTAATACAAGCATATTGTTAAAATCAACAACGTGTTGTTTACTTATAGTTTAGAAATATCAATGTACCTTTTAACGTTCTTTCTTATGAACACACGCTTCCTCTGCATATTGATTGAAAATCAAACTATTTGATATTTCTATCAAAATACTTATTCAATCTTGATGCTTATAAAATGATACATTCGTATCATTTCTTGGATCATATCCAAAGACTTACAAACCTAATTTCGCTCCCACTGACTTCAAGACATTTTTGGTTAATATGTGTAAACGGCTTACTCTAAATCATTATTTAGATTTTTCTGTTTCAATACATAAATACCAAACACTAAGTCTTATCGAGCGATAATTTTGTGAGTAAACCTGAATTAACTTGAGCATGTTGAATACCGAATCTGTTATGCTAATTTCAACAATTGAAATTTGTGATATTATTCTTATCAACATTGCTCATTTAATTACAACCACATTAGTCTTTCCAATAAAGACACAATCTCAACCGATGGATCACATCTCTTTGGTTACAACCACCAAAATCATATTTTGATAGTGTACTTGTAATTCTTTCAGATTTTTACATCATACCATATAGAGTCAACAATCTTAATGGTTTAATTGAACAACCGAAGGTAATGTATATTTTCGACATTAATAAGAAACTCATAGTTTATCTTCGATGTACGAGAATACTTATTAGACATTCTAATGCTATGTGTTCATTTAGGTTAGTTAAATTCACTTCATCTCATATAATCAGTTCTATCTTTGGATCAGATCCAATTTCATTTAACGACCAAAAATTTCTCAAAGAAATTCCTTCACAATGAAGTTGATATATCTTGAAACAACAATTGTTTCTTAGTGCAAATAGAATAGGGATTCATAATGCTTTATGAATCTTTTTATTTATAAAACTGATTTTAGTTTACAAAAATTATGTTTAAAACATAAATATGTCATTTGATGACAGACCTTTCCAAAAAAATTTGGAGATTCATACAAGATCCCTCATGAACAATTATTACGTGCAATTTTTCGACTCGCACAACCTGCCAAATCCTTGGCCTAGGATATGTGGGGATTTCTTACAAACCCTTATCTTGTATGATTTTGCAAACTGTTATTTAGATGAAATAATATCAACCTTGTGTACTACTCTTAAGTACATGACCTTATAGAAAGAAACTAACTCAACTTCACTCATAATTAATCGTAAATTGCCCAACAATGTCTGGTTACTCCTTACCGATGCATCATTATGTATCACATGGAGGAGTGACTTTTAAGATTAAATCTATATTCATTTTTAGGTACATTTAGAACTCTTTCCAATATACTCACTTATTCGACCAAATCAAATCATTTTATTCTATTGCATGTTATTTTATTTACTTTTCTTTTATATTCTATGATTTTATCATAAACTTACTACATGTGTATCCAATACATATGAACATGTTGGTAATAAATCATTGATGAATATAACAAAGTATGTGGAACCCTTTTGGTATTAATAGACTTGTGACTGCATACATCAATATGTATTAATTCAAAGAGTTCATCAACTCTTATGATGCTCCCATTGAATGGGTGCATAGCTATTAATTGTTTGAGATATAATTAACATGTATCATATGATTCATAATCATATAGTAAAATTATTTCTCAAAACTATGGCTTAGTCTATAATTCCAAAACAACTGTAAATAATATTAGACACATATGTATTTTTTGTTGCATCACTTTTACTATTAAAACTAATTCCATAATATAGTTCTATTTCATAATGAATATTCATAATACTCATATTGAAATATAGTTATACCTATTTTTCAATCAATACCAAAAATAAACATTTTTTCACAAATAATGTTCGGTACATTTTACGAAAACAAATTTTGTAATTTGATGCAATTATTAGGTGCTATATGGCATGCTCCCACTATTTCCGCCATTACTATTGTAACGACCCAGAATTTTGAACAAATTAAATTGAAAATATTTAATTAATTTTAAATATTTGAACGATAATTTAATTTGGATCCCCGATATAACTTTGAATTTGGCGATTAAATTATAAAATTTAATTTATTGAATGTTGAACAAAAATTTGAATCTTCAATTTTAAGCTGAAGAAAAATATTTCAAAAGCTTTCAAAATTTATATGGATGATACTGAAGATAATCGAACTTTCAGAATCGAATCTTTAAACTGTTTTGCTCAGTTTCGAATTTAATTGTTGGAACCGATATTTAAAAATAGTCATTTTTCAAACAGTCTCGGAATTCAACGAAACTAGTTCCATTGGGTCCGTAATATTGTTTTATTATCGGATTTCAAATTTCGTATTATTCGGAGTTGTTACGTGAGCATACAGTAAGCAAACGCGTTGAGATTTAATCGAATTCAAATTGAATTTTAAAATTTGTCAACATCAGCCACCCTAAGTTTTCTAAGCAGACCTACTCTCTGCAATGTCGCGTACCCTTGTCTCCCCCGTTCATTACAAATCCCACGAGAACATTTCAGTTCAAATGAACAACAAAAATCAATGGCCGCTCGTCCTTAAACTTCAAAAATCTCAAAATCTAAACCCCCCTCTCTGTTCATACGAATATTAATGGCCGAACAAATCTTCCTTTCCCCAAATTTCTTTTCCACTCCAGTTGTTCACGAGACCACTTCACAAATAAAAAGGAGTGGCGACACGCGAGTTGCGTACGACGAAGGCGATCGGGAGATGAGCGGCGATACAGGCGCGAGCTTGTTCGCGCATTCACGAGGCGATGGGAGTGGTGGCAGCGACGTTCGCAAATGGGCATGTCGCGATTTCGATTTTGCGTGAGCTCGCGAGATCAGGGCTTCGTTC
The DNA here is from genome assembly GCA_030737815.1 of Allium fistulosum. Taxonomy (NCBI): domain Eukaryota; kingdom Viridiplantae; phylum Streptophyta; class Magnoliopsida; order Asparagales; family Amaryllidaceae; genus Allium; species Allium fistulosum. The sequence goes on from CM060902.1 coordinate 745,959,317, forward strand.
AAGGGAATGTTCTCGAGCATAGCAAGAGGCGGCGGCCTCGGGGGTTGTCGAACTAGGGCTGTTGAGCTCGGCAATGACGATCGGCGATGGAGGCGACTCGCGTTTGAGTGTTGAGAGAGGTGGCAATCTTGGTGGAGGAACTGGCCAGACACTCGAACTCAGTTCGTTGATTTTGGATTTTGGAATTTCTGGTGTTTAAAACTCGATCGGTTGCTGGTAATTTCGTTACTTCTATTTTTATCTGAGCACATAAATTTTCATAGGAAATTTTAAGTTGTGAGCTCATCAATATTTTAATTTGTTCATACAAAAGAAATATATGCAGTTTTCTCTATATATATATATATATAAAGTTTAAAAACAGTAAAGTTATAGACTGCTTATTTTCTGAATTTAATTTAATAAGTAATATATGTATTGTTTAAGCAAGAGAAAGAAAAAAATATAGTTAAATAAATTGTGAAAGAGAATTAGTTCAATATTAAAAGTAGTGGATTAATTTGTAAAAGGAAAATTTGTTAAAAACTCAATTTATTAGGTGAAATATTTATTAAAGGAAGAATAGTTTTGATTTAAATTTTTGTTAGATAAATTTATTGAAAGAAACTGGGTGAAAATAAAATCATTGAATGATTTAAAATTATTTAAACGGAAATATTGTTTGAAAATAAATTGATTAAATAAAATAAAATTTGCTAAATGAAAAGGAATAGTTCGATTTATTTCGGATATTAATAGAATTGTATAATTATTTATACAAGGTTAAGATCAAGAAGAAATGGTCAAAATGGAAATGGATGGCAAATTAAAAGCAAAGGTGAGATTTTTCTCACTCAAATTGAATGTGGAATTTTTGCAGTTATTGATTGCTATTGGATGGGATATTAGATATAGTAGGATATATCTATATATATATAGCAATATATACATATTGGCATATGTATATATTGGATTGATTGATTTCCCGCCTCGTATAGCGGATGAGACCCTATTGCGCCGCATAATAGCGAATAATATTTATTAAACCCATATACCGCGATAATTCCGTACTAGAGCGGAATTGGTATTGTGCTAACATCTTTGGATGCAGGGGGACAGGTTGGAGGGATCCAACTGGATTCCTCAACTGTACTGATTTATTTACAGATATTGTGATATATTCTGTTATCATATGATGATATATGATATTTGATTGTTGTGATTGATTGTTTGATGCTGTAGCATCATCGGATCCATTTTTGAAGTTAAAAATAACGATATTATTTTTAAAAGGATTTCAAAGTGATTTTTGAAAATATACATTTTTTTGAATTTTGGAATCGATTCATTTTAAATAAATGAATGTTTAAAATTTCATGTTATGAAAATTGGGATTTTTGTGAAATATAAGCAAAATGTGAATTTTGAAACAAAAGTTGATTTATTTATTAAATTGTTTAAATAGAGATTTTTGAATTTATTATGAAAGCTCTATATATAGGATTTATAAAATTTGATTTTTATAAATCAAAGTGATGAAATTTTAAAGGAGTTTTAAAGACGTTTTAAATGATGTTAAAATGGGTTTTATAAAGGATAGAATAAACGATTTGTGAAGTCCTAAAAGAACGATTTTGTAAATAAACGAATTGGATAATAAAGGAATTTATAAGTTGAAGTAGTTATAAAATAATAAATGGAATTTATAGACGTTGTTTATAAATCCGAAATCACTTGATTTGATAAGTGAATTTTTGAAGTTAATTAAAGAAATTATATTCACGATTTTAGATCATGGATAATCTTTTAATAAATGTGTAGAAACATTGATTTGGGTAAATAAAGTATATTCACGATTTTGGACAGTGAATATATTATTAAATAAAACGAAGATGTTTTAGAGAAGTGATATTACGAAATGAAGTAATTGTTTTAAAAGATGTTTTAAAATGTGTCGAATATCGAAATCATAGATTTCAACATTCATTGTTGAAATAGACGTTTCGAGAAAATAAGGAAACGGTGGACTATAACACTGTTGTTATAGTAAATGATTTCCGAAAGGAAATGTTTTATATAGTATTGGGATTTATACATCTATCTTAATTTCGAATCCCTATACTAGTGACTTTGAGTTGTCGTAACGATGTTTTACGTAACATTCGTTTTGACTCAAATAAAATTTGTGAAAGAGAATGATTTCCTTAAAAGATGAAATATATACTTAATTTTGATTTAGTATATCGAATATTTTCCAAGTGTTGAAAATAAATGATTGTGAAATACTTATTATTTAATAAGTATGGAAATGCTTTTCCAATATGAAATGAACTGTTTTGAGATTTTATCTTCAAAGATAAAATGAAATGTGGAAATCGATTTGAAATTGTTTTCAAATGGTTAAGTGTGGAAATAATATATCTAGTAAAGATATTTTTGGAAAATAAATAATTTGGGAAAATTATTTGGAATCTGATGATGTTGCGGCATCTTTATTGATAGTTAAATAACTGACTATCAATAATTACCTTGAATTGGTATTTGTTGTAAATTGGATGAAATTGAATGCCACACTTATTTTTGAATAAGCGCTCACTATTCGGGTTAGCCGGGAAAGGACCATGGGGTCGTATAACCCATTTCGAATATGTGATACGTCGTTATGAATTGCATTCGAAGACCGGTGTTGAAGACTGGATATTTTTGAAAACGGAAGGATTACCGTCGAGTTACTCTACATCGGCTGATCTCCGGTTTAGAGGTTTTATCACCCTTAGTGACGGGAAGTCCGGACGTGATTAGAAATTTATCCGGAATTGCAAGGGCTTCGTGAGAAGTGCCTTCGGTTCTGTTCGATCCCGGAACAGACTTGTATGGATTGTGTGTCTGACGTTACAATTTGAGATATAAAGCTGATTTCTTTCAAATACATTTCTGTTGGTGGCGGAGAATTTATTCTCTTAGCTTAACACCCTTCTCTGAGACGTACGAGCTCAGAGGTTATGTAGTTGAAATTTATCAGCGATATACTCCCAATTTGGTAACGTGGCATACTGAGTGTTGCTGTGAAATGATCAATGTTTGATCATTTGCGATATGATCATTTGTTTGATCTTATATCTTTGTGATCATAGGTTGATCATTTGTTTGACCCGAAGCATGGCTTTGTAGAAAGCGTAGCTTTGTGGACGAGACTTCGTCGAGCCTCACACCCGGGAAATGGTCAAAACAGGAAGGATGCAGCAAGGTTCTAGGGAGTAGCGCCCCTTAGTGTATGTCATTCCTTCTGGATAGAGGTGGTATCATGGTATGGAGCCCAGATACTTAACCTATGTTGTTGCTGCAAATTTATTTCTTTGTGGTTGTTGCGAATCGAGGATCCTCGGAAAGATCGGTTACGATCGGGGGATGGCATACGCATGTCAGTAGTTACCTATTTTTGCAGAGGTAACCCGGCCTTGTGTTGGCAGAGATCTAACCGTGATGTTAGGTTATTTCTCGGGTCGTCTATTCTAGGGACGTACCCATCGTGGAAAAGGAAGTTCCTTAGCCTGACCATTTGTTGGAAATCCATCTTCCAATACGAACTTTGTACGGTATTAGTTGTAGAACCTGCCATCTAATATGGTAGCTATAGTAGGCATAGTATAATGGTACCTATGCTGGCTAAGATTGATATTATACTTTCGAAATGTTTTCCACTATGCACTAATAATAATATCAAAATGATTTGATTTTGCGTAGTAAGCATTTTTGACTATCATAAGAAGAAATCTCCTCCAATTCTGCGTTTGCATTGTGTGTGTGGTGGGAGGTCTTATGGTAGTTTCATTTTCCAAAAGCATTGCGAATTTGTTTTATTTTCTTTGTGAAAAATAACTGTGTTACGATCTCACACCAGTCACCATGACTGACTCGGAGTTTATTGTTCCCTTCTAAACTCTGGGTGCCCACCAATTTCCACACGGGCAGTCTAGAGTTAGATTATCAGGATACTCTGGATATTCTGGAGCTTTGGAGATAAGCTGGATGGCGAGACGTAGTATTTGTATCTGATAGTATTTATTCCGCTGTGTATTCTGTATGAGGACAAGTTTATATAACTGTCCATTGTTGTATATTGACTCTGATTATGTATGTATAAACTGATATAGTTCTTTGTTTTAAAAGACTAGTGATTATCTATTATATATTGTTCCGCTGCGAATGTGAGATTCTGATATTGTTTTCTGTTCTGATGTTATTCTGTTGTTCTTCTTTCTTCTTCTTCTCTTTTTCTTCTACTTCTTCTTTCTAAAACCATCACTATTCGAGTTTCCGGCGTTCGATTTCTCGGCAGTCGATAAAGTGAGTATCGATGTCGAATTTTCGAAAGTCGAAAATTTCGGTACGTGACAAAGTGGTATCAGAGCATATGGTTAAGCGACAACCCTGCTCTGTTCGGTGTTACTCATTAGAGATAGAGTCAGTAGTACTCTAGAATGAGTTGAGTGTAATAATAGATATGAGCGCGTATTTGTTATTGAATATAAAATTGTTTTGTATTGTGTTGACTTATCGGTTGATTGTTTATGGATTCTGGTCGGTGCAGTCTAGCTAACTGTAATCGATAGGGGTTTCTAAACTCTAAACAAGATAAATTGACACAGTATTGTTTTAAATAGGGTGAATGAAATAATTTTGTCCAAAACTATTTTTGTATAGAAAGGAAATGATTTTCTATGAATTATTATAGTATATGGATGTTTGGTTGTTATAAAATAATAACATTGACATATTATCATTATTATATGAAATTGAATAAGAAATTGAAATCATAACTCCAAAGTTAAGAAAATATTCACATACAAATGAAATTTGAGAATATAAATTATAAATGTGATTTATAATTTGGAACGGAATTCCAGAGAAGTATTTGGAAATGTTTTAAAAGGAATTTGTAAATTTTGGAGATTTGGAAAGTTTAAATTCCTTTTTGATTTGAAAATGAATTTCAAAGGTTTTGAAAAGTATTTTGGAAGAGATGAGAGCTCTAAACTCTTTTCGATCGCTGGAAAATAACTTCGGTAATGACTACAGCATCACTGATGTTCATTTTCGGGTTTCCAAAAGAGAAATTGCTGCCAAATTGTTTTAAATGGAAGTTGTTTGAAAAATTTGGGTTTGGTTTTTGGAATTCAAAGGATAATTTGAATTGTTTTCAAAATGGCTTTGGAATGATGGTAAGACTCTCGAATGCTATATAAAGATAATTATGAAATATTACTAAGTTGATAACTTATATAATTCGAATTTTGATAGAATAAATTTAACTTAAAAGATAGAGTTAAATTAAAATAAGTACAAGTGAATCAATGTAATGAAAGTGAAATTGAAAGTTGAGATTCATTTCGAATTTGTAAGCAATGAATTGAATTGAATAGTTATAAATGAAAGATGAATTAAAATTCATACAAAATTGGAAATCCAGTTTAAATGTAAGTAGATTTAACCGAAGTGGTAAATTGAAAATAAATATAATGTGTATATGGAATATTTACATTGAACCTAAGAAATGAAGAGTGAAATTCTTAAGTAAATGTGATATTGAAATTATTCTAAGTGATGATTGAATAAAGATAAAACTGGAAATTGAAACAGAATGTTGAAAACAAATGTGAATTGTGCGAAATAAAATGAAGTTTCAAGATTAGTTTGAAGTGAACTAAAGATAATTGATAAATTCAATATTCAGAAGTAAACTGAATCCAAATTAGATTGGAATTGTGAATTGAATTAAAATGAGAAATTGAAATGTAAAATTGAATGATAATGAATGTATAACTTCAACAGTGAAGTAAAAATGATATAAGTAGTTTATATTGAAAATTTTGTAATAGAATTTGCAAAATGGTTTGAATATGTAACTAGATATTATGGCTAGTAGGATATACAGGTTTATGAAGGAATTGGAATTTAATTTCGAAGATAAAATTGAATTGCTCGAAAAAGGTACGTATTTGAATTTCTATATGAGATTTGATGATTTCTTCTCTAGCCGCTTGGCATTTTTCTTTTCTTTTTGAAATCTGAGAGTCCGTAGGGACGTTTTGTAGTCGTACCGTGTTAGTCGCGCAAAGGAGACGCTGGCGAAATTTTTCGGAAATTTAGAGCGTTAGAAAATTTTTGAGAAAATTTGGAAGTTTAAATTTGAATTTAAACTTAAATTTAAATTGTTAAGAAAAAATGTTGTTGAAACTTATAATTGAAGTTGAAAAACTAGTTGAAATGATAACGAATCTTTAGTAGAGAGATTTGTTTTGACAAATTGATAAAACTATTGGATGTTGAAAAACAGTAGACGAGTTAAGGACTTTTTTTCCTAACTTGTAATTTCGAGGACGAAATTCTTTTAAGGGGGGAAGTCTGTAACGACCCAGAATTTTGAACAAATTAAATTGAAAATATTTAATTAATTTTAAATATTTGAACGATAATTTAATTTGGATCCCCGATATAACTTTGAATTTGGCGATTAAATTATAAAATTTAATTTATTGAATGTTGAACAAAAATTTGAATCTTCAATTTTAAGCTGAAGAAAAATATTTCAAAAGCTTTCAAAATTTATATGGATGATACTGAAGATAATCGAACTTTCAGAATCGAATCTTTAAACTGTTTTGCTCAGTTTCGAATTTAATTGTTGGAACCGATATTTAAAAATAGTCATTTTTCAAACAGTCTCGGAATTCAATGAAACTAGTTCCATTGGGTCCGTAATATTGTTTTATTATCGGATTTCAAATTTCGTATTATTCGGAGTTGTTACGTGAGCATACGGTAAGCAAACGCGTTGAGATTTAACCGAATTCAAATTGAATTTTAAAATTTGTCAACATCAGCCACCCTAAGTTTTCTAAGCAGACCTACTCTCTGCAATGTCGCGTACCCTTGTCTCCCCCGTTCATTACAAATCCCACGAGAACATTTCAGTTCAAATGAACAACAAAAATCAATGGCCGCTCGTCCTTAAACTTCAAAAATCTCAAAATCTAAACCCCCCTCTCTGTTCATACGAATATTAATGGCCGAACAAATCTTCCTTTCCCCAAATTTCTTTTCCACTCCAGTTGTTCACGAGACCACTTCACAAATAAAAAGGAGTGGCGACACGCGAGTTGCGTACGACGAAGGCGATCGGGAGATGAGCGGCGATACAGGCGCGAGCTTGTTCGCGCATTCACGAGGCGATGGGAGTGGTGGCAGCGACGTTCGCAAATGGGCATGTCGCGATTTCGATTTTGCGTGAGCTCGCGAGATCAGGGCTTCGTTCAAGGGAATGTTCTCGAGCATAGCAAGAGGCGGCGGCCTCGGGGGTTGTCGAACTAGGGCTGTTGAGCTCGGCAATGACGATCGGCGATGGAGGCGACTCGCGTTTGAGTGTTGAGAGAGGTGGCAATCTTGGTGGAGGAACTGGCCAGACACTCGAACTCAGTTCGTTGATTTTGGATTTTGGAATTTCTGGTGTTTAAAACTCGATCGGTTGCTGGTAATTTCGTTACTTCTATTTTTATCTGAGCACATAAATTTTCATAGGAAATTTTAAGTTGTGAGCTCATCAATATTTTAATTTGTTCATACAAAAGAAATATATGCAGTTTTCTATATATATATATATATAAAGTTTAAAAACAGTAAAGTTATAGACTGCTTATTTTCTGAATTTAATTTAATAAGTAATATATGTATTGTTTAAGCAAGAGAAAGAAAAAAAATATAGTTAAATAAATTGTGAAAGAGAATTAGTTCAATATTAAAAGTAGTGGATTAATTTGTAAAAGGAAAATTTGTTAAAAACTCAATTTATTAGGTGAAATATTTATTAAAGGAAGAATAGTTTTGATTTAAATTTTTGTTAGATAAATTTATTGAAAGAAACTGGGTGAAAATAAAATCATTGAATGATTTAAAATTATTTAAACGGAAATATTGTTTGAAAATAAATTGATTAAATAAAATAAAATTTGCTAAATGAAAAGGAATAGTTCGATTTATTTCGGATATTAATAGAATTGTATAATTATTTATACAAGGTTAAGATCAAGAAGAAATGGTCAAAATGGAAATGGATGGCAAATTAAAAGCAAAGGTGAGATTTTTCTCACTCAAATTGAATGTGGAATTTTTGCAGTTATTGATTGCTATTGGATGGGATATTAGATATAGTAGGATATATCTATATATATATAGCAATATATACATATTGGCATATGTATATATTGGATTGATTGATTTCCCGCCTCGTATAGCGGATGAGACCCTATTGCGCCGCATAATAGCGAATAATATTTATTAAACCCATATACCACGATAATTCCGTACTAGAGCGGAATTGGTATTGTGCTAACATCTTTGGATGCAGGGGGACAGGTTGGAGGGATCCAACTGGATTCCTCAACTGTACTGATTTATTTACAGATATTGTGATATATTCTGTTATCATATGATGATATATGATATTTGATTGTTGTGATTGATTGTTTGATGCTGTAGCATCATCGGATCCATTTTTGAAGTTAAAAATAACGATATTATTTTTAAAAGGATTTCAAAGTGATTTTTGAAAATATACATTTTTTTGAATTTTGGAATCGATTCATTTTAAATAAATGAATGTTTAAAATTTCATGTTATGAAAATTGGGATTTTTGTGAAATATAAGCAAAATGTGAATTTTGAAACAAAAGTTGATTTATTTATTAAATTGTTTAAATAGAGATTTTTGAATTTATTATGAAAGCTCTATATATAGGATTTATAAAATTTGATTTTTATAAATCAAAGTGATGAAATTTTAAAGGAGTTTTAAAGACGTTTTAAATGATGTTAAAATGGGTTTTATAAAGGATAGAATAAACGATTTGTGAAGTCCTAAAAGAACGATTTTGTAAATAAACGAATTGGATAATAAAGGAATTTATAAGTTGAAGTAGTTATAAAATAATAAATGGAATTTATAGACGTTGTTTATAAATCCGAAATCACTTGATTTGATAAGTGAATTTTTGAAGTTAATTAAAGAAATTATATTCACGATTTTAGATCATGGATAATCTTTTAATAAATGTGTAGAAACATTGATTTGGGTAAATAAAGTATATTCACGATTTTGGACAGTGAATATATTATTAAATAAAACGAAGATGTTTTAGAGAAGTGATATTACGAAATGAAGTAATTGTTTTAAAAGATGTTTTAAAATGTGTCGAATATCGAAATCATAGATTTCAACATTCATTGTTGAAATAGACGTTTCGAGAAAATAAGGAAACGGTGGACTATAACACTGTTGTTATAGTAAATGATTTCCGAAAGGAAATGTTTTATATAGTATTGGGATTTATACATCTATCTTAATTTCGAATCCCTATACTAGTGACTTTGAGTTGTCGTAACGATGTTTTACGTAACATTCGTTTTGACTCAAATAAAATTTGTGAAAGAGAATGATTTCCTTAAAAGATGAAATATATACTTAATTTTGATTTAGTATATCGAATATTTTCCAAGTGTTGAAAATAAATGATTGTGAAATACTTATTATTTAATAAGTATGGAAATGCTTTTCCAATATGAAATGAACTGTTTTGAGATTTTATCTTCAAAGATAAAATGAAATGTGGAAATCGATTTGAAATTGTTTTCAAATGGTTAAGTGTGGAAATAATATATCTAGTAAAGATATTTTTGGAAAATAAATAATTTGGGAAAATTATTTGGAATCTGATGATGTTGCGGCATCTTTATTGATAGTTAAATAACTGACTATCAATAATTACCTTGAATTGGTATTTGTTGTAAATTGGATGAAATTGAATGCCACACTTATTTTTGAATAAGCGCTCACTATTCGGGTTAGCCGGGAAAGGACCATGGGGTCGTATAACCCATTTCGAATATGTGATACGTCGTTATGAATTGCATTCGAAGACCGGTGTTGAAGACTGGATATTTTTGAAAACGGAAGGATTACCGTCGAGTTACTCTACATCGGCTGATCTCCGGTTTAGAGGTTTTATCACCCTTAGTGACGGGAAGTCCGGACGTGATTAGAAATTTATCCGGAATTGCAAGGGCTTCGTGAGAAGTGCCTTCGGTTCTGTTCGATCCCGGAACAGACTTGTATGGATTGTGTGTCTGACGTTACAATTTGAGATATAAAGCTGATTTCTTTCAAATACATTTCTGTTGGTGGCGGAGAATTTATTCTCTTAGCTTAACACCCTTCTCTGAGACGTACGAGCTCAGAGGTTATGTAGTTGAAATTTATCAGCGATATACTCCCAATTTGGTAACGTGGCATACTGAGTGTTGCTGTGAAATGATCAATGTTTGATCATTTGCGATATGATCATTTGTTTGATCTTATATCTTTGTGATCATAGGTTGATCATTTGTTTGACCCGAAGCATGGCTTTGTAGAAAGCGTAGCTTTGTGGATGAGACTTCGTCGAGCCTCACACCCCGGAAATGGTCAAAACAGGAAGGATGCAGCAAGGTTCTAGGGAGTAGCGCCCCTTAGTGTATGTCATTCCTTCTGGATAGAGGTGGTATCATGGTATGGAGCCCAGATACTTAACCTATGTTGTTGCTGCAAATTTATTTCTTTGTGGTTGTTGCGAATCGAGGATCCTCGGGAAGATCGATTACGATCGGGGGATGGCATACGCGTGTCAGTAGTTACCTATTTTTGCAGAGGTAACCCGGCCTTGTGTTGGCAGAGATCTAACCGTGATGTTAGGTTATTTCTCGGGTCGTCTATTCCACGGACGTACCCATCGTGGAAAAGGAAGTTCCTTAGCCTGACCATTTGTTGGAAATCCATCTTCCAATACGAACTTTGTACGGTATTAGTTGTAGAACTTGCCATCTAATATGGTAGCTATAGTAGGCATAGTATAATGGTACCTATGCTGGCTAAGATTGATATTATACTTTCGAAATGTTTTCCACTATGCACTAATAATAATATCAAAATGATTTGATTTTGCGTAGTAAGCATTTTTGACTATCATAAGAAGAAATCTCCTCCAATTCTGCGTTTGCATTGTGTGTGTGGTGGGAGGTCTTATGGTAGTTTCATTTTCCAAAAGCATTGCGAATTTGTTTTATTTTCTTTGTGAAAAATAACTGTGTTACGATCTCACACCAGTCACCATGACTGACTCGGAGTTTATTGTTCCCTTCTAAACTCTGGGTGCCCACCAATTTCCACACGGGCAGTCTAGAGTTAGATTATCAGGATACTCTGGATATTCTGGAGCTTTGGAGATAAGCTGGATGGCGAGACGTAGTATTTGTATCTGATAGTATTTATTCCGCTGTGTATTCTGTATGAGGACAAGTTTATATAACTGTCCATTGTTGTATATTGACTCTGATTATGTATGTATAAACTGATATAGTTCTTTGTTTTAAAAGACTAGTGATTATCTATTATATATTGTTCCGCTGCGAATGTGAGATTCTGATATTGTTTTCTGTTCTGATGTTGTTCTGTTGTTCTTCTTTCTTCTTCTCCTTTTCTTCTACTTCTTCTTTCTAAAACCATCACTATTCAAGTTTCCGGCGTTCGATTTCTCGGCAGTCGATAAAGTGAGTATCGATGTCGAATTTTCGAAAGTCGAAAATTTCGGTACGTGACAACTATAATAGCGTACTAAATTTAGAGGTCCACCATTCACTTAATATTGTTAATATTTTTTACTTATTTCATATGCTGCAACTAGTTTACAGAGGGAGTTCTTTGATCAATTATCTTGAACTCAAAGAAATAAATATTATAGAAAACAATTTTCTATATGAAAATACATTTCGGAATAAAAATCATATTTCATATTCCAATATTAAGTATCAGTTATTATTACAATTCTTGTTTCCAATGTTTCTCTATGAAGCAGAACTGACTATTCATTCTCTTCATTCCAACTTTACCTTAAATTACATCTATTCTTATACATTCGTTTTTCTTTCAAATGGTCAAACTATTCAAAAGAAAACCTTACAACAATATCATAACAAACCTTTTACAAAAGCGCATTCGATTATTCTTAACATTTAAGACATCAAATATGTTGCACTTTATGTAAACCGATCAAGTTGACATTTCAACAATTGAGTTCTTAGATGTATCTTGTAGTTTATGGTCTTGTGTTACATTAACACAATATGATCCTTTTGAAATCATTCAAGTTGAATACATGATCTTAAAATACTGTATATTGGCTTACTTCGAATGAACTAACCTCATTGAAATATTGTACCCCACAAACTATGACTGTTCACCATATAACATTTATATGTGAAAGTACATGGACCATATATCCATAGTCTTGAATTGCATTTAGAGTTCAAAAACTCATAAAATGCAATACACGGTCTAAACCAAATAAACATATAAGTGACCAACTTACGAATGTATTAAGTAGTTGAAATTGGGTACTTGCATGGTTATAGAAACATTATATAACATGCAATTAGAATTATTAGTAAGTATATATTATATTTCTATTTGTCAACTTTCAATTCAGTTTGTTTATATATGTTAATTGACAAACGTTCTATCAATCATATTAAATGCACAAATTTATCATTGTAGATAATTATAACATTATATAGCATATGTTCTTACAATATTAGAAAGGTTAAATGTTACCATTTCATTTTTCTAATAAGACCCCCACTAGCCTTTTATATTTCTCCAAACCCTAAGATGAAACATAGGTGTCTTACAACTTCACTAGTGGGTGTTAGGACTCATTTGTTTTGGTATTCTGACCTTGAGTTTGCTCAACAAATCATAGCCCCACAAACGATGGATAACTCCTTATCGGTTGTATCATATACAACTCCTAACCCATTTTTCCTTGTTCTAATCTCATTTCGACCTTGAGTTTGCTCAACAAATCGAAAGAGATTATTCACTCATACCTACCATATCGTGATGGCCTAAGTATAGTATATGTACCTTGAGTTTTCTCAACAAATACATATAGTTATCTTACCTCTTCTGTTTGATATATTAATAATACTACGCATAACATCCCTAGCTTGAGTTTGCTCAACAACTAAGGAGTATGTAAGTAATTTATTAATATATATATATAGTAGATGACAACATTATATTGAAGATTCATAATCTTCGATATATATATTGAGTGATATCGACTTATAGAATAATATATTTCTTATGAAATACCCCTGCGATTCAAGTGTCAAACACATCAGAAATCATAGTATATGTACATTTACATATGTATTTATTTCTCAAGTCTATTTGGGTTTCTTTAATGTTTAACATTTAGTTTATACACATATCATATAAGTTTTATTATTATATAACTTTTATATTTCATATTACTTATATGATAGTCTTACATATAATATATCATTAATTAAATCTTATCTAATTAATTTTAATCAATTAACCCTTTAATTAATTTTAAATTAGTATTCCAATATTACTTTTATATTGGATATATCTACTATAACATTTATAGTATATACTCCTTTATAGTGTAACACACATATATCATATATATATGTGTATTTTGTTTAATTAATTAACCTTTAATTAATTTATTCAATTAAACAGTTTTTATTAAAATTTATTAATTTCAAAATTTATCTTGTATACATACATGTATACTTATGTTATCTTAAACATTTTAAAATAACATAACATATATCAACATATATAATACATGCATATATTCATTAATTAATTAACATATTTAATTAATTTATTTTATTAATCTTATTAATAAATTTAAATTTTGAAATTATTATATAAATATTTTCAAACATTTTGAAAACTTATGTAGTATTATAATTTTTATAATAAACATGTTTTAATTTAAATTTAACTATTAAATTTAAAATCTTTAACATTAATTTTCAAAACGGTTTTGAAAATTAGCCCAAGGCCCAAATTAAGTTGGGCCTTTTCTATTAGGGGCAACCTTTGGGCTCACTTCACTTTTCGGGCCTGGCCGGTAACCAGGTAGGACAGAGTACTTGATTACCCAATTCCAATCCTAGACATTACCTTTCTAGACACCGTACTAAGTGGGCGAGTATAATTAGTTAGCCCTGATATGACTAATTTAGACCGCATGGGCTACTAGGCTCTGATACCGTTGTTGGAACAGGACTAGCCCGCAGCGGAAGTTATGAGTAAATTTTAAAAAAATTACCCTATTTGATCTTTTATTGGGCCTATGAAGTATAACTGAATTAGAACATTTCTAAATTTCATTTAAATAAAATCATTTATTTTATTTAAATTCAAATATATTAAGATATGAAATTAATTTTATTTCATTTAGTTTATACATAAATATATCGTATACATATATGTGTGAGTGCATGTGTAACATAATAATCCGTGAAAGATATAATATGCCCATATGTAGATGTTGGGATTTACATCGCAACACATATTAGCTCATTTTGTATGTCATGTATGTTGTCCAAATATGTGCATGTTTATGTGTTACAAAATATATATATATATACACATATGAATGTATAAATATATTATATATAATATATGAACATAAAACGTTGATATATAGATAAATATATATATAAAAAGAGAGAAACAATTATTAAAAATTATTTATAATTCAAAATTAACTTAGTTTTGCAAATATAATAATTTTAGTATTTTAATTTATATATTATGAATAAAATAATGTTTTCATCCAAAAATAATTAAACATAAAATAATCTATTGATGAAAATTCAAATTTACAATTTTCGAAAATCTAGGATTATAAAATAGAGCTTAGGAAAAATCTGGGGATTTTTAAAAGTTGAAATATTATTTTTAAAAACAAATACATTGATTTTGGCAATAATTATTTAATATAAAATAATATATTAGTAAAAATTCAAATTTTAAAATTTTAAAAATTCTAGGATCATGAATGAAAGGTTAGGAAAAATTTTGAAGAATTTTTCAATTAAATTATTATTTTTAATAAATCATAAACAGGTTTTCTAAAATATTATTAATTATTAAAAATAATAAACTGTATTGAAAAATTCCTAAATTTTTTCTATATGTTTTTGAAATGATATAATATTTTTTTAAAATATAAAATTAAATTTTTAATATAATAAAAAACATTTGTCTATGCATAAATCAAATAGTATAATAAACAAAGTATGCACATAACAAACTTATTTGTGACAACCATATCTACTTACAAAAATCTCACCTAACTAAACATATAGTAGCAATATATTTAAATAGATATGAAATTGCTCATTATAGGATCATAGAATATAATTTAATTACTGTAATATGAATTAAAATTACCAATTTAATGATGCCTTTGAATCCACGTTGAAGCAATGACTTCCCTTCCTTTTACTGTTCTTGATTCGTCAGATTGCATGTCTGGAATCACCAACCTCTAACTATCGAATAGTATTATTTTAATTTAAAATATATTTGAGAATTTTGGAGTGGATTGAGAGCTATGTTTTAACCAGCAATGTAGAAGGTAATGGCGGCCATAAAGGTTAGTAATTATTTTTAGAGATACATACATACATACATACATACATACATATATGGTTGTATTAGAGAGAAACGAGGAAAACCTTTTTACCCATTCTCACTTGATCTTAACCCATTATCTCCAAGCCAATTCCCTATGTTTTAGCCACCTCTAAACCTTCCCAAAACCGAAATTTTGCAGCCCTAATGATGGGCCTTAAACCCATCAAGCCAAAATACTATGCAATTAAATCTAACTTAATCGCTTGTCGATATTGTATATCGATCGATATATTTATCTGTTATAAATATATATAACGTTATTTATTTCTCAAATATTCAGATTTTATAATTAATATTTCATGAATATTAATTAATTTAATATATAACAATTATAAACTAATTAAATCGTTCGGTCTTAAGGGAGTTCATCATTTCGGCTGTGTAACTCTTGGGTGTAAATTTGGTCAGCGATTAACATCAAACTATTCTAATGTTAACGTTCACACGTCACTTAGCAGGTAGTGTGACGTTATGGCCAAATTTATCGCTTACTCATTTTTGCTAAAATTCAATTTTAATTTCATAAGCATTACCCGGTTGTGACATTTGTTTACACCAATTCTCTTCATCAAAACTATATCACTTTGGACTTATGGAATTTGGTAATGGTCAAAATTCCAACCTCATCCACATTCAACTTTATAGTCCAAATACAAAGTCTTTGGTTCAATAATAACAATTATTATTAACCAAAATGCTCTGCCCAGAGACTTTGACTTTGAGTTGACTGTGATACTAATCGCATATAACTGAGGAGACGAATCCTCCTTTGAATAATGCTTCACTTCCAATACTTCCACTCGACCCAACTATAGTCACTCGATGGACGCCATGCCATGATTTGGCTATAATCAAAGCGGAGCTTTCATATTGAAGATCCACGGTATTCTCAAGTCGAGAGAACGGTGTAAATCAGTCACATCGATATTTTCTGCTTGACCTTAGTTATATTAACCAACAGAAAACTATCGAGTAAGTCGTTCCATAGTTATATAATAACTATTAGTACGTAACCCCTAGGTGCCCTAGCAGTCATGAGTAATACATTGCCCAACATTTGGAGAGCGTTACGTACTCTAGTCTCAATGGATACATTGATATCCAATCTCGATGCATCTTAACTAGGAACATTTAAAATGGTATATTTGTTTCGTTGTGATAAATTACTCACGGTTACAAAACTTTGTAACTACTATCACAAAATATACCATTTATGGATTTTTTTTCTATTAAATATACTTTTAATTAAGTTAATTAATTAATATAATCACATTATATCAAGTATATAATAGGAAGAAAATACCTTTTATTTCGAATGTGATTGGTCAACGAGTTAGATATATGTAACAAATTACATAATTGCCTCTAGGGCATACCCCTAACACTATCACCGAAACCATCTATGAAATAGATTTTTCTCTCCTTATTGTAAATTGCATTAGTAATTGTAGTAGATGCATACATTTGTGGTTTGTTTAATTTTTTGGTAAACGTATGGTCCTATTTAGGTGTTACAATAGAATATTGCTCCTGTATTAATTTTGAAGTAAGAGAATTATCATCTATATCATTTCTAATAGTTGAAAGTTAAAAATTAAATATTATTTTATAATGATTCATTAATATATTATTGAGATCATGTAGAAGATGATTTTCAAATATAGGTCGAACCATCATACTTGAGCTTGGATAATCTTCAACCATATAACAGAAAAATTCTTCCCATAATTTTCTGACTCTCATCGATTCATAATAAATTAAGATAGTTGCAAATAATCTTCTTAAAGATGATGGTATTCACGTGTTCGATGCTTCAATCAAACATGCCCTGATACTGTAACGGCCGGGTGATTTTCGACCCCGAAAATCGACACTAATGCGTTCACTGTATAGAGTGCCGAGCAATCGAGTGCCGGAAATACCAAGCTATTAGGGTTTAGTAGAAAAAGAGATAGAATAAGAAACAGAAAAACAATGGCACAGAATCTCACAATCGCAGCGGAATAAAATATAATAACAGCATTTTATACTAGAAAAGTTGTAACTGTCAACGTACATATACAAGATATCAGAGTACACTCATCAACAAATAAATCAGGATAGTTATAACACTTGTCCCTAAATGCTGACTATACAGTCTATATGTCACGACCCGACTTTTCATCACCAGAAAGTCGCATCATCAATAAGAAAGAAAGGGGTGAGAAATAGAAAAGATAGAGAAGAAAGAAGAAAACAACATCAGAATCTCAACAGCGGAACGAATGAAATATAATATATCACATAAAAGATTACATAGTAACATAAACATCAGAGTTACACAGATAATACAACACGTACTAGACAGTTATAAACACCTGTCTAGTTAATACAACTCAATACAACACAGAAATACAACACAACGGAAATACAGATAAACACTAACACAGCAGAAACAATATATATCTATATGCTGAAGCCTCCTGCTTCATTGCTCCTCCAGAATTCATCAAAGCTAACCTGATACCCTTGGCTACTCGTAAAAATTTGAGTACCCGAGAGTTTAAGGAAAACAGAAATAAACTCCGGGTCAGACATGGGTCTGGTATGAGTAAACGGTTAAAGCTGCTTAACTTTTAAAAACCTTTGAAACAAAGGTATCACGTAAGACTCCCCACACATAAACATGGGTAAGTTTTTACCTTACGCTAACCAAAACTATGATAGGAAATCCAGTGATATTATAATAGGTCTAGGGTTTTCAAGTAAATAAGAAATAGCTGAAATTGTTACATGATTAAATTCCAGCATACTAGCCAAACAAGTGGGTAATACAATCAAATCCGATGGCACTTATTGGATTTTGGATTCCATACAATGGCAGGGCTACTGGGTACCGCCCGTCACAGTACGTGGCCTAGATCACTGTACCGAGGACCCACCCTAAGTCCCCTGCAACGCAAGGTCGTAACATCCCTTACTGGATAATTCCCGCACACGACACCCCACGGTTGTCATGACCAACCGCACACAAAGCCGAAATAATAAGGGACATCTAGACAGGGGTAATCTCGTCCTACTTGGGTGCTACCCACTAACCTTGCTGCACCTCCCCTGTTTTAGCCATTCCCGGTTGATGAGGCTTGAGGTTACGATTACCTTAAGAGAACACATCTCTTAGAATGCTCATCGTCCACCTGACAATGTTCTGAAAGCATTCAATCCATACAAGTTCGTTCTGGGTTCGAACGAAACCGAAGGCATTATCTCGTTACACTCATTTTGGAATCATCCTCAGAGTTAACGACAATAACCCTTGCACTCTGAATCTTCATCTTCACTTGAGATTCACGACCTATCGTTAATTTGGATCGATGTGGTTTTCGGATATCCAAATCTGGAAACCCGATCCCGGTCTCATCGAAATCCAAACCGTATCTTTTAAGGCCAAGTTGTTTTAAAGTTAAAACAATTCAATTCAATATTATCTATATACACACAGATAGATAAATCACAATATAACAATGGATAATCACATTATCATCCTAAACAGATAATCCATATTATCAACTCAAAACGATAATCAATATTATCATACTTAAAACAAGCATCCATATCACCTGGATATAACTCATCTCATATCTGAGATCACAATCAATCAATGAAATCAATATCATCCATCATATATAAACAAGGATTAATAATCACACCATTTATAATTAATTTAAAATGAATTAAATTAATTACAAATCTCTAATTAATTTAAAGTAAATTAAATTAATTACTTCATCATTATCAATCTTGCTTACAAAACCAATAATTAATTTCAAGTCAATTAATAAATCATTCTCTACTTTCCATCTTAATTAATCATCCTTGATTAATTATCTTTTAATTACATTTAAGTAATTATCTTTTAAATATTTACAAATTAATTATCTTATACCAAATATAGAAAGTAACCTTTAAATTACTAAAATTAATTACATTACTTCTTAATTAATTACATTAATGAATCCCTTCATTTATTTATTATTTCCAAATAAATCCATTTTAAATTACATCATTAATTATAATAATTAATGATCTCTAATTACATCTATTACATTTAGTAATTTATCCTCAATTAAACCAAATTGTTAATCACCTTGATTAACTCCATTCAGTAATTAATTACCCTTAATTACTTCATTTAATAATTTAATTACTCCATAATTAACTATCTCTAATTAATCCCTTGATTAATTATACAAAGTAATTATACTCAAATTACTATCATTATTAAATCATCCACAATTAATTACTTCCTTAAGTAATTATACTTATTACATCAACCAATGGTTATTTAAATTAATTAAACTAAATTAATTAACTTAAACAATTCATATTAAACTAAATAAATTACATGAGAAATTAATTCCTTAATTACTTTCGTAAGTAATTATACTTAACTAATTCACAATTGTTTATCTTAAATTAATAAATCTAATTAACTATCAAGATTAATCATATGTATTCATTATTTAATCATCCTAGTTAATAACCTTCATTAATTATTAACACTTCTTAAATTACTTTTCTAAAGTAATTAAATTAATATTTATTATTACTTACAATTAAATTTTACTTTTATAACTCATTAATAAATCCTTAATTATTTAATTAATTAAGTATTCAATATAACTTATTTACCCATTTAATTATCCTAAATTAATTATCTGAAACCTTAATTAACTAATTTAACTTTTAATTACTAAATTAATTAATTCAATCATTAATTAATTAAATTAGTTAATTATTCATTTACTTAATAATTCCAAATCCTTAACCTTCATTTATTTAAGGATAAAACATTTTCTTATTTATAATCAAATGCTCACTTACAAATGCATTTGAAACATTTTACCTTTGAATTTACTTTTACATTTCATTTCAGATTTAGATTCAAAATAACTACAGATTTTAACTTAGTAAAATTTAACACATTTTAAATATAATTTAAACATTATAAAGTGGTAAAACATTTTGTTTTTATAAAACTTGTTTCTTTAAAACTAGGAGACAAGTAATTTGAATCCATCTTAAATTCTGGTTTTAACTTATATTTAAAACCCTGTCTTTAAATTTTGAAAACTTAAAGCCTGACAGGCTTTGAAAACTAGCAACACAAACAAACCCGAGCCTTTCCTATTTCATTTCGAGTCGAACATCATACCGCTTCGAGGCAAAACCCTAAATTACTCGAGAAAAACTCGAGACTACCCTCCTGCTCAAACCCAAAATCCTCAGCGCTTCAAAACTGCACGGTGCACGTGCACTGTGGCTCCGGCCACCTACCAGCACCTCATTCCATCGACCACCATCACCTTAACCGATCACGATCATCCAAAATTACCTAGAAGCTCAAAATTGAAATCCAGTAACTTACCCAAAACCTGTCATCGCCCCTATCTCGATGCCTTGGCCACCGGAGGGCTCGAAATTCTGGCCACAACCTCGTCTTCGACCAAACTATCAACACCTAAAACCCGGTAGCACTCGATGCATGTATGAGTCCGGGGTGCACGAGTTTCTCCTCCCTTCAAAAACTAGGTCTACCAACTTCCCAGGCTCGTCGCCACCACCACGACCACCTCACCACCACCACCGCATTTTTCCCCGACACTCCGACCACCTAAGCATCTCCAGGAAACACCACGAACTCCGAGATCAACTGGGTTGACAAAGGCAACCCAAAATTTCCAAAACAACTAAACCAGGATTGCATACTCAAACCATTACCAAAAAATGTGATTCAAGCTTTAAAAATCAGGATTTTGTATAGGGATTCAGTTTATAAACTTGAATTGATAATTCAAGATATTTGAATATATCACTTATTTTATCCATTAACTGTTTTTAAGGTTTTTCCAGAGTATTCTACTTTGTTTAATTAAAATACAAAATTTAAAACTTAGTTTATAATCAAACAAACAAATTTTGTTTGGATCTTAAGTTCTATCATCAGGAAAATCAAGCAGAAATGATTTTGGAAGTAAGGCATGAGCTTGAAAACTTAAACAGAGGTAATCTACAGGTTATCAACATACATATATTACTTTTCACCCCACAAAGAGCAATGCACATATGAATATTCACACAAACATACTTTTAGATATTAACATACAACACAAGTTACTTCAACTATAAGTCATATACATCAATACAAGAGGGGTCTCATGTTTACAGCTTCAAGTCAGAGACTTGAATTGAGATTAGGGAAGTTTAAAACAACAGATATGCACACATCATAGATTCACAAAGAAACTTGCACATACATATATACATATAAAACAAATCATAAGCACAGAGATTCCCAGGTTACTTAAGTTTTAGATTAAAAGTTTACTCACCTGGCTTAAAACAGAAAGCTTGATTTTTGTTTGAAAACAGGAATGCTTGAACTGAAATGTGAAAACTTGCATACTTTTGTTGTTGATTCCAGAAAACTTTGAACTGGCTTTAAAACTTGAACATGCATTGATCTGGAAATCTTGTTATAATTGAGATGCTTTCATTTTAAATTTGAAACTGAAGTGCTTTGCTTTCTTATTTGGTTTCAGGTTACATTTGTTTAAATGAACGAAAATGGGAAGAGGCTTGATAAATAGAACACAAGTATGCAAACTTTGATAGTTGAATTTGTACACAAAAATAATCCTAGCTAGTACAAATAATCAGAGATTTTTTTATAAAGGGGCTGAAATGAGATGTCTCGTGTACTATAGGCGATGGCATTAAATGCCTTGTTTCATATCAAGCTTACACAAACCATTCTTTATCCTTTTAGGTACAAAACTTACATATGTTTATATTTGTTTGACTTAGATGCTAAGCATACTTTCCCATTCCTATTCGTATGCATTGAAATGATTTCCTGCCTGCAAATATATATTTTGCTATAGTGTATATTATTTACTTGCCTTATTTTATTATCTTGTACTAGTATGATTTCTTTCTAGCCTGCAAATAGATTTCTAAAGATTATACAACTCTAGAATTTTACTTAAGTTTTTAGTTTAGAGGTTGTTATGGTTATTGTATTATGTTAGCTTGCATATTTATTTCTATCTCTAACATAAGTGTGTTTATTTTTATTTTAAAACATAAACTATCAAATATTTAATTACCTATTATTATTTTATTTTATACTTACTTTAAATATTTATAAGGTATATTTTATTATATATATTATTCTTTTGAGAGATTTATATAAATTTTAAAACCATAATTTCCTTTAAAATATATATAACAATTTTTATTTATAATAAAAATCTACTTGTATAGACATTATATTATAAATAAAGCTCATTATTACATTAAAATAATTCATAAAAGAAATTATCACTTCATTACTTATTTTTATCAAGCTATACTCTAAAAAGAACAACAAACCTTTTGTTTAATTTAAATTTAAGCTAAAATCATTTAAACAATTTTAACTTTAATCTTGAGTATATTTTAAATCCAAATGGTTATTTATTTAATATTGAATTTAATCAAATTTAAAACAGACATTGACTAATTACAATATATACAAATAGAAAACAATTTATTAGCTTTTAAAAGATAAATTATCAGTTAAATTTTTATTTAAAAGAAAATTATTAAATCAATTCATATCTTATTAACAAAGATATATCAAATCAATTTAATATTTTATATAGATTATTAAATTGATATTGCTCGAAATTCCGGGATATCACATTCCTCCCCTCTTAAAAGAATTTCGTCCCCGAAATTTAAAACAAAGGTAATTTAATAATCTCATTAATGATTTAATTTTAAAAAAAACACAAGCATATATCATCAATATATGCTAACAACCATAGCAATCAATCATCCAATCAAACAAATCTAACTATCCAGACAAAATACTGGATAGAATTTCCTTGAGTTTCCCCGAGTATAAATATCGGGTTACTCGCTCTATAGAATCCAAACAATCAATACTATTAAGCTACACACATCTAGATCTACAAAACAAGACAGGATATCAGACTACAAACAAGTTTGACTCAACAACCATAACTCCCTGAACAGCTGGCTCTACAACCAGAGATAACTCATACATGTACTCCCTCAGAGATACGTGAAACACATCGAATCCCAGTTATCCAAACTGGCAATTCACTCCTGAAGATCAACCACTTATCCAAAATCAAATCTTCGATTCCGGAATCCAAAATCCTCCGTCTCTTATCCATAAAACTCTTCGGACAATCCCGGGCTGCCTACATCCTTCCTGATCAGCTTATCCTTCGCTGATACATCTCGAAACAATCTGAACCAAAACAATCTAACAAAATGATCTTTCCAAGATCAACCAAAACTCAGAACTCCACTCTACTCCAAAATCAGAAGACAGATCTCACTACTCTTATCCGGGTGAGATAAAACAGATGCACCACAATTTGACCTTAAGATCCTGAAAATTTCCTGTAGAAACTCTCTAATCCAAAATACTGCAACTTCCAGTTGCTTCTACTCTAAAACAGCTGCCACCATGCTTCCACTGTGCAACTCTGACTGAAACAGATAAAAATGCCGATGACGAACACAAGCAAAGACTGGACAACACATTCCAAAAATATGGTTCAACAGATCCAAAAATAAAACTCAGAAGTTCCTCCAAAACCTGAGCTGCTTCAATAAAATCTTCCTCCAAAAACCATCCAACTACTAAGTTGAACCATTGGTACCACTTCTGGAATCCAGTCGATACCAAACTCAATCTCCAGATGCTAACAAAACTCTGACTTCCTGAAGACATCCAGAAAAATCCCTGACAACCCAAGAGAACACTCAGACTATCGCAAGTCACTTTTGCGATCAACTCAACCTAATATCCAAAGAAAAACTATTCTCTCTCTACCCAACAGAACAGCTTACACTTATCTAGCCAATCCAACGAAGAAATGGAACCACTCTGCTGCTTCTGAACTACACTACTAAGCTAGAAAGCTTCCTTGCCATCATACAGAACACTCCGAGCTACACTGCTGACACCAATGCCAAAGACTTCAAATCCAGAAGCTCCTCGAGAAACTCAGGCCTCAAAGCCAAACACAAACACCCAGCTGAACTCGGCCTCAACACCGAAGCAGACACACTTCTTTAAAACTTGTTCCAAAGAAACATCTTTGGAAACATCCATAGTCATTGTGTCTCATCACACAGCTACTACATCCTAAGGTATCAAGATACCATCACTAGCTTCTGTTCAACCGACAGATCCAAACTCTAGCTCATCCAACCTATACTTCAAAGATAAACTCCAAACCTTAACAGATTACCTTCAGAGATCGATGAAATCCTTTACACCACCCAAAGCTCACTCGAGACGGTGATAGGTCTACAGTCTCGACAGATACACTTCCATCCTCAACAAACTCCAACCATTAGTAGTCGTGTTACACACACCACTACCCTATCTACCTTTATAACTTATATTGGGAAAACCTGTGACGCCCCACCTCTATACTCACAATAACAAAGAGTATTAAAAGAAATACTGTCTGTTATTATGAAGAATAAGGCTGGGTAGGAGCGGCCATCCGTAGTTGGCCTTACACTAGTATTGGTTACCTCGACAGGAGTGGTATATATTTTAAATTTTTCATCATAATTTCATTCACTCCCATCGACATATCCAATTCCAGTATAAAACGAACTACGATGGTTCATAATGGTTTAGGACAATATATATAAAAACAACACAGATACACAAAGAATGCGGAACACAGATAAAAACAAAAGTCTCATATATATATAACTGATGTCAGTTACAATACAGTTGATACAATACATATGATACAACTACAATTGTCGACTCTGGAAGTTATATATATACACGTACATTATCAACTAATATACATGAATACATATCAACCTATACTATGACACGATTACTCCAAAAGATGTGAAAAGTCTTCGTGGCTCAAACAGCAACTCAAAGCAGGAAATCTACAACCTGAAATAACTCGGGTCTGACCCAAGTATTACAGTCAAAAGAAAATAATACTCGGGTCAGTCTAATTCAAACTCAGTTATTAGTACACAGAAACATTAATAATTAATTATCAAATAGACGACAGTCACAGAAATCTCGTATATCCGACTCCTCGATAAAAGAATCGGATAACGGCAGATATAACACTAAACAGTGTTAAACAAAAATTAACAATCCAAATCAATTTAATCAATTGAAATGTCAATTTAAAAATGGCAATGCTGATTGGCTGCAGTACACGCTAATGTGTGCTGCCTCGCCAATACAGCCTACGAATTACGCAATAGGTCAATGAATCAAGAACAAAAGAAATATCAATTAAAATCTGTCAATTCTGTTAGGGCTGCAGTACACGCACGCGTGTACTGCCTCGCCACTACAAAACAACTCAAACAATACTAAACAAGATCAGAGGCAACAAGTGAATCGAGTTCAACATGTCACAAGCAAGGCACAGTGGAATAGCAAACTGAAAGTGAGAGCACCCAAGATATGGCACTACAACACATAAATACATGAGTAAGTGACACAACGAATAAATGAACAAGTAAACACAAAGGCTACAGGTTCGAAACCAACAGGCAGTGGCAACATAGAGTATACCAGTGTGAAGGAAATATCACTGCAACATGCACCAGTGACGCATGTCAGCAGCCACAACAGAATGATAGCACCCAACACGATTTTAACATGGCAAGTCCAATATGTAACTGTTTACATATACTCAAGCAAACTCAAGTAACAAAGTATAAAATAGAATGAGGGAAGGCACCAAAAGATACGGCCTCATGGTAACAAATTCAAATGACAATGCCTTACTACAATACTTCATATACATGAAATACAACTGAATCCAAGTGGATAAAACAGTGCAGACTTGACTGCCACAACATGGTGAGTCAAATACAAGAAACAGTCACTGGTTAGACTGGTCAGGTAAGTATTATATGCAAATTGAACAAATGGGAGCAACATGTCAGGAGCAATTAGGTGTGCCTAAGGTACAACATGTATGCAACTGTAAGACTGAAAAATGCAAGTACCAGACTCGAATGCAAGGACTACAAACTCAAGTGCAGTGAAGTCAATTATAAACTCAAACATGGATGAAACCATAATGCAGCTTCAATTGAATCAAGCAACATTGCAACTTCATTCATGTATATATGGCTAAAATCACAAAGCCACTGTTCAACTAAATTCCAAGTCATGACCAGATAGGAGCAAGATCAGTGAATATAAATGGACGACAATGAATTCCATATCTATGCATATGTATTGAAAGCCAGTAACATTGAAGTGGTTTGAACTGCAGTCAAATATATGTATGTGCATGCTCAGTACAAACTCAAAACTACAACAGTGCAAGCTACAAATGCCCTCCAGACTAGTTCAGGTATGAACATACTCAAATCTCAACCAACAATGTACTGTAATTAAACAACATGACACTACAAATCGAAGAAGCAAACTTGTTCAGGTAGTACAAGTATAAAGCAAATGCCCCCTTAAACCAACTAGTGTACTAATAAGGTTTACATGACTGGACATGTACATGAAGACGACACAAGGGCTCAATACATGTGAACCCAGGTGGACAAGACAAATGCAGTGCAACTCAAAGCTACAAAAAGGTACCGGACTCGAGCACAGATGTAACATGCTCAAGGTAACCCCATGGATGCAACAACGAACTCGCTCGAAAGTCAGAAGTAAATACAGTGTGCACATGACAAAGAGTTCGAGGCCAAGACTAAAACAAAGATGGTCAGAGTAAAAGTCTACAATGCAACCAGAGTGAATATCAACATCAGGGACTTAGCCTACATTCAAGAATATGCACATACACACATACATATGTATGTATGCACATATACAGTCTCGAATAAACAGAAGTAAGGTATAACAAAATGGAACAGTGGACAGAACCATCAGACAAGTAATCAGACCAGGCTACAAATGGACCAGACTACAACAGTTAAGGGATGCATAAATAACTGATGTAAACTAACCATCACATGATATACAAGAACAAAATGGTTGGACCCAATGCGTAGGGATACTATGCAAGACTGTAACCAAGATCAAAGGCAGACCAGTAAAAGGAACTGCAAGTATACCTTTACGACTAACCAGGCAGTAATAAAGCAACTGCACATCTAACTAGAGCCAAGACTACAAGCACAAGGCATGGAACCATAGTGGAACAGGTCAAGCAACAACATGAAGCAGTGCAGACTACCCTAAATGAAGACTACACTAACAAGTGCACAGTTACAACATGAACAATGCAACTACAGGTATACAATAGGGATGATACATCACTGATATACTATCCAAGTTCAACATCACAACGTTAAGAGCAACAGAGCTACAAGGAAACAAAACTACAGAGAAGTCACAGTCGAAATGAAATCATACAAAATCAGGGAATTGCAGTTTTGAGTCAAAACAAAGCCGAGCTCAAGTTCAAAGAAGACAACCATAACATGAAAAGAATGAAAGACAGTGAAATCATCAACATCGAACAATAATCACGTAATCATAGCAAAGCAATTCGAATGGCAGAGGTAAATCAAGAACCTCGAATTAAGTTCAACAATAGAGCGAATAGATGTGAGGGGCGAAAACCACTCACCTTTTGCCTGGCTCGAATTGGACAGCGCTTTCGAATAGACGAAGGGTCGAAGCCGAGGTCCTCAAGAGACGAACGACCGTCGAAGCAAGGGAACGAGAATCATCTGCTCGATCGAACAACAGAGATGGCATCTTCGATTTCTGAGAACCCTATTTTGAAAAAGGGCAAAAACAAGAGGAGGCCGCCATTCTTTTGTTTATTTGTTTTAGGTTTAGGGTTACGAAAGTGAATGGAATCAACGAAAAAGGGAACGGGTTTTCTTTGATAGATATCACCGCATTCTAAAAATGTGGGCTGAGATTATAGGTTAAAGCCCTTCAACATTTACCCAACATTTTATTAGAGAATTTTAACCCAAATAAATCTCAATTGCAATCAAACAATTTTCACAATTCAAATTCGATTTGAATCCCAATAACAATTATCAACTGAATTAAATCGTCATTTTGACGATAATTGAAATTACAAAAATCACGGTTGTTACAAAACCCGAACAGGTAACCCAACAGATAGGTAGAAATATATAAATATATATACATATATATATATATATATATATATATATATCCAAAATACAAGTACGCTCTCTCAAGATAGACACCACTCCAGAGCCTAGGTATTCACTCAACCTAACGCTCTGATACCAACTGTGACGACCCGACTTTTCATCACCAGAAAGTCGCATCATTAATAAGAAAGAAAGGGGTGAGAAATAGAAAAGATAGAGAAGAAAGAAGAAAACAACATTAGAATCTCAACAGTGGAACGAATGAAATATAATATATCACATAAAAGATTACATAGTATCATAAACATCAGAGTTACACAGATAATACAACACATACTAGACAGTTATAAACACCTATCTAGTTAATACAACTCGATACAACTCAATACAACACAGAAATACAACACATCGGAAATACAGATAAACACTAACACAGCGGAAACAATACATATCTATACGCTGAAGCCTCCTGCTCCATTGCTCCTCCAGAATTCGTCAAAGCTAACCTGATACCCTTGGCTACTCGTAAAAATTTGAGTACCCGAGAGTTTAAGGAAAACAGAAATAAACTCCGGGTCAGACATGGGTCTGGTATGAGTAAACGGTTAAAGCTGCTTAACTTTTAAAAACCTTTGAAACAAAGGTATCACGTAAGACTCCCCACACATAAACATGGGTAAGTTTTTACCTTACGCTAACCAAAACTTTGATAGAAAATCCAGTGATATTATAATAGGTCTAGGGTTTTCAAGTAAATACGAAATAGCTGAAATTGTTACATGATTAAATTCCAGCATACTAGCCAAACAAGTGGGTAATACAATCAAATCCGATGGCACTTATTGGATTTTGGATTCCATACAATGGCAGGGCTACTGGGGTACCGCCCGTCACAGTACGTGGCCTAGATCACCGTACCAAGGACCCACCCTAAGTCCCCTGCAACACAAGGTCGGAACATCCCTTACTGGATAATTCCCGCACACGACACCCCACGGTTGTCATGACCAACCGCACACAAAGCCGAAATAATAAGGGACATCTAGACAGGGGTAATCTCATCCTACTTGGGTGCTACCCACTAACCTTGCTGCACCTCCCCTGTTTTAGCCATTCCCGGTTGATGAGGCTTGAGGTTACGATTACCTTAAGAGAACACATCTCTTAGAATGCACATCGTCCACCTGACGATGTTTTGAAAGCATTCAATCCATACAAGTTCGTTCCGGGTTCGAACGAAACCGAAGGCATTATCTCGTTACACTCATTTTGGAATCATCCTCAGAGTTAACGACAATAACCCTTGCACTCTGAATCTTCATCTTCACTTGAGATTCACGACCTATCGTTAATTTGGATCGATGTGGTTTTCGGATATCCAAATCTGGAAACCCGATCCCGGTCTCATCGAAATCCAAACCGTATCTTTTAAGGCCAAGTTGTTTTAAAGTTAAAACAATTCAATTCAATATTATCTATATACACACAGATAGATAAATCACAATATAACAATGGATAATCACATTATCATCCTAAACAGATAATCCATATTATCAACTCAAAACGATAATCAATATTATCATACTTAAAACAAGCATCCATATCACCTGGATATAACTCATCTCATATCTGAGATCACAATCAATCAATGAAATCAATATCATCCATCATATATAAACAAGGATTAATAATCACACCATTTATAATTAATTTAAAATGAATTAAATTAATTACAAATCTCTAATTAATTTAAAGTAAATTAAATTAATTACTTCATCATTATCAATCTTGCTTACATAACCATTAATTAATTTCAAGTCAATTAATAAATCATTCTCTACTTTCCATCTTAATTAATCATCCTTGATTAATTATCTTTTAATTACATTTAAGTAATTATCTTTTAATTATTTACAAATTAATTATCTTATACCAAATATAGAAAGTAACCTTTAAATTACTAAAATTAATTACATTACTTCTTAATTAATTACATTAATGAATCCCTTCATTTATTTATTATTTCCAAATAAATACATTTTAAACTACATCATTAATTATAATAATTAATGATCTCTAATTACATCTATTGCATTTAGTAATTTATCCTCAATTAAACCAAATTGTTAATCACCTTGATTAACTCCATTCAGTAATTAACTACCCTTAATTACTTCATTTAATAATTTAATTACTCCATAATTAACTATCTCTAATTAATCCCTTGATTAATTATACAAAGTAATTATACTCAAATTACTATCATTATTAAATCATCCATAATTAATTACTTCCTTAAGTAATTATACTTATTACATCAACCAATGGTTATTTAAATTAATTAAACTAAATTAATTAACTTAAACAATTCATATTAAACTAAATAAATTACAAATGAGAAATTAATTCCTTAATTACTTTCGTAAGTAATTATACTTAACTAATTCACAATTGTTTATCTTAAATTAATAAATCTAATTAACTACCAAGATTAATCATATTTATTCATTATTTAATCATCCTAGTTAATAAACTTCATTAATTATTAACACTTCTTAAATTACTTTTCTAAAGTAATTAAATTAAGATTTATTATTACTTACAATTAAATTTTACTTTTATAACTCATTAATAAATCCTTAATTATTTAATTAATTAAGTATTCAATATAACTTATTTACCCATTTAATTATCCTAAATTATTTATCTGAAACCTTAATTAACTAATTTAACTTTTAATTACTAAATTAATTAATTCAATCATTAATTAATTAAATTAGTTAATTATTCATTTACTTAATAATTCCAAATCCTTAACCTTCATTTATTTAAGGATAAAACATTTTCTTATTTATAATCAAATGCTCACTTACAAATGCATTTGAAACATTTTACCTTTGAATTTACTTTTACATTTCATTTCAGATTTAGATTCAAAATAACTACAGATTTTAACTTAGTAAAATTTAACACATTTTAAATATACTTTAAACATTATAAAGTGGTAAAACATTTTGTTTTTATAAAACTTGTTTCTTTAAAACTAGGAGACAAGTAATTTGAATCCATCTTAAATTCTGGTTTTAACTTATATTTAAAACCCTGTCTTTAAATTTTGAAAACTTAAAGCCTGATAGGCTTTGAAAACTAGCAACACAAACAAACCCGAGCCTTTCCTATTTCACTTCGAGTCGAACATCATACCGCTTCGAGGCAAAACCCTAAATTACTCGAGAAAAACTCGAGACTACCCTCCTGCTCAAACCCAAAATCCTCAGCGCTTCAAAACTGCACGGTGCACGTGCACCGTGGCTCCGGCCAACTCCGGCCACCTACCAGCACCTCATTCCATCGACCACCATCACCTCAACCGATCACGATCATCTAAAATTACCCAGAAGCTCAAAATTGAAATCCAGTAACTTACCCAAAACCTGTCATCGCCCCTATCTCGTCGCCTTGGCCACCGGAGGGCTCGAAATTCCGGCCACAACCTCGTCTTCGACCAAACTATCAACACCTAAAACCTGGTAGCACTCGATGCATGTACGAGTCCGGGGTGCACGAGTTTCTCCTCCCTTAAAAAACTAGGTCTACCAACTTCCCAGGCTCGCCGCAACCATCACGACCACCTGACCACCACCACCGCATTTTTCCCCGACACTCCGACCACCTAAGCATCTCCAGGAAACACCACGAACTTCGAGATCAACTGGGTTGACAAAGGCAACCCAAAATTTCCAAAACAACTAAACCAGGATTGCATACTCAAACCATTACTAAAAAATGTGATTCAAGCTTTAAAAATCAGGATTTTGTATAGGGATTCAGTTTATAAACTTGAATGTATAATTCAAGATATTTGAATATATCACTTATTTTATCCATTAACTGTTTTTAAGGTTTTTCCAAAGTACTCTACTTTGTTTAATTAAAATACAAAATTTAAAACTTACTTTATAATCAAACAAACAAATTTTGTTTGGATCTTAAGTTCTATCATCAAGAAAATCAAGCAGAAATGATTTTGGAAGTAAGGCACGAGCTTGAAAACTTAAACAGAGGTAATCTACATGTTATCAACATACATATATTACTTTTCACCACCACAAAGAGCAATGCACATATGAATATTCACACAAACATACTTTTAGATATTAACATACAACACAAGTTACTTCAACTATAAGTCATATACATCAAAACAAGAGGGGTCTCATGTTTACAGTTTCAAGTCAGAGACGTGAATTGAGATCATGGAAGTTTAAAACAACAGATATGCACACATCATAGATTCACAAAGAAACTTGCACATACATATATACATATAAAACAAATCATAAGCACAGAGATTCCCAGGTTACTTAAGTTTTAGATTAAAAGTTTACTCACCTGGCTTAAAACAGAAAGCTTGATTTTTGTTTGAAAACATGAATGCTTGAATTAAAATGTGAAAACTTGCATACTTTTGTTGTTGATTCCAGAAAACTTTGAACTGGCTTTAAAACTTGAACATGCATTGATCTGGAAATCTTGTTATAATTGAGATGCTTTCATTTTAAATTTGAAACTGAAGTGCTTTGCTTTCTTATTTGGTTTCAGGTTACATTTGTTTAAATGAACGAAAATGGGAAGAGGCTTGATAAATAGAACACAAGTATGCAAACTTTGATAGTTGAATTTGTACACAAAAATAATCCTAGCTAGTACAAATAATCAGAGATTTTTTTATAAAGGGGCTGAAATGAGATGTCTCGTGTACTATAGGCGATGGCATTAAATGCCTTGTTTCATATCAAGCTTACACAAACCATTCTTTATCCTTTTAGGTACAAAACTTACATATGTTTATATTTGTTTGACTTAGATGCTAAGCATACTTTCCCATTCCTATTCGTATGCATTGAAATGATTTCCTGCCTGCAAATATATATTTTGCTATAGTGTATATTATTTACTTGCCTTATTTTATTATCTTGTACTAGTATGATTTCTTTCTAGCCTGCAAATAGATTTCTAAAGATTATACAACTCTAGAATTTTACTTAAGTTTTTAGTTTAGAGGTTGTTATGGTTATTGTATTATGTTAGCTTGCATATTTATTTCTATCTCTAACATAAGTGTGTTTATTTTTATTTTAAAACATAAACTATCAAATATTTAATTACCTATTATTATTTTATTTTATACTTACTTTAAATATTTATAAGGTATATTTTATTATATATATTATTCTTTTGAGAGATTTATATAAATTTTAAAACCATAATTTCCTTTAAAATATATATAACAATTTTTATTTATAATAAAAAT
Organism: Allium fistulosum; assembly: GCA_030737815.1. Lineage (NCBI taxonomy): Eukaryota > Viridiplantae > Streptophyta > Magnoliopsida > Asparagales > Amaryllidaceae > Allium > Allium fistulosum. The sequence goes on from CM060902.1 coordinate 745,993,399, forward strand.
CTACTTGTATAGACATTATATTATAAATAAAGCTCATTATTACATTAAAATAATTCATAAAAGAAATTATCACTTCATTACTTATTTTTATCAAGCTATACTCTAAAAAGAACAACAAACCTTTTGTTTAATTTAAATTTAAGCTAAAATCATTTAAACAATTTTAACTTTAATCTTGAGTATATTTTAAATCCAAATGGTTATTTATTTAATATTGAATTTAATCAAATTTAAAACAGACATTGACTAATTACAATATATACAAATATATATATACAAATAGAAAACAATTTATTAGCTTTTAAAAGATAAATTATCAGTTAAATATTTATTTAAAAGAAAAATATTAAATCAATTCATATCTTATTAACAAAGATATATCAAATCAATTTAATATTTTATATAAATTAATAAATTGATATTGCTCGAAATTCCGGGATATCACACTATAATATACAGCGGAATATAATCAGTACGTCTCTGCCATCCAGCTCGTCTCCGGGACTCCAAAGCGTCCTAACCTGAAATTCTGTAATACTCGGTCTGACCCGAGCATTACAATAAAGTAACACCCGAGTCAGGCTGGAAAACAGCGTGAGTAAAACCAACTTAATTTGAAATACAGGAGTTATCAGAATCTTTTAAACCCAAGGTAACTCATACAACACGACGAGTTTTTATTTCGATTATAACCAAAAACACGTTTTACAGAAATCCATCAATATTGAAATAATGATGTCCAAGAACAGTTACTTATTTAAAATAGTTGAATTTGTGAAATTAACCCAATTCCAACCTATTAAACTCTATAGTCGAACCCATAAAGTTCAGAGTGATTATTAAATTTGAGGCGGTTTCGGATAACACAGATATCCGATTCCGGTCTCTTCGAATCCAAATAATAGATTTTCAAGGTAAATTGTTAAAAATAAACAATTTATCATTTAAGGTAACAATATTCAAATATGGGAATTTATTACAGATTTTTATTCAACAAACCGTAACATCATTTTAGATCTACTATTAACTTGTCTGACTAACTAATTTAACGAATAACCAATATCAACAATCTACTTATCCGAATTAAATTTGCCTTGATTAACCATATCCATCTATATTTTTATCCAAATTAATTCAAAGGAATTATAAAAACAATTTATTTTTAGTTAATTAAAATTTAACATTCTATTTCGATATCCACTTAGTTAATTTATAAAATTATATAAACTTTTAAGTCAAATAATAATATAATAAAAAAATTCATCGAATTTATAAAATATCATTAACTTTAAATTTAGGTTTTAAAATGACAATAGCTTTCTAGTTAAAAGAAAGAAAATATAAATTATCCTATATATGTAAATATGAAAATTTATCCCTTCTCTTTTCTTTTTTTTTCCTTTCATTTTTTTCTCTTTGTTTTACTTTTCTTTTACTTTTTATTTTTCCTTAGCCCACTATCTTTCCAGCCCATACCTCTTCCCTTCTTCCTTTCTTTTCTTTCTTCATTATCTTTTCTTCTTGCTCTCCCTTCCTTTCCTGCAGACACGCCGTGCACATCATCGTGCACGTGCATGCACTACTAAGGACTGAACACACGCCGATGACCAACTCTTCTCATCACCCCCGACCATCTCGTCAGCTCCATCCATTCGAATACCTCGATCACACCCTCGCTCAAAGTTTTGACATCGAACCCAACTTGGATCAGAAACCGACATCACCAAACTGCCTCGCCACGCCACTATACCCCACCGTCGACCACCAGACCATGCCAAATTGATTGCCCCTTCCTCCTCTTGCCTTTCCCCTCCTACCGTATGTCCCACTCTCTCTTGTTCCTTTGCCATTGCCTTAAAGCCAAGACCCCTCTAACATCCACTTCCAACCCTAGTTCACCCACGACCGGCCACCACGCCGTGCTATAAGATCCTTTACCATTTTCTCACGATCGCCACCCCTTCAGCTACCTCCCCTCTGAACTCGACGCCACGAAATCGAAAGCACCGTCGGGATTTGCCCCAAACCCCAAATACGTTCATCTTCCCATTTCCCACTCGAAACCCAATTAAAAATTCCATAATCATCATCAAAAATAATCATTTTTGATGACGAACACAGGCACATAAACAAAGTACTAAGTTATGAAACTCCAAATTTCGACATTTTTAAGTTGTTACCTGTAAAATATATTTTCCTTGCTCTGCACTCGAAGGGATCACACGAAACAAATTTTAAAAAAAACTACATTCAAATCAGTGGGTTTTGCTTTTGTAATCGAAAACCTAAAACAATTTGTATGAAGAGAAATTGATTTTTAAAAGGGAAGGTTAGCTGGTTCTAATAATGAACAGAGTATTTATTCTCTTCTGTAAGTAAAACCTTTTCATATCTAATTCTTATACATCCATATATACCCGACAAAACATATCACATTTAACCCAGAACCACAATTTATTTACAGGCACAGCTTGTATGTTTATATATATATATATATATATATATATATATATATCTGGTTGAAATGTAAGTGTTATACTCACAGTCTTTAGGAGATAAACTGCTGCTTTAAACCTTTTTTTTTCTTTGAACAGAGAATTGTTTTTGGAAAGAAACTGCTAGCTTTTGTTTTGATTCCCTGGACTTGAGCGGTTTTTGATTGCTTTGGATTTGTAATGGCAACCTGTTGCTTCCTCTTATTTTAGTTTGCTCGAATGATAAAAATGAGACAAGGGATGTGGTATTCATAACAGGAAGTAGGCTGTAGTCCTTTGTGTAAAGTAAGCCTTCTCTATATTTTGATTTAAAAATAGGCTGACCTGATTTGATTTCATATAAAAGTTTTTTGATGTTTTTCATATGACTTGATTTTTATTTTGACATTGATTCAATTTTTTGTATGCTTGGATTTGATGTGTATTTATTTCAATGTCCCCTTATGTTTAAATATCTATATCCATCTTTGAATATACATATATATATATACTACATGTATATGAACAAAGTTTTGTCTTATTTCCCTTATACAAATATATATGCACAAAGTTACATGTTTACCTATGTATCGATATTTATATTTCCTTATGCACCTTTATATATATATATACCTATACTTATACTCAATTTCCTTTTTACAATTTCCATGTACATTAGTTCATATGGTCAACATATATATATTACTTATATACTTGTTCATATATTAAACATCATAAGCTTGTATATTCTTAATTATATATATATATATATTTACACATTTTACACGTAATCTTCATATATTTTACTTATGGGCATTATGTCCTTATATATATGTGTTCTTCTACTATACAAATTTTCATATATATATTATTTCATATGAACATAAATTCATATACCTGTATATGTATATACTTATATATATATTTTTTCAAACATCATAAAGCTTGTATCTATATATTTATCGATATTTTATCTTAATTTAAATGGTGGAGTTTATATATATACATATAATTTATTTTTATTTCTTTGTTATATCTAGAGATTTTATAATTCAATACTTATTATAGTTTTCAAATCAATTTATATCTATATTCGGATATTTTTAATTATCAGAAATTTATTTGTTCGACTTATAAATCAATATTTCAATAATAACATCAGTTAATCATCCAATTAACAGATGTCAAAAATCCGGGTCGTTACATTCCTCCCTCCTTTAGAACTTTTCGTCATCGAAAAGGAACGGAACGAAAATTTTAATTTTTGATGTTTATTATTTATTTAAATCATTCTTTTAAAACATTTTAACTCCTTACTCTTTTATTTTACAAATTTTAAAACACTTTTAAAAACTACATAATATTACCAAACTAGCTTTATATAAAAAAAAAATACTTTTTATAACTCGATGTTTAAACAAGTCCATCCTTGTTCTAACAGAAATTCAATCATACGTTGATCAGGCTTAGGACTGAAAATCTATAAGTACTTAGTAAACCTGTTTTCAACACCTAGTGAAAATTCTTGAAAACCTTTTTGTAAGAATGCTATGGAAATCATCACATCCTCCATGGGTCGTAGTTAGCACGATGATTACGTCGCCATCCCGGCGAAAACCATAAGAAAACTGTAGGCATCCGCACCTCTCGACTTTCGCCATGGAAACTACACAGATCGCAGCTACACCCAGGGTTGTGTTGCTATCATAGCAAAACCCATGTAACTGTAGGCATCAGCGCCCCTCGAATTACGCTGCCAAATGAAACTTCACCACATAGATCGCAGACTACACAAAGTGATGTCACTGTTCCAGTGGAACCAGTGTAGGTTGTAGGCACTCACTGCCACACGAATTTCGCTATGGAACCAAACCACATAGATCGCAATCTACCGATGTTACGTCGCTATCCCAACGAAATCAAATGTAGATTGTAGGCAATCACTGCCACTCGACTTACGCTATGGAACGGCGATAGATCGCAGTTACACCAGAGTTACGTTGCCGTCACAGCATAACCCCAATGTAACTGTAGGCATCAGCGCCCCTTGAATTACGCTACCCCAAACACAATCCTCAGGAACTAAAGTTTTGTCCGGACGTCCTCTGGGATCCAAATTTAGAACCCCCTTAGGGCTCAAGGTAGAACCACCCAGTGGATCTCCTACTATAAGTTTCAACTCTAAATGGGAGCGCCTTTCTTTCCATACCATTCTCAAAAAAATTCATATTATACACATATAGTACCTTTCAAATCATACTCTTTATATATATCACATATAAATCCCATTAACACAAAATCGATATCTTCAAAATCGATAATTCTCAAACTTGGCTTTCCTCATTTCCAAAATTGACTTTTTGCTAAAATCAAAAGCCTTTAAAATCAATGAGTTCCAAAACCCCTTTTAGTTCCATTCTCATAAAATCATCCTTATATATATATATAAGATTATTCTTTCAACTTGAATAATTTTTGGATCACTTCATACTTATATAAAATCCACTTTATCTTTCAAATATCTTTCAAAGATCTTTTCTTCTGTTTATAATCTCATTAATACCAAACCAAAGTTCCAAGTTCGATTTCCTTTACAAAGTTATTGGTCACATTTTCTTACTTCTTATAAAGTAAGTTTCAGTTATAGTGCTATCCAACTTTTTATTTTTATCATCATATATTTCTCAAAATATACTCTTTCACTTCAAAATCACATTTGCTTTGATATCTTGATTTCGGTTCCAATTTAAAATTGCTTTGAATTCCATTTGGGTTATAGCTTCAATTTTATCTCGATTGGTATTTAAATATAAACAATTTCCACTCTGACCAGTTTGAATTTTGAAACAGCTTGACTAGTTGTAAAATAGTTAAATAGTTAATATAAGATAGTTTGAGTTTTAAAAGCAGTTTGTATAGTAAATAGTTTGGAAAATCAGAATAACCTGCATATTTAAGAAGATAGACTTAAACAGTTTATATTAAAACAGTTTATTTGAAAATAGCCTCAAGGTCCAACTGATTCAGTTTCCAATCTCCAATTCAAATCAATTTTTCAATTTCCATTTAAATTGATTCAATACAAATTCCAGTTTGAATTAATTTCTATTCCAAATTTTAATTCAAATCAATTCCTATTTTGAATTCGAACAAATTCAACTTCGACTACAATTCCAATTAATTTAATTCAATTTCAATTTTGAATTAATTTCAATTCAATTCTCAATTTTCAACCAGCTCGATTTATATAAATACAGGTTCTGTTTTCAAAATACAGATTTAATCACTTAAATCAAATTAACCCTCAATATTTAATTTAACAACCCAAGTCTTTAAAATAATTCTATTCTTAGACCAAACTTCAAATATTCATTTAAAATTACCCTTATTTAAACTTATTTCAAGTTTCAAGTGAGAGTTCAAATCTTTTAGAACAAATAAATTTTCGAAATTCAATTTATTTCCCAATTATGACTTCAAAATTTTAAACCCAATCCCTTAAACAATTTCAGTTGACAAGTTTTGTTTTTAACATTTCAAACTTAAGTTCAAAATGATTCCATTTCCATAAATTCAATTTTTATTTCCATTCAATTTCAGGAATGGATATATATCATTTCAATCCACTTCTTAATTTATTCGAAATAATCCAATTTATAGTTTTTATATACTGTAAATAACAAACAGGATGATAGCAGGATATGTCCAGGTAAACAAACATCCAAATTATCTAAAACACCAATCAATAACATCCATCTCAAATTTCCGGAATTCGAAACCCGTTTTTATTTCAAAAGCTATTTGAAATTATTCATACCTAACCTCTTATCAAATCCATACTTTTCTTTTCAATTTAATCCATTTAACTTCCCTAAGTTAAATTTTCAATTTCACATTGAAATTTTCTAATTTCCGATCATAAGTTCAAAATTTAGTCAACTTGTCCTAAGTAAATTCCCAATCCATTTAACCCATTTAACCTTACTCAATTTAAATTTTCCACTCCAAATTTAAATTTCTTACCAATATCCCTTCCCACTTATAAGTTCAAAAACTTATCTCTCTTCGGGTTATACATCTCATTCTAAGGGGGATTTCCAGAATTCAAACATCAATATCCTTTTCAAATCAACTTTGAAATCATATATATCCACACATATATACATATTTATCCCATTCCCACATCAAGTCACACTTTCAATTTTTAAACCATTCTTGGTTTTTAATTCAAAACAAATTCCTTTGGAATTTTCAAAACACTCTTGTTTTCAAAAAAAAATTCCCACATCAAGATATATTATAATAATATTACTTATTATTTCCTTAAACACTTTGAAACAATTTCAAAATTTTCCGGGCTTAGATTTAAAACTTCACAGTTTAAATCTGTTTCGATTTATAAGTCATACTCATATAAACTTTTACTTCCTTAAAACATTTCACTTTGCTCGTCATTGTTTATTCTATTATAAACATCCATTATTAAGATACAATACCCAATCTATAATAATTATCATATCTGGTAGTCAAACACACCATATATTCCATAATAATTTACTGGAAAAATATAATCGGGGTAACTTATTTCAAATAATTTGAAAATTCTTTTGAATTTTCCAGGATTTAAATTCATGTTTGAATCCATTTTTGACCTAACTTATTTGTATAGTTTATCCTTACCCAAATTCTATTTGGTTATATAAATATTTAACCACTTTAGTCTTATAATCTTGTTTGATTATAATAATTACAGCCAATCACCTTAACATACTATAATAATTCAGAAAATTATTTCTTTTATATATCAAAATTATTTAAAAATCATTATATAAGAAAATAACAAGTACGCCCTCATATATAATACACTCAACTAATTCTAGGGTACTACTGACCGTATCTCTAATGAGTGATCCCCACCAGAGCCAAGGTTCTCGCTTAACGTTCAGCTCCGATACCAAATGTAACGGCGGGGCGATTTCCGACCCCGAAAATCGACACTAATATGTTCACTGTATAGAGTGCCGAGCAATAGAGTGCCGGAAATACCAGGCTGTTAGGGTTTAGTAGAAAAAGAGATAGAATAAGAAACAGAAAAACAACGGCACAGAATCTCACAATCGCAGCGGAATAAAATATAATAACAGCATTTTATACAAGAAAAGTTGTAACTGTCAACGTACATATACAAGTTATCAGAGTACACTCATCAACAAATAAATCTGGACATTTATAACACTTGTCCCTAAATGCTGACTATACAGTCTATAATATACAGCGGAATATAATCAATACGTCTCTGCCATCCAGCTCATCTCCGGGACTCCAAAGCGTCCTAACCTGAAATTCTATAATACTCGGTCTGACCCGAGCATTACAATAAAGTAACACCCGAGTCGGGCTGGAAACCAGCGTGAGTAAAACCAACTTATTTTGAAATACAGGAGTTATCAAAATCTTTTAAACCCAAGGTAACTCGTACAACACGATGAGTTTTTATTTCGATTATAACCAAAACACTTTTTACAAAAATCCATCAATATTGAAATAATGATGTCCAAGAACAGTTACTTATTTAAAATAGTTGAATTTGTGAAATTAACCCAATTCCAGCCTATTAAGCTCTATAGTCGAACCCATAAAGTTCAGAGTGATTATTAAATTTTAGGCGGTTCCGGATAACACAGATATCCGGTTCCGTTCTCTTCGAATCCAAATAATAGATTTTCAGGGTAAATTGTTTAAAATAAAAAATTTATCATTTAGGGTAACAGTATTCAAATATAGGAATTTATTATAGATTTTTATTCAACAAACTGTAACATCATTTTAGATCTACTATTAACTTGTCTGACTAACTAATTTAACGAGCAATAACCAATATCAACAATCTACTTATCAGAATTAAATTTGCCTTGATTAACCATATCCATCTATATTTTTATCCAAATTAATTCAAAGGAATTATAAAAACAATTTATTTTTAGTTAATTAAAATTTAACATTCTATTTCAATATCCACTTAGTTAATTTATAAAATTATATAAACTTTTTTAAGTCAAATAATAATATAATAAATTTTTTCATCGAATTTATAAAATATCATTAACTTTAAATTTCGGTATTAAAATGACAATAGCTTTCTAGTTAAAAGAAAGAAAATATAAATTATCCTATATATGTAAATATGCAAATTTATCCCTTCTCTTTTTTTTTCCTTTCCTTTCATTTTTTTCTCTTTGTTTTACTTTTCTTTTACTTTCTATTTTTCCTTGGCCCACTATCTTTCCAACCCATACCTCTTCCCTTCTTCCTTTCTTTTCTTCTTCATTATCTTTTCTTCTTGCTCTCCCTTCCTTTCCTGCAGACACGCCGTGCACATCATCGTGTACGTGCACACACTACTAAGGACCGAACCCACGTCGACGACCAACTCTTCTCATCACCCCCGACCATCTCGCCAGCTCCATCCATTCTAATCCCTCGATCACACCCTCGCTTAAAGTTTTGACATCGAACCCAACCTGGATCCGAATCCGACATCACCAAACTGCCTCGCCATGCCACTATACTCTACCGCCGACCACCAGACCATGCCAAATCGATCGCCTCTTCCTCCTCTTGCCTTTCCCCTCCTACTGCACGTCCCACTCTCTCTCGTTCCTTTGCCATTGCCTTAAAGACGAGACCCCTCTAACATCCACTTCCAATCCTAGTTCACCCACGACCGGCCACCACGTCGTGCTATAAGATCCTATATCATTTTCCCACGATCGCCACCCCTTAAGCTACGTCCCCTCTGAACTCGACGCCATGAAATCGAAAGCGCCACCAGGATTTGCCCCCAAACCCCAAATAGGTTCATCGTCCCATTTCCCACTCGAAACCCCACTAAAAATTCCATAATCATCATCAAAAATCATCATTTTTGACGACGAACACAGGCACATAAACAAAGTACTAAGTTACGATACTCGAAATTTCGACAATTTTCAGTTGTTACTGTAAAATATAATTTTCTTGCTCTGCACTCGAAGGTATCGCATGAAACAAATTTAAAAAAAAACTACATTCAAATCAATGGGTTTTGCTTTTGTAATCAAAAACCTAAAACAATTTGTATGAAGAGAAATTGATTTTTAAAAGGGAAGTTAGCTGGTTTTAATAATGAACAGAGTATGTATTCTCTTCTGTAAGTAAAACCTTTTCATGTCTAATTCTTATACATCCATATATACCCGACAAAACATATCACATTTAACCCATAACCACAATTTATTTACAAGCACGGCTTGTATGTTTATATATATATATATCCAATTGAAATGTAAGTGTTATACTCACAGTCTTTAGGAGATAAACTGCTGCTTTAACTCTCTTTTTTCTTTAAACGGAGAATTGTTTTTGGAAAGAAACTGCTAGCTTTTGTTTTGATTCCCTGGACTTGAGCTGTTTTTGATAGCTTTGGATTTGTAATGGCAACCTTTTACTTTCTCTTATTTTAGTTTGCTCGAATGATAAAAATGAGACAAGGGATGTGGTATTCATAACAGGAAGTAGGCTGTAGTCCTTTGTGTATAGTAAGCCTTCTCTATATTTGATTTGAAAATAGGCTGACCTGATTTGATTTCATATAAAAGTTTTTTGATGTTTTTCATATGACTTGATTTTTATTTTGACATTGATTCAATGTTTTGTATGCTTGGATTTGATGTGTATTTATTTCAATGTCCCCTTGTGTTTACATATCTATGTCCATCTTTGAATATACATATATATATACTACATGTATATGAAAAAAGTTTTGTCTTATTTCCCTTATACAAATATATATATGCACAAAGTTACATGTTTACCTATGTATCGATATTTATATTTCCTTATGCACCTTTATATATATATATATATATATATATATATATATATAGACACACCTATACTTATACTTAATTTCCTTTTTACAATTTCCATGTACATTATTTCATATGGTCAACATATATATTACTTATATACTTGTTCATATATTAAACATCATAAGCTTGTATATTCTTAATTATATATATATATATATACACACACACATTTTACACATACTCTTCATATATTTTACTTATGGGCATTATGTCCTTATATATATGTGTTCTCCTACTATACAAATTTTCATATATATATTATTTCATATGAACATACATTTATATACCTGTATATGTACATACTTATATATTTTTTTTTTCAAACATCATAAAGCTTGTATCAATATATTTATGGATATTTTATCTTAATTAAAATGGTGGAGTTTATATATACACATATAATTTATTTTTATTTCTTTATCATATCCAGAGATTTTATAATTCAATACTTATTATAGTTTTCAAATCAATTTATATCTATATTCAGATATTTTTAATTATCAGAAATTTATTTGTTCGACTTATAAATCAATATTTCAATAATAACATCAGTTGATCACCCAATTAACAGAAGTGAAAAATCCGGGTCGTTACAGATACTTTGGTATTCCTCAAGTAATATCATCTTTTTCATTGTTTACTGAAACGTTACCATCGATGGTTAGAAGATAGTCAAATGATGATGGTTCTCTTACATGATTCAAAAGAATTCGCATGAAGTAACGCTCTCTTTCTGATGGAGAAACATTATAAATTCGTCCAATGACCTTCTTATATGATGCTCTTTGTCGCCACTTTTTAATATATGATATCCAAGTGTATTTCTCTATAAATTCACGGTATAAAAGGTGCCTTGCTTACGATCTTTTGAGTTTATGTTGAAGAATTCACCTAACATTGATGTAGAGAAGTTCTCATTCAATAAAACATTAGGCACTATTTGATTAGCATGACAAGTCACTTGTACCCTACTTGGAAGGTTTATTTGGAGATGCTGAACTGAGGGATAAATTTTGTGCAATGAGAATTCAAAAATTCTCCAACATGCCTCTTAGGGGCATATCCACCTTGAGTCTGAAAACTTTTGAATTTCATCATTTCGTTGATGAATTTCCACTGTCACATAATCCAAACATTTGTATACATACCTGTATAAGTATTTGACAGATTTGATACTACTACAAACTTCAACATCACTATTAATATCACCATGGGTTATATGGAACCACCCAACGATTATCCATTGCAATATTACCATCATTGTCGCAATGTTTATACCATTATCCCACTTTCAATAAATAGGGTATGAATCATTACGTTGGATAGTGCAGGGGTAGAATTGTTCAGGATAATTTTTTTGCAATTTCCGTCTTTCATCCATGGAGATTTGGTCATTGTCTTCCACATGGCCTATGAAGCATCCATTAATGGCAGCATTGTACAACTCTAGTTATTCATCATGATTCGATATTTCAACTCTTACAATGGAATCATAATCATCTGGGCTATGTAGTTTATCTTCGTCACTCAAAATAATAAGCATACGAGCATGGGGTAGTCCTTTTCTTTGAAACTTGAAGACATAGACATGCACCCTGCTTTGATTAGCATTATAAATAACTTGCACCCTGCTAGTTTGATTAGCATGGACAAATAACTTGTACCCTGCTTGGATGGTGTATTTGGAGATTTTGAACTGAAGGATGAATTATGTGCAATGAGAATTCAAAAATTCTCCAAATGGCCTCTTTGGGTCATATCCACCGTGAGCGTAAAAACTTTTGAATTTCATCATTTTTAGTCATTGACCGAATTTCCACCGTCACACGATCCAGACCTTTGTATCCATACCTGTATAAGTATTTGATAGATTTGATACTACTACAAACTTCAACATTAACGTGACAATCGTACTATTTTAGCAACCATGGGTTATATGGAACCACCCAACGATTATCCATTCCAATATCACCATCATTGTCTAGTGCGATGTCTATACCATTATCTCGCCTTCAATAAATAGGGTATGAATCGTTACCTTGGATAGTGCAGGGTGAAAATTGTTTAGGATAAATTTTTTTGCAATTTTCATCTTTCGCACAATGGAGAATTTGGTTGTTGTCTTCCACATGGTCCATGAAGCATCCATTTAATGACATCATTGTACAACTCTGGTTCTTCATCATGATTTGGGATTTCAGCTCTTATAACAACATCATAATCATCTGGACAATGTAGTTTATCTTCATCATCAAAAATAATAAGCATATGAGCATGAGGTGGTCCTCTTTTTTGAAACTCGGTGACATGGACATGTGCTGCAACCACTCTGAGAACTTGTTTGTCATAGATATCATGCTTTAATTCTTCATATTTTAGAATGAAAAATCTAATGGTAAGAACTGGACAATTTTCACTTAAAATTAACCTGACTAAATGGAATTTTTTATGGTTCATTTTTTGAAATAGTTGGTCCTTTAGTAGATTTTGGTCAAGCTAACGATATTTGTAGGGTTGTTTGAGTGATATAGCTATTGTAGCTTTCATAAAGTCAATGTATTTCACATCATTGTCGTACAGAATTTCACTGCAACCTAACATACATCTAATGAATTTTTTACAAAATTTGTAAAATAAGGAAAGTTAAAATAAGAACAACCTAAAGTGTATGGTTGAACGTAACATGTTTCTTGAATCTTTATAAGAATTTTTACCTAAAATAAAAAGTTAAAATAAGGAAATTCAAAATAAGAGAGACGTGATGGTACTGAAATGAATTTTTTAATACGTAGAGTACACTAATAATAATGTAACATGATCCTTGAATCTTTATGAGATCTTTTACCTAAAATAAAAAGTTAAAATAAGGGAGATGTGATGGCACTGACATGAACTTTTTATAACATAAAGTCCATAGCTCAATTCCTTTACACTTTACACTACCCCATGTGTCCAATTAAATCTCACCCACACATCATATGATTTAATTATCGAGTGTTTCCTATTAAAATAAACATATGATACAAAAATTGATGGCTGAGATGAAATTGGCACAAAGGGCGGAAAAAGGGGATAAAGGAACCAACCTCATACATAATTTTGCTAATAAAATATTTTAAAATATGTTTATAATTCATAAAATTGATACAATATAAAAAATAAATAACCCGCTTTTAGTTCATGCAGCATGTGTACGTTACGAAGGCCTAGCATAGCAAGATAGAAAATATACTTTAAACAACCTTTTTTTGAAAATAATACTTCAAGCTTTATTTACCATTGTTAATTCTTTAATTATCAGGAATTTTGAAAATTTACAATTACATCTCCGTCGGTACAACATTTTGGTTTTCATTTTTCTACTAATTTTTTATTTTTTTCTCATTTTTTATATGATATTTAGTAAATTCTAACTGACATATTTTCTCTCAATCATTATTGCAACTTTTGACATGAATAGCAATATTCCATTTTATTTTCCATCGTAAATCCATTGGACCTAAATTTTTTTCATGTACAGTTGAGCTGGATTTCTCTCCTAGTTCCAATTGATGTGTAATTAAATGTAACATCATTAAACTATTATAAGGTATAGGGCCAGTTTTAGGGCTATGTAGGCTAGGCAGTCGAATAGGGAAACCCACCATGGAGGGGAAATAATTGGGGAAGATGAAGTAGTAGCAACGAAAAAATATTTGAAACTAAAAGATTGTTAGATACTTTGAAATTGAAGTACTTCATAATGCAATGGTTAAGATGACATATACATTGCTCCTAGGTCAAACATTCAATTCGGGTGTATGAAAACACTTATTTGATATGAAAAAAAGCACAATTATTTTCCTAGGGCAACCCAAATGTTTAACGATGAAATTTCTATCGAATTAGAAAACTGTCGATAAATTTCAAATTAAAATAACCGCAAGCGCACGGCATACAAATTTAGTACGTGGCGAGTACGGGTCGATCCGTAGGGAATTGTTTTAGATTTTAAAAATCAATTCAATCAAATTAGAACAAAGCGAGAGGAAATTGTTAACTACAAGCAAAATGAAGCTAAAACTAGAATTAAAATGAGATTAAAAACTATGAGATTAGAGAACAATTTAGAGGCAAATCTACTCTCATATTTTTGTAAATCAACAAACAACTAATTTATGATCTCTAGTTTTAGTATTAAGTGAAATAATTGTTACATTTATCATAAGTATGGTTTATTTATGTTATTAATTAACATAACTTAAATCATCAAACTATAATGCAACAAATAAACCACTCATAGATTATCATGAAAATGAAATCAAAGCAAAAGCCATTTTAAGTATGATCTATTTACTATTGTAATTAGTAATATAGATCATCAAATTTTGTTTTTACTTTCTTTTCAAAATCAAAAATCAATTAGCAAATGATGATGTAAATTGTGTTTATGTTGAATAAGAATAGCTCATTTGCAAATGCAACATAATCTATCAAACCCACTTGTATAAACTTACATCACAATCTACTCTCATGAAGCACAAATAAAAGAGACCATAAATCATAGATATGTTGAAATTACATAATATTTGAGAGCTTCAATACCCCTGAATTGAAGGGGTTTAGCTACTCATTTGTGTTATCAAATCAACACATGTAAGTTTCAACATTGGAAAGCAAAGAGAAGTAGAAATTAAAAAAAGGAAATGAGATTAATTACTTGCATGAAATAACATCAAACTAATTGCATAAATGTAAATCTAAGCTATGAATATGAAAAGAAAGAGAGCATAGAAATAAACATTAACATAAAAGAAAAGAAAAGCATGTAGAAAAGAAAAGCATGTAGAAAAGAAAAGAGAAAGAGGATTGGAAGCCATTTTTATTTCATGTAACATTGAGCTTACAATTTGCTTGCTTAATTTCCTAAGTAAAATGAAAGGTAGAAAGATCATTTACATGTACATAAGAGGGCTATTTATACATGCATAAAACCCTAATTCAATTTTTAGGGTGCTTCCTAAAATGCCCTTTAGGAAGTGTGGCCACCAAGTAACCATTAGTCACTAATTAATCCATCATTTAATGTGCATGAAGCTTTAACCTCCACTTAGTTGTCCATTAGCTTCTAATTGTAGATTTAGGTAAGTGGGTGGGGTCCTCCATGATCATGAACTTGAATTATTTCCTCTTCATTCCTTTGTATTCCCTTGTGCATGCATATATCTTCATGAATCCATCTTCCATATGCATCAAAATTTCCTATAAAAATCATAAAAAATATCCATGTAAAAATTCTCAAATTGACACATGCACAAAAATGACCATTTTGCCCCTGAACGAAGATGAATATATGATGATTTGAAAATAATTGAATTTTGGTTTTAAACATGTTAAAATGCCCAAATATGACTTTTATTTAAATAAAAATAGATAAAATATAGATGTAAATATATGCACATTTACGTGCACATCACCAAAACATAGAGCCAGTCCTAGTAAGGCATGATATTACATTGTACCGTGTCGTGCTAAATGGTAGAATGTGATGAAATATAAACAAGATATGCATACAGATAATAGTAAGTAGCTCTTACTTCTAATAAGATGAAATAATAGTGTTTTATAATTTGAAAATAGTGGTGATAGAAACTTTTTATTCATGAGATTTAATTCTCACGTAAGAAAATGATGGTGTCAACTATTCGAATCAAAAGAAACCAAGCACCAAAGAAAAGATATGTTTGGTTGAGATTACCATCCCTTTCTTTAACAATATTTCTTCTATTATTATATAATAACCATTAGTTTTGGAGTTAATTATAATAAAAATAAGGTGAATGTCTACAACGACCAAGAATTTTAGTAATTTAAATTTAGAATATTTAATTTATTTTAAATACAAAATTTATTTTAATAAATTAAATAACTTGAATTTCAAATATAGTGATTTATTTGATAATTAAATTATTAAATTGAATATTTGAAATTTTTTAATTGAATCTTGAATTTAATATGAATGAAAATGATTTCAAAAGTTGAATTTATTTCTTTTTGAACAAGAATGAAGATAGTAAAGTTTTAAATTGGATTTAAAGATAATTTAACTACTTTTGGAAATTAGTCATTTTAATTAAAGTATAAAAATAGATCTACAGGCTATTGTCTCGAATTTCAACGAAACCAGTGTCATTAGATCCGTAATAGTATGCCGGCGAATTTCGTGGCAATCGAACGTATCGTTTGGTCGTGCGAGTTCGAAATGAGAAGAAATTAATTAAAGGAATTTAAATTAATATAATTTGATTTTGAAAGCTATCTTCTGTATATGATGGAATTGGCTTCCGATATATATTCCATTGCGTTCGAAAAAGGGGTATAACATATAGAACATCAGGCGGTATGTCTCGTTTGGAGCTCGAGATTTTTGAATGCATCGAGCTAGATAATTTATAATTTATAATATAATAATATCTATATTTCTTTTTTTTACCATGCTTGGCCCATACCTTTTCCCATGCCTAAGCACATACCACTTTAGCGTATAACCGCGTGTAAGCAAGAGGGAACAAATTCGTTTTCATTTTTTTCAAATTCAAACCAAATCCAATAGTCGTGGTTGATCTGGACCGCCAGAGGCCGAATTGGAGCTCAACTTCAACTAAGATATTATTCCCCGTGAGGAGAAATAGGCATCGACCGATTGGACTGGGTCGAAGCGTGGCTAGGCGGTCCATTTTGGCCGTGACCTGAGGCGTTTTGGGTTCGGTTTGGGGGCCGGTCATGCACACGCTAGCATGGGAAGGCAGAGCGGCGGGTGTGGCGAGGTCGGTGGCGGCCTAGTTTGAGCGAGGCGTGATTTGATCAAAGAAAAAAAATGAAATGAAATCATCGCCTGGGTTCGTACTCGAGCGTGATAGAGGAAGAAGGTGAGGGTAATTAATTTAAATGTTTTAATTAAAGTTAATTATGGTTTAATTATTTAAAAAGTTCGTTAACCCATATTTAATTCATACAATGTCCAAATTGAACGCGACAAGTCGTGTTACGATCATATCGATAAAGGCTACGCTATAGAGTTGGATTGGATGGATTCGGAGCTCGTGAGAATTTTGGGTTAAAATTGAATGACTATTCAATTATAATTCAAACCAGAACATTGTGGCGACTATTAAAATCAATTTGAGTTAATCTCACCTTTTTGGTTAATCAAGAAATATATATAGTCAATAAAAATTATCTATTGGATGCTTGGATATTTATTTTTGATAGTTATTGACTGTTTGGCTAATTTACTAATTATAATTAGTTTGATTGGATATATTCCCTCTTAATGGAGCGGATGAGACCCTATTACGTTCCCGTGTAAGAGAGGATGACCCTTGTATATGAATCCCGCCTCGAAGCGGTTGATTTATATTTTTATGATTATATACTGTATGTGATGCAGGGGGACAGGTTGGAGGGATCCAATGGGATTCCTCACACTGTTGATTTTATTTTCATATATATAATGATATATGACTTGTTGAATGCCGTATTGATGACATTGATATGATTTTCTTAATTAGGCTTTAGTAGCACCAGGCTTCATTTTTTGTATTTTAAAATACTATAAAATGGTGATTTGATTTGAAAAGGGATTTCAAAATTATTTTGGGAATTTTATATGTTTTAAATAATTTTCCAAAAACAAAAGTATGATTTTAGATGTTATAAATTGATAGGTTTATAAAATATTCTAAATAGAGATTTCCAAACTGTACAATATATATTTTTATAATCTTGGAGAATAAGTCCGCCTTTTATATTAAAGGATATGTTCTAAAAAGGAAATAGAAATATTTTTGATATAATATTTATTAAGCATTTTGTATAAAGTGATATATGTGTATATAGATACATATATTATGATTTATTAATAAACGCAAAATTTATTAATGGGACAATTTATAAGAGTGATATTTTTACAAAGGAAGTAAAGATTTGTAAAATCGTATATTGTTAATAAAAGTATGAATTTATAAACGGGGTTTATAAATTAAAGGAAACTATCATCGTTTAATAAATTGGAGAATAAATCAAATGGTGGATTTATTTTAAGAAACAGAATGATATTTTAGAAATAGTTGACTCTATTTTGGAAATTGAAGGCAAGGATAAATTTGGAATGTTAAACTATATTTTTATAAATACAAAGGAATTTATAAAAGGAATTTATCCATATGGAAGTAACATTGAAACGGATGGTGATTGATGTTTTAAATAAGATCTATGAATAAGTGAGGTTCATACAGGAAATAGATTTATAAATAGAATTCATAAATAAATGGGTTTATGGAAGGAAGTTTTCATAAAATGGAAAGATATTCTTAAATGTAGTTTTATAAATGTGGGAATGACTGGGTTGAAATTTAAGAATGGATTTTTACCAAGGAAAAATATTTTTTTATAGTTGGTTATTCATGTTAATATTGCTTAAAATTGTTTATAAATATTTAAATAATTTTGAAGGGTTAATTATTTAAATGATTAATATGGTTTGAAATTAATAATAATGATTATTAATAAAATTTTGGTAATTTATTATTATTATTTATATGGTAAAGATTAACAATTGTTTTATCCATAATGGTTTGAATTATTAATTATTATTATTAAGAGGTTAAATGTTAATAATAATTATTTATTTATGATGGTTTCGATATTCATAAATAGAGTTTTGCAAACCGACTTGAATTTTTATAAGAAGAGCTTATAAAATAGTTTGAAGATTTAGAGGGAGATTATTTACAAGGTAAAGAGGTTTATAGGTAGATGGATATTTATAATGAATTTTAGAAATAAGTTTACAGATTTATAAAAAGGAATCCATAAATAATTGCATGGTTTTATAAGGGTTTAGAATGACTTGAGGAACAATTTATAAATGGCTTATAAATGGTTTTAGAAATCTATAATGGAGTTTATAAATGATTTTAGAATTTGGTAAAAAGAAGATCTTTCTCAGTGTCTGGAAAATATACTTATACAGATGAGATAAGTATATGGATATTTTCTAAGTATTAAAAATATAAGGGTTGTGAATATATCTTTGTAAAAATATTATACAAGCATTTACAATATGCTTTTAATTATTGAATGATTGATTAAGGAGGCTTAGTGTTGCTTGGTGGTTAACCAAATGTTGGTTTTCCTTATGGAATCAAATCCTTGATTGAATGTTTGTTATTCGATAGTTAAATAACCGACTATTGGAATTTGGACCCAAAGTAACTTTGGAAATATCTAGGAGAAACACGTGAGTTATGGCACGGTCATCTCCGATGATGTTGTACTGTGCATGTAAATCTCGTTTCGTTCTTCTAGGACAATGATAAGGAAATCTGTCCACTAACGGTTAGGAAATGATCTTCGAACTTATCTTTGGCTGTTTATTTCCTATAGAATCTGGGTTGAGTTTATCAAAAATTGTCGAATGTTGTTTCGAAGAGACCAGGATCGGATATGTTATCCGAAAACCACTTCAATCCAACTCAAGCGTTCGAAGTGAAGACATCTTGAAGATGATGTAATCGTAGACGAAGCTCTCAATCGTTTCGTTCAGTCTCAGAACGAACTTGTATCGATGAGTGCTAATATTGCATTGTTGCCTGGAGGGCAGTGTTAGCATTCCAAGTGGGAGGCTCTATGTAAATGGTAAGAGCATGGCTTCCTCGAGCCTTACACCTGGGAAATGAATAGAGCAGGGACATGCGATAGGGCTAAGTAGGTCGCACCCAAGTAGGGTATGACCATCCCAAATCTAGAGTGATATTCATGTATGCTTTGGGATACCATTATATGGTTGTTGATTGCAACCAAGGGGTGATCATACTCGGTGCTACTTGATAAGGGGGTAGTACTGGTCCTAAGTAGAAGAGGTGCAACGTGTTGTAGCCTCCCATACATTTTATCTAGGGGTGTACGGATTCGGTAGGTAGACCCTTATCCTTTCATAGTTGGAATCCATTCTCCAATATGAGCCTTTGTTTTTGGTTGTAGAACCTTGTATGATGGAATTTAATTAATGTAACAATTTCGGCTATGATTAATAAGCATTTGTATATTAGACATTATTATAATATCAAAGGAATTCATATGAAATGTTTTGGTTATCGTAAGGTAAAAACCTGCCGTGTTTATGTGCGGTGTGGTCTTACGAGATACCTTTGATTTTTGAAAGGTTTCTATAACTTTAAAAATCCAATTGGGTGTGTTTTCTCACGCTGGTTTTCCAAACTGACTTGAGTGTTATTTTATTATAATTCTCGGGTCAGACCGAGCATATTTATAGATTGCTTTGGATACGTTGGAGCTCAGGAGATGAGTTGGAGGTTTTCAAGTTGTATTTTCATATATGTTTATTTTCGCTGCTTTGTTGTTGAAATTATCAACAATTGTGAAGACAAGATGTTATAACTGTCCAGGTTGATGATTGTTATTGTAGTTGTACTCTGATGGATGTATGTATATAACGGTTTTTCTTTTGTAAAGATCATTGATATTATATTATATATTATTCCGCTGCGATTATGAGATTCTATATTGTTTTAGTTTCTTTCTTCTCTTCTCTTCTTCTTTCTTTCCCTTAACTATCCATCTTTCCGTTCGATTTGGGTTGGACATGTGTGGTTTATTGTCAGCTTGAATTGTACGAAAGAGCGGGTTGTTACACGTGGTATCAGAGCCTAGGTTGAGCGAACAGCCTAGGCTTTGGTGGGAATTTACTCATTTGAGATAGGGTAAGCGAGACCCTAGGATGAGTTTGAGTGTATATATATGAGCACATATTTGTTAGCGATATAAAAATGTTTTATATTGTGTTAATTTATCTGTTGAGTGGCTTATGAATTTTGGTCGATACGTGGGATGCCACGATATCGATAGGGGTTTTTAAATGCTTAAACAAGTCAAACCGACACGGTATTGTTTTAAAGTGGGTAAATGAAATAATTTTACCTAAATTATATTTTATATAAAAAGGAATAATTTTCAAAAATTATTATAGGTATATATGGAGTGTTTGGTTGTTGGCGAATGATAATATTTAATTATCGTTATTTGTTGTTTGATGTTTGTTGTTTTAATAAAAGTTATTATTATCATAATCTAAACAAGTATAAACTTTGTGAATTGAGTTATGTAAGAGACTAAATTTATAAGTATAAATTATAGAATATTGATTATACTTAAAATAATCAACAATTATGGAATAATATTGCATAGGAAGTGATATTTTATAAATATGATTTATAAACGTGATTTTTAAATGGAAAGGAAATGGAAATTTCATAAGTATATTTATAAATGTGATTTGTAAATAAAAATGGGTTTAAAACACGAAGTTGAGAACTTAAAACCCATTGATTTTGAAAATAGTTTTCAAAGGTTTGGAAAAATAATAATAGTATTATTTTAAAATTATTTTGGGTCAGAAATATTTAAAATGGAATTTAAAGAGATAGAAAGCACTGAACTCACTTTAGTCGCTGGAAAATTCTAGTGATGACTGCAGCAGCATCGGTGTTCATTTTCGAGTTCTAAGCAAGGAATTGCTACAATTGAAGTTTTGTTTTAATAAAACAAATTTGTTTTAGATTTCAGAAGTGAAATTTGATATACAAAGGAGTTATATATATATATATTTCAAAATGTTTTGAAAATAAAACCGGGTGTTAAAAATCTGAATTTTTATCTAAATGTTTTGAGAAAACGTAAGATAATAAGTTTTTGAACTTATAATTTGGAAATAGTATAGATAAAAAAAGAATTGGAATTGATATATGGAATTAAAATTTAATTTAGGTTAAGTTAAATAAATTGAGTAAAGGGTTAAATGAAATTGAAACAGGATTTGAAATTAATTGGATAAAATAATGAAATGAATATACACTTAAGTCGTAAAGTGATTATATAACCCTGAATTGTAGATATAGTATGAGAATAAACTTAATTCGGATAAATTTCATGAAATATTAAGTAAATAAGTTTGTATAACTTATATATTCAAGGTATATTAAGCTAAAAACATATATTAAATTTGTTGAATATGAATGTTACGGAATGAAAATTATAAACTGGGATAGAGAATTAAATTTAACTTAAGTTAAATAAAATGATTTTTGAAATGAGTTTTGAAATGAATTTAACTAAAGCAAAGTTAAATAAAATTGATTGTAATAATGAAATAAATTAGTAAAGTGAACTAGTAGAATGAATTGAATTGAGCTAATGAAATGAATTAGTGAAATGAATATGGTTTAAATATTTTGTTTAATAGAATTGAATATGAACTTAAGTTATGAAGTGAAAATAAACATTAGAGGTGTTGTATAAAATGTTTAAAATGAACTTAAGTACATAATTTTATGGAATGGATGTTAAGTGTTACTTGTATTAAAGAAATATACTAAGTAATATGGAATGAAATGTTGTTAAACTTAAATTGAATTTAAGTGAATATTAGTAAGTGAATGTTAATGAATGGAATGTAAGTGAAATTAATATGAATAATGGAATTTGGTTTAAATTAAATGCAGATTAAATGAATGTGAATAGATGGGTGTAAGAAAAATCAATGAGGATAATTGAATTTGATGTAAATCAATTGAATGCAGATGGATTGAATGAAAATTGATTCAATATAGATTAATGGAATGCACATTTATATGGAATGTACATTAATTGGCACGAATGAATTGGATATGAATAAATTGGATGTAAATAAGAAATGTAAATAAGTGAATGTAAGTGAATTGTTGTTAACCTGAGATTGAATGTAATTAAAGTGAATGATTATAATTGAATGCAAATCAATTGAATGAGAACAAATTGAAACGAATCAACAGCGGGTTAATAAGAAATGGAAGTATATAATGTTGACATTTGAAAATGCAAAATTTATATGATAACAAACAAATTGGATGGATGTTATTGGTTTAATAAGTTCTCTTGTTACATTCACTAAAATTGCATATGGCTATGGTATAGTCTATGTTATACAGTGATATTATTTTCTATGTACATATTCTCATTGTTTGTTGAGTGTTTAGTAGGTGCAGATGGCGTATGCTTCGCATTTGGAGCTCTTTTTCGCATTTTGTTGATTGTATATGCTTGCTAATACTAAAATAAGTTACATATCTCGGATTACATATGATACTTTTATATTTTTCCCTATCGGATGCCTCATCTTCGAAGATGAGATGTATTTTTGTAATTATGTATATATTATAAATTCTTACGATTGAGCCGCGCAAATGATACACTGGCGAAATTTTCCAAAAATTTAAGGCGTTAGAATTTTCTGAGAATTTTGGGAAAAAATTTGATAACTAAAATTTGGATTTTGGCTTTATAACTTGAATGATATTAGTTGGTTTTGGAAATTTAGTTATGAATTGGAAGACTTAGAAAAGTTTTTATAAGAAGTTAAACGACTTAGAAGAATTTGGTAATCCATTTTAACTAATTGTTTCTGAAAGGTTAATGTGTTTGGGGCATTTTACTTACTTGGTAATTTCGGTGATGAAATTCTTTTTAAGGGGGAGAGTGTAATGACCCAGAATTTTAGTCATTTGAATTTAGAATATTTAATTTATTTAAAATATTGAGAAGCTATTTTATAAATTAAATAACTTGAATTTCAAATATAGCGATTTATTTGATAATTAAATTGTTAAATTGAACATTTGAAATTGTTTAAATAATTGAATCTTAAATTTAATATGAAGGAAAACGATTTCAAAATTTGAATTTATTTATTTTTGAACAAGAATGAAGATAGTAAACTTTTAAATTGGATTTAAAAGTGATTTAACTAATTTTGGAAATTACACGTTTTAATTAACGTATAAAAATTACCTTCCTGGGCACTATCTCGGATTTCGACGAAACCAGTGTCATTGGATCTGTAATAGTATGTTATAGTATGCTGTCGAATTTCATGGCGATCGAACATATAGTTTGGTCGTGCGAGTTCGAAACGCGTAGAAATTAATTAAAGGAATTTGAATTAATATAATTTGATTTTGAAAGCTATCTTCTATGTATGATAGAATTGGCTTCCGATATATATTCCATTGCGTTCGGAATATAGGTATAACATATAGAACGCCAAGCGGCACGCCTTGTTTGGAGCACAAGATTTTTGAACGCGTCGAGCTAGATAATTTATAATATAATAATAGATATATTTCTATTTTTACCATGCTTGGCCCATACCTTTCCCCATGCTTAAGTCATACGCTTCAGCATATAACCATGTGCAAGCAAGGGGGAACAAATTTGTTTTCTTTTTTTTTCAAATTCAAACCAAATCCAACGACCGTTGTTGATCTAGACCACCAGAGACTGAATTGGAGCTCGACCTCAACTAAGATATTGTTCGTCGTGAGGAGACATAGACATTGACTGATTGGATTGGGTCGAAGCGTGGCGAGGCGGTTCATTTTTGGCCGCAACCAGGGGCGTTTTGGGTTCGTTTTAGGGGCTATTAGCTCGCGCTGGCATGGGAAGGCGGAGAGGCAGCTGTGGCGAGGTTGGCGGCGGCCTAGTTTGAGCGAGGCAGGATTTGATCGAAGAAAAAAAAAGAAATGAAATCGTCGCCTGGGTTCGTGCTCGAGCGTGAAAGAGGAAGAAAGTGAGGGTAATTAATTTAAATGTTTTAATAAAATTTAATTATGGTTTAATTATTTAAAAAGTTCGTTAATCCATATTTAATTCATACGAGGTCCAAATTGAACGCAATGAGTCGCGTTACGATCGTATCTACGAAGGCTACGTTATAGAATTGGATTGGATGGATTCAGAGCTAGTGAGAATTTCGGGTTAAAATTGAAAGACTGTAAAATTTTAATTCGAACCGTAACGTTGTGGCAACTAGTAAAATCAATGTGAGTTAATCTCACCTTTTTGGTTAATCAGGAAATATATATAGTCAATAAAAATTATCTATTGGATGTTAGGATATTTATTTTTGATAGTCATTGACTATTTGGATCATTTACTAATTATTGTTAGTTGGATTGGATAGATTCCCACCTATTGGAGCGGATGAGACCCTATTACGTTCCCGTGTAAGAGCGGATAACCCTTGTATACGAATCCCGCCTCGAAGCGGTTGATTTATATTTTAATGTTTATATACTGTATGTGATGCAGGGGGACAGATTGAAGGGATCAAATGGGATTCCTCATAGTGTTGATTTCATTTTCATATATATAGTGATATATGACTTGTTGAATGCCGTATTGATGACATTGATATGATTTGTTTAATTAGTGCTTTAGTAGCACCGAGCCCCATTTTTGGTATTTTAAAATACTATAAAATAGTTATTTGATTTGAAAAGGGATTTCAAAATTATTTTGGGAATTTTATATGTTCTAAATAATTTCCCAAAAATGAAAGTATGATTTTAGATGTTATAAATTGATAGGTTTATAAAATATTCTAAATAGAGATTTTCGAACTGTACAATATAGACTTTTAAAATCTTGGAGAACAAGTCCGTCTTTTATATCAAAGGGATATGTTTTAAAAAGGAAATAGAAATACTTTTGATATAATATTTATTAAGCATTTTGTATAAAGTGATATATATGTATATAGGTACATATATTATGATTTATTTATAAACGCAAAATTTATAAATGGGATAATTTATAAGAGTGATATTTTTACAAAGGAAGTAAAGATTTGTAAAATCGTATATTGTTAATAACAATATGAATTTATACACGGGGTTTACAAATTAAAGGAAACTATCATCGTTTAATAAATTGGAGAATAAATCAAATGGTGGATTTATTTTAAGAAACGGAATGATATTTTAAAAATAGTTGACTCTATTTTGGAAATTGAAGGTGAGGATAAATTTGGTATGTTAAACCATATTTTTATAAATATAAAGGAATTTATCCATATGGAAGTAACATTAAAATGGATGGGTGATTGATGTTTTAAATAATATTTATGAATAAGTGAGATTCATAAAGGAAATAGATTTATAAATGGAATTTATAAATAAATAAGTTTATGGAAGGAAGTTTTTATAAAATGGAAAGATATTCTTAAATGTAGTTTTATAAATATGGGAACGACTGGGTTGAAATTTATGAATGGATTTTTACCAAGGAAAAATATATTATTTTTAAGTTGGTTATTCATGTTAATATTGCTTAAAATTGTTTATAAATATTTAAATAATTTTGAAGGATTAATTATTTAAATTATTAATATGGTTTGAAATTAATAATAATTATTATTAATAATATTTTGGTAATTTATTATTATTATTTATATGGTAAAGATTAATGGTTGTTTTATCCATAATGGTTTGAATATTTAATTATTATTTTTAAGAGGTTAAAAGTTAATAATAATTATTTATTTATGATGGTTTCGATATTCATAAATAGAGTTTTGCAAACTGACTTGGATTTTTATAAGAAGAGTTTAAAAAATGGTTGGAAGATTTAAATGAAGATTATTTAAAAGGTAAAGAGGTTTATAAATAGATGGATATTTATAATGAATTTTAGAAATAAGTTTACAGATTTATAAAAAGGAATTTATAAATAATTGCATGGTTTTATAACGGTTTAGAATGACTTGAGGAATAATTTATAAATGGCTTATAAATGGTTTTAGAAATTTATAATGGAGTTTATAAATAATTTTAGAATTTGGTAAAAAGGTGATTTTTCTCGGTGTCCGGCAAATATACTTATACCAATGAGATAAGTATGTGAATATTTTCTAAGTATTGAAAATATAAGGGTTGTGAATATATCTTTGAAAAAGTATTTTGATACAAGCATTTACAAGATGGTTTTAATTAATGAAAGAATAATTAAGGAGGCTTAGTGTTACTTGGTGCTTAACCAAATGTTGGTTTTCCCTATGGAATTAAATCCTTGATTGAATGTTTGTTATTCGATAGTTAAATAACCGACTATTGGAATTTGGACCCAAAGTAACTTTTGAAATATCTAGGAGAAACACGTGAGTTATATGGCACAGTCATCTCCGATGATGTTGTACTATGAATGTAAATTCGTTTCGTTCTTCTAGAACAATGATAAGGAAATCTGTCCACTAACGATTAGGAGGTGATCTCCGAACTTATCTTTGGCTGTTTATTTCCTAAAGAATCGGGGTTGAGTTTATCAAAAATTGTCGAATGTTGTTTCAAAGAGACCGGGATCGGATATGTTATCTGAAAACCACTTTGATCCAACTCAAGCGTTCGCAGTGAAGACACCTTGAAGATGATGTAATCGTAGACGAAGCTCTCAATCGTTTTGTTCAGTCTCAGAACGAACTTGTATCGATGAGTGCTAATATTGCATTATTGCCTGGAGGGCAGTTGTGACGCCCCACCTCTATACCCACGCTAACCAAGAACACTACGGTGTAGTGCTGTCAATTAGCACGGAGAATAAGGCTGTTGAGGAGCGACCATCCATGTAACTTCTTTGTGCGAGTACCGATATGTCAGATAGTATAGAATGCATATCATTTAAAGAGGAAGTCCGACATACCGATACAAACTCAAAGCTGTCACACAGTGGCTATATATAACCTTCGGAAACAAACATAGAAATAAACATAACACAAATCAGTCACAGACATCCATATCACAAAGGCGGAAAAAGATGTGAATATATATAACACATGAAAGTGTACATCAGAGTAGTAGTCAGAAAGATCCACGATAATACAAAAGATTAGCAACACGTGCTACACAAAAGAATACATCTATGAGTCGGTATCTCAAATGAATACAACAAAAACTACTAATCTAATTAGTTTGCCAAAAGTCAGGTTAATCCCAGAAGAGAAGTCAAGCAGAAGCACCTGTAACATCTCGGTCTGACCCGAGTATTATTTATAAGAAAATAATAAACGGATCAGTCTAGCTATAAATATCAGATGACATGATATAGAATAAGAGATATGGCATAAACATATAATAACGATAATGGCATACTACTGTAAGTATGTAAATGATAATCAACAAGAGATTAATCAATATCACAAGAATCTTCTCAAAGATCCAAATCCACAAAAAGGTAATGACACACGAATTCACCAATGCACAAAAATTGATAAAACATATCAATGAAAATCACGAAAATTGGTGAAGCACAAATTCTAGAAATCAACACACGAAATCCAGAACAAATTCCAGAAATCAACACACGAAATCCAGAAATCACAAAAAAGGGGGAAGGCCTATCACACGAACGAGAAGCTATCTCATGGAAGCTAACCATATAAGTTTTCGAACACACGAATGGCCCGAAGACCTTTAAACACACGAACGACCCAAAGACCATGGGGCGCTATCCCATATATTTGAGTAGAAACATCACACAAGCGGGGTCTAGTCTCCCTCGCAGACAAAGAGACATCGCTCAATCGCTAGTCTAAATCACAAAAATGATCGTCATGATCATAAAGAAGTGTCAATTACACTAAGCTAGTAAATATATGAGTTTAGCTTCATGTCCAATAACCACTAGCTTAACTTAAATATTTACGAGCAAACTGTAGATCTTCACTAGGAAATTGTCACAAAAGGTTCAGTCGAACAAGTCCAAGAGTTAATCGACGAAGTAAACGCAAGCATTTCATACCACCTGTTTTGCTAAGCCGTTTAATTAGATTTCTCATTCGAGTGAAGTAAAAGCTTGTATATACTAATAGATTGGAAAACGGTTTTGGAAAAAGAGCTTTGTAATAAAATAGAATTGAAATCGTTTTGATGAAAGAGTTTTGATATTTACTACTAGTATTGAAACCTTTATATCTTTAGAGTAACAAGTCACAAAACGATTGTTGAAACAAATCGAATCACATAAATTCACATTCGAAGACATGAGTAAAGTCCAAAGAAATCAATCCCAACACCATCAAAGTAGGAATGCCCATGAGAGTGAATATGGCCGAGCTAAAGTGCAATGGTACGACCTACAGGTCAAGCGACCTAAGGCAAGACAGGTCGAGCGACCTATGTAGAAACGAGGTCATACGACCTAATGGAAGAGTGGCCAAGTGACATGGGCGAGCGACCTACGGGTTGAGCAAGTTAACGTCTAAACAAGACCGAGCGACTTATCAAAACAATAGTGCGAGCGACCTATAGGTGTTGCGACCTAAGGTCCATGCGACCTATAGATAATAAGGTCTAACGACCTAAAGGAAATAAGGTCTAACGACCTAACGGAATTGATGTCATGCGACCTACAACCTAATGGTGCAAACGACCTAAAGGTATGCGACCTAAGGTGGTGAGGTCGAGCGACTTAAAAGATGTAAGGTCTAACGACCTAGCGGAATTGAGGTCATGCGACCTACGACCTAATGGTGCATGCGACCTAAAGGTATACGACCTAAGGTGGTGAGGTCGAGCGACCTAAAAGATGTAAGGTCTAACGACCTAGTGGCCAACGACCCAAGGAGAGCGACCTAAGTGGTCAAATGGGCGCGACCTATAGGGGAACGACCTAAAAAGGTACGAGATTGAGCATAGTGCAAACGACCTATAGCCGAGCGACCTAACTAGTGGCGAATGACTTATGGATGGAACGACCTATGGCCGAGCGACCTAAGGCAAGACCGATCTAAATGCGAACGAGCTAAATGCACAGAGGCGACTTTTCCCAGCCTGAGCGACCTAAGCCCAGTAATTTGCCAAAACACACGAAAATTTGGGATTTTCATCAATTCAATCCAAACCAAATGCAAGTGCGCAAGCACGAGTGATAGGGAATCATTCCCAACAATCCAATGATAGTTATAGGCAAGAATGTGAGATAAAAATCTCACTTTCACGAAATTGATGATGGAGAAGCTTAAAAGTAATGGAAGAATCAACCACAAGTTTGAATCCAATGTCTTTACTTGAATTTGGAATTAGATGTTGAATTTGCTAATGAACTTAAGCTTGGAATTTTAATTTCCCATTCCCTCCACCATTTTTGATGAAGCTTTGTTGTTTTTGAAGAAGTGATGAAGAGGAGATGGGTTGGGGCTGAGATAGAAGAGGTTCAGCCCAAACCAAAAGCCCAAAGCAAAAAGTGACGAAAATTCCACTATCTCCAAACATATCGAAGCTTACACTCAAAAAGGTCGCAAACGTCATTTTGAACTCAATGGAAGTGGTCTCGAGTCCTAATTTGACCGTATGCAAAAGGTAGCTTTTCGGACCAAAATCCGATTAACGATAAAATATTTAAATAAAATATTTAAATATAAAATCGATAAATATGCGGGTTGTTACAGACTCCCCTCCTTAAAGAAATTGCGTCCTTGCAATATATAAGATGGAAATAAAAAGTAACAACCATAAAAGCATCTTAACACAAAAGAAATTGGAAATAAGAAGTTTACCTTAAAGAGCATGAGAAAGTAAGTCCGGATGTGTACGCTCGATGAATTCTCTAGATTCCCAAGAGCAATCCTTAGGATTTGAGGACCATTGAACTTTAACAAGCGGAACATCTTTATTTCGAAGTCGTTTGATCTCCGAAGCAATAATTCGAATAGGATGCTGCTCATAAGTTAAATTAGGCGAAACTTCAATCTCCTCCACAACACCGGGCTCAAGAATAGAATCGAAATCCCGAAGGCACTTACATAATTGAGAAACGTGAAACACGTCATGCATGGCAGAAAACTGAGCCAGTAATGAAAGGCGATAAGCCATGGAACCAATACGTTCGGTGATAGGAAATGGCCCAATATATCGAGGCGCTAACTTTCCCGATCGACTGAAGCGTACAACACCCTTCATAGGGGAAACACGAATAAATACAAGATCTCCCACAGAAAATTCTAATTTCCTTCTTCGATTATCGGCATAGGATTTTTGTCTACTCTGAGCTTCTTTCATCCTATGACGAATAAGTTCAATCTTTTCTATGGAATCACGAATAAAGTCTGGACCTAAAACCAGCTTCTCAACGGCCTCAAGCCAACAAGAAGGAGATCGGCATGGCCTTCCATAGAGTGCCTCGAAAGGTGACATACCAATACTAGCTTGGAAGCTGTTATTATAGGAAAATTCGACAAGTGAAATATGATCATCCCAACTTCCACCAAAGTCAAGAACACAAGCACGAAGAAGATCTTCAAGTGTTTGATTCACACGCTCAGTTTGTCCATCGGACTAGGGGTGATAAGCGGTGCTAAAATTAAGCTTCGTTCCCAAAGCTTTTTGAAGACTCTTCCACAATCCACTAGTAAACAATGGATCATGATCACTAACAATAGAAGTAGGAATTCCATGCAGTTTAACAATTTCTTTAATAAAGAATTTGGCCAGAAGAGGAACGGTTCGGTTCGACCGAATGGGAATAAAGTGGGCGGATTTAGTAAGTCTGTCAACGATCACCCATAAGCTATCATGACCCAAATGAGAACGGGGAAGGCCATCGATAAAATCCATGGAAATCTGATCCCACTTCCAAATTGGAATTTCCAATGGTTGCAATAACCCACCGGGCCTTTGATGTTCGGCCTTGACAAGTTGGCAAGTCATGCAATACTTAACAAAGTTAGCAATATCAGATTTCATTCCCTCCCAATAATAAAGTCGCTTCATATCAGCGTACATTTTACTACTACCGGGATGAATGGAATACTTGGAACGATGAGAATCTTCTAGAATATCTTTACGAAGATCACTAATATTTGGTACGATAAGTCTACCAAATTTTCGAATGCCGCCACAAGAATCAATATCAAAGTCTTTCAAACCTTCAATATCGGTTTTATCCTTAAAATTTTGGCCAAGTAAAACCAATTCAGGATCTAACTTTGGAGCTTCAAGAATGCGGTCCAAAAGAGAAGGACGAGCCTCAAGGCTACATAAAACAAGAGATGAACATAAATCGGATACACGATCTCTAATCTCACAAGTGGATAAAACCTCGAGATCATGCCATATGGATATCATCATAGAAACAACCGCTTGTTGCTCGTGACTAAGTGCATCGGCAACTCGATTTCCCTTTCCGGGAGTATAAAGAATGTCAAGATCATAAGAGGCGAGGAATTCGAGCCAACGCTGTTGACGCAAATTAAGTTCCTTTTGAGAAAATAAATATTTCAAAGACTTATGATCAGTATAAAGTATAAACTTTTCTCCCAAAAGATAATGTCGCCAAATTCGAAGGGCGAACACGATAGTCGTGAGTTCTAAATCATGTGTGGCATATCTAGTCTCAGCCGGCTTCAATTGCCTAGAAGCATAAGCAATAACACGTTCTTTTTGCATAAGAACGACACCCAAACCAACGCAACTAGCATCGGTATAAACAACAAAATCTTGATTCCCATCGAGAATAACAAGAATAGGAGCATCAGAAAGGAGTTCTTTTAATTTCTGAAAAGAAGTTTCACATTTGTCCGACCAAATGTATTTAACACCTTTCTTTGTTAAGCCAGTAAGAGGAACGGCAATTTTAGAAAAGTCCTTAATGAAACGACGGTAATAACCCGCCAATCCAAGGAAGCTACGGATTTCCGTTACACTCTCCGGTCTTTTCCAATTTTGAATCGCTTCAATCTTTGAAGGATCCATTGATATTCCGGATTCGGAAATAATATGACCGAGAAACTTCACATTAGGTTGCCAAAAGTGGCATTTAGAAAATTTTGCTTTTAATTGATTGCTCCTAAGAGTTTCCAATATAATCCGAAGATGCTTTTCATGTTCCTCCTCGGTTTTAGAATACACAAGAATATCATCAATAAAGATGAGAACAAACCGATCGAGGAAATCTTTGAAAACTCGATTCATAAGGTCAACGAAATAAGCCGGAGCATTCATTAAACCAAATGGCATAACTAGCCATTTATAAGATCCATAACGTGTACGGAACGAAGTCAAAGGAATACTATCCTCTGTAATACGAAGCTGATGGAAACCGGTAGCCAAATCCAATTGTGAAAAGACTTTACCACCACTAAGCTGGTTGAATAGATCATCAATCCAAGGCAAAGGATATTTATTCTTAATAGTAAGATCATTAAGCTTGCGGTAGTCGACGCAAAGCCTAAGTGTATCATCAGATTTCTTTAAGAAAATTGCTGAAGCTCCCCAAGGCGAGGAACTAGAGCGAATAAATTGCTTCGTCTCCAACTCGGATAATTGTTTGCGCATCTCTTCATTCTCCTTATTGGACATGCGATAAGGAGGAAGAGTAATAGGTTGAGCTCCAGGTATAAGATTAATTTTGAACTCAATTGCTCGCTTAGGTGGTAATCCTAAAACGGGCTCGAATATGTCGGAAAATTCACGAACGACGTGAATACGAGAAATGACATCTTCCTCATCATCATTATCATCATCACGAGGATTTAAAGAATATAAAGATGCAGCTAAAGTGGAATCCGAATCTTTAAGAATAATAGAAATCTGCTTTACAGATTGTGGATGTCGAAGGTAAATAGTCCGCTCAGGACATAGGATATGTGCTTCATAATGGCTAAGCCAATCCATACCCAAAATCATTCCAAAGCCTAAATAACGCATGACATGCAAATAGGCTAGGAAAGGAAAATCACACAAAATAATCTCCACATCCTTACAAAGCAAACTAAGAGTTGCGGATCCACCAACCGGATTCGCAATTCTTAAAGAAGTCATTAAAGCAACAACACTTAAGGAAAAAGTATCGACAAGTTTCTTTGATATAAAAGAATGGGATGCACCCGTATCAAAGAGAACTCTAATAGGTTGATTATGAAATATAATAATGCCATCAAGGACAGAATGAGACATACCTTAACCGCGAGATGTGTTACCAGGGGCTTGAGCCACGTTTAACTTTCCCTCCTTGCCTTGAAGCTTAGGGCATAGATGCATATAATGATCTGGACTTTTACAATAGCGACAAGAACGGGGCTTTGAACACTTGTTCGCAAAATGGCCCCTAGCACCACAGTTGAAGCATTTCCCATCACTAGGGGAAAGTGACTTTGCAGTAGGAGTTGCTTGCTTACCCTTTTTGTTGGGATAAGAACCTTTTAACTTGTTAGGCCTTTTCTTGTTGTTGAAGTTTGGTTTGGCACCCACCACTTCAACATCACTTTCCCTATCCGCCTCTTCAAGACGAAGAGCGATATCAATAAGTTGATCGAAAGAAACTTCTAATTTTAGAAGTAATGGCTTCTTGAGATTCTTGTTTAAGCCATAGACAAATCTTTGATTCTTCTTTAATGGGGTGTTGATGTATTCAACCCCATATTTAGACAGTGACTCGAAGGATGCGACATAATCTGTCACAGAGGATTCACCTTGAACAAGGTCTATGAAACGTCGAGCCAATGTCACTTTCTCTGCTTCTGGTATGAATTTTAATTCGAAGCGTTCCCGGAGTTGCTCCCAGGTGAGATCCGCTTCATTAATTTCAGAAATAAGAAGTTCGTACCAATCCAATGCTCTCTCTTGGAGCATACTGGATGCCACCTAAACACGGTGAAGATCGATAAGATTCATGCGAGAAAAGATTCGATCGCATGTTCTTAACCAAGCCTGGACTTCAATATAGTTTCGGAACCTTTGAACGGTTTCCCACCCAAGTTGGTATAATGGTTGCACAAGCGTGCAAATCCAAACTTAGGGTGAGTAGGTTCCTGATTAGGACCAGCTGCTTGAGCATTCTTTACTAAATCAAGCAACTACTGAGCGGTCATAAAAACTCCATCCTGGGGAGTAACAGTAGATGGTCCGGCTCTAGGACGGCCTGGTCTAGACATTCTCTGCTTTAAGAAAGAGAGAAGAAGAAAAGTTATTCTCAAAATAAATATCAAGCAAATCTTGATAGATAAAACAAGGATACGTAAAAGGAAATAGGATAAATCGGTACGAAGACTCGAATTAAATCCTAAGGCACGACTCCTAAGTTGGACTTAGGACGATGATCCTTGTTAAGTTATTCTACATTGTTCCGAAGTTTGGCTCTGATACCAAGCTGTGACGCCCCACCTCTATACCCACGCTAACTAAGAACACTACGGTGTAGTGCTGTCAATTAGCACGGAGAATAAGGCTGTTGAGGAGCGACCATCCATGTAACTTCTTTGTGCGAGTACCGATATGTCAGATAGTATAGAATGCATATCATTTAAAGAGGAAGTCCGACATACCGATACAAACTCAAAGCTGTCACACAGTGGCTATATATAACCTTCGGAAACAAACATAGAAATAAACATAACACAAATCAGTCATAGACATCCATATCACAAAGGCGGAAAAAGATGTGAATATATATAACACATGAAAGTGTACATCAGAGTAGTGGTCAGAAAGATCTACGATAATACAAAAGATTAGCAACACGTGCTACACAAAAGAATACATCTATGAGTCGGTATCTCAAATGAATACAACAAAAACTACTAATCTAAGTAGTTTTCCAAAAGTCAGGTTAATCCCAGAAGAGAAGTCAAGCAGAAGCACCTGTAACATCTCGGTCTGACCCGAGTATTATTTATAAGAAAATAATAAACGGATCAGTCTAGCTATAAATATCAGATGACATGATATGGAATAAGAGATATGGCATAAACATATAATAACCATAATGGCATACTACTGTAAGTATGTAAATGATAATCAACAAGAGATTAATCAATATCACAAGAATCTTCTCAAAGATCCAAATCCACAAAAAGGTAATGACACACGAATTCACCAATGCATAAAAATTGATAAAACATATCAATGAAAATCACGAAAATTGGTGAAGCACAAATTCCAGAAATCAACACACGAAATTCAGAACAAATTCCAAAAATCAACACACGAAATCCAGAAATCACAAAAAAAAGGGGGAAGGCCTATCACACGAACGAGAAGCTATCTCATGGAAGCTAACCATATAAGTTTTCGAACACATGAATGGCCCAAAGACCTTTGAACACACGAACAGCCCGAAGAACATGGGGCGCTACCCCATATATGTGAGTAGAAACATCACACAAGCGGGGTCTAGTCTCCCTCGCAGACAAAGAGACATCGCTTAATCGCTAGTTCAAATCACAAAAATGATCATCATGATCATAAAGAAGTGTCAATTACACTAAGCTAGTAAATATATGAGTTTAGCTTCATGTCCCATAACCACTAGCTTAACTTAAATATTTAGGAGCAAACTGTAGATCTTCACTGGGAAATTGTCACAAAAGGTTCAGTCGAATAAGTCCAAGAATTAATCGACGAAGTAAACGCAGGCGTTTCATACCACCTGTTTTGCTAAGCCGTTTAATTAGATTTCTCATCCGAGTGAAGTAAAAGCTGGTATATACTAATAGATTGGAAAACGGTTTAGGAAAAAGAGCTTTGTAATAAAATAGAATTGAAATCGTTTTGATGAAAGAGTTTTGATATTTACTACTAGTATTGAAACCTTTATATCTTTAGAGTGACAAGTCACAAAACGATTGTTGAAACAAATCGAATCACATAAATTCACATTCGAAGACATGAGTAAAGTCCAAAGAAATCAATCCCAACACCATCAAAGTAGGAATGCCCATGAGAGTGAACATGGCCGAGCTAAAGTGCAATGGTACGACCTACAGGTCAAGCGGCCTAAGGCAAGACAGGTCGAGCGACCTATGTAGAAACGAGGTCATACGACCTAATGGAAGATTGGCCAAGTGACATGGGCGAGCGACTTACGGGTTGAGCAAGTTAACGTCTAAACAAGACCGAGCGACTTATCAAAACAATAGTGTGAGCGACCTATAGGTGTTGCGACCTAAGGTCCATGCGACCTACAAATAATAAGGTCTAACGACCTAAAGGAAATAAGGTCTAACGACCTAATGGAATTGAGGTCATGCGACTTACGACCTAATTGTGCAAACGACCTAAAGGTATGTGCCCTAAGGTGGTGAGGTCGAGCAACTTAAAAGATGTAAGGTCTAACGACCTAGCGGAATTGAGGTCATGCGACCTACGACCTAATGGTGCATGCGACCTAAAGGTATACGACCTAAGGTGGTGAGGTCGAGTGACCTAAAAGGTGTAAGGTCTAACGACCTAGTGGCCAACGACCCAAGAAGAGCGACCTAAGTGGTCAAATGGGCGCGACCTATAGGGGACGACCTAAAAAGGTACGAGATTGAGCATAGTGCAAACGACCTACAGCCGAGCGACCTAACTCGTGCGAACGACCTATGGATGGAACGACCTATGGCCAAGCGACCTAAGGCAAGACCGATCTAAATGCGAACGAGCTAAATGCACAGAGGCGACTTTTCCCAGCCCGAGCGACCTAAGCCCAGTAATTTGCCAAAACACACGAAAATTTGGGATTTTCATCAATTCAATCCAAACCAAATGCAAGTGCACAAGCACGAGTGACAGGGAATCATTCCCAACAATCTAATGATAGTTATAGGCAAGAATGTGAGATAAAAATCTCACCTTTTCCACGAAATTGATGATGGAGAAGCTTAAAAGTAATGGAAGAATCAACCACAAGTTTGAATCCAATGTCTTTACTTGAATTTGGAATTAGATGTTGAATTTGCTAATGAACTTGAGATTGGAATGTTAATTTCCCATTCCCTCCACCATTTTTTATGAAGCTTTGTTGTTTTTGAAGAAGTGATGAAGAGGAGATGGGTTGGGGCTGAGATAGAAGAGGTTCAGCCCAAACCAAAAACCCAAAGCAAAAAGTGACGAAAATTCCACTATCTCCAAACATATCGAAGCTTACACTCAAAAAGATCGCAAACGTCATTTTGAACTCAATGGAAGTGGTCTGGAGTCCTAATTTGACCGTATGCAAAAAGTAGCTTTTTGGACCAAAATCCGATTAACGATAAAATATTTAAATAAAATATTTAAATATAAAATCGATAAATATGCGGGTTGTTACAGCAGTGTTAGCATTCCAAGTGGGAAGCGCTATGTAAATGGTAAGAACATGGCATCTTCGAGCCTTACACCTGAGAAATGAATAAAGCAGGGACAAGCAACAGGGCTAAGTAGGTCGCACCCAAGTAGGGTATGATCATCCCAAATCTAGAGCGATATTCATGTATGCTTCGGGATCCCATTGTATGGTTGTTGATTGCAACTAAGGGGTAATCATACTCGGTGCTACTCAAGAAGGGGGTAGTGCCGGTCCTGAGTAGCAGAGGTGGAATGTGTTGTAGCCTCCCATACATTTTATCTAGAGGTGTACGGATCCGGTGGGTAAACCCTTACCCTTTCATAGTTGGAATCCATTCTCCAATACGAGCCTTCGGTTTTGGTTGTAGAACCTAGTATGCTGGAATTTAAATAAAGTAATAATTTCGGCTATGATTAATGAGTATTTGTATATTAATTATAATATCAAAGGAGTTCATATGAAATGTTTTGGTTATCGAAAGGTAAAAACCCATCCATGTTTATGTACGGCATGGTCTTACGAAATACCTTTGATTTTTGAAAGGTTTCTATAACTTTAAAAATCCAGTTTGGTGTGTTTTCTCATGCTAGTTTTCCAGATTGACTCGGGTGTTATTATATTATAATGCTCGGGGTGAGACCGAGCATATTTATAGATTGCTTTAGATGCATCGGAGCTCAGGAGACGAGTTGGAGGTCTCCAAGTCGTATTTTCGTATATGTCTATTTCTGCTGCTTTGCTGTTGAAATTATCAATAATTGTGCGGACGGGATGTTATAACTGTCCAGGCTGATGATTGTTATTATTGTTGTACTCTGATGGATGTATGTATATAACAGTTTCTCTTTTGCCAAGATCATTGATATTATATTATATATTGTTCTGTTGCTATTGTGAGATTCTGTGGTTTTTTAGTTTCTTTCTTCTCTTCTCTTCTTCTTTCTTTCCCTTAACTATCTATCTTTTCGTTCGATTTGGATTGAACATGTGTGGTTTATTGTCAACTTGAATTGTACGAAAAAGAGGGTTGTTACAATGTCCTTTTTTTAATGATAATAAAAAAGGCAGGGAACACATACGATTTATAACTTTACACCTACCATGCTCTTCCCTTTATTTTTTATTTATCTGGATTTTGCTAGATTGTATAAAAGGATTATATATTCATACAACAAAATTTTATAAAACTAAGCAGAAAAGCTTACTTGATGCTATGATGTTGGAGATCAATGGTGGCGAGTAGCTATGAACAACGGTTAAATAACAACGAATTGTAAAGAGTATTGGAAAGGAAACGGTGGTGGAGAGAGATGTGAATGAGGATGATAGCAGAGAGTAGTGGAAAAGAAATAGTGGTGAAGAGAGATGTGAAGGTGAACGGATAGAGTGAGTGGTATTTCTAGGGTTCAGTAGTTTTTTCTAGAATGTTATATTTATGGTAGAAAGCTTTGAGTATTTCAAGGTTAGACCCAATCAATGGTGAGTTCTAATATTTATGCTATCACGTGTATTTTGACCCAATCAAAAGTGGAATGTTATCACCTTTAGTTTCTGATATTTATGCTCCTTTAGTTTTTGGTATTTATGTTATCACGTGTGATTTGACCCAATCATAAACAAATGCATGGCATATCATGAGAACTCCTATAAAAATATTCCTCATTAATTGGTAATACTTTTAACTACACTCCAAGAAGAACTGAACAAAATAAATCCCACTCCAACAACCTATTTCACTACCTTGGATACAGAACATTTTTTCAGTAAAAAGTCAAAACATAATATAAAGTATATGGATCAAAATTCATGTCTCGCTGGTCTTACTTCTGCTATTGAGACACGGAGTTCTGCCATCTAAGTCCTGCAAAACAATATTCAATAATTCAATATTCCAACAATGAAATGGCAAAACTAGGAACGACTATTTTGAATTTGTTGTAGTTGAAATGAATTTTATGAAATTGACAATATAATTAAAGAATTTCATAATTTAATGAAAAACGAGAGCAAGCCAATTTCTATTCTTTGCAGTTTAGTTTATGAGCAGTTAAAAGAGAGTGTTGGTCCATTCCAGCTTGATGTTCATCAATTTTATGCTGCTTTCAAGCACTCGACATTTATACAGATACTATTTTTTTGATTATTTTAGCTCGAGTGATTTGATCAGAGAATAAATTTTAGGACCAATTATAAGGGCAATTTTAAAGTTCATGGTCGGACCAGAAGTTGCTTCTGTATTCCAACTGTTAATAAAGACTTCAAAATACTTACAGAGGTTTGGTATGTAAACATGGAAGCTATTTGGAAGGGACCGGGATCTTGCGTATTTGGAAGGGACCAGAATCTTGCGAATAAGTGCTTGCATTAATGCATCTATTTATTTGTAACTAGAATATGTTGTTCTTTATTTTGTGTTTTAGGTTGTATGATGTACTTTATGTTGTATTTATTTTATGAAATATCAATAAAAATGAACCAATTTTGAAAAAAAAATGTATATATAAGTTTACGTCTATATTTATAAATTTATTTATAATCATTATTTTATTTTCAGAAAAAGAATTATATATATTTCTAACATGGCATATACACACATATATATAACATTAAAATAAGAGTGTACCTTAGAGCGGCGGTTGGCAATACGTTGATTTCTAGCTATACCTCTTCATATCAGTGATTCTTCTCCATGAACTTGTTTTGTAAATCCTAGCTTCAAGGCTTTAAACTATTTCCTAATGGTAGCTAGGGCTTTGGGTATTGTTTTGTGCATTTTTTGAATTTAAGAACAAGATATATTTATAGCCTCTCTTCGGCTATGGAATAGATATATGTTTCCATCTTTTTCTCAATTTACTCAAGATTTGATAAACGATTTACCAAATACCAAATTAGGGCACATTTGGCAATTAAGAACTCACCCGTTTCCACTGTATAGCTGACCATGCCCATGCATGGATTTCCATGATGTCATGCCTGATAAATATACCATGTATTAATTAATTCATTAAGCCTAAACTTTAATTAAACTAATATGTAACGATTAAATATTATATTAGCCAATTTTAAGGCCTTAAATAAATAAATAATTGCCATAAAAATTCAACATAATATTTGAATTAAGTTTTATTATTAATTTATAATATTTATATATTCATTTATAACATTTATAAGTTAATTTAAATTAGTTGAACTCTGGAATTATCTAACAACTCTGTTGTGTTGATTCCCTGGTATGAGCTCATACCTCGGTTAATATTTAAAAAATTTAAATACTAAAGCTTATCAAAGTTTGTTAAAGTGTAGCATCGAGCACAAGTTCAGTTGTTTATATATTATTTAGGCAAAATCTATTTTTTAATCCTTATTAAACTATGCCTTGTAATGGTATTTTGTACATATTTTCTTTTCGTCATCACATATCACTAAGATATCTAGAGTTTGGACAGTGATCAAAAATTCCAATAATATCTGTAGTTAATTGCATAGACCACTTTAAAGTCTTTGAGTCAATGCGATAACATTTACCGATTAACCATATTAATGGTTAATGATTTTAACTCTAAGTTGGCTACAAAGTACCGTGATATTAACCTTCTACAACAAAGGAGACAAACCCTCTCTTGAGTAGTATTTCACTTCAAGTAATTCAATATATACTCAGCTATGATCGTAATATGACTCTGATGCCATGTGATTGACCATAGTCAAAGTATAGTCTAGCTATTTAAGATCCATAGTACTCTCAAGTCTGAAGGCTACTACACTAGTTAAATGGGATCTTTTATTTTGACTTAGTCATATTAACCTATAAAAGACTCTCATTGAGACATTTTGTGATTGTTCAAATAATCACAAGTATGCAATCCCTTGGTGTCTCTATCGATCATGAGTAATTCACTGTCCATTGTACATAGAGCATTATATACACTAGTCTCAACATACGTATTGATATACTTTTCCCAGTATAGCTTGACTATAAACATTTAAAGATAAGTATTTTGAATATTTGATTCAAAACTCATGATTACGAACACATTCGCAACTAATTTGATAAAATACTTTTCCTAAGAATTTTTTACATGTATATATTTAATGTATATAAAACATATATAAACATTACTTATATCCAATATAACACTACATACAATAGAGAAGTAAAACCAAAAGTGTACTTTATTTCGAATAAGATTCTCTATAAGTAAATTATATAATAAAATTACATAATTCCCCCTAAGGTACACACTTAACTCTATCACTTTACAACTATACATACTACTTTATATGCAACAAATGAGGGATCTTAGTATTTTATGTCTTAGAGGAAGTGCTGACATTTTTATTCTTTATTTTAGCTTTAAGTCTAAGATTATAATTGTAATTACCTTGGGAAACTATTATAAATTCAAAATAAAAAACATTCAAAGTGAACGTAAGCATAACCGAACCACTATAAATCTTGTATTCTTTCTTTTCCTTACTTCCTTTACTTTTCCTTTTTGATATTGCATATTATTTACTTTCGATTTGATTTGTGATTCATATTAGAACTAAAAATTATTCGTAGTCTAAAGGCTAAAATCCTCATATAACCAAAATACACATCTACATTCAAAGTAGTTGGTTCTACAGTCTCATTCGGGCGTTAGCCTAATTTTTTTCGCTACGGTTATACGTTAAAATTCTATAATTCAATAACAATGTTTTAAATTTAGATTTAAATTCAATCTCACTGTAGCTAATAAAACATAAATATGGTTTAATGTCAACAATATTATTCATGATAACACTAAAAGATCTAGTAGAAGGATAATTTTTTTGAAATTTTCCAATTTTACTTCATTGCTTGTTGCACTTGATCAAATAGTGTCCAATACTATACTT
The DNA here is from genome assembly GCA_030737815.1 of Allium fistulosum. NCBI lineage: Eukaryota > Viridiplantae > Streptophyta > Magnoliopsida > Asparagales > Amaryllidaceae > Allium > Allium fistulosum. The sequence goes on from CM060902.1 coordinate 746,036,618, forward strand.
CAGAAAAGTCTTCACATGCTATGCTGTTATAAATGTCTAAACATTGCTGAAGGATGAATTCATACCTAAGAGTCACATTTGAAACATATTATCGAGTGTAAATTAATCAGATTAATTTATAATGTTAAAAATTAAAGTGAAGAAAATTAGTGTATATGTTGTATTAATTTTTATGAGTTAATATTTATTTATTGGAGACCTAAAATTTAACTAATATAATATATAAAGTTTATATATGGATTTGATTGATTGAATGAGCTAAATATATTTTTAATATCTAATAAATGTATTAAATATAAGCCAAAATTAATTTATTGATTATCTTCGTCAACCATACTAGGTATTCTTTTTATGATTAATTATGTTTTAAATTAATATAAGATATGATATGTATTCTGTAAGAGGTGTGAGAAAAATAAGTGGAAATATCTAGGCATCATGTAGCTTTTTAAAGGCTATATATCAAGTCTTTTCTTTTCATTCCTAAATACAGAAAAAGGCCATAATTCCTAGCCTTCAGTAGAATAAGTTAAAATCAATAGTTTAGCCTTGCAAGCAAAGCTAAGGGAAAGGAGAAGGAGTTTCCAAAGGAGAAAATAGCTTGCAATACGTTTGAGCAACATATTTTTAAGAATAAGAGCGGTACATTATGCAAATAGACCACTCATTTTGTAAAGGCCCGCAAATCCGTACCCCTTTGAGTCGACAATATTTCACATCAGCTCAACTCAAATTGGACGGAAATATGAATCTTTAGGGTAAGAAGAAGAAAGAGAGAGGAGAAAATAGAACAACAAAACACAGAATCTAACAAACGCAGTGGAACAATATATAATATATAATAACATATTTTTATACAAAAGAATCAGTAACTGTTTTATACTTACAATCATCAGAGTACATCAAACAATACATCAACTGGACAGTTATATAACTTGTCCTTACATAGCGGAATAATAATCAAGTACGGAAGTACGCCTTTGCCATCTAGCTCATCTATTGAACTCCATAGCATCCTATCATGAATCTGTAATACTCGGTCTGACCCGAGCATTATAATAAAATAACACCCGAGTCAGTCTGGAAAACCAACGTGAGAAAACACACTCAATTTGAATCATTATTACTTCCAAAACCCGTTGAAAATAAAGGTATCTTGTAAGACTACGTCACACATAAACATGCCGGGTTTTTACCTTACGATAACCAAAATATTTTTATCAAAATCGTCTGATATTATAATAGTGTCTAAACCAAGTAAATAGAAAATAGCTGAAATGTTTGCATCTCACGTTTCAGCATAGTTGGGCACAATCAAAATCGTACGGCGCTTATATTGGAGAATGGATTCCATCGAATGACTGGGCTACTAGGGTACCGCCCACCACAGTACACCCCTAGAACAATGTACCGAGGATCACGCCGGAATCCCCTGCTACACAAGACCGGCCTACCCCTAACATGGATAAACCGAATATGTTATCACCCTAGGTGTTCCCACCCTTACCATCGAGCGCTCCTTCTTTCATGCACAACCAAATCCATAATAAATAGGTTTTCCGAGGACATCTAGAAAGGTGATAACATACCCTACTTGGGTGCGACCCACTTAGCCTTGATGCATCCCCCATGTTTTAGTCATTCCAGGTTGATGAGGCTCGAGGCTAAGTGTTACCTTTCAAGGAACGATTTTACTTAGAATGCTCATCGTCCTCCAATGACGATGTTCTGATAGCATTCGTCCATACAAGTTGCCCTGGGTCTGGACCGAATCACCGTCTTCATCATCTTCACGGTATTCATTCGTTACGTTCAAACCGGATCGAAGTGGTTTTCAGATAATTAAATCTGATCCCGGTCTCTTCGAAACGATTAACGAAATTGGCCAATATTGATAGCCGATTATTTAACTATCAATAAAAACATCCATAAGCAGTCACTAGGCCCAAATTTTATAAATCTCCAAAATATCTATTCCAAACATCTTCACTAAGATATATATTCGATCTCTTCCAATATTTTTATATTTAAAAACAATTTCAACCCTTGTATCCCTAACAGGATATTCCACCATTTTCAATACTTAGAAAATTTTCCAACTTCCATTTTTAGAACACTTAGAAAATATTTCTATTCCAATTCTTTACAACTAAAAATATTTTCCACAATCTTCCTTCCAATACTTAGGAAATTTTTTATACGTATAATTTCCAAAATCATTTTTAAGATTTAGCTTGGAAATATTTCATAACTTATCTCATAAGTCTCCGAAATTTTAATAAATTCTTCCTACGATTTCCAAACCGGTTGTACTTAGTTATAATTCCGACCAACCATTTTTAACTTCTTTAAATGAATTCACATTCTTCCCGAAGTTATCACATCTAAGCATTTAAAATTCTCTTAAGTCTCTAGAATTCCGTTTATAAGATTTCTCTTACAAAATCTCCTCCTTAAAATAAAACCTGTCTACACATCTCGAGAGAATTTCATAAATAAATTTTCAATCATTTCAAGACTATATATATATAACGAGCATTTTTAAAGAATAGTAACTTATTTTTATTTTAAATATGTTTTAAGTTATTACTTAAAAATATTAAACATTTTTGATAAATCATCGATAACCCATTTAAAATAAAGCAAATCAATTTACAAAGCTGATTATAAAATTTAAAATTTTTATTTCAATAAATATCAAATATTTGAAAATCCATTTTCCGAAGTATTCCAATACTAACTAGTTTAAAATTTCATAGTTTAAATAATAAAGTTTTCCCTTTGAAAAACGAACTTAACTTCTTAAGAAATATATATATTTTAAAATCTCAATAGCCAATTTAATTTATAACTTCCTCTCGATTCCACAACATATCGGTTCATTATCGATTTCCTAACCATTCCCATTTTAAAATAGAATCTACTATTTTTCTCGAACCAGTTTCCATATTCTAATATAAATTCACCCTATGAATTTATATTTCAAATTATCATTTGATATCGAATTCCTTTATTTACAAAAATCGTTTATCAATTTTATAATCCCTTGGTTTTACCTATTTATAGAACAAATCTTATTTATAAAATCCCATTATATACATTCATTTCTTATAAATTCCTTTTATGCTTCCAATCTATTTTAAATATTGACTTTAGCTCCTTTTTATATTTCTAGAATATCATTTATAAATTCTTTTATATAATTCATTTTTTAAAAATCTCCATTTACTAATTCACAATTGTTAAGCATAACCAAACTCAAATATAATTTTCCTAATTCAATTTCTTTAAAATAACTCCAATTCCAATATATATTTTTATTATCAAATTCCCTTCAATTACATAAATTTTAGAAATACATTTATAGTATTTAAATTATCAAAATTCAGGCCAGTGCTACAATAGCATCTAATAATTCCAAATTGCTACAATAATCTATAATAGATTATTCCACACAAATCATATATCACTATATATGAAAAATAAACAATAAATTTGAGGAATCTAGTTGGACCCCTCCAACCTGTTTCCCTGCATCCACAGATGTTAATACAACATAAAATAAATACCAATCCCACTTTGAGGTGGATATCGCGGTATATAGGGCCATCCGCTATTATGCGGGGCGCATAGGGTCTCATCCGCTATAATGTGCGGGAATATCACTCCAAATACTATATATATACACTACTATATATGTATATAACAATATAACATTCAAATAAAATATCAATTTATCCATACATCCAATAATTTATTTTAGCTATCTAAAATAAATTCTAGCAATCCAAAATGAGTGAGATTTACTCACCTTGATTTTAAATTCGATCCGTTCCCATCTCGACTAGTTTCATGATTTTTGGACCTCGTATACAAATTTAATTTAATTTCATTAGCGGTTTCAATTTTAAAAATTCTTAGTTTAATAAACTAATTATAAAATTTAATTAAATTTCAGTAATATACATCATCATTTCCTTTTGGCCGATGCATAACCCACCACCGCTCCTCCTATCATTGACGAACAGCCCCGCCGACCTCCACCTTGACGTTTCCAGCCCAACAGCCTTTCCAGGCTCCACCACATTGCCAGCAAGAGCCCTCTGCCATGCCGCCTTGCTCCGGTACCATCGCGATTCGAAAACCCAGATTGACTGCCCAAGATGAAACACCAACCCTAGAATCGAGCTACCTTGACAAGTCGAACGTCCCAAACTCGACCACGACAGCTGCAGCCTCCACCAGCGCGCTCACGCGCGTTCACTTCCCCGCCCTCGACTATCATTGTGTGCAACATGAGCTTCGACCATCGAACTGAAACTGACGAGAATCCCCATCGCGTCGCCTCACGCGCTCGCCCCATGCCTGCGCGGCCCACACGAACACCCATTTTTCGCCATGCTTGCATTCGACCAGAGAATCGCGACCTTGTCACGATTCATATATATATATATATATATTCGGATTCAACGAAGAAGGGGAAAGAGGAGATAGCTCGCGATTTTGTTATGCCTTCCTCCTTCGTTTGAATTTGTTTCTTCTGATTTGAATTGAAGAGTACAGAGGGGGCGTTAAATTTGATTTTATTTCTTTTTTTTATACAAATGAATTTTATTTCGTCTGAAATGAGAGAAGTGCCACATGATTTAAAAGGAGGGACGGGATGGAGGGTAAGAAGGTGGCGTGTTTTAGAAGGTAGGTTATAGGGTTTGACTTTTCAATTATAATATTTTATAACTTTTTCCAAAATATCTCGTTTTAGCAACTTAAGATTTTGATCTCCTATCGAGGCGTGCCGTAGGCGTTTATAATGTTATACCCATGTTCCGAATGCAATGGAAGAGGTTTTGAGTCCTAATTCGATCATATGGAGAATATAGCTTTTTGGACCCAATATATTATATTTGATTTCGATATGAATTTCAAAGCATTTCTATCCCGTACGATCAAACGATCACTCCAAACACTACAAAATTTGAAATCCGCTAATGATACAATATTACGGATCTAATGGAACTAGTTTCGTCGAATTCCAAGACTGTGCCTCGAAAGGCTATTTTTAAATGTAAATCTAAACAAGCTGTTTTTAAAATTGAACAGATCACCTTTAAATTCAATTTTAAAACTTTTATTATCTTCATTATTATCAATATGAATTTTATAAGCCTTTAAATTATTTTTATCAAGCTTAAAACTCGGGACACAATAATTTTAACCAATATTCAATTATTAAATTCAATAATTAAATCATCTCATAAATCGCTATATTTAAATTCTGAATTTATTTTATAAATAAAACCCAAATTTTCATATTCAAAACCAATCTATAATTCAAATTCAATATTTAAAACCATTTAAATATTCAAAATCCAACAACGAAAAATCCGAGTCGTTACATTCCTCCCCACTTAAAAGAATTTCATCCTCGAAATTGCTAAGGCAAGAAAATGCTCCAAACCCATTAATTTATTAAAACCCCCTCAGTGAAAATTCGATATTTCACTTTTCTAATCTATTTCCTTCATTCAAACCAATTAGTTTTCCATCCTAAACCAAAATCCTTTATTTCGATTATAAATTTGAAATCGATTTCCGTTAATAAAAAATTTTCCAAAATATTTCAAAAAATTTCTAACATCCTAAATGTAACAACCCGCATATCTATCGATTCTATATTTAAATATTTTATTTAAATATTTTATCGTTAGTCGGATGTTAGTCCGAAAAGCTACTTTTTGCATACGGTCAAATTAGGACTCGAGACCACCCCCATTGAGTTCAAAATGACGTTTGCGATCTTTTTGAGTGTAAACTTCGATATGTTTGGAGATAGTGAAATTTTCAACACTTTTTCCCGCCTTTGACTTTGGTTTGGACTGCACCCCTTTAGTTCAGCCCAACCATCTTCCTCACTCTATCAAAACACTTCAAGCTTTGTCAAAAATGGTGGTGGGAAGTGGAAATTAAAACTCCAAACACAAATTCTATTGCAAATCCGAGATTCAACATCAAATTCACGTGAAGACCATTGATTCAAGCTTGTTGGTGTTCTTGCTTTGCTCTCAAATCTCCATCTTCATCAAATTCCGTGAAAAGGTGAGATTTTTGATCTCACATCTTACCTATATCTATCTTGGACTGTTGGGAATGATCCTCTATTGCATTTGTATGAATATCTGCCTTTGGATTGCATTGGATTGGCGAAAAACTATAAATTTTGGCGTTTTGGTGAGTTTCTGGCCTTAAGTCGTTTCTGGCCTTAAGTCGTTTCTGGCCATCGTTGAGTCGTTCGCGAGTTAAAGTGCTGAGTCGTTCACGAGTTACTGGCTTGAGTCGTTCGCGAGTTAAAGTGATGAGTCGTTCACGAGTTACTGGCTTGAGTCGTTCGTGTTGAAAAGTCACACGGAGCATAAGTCGTTCCAGGCCTTAAGTCGTTCTGGGTGTTCTGCCTTCGCTAGGTCGTTCGCGAGTTAAGTGCTAAGTCGTTCGCGAGTTAAGTGATAAGTCGTGCGCGAGTTAAGAGTTAGGTCGTTGCCTTCTGCTACCTCGTCCTGGCTTAGGTCGTACTGGGATAAGTCGTTAGGTCGTATAGACCTTAGCTCGTAGCTCGTATTTGAGCTTAAGTCGTAAGTCGTATGGCTCTTAAGTCCTAGGTCGTTGGCTTTTAAATCGTTAAGTCGTAGGTCGCTGCTTCTACTAAGTCGCTAGGCCATGCCAACTCCGCTAGCTCGCAACTGTTAAGTCGTATGAACCCTTATTCCACTCATCTATTTAATTAGTTTCTTCACTTATTCCACTCAAATTTTTAATTTCTGTGACGACCCAGATTTTTAGTGTATGTTAATTGGGTAATTGACTGGATTAAATTATGGAAATATTGATTTTTATATGTCGAATGAATAATTTCTGGTAATTTAAAATATTGGGATATATATGAATTGATTTAAAGCTATAATAAATATTGAATTATAAAATCTCTGGAGATGATAAATCTTATAGTAAATAAATAAATAAATAATATATTTCAACATTTAAATTCAAGATAAAATATCCATACATATATATACATATAAAGACTAGTTTATGATGTTTAAAATACAAAATTATATAAATGTACATGGAAATTTTAAATAATAAATATATACGTACATGTTCAAATCAAACAAGGAATGTGAAGATAGGCATGAAAATATAAGTAGGTATGAACATATTAAAGATATGTATATATATAAGTATATGAGTATACAAGTATATGGTTGCATGCCATATGAAATAATATATATGGAAGTTGAAAAACAAATGTGAACATAATAACAAACTGTACATAAGAATTGCTTAGAAGGATATGTATAAGTATATATAAGATGGAAAATACATATATATACATAAGGATATATACGCATATATATACAAATTCATATGAAGATAGTTGTAAACAAAAGAGGGAACACACAATAAATGCCATTCAACTCAAGCACATAAGGCATCACATCCTAGCGTACAAAACAATTAATCAAAATCAGGCTAGGTCAAGCAAGTTTCTGACCAAAGAAATTAAATGAAGATTAAAAGAAGCTTGCTGTGTATAAAACAATGCAGCCTACTTTTCCTATATATATATATATATATATATATACGGCCATCCTAGTTGTATTTAAAAAAAAGAGATAATAAAATAAAAAGAAAAGCAGGTGAACAAAATCCCAACTTGTAGCTTGCTCTACACACCTCACTTCCATATATACATACAAATCACTGTTTTGTGGCCTTTAAACATTAGCATCCTCACAAACAAATTATATACGAATGGAAGTACCTGCCATAAAAGTTTAAAGGAACCAAGGCAATAAAAGAAAACAAGAAAATGGTGAAAGGAGTTCAAGACAGGCAAATTTAAGCAAGAAGTATAATCAAAGCAAGCTAGCAGTGTTTCAAAAAACATCTCTGTTCAAAAGAAGGTGAGTAACATTTCTTTTTAAAAAGCTTAAGTAGGAATCTGGATTGCATGCTAATTTCTGGAATGAATATGTTTTGTGTGAATATATAAGTGAGTTTCTCTGTGTGTGTGTGTGTATGAATGTATGGATATGTGTGTATGCTGATGTATTTGTGTATCTCTGTTCTTAGTTTCCAGGCTTAAGATTTATTCAAAAATCATTATCTCTTGAACCAATATCTGTTAGGACTTAGGATTCAAACAACATTTGTTTGTTTAACCATGAATTAAAGTTTAAATGAATTAAAATTGAAATTGCTCTGGAAATAAAAATGAACAGGAAAGTTTGGGTTTTTTATAAAATTCAAACATGTTAATTTAGTAATCCAGGATTATAAACTGAATCCCTAAACTAAATCATGATTTTTAAGAGTGAAATCACGATTTTTAGAAGTAGGATGAGGGAGCAGTTTGAGGTTGATCAGATTTTGTGTTTGGGGTTGTCTCTGGCGATCTAAGCGATCAGAATTGTCGTGGTCACCTCTGGTGGTAGCGGAGTGATCAGGGAGTTTGGGAAAATTGTCAGGATGGAAATCAAGGGACTGTGGTAGCGGCGGCGATCGTATTAAGTTTGTAACCCTAGTTTTTAGTAGGTCAGGTATTTTGATTTGCACGACTTCCTTGGATGATCGAGTTCAACAGAACTTTGGGAAATGGTAGCGTGGAAGGTCAGCAAGGTGTGGCCGGAGCTGTAGGAGTGCTGATGGTCGTTACATGGCCTGAGGCGTCGGAGCGTGATGTTTTTCTGGTCATCTTGTTAGTTCTTATAGGTAGTCAATGGCTCGATTTTGAGCTCATTCTTAAGTCACCGATCTGGATGATCGGAGATTTAGTTGGGATGATCGGCGGCTTGCCGGAGGTGGTGGCGATGGTCGGAGGTCGATCTGGTGGCGGTGCACGTGCACCAGGTTTCAGTGCACAGTGTTGATTTGGGTTTTGAGAACGTGGATTCTTGTCTCGAGTGATAACTTGGGGTAGGGAAGGGAATTGCTCGGAGATGGATGCGAAGTGTTGTAATATAACAGTTTTTAAATTTAACTAAGTTTAAAAAAAACTGAAGCTCGGGAAAAAGGTGAAGAAACTCGGGTATCTGCTCGAGTAAATTATGGGTTTGTCTCGGGTTTTGTGACGATATTGAGTTTTGGATAAGAAATAACAAGTTTTTAAGATTTAAACTTAATCAAGTTTTAAACAACTATTTAACCACTTCTTTTAAAAATAATTAATGTGTAACGATCCCCCCTTCTGACCGCCTCCAGTCGGTAATTAAACCAACTTGAAACGTTCAAAATGACGGATTGTTATTTAGTTTATAGAGTTTAAACAGAATCAGCCACAGAATCACAGAATAATCATATTTCACTACTATAAATTTCTTTTACATACATCAGAGTTTATACAATGTATTAAATTGATACAGCGGAATATCTCTTTAAATACAAAATTTTCTTGAAAACTAAATTGATTCTTTTACCCTCTCTCTCTAACTTCGCTGCTCGAAAATCCTCAAGCTGTAAAATACTCGGTCTGACCTGAGTATTACATTCAAAAGAAAATAATACACAGGTCAGTCTAATTCAAACTCAGTTATTAGTGCATATAAGCAATAATAATCAAATAGACGACATTCACAATAATTCCCGTCTATCCGACTCTTTAAACAAAGAAATCGGATGACGGTCGATATAACACTTAACAGTGTTAAACAAAAATCAGCAAATTTAAATCATCAACAGAGATAAATAAAAAATTTATCAAATTGACTAAATCAATTTAAAACAATCGAAATTGTCCTTTTAAAACATCAATTTTTGGTTGCCTGCAGTACACGCACGCGTGCACTGCCTCGCCACTACCGTATGAAATGCACAAAAGATCAACGGAAGTTCACAACTAACACAAGGTCAAACCCGAGCGTTTCAGCTAGGTTCAACTCAAGTGTATTCGAAAACAAATCCCAACAGGAGGAAAACTGCAAAACACATGCAACTGTAAACTGCAAAAATCAAAGTAAAGCAAGTAACAACTGCACAATAGAACTGCAGTTGTAACAAGCAAATGGCCACGAACTAAACAGTACACAATAGTGGCACGGCACTAAAACTGCATATATAAATACACAGTGCAAACTTAGGATGTATGAAACTGCAAACAAATACAAACTATATGAAGACAATGCATAAACATGTATATATATATATATATAAAAGCATACATGTAGTGACAGCAGAACTCAAACCAACCATGATATGGAAGCAACCAGACCAGTTCGAGTTAAGGCAAGGTTAAAATGCAACAGGACAACCACCAGTGAAACAATAATGTCTGCACCCGTGCTATCCAGTGAACCAGACCCAAAGCAGAAATAATTTGGCACGTGTATATAGCACTAACAAATGAAGACTGCTTGAAACTAACTCAAGCCTGGTAACATGGTACTGCAACTACACATGAGATTCAAATTTAAGACAAAAATGAAATTCAAGGCCAATACTAATGAAGATACATAAGTATGATGAAGCAACAAATCACAACAACAAGTGATACTAAGTACCCATATCAAAGTCCAGACATATATACTTGAAGCCTGAAAACATTACAAGTGCAGCCTCAAGTGATGCAAGAAGCTAATATACATGAGCACAAATCTATAACAGTTCAATATGCATCAATTTCAAATCAAGTTTGACATAGTCAAGGCCGAAGCCAAGCATTTTCCCAAAATAGATTTCACAAAAATAGGTGAATCAAACTAACAACAAGACTTCTTCAGTAATAAAGATGAGTGCAGACCTACACATATATATACAGACATGAATGTATGTATACATATAATCAGAACCTCAACCAGACAGTACAAACTCGAGGCAAAATGATTTGCAGTGCAGACTTGAAGTTCAAAACAATATAGACCATCAGTGGAGCTACAGAAATGTACCAAGCAACCAGGGGATGAAAACAAAAGTCAATATATCTGAAGTGAATGCAGAGACAAAGCACAAGAATACAACTATACTGAAATGCATATGCACTGAAAGCCCAGACAACATCACATTGCAACTGACACACAAACAACTACAAAACCATCAAGCAAACATCACAATGCAACTGTCAACTTGAATATGAGACAGGTCAAGGAATGAAAAATACCAAATGTAACAGGTTCGTATGTACAACATCTACAATGAAGAAGATCAAAACCTTCAATGTAGATGCCAACATGAAATTCATGAACACAATATAAACCATCAGTAACAACATAAAGCAGTGCAACTACATACGCAATGCATCTACAAGTGCAGATGGCCATAGTCGAAGCTCACAGGGGCCGGAGAAAGGATTCACAGAGAAATAAAGCAATGCCAACAGAGATGAACATATGAAGATATTTGAAGTCAAGGAATAAGAGTCAAGTGCCAGAGAAGTAGATTTCAAAATTCACGAAAAAAAATCAAGTTCGTATCTTTGAAATCGTCAAAAAGCAAATCGAAAAAAAAAAGAAAAAAAAAGGAAAGTTTTGTTGCCGTATTACTCAAGAAAAATCAAACGAAACAAAAACCCCAAAATCATCACTGACGAAACAAATCGAACGCAAGGCATAATACCAAATCGAATCAGATGTGAGTGAAATAGAAAAATCACTCACCTTTTTCACGAATCAAAGCAGCCGAAGTCCTCTCGAGCTCAACCAAAATTCAAAGCAGTCGTGAGCAAGGGATGGAAGTCAAAGCTCCAATTCGCCAGCAAAATGAACAACAGAATCGCTGAAGCCCTAGCTATCGAGATGAGGAAGAAAGAACGAGGGAGCTGCCATTTTTTTTTCGTTCGTTATTTTTAGAACTAGGGTTTTGAAAGAGAAAAAGGGGAACGGGTATAGGGTTTGTGAATGAATACGAATAAGGGGCGGGTTTACTAAATCACGACATCAAAGAAAATATGGGCAGTATTATTTTCAAAGCCCACTTAACCCTAGCTCAAAATTTTAAATTCAAATATGTTCTTCATATTAAACTTGAAAGTTTCAAACACTTCACAGTTTCAAAAGAATTTCAATTCGATCTAAAAATTCTAACAGAAATTAACACCCGATATTAAATCGTCAATTGACGAAGATTTTTATTGTTACAAAAATTTAAATTGAATTCGATTCATATTTTCAATAGATAAAATTCTAAAATTTAATCGCCAAGTTATTCTGATAATTTGAAATCCAAGTCAAATCATCATTCAAATATTTTCAATTTAAATTGTTCAAAATTCAGGGTCGTTACAATCTTCCCTCCTTAAAACTTTTCGTCCACGAAAAGGAAAGGTTGTTAAAATTTCACCAATATTTATACCCTACAAAGTTTTACTAAGCTCGAAACTTATTACAAATAAATAAACATAGGATTTATTCCATTTGTTTTATCTCCCTAGCTTTGTTCATTGATTTCTACAATCAAGACGCAAAAGTCTCTTACCAAATTTCGACTTACAAAACTCAGATTCAAACTTTAAAATTCTTCATGTTAGAGATTTACATAATATATCTCTTCCAAAGCTGTGGAATTTCAAAACATTACAAAGATCCTCTTTCTTAGTTTATTTGGTAGGAATTATATAATTTTAATTTCAAACTATTGATTTGCACTTTAAAGTTTGAAAATACTTGCTAACTCGAAATTTAACAAGTCTATTGTCGTTCTTACAAATATTAGGCATACGCTGGCCAGGCGCAGGACTAAAAATCTCCAAGTACTAAATATACTTGCTTCAACTCCCAGTGAAAATACTTAAAAATTCTTTTAAAAATGGATATGGAAAGCATGTTCCCCCATGGATCACAGTTACCCGGCGGTTACGCTACTATCCCAGTAGAATCGCTCGTAATCTGTAGATTTCTCATCTCTTAAATTTCGCCATGGTTGTCGCCATAGATCGCAGTTCACCCGGCGGTTACGCTACTATCCCAGTAGAATCGCTTGTAACCGTAGGCATCTCGCCCCTAAAATTTCGCTTTGGCATTTAGATTGCAGTTTACCCGGCGGTTACGCCACTATCCCAGTGGAATCGCTTGTAACTGTGGGCATCGCGCCCCTTAAATTACGCTAATCAATCAATATGATCCCATCGACATGATCCATCTCGAGGGATTCCAATTCAAATAGTCATTCCGACTAATGGAAATTCTACGTTGCTACGAATTTCAAATGGACACTCATCGAGAGTTCCAACACCTTCACAAATAATAAATGGAAGGTACTTTTCCATATCCTCGGTTTTAGAAAACATAATGTCATATATATGTAGTACTTCATTTCACATTTCATACATATCATATCCATGTAAGCTTACATAAGATTTACATAACAATTACTTTCCAAACTGACGGTTTTCGAATTTACCGCATTCATATATATAAGTTCTAAAAACCTACATATCCTATATCCATAACAAATAGAGGATTTCAAAATTTTCCTCTAAGTCGATTTGGAAATTTAAGGTTATCTCAAACCCAATTCATATTCATAATTCCATTTATTATCGACTTCACATTCGATTTGGATTTCACGTTACATCGTCAATTCTCAACACATAATTGATGTCTATCGATATATAACCTCTGAGCTCGTACGTCTCAGAGAAGGGTGTTAAGCTAAGAGAATAAATTCTCCGCCACCAACAGATATATATTTAATAGAGATCAATTGCTATGTCATCAATTCACAATGTTAGACATACAATCCAAACCATCATCTGAAATTCAAAAATCAACTTATATTGTCTTTGGTGTTGAAGTTAAACTCAATTTAACTTAACGATTCAATCTTTTTGAAAAATTTCAAATTGAACTAATTGTTCAAATTTCTCATTTAACTTTTCAACTTCGACTTTGAAAATGAATTTCAAATCATTTATCACTTACGGGATATATTCACAACATTTCATTTCATATTGGAAAAACATTTCCATACTTATTAAAAATAAGTAATTCACAAATCCATTTATTTTCAACATTTGAAAATATTCGATATACTTAAATCATTATTAAGTATATATTTTATCTTTTAAGGAAATCATTCTCTTTCACACATTTATTTGAGTTAAAATGAATGTTACGTAAAACATCGTTACGACAACTCAAAATCACTAGTATAGGGATTCGAAATTTAGATAGATGTATAAATCCCAATACTATACAAAACATTTCCTTTCGGAAATCATTTACTATAACAATAGTGTTATAGTCCACCATTTCCTTTTATTCGAAAACGTCTATTTCAACAATGAATGTTGAAATCTATGGTTTCGATATTCAATGCCTTTTAAAACACCTTTTAAAACAATTAACTTCGTTTTAAAATATCGATTTTCCAAAATATGTCCATTTTATTCAATAATATATTCACAACATTTCTATATATTTTTAAAAGATTATCCACTGTCCAAAATTGTGGATATACTTCCTTTAACAAGCTATAAAGATTTACTTATCAAAATAAGTCATTTCCGGATTTATAAACAACGTTATAAATTCCATTCCTATTTATAAAGACTTCAATTTATAGTTTGAATTCCGCATACTTTTCACAATATTGGTTTTAAACCAACTTCAAATTTTCCAATACTAAGTTTTCCACTTAACTTAATTCTCTGCAAGTTCAAATTTAAATTCATCACTGAATCTATTAAATTTATTATGGATTGTCATGTTGACAACTTCAAAATTTTCAAATCTAATTCCCATTTGAACTTTGCATCCACTTCCTATTTCCAAAATAATCAACTAGTTCTTTAGTAAATCATTCATCGACTTGGTTTTCAATTTAATCACATTTGATTCATTTACATTGGATGTGACGCCCCACCTCTATGCTCATAATAACAAAGAGTATTAAAAGAAATACTGTCTATTATTACGAAGAATAAGGCTGGATAGGAGCGACCATCCGTAGTTGGCCTTACACTAATATTGGTTATCTCGATAGGAGTGGTATATACTTTTTATTTTTCATCTATTATTTATTTACTCCCATCGACACACCCAATTATCAGTATAAAACAAACCACGATAGTTCATAATAGTTTAGGACATTAGATATAACAATAACACAGATAATATAAATGCGGAACACAGATAAAAACAAAAGTCTCATATATATATATAACTGATGTCAGTTAATACATAGTTGACACAATACATACGGTACAACTACAACTGTCGACTCTAGAAGTTATATACACACGTACATTATCGACTAATATACATGAATATATATCATTCTATACAATGACAAAATGACTCTGACAACTTCAGAAGATGTGAAAAGTCTTCAATCCCGAACAGCAACTCAAAGAAGAAAATCTACAACCTGAAATAACTCGGGTCTGACCCGAGTATTACATTCAAAAGAAAATAATACCCAGGTCAGTCTAATTCAAACCAGTTTATTAGTGCATATAGGCAGTAATAATTTAAATAGACGACAGTCACAATAATTCCCGTCCATCTGATTCTTTAAACAAAGAAACCGGATAGCGGTCAATATAACACTCAACAGTGTTTAACAAAAATCAGCAGATTTAAATCATCAGTGAAGGTAAGTGAAACGAATATCAACGAAGATAATCTAAAAAAACAACAGAATTGCCTAATGGCAAATAACAACAAAATGATCAAATCACCGAAGCAAAACACAATATCAAACTATTGAATTGGCAACACGAAACAATTTCATCAATTGATATCAATCACTTCAAAACGTTAAATTCTGAATTGGCTGCAGTACACGCACGCGTGCACTGCCTCGCCAATACAGTGATGAAATCCACAAAAGCTCAAAGAAACCGAAGCAATGGCAACAACTCAAATTAAATTACAATTCAAAGTATATTGAATTGGACATACGAACAATTTCAAACAATTGAAATTTCAATTAAAGAGTCAATGTTGTTTTGGCTGCAGTACACGTGGCCCACGTGTACTGCCTCGCCAATACAGTATATGGTGAAATATGCAAAAGATTTAGATATGCACAAGATCAGATGAATTGTGCACATCAGCCCAGAACTACATATACAGGAATGCAATATCACAAAAACAGTGATAAACTATTTCCTGTCAAACTCAAGGATATATATATAAGGTATATAAATGGCCAACTCAATGCAACTACTTGAAGACAATACATAAACTTGTATACCCACATGTATGAATACATGTTATAACAGCAAACCCAAACCAGCCATGGTATGGAAGCAACCAGACCAGTTCAAGTTAAGGCAACTTATAGTGCAACAGGACAACAGGCAGTGGAACAACATTATTACGATGCCAAGTACAACAAAATCTCGAGTATCATCAACAAAAGGATACAACATATATGCAACTGTAACACTGGACAGTGCAGTGACAATGCAAGCTACAGGTCGAACTCGAGTGCAAATGGATATGCATAATAACTACACCAATTTTATCAGGAGCATATACGGTGTACAGTGCGTGACTGCAAATGCAAACAGGTAGGTACAAAGTCAAAGTGAACAATGAAATGCAAGTGACAACAAGACTTAATTGTACTCGAGTCCAAATGCAACAGCGTGCAAACGCACTCAGGTCAAAGCCGGATTCAAGTGTAAAACAAAGTAAATGCAACAAGAACCAGCAGTGCCCAAAGATAGTAGTGCAATTCTAACTGGAAGCACGCAATTTCACATACCAGGTACATCAACGAGTCAAGCGATGCACCAAAAGAGACGACTTATACAAGTGAAAATGCGAGTTACCACCCAAGACAGTGTAAAATGGAAATGAACATGTATAAGTGACCAAGTACAACTTCACTAGCAAATGCAGACTAGTGAACAACTAAATAAAACTGGGCAGTGTAAGTGTCAGACTCAGGAGCAAAGGCGGTAGTACAGCTCAAATGCAACTATATCATACATGATACAGCGTCAATGTGGATGCAAGCAAATACACGTGTATAGGTCAGTGAAAACCCAGATCAATGCCCAAAGTTCAACAGTGTTTATTTTATTTTATTTTAGTGACAAAAGTCAACCTCAATGCATATGAATAATACATATGACTCAACGCAAGAATGCTGAAACCAGACAACATATGTATGAAGGGAATGCACATGAATAACACATCTCTGGGGATGCAGCAGAAAAATTTAATACCGCATCCTCTAAATGAATGCAGCAGTGTGAATGCTACCATGATAAATGCAATATCACAGACAACAGAAAGTCTCGACATACTTGTGAGAAACAACCTCAACCAATAAGGAATGAGATTACAAACTGCAGTTGAAACAACAACTAAAATGTATGGCCTGTCAATGCAATAATGAGCAAAGGATTTAAAGTAGCAACCCCAAATCAAAATCAAAACCGTGGCTACAATTTAGAAAGTTCACATTTTGACTAAAGCGAATTGCCCAAAGTCAAAGAGAAAAGAACTAGCAATTCAAACCGTGACCAAGAAATCAAAAATCAGGAATCAAAGCCAAGGATATCAATCAATCAAACAACGAAATTCACAGATTTGAACAAGTCAAAAATCAAGTAACAAAAACTTCACTAATCTGAATTAGATGCGAGTGATAGAATCACTCACCTGTTAATTCGACGAGCAAGCAACTAATTCCCTCTTCCGATCAAGCAAAGTGAAGTAGGCGCCTTCAAAAAATCGAGAGCCCTAATTTTTTTTTTTTTTTGAAAAAGCGAACGGACGACGAAATAGTGGCCGCCATTTTTTTCTTTCTTTCGCTGTTTTGGGTTGCCCTCGAAAAATAAAAGGGTCAGGAAAAATGAACGACATGTTAACCCACTCGGCAATAAATACAACATGGGCCAAACAAATTTTTAAAGCCCGCCCGACCTTTAAAATACTTATAAAAGACTTTCAAATCGATTTAAACTGCAATAGCAATTTACAACGATTTAATCGTCATTTTGACGATAAATAAAAATTACAACATCCCGGGTTGTTACAGACTCCCCTCCTTATAAAAATTGCGTCCACGCAATCATAGGGAATAAATGGATAAAAGGTAACAACCAAAAGAGCATGGCAATGTCGAATGTATAAGCAAAGCAAGTGTCAGCGGGGAAGTATTAGATAAGAAATCAAAAGGTTCGACTGATTCAAATCAAAAGAATCAACATCGTGGGGATCAAGGAATCAAAATCAGACGACTGTCTAAAGCAAGAATCAATCGAGTTCCAGCAACTAAGAGAGAAGGAAAAGCAGAGCAGGAATCCCATACAGAGCACGAATTGAATGTGAGTAATCAAATTACTCACCTGAATCGCCAGAGAAAAAGACGAAGCTCAAATCTCAAAAATCGCAAATATTCAATCATCAAAAACGATAATCAAATTTCAAATTCAACAAATATTCGATTATCAAAACGATAACCAAATTTCTCAAATCAACAGATATTTAATTATCTAAAGCGATAATTAGATCTAAAATCAACAAATTTTTAGTTATCTCAAGCGATAATTAAACTTCAAATCAGCAAAATATTTAATTATCTAAAACGATAATTAAATCTGAAACAACAAATATTTAATTATCTCAAGCGATAATTAAATCTAAAATCAGCAAATATTTAATTATCAAAAGCGATAATTAAATCTCAAATCAGCAATTATTTAATTATCAAAAGCGATAATTAAATCTCAAATCAGCAAATATTTAATTATCTAACAGCGATAATTAAATCTCAAATCAACAAATATTTAATTATCTAACAGCGATAATTAAATCTAAAATCAACAAATATTTAATTATCTCAAGCGATAATTAAATCTCAAATCAACAAATTTTTAATTGTCTCACAGCGATAATTAAATCTAAAATCAACAAATATTTAATTATCTAACAGCGATAATTAAATCTCAAATCAATCATTATTTAATTATCAAAAGCGATAATTAAATCTCAAATCAACAAATATTTAATTATCTAACAGCGATAATTAAATCTCAAATCAACAATTATTTAATTATCAAAAGCGATAATTAAATCTCAAATCAGCAAATATTTAATTATCTAACAGCGATAATTAAATCTCAAATCAACAAATATTTAATTATCTAACAGCGATAATTAAATCTAAAATCAACAAATATTTAATTATCTAACAGCGATAATTAAATCTAAAATCAACAAATATTTAATTATCTCAAGCGATAATTAAATCTCAAATCAGCAAATATTTAATTATCTAACAGCGATAATTAAATCTCAAATCAACAAATATTTAATTATCTAACAGCGATAATTAAATCTAAAATCAACAATTATTTAATTATCTAACAGCGATAATTAAATCTCAAATCAACAAATATTTAATTATCTAACAGCGATAATTAAATCTAAAATCAACAAATATTTAATTATCTAACAGCGATAATTAAATCTAAAATCAACAAATATTTAATTATCTCAAGCGATAATTAAATCTCAAATCAGCAAATATTTAATTATCTAACAGCGATAATTAAATCTCAAATCAACAAATATTTAATTATCTAACAGCGATAATTAAATCTAAAATCAACAATTATTTAATTATCTAACAGCGATAATTAAATCTCAAATCAACAAATATTTAATTATCTAACAGCGATAATTAAATCTAAAATCAACAAATATTTAATTATCTAAAGTGATAATTAAAGGCAACAAATATCCGATTATCGAAAACAATAATCAGAACTCATATCAACAAATATCTAATTATCACAAGCGATAATTAGAAACAACAATTATCTGATTATCAAAACGATAATCAGAGCTCATATCAACAAATATCTAATTATCACAAGCGATAATTAGAAACAACAATTATCTGATTATCAAAAACGATAATCAGAACTCATATCAACAAATATCTAATTATCACAAGCGATAATTAGAAACAACAATTATCTGATTATCAAAAACGATAATCAGAGCTCATATCAACAAATATCTAATTATCACAAGCGATAATTAGAAACAACAATTATCTGATTATCAAAAACGATAATCAGAACTCATATCAACAAATATCTAATTATCACAAGCGATAATTAGAAACAACAATTATCTGATTATCAAAAACGATAATCAGAACTCATATCAACAAATATCTAATTATGACAAGCGATAATTAGAAACAACAATTATCTGATTATCAAAAACGATATCAGAACTCATATCAACAAATATCCAATTACCTGCAGATAATTGGAAACAACAAATATCTAGAAATCAATTAAGAAGACTAGAAAATCAACATAAAAGCTTGGATCGATCCCATCAGATGGCGAGTTTTTAATTCGCCGCACGTGCCTCAACAAATGGCCGAAGCCTACCAAGTACTCAACATAATTTTGGCGCCCAACAAATGACCCGAAGGTCCAACAAATGACCCGAAGGTCTAGTACTGGTATTTGACCCGAAGGTCCAACAAATGACCCGAAGGTCCAACAAAGTGGCTCGAAAGCACACGAAAGCATCAAAATGTTTCAATTAACGAGTCCGGAATTAACCGAAATAGCAAACGCACATGTCCCATACCACGTGTTTTACTAAATCGTTTGATTCTCTTCATCGTTTCCTTGAAAGTGTGAAATCATCAAATTCATCAAAACAACAGATATTCAATTAACGAGTCTGGAATTAACCGAAATAGTAAAAGTGTGGTTCCATACTCCGCACTTTTGCTAAATCGTTTAAATCACTTCATCGTTTCCTTGAAAGTGCAAAATTGTGTATTCTGTAAAAATACACTTTACATTCTCAAACGGACAAGTCCGGAATTAAGCGAATCAGTAAAAGAAAGGGGTCATAGTCCTCGATTTTGCTGAAACGTTTAAATCGCTTCCTCATTCCTTTGAAAGCGCAAACTGTAAAAATTCTTGAAAACAATTTTATTTATTTTGTAAAAATAACAATTCACATTCTCAACTGGACAAGTCCGGAGTTAAGCGAAGCAGTAAAAGAAAGGGGTCATAATCCTCGATTTTTCTGAATCGTTTAAGTCGCTTTCTCATTCTTTTGAAAACACAAACTGCTAAAATTTTATAAAACAATTTTCCAATCACGTGATTAAAGCAGCAAATTAGTAACAATTTCGATAAGGAAATTGTACTTCTCAAAATACCGTAAAAACGGTTACAAATCAGCATTGCGGAATAACCGCTTGAAATTCACTTTTAAAATTTGACGGTTACGGAAGCCAAAGCGACAGTAGTTTTAAAACGTCAAAATCACATCAAAACAATCTACATCAAAATGTAATGTCAGTGAATTCTCATTCATCAAAATGCCACAAAACACCGTACTTCAAAATATAGCATTGGTGTAAAATTCCGTTGTAAAAATAACGGCAACAAAATACGTTTCATAACCCAGCATCGGTTCAACGTAAAATGAATGCAATAACGTGCAATTTAAATTTTTGCACGTACTACAAAATGAACAAAGAATCATTCAAATGTATCTTCAATGAAGATAATTCAAAACAGCAAAATCTGATCAATATATGATTAGTACAAAAGAAAGCCAGTGGAAATTTCAACAAAAATCACATATCTGCAATTTCTTCGAATCCTCAATTTGGATTCGAAATTCTCAAAGAAACAAAATAAACACAGCTATGTAAACAACAATTGAAATTCATATCAATTCCATATTTTGATTTTTAAATCAAAAAGATTATCAGTTGTACTCAGCGAAGACAGTTTAACTGTTTCCGCTGCGCACTCTGATAAACAGAACACAAATCAATCAAATCATCAGAACACAATTTCACTATTATTTTTAAATAAAGATATTTAAAAATTTCATCAAAATTCCAAAACTTTAGTTTTGACTCAAAGTACAAATAAAACATCGACCAATAGTTGTAACATATGTTCCATCCAAGTTATGTTTTATATTATGTCCATAAACCCCAAGCTCTGATACCAACTGTGACGCCCCACCTCTATGCTCATAATAACAAAGAGTATTAAAAGAAATACTGTCTATTATTACGAAGAATAAGGCTGGATAGGAGCGACCATCCGTAGTTGGCCTTACACTAATATTGGTTATCTCGATAGGAGTGGTATATACTTTTTATTTTTCATCTATTATTTATTTACTCCCATCGACACACCCAATTATCAGTATAAAACAAACCACGATAGTTCATAATAGTTTAGGACATTAGATATAACAATAACACAGATAATATAAATGCGGAACACAGATAAAAACAAAAGTCTCATATATATATATAACTGATGTCAGTTAATACATAGTTGACACAATACATACGGTACAACTACAACTGTCGACTCTAGAAGTTATATACACACGTACATTATCGACTAATATACATGAATATATATCATTCTATACAATGACAAAATGTAACGACCCAGAATTTTTGATAATTGAAATTCGAATATTTAATTGATTTTAAATATTAATAAATGGAATTTAGAAGTCGAATGATTTATTTTTCGAATATTGAGTTTAATTGGATAATTAAATCAATAATTTAATAATTAAAATTTCCAGAGATAATTGAAAATCGAGTTTAAAATGATTGAAAATGATTTGGGAAATTTTATTTAATCATACTCGAGTTATAGAAAGGTTATAGAACTCTTAAAATTGAATTTAGAATTAATTTGTGAAAATTGAATATTTTAATATTTAATTATCGACTGGAAAATAGCCAATTTTCGAACAGTCTCAGAATTGAACGAGACCAGTTCCATTGGATCCGTAATAGTTAGTTATTATCAGATTTCAATTTTCGTAGCAATCGGGATTGTCGATTGACCGTGGCAACTCGAAACGCATCGATATCATTTTAATTTGAAATCGTCGAGTTAAAAATAGTCATTTTTCAAACAGTGTCGGATTTCGACGAAACCAGTTTCATCGGATCCGTAATGCGATATTATTGTAAGATTTCAAATTTCGTAATTTTTGGATGTACCGTTTGTCCGGTACAAATTAAAACGCCTCGAAATCGATTTAAATCGATTTAATTTAATTTGATCGTTTATTGCCATAACTTTCACAGACGATCGAATTAGCTTCCGAAACCTGTTCCATTGTGTCCGGAACGTGGAAAAACCCTAGGATAACTTGTCGGAACGTGAGAATTGGAGGTCGTTCGCTTTAATGGTTAAATTGAGATATTTTATTTATTTAATAATATTAAATAACATATATGTATTAACGTTTTCTCCAAAACCCTAATCTATTCCTGGCCGCCGCTTATTTACGTTCAATGGCCGATACGTTCCCACCTTCCTCTTCAAATTCCTCCTTATCCAAGCAACGATTTGTAAAATTTTCTACATGACAATCGGAGAGAATGTCGAGATCTACCCATCCATACGGTGGAGCGGTACGAAACTCGACGAGATGACGGCAAATCATCGGCAAAGGCGCTGCATTCGCGCGTGCATCGCGAGGAGGTGGAGCTGCCGAGCTCGCTCGCGTTCAGGGCGGTAGTGGGGTTGGCGAAGGGCTTCATTTCAATGGCCTCCGATCGAACTCCGGTTCGTCGTGGATAGTGCGACGCCAAACCCTAGCGAACGTGAATTGGGTTCGATTTTCTTGTCTGGTAACGTGAGGGAAGAAGGAGCTTTTGGGCGGTCTTGATTTTTTTTGAATGCAGATCTAACGGCCCTGATTAGTTGAGTAGAATAAAATTGTAAATAATTATAATATTTAAATTCGTTAAATCTTTTAACTGCGATAACTTTGTCATACGTTAACAGAAAATTACAAAACAAAGTGCGTTGGAATCGTCTCGACAAGCTCTATGCAGTGCAACTGATTTGGAGTCGTTTGGAGTTAACGAAAATTTCGGGTAAAATTAAACGCACGTTTAATTTTATTCGAAATAAAACGTACTGGAACGGAATTGAAATCAAGGTGAGATCTTCTCACTCAAATTGAATGTGGAATTTTTACAGTTATTGATTTGATGATTGCTATTCGATGTGATATTAGATATGATAGGATATATATCTATATATAGCAATATATACATATTGGCATATGTATATATTGGATTGATGATTTCCCGCCTCGTATAGCGGATGAGACCCTATTGCGCCGTTAGTAAGCGGATTTATAAAAAAACCTATATACCGCGATAATTCCGTACTGGAGCGGAATTGGTATTGTGCTGACGTCTTTGGATGCAGGGAAACAGGTTGGAGGGATCCAACTGGATTCCTCACCAGTAGTTATTTATTTTCAGATATTGTGATATATTCTGTTATCATATGATGATATATGATATTTGACTGTTGTGATGGACTGATTGGTGTTGTGACATCATTGAATTCAGTTTTGAAGTTTAAAAACAACGACTTTTATTTTAAAAAAGATTTTTAAGTGATTTTTGAAAAATAGACGTTTATCGAATTTTTGAATTGATTTATTTCAGAAAAATAAACGTCTAGAATTTTAAAGTTGTAAAAGTTAAGATTTTTGGGTGAAATATAACCAAAGGGTGATTTTTGAAATGAAAGTTGATTTAATTGTAAAATAGGTTAAATTGAGATTTTTAAAGTATTATAAAAGATGTACAGAAAAATTGATATATTTATCAATTAAAATTTTTGGAATTTTAAAACGAGTTTTTATAAGTGAAGATATGAATCTTATGGAATTTTAAAATAGTGAAGATATGAATCTTATAGAATTTTAAAATTGTGAAGATATGAAATTTATAGACGTATAAATTGTGAAGTTAAAATGAATGAAATTGTAGAATAGAAGATTTATAAGGAAGTAACTTATAAATTGGATTTTTGCCTACAAAAGAAATATTGATCGAATTTGTTAATTAAGGAGATGTACAAATCGAAGTTGTTATAAAATATAAAAGGTGAAATTTATAAACATTGTTTTATAAATTCAAAACCAATTGAAATTGATAGGTTAAACATAGAAGTTTAATAAAGGAGATATATCCGCGATTTTGGATAGTGGATAATTATTGAAATAAAAATGGGTAGAAAATATTGAAATGTGGTTAGTGAAGTATATTCACGATTTTGGACAGTGAATATATTGTTAAGTAAAATGGATACTGTTTTGGGAAAGTGATATTGAAAAATGAAGTTAAACATTTTAAAGATGTTTTAAAATGTATTATAAATCGAAAGCAGAGATTTCCGCAGTTCTTGTTGAAATAGACGTTTTTCGAGAAATTTAAGGAAATGGTGGACTATAACACTGTTGTTATAGTAAATGATTTCCGAAAGGAAATGTTTTGATGTAGTATTGGGATTTATATATCTATTAAAATCCGAATCCCTATACTAGTGATTTTGAGTCGTCGTAACGATGTTTTACATAACATTCGTTTTGACTCAACTAAAATGTGTTTAAAGAGAATGATTTCCTTAAAGAATGAATGTATACTTAATATTGATTTAAGTATATCGAATATTTTCAAATGTGAAAATAAATAGATTTGTGAAATACTTATTATTTAATAAGTATGGAAATGCTTTTCCAATATGAAGTGAACTGTTTAGAGATTTTATCTTTTAAAGATAAATTGAAAATTGAATATTTGAAATTGTTTTCAAATGGTTAAGTGTGGAAATAATATATCTAGTAAAGATATTTTGGAAGATAAAATAATTTGGAAAATTATTTAGAATCTGATGATGTTGCGCATCTTTATTGATAGTTAAATAACCAACTATCAATAATTACCTTTAGATAGGTATTTGTTGTGAATTGGATGAATTTGAATGCCACACTTGTTTTTAAAATAAACGCTCACTATTCGGGTTAGCCGGGAAAGGACCATGGGGTCGTATAACCCATTCCGAATATGTGATACGTCGTTATGAATTGCATTTGAAGACCGGTGTTGAAGACCGGATATTTTTGAAAACGAAAGGATTACCGTCGAGTTACTCTACATCGACTGATCTTCGATTTAGAGGTTTTATCACCCTTAGTGACGGGAAGTCCTGACGTGATTAGAAATTTATCCGGAAATGCAAGGGCTTCGTGAGAAGTGCCTTCGGTTCTGTTCGATCCCGGAACAGACTTTTATGGATTGTGTGTCTGACGTTACAATTTGAGATATAAAGCTGATTCCTTTCAAATACATTTCTGTTGGTGGCGGAGAATTTATTCTCTTAGCTTAACACCCTTCTCTGAGACGTACGAGCTCAGAGGTTATGTAGTTGAAATTTATCAGCGATATACTCCCAATTTGGTAACGTGGCATACTGAGTGTTGCTGTGAAATGATCAGTGTTTGATCATTTGTGATATGATCATTTGTTTGATCTTATATCTTAATGATCATAGGTTGATCATTTTGTTTGACCCGAAGCAGGGATTTTTGTAGAAAGCGTAGCTTTGTGGACGAGACTTCGTCGAGCCTCACACCCCGGAAATGGTCGAAACAGGAAGGATGCAGCAAGGTTCTAGGGAGTAGCGCCCCTTAGTGTATGTCATTCCTTCTGGATAAAGGTGGTATCATGGTATGGAGCCCAGATACTTAACCTCTGTGGTTGCTGCACAGTTATTATTACTTTGTGGTTTGTTGGAAATCGGGGATCCTCGGGAAGATCGGTGACGATCGGGGGATGACATACGCGTGTCAGTAGTTACCTATTTTTGCAGAGGTAACCCGGCCTTGTGTTGGCAGAGATCCGGTTAGGTTCTCGGGTCGTCTATTCCAGGGACGTACCCATCGTGGAAAAGGAAGTTCCTTAGCCTGACCATTTGTTGGAAATCCAAAGAAACAATACGAGCTTTGTACGGATTTAGTTGTAGAACCTATCATTCACTTATGGTGGCGCCCCACTGTTTGGATGGTAGCTATAGTAGGCATAAGTGCGGAATGCCTATGCTGGCTAAGATTAATATTATACTTTCGAAATGTTTTCTACACTATGCACTAATAATAATATCAAAAATGATTTGATTTTGCGTAGTAAGCATCTTTGACTATCATAAGAAGAAATCTCCTCCAATTCTGCGTTTGCATTGTGTGTGTGGTGGGAGGTCTTATGGTAGTTTCATTTTCCAAAAGCATTGCGAAATTACTTTAAAGTTTTCTGTTGTTTATTTTTAAAAGAATAACTGTTTTACGATCTCACACCAGTCACCATGACTGACTCGGAGTTTATTGTTCCCTTCTAAACTCTGGGTGCCCACCAATTTCCACACGGGCAGCCTAGAGTTATATTATCAGGATATTCTGGATATTCTGGAGCTTTGGAAGCAAGCTGGATGACGAGACGTAGTATTTGTATCTGATAGTATTTATTCCGCTGTGTATTCTGTATGAGGACAAGTTATATAACTGTCCATTGTTGTATATTGACTCTGATGATTGATGTATGTATAAAATGATATAGCTTTTTGTTTTAAAAGACTAGTGTTTATTTATTATATATTGTTCCGCTGCGATGTGTAAGATTCTGATATTGTTTCTGTATCTGATGTTGTTCTGTTGTTCTTCTTTTCTTCTTCTTTCTTTTTCTTCTATCTTCTTCTTCTACTTTTTCTTCTTTCTTAAAACCATAACTTTTCGGGTTTCCGGCACTCGATTGCTCGACAGTCGATAAAGCGAGTATCGATGTTGAATTTTCGAAAGTCGAAAAATTTCGGGATGTTACATTTGGTATCAGAGCATATGGTTAAGCGACAACCCTGCTCTGTTGGGTGTTACTCATTAGAGATAGAGTCAGTAGTACTCTAGAATGAGTTGAGTGTAATAATAGATACGAGTGCGTATTTGTTAGTGAATATAAAATTGTTTTATATTGTGATGATTGGTTTGTTGAGTGGTATATGGATTCTGGTCGGTATTGTCCGTACAACTCTATCGATAGGGATCTCTAAACACTTATATAGAACAATTCGGCACAGTATTGTTTTAAATAGGGTAAATGAGATAATTTTGCCCAAAACTATTTTTGTATAGAAAAGAAATGATTTTTCTATGAATTATAATAGTATATGGTTGCATGGTTGTTAGAGGTGATAATATTAATCTATTATCATTGAAATTGAATAAGAAATTGAAATTGTAACTCCAAAGTTAAGAAATAAATTCACATACAAATGAAATTTAAAGGATGTAAATTATAAATGTGATTTGTAATTTGAAACGGAATTCCAGAGAAGTATTTGGAAATGTTTTGAAAAGAATTTAAAAATTTTGGAAATTTGGAAATTTAAATCATTTTTGATTTGAAAATGAATTTCAAAGGATTTTGAAAAAGTATTTTGAGGAAATGAAAAGCTCTAAACTCTTTTTGGTCGCTGGAAAATAACTTCGATGATGACCGCGGCATCGTTGGTGTTCATTTTCGGGTTTCCAAAAGAGGTATTGCTGCCAAATTGTTTTAAATAGAAGTTGTTTGGAAAATTTGGATTTTGTTTTAGAAAATTCAAAGGATGATTTGAATTGTTTTCAAAAATGGTTTTGAAAAGGGTTGAAAAGACTCTGGAATGCTATATTAAAATGTTTATGAAATGATACTAAGTTGATAACTTATACAATTTGAATTTTGATAGAATAAATTTAACTTAAAGAATGAAGTTAAATCAAAGTAAGTATAAGTGAATATAACTGGAATTGAAAAATGATTTGGAAATCAGATTCGAATTGGAAATGAAAGAATTAGTGAATGAGTTTCAGAATGAATAAATAAATTTGAATTTGTAAGTAAGTAAAACTGGAATTGAAGATGAATGTGAAACTTTGTTCTGAATTTGTTAGTAAATGTAATTCAAGCTGAATATTGAAATTTAAAATGAATTAGTGAATGAAACTAATATAAAGAGTGATATGAATTAGTAAATGAAAGATGATCGATAAAAATTCAATATTCAGAATAGAAGATAAAATTGAATTCGAATAGAAATTTGAAATGCAAGATTGAACGAAATTGAATATGTAACTTCAATAGTAAGCTAAAGATATATAAGCAGTTGATATTGAAAATTTTGTAATAAAATTTGCAAAATGGTTTGAATATGTAACTAGATATTATGGCTAGTAGGACATACAGGTGTTATAAAAGGAATTGGAATTGAATTGCAAAGATAAATTTGAATTGCTCGACAAAAGGTAAGTATTTGAATTATAATATGAGTTTTTGATGATTTCTTGTCTAGCCGCTTGGCTTTTTCTTTTTCTTTTTGAAATCTGAGAGTCCGTAGGGACGTTTTGTAGTCGTACCGTATTAGCCGCGCAAAGGAGACGCTGGCGAAATTTTTCGAAAATTTCGAGTGTTAGAAAATTTTAAGAAAATTTTGAAAGTTTAAAATTTGAATTTAAACTCGAATTTGAATTGAGAAGTTAAACAATGTTGTTTGAAATTTATAAATTGAGTTGAAAATTTAGTTGAATTGATAACGAATCTTTAGTAGGAAGATTTGTTTTGATAAAATTGATAAAACTATTAGATGTTGAAAAATAGTAGACGAGTTAAGGACCTTTTTCCCTAACTTGTAATTTCGAGGACGAAATTCTTTTAAGGGGGGAAGTTTGTAACGACCCAGAATTTTTGATAATTGAAATTCGAATATTTAATTGATTTTAAATATTAATAAATGGAATTTAGAAGTCGAATGATTTATTTTTCGAATATTGAGTTTAATTGGATAATTAAATCAATAATTTAATAATTGAAATTCCAGAGATAATTGAAAATCGAGTTTAAAATGATTGAAAATGATTTGGGAAATTTTATTTAATCATACTCGAGTTATAGAAAGGTTATAGAACTCTTAAAATTGAATTTAGAATTAATTTGTGAAAATTGAATATTTTAATATTTAATTATCGACTGGAAAATAGCCAATTTTCGAACAGTCTCAGAATTGAACGAGACCAGTTCCATTGGATCCGTAATAGTTAGTTATTATCAGATTTCAATTTTCGTAGCAATCGGGATTGTCGATTGACCGTGGCAACTCGAAACGCATCGATATCATTTTAATTTGAAATCGTCGAGTTAAAAATAGTCATTTTTCAAACAGTGTCGGATTTCGACGAAACCAGTTTCATCGGATCCGTAATGCGATATTATTGTAAGATTTCAAATTTCGTAATTTTTGGATGTACCGTTTGTCCGGTACAAATTAAAACGCCTCGAAATCGATTTAAATCGATTTAATTTAATTTGATCGTTTATTGCCATAACTTTCACAGACGATCGAATTAGCTTCCGAAACCTGTTCCATTGTGTCCGGAACGCGGAAAAACCCTAGGATAACTTGTCGGAACGTGAGAATTGGAGGTCGTTCGCTTTAATGGTTAAATTGAGATATTTTATTTATTTAATAATATTAAATAACATATATGTATTAACGTTTTCTCCAAAACCCTAATCTATTCCTGGCCGCCGCTTATTTACGTTCAATGGCCGATACGTTCCCACCTTCCTCTTCAAATTCCTCCTTATCCAAGCAACGATTTGTAAAATTTTCTACATGACAATCGGAGAGAATGTCGAGATCTACCCATCCATACGGTGGAGCGGTACGAAACTCGACGAGATGACGGCAAATCATCGGCAAAGGCGCTGCATTCGCGCGTGCATCGCGAGGAGGTGGAGCTGCCGAGCTCGCTCGCGTTCAGGGCGGTAGTGGGGTTGGCGAAGGGCTTCATTTCAATGGCCTCCGATCGAACTCCGGTTCGTCGTGGATAGTGCGACGCCAAACCCTAGCGAACGTGAATTGGGTTCGATTTTCTTGTCTGGTAACGTGAGGGAAGAAGGAGCTTTTGGGCGGTCTTGATTTTTTTTGAATGCAGATCTAACGGCCCTGATTAGTTGAGTAGAATAAAATTGTAAATAATTATAATATTTAAATTCGTTAAATCTTTTAACTGCGATAACTTTGTCATACGTTAACAGAAAATTACAAAACAAAGTGCGTTGGAATCGTCTCGACAAGCTCTATGCAGTGCAACTGATTTGGAGTCGTTTGGAGTTAACGAAAATTTCGGGTAAAATTAAACGCACGTTTAATTTTATTCGAAATAAAACGTACTGGAACGGAATTGAAATCAAGGTGAGATCTTCTCACTCAAATTGAATGTGGAATTTTTACAGTTATTGATTTGATGATTGCTATTCGATGTGATATTAGATATGATAGGATATATATCTATATATAGCAATATATACATATTGGCATATGTATATATTGGATTGATGATTTCCCGCCTCGTATAGCGGATGAGACCCTATTGCGCCGTTAGTAAGCGGATTTATAAAAAAACCTATATACCGCGATAATTCCGTACTGGAGCGGAATTGGTATTGTGCTGACGTCTTTGGATGCAGGGAAACAGGTTGGAGGGATCCAACTGGATTCCTCACCAGTAGTTATTTATTTTCAGATATTGTGATATATTCTGTTATCATATGATGATATATGATATTTGACTGTTGTGATGGACTGATTGGTGTTGTGACATCATTGAATTCAGTTTTGAAGTTTAAAAACAACGACTTTTATTTTAAAAAAGATTTTTAAGTGATTTTTGAAAAATAGACGTTTATCGAATTTTTGAATTGATTTATTTCAGAAAAATAAACGTCTAGAATTTTAAAGTTGTAAAAGTTAAGATTTTTGGGTGAAATATAACCAAAGGGTGATTTTTGAAATGAAAGTTGATTTAATTGTAAAATAGGTTAAATTGAGATTTTTAAAGTATTATAAAAGATGTACAGAAAAATTGATATATTTATCAATTAAAATTTTTGGAATTTTAAAACGAGTTTTTATAAGTGAAGATATGAATCTTATGGAATTTTAAAATAGTGAAGATATGAATCTTATAGAATTTTAAAATTGTGAAGATATGAAATTTATAGACGTATAAATTGTGAAGTTAAAATGAATGAAATTGTAGAATAGAAGATTTATAAGGAAGTAACTTATAAATTGGATTTTTGCCTACAAAAGAAATATTGATCGAATTTGTTAATTAAGGAGATGTACAAATCGAAGTTGTTATAAAATATAAAAGGTGAAATTTATAAACATTGTTTTATAAATTCAAAACCAATTGAAATTGATAGGTTAAACATAGAAGTTTAATAAAGGAGATATATCCGCGATTTTGGATAGTGGATAATTATTGAAATAAAAATGGGTAGAAAATATTGAAATGTGGTTAGTGAAGTATATTCACGATTTTGGACAGTGAATATATTGTTAAGTAAAATGGATACTGTTTTGGGAAAGTGATATTGAAAAATGAAGTTAAACATTTTAAAGATGTTTTAAAATGTATTATAAATCGAAAGCAGAGATTTCCGCAGTTCTTGTTGAAATAGACGTTTTTCGAGAAATTTAAGGAAATGGTGGACTATAACACTGTTGTTATAGTAAATGATTTCCGAAAGGAAATGTTTTGATGTAGTATTGGGATTTATATATCTATTAAAATCCGAATCCCTATACTAGTGATTTTGAGTCGTCGTAACGATGTTTTACATAACATTCGTTTTGACTCAACTAAAATGTGTTTAAAGAGAATGATTTCCTTAAAGAATGAATGTATACTTAATATTGATTTAAGTATATCGAATATTTTCAAATGTGAAAATAAATAGATTTGTGAAATACTTATTATTTAATAAGTATGGAAATGCTTTTCCAATATGAAGTGAACTGTTTAGAGATTTTATCTTTTAAAGATAAATTGAAAATTGAATATTTGAAATTGTTTTCAAATGGTTAAGTGTGGAAATAATATATCTAGTAAAGATATTTTGGAAGATAAAATAATTTGGAAAATTATTTGGAATCTGATGATGTTGCGCATCTTTATTGATAGTTAAATAACCAACTATCAATGATTACCTTTAGATAGGTATTTGTTGTGAATTGGATGAATTTGAATGCCACACTTGTTTTTAAAATAAACGCTCACTATTCGGGTTAGCCGGGAAAGGACCATGGGGTCGTATAACCCATTCCGAATATGTGATACGTCGTTATGAATTGCATTTGAAGACCGGTGTTGAAGACCGGATATTTTTGAAAACGAAAGGATTACCGTCGAGTTACTCTACATCGACTGATCTTCGATTTAGAGGTTTTATCACCCTTAGTGACGGGAAGTCCTGACGTGATTAGAAATTTATCCGGAAATGCAAGGGCTTCGTGAGAAGTGCCTTCGGTTCTGTTCGATCCCGGAACAGACTTTTATGGATTGTGTGTCT
The DNA here is from genome assembly GCA_030737815.1 of Allium fistulosum. Classification (NCBI taxonomy): domain Eukaryota; kingdom Viridiplantae; phylum Streptophyta; class Magnoliopsida; order Asparagales; family Amaryllidaceae; genus Allium; species Allium fistulosum. Next base: position 746,069,852 of record CM060902.1, read on the forward strand.
GACGTTACAATTTGAGATATAAAGCTGATTCCTTTCAAATACATTTCTGTTGGTGGCGGAGAATTTATTCTCTTAGCTTAACACCCTTCTCTGAGACGTACGAGCTCAGAGGTTATGTAGTTGAAATTTATCAGCGATATACTCCCAATTTGGTAACGTGGCATACTGAGTGTTGCTGTGAAATGATCAGTGTTTGATCATTTGTGATATGATCATTTGTTTGATCTTATATCTTAATGATCATAGGTTGATCATTTTGTTTGACCCGAAGCAGGGCTTTTTGTAGAAAGCGTAGCTTTGTGGACGAGACTTCGTCGAGCCTCACACCCCGGAAATGGTCGAAACAGGAAGGATGCAGCAAGGTTCTAGGGAGTAGCGCCCCTTAGTGTATGTCATTCCTTCTGGATAAAGGTGGTATCATGGTATGGAGCCCAGATACTTAACCTCTGTGGTTGCTGCACAGTTATTATTACTTTGTGGTTTGTTGGAAATCGGGGATCCTCGGGAAGATCGGTGACGATCGGGGGATGACATACGCGTGTCAGTAGTTACCTATTTTTGCAGAGGTAACCCGGCCTTGTGTTGGCAGAGATCCGGTTAGGTTCTCGGGTCGTCTATTCCAGGGACGTACCCATCGTGGAAAAGGAAGTTCCTTAGCCTGACCATTTGTTGGAAATCCAAAGAAACAATACGAGCTTTGTACGGATTTAGTTGTAGAACCTATCATTCACTTATGGTGGCGCCCCACTGTTTGGATGGTAGCTATAGTAGGCATAAGTGCGGAATGCCTATGCTGGCTAAGATTAATATTATACTTTCGAAATGTTTTCTACACTATGCACTAATAATAATATCAAAAATGATTTGATTTTGCGTAGTAAGCATCTTTGACTATCATAAGAAGAAATCTCCTCCAATTCTGCGTTTGCATTGTGTGTGTGGTGGGAGGTCTTATGGTAGTTTCATTTTCCAAAAGCATTGTGAAATTACTTTAAAGTTTTCTGTTGTTTATTTTTAAAAGAATAACTGTTTTACGATCTCACACCAGTCACCATGACTGACTCGGAGTTTATTGTTCCCTTCTAAACTCTGGGTGCCCACCAATTTCCACACGGGCAGCCTAGAGTTATATTATCAGGATATTCTGGATATTCTGGAGCTTTGGAAGCAAGCTGGATGACGAGACGTAGTATTTGTATCTGATAGTATTTATTCCGCTGTGTATTCTGTATGAGGACAAGTTATATAACTGTCCATTGTTGTATATTGACTCTGATGATTGATGTATGTATAAAATGATATAGCTTTTTGTTTTAAAAGACTAGTGTTTATTTATTATATATTGTTCCGCTGCGATGTGTAAGATTCTGATATTGTTTCTGTATCTGATGTTGTTCTGTTGTTCTTCTTTTCTTCTTCTTTCTTTTTCTTCTATCTTCTTCTTCTACTTTTTCTTCTTTCTTAAAACCATAACTTTTCGGGTTTCCGGCACTCGATTGCTCGACAGTCGATAAAGCGAGTATCGATGTTGAATTTTCGAAAGTCGAAAAATTTCGGGATGTTACACAAAATGACTCTGACAACTTCAGAAGATGTGAAAAGTCTTCAATCCCGAACAGCATCTCAAAGAAGAAAATCTACAACCTGAAATAACTCGGGTCTGACCCGAGTATTACATTCAAAAGAAAATAATACCCAGGTCAGTCTAATTCAAACCAGTTTATTAGTGCATATAGGCAGTAATAATTTAAATAGACGACAGTCACAATAATTCCCGTCCATCCGATTCTTTAAACAAAGAAACCGGATAGCGGTCAATATAACACTCAACAGTGTTTAACAAAAATCAGCAGATTTAAATCATCAGTGAAGGTAAGTGAAACGAATATCAACGAAGATAATCTAAAAAAACAACAGAATTGCCTAATGGCAAATAACAACAAAATGATCAAATCACCGAAGCAAAACACAATATCAAACTATTGAATTGGCAACACGAAACAATTTCATCAATTGATATCAATCACTTCAAAACGTCAAATTCTGAATTGGCTGCAGTACACGCACGCGTGCACTGCCTCGCCAATACAGTGATGAAATCCACAAAAGCTCAAAGAAACCGAAGCAATGGCAACAACTCAAATTAAATTACAATTCAAAGTATATTGAATTGGACATACGAACAATTTCAAACAATTGAAATTTCAATTAGAGAGTCAATGTTGTTTTGGCTGCAGTACACGTGGCCCACGTGTACTGCCTCGCCAATACAGTATATGGCGAAATATGCAAAAGATTTAGATATGCACAAGATCAGATGAATTGTGCACATCAGCCCAGAACTACATATACAGGAATGCAATATCACAAAAACAGTGATAAACTATTTCCTGTCAAACTCAAGGATATATATATAAGGTATATAAATGGCCAACTCAATGCAACTACTTGAAGACAATACATAAACTTGTATACCCACATGTATGAATACATGTTATAACAGCAAACCCAAACCAGCCATGGTATGGAAGCAACCAGACCAGTTCAAGTTAAGGCAACTTATAGTGCAACAGGACAACAGGCAGTGGAACAACATTATTACGATGCCAAGTACAACAAAATCTCGAGTATCATCAACAAAAGGATACAACATATATGCAACTGTAACACTGGACAGTGCAGTGACAATGCAAGCTACAGGTCGAACTCGAGTGCAAATGGATATGCATAATAACTACACCAATTTTATCAGGAGCATATACGGTGTACAGTGCGTGACTGCAAATGCAAACAGGTAGGTACAAAGTCAAAGTGAACAATGAAATGCAAGTGACAACAAGACTTAATTGTACTCGAGTCCAAATGCAACAGCGTGCAAACGCACTCAGGTCAAAGCCGGATTCAAGTGTAAAACAAAGTAAATGCAACAAGAACCAGCAGTGCCCAAAGATAGTAGTGCAATTCTAACTGGAAGCACGCAATTTCACATACCAGGTACATCAACGAGTCAAGCGATGCACCAAAAGAGACGACTTATACAAGTGAAAATGCGAGCTACCACCCAAGACAGTGTAAAATGGAAATGAACATGTATAAGTGACCAAGTACAACTTCACTAGCAAATGCAGACTAGTGAACAACTAAATAAAACTGGGCAGTGTAAGTGTCAGACTCAGGAGCAAAGGCGGTAGTACAGCTCAAATGCAACTATATCATACATGATACAGCGTCAATGTGGATGCAAGCAAATACACGTGTATAGGTTAGTGAAAACCCAGATCAATGCCCAAAGTTCAACAGTGTTTATTTTATTTTATTTTAGTGACAAAAGTCAACCTCAATGCATATGAATAATACATATGACTCAACGCAAGAATGCTGAAACCAGACAACATATGTATGAAGGGAATGCACATGAATAACACATCTCTGGGGATGCAGCAGAAAAATTTAATACCGCATCCTCTAAATGAATGCAGCAGTGTGAATGCTACCATGATAAATGCAATATCACAGACAACAGAAAGTCTCGACATACTTGTGAGAAACAACCTCAACCAATAAGGAATGAGATTACAAACTGCAGTTGAAACAACAACTAAAATGTATGGCCTGTCAATGCAATAATGAGCAAAGGATTTAAAGTAGCAACCCCAAATCAAAATCAAAACCGTGGCTACAATTTAGAAAGTTCACATTTTGACTAAAGCGAATTGCCCAAAGTCAAAGAGAAAAGAACCAGCAATTCAAACCGTGACCAAGAAATCAAAAATCAGGAATCAAAGCCAAGGATATCAATCAATCAAACAACGAAATTCACAGATTTGAACAAGTCAAAAATCAAGTAACAAAAACTTCACTAATCTGAATTAGATGCGAGTGATAGAATCACTCACCTGTTAATTCGACGAGCAAGCAACTAATTCCCTCTTCCGATCAAGCAAAGTGAAGTAGGCGCCTTCAAAAAATCGAGAGCCCTAATTTTTTTTTTTTTTTGAAAAAGCGAACGGACGACGAAATAGTGGCCGCCATTTTTTTCTTTCTTTCGCTGTTTTGGGTTGCCCTCGAAAAATAAAAGGGTCAGGAAAAATGAACGACATGTTAACCCACTCGGCAATAAATACAACATGGGCCAAACAAATTTTTAAAGCCCGCCCGACCTTTAAAATACTTATAAAAGACTTTCAAATCGATTTAAACTGCAATAGCAATTTACAACGATTTAATCGTCATTTTGACGATAAATAAAAATTACAACATCCCGGGTTGTTACATTGGATGTTACTAACATTCATTCATATTCAATTAGTTTACTTTCACTAATTTATATTCAAGTTAGTTTGCTTTCAATTCAAATCAAATTTGATTTTTATTTAGATTTACTTATTGTGATATCCCGGAATTTATGGACAATATCAATTTAATTAGGAAGGAGAGTCGTCACACTTATCTTTCAATTTGAATTCAATTACTTAGCTTTCAATTTCCATTAATTCAATTTCATTAACACTTAATGAATTTCTATACAATCAACTAGCAACCATCTATCAACCAGTGCACATGCAACATAACCAAACTTATTTGAAATTCTATTTTATTTAACTTAACTTAGATTTCATTTCTAAAGTCATTTTATTTAACTTTTACTAAAGTCAAATTCATACCACTATCCAAAATTCAGATTTTGGTTTACTTAACAAAACTGTTTAACCATTTTAACAATTGGTTTTACTTAAATTTTCTCATTTTATAAGTTATACAACTTATAAATTTAAACTTCCCAATTCATATTATATAATCACTTATCTTTTAAGTTTAAATTTCCATTTCAATAATTTATCTAATCCAGTTCCATTTATTTAACTTTCCTTTAGTTAAATTTCAAATCATATATTTATTAATGCTAACTCAATTCAATTTAACTTTTCTTAAGTTAAAAATCTTTATTTCATATTCAATTTTATTTGTCAAAACAAAATTTCAAATCACTATTCACTTTACTTATATAAGATCTATTCCAAATTCATTTATCTTATTTTCTAAAACAATTTTATACTTCTTTAAATTTGAAAAACGCTTTCTTTAAAGTGATTCTAGTAACTATTCATATTAAACACCATAAACTAAGCTTTGTGTAAACCAAAGCTCTGATACCACTTTGTAACGATCCCCCCTTCTGACCGCCTCCAGTCGGTAATTAAACCAACTTGAAACGTTCAAAATGACGGATTGTTATTTAGTTTATAGAGTTTAAACAAAATCAGCCACAGAATCACAGAATAATCATATTTCACTACTATAAATTTCTTTTACATACATCAGAGTTTATACAATGTATTAAATTAATACAGCGGAATATCTCTTTAAATACAAAATTTTCTTAAAAACTAAAGTGATTCTTTTACCCTCTCTCTCTAACTTCGCTGCTCGAAAATCTTCAAGCTGTAAAATACTCAGTCTGACCCGAGTATTACATTCAAAAGAAAATAATACACAGGTCAGTCTAATTCAAACTCAGTTATTAGTGCATATAAGCAATAATAATCAAATAGACGACATTCACAATAATTTCCGTCTATCCGACTCTTTAAACAAAGAAATCGGATGACGGTCGATATAACACTTAACAGTGTTAAACAAAAATCAGCAAATTTAAATCATCAACAGAGATAAATAAACAATTTATCAAATTGACTAAATCAATTTAAAACAATCGAAATTGTCCCTTTAAAACATCAATTTTTGGTTGGCTGCAGTACACGCACGCGTGCACTGCCTCGCCACTACCGTATGAAATGCACAAAAGATCAACGGAAGTTCACAACTAACACAAGGTCAAACCCGAGCGTTTCAGCTGGGTTCAACTCAAGTGTATTCGAAAACAAATCCCAACTGGGGGAAAACTGCAAAACACATGCAACTGTAAACTGCAAAAATCAAAGTAAAGCAAGTAACAACTGCACAATAGAACTGCAGTTGTAACAAGCAAATGGCCACGAACTAAACAGTACACAATAGTGGCACGGCACTAAAACTGCATATATAAATACACAGTGCAAACTTAGGATGTATGAAACTGCAAACAAATACAAACTATATGAAGACAATGCATAATGTAATGACCCAGAATTTTGAACAATTTAAATTGAAAATATTTAATTAATTTTAAATATTCGAATGATAATTTAACTTGAATTCTCAATATTAATTTGAATTTGGCGATTAAATTTTAAAATTTAATCTATTGAATGTTGAACAAAAATTTAAATCTTCAATTTTAAGCTGAAGAAAAATATTTCGAAAGCTTTTAAAATTCGTATTGATAATACTAAAGACAATAGAAACTTCAGAATTGAATTTGAAACTGTTCTGATCAGTTTTGAAATTATATCGTTCGTATCGATATTTAAAAATAACCGTCTGAGGCACAGTCTTGGAATTCGATGAAACCAGTTCCATTAGGTCCGTAATATTGAATTATTATCGGATTTCAATTTCCGTAGCAATCGGAGTTGCCGTGTGACAGTACGATATGCAAACGCATTGAAATAAAATCAAATTCGATTTAAATTTAAATTTGAATCTGGTCAAAATCAAAACACTGTAGCTTCCCTAAATTTTTGCCTAAAATCACGAACGAAATCATGCAACCCATCCCTCTCCTTTCTTTCAGCCAGAAACCACGCAACCATCTTCGTTTAAAGATAGAGCCGAGTACCCTTTTTTCTCGTTCAAAATCAAAAGAAAAAAAACGAAATCACTTCCTCAATTCATTATCGCGACATAATCAAATAAACAACGGCCGCTCGTTTGACCTAGGGATGGTGTCGCGATCGCGAGCAAGGCGGCGTACCCCAGTTTCAATCGCATGGGGAGGCGCTCGTACGTACGCGTGCGTGGGCGAGTGGGGTTTCGCGAATGTCGATGGCGGTCGCAGTGGCGAGCGCGGCAAGGGAAAGTGGTAGTTCGCGACTGGTTTCGGCGATGGCGATCGATTGAAGGCCTGGAAGCATCGCGATGGTGAGGAGGTTCACGTGAATTTGAGATTTGGGTTGTCGACGTTCGACTGGGCTCGCGCGCACGCATGGTGAAGTGCTGGAGGCAGTGAAGTCATGTTGTGGCAGTCGCGATGCGAGGAGAATGGATCGCCGTGGCTCGTCAGTAGGCTGCGATGTTCGAGGAAGAGTTCGTTGGCAGTTCGATTGCTGGGAGATCTGGGTTGGAGCTAGAGTTCCATTCTGGTGCAGTGAAGGCTCGCGACTTGTTCTCGCATGAGCTGCTGCAGTCACGATAGTATTGGGGCTTCGATTTGCGGTGAGGGCTCGGCGATGTTTAGGGCGGAGTTGCGATGGTGGCGTGTTCGAGTATAGGTTAAGGTATAAGTCTGTATTTAATTTTTCAATTTAATTTAATCTAAATATATGTATGTAAAGTAAGAAGTAAAATAGATAGGTATATTTGAGATTTTTTTCCCTTAATTTGAATCTCGATATCCATAGAAAAATGAACATATAATTTTATATATATAGGAATTTCAGAAATGTTGAAATTTTATATGTAAAAAATAGATTTATATAAAATCTGTGTAAAATATTTATGTGCAGAAAAAAATAAAATAAAATTATTAGTCGAATTGAAATCTTTAAATGGCAAATTGAATTGTTCGATTTATATTGAATATTAATAAACTATAAAATTGTTTATACAAGGTTAACATTGCAAAGAAAACAAATCGGAGTGGCAAATGGATTGCAAAATTAAAGCAAAGGTGAGATTTTTCTCACTCAAAATGAAATTTGATATTGCAGTTATTGACTGATTGATTGCTATTTGGATGTGATATTAGATATAGTAGGATATATATATATATAGCAATATATACATATTGGCATATGTATATATTGGATTGATTGATTTCCCGCACTGTATAGCGGATGAGACCCTATTGCGCCGTTAGTAAGCGGATGATATTTATAAAAACCTATATACCGCGATATTCCACCTCGAAGTGGAATTGGTATTGTGCTAACGTCTGTGGATGCAGGGAAACAGGTTGGAGGGATCCAACTGGATTCCTCACCAGTATTTATTTATTTACAGATATTGTAATGTATTATGATATCATATTGATATATGATATTGAATGTTGTGATTGACTAATTGGTGCGTTGCATCATCAGATCCAATTTTGGAAGTTAAAAATAAAGATGTTGATTTAAAAGAGATTTTTTAAAATGATTTTTGAAAGGTATACGTTTTATTTAATTTTTGAATTGATTCATCTTAAATAAATAAACATTCAAATTTTAAAGTTATAAAAGTTAAGATTTTTGTGAGATATAACCAAAGTGATATTTTTGAAATAAAAGTTGATTTATTTATAAAATGGGTTAACTTGAGATTTTTAAAGTATTGTAAACGGTTTACTTAAAAGATTTAAAAAGTTGATTTTTATAAATCTAAAACATTGGAATTTAAAAAAAAAAAGAGTTTTGTAAGTGTTAGAGAGAGATGAAATAAAAATCATAAGTAAACGAGATTTATAGATTTATAAATGGTAAAGTTATAAAATGAATAAAATTGCAGAATAGAAGATTTATAAGAAATTAACTTATAAACTGGATTTTTTGCCTTTAAATGGAATATTGATCGAACTTGTTAATAAAGGGGATTTATGAATTAAAGTTGTTATAAAATAGAAATGGAATTTATAAACGTTGTTTTATAAATTCGAAAATCAATCAAATTTGATGAATTTAATATAGAAGTTATTAAGGGAATTTTATCCACGATTTTGGATAGTGGATAATTCTTGAAATATAAATGTGTAGAAAATATTGAAATTTGGTTAGTGAAGTATATTCACGATTTTGGACAGTGAATATATTGTTAAGTAAAATGGATATTGTTTTGGGAAAGTGACATTGAAAATGAAGTTAATTGTTTTAAACGATGTTTTAAAATGTGTTAAATATCAAAATCATAGATTTCAACATTCATTGTTGAAATAGACGTTTTCGAGAAATAGAAGGAAATGGTGGACTATAACACTGTTGTTATAGTAAATGATTTCCGAAAGGAAATGTTTTTTATATAGTATTGGGATTTATATATCTATCTAAATTTCGAATCCCTATACTAGTGATTTTGAGTCGTCGTAACGATGTTTTACGCAACATTCGTTTTGACTCAAATAGATTTCCTTAAAGAATGAATATATACTTAATTTTGATTTAAGTATATCGAATATTTTCAAATGTGGAAATATAAATAGATTTGCGAATTACTTATTTTTGAATAAGTATGGAAATGTTTTCCAAAATGAAATGAAACGTTTTTGAGATTTATCTTTGTAAAGATAAATTGAAAGTGAATATTGAAAACGATTTGAAAATCGTATATCAGTAGATATGTGAAAATATAAATTCACTATGGAATTTATAAAAGAAATGGGAATTCGTTTTAAAAATAAATATTGATTTATTTTTGAAGTGTGGAAATTTTATATCTAGTAAAGATATTTTGGAAAATAAATAATTTGGGAAAATTATTTGGAATCTGATGATGTTGCGCATCTTTATTGATAGTTGAATAACCGACTATCAATAATTACCTTGAATGGGTATTTGTTGTGAATTGGATGAATTTGAATGCCACACTTATTTTTGAATAAGCGCTCACTATTCGGGTTAGCCGGGAAAGGACCATGGGGTCATATAACCCATTCCGAATATGTGATACGTCGTAATGAATTGCATTTGATGACCGGTGTTGAAGACCGGATATTTTTGAAAACGGAAGGAATACCGTCGAGTTACTCTACATCGGCTGATCTCCGATTTAGAGGTTTTATCACCCTTTGTGACGGGAAGTCCGGACGTGATTAGAAATTTATCCGGATATGCAAGGGCTTCGTGAGGAGTGCCTTCGGTTCTGTTCGATCCCGGAACAGACTTGTATGGATTGTGTGTCTGACGTTACAAATTGAGATATAAAGCTGATTTCTTTCAAATACATATCTGTTGGTGGCGGAGAATTTATTCTTTTAGCTTAACACCCTTCTCTGAGACGTACGAGCTCAGAGGTTATGTAGTTGAAATTTATCAGCGATATACTCCCAATTTGGTAACGTGACATGCTGAGTGTTGCTGTGAAATGATCATTGTTTGATCATTTGTGATAGGATCAATTGTTTGATCATTTATCTTTGTGATCATTACTTTGATCATTTGTTTTACCCGAAGCATGGATTTGTGACAAAGCGTAGCTTTGTGGACGAGACTTCGTCGAGCCTCACACCCCGGAAATGGTCAAAACAGGAAGGATGCGGCAAGGTTCTAGGGAAGAGCGCCCCTTAGTGTATGTCATTCCTTCTGGATAGAGGTGGTATCATGGTATGGAGCCCAGATACTTAACCTATGTTGATACTGCTTATTATGTGGTTTGTTGGAAATCGGGGATCCTCGGGAAGATCGGTTACGATCGGGGGATGGCATACGCGTGTCAGTAGTTACCTATTTTTGCAGAGGTAACCCGGCCTTGTGTTGGCAGAGATCCGGTTAGGTTCTCGGGACGTCATTCCAGGGGCGTTCCTTCATGGCATAGGAAGTTCCTTAGCCTGACCATTTGTTGGAAATCCAAAGAAACAATACGTGACGTGTACGGTTTTAGTTGTATTACCTGCTATGGAATGTGGCGGTAACCTGCTATTGAACATAGTAGCTATAGTAGGCATAAGTGCGGAATGCCTATGCTGGCTAAGATTTATATTATACTTTCGAAAAGTTTTCTACACTATGCACTAATAATAATATCAAAAAAGATTTGATTTTTTTTTGCATAGTAAGCATCTTTGACTATCATAAGAAGAAATCTCCTCCAATTCTGCGTTTGCATTGTGTGTGTGGCGGGAGGTCTTATGGTAGTTTCATTTTCCAAAAGCATTGCAAATCTATTTTAAAATATCTTGTTGTTGTTTTAAAGATAAACTGTTTTACGATCTCACACCAGTCACCATGACTGACTCGGAGTTTATTGTTTCCCTTCTAAACTCTGGGTGCCCATAATTTTCCACACGGGCAGCCTAGAGTTATGTTATCAGGATATTCTGGATATTCTGGAGCTTTGGAAGCAAGCTGGTTGGCGAAACGTAGTATTTGTTTCTGATATTATTTATTCCGCTGTGTATTCTGTATGAGGACAAGTTATATAACTGTCCATTGTTGTATTGAGTTGTATATTAACTCTGATTGATGAAATGTATAAAATGATATAGTTCTTTGTTTTAAAAGACTAGTGATTATCTATTATATATTGTTCCGCTGCGAATGTGAGATTCTGATATTGTTCTGTTTCTGATGTTGTTCTGTTGTTCTTCTTCTCTTTTTCTTCTATCTTTTCTTCTACCTCTTCTTTTAAAACCCTAAGTGTTCGGTTTTTCGGCATTCGTTTGCTCGGCAGTTGATACAGTGGACGTATCGATGTCGATTTTTGAAAGTCGAAGAATCGGGTCCTTACAATATGGTATCAGAGCATATGGTTAAGCGACAACCCTGCTCTGTTGGGTGTTACTCATTAGAGATAGAGTCAGTAGTACTCTAGGATGAGTTTGAGTGTAATAATAGATACGAGCGCGTATTTGTTAGTTAATATAAAAATTGTTTTATATTGTGATGATTGATTTATTGAGTGGCATATGAACCTTCGTCGGCACAGTCTGCGCAACTGGATCGAAGGGGTTTCTAAACATTTGAATAGAACAATTCGACACAGTATGTTTTGAATAGGGTAAATGAAATAATTTTGCCCAAAACTATTTTTGTATAGAAAAGAAATCATTTTCTATGAATTATTATAGTATATGGATGTTTGGTTGTTATAAAATAATAACATTGAATTATTATCATTGTTATATGAGATTGAATGAGAAATTAAAATAATAACCAAAGATTTGGAGATAAATCCATTTAACGAATGAAATTTAAAAATATGAATTGAAACATAAGGAAATAAATTCATATATGAATAAAATTGTGAATATAAATTGTGAATGTGATTTATAAATGAAAATGGAATTTCAAAGAAGATAATTGAAATTAAAATTCATTAATGAAATGAAATTGTATGTGAATGTATAAATGATTTGATAAATCGAAATGTAAGTGTATAAATGACTTTATAAATCAAAATGTAAATAAGTCGAAGACTTATAAAATAGTGAATATTAGGCACGCATCCTTAAAACAGAACTTAATTCAAAGCGGATCCTTGTGATAAAAAGTATACTTTCTACGTCCCTATTTTTGGTTTCCGCCTATTTTTTCCCCAAATTACCCCTACGCTTCACTGTCGAGCTCCAGTTCTTCTTCTTCAGTTTCTTCTGATCAAATGAAAAACCGAGCCGAGTCTATAAACTATGAGAATCAAGAAATTAAATTGAAGACTCTACAAAATCGAAGGTTTATTTTTCGATTTAAATGAAAAACTACAATTAAATTGAAGACGAATCAAGCTTTTTTACAAAATATGAGATTATTAATAGTTGTAGTTATGAATAATTGCAACAGGTTCTTTTTTTGGATTAAATGATTTTACATGGATAATTGCTGATAAGAATGCAATTATTCTGAATATTTGCAGAAATAAATGCAATTATTGAGAATAATTGCCGATAACTATGCAGTTATTATGAATAATTGCAGAGACAGATGAGTTTAGAATTGAAATGATTTTACAAGAAAAATTGCTGATAAGAATGCAATTATTTTGAATATTTTCAAAAATAAATGCAATTATTGAGAATAATTGCTAATAAATATGCAACTATTACAAATAATTGCAGAGAAAGATAAATTTAGGATTAAAATGATTTTACATGAATAATTGCTAATAAGAATGTAATTAAGAAAGATGAATTTCGGATTGAAATAATTTTACATGAATAATTGCTGATAAGAATGCAATTATTTTGAATATTTGCAGAAATAAATGCAATTGTTTGAGAATAATTGCTGAAAACTATGCAATTATTATGAATAATTGCAGAGAAAGATGAATTTAGTATTGAAATGATTTTACAAGAAAAATTGATGATAAGAATGCAATTATTCTGAATATTTGCAGAAATAAATGCAATTGTTTGAGAATAATTGCTGAAAACTATGTAATTATTATGAATAATTGCAGAGAAAGATAAATTTAGTATTGAAATGATTTTAAAAGAAAAATTGCTGATAAGAATGCAATTATTTTGAATATTTTCAAAAATAAATGCAATTATTGAGAATAATTGCTAATAAATATGCAACTATTACAAATAATTGCAGAGAAAGATAAATTTAGGATTAAAATGATTTTACATGAATAATTGCTAATAAGAATGTAATTAAGAAAGATGAATTTCGGATTGAAATAATTTTACATGAATAATTGCTGATAAGAATGCAATTATTTTGAATATTTGTAGAAATAATGCAATTATTGAGAATAATTGTCGATAACTATGCAGTTATTATGAATAATTGCAGAGACAGATGAGTTTAGAATTGAAATGATTTTACATGAATTTAGAATTGAAATGATTACATGAATAATTGCTGATAAGAATGCAATTATTCTGAATGTTTGCATAAATAAATGCAGTTATTGAGAATAATTGCTGATAACTATGCAATTATTATGAATAATTGCAGAGAAAGATGAATTTAGGATTGAAATGATTTTACATGAATAATTGCTGATAAGAATGTAATTAATCAGAATAATTGCAGAAATAAATGCAATTATTGAGAATAATTGCTGATAACTATGCAAATATTATGAATAATTGTAAAGAATGATGAATTTAATCTTCATAATTGAACTAAAATTCTTTATTTTGTTATTTATAGTTATAAATGTCTAGTTTTGTATTGAAATTCTTTTATATGAATAGTTGCCGATGAGCATGCAATTAATCAGAATATTTACAGACATACATGCAATTATTAAAGATAATTGCAGATTTATATGCAATATTTGCAAACAATTCAGCAATTATATGCAATAATCGATGACATGCCTGCAAGTATACGCAATAGTTGCAGACAATTCAGCAAGTATATGCGATAGCTGTTGGCATTTGAAGAAAAATCGATAATGTTTAAAATTTGCAGAATTCTCCGCAAATATATGGAATAATTGCACTCTTACCTTAAATATGTTTTTTTGGTATCAACAATCTCATTTTAAAGATCATCAAATTTGTGATTTTTTTGTGACAACGGTATGCTGATCTGATTTTTCTACATAAAGTTATACGCGTTTGAAATGTTAAAAACGTAAAGGGTATTTTGGTCTTTCTGCGCGCGCGACTTTGAAAACAGGGACCGAAAATGTAAGTTAAGTTTGGCAAGGATTTTTTCTCTATTTTGAAACTTATCAGGGATGTGAGCCAAACTATCCCTATAAAATATTTGAAATTTGATTGGAATGAGATTCAAATTGAAATGAAAGAATTTGTGAACGAATAAATAAATTTGCAAGTGCAAGAAAATGAAATTGAATGTTTAAAATTCATTTTGAATTTGTAAGTAAATAAAACTGGAATTGAATTTGATTTGTGAAGTATTAAACTAAAAATTAGTAAGTGAAGCTAATTGAATATAGACCAAATGAATAAGGTTTGAACGAATTAAATTCAATGATTATAAAAGAAAGGTAAATTGAATTCGAATTGGAATCCAGTTTAATATGGGTGGTTATAAACCAAAATAGTGAATTGAAAATAAATTTTGGGAATGAACAAAAGAACAAAACTGGAATTGAAACTGAATACTGAAAACAAATTTGAATAAGTGGATTAGAATTTGTAATGGATTAGTAACTGAAACTAATTTAAAATAGTGCAGTTGAATGAAAGATAATTGATAAATTCAATATTCAGAAGTAAACTAAATCCCAATAGAATTAAATGTTGAAATTGAATTCAAATGGAAATTTGAAATGTAAAATTGAATGAACAAAAGAATATATAACTTCAATAGTGAATTAGAGATGATATAAGAAGTATATATTGTAAATTTTGTAATGAAATTTGCAAAATAGTTTGAATATTGAAGCTAGATATTATGCTAGTAGGATATACAGGTGTATAAAGGAATTGGATTTGATTTCAAAAATAAATTTGAATTGCTCGACAAAAGGTAAGTATTTGAATTTAAATATGAGATTTGCTTATTTCTTGTCTAGCCGCTTGGCTTTTCGTTTTCTTTTTTTTGAAATCTGAGAGTCCGTAGGGACGTTTTGTAGTCGTGCCGTGTTAGCCGCGCAAAGGAGACGCTAGCGAAATTTTTCGAAAATTTCGAGTGTTAGGAAATTTTGAGGAAAATTTGAAAGTTTAAAATTCAATTTAAATTTGAATTTGAATTTTAAAGTAAACAATGTTGTTTGAAACTTATAATTGAAGTTGGAAAGCTAGTTGAAATGATAATGAATCTTTAGTAGAAAGATTTGTTTTGAAAGTTTGATAAAACTATAGAATTGTGAAAAATAGTAGACGAGTTAAGAACTTTTTTTCCTAACTTGTAATTTCGAGACGAAATTCTTTTAAGGAGGGAAGATTGTAACGACCCAGAATTTTGAACAATTTAAATTGAAAATATTTAATTAATTTTAAATATTCGAATGATAATTTAACTTGAATTCTCAATATTAATTTGAATTTGGCGATTAAATTTTAAAATTTAATCTATTGAATGTTGAACAAAAATTTAAATCTTCAATTTTAAGCTGAAGAAAAATATTTCGAAAGCTTTTAAAATTCGTATTGATAATACTGAAGACAATAGAAACTTCAGAATTGAATTTGAAACTGTTCTGATCAGTTTTGAAATTATATCGTTCGTATCGATATTTAAAAATAGCCGTCTGAGGCACAGTCTCAGAATTCGATGAAACCAGTTCCATTGGGTCCGTAATATTGAATTATTACTGGATTTCAATTTCCGTAGCAATCGGAGTTGCCGTGTGATCGTACGATATGCAAACGCATTGAAATAAAATCAAATTCGATTTAAATTTAAATTTGAATCTGGTCAAAATCAAAACACTGTAGCTTCCCTAAATTTTTTCCTAAAATCACGAACGAAATCACGCAACCCATCCCTCTCCTTTCTTTCAGCCAGAAACCACGCAACCATCTTCGTTTAAAGATAGAGCCGAGTACCCTTTTTTCTCGTTCAAAATCAAAAGAAAAAAAACGAAATCACTTCCTCAATTCATTATCGCGGCATAATCAAATAAACAACGGCCGCTCGTTTGACCTAGGGATGGTGTCGCGATCGCGAGCAAGGCGGCGTACCCCAGTTTCGATCGCGTGGGGAGGCGCTCGCACGTACGCGTGCATGGGCGAGTGGGGTTTCGCGAATGTCGATGGCGGTCGCAGTGGCGAGCGCGGCAAGGGAAAGTGGTAGTTCGCGACTGGTTTCGGCGATGGCGATCTATTGAAGGCCTGGAAGCATCGCGATGGTGAGGAGGTTCACGTGAATTCGAGATTTGGGTTGTCGACGTTCGACTGGGCTCGCGCGCACGCATGGTGAAGTGCTGGAGGCAGTGAAGTCATGTTGTGGCAGTCGCGATGCGAGGAGAATGGATCGCCGTGGCTCGTCAGTAGGCTGCGATGTTCGAAGAAGAGTTCGTTGGCAGTTCGATTGCTGGGAGATCTGGGTTGGAGCTAGAGTTCCATTCTGGTGCAGTGAAGGCTCGCGACTTGTTCTCGCGTGAGCTGCTGCAGTCACGACAGTATTGGGGCTTCGATTTGCGGTGAGGGCTCGGTGATGCTTAGGGCGAAGTTGCGATGGTGGCGTGTTCGAGTACAGGTTAAGGTATAAGTCTGTATAATTTTTCAATTTAATTTAATCTAAATATATGTATGTAAAGTAAGAAGTAAAACAGATAGGTATATTTGAGATTTTTTCCCCTTAATTTGAATCTCGATATCCATAGAAAAATGAACATATAATTTTATATATATAGGAATTTCAGAAATGTTGAAATTTTATATGTAAAAAATAGATTTATATAAAATCTGTGTAAAATATTTATGTGCAGAAAAAAATAACATAAAATTATTAGTCGAATTGAAATCTTTAAATGGAAAATTGAATTGTTCGATTTATATTGAATATTAATAAATTATAAAATTGTTTATACAAGGTTAACATTGCAAAGAAAACAAATCGGAGTGGCAAATGGATTGCAAAATTAAAGCAAAGGTGAGATTTTTCTCACTCAAAATGAAATTTGATATTGCAGTTATTGACTGATTAGTTGCTATTTGGATGTGATATTAGATATAGTATGATATATATATATATAGCAATATATACATATTGGCATATGTATATATTGGATTGATTGATTTCCCGCACTGTATAGCGGATGAGACCCTATTGCGCCGTTAGTAAGCGGATGATATTTATAAAAACCTATATACCGTGATATTCCACCTCAAGTGGAATTGGTATTGTGCTAACGTCTGTGGATGCAGGGAAACAGGTTGGAGGGATCCAACTGGATTCCTCACCAGTATTTATTTATTTACAGATATTGTGATGTATTCTGTTATCATATTGATATATGATATTGAATGTTGTGATTGACTAATTGGTGCGTTGCATCATCAGATCCAATTTTGGAAGTTAAAAATAAAGATGTTGATTTAAAAGAGATTTTTTAAAATGATTTTTGAAAGGTATACGTTTTATTTAATTTTTGAATTGATTCATCTTAATAAATAAACATTCAAATTTTAAAGTTATAAAAGTTAAGATTTTTGTGAGATATAACCAAAGTGATATTTTAGAAATAAAAGTTGATTTATTTATAAAATGGGTTAACTTGAGATTTTTAAAGTATTGTAAACGGTTTACTTAAAAGATTTAAAAAGTTGATTTTTATAAATCTAAAACATTGGAATTTAAAAAAAAAGAGTTTTGTAAGTGTTAGAGAGAGATGAAATAAAAATCATAAGTAAACAAGATTTATAGATTTATAAATGGTGAAGTTATAAAATGAATAAAATTGCAGAATAAAAGATTTATAAGAAATTAACTTATAAACTGGATTTTTTGCCTTTAAATGGAATATTGATCGAACTTGTTAATAAAGGGGATTTATGAATTAAAGTTGTTATAAAATAGAAATGGAATTTATAAACGTTGTTTTATAAATTCGAAAATCAATCAAATTTGATGAATTTAATATAGAAGTTATTAAGGGAATTTTATCCACGATTTTGGATAGTGGATAATTCTTGAAATATAAATGTGTAGAAAATATTGAAATTTGGTTAGTGAAGTATATTCATGATTTTGGACAGTGAATATATTATTAAGTAAAATGGATATTGTTTTGGAAAAGTGACATTGAAAATGAAGTTAATTGTTTTAAACGATGTTTTAAAATGTGTTAAATATCGAAATCATAGATTTCAACATTCATTGTTGAAATAGACGTTTTCGAGAAATAGAAGGGAATGGTGGACTATAACACTGTTGTTATAGTAAATGATTTCCGAAAGGAAATGTTTTTTATATAGTATTGGGATTTATATATCTATCTAAATTTCGTATCCCTATACTAGTGATTTTGAGTCGTCGTAACGATGTTTTACGCAACATTCGTTTTGACTCAAATAGATTTCCTTAAAGAATGAATATATACTTAATTTTGATTTAAGTATATCGAATATTTTCAAATGTGGAAATATAAATAGATTTGCGAATTACTTATTTTTGAATAAGTATGGAAAGGTTTTCCAAAATGAAATGAAACGTTTTTGAGATTTATCTTTGTAAAGATAAATTGAAAGTGAATATTGAAAACGATTTGAAAATCGTATATCAGTAGATATGTGAAAATATAAATTCACTATGGAATTTATAAAAGAAATGGGAATTCGTTTTAAAAATAAATATTGATTTATTTTTGAAGTATGGAAATTTTATATCTAGTAAAGATATTTTGGAAAATAAATAATTTGGGAAAATTATTTGGAATCTGATGATGTTGCACATCTTTATTGATAGTTAAATAACCGACTATCAATAATTACCTTGAATGGGTATTTGTTGTGAATTGGATGAATTTGAATGCCACACTTATTTTTGGATAAGCGCTCACTATTCGGGTTAGCTGGGAAAGGACCATGGGGTCGTATAACCCATTCTGAATATGTGATACGTCGTAATGATTTGCATTTGATGACCGGTGTTGAAGACCGGATATTTTTGAAAACGGAAGGATTACGGTCGAGTTACTCTACATCGGCTGATCTTCGATTTAGAGGTTTTATCACCCTTAGTGACGGGAAGTCCGGACGTGATTAGAAATTTATCCGGATATGCAAGGGCTTCGTGAGGAGTGCCTTCGGTTCTGTTCGATCCCGGAACAAACTTGTATGGATTGTGTGTCTGACGTTACAAATTGAGATATAAAGCTGATTTCTTTCAAATACATATCTGTTGGTGGCGGAGAATTTATTCTTTTAGCTTAACACCCTTCTCTGAGATGTACGAGCTCAGAGGTTATATAGTTGAAATTTATCAGCGATATACTCCCAATTTGGTAACGTGACATGCTGAGTGTTGCTGTGAAATGATCACTGTTTGATCATTTGTGATAGGATCAATTGTTTGATCATTTATCTTTGTGATCATTACTTTGATCATTTGTTTGACCCGAAGCATGGATTTGTGACAAAGCGTAGCTTTGTGGACGAGACTTCGTCGAGCCTCACACCCCGGAAATGGTCAAAACATGAAGGATGCGGCAAGGTTCTAGGGAAGAGCGCCCCTTAGTGTATGTCATTCCTTCTGGATAGAGGTGGTATCATGGTATGGAGCCCAGATACTTAACCTATGTTGATACTGCTTATTATGTGGTTTGTTGGAAATCGGGGATCCTTGGGAAGATCGGTTACGATCGGGGGATGGCATACGCGTGTCAGTAGTTACCTATTTTTGCAGAGGTAACCCGGCCTTGTGTTGGCAGAGATCCGGTTAGGTTCTCGGGACGTCATTCCAGAGGCGTTCCTTCATGGCATAGGAAGTTCCTTAGCCTGACCATTTGTTGGAAATCCAAAGAAACAATACGTGACGTGTACGGTTTTAGTTGTATTACCTGCTATGGAATGTGGCGGTAACCTGCTATTGAACATAGTAGCTATAGTAGGCATAAGTGCGGAATGCCTATGCTGGCTAAGATTTATATTATACTTTCGAAAAGTTTTCTACACTATGCACTAATAATAATATAAAAAAGGATTTGATTTTTTTGCGTAGTAAGCATCTTTGACTATCATAAGAATAAATCTCCTCCAATTCTGCGTTTGCATTGTGTGTGTGGTGGGAGGTCTTATGGTAGTTTCATTTTCCAAAAGCATTGCGAATCTATTTTAAAATATCCTGTTGTTTTAAAGATAAACTGTTTTACGATCTCACACCAGTCACCATGACTGACTCGGAGTTTATTGTTTCCCTTCTAAACTCTAGGTGCCCATAATTTTCCACACGGGCAGCCTAGAGTTATGTTATCAGGATATTCTGGATATTCTGGAGCTTTGGAAGCAAGCTGGTTGGCGAAACGTAGTATTTTTATCTGATATTATTTATTCCGCTGTGTATTCTGTATGAGGACAAGTTATATAACTGTCCATTGTTGTATTGAGTTGTATATTAACTCTGATTGATGAAATGTATAAAATGATATAGTTCTTTGTTTTAAAAGACTAGTGATTATCTATTATATATTGTTCTGCTGCGAATGTGAGATTCTGATATTGTTCTGTTTCTGATGTTGTTCTGTTGTTCTTCTTCTCTTTTTCTTCTATCTTTTCTTCTACCTCTTCTTTTAAAACCCTAAGTGTTCGGTTTTTCGACATTCGTTTGCTCGGCAGTTGATACAGTGGACGTATCGATGTCGATTTTCGAAAGTCGAAGAATCGGGTCCTTACACATAAACATGTATGTACATATAAAAGCATACATGTAGTGACAGCAAAACTCAAACCAACCATGATATGGAAGCAACCAGACCAGTTCGAGTTAAGGCAAGGTTAAAATGCAATAGGACAACCACCAGTGAAACAACAATGTCTGCACCCGTGCTATCCAGTGAACCAGACCCAAAGCAGAAATAAATTGGCACGTGTATATAGCACTAACAAATGAAGACTGCTTAAAACTAACTCAAGCCTGGTAACATGGTACTGCAACTACACATGAGATTCAAATTTAAGACAAAAATGAAATTCAAGGCCAATACTAATGAAGATACATAAGTATGATGAAGCAACAAATCACAACAACAAGTGATACTAAGTACCCATATCAAAGTTCAGGCATATATACTTGAAGCCTGAAAACATTACAAGTGCAGCCTCAAGTGATGCAAGAAGCTAATATACATGAGCACAAATCTATAACAGTTCAATATGCATCAATTTCAAATCAAGTTTGACATAGTCAAGGCCGAAGCCAAGCATTTTCCCAAAATAGTTTTCACAAAAATAGGTGAATCAAACTAACAACAAGACTTCTTCAGTAATAAAGATGAGTGCAGACCTACACATATATATACAGACATGAATGTATGTATACATATAATCAGAACCTCAACCAAACAGTACAAACTCGAGGCAAAATGATTTGTAGTGCAGACTTGTAGTTCAAAACAATATAGACCATCAGTGGAGCTATAGAAATGTACCAAGCAACCAGGGGATGAAAACAAAAGTCAATATATCTTAAGTGAATGTAGAGACAAAGCACAAGAATGCAACTATACTGAAATGCATATGCACTGAAAGCCTAGACAACATCACATTGCAACTGACACATAAACAACTACAAAACCATCAGGCAAACATCACAATGCAACTGTCAACTTGAATATGAGACAGGTCAAGGAATGAAAAATACCAAATGTAACAGGTCCGTATGTACAACATATACAATGAAGAAGATCAAAACCTTCAGTGTAGATGCCAACATGAAATTCATGAACACAATATAAACCATCAGTAACAACATAAAGCAGT
Organism: Allium fistulosum; assembly: GCA_030737815.1. Taxonomy (NCBI): domain Eukaryota; kingdom Viridiplantae; phylum Streptophyta; class Magnoliopsida; order Asparagales; family Amaryllidaceae; genus Allium; species Allium fistulosum. The sequence continues at coordinate 746,091,930 of CM060902.1, forward strand.
GCAACTACATACGCAATGCATCTACAAGTGCAGATGGCCAGAGTCGAAGCTCACAGGGGCCGGAGAAAGGATTCACAGAGAAATCAAGCAATGCCAACAGAGATGAACATATGAAGATATTTGAAGTCAAGGAATAAGAGTCAAGTGCCAGAGAAGCAGATTTCAAAATTCACGAAAAAAAATCAAGTTCGTATCTTTGAAATCGTCAAAAAGCAAATCGAAAAAAAAAAGAAAAAAAAAGGAAAGTTTTGTTGCCGTATTACTCAAGAAAAATCAAACGAAACAAAAACCCCAAAATCATCACTGACGAAACAAATCGAACGCAAGGCATAATACCAAATCGAATCAGATGTGAGTGAAATAGAAAAATCACTCACCTTTTTCACGAATCGAAGCAGCCGAAGTCCTCTCGAGCTCAACCAAAATTCAAAACAGTCGCGAGCAAGGGATGGAAGTCAAAGCTCCAATTCGCCAGCAAAACGAACAACAGAATCGTTGAAGCCCTAGCTATCGAGATGAGGAAGAAAGAACGAGGGAGCTGCCATTTTTTTCGTTCGTTATTTTTAGAACTAGGGTTTTGAATGAGAAAAAGGGGAACGGGTATAGGGTTTGTGAATGAATACGAATAAGGGGCGGGTTTACTAAATCACGACATCAAAGAAAATATGGGCAGTATTATTTTCAAAGCCCACTTAACCCTAGCTCAAATTTTTAAATTCAAATATGTTCTTCATATTAAACTTGAGAGTTTCAAACACTTCAAGTTTCAAAAGAATTTCAATTCGATCTAAAAATTCTAACAGAAATTAACACCCGATATTAAATCGTCAATTGACGAAGATTTTTATTGTTACAAAAATTTAAATTGAATTTGATTCATATTTTCAATAGATAAAATTCTAAAATTTAATCGCCAAGTTATTCTGATAATTTGAAATCCAAGTCAAATCATCATTTAAATATTTAAAATAAATTAAATATTTTCAATTTAAATTGTTCAAAATTCAGCGTCGTTACAATGTGTATTTAAGTTGAAATTTATTAAAGGTTTAGAAGAAAAATTATTTTGAGTTTTAAAGTATTTTAATATACATAACCTTTACTTTTAAAAAGTTTATTTAATATAAACTTAATAAGAAAATTTAGGAGTGGATTAAGAAGATAAATGTTTTGAAGATTAATTAATTTAAAAGTTTAAAGTTAATTGGTTGATGATAATTAATTACCAAGGCTACTAATAAAATTCTAAATGATGATTAAAGTAATTATTTAAGATAAATGATTTATCTTTTAATTAATTAAAATTTTAAGTGATTAAAGATTTATTAATTAATTAAAGGTTAATTAAATGATTTCTTAGTGGAAGTGTTTAAAGGTTAATTACTATGTGAAATTAATTGAGGATAATTAAGGTGATGAATTAAAGGTAAATAAATTAATGGATAGTTAATTAATGAATATGATTAATTAAAGATTACTTGTTAAATGTAATTAATGAAAAGAGTAGTTAATGAAAATAATTAGAGGGTCATTAATTAATGAGAGTGACTAAAGGTTAGTTATTGTAAATAGTTAAGGCAAATTAATTTATGTAATTAATTAAGGGCTAACTACTTAATGTAATTAAAGGATAATTAATCAAGGATGATTAATTAAGATGGGTAATTAAAGAATCATAAATTAATTGGGTTGTAATTAATTAATGTTAAGTAAGCAGGATCTTAAGGTGATTAAAGTAATTAATTTAATTTAATTAATTAGAAATGGTTTGTCTAATAATTCTTGCTTATGAATAATTGAATGATATCGAATACCTTGGATTATGTGATATCCCCGATATGTGATATGAGCTGGTTTGTGATATGAGATGAATTGTTGTATTGTTAAACTTAAACTTTTGGTTTAATGAATAACATTGGATTCGAAGAGACCGGGGTCGGGTATCAGTAAATACCCGAAACCACTTCGATTTGTAATCAACGATAATTCTTTATAGATTGATATGTGAAATCAATAGGGTGGAATGAAATAATTTAAGTAAACTGGACCATTGAAATTATGTAGTTGTACTTAAAGGATTGTTTGTGAAATAAGTCTGGGCTATAACATGTTAGAACTCGTAGTAAGGTACGAGTTACCTGGGTTTAGTTATGTTTAAACTTGATATTTCAAATTATATGGGTTTACTCACGCTGGTTTCCAGCCTGACCCGGGTGTTACTTTGTAATGCTCGGGTCAGACCGAGTATTACAGAATTTCAGGTAAGGATGTTTTGGAGCTCAGAAGATGAGCTGGATGGTAGGAACATATGGAGTGTTTCCGCTCTATGTTGATTTGTATATGTCCAGTGATTGTGTATGTGTGTGACTCTAATGTATTAAAATATAATTGACATATGCAGTATTCTTTGTAAACTGTTATTATTTGATATTATATTTTGATCCGCTATGATTTGTGAGAATCAGTGCTGTGTTTCTATTTCTTCTTCTTCTATCTCTTTCTTCTTTTCCTAACAATCTGGCATTTTCACGTTCGAAAATTTCGGGTCGTTACATTTGGTATCAGAGCAAAGGTTAAGCGAGAACCTTGGCTCTGGTGGGTGTACTCATAAGGATAGGGTCAATAGTACCCTAGAATGAGTTGAGTGTGTATATACATATATATGAGAACGTACTTGTTATTTTCTTATATAAAGATTTTAAATGATTTTATATAAGAATATATTTTGATATATATATTATAACGACCCGCCTTTTTGGACAGTTTAAATCGACAAATCAAACACACATGCCGATTCTAAACCATTAAAAAGGGCGGATGGTTAATGGGTTAAATAAGAAAAGAAAGGAAAAGAAAGAACAAAAACAAACTCAGAATCTCGCAGCGGAAGGAACAAGATATAATAATAAAATAACAGTTCATGAAGCTGTTAAATAAATAAATTTGATTATTATTATACATCATAAATCAGAGTTACATACATATCAGAGATAATACAATAATGCAGCGGAAAAATAATATGGTAGTAGAATACAAATGATGTAATACCAAACTCCATCTTCGTCCTCCAGAATAGATCTTCAACCTTATCTGAAATGCTCAGGCTGACCCGAGCGTAATGAAAAGGCAAAACACTCGAGTCAGGACTAAAATATCTCATGTAAGTCAAATGAATAAGAAAATATGAGTGTGACGGCGTCAGAGATGTTTACGGGTTTTGACATCTCCTATCCAGTGTCAACGTGAGTGTAATAACTTAAGAGATGTTACGGGATTTTCCATCTCTCAAGGATCCGTTAAACTATCTACTATGTAGTACAATACGCTATTATAATATGTCTACATTAAAGTAAAAGTGTTAAAATAGTGTTAAGCCATGGCCCATTCCACCCTTAACACAGTTTATATTCCCAAGAGCATATACAAGACCGTAGTTTCCCCAAAACCGGAAGTCGCCAGAGGGCAATCCATATACTAAAGGTACAAATCAAAATCGTAGTGGTCGCGCATAAATGGAATACAAGTATGACAAGGCACATGAGGCAATACCCAAGGTAGTGATACTACCGTTCGCCTGATCCGGACTGGTGAGAACGCAACGCCGCAGCGCCCGCAACACCGTGAGACAACACTCCCAAAATCAAGAGTGCGCACCAATCAATCACAAAGTAAAAGAATAGTTTACGAAGAAGTGTGTCCACTTGAGGTAGCTAATCCTCCATTGGCCCGGCACAGCTCCTGTTTTAGTCATTTCCAATTTGACACAAGTGTCAAGGCTATCCATTATCGTTCTCTTTCTTCAGTCAACACGTACATCATTCCAACCACTTCATTCTGGATCATCACTCCGCGTATAGTTATTAAAGTGGTTTTCGGTTTAGATAGAGAGTATATCCATAACCGATTCCGGTCTCTTTAATAACTTCGAAATTATTTCACCGATTGGTCGTTTATTTATTTCAAAACCAAATCAATTACAATCTCAATTAAAATTTATAAATCAACATTTCATTTGTCTTTCTAAATCAATTTCCACAATTTACGTTTCAAAACTTCCAAATCAAAATTTCAAAATCTTATAATTCAATTTCAATTTCAATTTAAACAATTCAAATATTGATTCAAGTTCGTATATAAGTTTCATTCCGAAATCATTTAAATTAATTTAATTCAACATTCAAATCAATTTAAATTCATTTATCGATTTCATTTAATATCCGTTAAGGTACTTTATCATTCAAAACAATTTCTATTAAATTTCAAATCCATTACACTACCTTTTTAAGTTCAACTTCATTAAATCAAAACTTACAATTTTGAATTAAATTAAATTCGTCAAATCAATTCTTCCAATTACAAGTCTTACATTAATTCCAAAAATATCACATTTTCATTTCTTGTTAAAAAAATTCAATTTCACTTATTTACTTTCTTAAATAATTTTCCAAAACTTAATTAATAAAGAAACTCAATTTCAATTATTTATGAAGTAAAAATTCACTTATTCAAAAGTTCAAAATTTTCTTATTAAAGAATTTCAATTCAATTTAATCATTAAATAATTTAACCTTATTTAATTATTAAATAATTCAATAGTTTCAATTTAGTCCAATTCACAAATTTCTTTGAATTTCAGTTAAATTCCAAATTAATTAAATCTCAATTTTAAATAAATTTTCAATTCCAAACTCAAACTTGAAATATCATTTCATAAAAAATTTCTTAGAAATATTCAGAGTTCGATTAAAAGTCCAATCTTTTAAAACAAATCAACTTTCGAAAATTTACGCTGTATTTCAAAAATTTTCTTAAAAATCTAAACTTCGAATAATTAAACAATTTCATTTACCAAGTTTAAATTCCAACATCTTGAGCTTCAATTCAAAATAATTCAATTTCCATAAATTCGATTTTATTCTTAAAATCAATTCATTTAAATAATTTCAAAACAACTTTTAAAATCATTTAATTTAACCAACCCGGTGTCCGTATAAAATTTTCTAACCTATGGCCAAGTGGATAATTATTTCAAATTTAATTTCAAGGATGGACATATATCATTTCAATCCAAATAGATGTCATAGGTATATCATTTCAACCTATTTCTTAATTTATTCGAAATGATTCGGTTTACAGTTTATATGCAATAAACAATATACATGATGATAGCATGATATATCAAAATAAATAAACAACCAATATCGACCAATAGCATCCATCACAACCAATCAACCATAAAGCCAATAACATTCACAACAACTTCATAATTATCAATATCAGGAAATTTGATTGCAATTAAAATTTAACTTTAAATTTGACTGTCAATTTAATTTTCAACGGTGAATTCAAATGACAATCTATATGACAATTAAATTTTTATCAAACAACGACAAATAAATCCATATCACTTCATAATTTCAAATTTAACTACCATAAAGATATTCAGTACGTTGTGAGCGTTATAAAACACTCACCTTTTGAATTTAAATTGAATTTAAATTCAATTTAAACCCAAAAATTTGACAGTCTCCAAATCCATCCAAACCAGCGTCAAAGTGTCCGGAATTTCGATACGATCCTAACAAAAGAAACCTCGCCCAAATCCGAGTCCGTATGCAAAAGTTATGAAAATTTGAAGATTGGAAAATTCTGGTGCTGAGTCGACTTCGAGTTCCCGCCTCAAATACCCGATGCCTGCTTGGAGTTTTTTGCAAAATCGACCTGATGACCCGAGTAGTTTTCTTCCCGACTCGAAGTAGCTCCAGGGTTTTTCCTCCTGAAACCCGAAGCGCGACCCGAAGCGCGTAAATCTCAATTTTTTTTTTTTTTGATTTTGGAATTTGGGAATTAGGTTTTGTCTGCCATTGGAATGAGAAGCTAAGAAGAAGATGAATTGTACGTACAGACAAATGAAGATTAGGGAGGCTAGGGTTTATAGCTGTGTTTATATAGGTATGTTAGAGATAGAGTAGATAGACTGGATAGATGAACATGCGGAACAAACTATGGCCCGAAAAGCCCGTTCTGACTCCGGAACAGAATTGGGTAAACCCATATATCAAAATAGGTGTTTTAAAATATTTTAAACGCAATGGAAAAGGTTTCAAGTCCAAATTCCATCGTATGAAGAAGTTATGCTAAAATCAAAATTTCAAATTGATTTTAATTGATTATAATTGCATTTATTTCAAGGCGTTTCGAGTCCGTACGATCAAACGACAAGTCCGATTGCTACGAAAATTGAAACCTTACAATAATTCACTGTTACGGATCCGATGAAACTAGTTTCGTCGAAATCCGAGACAGTTGTAAAAATGGCTATTTTTACTGTTTAATTTCAATATAAAATTCCCAATTTTAAATTATTAACTTTTAAATCAAATTTCAATTGTTCACAAATTTTATTTTTAATTTCACAGTAATTAACAATCTTTTACAATGCAGTTTTCCATTATAAATCCAGTATAAAAGATTACATTAGATTCAGCGTTCAATTATATTGTAATTCAAATTCAAGTTATTTAATTTCAATTGAATTCTTTTATTTCGATTTACACTTTCATTATTGCATCAACCATTTACTTATACATTATTATCAATAGTTTATAATTCATTTACTTTCATTTTCTTCAGCTGTCATCTTATTTAAATTCATAGTAATATTAAATTACATTCATTTACGTTGATTTCCATATTATAACTTCAATATTAAATGTACATTTTATTTATTTCGTTGTTTACAATCAAATTCAATTCAATTCAATTTCTTGTTACATTCAAATTTAAATCTTTACTTACGTTCAATTACCAGTTAACATCTTTATCAAATTACAGTTTCGGTTATTATTTGATTTCAATCAATTGTAATATTAAGTTACATTTATTTATATTAGTTTCAATAACATAAACTTCCACTATTAAATCTACCGTTTTATTTATTCTTTGTTTACAATCATAACCAATTTGGTTTACAATCAAACTCAATTCATTACTTACATTCAATACAGGTTAACATCCATATTTAATTTACAAATAAGTTATTTCAGAATTCAGTTTTGCATTTTAACTTGTAATTCACATTTAACAACACAAAATTTTATTTCCTTCGGATTTTTATCCAAAATTTTTATTTTAATTCGTATTTTTAAAGTGTTAAAAATACAGGTCGTTACATTCTCCCCCACTTAAAACTTTTCGTCCTCGAAAAGTAACGGAGAAGGGGAAACCATCATTTAGATATAATTCATTCAAAATATTCGACTTATTTGCAAAATTTAGTTATAGGATTTTTTTAAAATCTCAAAATTTTCTAACTCCCGGATTTTTGAAAAATTTCGGCAGCACCTCCTTTGCGCGGCTAGGACCGAAAAATTTCACAGTGGTAATAATTGCATGATACACATCTCATTACAAGAATGAGGCATCCCAAAACATGGGGAACACAATAATATACCACAACATAAACTGTAATCCGAGAACATACCTTTTATTTATCGTTTATTAGCATTTTAACTTACATTTTGCATTAAGCGCAGAAGCGAGCTCCACAAGCGAAGCGCAACCTCTTTGCCACCTACTAAAATGCTCAATAACCAAGTTAGAACCATGCATATAAAGATAGATCGATATACTTATCATAAACAACACACATATAACATGTTTAGCTTCAAAACTGAAATTCCAATTCCAGGACAGCAAACGAATCTCAGTTTTTGGTCACCTAAACGTTAAAATTTGACAATGGAATCTAAACAAAAGTTGTTGCATTCGTTTCAGGCTTTCCGGAATGTCCAAAATCATTGAATTCGGACCTTTTGTTCAAAAGTTACGACCGTTTTACTAAATAGGAATGCCTCAGCCTGGCAATGAATTGCGCAGGTCAGCGACATTTGGTCACGTTTTCGACCCTCTAAATGACAGCAAAACACAAAATACTTAAAGTAAAAGTTTTAACTTTAGTTCTTAGCTTTCCAGAAAGTGCAAGATCATCAAAATCTGATACACCAGTAAAAATTTATGGCAAAAATACTAAGAGTATATGCTACTGATTTTGCTTCCCTTTTACACAGGCCAGCGAGAAGATTCAAATTTTTAACTAAGTAAATGAAGGAATTTCTCAAGACAGTCTAAACAAAAGTCGTGCTACAGTTTCTACGCTTTCCGAAAAGTCTAATATTGTTGAATTTCGTCCATCCATTTAAAAGTTATGCTTATTTCCGTTTCAGCATATATTGGACAATTTTGGATTTTTTTTTCCAAAATTTTGCTTTTATTATTTCAAAGTACAAACCATCAAACTTCAAATTTCTAAAGATCAATTACAAACCCAAAGTCGTTTATTTTCTTATTTATCCATGAAATAAGTTTACATTCGATTTGTTTCCGATTTATTCAAGTTTGTTTCATTCATAATTTAAATTCAAGTCAATTTGCTTCAATTTAATTTGAATTCAATTATATTTAATTCCACTTTGCTTCAAATTTGAATTTAATTATTAAAAAAAATTATTCCGTTTATTCAATTCCATTAACACTAATGAATTCTATTTAATCAATTATCATCCATCTAACAACCAATGCATATCAAACATTAACATCCATCCAAATCTATAATAAATCAATTATACATTTCCAAGTCAAAATTTTAATTTCATACACTTCCAAGTTTATTGACATTTAATTTTATTCAAATTTAATCAGTTTCCATTTACTAATTCTATATTTAATTAATTTTAAATTTAATTCATTTTAAAACTTAAATTTCCTTTATATTTACAACTATCAATAGATCTTCACATTTTATTATTCACTCTCACATTGGTATATTATTCCTCTACTTATCCTTATTAGCATTTTAAACTTTTTAAGTATTTGGTAAGTTTTTGTTATGCAAATAGAATGTAGTTAAACAACATACAACCTCTTTTCATTCAAAGTTGAATTTTCAATTAATTAATTCTTAAGTCATTACTTAAATTTCACTATAATTTAATTTCACATTTACATTCACATATAGTATTTCCATTTTAAATTAACATAATGGTGAATCACCATTATGTTAATTTAAATTTCAATTATTTACTAACAATTTTATTTATATTTGCAAACCATTAATTAAATGCATATTTCATTTTTCAAACCTATACTTGTATATTATCCAATTAACAATTCATATAACATTTTTGAACTTCTTAAATGATTTGGTAAGTTATATCTATGCTATAGAATGAAATTTAATACTATGCGAGTTTTACAGTTTCAATTTTATTTTAAATTCATAATTTCCTAATTCTAAGGATTTCTACTTCAATTGATATTTCACTTAGCTCTTAGGTTCATTTCTTATTTCGCAATTCAGAAGTTCCGTAATGATTCAAGTATTAATTCATTTCAACCATTAAAGAAAAAATCATTAATTATTAAAGAACTCAAGAATTCCAATCCCGGTTTCATTTCAAATCAAGTTTTGAAATAATATATACTTATATAATTTATATATCAAATCATACTATAGAGAATACAAAATAAAATTCAATTTTTTTAATCAAAACAGGGTTTAGAAAAACTATTAAGTGATCTCCCCCACTTGGACTCTCGAAAATAAACGTCGATGATGCGTGCACTCATCACCGAAATCATTCTCTAGTGTCAAGAGGGGAGTATAACACTTACTTCATTTTAAAATCCTTTGAAAACAATTTCTAATCGAATATACTATCATATAATACTTATATTATACATTTCGAATTTTTGTTAATAAATTTTCAAAACACCGGAATTTAAATTCTCCATCTTAATTTAAATTCATTTTTATTTTATTTTATTTACCATTTATATTCATTGTCAATCATATTTACAAGTTTCATTTCTTAAAATCATCCAATAGTCAATAGTTAGAAATATTGACTAATCAACAATAAACGATGATAATCTAATATTATCATCTCCTAACAACCAATACAATCAAAATTTATAAATTTTCAAGATAGTTCTTTTATATAAAAATATAGTCCAAAACAATATTATGTCAATCTGTCCTATTCGAGTGTTTAGAAATTCATATCGATGCCTTGGCGTCCCAAGTACCAACCAGAATTCATAAATACTCAACGGAACAATTTAACACAATATAAAATCATTTTTATATCAAAATTACAAATACGCTCTCTCATATACACTCGAACTCATTCATAAGGTTTAACCCTATTTCAATGAGTTATTCCCCACTAGAGCCAAGGTAATCTAAACCAAAGCTCTGATACCAACTATAACGACCCGCCTTTTTGGACAGTTTAAATCGACAAATCAAACACACATGCCGATTCTAAACCATTAAAAAGGGCGGATGGTTAATGGGTTAAATAAGAAAAGAAAGGAAAAGAAAAGAAAGAACAAAAACAAACTCAGAATCTCGCAGCGGAAGGAACAAGATATAATAATAAAATAACAGTTCATGAAGCTGTTAAATAAATAAATTTGATTATTATTATACATCATAAATCAGAGTTACATACATATCAGAGATAATACAATAATGCAGCGGAAAAATAATATGGTAGTAGAATACAAATGATGTAATACCAAACTCCGTCTTCGTCCTCCAGAATAGATCTTCAACCTTATCTGAAATGCTCAGGCTGACCCGAGCGTAATGAAAAGGCAAAACACTCGAGTCAGGACTAAAATATCTCATGTAAGTCAAATGAATAAGAAAATATGAGTGTGACGGCGTCAGAGATGTTTACGGGTTTTGACATCTCCTATCCAGTGTCAACGTGAGTGTAATAACTTAAGAGATGTTACGGGATTTTCCATCTCTCAAGGATCCGTTAAACTATCTACTATGTAGTACAATACGCTATTATAATATGTCTACATTAAAGTAAAAGTGTTAAAATAGTGTTAAGCCATGGCCCATTCCACCCTTAACACAGTTTATATTCCCAAGAGCATATACAAGACCGTAGTTTCCCCAAAACCGGAAGTCGCCAGAGGGCAATCCATATACTAAAGGTACAAATCAAAATCGTAGTGGTCGCGCATAAATGGAATACAAGTATGACAAGGCACATGAGGCAATACCCAAGGTAGTGATACTACCGTTCGCCTGATCCGGACTGGTGAGAACGCAACGCCGCAGCGCCCGCAACACCGTGAGACAACACTCCCAAAATCAAGAGTGCGCACCAATCAATCACAAAGTAAAAGAATAGTTTACGAAGAAGTGTGTCCACTTGAGGTAGCTAATCCTCCATTGGCCCGGCACAGCTCCTGTTTTAGTCATTTCCAATTTGACACAAGTGTCAAGGCTATCCATTATCGTTCTCTTTCTTCAGTCAACACGTACATCATTCCAACCACTTCATTCTGGATCATCACTCCGCGTATAGTTATTAAAGTGGTTTTCGGTTTAGATAGAGAGTATATCCATAACCGATTCCGGTCTCTTTAATAACTTCGAAATTATTTCATCGATTGGTCGTTTATTTATTTCAAAACCAAATCAATTACAATCTCAATTAAAATTTATAAATCAACATTTCATTTGTCTTTCTAAATCAATTTCCACAATTTACGTTTCAAAACTTCCAAATCAAAATTTCAAAATCTTATAATTCAATTTCAATTTCAATTTAAACAATTCAAATATTGATTCAAGTTCGTATATAAGTTTCATTCCGAAATCATTTAAATTAATTTAATTCAACATTCAAATCAATTTAAATTCATTTATCGATTTCATTTGATATCCGTTAAGGTACTTTATCATTCAAAACAATTTCTATTAAATTTCAAATCCATTACACTACCTTTTTAAGTTCAACTTCATTAAATCAAAACTTACAATTTTGAATTAAATTAAATTCGTCAAATCAATTCTTCCAATTACAAGTCTTACATTAATTCCAAAAATATCACATTTTCATTTCTTGTTAAAAAAATTCAATTTCACTTATTTACTTTCTTAAATAATTTTCCAAAACTTAATTAATAAAGAAACTCAATTTCAATTATTTATGAAGTAAAAATTCACTTATTCAAAAGTTCAAAATTTTCTTATTAAAGAATTTCAATTCAATTTAATCATTAAATAATTTAACCTTATTTAATTATTAAATAATTCAATAGTTTCAATTTAGTCCAATTCACAAATTTCTTTGAATTTCAGTTAAATTCCAAATTAATTAAATCTCAATTTTAAATAAATTTTCAATTCCAAACTCAAACTTGAAATATCATTTCATAAAAATTTTCTTAGAAATATTCAGAGTTCGATTAAAAGTCCAATCTTTTAAAACAAATCAACTTTCGAAAATTTACGCTGTATTTCAAAAAATTTCTTAAAAATCTAAACTTCGAATAATTAAACAATTTCATTTACCAAGTTTAAATTCCAACATCTTGAGCTTCAATTCAAAATAATTCAATTTCCATAAATTCGATTTTATTCTTAAAATCAATTCATTTAAATAATTTCAAAACAACTTTTAAAATCATTTAATTTAACCAACCCGGTGTCCGTATAAAATTTTCTAACCTATGGCCAAGTGGATAATTATTTCAAATTTAATTTCAAGGATGGACATATATCATTTCAATCCAAATAGATGTCATAGGTATATCATTTCAACCTATTTCTTAATTTATTCGAAATGATTCGGTTTACAGTTTATATGCAATAAACAATATACATGATGATAGCATGATATATCAAAATAAATAAACAACCAATATCGACCAATAGCATCCATCACAACCAATCAACCATAAAGCCAATAACATTCACAACAACTTCATAATTATCAATATCAGGAAATTTGATTGCAATTAAAATTTAACTTTAAATTTGACTGTCAATTTAATTTTCAACGGTGAATTCAAATGACAATCTATATGACAATTAAATTTTTATCAAACAACGACAAATAAATCCATATCACTTCATAATTTCAAATTTAACTACCATAAAGATATTCAGTACGTTGTGAGCGTTATAAAACACTCACCTTTTGAATTTAAATTCAATTTAAACCCAAAAATTTGACAGTCTCCAAATCCATCCAAACCAGCGTCAAAGTGTCCGGAATTTCGATACGATCCTAACAAAAGAAACCTCGCCCAAATCCGAGTCCGTATGCAAAAGTTATGAAAATTTGAAGATTGGAAAATTCTGGTGCTGAGTCGACTTCGAGTTCCCGCCTCAAATACCCGATGCCTGCTTGGAGTTTTTTGCAAAATCGACCTGATGACCCGAGTAGTTTTCTTCCCGACTCGAAGTAGCTCCAGGGTTTTTCCTCCTGAAACCCGAAGCGCGACCCGAAGCGCGTAAATCTCGATTTTTTTTTTTTGATTTTGGAATTTGGGAATTAGGTTTTGTCTGCCATTGGAATGAGAAGCTAAGAAGAAGATGAATTGTACGTACAGACAAATGAAGATTAGGGAGGCTAGGGTTTATAGCTGTGTTTATATAGGTATGTTAGAGATAGAGTAGATAGACTGGATAGATGAACATGCGGAACAAACTATGGCCCGAAAAGCCCGTTCTGACTCCAGAACAGAATTGGGTAAACCCATATATCAAAATAGGTGTTTTAAAATATTTTAAACGCAATGGAAAAGGTTTCAAGTCCAAATTCCATCGTATGAAGAAGTTATGCTAAAATCAAAATTTCAAATTGATTTTAATTGATTATAATTGCATTTATTTCAAGGCGTTTCGAGTCCGTACGATCAAACGACAAGTCCGATTGCTACGAAAATTGAAACCTTACAATAATTCACTGTTACGGATCCGATGAAACTAGTTTCATCGAAATCCGAGACAGTTGTAAAAATGGCTATTTTTACTGGTTAATTTCAATATAAAATTCCCAATTTTAAATTATTAACTTTTAAATCAAATTTCAATTGTTCACAAATTTTATTTTTAATTTCACAGTAATTAACAATCTTTTACAATGCAGTTTTCCATTATAAATCTAGTATAAAAGATTACATTAGATTCAGCTTTCAATTATATTGTAATTCAAATTCAAGTTATTTAATTCCAATTGAATTCTTTTATTTCGATTTACACTTTCATTATTGCATCAACCATTTACTTATACATTATTATCAATAGTTTATAATTCATTTACTTTCATTTTCTTCAGCTATCATCTTATTTAAATTCATAGTAATATTAAATTACATTCATTTACGTTGATTTCCATATTATAACTTCAATATTAAATGTACATTTTATTTATTTCGTTGTTTACAATCAAATTCAATTCAATTCAATTTCTTGTTACATTCAAATTTAAATCTTTACTTACGTTCAATTACCAGTTAACATCTTTATCAAATTACAGTTTCGGTTATTATTTGATTTCAATCAATTGTAATATTAAGTTACATTTATTTATATTAGTTTCAATAACATAAACTTCCACTATTAAATCTACCGTTTTATTTATTCTTTGTTTACAATCATAACCAATTTGGTTTACAATCAAACTCAATTCATTACTTACATTCAATACAGGTTAACATCCATATTTAATTTACAAATAAGTTATTTCAGAATTCAGTTTTGCATTTTAACTTGTAATTCACATTTAACAACACAAAATTTTATTTCCTTCGGATTTTTATCCAAAATTTTTATTTTAATTCGTATTTTTAAAGTGTTAAAAATACAGGTCGTTACATATATAAAGCAATATTCCTTAACCAATAAATGTTAAGGTAATTGGTTGTTAAATTATTGGAATTAAATTAAGAGTTAATAGAAATACAACCAAATTGAAATTAAATAAAGGTAAGTTTAAAATGGATTCAAACTGAAATTAAATCTTGAATTTGGGGAAAAGTTTCAGAATAAGATAATAATGAATTGGTTTCCAGGTATGATAATCTTGGTTATTATCATAAATGATTGTTGTGTTTAATAATAAGATGTGTATTAATGAGTAAGCAAAATGAAATGTTTTAGATAAGTATGACTTATAAATTGGAACTGAAGATGATCTAGATTGTGAAGTTTTAAATCTAAACCAGAAAATAAATGGTTATTGAGTTTAAATAGGATGATTATTTTCCAATAAACACATGAATGTTTTAAGGAAGTAACCATTAGATGTGAATAACTTGTAAATTAGAAAGGATGTAAATCGTAATGTTTTGAAATTGTTTCAAATGTTAATAGAAATAATAAAGAGTATTATTCAGAATATTTTGAAGGTGATCTTAATTTAAAATAAGAGTTGTTTGAAAGCATTAAAGAAAACTGTTTTGAACTAAAACCAAAGGTGATTTAAAATTTAAGGATAACTTAGTGTGTAAAGGAAGTAATATGTATATATGAGGAATATACATAATATCAAAAATGGGTTGAAATAAACTCTAAATGTTGAGTTTTAAATTTGGAATGAGATGTGAAACCCAAGGTGATAAGTTTTTGAACTTATAATATTATTAATGTGAAGTTTAAAATTTGAAATGGGAATTCAAATTTGGGTAAGGTTGGCTGGATTAATTAAATTGAATTTAACTTTGGGAAAGTTAAATAAGTTAACAAGCAACCTGAATTGGAAATTTCAAGATGATATTGAGATTGAACTTGGGGAGTTAAATGGTTAATTTGAATTGGGAGTTTGTGAGATCTCAAAATGGCTTTGAGATCTGGAAATTGAAAATGGATGTTTTAAAATAATTTGGATAATATTATCCTATTGTTATTAATAATCTTTAGATTGTAAATTGGATTTGTTTAAATGAATGAAGGAATGGATTGTGGTGATATATCCATTATTTAGATAAAAAGGGAAATTAAAATTTGAAATTAAGGAGATGAAACCACTTTGAATTTAAGATTTAAATGTTCAAAAAGAACTTGGAAATTTAAATTGTTAAGCATTGGTTTCAAAATTGAAATAGGGGAATAAATTGGATATATCTATTATTATGAAGAAAATTTTAAATGGAGTTTTGAAATTTGGACTCAAAATTTAATTGTTTAAAGATTTAGATTGTTGGTTTAAAAATAAGGGTTAATTTGATTTAAGGGGTTAAATCAACATTTGAAAATTTAACTCGAATTTATATAATTCGAGATGGTTTAAAGTTGAGGTTCAGATTTCATTAGTTCAAATTGAATTTAGTTTGAATTAACTAGAATTGAAGATGGATAAGTATAAAATTCAAATGGGAAATTTGAATTGGATTAATTTGAAATAAATTGAAGATTGAATGAGTTCAAATTCAAATGGGAATTGGATTAATTCATATAGAAATTGAAATGATTTGAAATTGAAGTGGATTCAATTTCAAATTAGTTTGAATAATTTTGAATTGTAATTAAAGTGAATAAATTTAAAATCAAATGGAGTTTGATTCGAATTTGGAAAGAAATTGAGGTTAATTCAACTTGAATTGGGGATAAATCAAGTTCAAGGGAAATTGAAGTTATTCAAATTAGAAGCGAGTCAATTTAAATGGAAGTGGAAATTTAAATTGAATTGATTAGAAATAGAGGTTGGGAATTGAACAGTTTGACTCTGGACTATTTTCAAAATAAATTGTTTTAATATAAATCTATTTTTTCCAAACTATTTACTATACAACTTTTCTTTTTAAACCTAAAACTATCTTAAGCTTGTTTTACAATTACTTTTGGAACTATTTAACAATTTTACAACTGATTTATAAACTAATTACTGTTTTTCAATTGTTTTATAAATAATTACTATTTTTTTCAACTATTTATAATTACTTAACTATTTTACAGCTATTTTACAGTTAATAATTATTTTTCAACTATTTATATGTTTTTAAATTTTCAAGCTATTTTCTAAATATAAACTGGTCGGAGTTCAAACTATTATGGATTAAATACCCAACTGAGATAAGAATTGAAGTGATAATCCAAATGGGGATTAAGGAAAATGTGAATAAGTGAATAAAATCAAGGTAAGGATGAAAGGAAATTGATTTAACTGATAATCAATGAAGATAAATGAATATGTGTACGCTTGTGCACACTAATTATGGATCGTGTAATATGGACTAACAATATATGCGGAATGTTATTTACAATTGCTATACAAGTAAATATTCAATAAACTAACTATATAGCAATTCACAGATATAGAATAGTAAATGCAGTAAACTGTAAAAATCACACCAGGGATTTTTATACTGGTTTGGACCTCCCGTCCTACGTCCAGTCCCAGACTTCTATCTGGATTTTCACTACCAACTACCTCGCTTCACCCGGAGGAACAGGTTTACAACACCCGAACAGCCGAACGGGATTTCGTGCCTCTTACAACAACAAGGACTTCAACAAAAACAAATACAATTGTCGTTGACAACTTGTGTTCTTGATAACACGGATTTGTCACTTGTAGTACACCCTTCCTATAATCTTATCCTCAAAATATGTGAATGATGTTTGTGAAGATTGAAGGAAGTATATTACTTATTGAATCAAAAGATATGAAATAATTTCAATGATTCAATAAGCAATTGAAATATTTGAGAGCTTTTAGAATGCAAGAGAATTTAGAAAGTAAGATCAGAAATTAGAGCATAAATTCTTAATTATAGAATCAATGATTTAGACGTGTTTATATAGAGAATAAATGGTTGTAACTCTTTGTGAGGAGTAGCCATTAATAGAAATGATCATTGATGAAAGGTAAGAGATGCAACTATTGGTGAAAGAAGTGTCTTTTGGGAAAGGTTGTTCTCTATTTAAAAACGGTCGACAGGTCAAAAAATGGCCAGTAGACAGGATTTCAAATATATAGACGTTATGTGCATGTGTGCACGTTCATTGTGCATTTTACAAAGAAACGGTCGACCGCCTGGTTTAATACCGGTCGACCGGTCCCTATCAAATTGCACAATGAATGTGCAATGCCATTCAAACGTATTATATTGAGGTGCATGATTATTTGAGGATAGATTTTAACAAGTTTATCATTATTACAACATCAAATAATCAACCTATAATCTAGAGTACCATATTTAGCTCTTTTGTGCCTCTTTATAGCCATGATGTCTTCTTTTTGTCGAACGCCTTTATTTCTTTGTCAGAAATCAAAACTTCGTAGAATCTGTGACTCAACATTCTCCCCCTTTTTGATTGATGACAACATATATCTGAAGTTCTGAATCTCCCCCTGAATATGTGATCTCCCACTGATATTTTGTCTGTATTCTTTATATATATATATATATATTCCTGCAGATAATTGTTAGCACTTTCTCCCCTTTGTCATTGATAAAAAGGAGTAATAGATAAAGGAATAATAAAGGAATGTAACAACCAGAATATCCATGCATAGCAAATCATAACATATCCAAGCAAACCAGAGTATCATACAGACCATAATATAATATAGGAACGACACTATTTAGTACAAGTGTCATTAAAATACTAAACCAAAATATAGAGATAGAAAACAGAATCTAGGATGAGTCAGATGCTGTCTCCTCTTGATCATCTTCTTCATCCTCATCGTCATCATCATCTTCCTCATCATCGTCCTCCCTAGATGATTCACCACGACCATCCAGCAGACTCCTCAGTTGATGACCAGTTGAAAACAGGAGGAGCAGGACGCTTGCCTGGGTCCTAACCTTGAGCAGAGATGGATGAGCTACATGACATAGCATCCCATAATATACCAAAGAATGACTTGACTTTGTTGAAGCGTTTATCAATCTTTGTATCCATGCGCTTGAGTCTTGATTCAAGCAAGAATTGATTACGCGCAATAGTTTCAAGTGATTCTTTTGTGGAGGATTTTGATTTCAACAATTTGACGTCTTCGGAACGAGGTCGAGATGATGTAGCTTTTTGTTCTTTTGGACCTCTTTGTTGCCATTGTTCAAACGACATAATTTGAAGGTAAGGAGGTGGGAGCTTCATGCGTTTGATGGTTACGGAATCAATACATTTTGGTTTCGAGGTGGCAGAGTCAGGAGGCCTTACGCCACAAGCTAGCAATATACGCATGATATATTCATTGTAGAAAAAGTGAGGTCGAGTAGAGTTGTTCACCTTGAGAATCTCGTCAAATAGCATATGAACCCAATTGATTTGGACACCACCATAAACGGCATAGAGGGCCTTGAAGTTCTCTTTATAGACTGCGTCGTAGTTTCCTAGTCTAGGAAACAAAGAAAGCATCAAGACGCGGTGTAGTAGTCTGGCGGTGGGTCGAAGTCCAATTGATTTTGTGCCATCACTGTTGTCTTCCATGAATTGATGGCTGGTGCTATTGCGAGTGTAGACTTCACAGAAATTTGATGAAAACTCATTGCCTTGAATTATGGATCGTGTAGTATGGACTAACAATATATGCGGAATGTTATTTACAATTGCTATACAAGTAAATATTCAATAAACTAACTATATAGCAATTCACAGATATAGAATAGTAAATGCAGTAAACTGTAAAAATCACACCAGGGATTTTTATACTGGTTCGGACCTCCCGTCCTACGTCCAGTCCCAGACTTCTATCTGGATTTTCACTACCAACTACCTCGCTTCACCCGAAGGATCAGGTTTACAACACACGAACAGCCGAACGGGATTTTGTGCCTCTTACAACACCGAGGACTTCAACAAAAACAAATACAATTGTCGTTGACAACTTGTGTTCTTGATAACATGGATTTGTCACTTGTAGTACACCCTTCCTATAATATTATCCTCAAAATATGTGAATGATGTTTGTGAAGATTGAAGGAAGTATATTACTTATTGAATCAAAAGATATGAAATAATTTCAATGATTCAATAAGCAATTGAAATATTTGAGAGCTTTTAGAATGTAAGAGAATTTAGAAAGTAAGATCAGAAATTAGAGCATAAATTCTTAATTATAGAATCAATGATTTAGACGTGTTTATATAGAGAATAAATGGTTGTAACTCTTTGTGAGGAGTAGCCATTAATAGAAATGATCATTGATGAAAGGTAAGAGATGCAACTATTGGTGAAAGAAGTGTCTTTTGGGAAAGGTTGCTCTCTGTTTAAAAATGGTCGACAGGTCAAAAAATGGCCAGTAGACAGGATTTCAAATATATAGACGTTATGTGCATGTGTGCACGTTCATTGTGCATTTTACACAGAAATGGTCGACCGCCTGGTTTAATACCGGTCGACCGGTCCCTGTCAAATTGCACAATGAATGTGCAATGCCATTCAAACGTATTATATTGAGGTGCATGATTATTTGAGGATAGATTTTAACAAGTTTATCACTATTACAACATCAAATAATCAACCTATAATCTAGAGTACCATATTTAGCTCTTTTGTGCCTCTTTATAGCCATGATGTCTTCTTTTTGTCGATCGCCTTTATTTCTTTGTCAGAAATCAAAACTTCGTAGAATCTGTGACTCAACAATAAATACGTAGGATGTACGTATATTATTCAATTTGCATAGTGATTTGATCCAGATTCGAGCACAGAATTTCGAGATAGTATTATCGATCCGATTTGGGATTCTTCACTCGATTTTCGACGGCGAACCTGGATATGGATTTTTAATTGGTTCCAGATATTCTCTATCATAGTTGTGACTATGCAAGGAGAATGACGGTTTTTTATCAAGAAACCAGATCTAAGTCCGCACTAGTAAGTCGGGTGGACAATACTAGTTCGGAAGTGAAATTGTGTGATCGAGTGAGCGATAAGATTGATATTGCGTACGGATGGTATGGGTACATCGTACGGGTTTGAATGAAATTGATATTGAAAATTTATGGATAAGAACTGTAAATGGTCTTTGAAATGAAAAGTTGGAATATATGATGAGGTAAAATGGAAATTGGAAATTTCTATGATTAAAGATTCACTTTACGAAGAAAAGTAATGTGGTTAATAACTTTATAAAAGAGTAATCAAATTTGAATATTTGATTTGGAATAAACAAAGTTATATATCTTTGTTATATATAGTAAACTTCCCTTGTTGAATCTATTGCCAGAAGAAAAGGGTTTTGAAAATATTTGAAGTATAAAAGTGAATTTATACAAATATGAAGTGATTCAAAAATTTCCCAAGGTTATTATATATATACGTATATATAAAGGATTTTGTGAAAATGATTTTGGAAAAAGGTTTTGGGAACCTATGGATTTCTAAAAAAAGGGCTTTTGATTTTTGAGGAAAATCAAATTTGGAATTTGGAAAGCCTAGTTTGTGAATTATCGATTTTGGGATAATCGATTTTGAGAAAGGAGATTTATATGAAATTCATACTAGGTGTATGATTTGGAAATACTATATGTGTATAGTATAAAGTGTTTTGAAAGTGGCTCTGGGGAAAAAGGCGCTCCCTTGAATGAACTTCTCAGGAGTGCCACGGGGTGGTACTGCCTTGATCCCTAAGGGGGGGTTCTAAAGTTGATCCTGTGAGGAGTCCGGACAAACTAGTTCCTGAGGATTGTTGGGTAGCGAAAGTCGAGGGCGTTGATGCCTACAGGGGCATTTAGGTTATGCTGTGACGACAGTGTAACTCGATGTCGCTACGATCTACTGTGAGGATCATAGCAAAAATCGTGTGGAGGATGAGTGCCAACAGTTTACACTTGATTTTGCCGAGATGGCAACGTAACATCGGTAGACTGCGATCTATGGTCGAGTGGAGGAGTTCCATTCTTTTGGCAGCGAAATTCGAGGGCGCTGATGCCTACGGTTATATGGGTTTTTGTTGTAATAGCAACGTAAAGCCCGGGTATAACTGTGATCTATAGCGGGTTCCATGGTGTAATCGAGGGGCGCGGAGGCCTACAGTTATCTATGGATTTTTCCAGGACGGCAACGTAACCATCGGGTTAACTGCGACCGTGGATGGGGGTGATGATTTCCAAAGCATTCTCACCAAAGATATTTCCTCTATTTTTTTAAAAAAAAATGTTTTCGATATTTTTAATAAAATTATTTTTCAAGTATTTTCACTAGGTGTTGAAATGGGTCTGCTAAGTACTTATAGATTTTCAGTCCTATGCCTGATCAACGTATGACCGAATTTCTATGAGAACAAGGATGGACTTGTTTAACCATCGAATATAAAAAGTATTTTTATATAAAAGCTATTTTGGTGATATTATGTAGATTTTAAAGTGTTTTAAAATTTTAAAATAAAGGAGTAAACAGTTAAAAGTGTTTAAAAAATAATTTAACTAAAATAAACATTAAATCGAAATTCTCGGTTCGTTCCTTTTCGAGGACGAAAAATTCAAAAGGGAGAGGAATGTGACGACCCAGATTTTTAGCGTATGTTAATTGGGTAATTGACTGGATTAAATTATGGAAATATTGATTTTTATATGTCGAATGAATAAATTTCTGGTAATTTAAAATATTGGGATATATATGAATTGATTTAAAGCTATAATAAATATTGAATTATAAAATCTCTGGAGATGATAAATCTTATAGTAAATAAATAAATAATATATTTCAACATTTAAATTCAAGATATAATATCCATACATATATATACATATATAGACTAGTTTATAATGTTTAAAATACAAAAATATATAAATGTACATGGAAATTTTAAATAAGAAATATATACATACATGTTCAAATCAAACAAGGAATGTGAAGATAGGCATGAAAATATAAGTAGGTATGAACATATTAAAGATATACATAAGTATATGAGTATACAAGTATATGGTTGCATGCCATATGAAATAATATATATGGAAGTTGAAAAAAAATGTGAACATAATAACAAATTGTACATAAGAATTGCTTAGAAGGATATGTATAAGTATAAGTATATATAAGATGGCAAATACATATATACATAAGAATATATACGCATATATATATACAAATTCATATGAAGATAGTTGTAAACAAAAGAGAGAACACACAATAAATGCCATTCAACTCAAGCACATAAGGCATCACATCCTAGCGTACAAAACAATTAATCAAAATCAGGCCAGGTCAAGCAAGTTTCTGACCAAAGAAATTAAATGAAAATTAAAAGAAGCTTGCTGTGTACAAAACAATGCAGCCTACTTTTCCTATATATATATATACGGCCATCCTAGTTGTATTTAAAAAAAAGAGATAATAAAATAAAATGAAAAGCAGGTGAACAAAATCCCAACCTGTAGCTTGCTCTACACACCTCACTTCCATATATATACATACAAATCACTGTTTTGTGGCCTTCAAACATTAGCATCCTCACAAACAAATTATATACGAATGGAAGTACCTGCCATAAAAGTTTAAAGGAACCAAGATAGTAAAAGAAAACAAGAAAATGGTGAAAGGAATTCAAGACAGGCAAATTTAAGCAAGAAGTATAATCAAAGCAAGCTAGCAGTGTTTCAAAAAACATCTCTGTTCAAAAGAAGGTGAGTAACATTTCTTTTTAAAAAGCTTAAGTAGGAATCTGGATTGCATGCTAATTTCTGGAATGAATATGTTTTGTGTGAATATATAAGTGAGTTTCTGTGTGTGTGTGTGTGTATATGAATGTATGGATATGTGTGTATGCTGATGTATTTGTGTATCTCTGTTCTTAGTTTCCAGGCTCAAGATTTATTCAAAAATCATTATCTCTTGAACCAATATCTGTTAGGACTTAGGATTCAAACAATATTTGTTTGTTTAATCATGAATTAAAGTTTAAACTTTATTTAAATGAATTAAAATTGAAATTGCATTGGAAATAAAAATGAACGGGAAAGTTTGGGTTTTGTATAAAATTCAAACATGTTAATTTAGCAATCCAGGATTATAAACTGAATCCCTAAACTAAATCATGATTTTTAAGAGTGAAATCACGATTTTTAGAAGTAGGATGAGGGAGCAGTTTGAGGTTGATCATATTTTGTGTTTGGGGTTGTCTCTAGCGATCTAAGCGATCGGAATTGTTGTGGTCACCTCTGGTGGTAGCGGGAGTGATCAGGGAGTTTGGGAAAATTGTCAGGATGAAAATCAAGGGACTGTGGTGGCGGCGGCGATAGTATTAAGTTTGTAACCCTAGTTTTTAGTAGGTCGGGTATTTTGATTTGCACGACTTCCCTGGATGATCGAGTTCAACAGAACTTTGGGAAATGGTAGCGTGGAAGGTCAGCAAGGTGTGGCCGGAGTTGTAGGAGTGCTGATGGTCGTTACATGGCCTGAGGCGTCGGAGGTCGATCTGGTGGCGGTGCACGTGCACCAGGTTTCAGTGCACAGTGTTGATTTGGGTTTTGAGAACATGGATTCTTGTCTCGAGTGATAACTCGGGGTAGGGAAGGGAATTGCTCGGAGATGGATGCGAAGTGTTGTAATATAACAGTTTTTAAATTTAACTAAGTTTAAAAAAAACTGAAGCTCGGGAAAAAGTCGAAGAAACTCGGGTATCTACTCGAGTAAATTATGGGTTTGTCTCGGGTTTTGTGACGATATTGAGTTTTGGATAAGAAATAACAAGTTTTTAAGATTTAAACTTAATCAAGTTTTAAACAACTATTTAACCACTTCTTTTAAAAATAATTAATGTGTATTTAAGTTGAAATTTATTAAAGGTTTAGAAGAAAAATTATTTTGAGTTTTAAAGTATTTTAATATACATAACCTTTACTTTTAAAAAGTTTATTTAATATAAACTTAATAAGAAAATTTAGGAGTGGATTAGGAAGATAAATGTTTTTAAGATTAATTAATTAAAAGTTTAAAGTTAATTGGTTGATGATAATTAATTACCAAGGCTACTAATGAAATTCTAAATGATGATTAAAGTAATTATTTGAGATAAATGATTTATCTTTTAATTGATTAAAATTTTAAGTGATTAAAATTTTAAGTGATTAAAGATTTATTAATTAATTAAAGGTTAATTAAATGATTTCTTAGTGGAAGTGTTTAAAGGTTAATTACTATGTGAAATTAATTGAGGATAATTAAGGTGATGAATTAAAGGTAAATAAATTAAAGGATAGTTAATTAATGAATATGATTAATTAAAGATTACTTGTTAAATATAATTAATGAAAAGAGTAGTTAATGAAAATAATTAGAGGGTCATCAATTAATGAGAGTGATTAAAGGTTAGTTATTGTAAATAGTTAAGGCAAATTAATTTATGTAATTAATTAAGGGATAACTACTTAATGTAATTAAAGGATAATTAATCAAGGATGATTAATTAAGATGGGTAATTAAAGAATCATAAATTAATTGGGTTGTAATTAATTAATGTTAAGTAAGCAGGATCTAAAGGTAATTAAAGTAATTAATTTAATTAAATTAAATTAATTAGAAATTGTTTGACTAATAATTCTTGCTTATGAATAATTGAATGATATTGAATACCTTGGATTATGTGATATGAGATGGTTTGTGATATGAGATGAATTGTTGTATTGTTAAACTTAAACTTTTGGTTTAATGAATAACATTGGATTCGAAGAGACCGGGGTCGGGTATCAGTAAATACCCGAAACCACTTCGATTTGTAATCAACAATAATTCTTTATAGATTGATATGTAAAATCAATAGGGTGGAATGAAATAATTTAAGTAAACTGGACCATTGAAATTATGTAGTGGTACTTAAAGGATTGTTTGTGAAATAAGTCTGGGCTATAACATGTTAGAACTCGTAGTAAGGTACGAGTTACCCGGGTTTAGTTATGTTTAAACTTGATATTTCAAATTATATGGGTTTCCTCACGCTGGTTTCCAGCCTGACCCGAGTGTTACTGTAACGACCCTGAAATTCCGACCCAATTTAAAATTTTTAAAACCGTTATTTTAATTAAAAATGTGAAACTTACATACGATTTCAATCGGCGTCCAAACTTTGTTTCTAAATTGCGCCTAGATGATTGTAGATATGGGTAAAGTTTCGTCGGAAAATACCGTAGTAAACTTCGTGCGCGTTTTACTACACATCAGTTCATTTTAAGGCGTGAAAATTTCATCTTCCGGACCTAAATATTTTTACATAGAAAAATTCTAAATCATTTTCTGACAAAGGCGTCATTTTTCGTTTTTCAAAATTCGGACATCTTTAGCTCCGTCGATCTTATTCTTCGGTGTTTTGCTGCATTCTCCGTAATAGAAATTTCAAATATTCACAAACGATTTCCGTTACCGTTCAAACTTCACATTTGGAATACGCCTAGATAGACATAGGTGTACGCCAAATTTCGTCGAAAAATAGTGTAGTAAATTTCGCTCGTCAAATTTACATATTAGTTTTAATTTTATGTGTAAATTTTCTATCGTCCGAACCCGAATATTTTTCACAATGTTGCATAAGAAAAATATTCTGATCATAACGGCGCATTTTGTTTCGTCAAATTTCGCTTTTAATTGCTAGTTAAAATGTTCACTCGTGCAAATGGGTTAATAAGATTCGCCACTTCGCAAACAGTGTCAAACCATCAATATCTTCATACCGTTGGGTCCGCCTCGTCGCGCTGATTAAAACGGTATATTTGTTTGTGTCAATCGGAGTTCGGCGTTGCAAATTATAATTGTTAACGGAGCACACACCGGTCCGTTACGCAGCGCAAACCGGTACCCAACATTTCAATATTTAAAATTGAGAGCCTTTCAGCTGACCTTGGGAACCCAAATAGCCACCTTTTTGAAATCATCATTGCATTACCTGTGCACACTGAACCCTCTGCCTTCTTTCTGCTTCATTAATGGCTCTGCACTCATTGTCCTACGCAATAGCTATGTCCCCTCCTTCTGCAAAATTCTTTTCTCTCTCTCTTTCCTTACTTCTGTTATGATTTATTAGGCCTCCTAGTAAACGAAACACACCCCTCCCTTTCTTCTTCTTTCACATTTTCTTTTGTTTTCTTTAACCATTCACCTACAGGTACGTCTTTGCTCTCTTCCTCCTTTCCCCTGCATGTTTTATTTCTTTCTTACTTCAGCTTGAGACTCACCCTTCCCAACTCCAGGAAATGGAAACTCTCCCCTCACCTACTTCATGCAGCCCGCCCAGCCCGCCTTATTCCCCACTACAAACCCACGCGGCCCCACACCATGCAGCTCCTTCCGCCACGCCACTTCCCCGGCAACCCAGCCCTTCCCGGCAGCCCTCCACCACCGGAACACCGCTGCACGCCGAACCCACCAGCACACCCCAGCCCGCCACTGCCTAGCGCCACGCGCCACTGCCCAGCGCCACGCGCCACTGCCCCAGCGCCACGCGCCACTGCCCAGCGCCACGCGCCACTACCCCAGCGCCACACCCACGTCCCAGCCTCCTCCGCCCAGCCAAGCCCCGCGCCAGCCCGCCCAGTCCCCAACCACCAGTAGCCCGCTTCCCCGGCAACCCAGCCTGCCCCGCCACTGCCCGGCTCGCCGCCGCCATTGCATCGCCTGCTCCGCCCTGTTTTATTATTATATATAATATATATAAGTGTCCAGTTTGTATAGTGCAGTATAGATGTTAATATGTAGGTATATATTATGTTAATTTATATAGCAGTGATAGTTGGTAAACTTTGGGCTCATGTTTATTTGATTGTGCCATTCCAGCAACAGCTGATCCGGGATCTCAGTCGTAGGCTTCATCCGGCTTGTTTGAATCTATCTAGCTTCGTTATTTTGGTATGGTTTATATATATACAATCGATATATATACTTTGTATTGAACCATGGTTGGATAATCTTTTATTTGATTTGCAGTGTGTTCGTTTTGCGTCGTGCCGGTTAGTGTCTATCTTATCTATTCGTCTTCGTGCTTCGTCGTCCAATCTTTAACCACGAAAGGTGAATATTTTATATTCACGAATCAATTTATTATGCTATAATAATCAAGTGATAATTGTTGTTAATATTAATCTGGATATTAAATTGTTGATTGTTAAAATTTGGTTGAAATGAATTGTTAATTTCTAAAAGTTGATGCCATATATTGTTTAAACATGTTGAACTGTAATACGATGTTAATTAGAGTAAATAATAGTGACATTAAAATTGATAAGTACGATTGATGTAGAAATTTGATAACGGACACCAAGTAAAAATATAAATGTGATAATCTTTAATCCGTAGGATTCTAGGAATAATTGTATTAATTTACATAATGACAAATGTAAGTTAATAGGGTTATTTCGGGATTATTTGAATAAATTGTTAAATTTTCTATGTATGGTTGCTATTGCTTGTTTATTTACTTTGACACCATCCCAGTTATCACACTGCAAGTTCCCTTTGCTATGCCTTGTTTTATATTGAATGATATCGGGTTGAAATGATAAATACCCACTTAAATAACTTGGCCTAGGATAGACAATTAAAAATAAGAAACCCGATTGGTCAACAAAAATTATTTTGAAATTGAAATCTATTTGGAATTAAGAAATGAACTTAATAATTTGTTTGGAAATCAAATAACGACTTAATGGAGTTAATTGAAATAAATTAATGGATTTAATTGAAATAAATTAATGGATTTAATTGAAATAAATTAATGGATTTAATTGAAATAAATAAATGGATTTAATTGAAATAAATTAATGGATTAATTGGAATAAATTAATGGATTAAATTGAAACGGGTTAATAAATCTATTTAATTGAAGAAAAAGGAATTGGAGAATTTGATTGAAATAAGATTTAAAACAAGTGAGTTTTAAAATTTAATAATTTAATTTATTAGATTGGTAGATTCAGATTTAAACTAAGTTTTAAATTAAATAGATTTAAACTTGTTATAAATAATAATTTAGATTTAGGAAATTTCGACTTAAAATGGAATATGAAACTAACTAAAGTTTTATGGATTTAATTTAGCGATAATTTAAAGGTAAATGATTTTAAATCTAATGAAATCGATTTAATCAAATTTATGATTATATTTAATGTAACGATGAATGTAAACATGAATTGAGATAAATAGAATTTGATCTAACGATTCGAACTTAATTGACCGGTAAATTTGGAAAAATTGATTTTGAACTAAATTTAATAAGAGAGTTATTAAATTGAACTTGAATACTGAACTATATTGTTAATTAAATGTTGAACTACAGATTTCATTTGGAAATATGATTTTAAATATCCGAAATAAATTGAATCGTGAAATGTCAAATTTTGGAAGTCAAATTTGCACCTTGACTTTCGGACTTTGATTTGTTTTAAACTTTAACTTAAATGACCATTGGGTAATAAATACGTAGTTATTAAAGAGTCCGGGATCGGATATGGACATACTCTCTGTCGATACCGAAAACCACTTTAATAACTATTACACGCGAAGTGTTGATCCAGAATGAAGTGGATGGTTTGGTGATCGCGTTGACTGAAGAAAGAGAACGATATTGGACGACCCCTGACATGACTAAAACAGGAGCCGTGTCGGGCCATTGAGGTTCGCTACCTCTAGCGGACGCACTTCTTCGATACCATATCTATTACTTTTGTGATTCGATTTGGGTGCACCCCTTTGATTGGGAGTGTTGTTTCGCGGTGTTGAGATAGTAGCTGCTATGCTCAACATCAGTCCGGATCACGCAACTACTAGTATCCTAGTTGGTATCGCCTCATGTACCTTGTCATACTGATTATCCTATTCGCGACCACTACGTTTTGATTTGTACCTTAGTATACGGATTGCCCTCTGGTGACTTCCGGTTTTGGGGAAACTACGGTTTTGTATATGCTCTTGGGAATAAAACGTGTTAAGGATGGAATGGGCCATGACTTAACACTATTTTAATATCGTACTTTACTGATTAGGCATTACCTATCTATCGTATTCTACTGTATATATAGATAGTTTATCGAATCCTTAGAGATGTTATTTCACCCATCTTTAAGTTATGAACTATTACCTTGCACTTGATTTAATTGTATAAGATTTTGAGTCCTGACTCGAGTGTTTCTTTTGCATATGCTCGGGTCAGTCTGAAGCTATCCAGTTGCTGATCAAGTTTGGTTGAAGATGCTGAAGGCTTAGCATTTATCTTTATCAGTCTATTTATATTCCTGTATTGATGTCCTAGTCTGTTGGACATTTTTGGTACTAGTCACTTGATGTTGAGACATTGTTGTATATTATATAGTGGCTTCATGAACTGCTATTATGACGATGTATTTTCCGCTGCATTATTCTGTGACTGTTCTGTGATGTTGTATTGATTCTCATTTACATTTATGTATTTATAATCCCATAATGGTTCGTGTTTTGTATTATTTAAGTTGACATGTGTAGATTATTGTCAATTTAAATGGTCCAAATATACGGGTTGTTACAGTTGGTATCAGAGCTTCGGTTTCCCTAAAAACCTTAGTTTGGGATTATATATAAACTCATTAGAGATAGGGTAGCAATACCCTAGAATGAGGAGAATCGATTCAATATCCAAATCCTTTCATTTCAAACTTCTTTGATTCGTTGATTAGACTTTCCTTAAAATTCTATGATTTTCTATCCTTTGGCTTTAACAATCTCTTTGGTATTTCAGGATGGGTACCAGAGGAAACCATAGGGGAGGAAGGGGCCATGGTCCTGCTCAGGCTGCACTTATTGCTCCAGCTCCTGTCAAATTCACCATTCTTAGTAAGGAGTATTCACAGCTGGGAGGTATTAAGTTTTCTGGATCCGAGAACATTATTGAGGCTCAGCAATGGCTTAAAGGTTTAGAGAAGATATTTTCTGGTCTGGAGATCACTGATGCTCAGAAGCGTCAGCTTGCTGCCTGGCAACTTCAGGATGCCGCGCAAGATTGGTGGGAATCAGTTACTTCTCGTATCGAGGAGAACACCATTACTTGGGCCCAGTTTAGGTATAAAATTTAATTGGATTCCGTAGTCTAAATTCTTCTTTTAATCTTGAAATGTTATTCATCTTGCCTATCTTTTGATTAGGGATACTTTCTCGACACAATGGATGCCCGCTGCTGGGAAAACCCAACTTTATAGAGCTTTCATGGACCTTAAGCAAGGCAGTATGACTTTTTCTGAGTACGAGAGGAAATTCAACGAACTCTCCAAGTTCGGCCCGGGATTGATTGATACACCGCTTCTAAAGAACGAGAAGTTCATTTTGGGAGCTAGACCAGAGTATTATGACTTGCTTACTGGCCACACTCACTGCACCTTCACAGAGCTTGTTGACTATGCTCTTAGATATGAGGCAAAGCCTAGGGGGCCTACTGCCAAGGCCGCTCCTACTCAGCCCTCCTCTAGCCCGCTCGGAAAGAGGAAGATGAACTTTGATCAACAAAAGAAAGCTTGGCAGAAGACTACAGGATTGGGATATGCTCAGAAAAGCCCCATCGACCTTGCTAATATCACTTGCTTCAAATGCGATAAGAAGGGCCATTATGCTAATAGTTGTCCATCTACCGGGGCTGCTGTTCCACCACCTTCTTCGACTAGGAAAGATTTATGCTATGTCTGCCTCCAGCCGGGTCATTTCAAGAAAGACTGCCCACTGTACAAGCGTGGCACACCATCTGGAGTTTTTGCCATCACCACTCCTACACCGCCTGCTCAGGATGACCAAGGTACCTTACGAAGTACTTTTTCATTACATGATTTACCTATTAGGGTATTATTCGATACCGGTGCTTCTCATAGCTTCATATCTATTGATCTTTGCAATAAGCTCAACTTAGAACCTACTCTTGCTACTACTTCCTTATGCGTCTCCAACCCTATTGGAGGACTTGCCAATCTCAGTAGAATTTGTAAAGAGGTTGTGCTCTTGTATGGAAGATATCGATTCACTTGGGATTTTTATGTACTTGGCTTCGCAGCATTTGACATCTTGTTAGGTGCTGATTGGTTAAGGAAATTCGATGCTGTTATTTCTTGCAAGGCTCGTTCTGTTTCTCTAGTCAATGACAAGGGCCTACCGCTTGTCATCGAATGCAAATCACCACAGAAATATGCCGGAAGCTTCATATTCTCTCTTGATGCTCACCCGGATGATCTCAGTACTACTCCTATTGTTCAGAAATTTCCCGATGTATTTGGGGAGGTCAACTCCCTACCACCTAAACGGGAAATCGATTTTCGCATTGATCTTATTCCAGGAGCTACTCCCGTAGTCCTCCCTCACAGAAGGATGGCTCCTAAAGAAAAAGCTGAACTTAAAACTCAAATTGAGGATCTATTTGCTAAAGGTTTGATTAGGAGAAGTTGTTCCGAATGGGGCGCCGTAGTAGTATTTGTCACCAAATCGGATGGGTCCCTTCGCATGTGTGTTGATTACAGGGAGCTGAACAAACGCACTCTCAAGAACCGCTATCCGATGCCTCGCATCAATGATTTATTCGATCAGCTCCATGGAGCTAAAGTTTTCTCCCAACTTGATCTTGCCACTGGGTTCCACCAACTCAGAGTAGCAGATGATAGTATTCATAAGACAGCCTTCCGTACCGAGAACGGATTCTATGAATGGTTGGTTATGCCATTCGGTTTGACCAATGCACCTGCTTATTTCGTCGATTTGATGAATCGAGTCTTCCGTGATGTGCTTAACAAGTTTGTTCTTGTTTTCATTGATGATATTCTCGTTTTCTCCAAAGACGAGAAGGAGCACGAGACACACCTTGCTTATGTTCTGGGAACTCTCCGAAATCATCAACTTAAGGCAAAATTCTCTAAATGCCACTTTTGGCGAGACGAAGTGAGATTCCTGGGCCACATAGTTTCTGAAAATGGGATTTCGGTCGATCCAGCTAAGATCGCCGTAATCAATGTAAGTTCTATCCTATTCGTTATTTCTATTCAATTCCTCTTATCTCGTTCTAATTGGAAATTTATCTACAGGATTGGGAGACTCCCAAAACTCCTACTGATATCCGTAGCTTCTTGGGCTTGGCCGGTTATTATCGTAGATTTATTGAGCACTTTGCCCGGATTTCTGCCCCACTCACCGCTTTAACCAGAAAGGATGTCAAGTTTATTTGGAGTGAGAAGTGCGAATCAGCTTTTAATGAATTGAAGCGTAAGTTAACTTCAGCTCCAGTTCTTGCGGTAATAGATGGAAGTGAAGAATTAACTGTCTATACAGATGCTTGCCGAGAAGGTTTAGGCACTGTTCTTATGCAAAGCGGAAAGGTTATTGCTTATGATGGCCGCCAGTTGAAGATCCATGAAGTAAACTATGCAACTCATGATCTAGAGCTTCCTGCAGTTGTATTTGCTTTGAAACTGTGGAGGCATCATCTTTTGGGAATTAAATTTGAATTATTCACCGATCATAAGTCCTTGAAGTATATCTTTTCTCAGAAGGATTTGAACCAGAGACAAGTTCGATGGCTTGAATTCTTAGCTGCATACGACCTCGATATCAATTATACTCCTGGGAAAGCAAATGTTGTAGCTGATGCTTTGAGCCGTAGCAAAGCATTGTCATGCTGTAATCTTGTAGAAGGCATGCTATTTCAGCTTGTTATCTCCCCATCTCTTGTGGATCGCATCAAGGACAAACAATATGAGGACACCTTGCTCTATCGCATGAAGGAGTTAGTTCTTGGTAGAGTTGGAAATACCGACAGTAAAGTGGGAGCACAGATAGATAGTAATGGAGTTCTGAGGATTGACAACCGTATTTGTGTTACTAATATCGATGGATTGAGACAAGAAGTGCTTAGAGAAAACCATCGGTCATCACTTTCATTTCATCCTGGGGTCACTAAGATGTACCGAAATATGAAGCGTTTATATTGGTGGAGTGGGATGAAGAGGGATATTTCTATATATGTCAGTAGATGCACCACTTGCCAAAAAGTTAAGGCCGATCACCAGAAGACTGCAGGATTACTTCAACCCCTAGAGATTCCGTGTTGGAAATGGGATCAGATTTCTATGGACTTCATTGATGGATTACCGAGGACCAGAAAAGGTAACGAGAGTTTATGGGTGATTGTTGATAGGTTGACAAAATCTGCTCACTTTATTCCGGTTAAGACCACTCGTACTGCTTTGAGTTTGGCCGAGATATATATGAGAGAGATTGTTAGACTCCATGGGGTTCCATCTAGTATTGTGTGCGATAGAGACCCTTTATTCACTAGTAAATTCTGGAAGGCATTTCAGGACGTCTTGGGCACTAAACTGAATCTGAGCACAGCTTATCATCCTCAAACAGATGGCCAAACTGAAAGGGTGAATCAGATTTTAGAGGATCTGCTCCGTGCCTGCATTATTGATTTCGGTGGGTCTTGGGAAGACCATCTCCATTTGGTTGAATTCACTTATAATAACAGTTATCAGGTAAATAAAAATTTCAAATTGAATAAGTAAATTTGAATTGAAATTTAACCACCTTTATATTCAGGCAAGTATCGATATGGCACCGTTAGAAGCTTTATATGGACGGCCATGCAAATCGCCAGCTTGTTGGATTGAGCCTGGTGATCGATTAATTCTTGGCCCAGATATGGTTATAGAAGCATCCGAGAAGGTAAATGAAATCAGAAGAAAGATGAAGACCGCACAGGATAGACAGAAGAGCTATGCTGATAGGCGTAGAAGAGATTTAGAATTCCTGATTGGGGATAAGGTATTCCTTAAGGTATCACCTTTGAAGAATGTTATTCGATTTGGTCGTAGAGGGAAGCTCGCTCCTAGATTTATTGGACCATTCACTATCACTGAGAGAATTGGTACACTAGCCTACAAAGTTGCACTACCAGAGAAATTTGAGGGCGTGCACAACGTCTTCCATGTTTCACATCTTCGGAAAGTGGTACACGATCCATCCTTGACCATTCCTATTGCTCAGTTAGATGAAGTTGATATTGAGCCGGATTTGACTATAGAGAGGAGACCACTTCGTATTGTTGATAGGGATACAAAGCAACTTAGAAGGAAGTCGGTTAGCCTAGTCAAAGTCCAATGGAGTCCCGATGATCGTGATTGCACTTGGGAGACCGAGGAGAGTATCCGGGATTCTAATCCAGAATTGTTTGTTGAAGGTAAATTCCATTCTATACTCTTTACTAAAATCAATGATCTATTCTGAATCCATTGTATCTCTGTTATCTGTTCTTCCACTCTTTACTTTGTTCCTTTTCGAGGACGAAAAGTCTTGAGTAGGGGAGAATGTAACGACCCTGAAATTTCGACCCAATTTAAAATTTTTAAAACCGTTATTTTAATTAAAAATGTGAAACTTACATACGATTTCAATCGGCGTCCAAACTTTGTTTCTAAATTGCGCCTAGATGATTGTAGATATGGGTAAAGTTTCGTCGGAAAATACCGTAGTAAACTTCGTGCGCGTTTTACTACACATCAGTTCATTTTAAGGCGTGAAAATTTCATCTTCCGGACCTAAATATTTTTACATAGAAAAATTCTAAATCATTTTCTGACAAAGGCGTCATTTTTCGTTTTTCAAAATTCGGACATCTTTAGCTCCGTCGATCTTATTCTTCGGTGTTTTGCTGCATTCTCCGTAATAGAAATTTCAAATATTCACAAACGATTTCCGTTACCGTTCAAACTTCACATTTGGAATACGCCTAGATAGACATAGGTGTACGCCAAATTTCGTCGAAAAATAGTGTAGTAAATTTCGCTCGTCAAATTTACATATTAGTTTTAATTTTATGTGTAAATTTTCTATCGTCCGAACCCGAATATTTTTCACAATGTTGCATAAGAAAAATATTCTGATCATAACGGCGCATTTCGTTTCGTCAAATTTCGCTTTTAATTGCTAGTTAAAATGTTCACTCGTGCAAATGGGTTAATAAGATTCGCCACTTCGCAAACAGTGTCAAACCATCAATATCTTCATACCGTTGGGTCCGCCTCGTCGCGCTGATCAAAACGGTATATTTGTTTGTGTCAATCGGAGTTCGGCGTTGCAAATTATAATTGTTAACGGAGCACACACCGGTCCGTTACGCAGCGCAAACCGGTACCCAACATTTCAATATTTAAAATTGAGAGCCTTTCAGCTGACCTTGGGAACCCAAATAGCCACCTTTTTGAAATCATCATTGCATTACCTGTGCACACTGAACCCTCTGCCTTCTTTCTGCTTCATTAATGGCTCTACACTCATTGTCCTACGCAATAGCTCTGTCCCCTCCTTCTGCAAAATTCTTTTCTCTCTCCCTTTCCTTACTTCTGTTATGATTTATTAGGCCTCCCAGTAAACGAAACACACCCCTCCCTTTCTTCTTCTTTCACATTTTCTTTTGTTTTCTTTAACCATTCACCTACAGGTACGTCTTTGCTCTCTTCCTCCTTTCCCCTGCATGTTTTATTTCTTTCTTACTTCAGCTTGAGACTCACCCTTCCCAACTCCAGGAAATGGAAACTCTCCCCTCACCTACTTCATGCAGCCCGCCCAGCCCGCCTTATTCCCCACTACAAACCCACGCGGCCCCACACCATGCAGCTCCTTCCGCCACGCCACTTCCCCGGCAACCCAGCCCTTCCCGGCAGCCCAGCCCTCCCCGGCAACCCGACTCCGCTCCGCCTCCACGTCGCCCTAGCCATGCCACCTTCGCCCGCCACCAGCCCACCTCCAGCCCGCCTGCTTCGCCCCAGCCATGCCACCTTCGCCCGCCACCAGCCCCACCTCCAGCCCGCCTGCTTCGCCCCAGCCATGCCACCTTCGCCCGCCACCAGCCCACCTCCAGCCTGCCTGCTTCGCCCCAGCCTCCCATTCGCACGCCTCCATCCCTCCGCCCAGCTCCGACCCGCCCTGCCCTCCGCCACCAGCTCGTCCCCACCCCACCACCTCCGCCCTACCAGCTCCGCATCCACACCCCGCCACGCGCCAGCCTCCGCCCAGCCATCCCTCCACCACCGGAACACCGCTGCACGCCGAACCCACTAGCACACCCCAGCCCGCCACTGCCCAGCGCCACGCGCCACTGCCCAGCGCCACGCGCCACGCGCCACACCCACGTCCCAGCCTCCTCCGCCCAGCCAAGCCCCGCGCCAGCCCGCCTAGTCCCCAACCACCAGTAGCCCGCTTCCCCGGCAACCCAGCCTGCCCCGCCACTGCCCGGCTCGCCGCCGCCATTGCATCGCCTGCTCCGCCCTGTTTTATTATTATATATAATATATATAAGTGTCCAGTTTGTATAGTGCAGTATAGATGTTAATATGTAGGTATATATTATGTTAATTTATATAGCAGTGATAGTTGGTAAACTTTGGGCTCATGTTTATTTGATTGTGCCATTCCAGCAACAGCTGATCCGGGATCTCAGTCGTAGGCTTCATCCGGCTTGTTTGAATCTATCTAGCTTCGTTATTTTGGTATGGTTTATATATATACAATCGATATATATACTTTGTATTGAACCATGGTTGGATAATCTTTTATTTGATTTGCAGTGTGTTCGTTTTGCGTCGTGCCGGTTAGTGTCTATCTTATCTATTCGTCTTCGTGCTTCGTCGTCCAATCTTTAACCACGAAAGGTGAATATTTTATATTCACGAATCAATCTATTATGCTATGATAATCAAGTGATAATTGTTGTTAATATTAATCTGGATATTAAATTGTTGATTGTTAAAATTTGGTTGAAATGAATTGTTAATTTCTAAAAGTTGACGCCATATATTGTTTAAACATGTTGAACTGTAATACGATGTTAATTAGAGTAAATAATAGTGACATTAAAATTGATAAGTACGATTGATGTAGAAATTTGATAACGGACACCAAGTAAAAATATAAATGTGATAATCTTTAATCCGTAGGATTCTAGGAATAATTGTATTAATTTACATAATGACAAATGTAAGTTAATAGGGTTATTTCGGGATTATTTGAATAAATTGTTAAATTTTCTATGTATGGTTGCTATTGCTTGTTTATTTACTTTGACACCATCCCAGTTATCACACTGCAAGTTCCCTTTGCTATGCCTTGTTTTATATTGAATGATATCGGGTTGAAATGATAAATACCCACTTAAATAACTTGGCCTAGGATAGACAATTAAAAATAAGAAACCCGATTGGTCAACAAAAATTATTTTGAAATTGAAATCTATTTGGAATTAAGAAATGAACTTAATAATTTGTTTGGAAATCAAATAACGACTTAATGGAGTTAATTGAAATAAATTAATGGATTTAATTGAAATAAATTAATGGATTTAATTGAAATAAATTAATGGATTTAATTGAAATAAATAAATGGATTTAATTGAAATAAATTAATGGATTAATTGGAATAAATTAATGGATTAAATTGAAACGGGTTAATAAATCTATTTAATTGAAGAAAAAGGAATTGGAGAATTTGATTGAAATAAGATTTAAAACAAGTGAGTTTTAAAATTTAATAATTTAATTTATTAGATTGGTAGATTCAGATTTAAACTAAGTTTTAAATTAAATAGATTTAAACTTGTTATAAATAATAATTTAGATTTAGGAAATTTCGACTTAAAATGGAATACGAAACTAACTAAAGTTTTATGGATTTAATTTAGCGATAATTTAAAGGTAAATGATTTTAAATCTAATGAAATCGATTTAATCAAATTTATGATTATATTTAATGTAACGATGAATGTAAACATGAATTGAGATAAATAGAATTTGATCTAACGATTCGAACTTAATTGACCGGTAAATTTGGAAAAATTGATTTTGAACTAAATTTAATAAGAGAGTTATTAAATTGAACTTGAATACTGAACTATATTGTTAATTAAATGTTGAACTACAGATTTCATTTGGAAATATGATTTTAAATATCCGAAATAAATTGAATCGTGAAATGTCAAATTTTGGAAGTCAAATTTGCACCTTGACTTTCGGACTTTGATTTGTTTTAAACTTTAACTTAAATGACCATTGGGTAATAAATATGTAGTTATTAAAGAGTCCGGGATCGGATATGGACATACTCTCTGTCGATACCGAAAACCACTTTAATAACTATTACACGCGAAGTGTTGATCCAGAATGAAGTGGATGGTTTGGTGATCGCGTTGACTGAAGAAAGAGAACGATATTGGACGACCCCTGACATGACTAAAACAGGAGCCGCGCCGGGCCATTGAGGTTCGCTACCTCTAGCGGACGCACTTCTTCGATACCATATCTATTACTTTTGTGATTCGATTTGGGTGCACCCCTTTGATTGGGAGTGTTGTTTCGCGGTGTTGAGATAGTAGCTGCTATGCTCAACATCAGTCCGGATCACGCAACTACTAGTATCCTAGTTGGTATCGCCTCATGTACCTTGTCATACTGATTATCCTATTCGCGACCACTACGTTTTGATTTGTACCTTAGTATATGGATTGCCCTCTGGTGACTTCCGGTTTTGGGGAAACTACGGTTTTGTATATGCTCTTGGGAATAAAACGTGTTAAGGATGGAATGGGCCATGACTTAACACTATTTTAATATCGTACTTTACTGATTAGGCATTACCTATCTATCGTATTCTACTGTATATATAGATAGTTTATCAGATCCTTAGAGATGTTATTTCACCCATCTTTAAGTTATGAACTATTACCTTGCACTTGATTTAATTGTATAAGATTTTGAGTCCTGACTCGAGTGTTTCTTTTGCATATGCTCGGGTCAGTCTGAAGCTATCCAGTTGCTGATCAAGGTTGGTTGAAGATGCTGAAGGCTTAGCATTTATCTTTATCAGTCTATTTATATTCCTGTATTGATGTCCTAGTCTGTTGGACATTTTTGGTACTAGTTTGATGTTGAGACATTGTTGTATATTATATAGTGGCTTCATGAACTGCTATTATGACGATGTATTTTCCGCTGCATTATTCTGTGACTGTTCTGTGATGTTGTATTGATTCTCATTTACATTTATGTATTTATAATCCCATAATGGTTCGTGTTTTGTATTATTTAAGTTGACATGTGTGGATTATTGTCAATTTAAATGGTCCAAATATACGGGTTGTTACAGTTACTTTGATGTAATGCTCGGGTCCGACCGAGTATTACAGAATTTCAGGTAAGGACGTTCTAGAGCTCAGAAGACGAGCTGGATGGCAGGAACGTATGGAGTGTTTCCGTTGTGATATATTTCTGTTTATCCGAGATATGTTCATTTGTATATGTCCACTGATTATGTATGTGTGTGACTCTGATGTATTAAAATATAATTGACAGATACAGTATTCTTTGTAAACTGGTATTATTTGATATTATATTTTGATCTGCTGCGATTTGTGAGAATCAGTGCTGTGTTTCTATTTCTTCTTCTATCTCTTTCTTCTTTTCCTAACTATCTGGCATTTTCGCGTTCGAAAATTTCGGGTCGTTACAAGTTCCATACTCAATTCATTCTCGATCTCAATTAATTAATACCAAGGCCATTTTTAACCCATTTTTACTCAAATTGGATTTATTTGTAACTCACGCCATTTCTTTTTCAATCTAATTTCATTTTATTCGACATGTTTCTAATTGTATTTAATTCACTTACAATTTAAGTCGAATTTTATTTATAACTCAAGTTCAAATTCCATGTTCAATTAACTAATTTATTTAGCTAATTAGTTCACTTCCATTCTATAACTCAATACTTGATTTTTATTTCACTTTATTTAATTCTTTGAGTTCAATTTTATTTACAATTCAAATTTGGGTTTTTATTTCATTACCCAAATATCAAACTCTTTTTATTTCGGCTTATCTATTTCACTTTTAAATTTTATAAGTCACACAACTTATTTTTCCAATTTCCATCAATTCTATACTCGAATATACTCACATTTTATTTTTAACTCGAGATTATACACTTATTTATAGCCCAAGCATATTTTTATTCAATTCATTCCAATTTTTATAAGCTATTGAAGTTTATTTATTCCATTTAAAATCATCTATAACTCAATTCAATTTTATTTCAATTCAATCCAAATTCAACCCAATTTTTATTTAACTTAGCTTAAGTTAAATTTCAATTCGTTCAATTTAATTTAACTCACTTAAGTTAAAATCCCATTGATTATAATTACTTCATTTATTGATTTCATTTACTTTGCTTAAGTTAAATTCAAATTTTCTTTTACCAATTCAATCTATTTAACTTTCATGAGTCAAATTCAATTCATTTTATTTATTTCAATTTGCTTTGCTTAAATTTAATTTCTATCCATCTTAACTTTACTCAAGTTAAAATTCATTTCCAAAACTCAAATTCCATATTTTTCCCTTCCTATTTAGAATCATTCTCAATTTATAAGTTTAAAACTTATTTTCCGATGATTTCTAAATTATTTAAATAAGGATTCCAGAATTCAAACACCCGGTATTTATTTCAAATCACTTTGAAATCAAATATATATAGATATATACTCTTTTTGGTTTAACAAACCACTTCCTTCGAATTTCAAAATTAACCTGATTTTATCCAAAACAATTCCCTTTGAATTTTCAAAACAACACTTGTTTTCATCGAAAATTTCCATATCAATTTACTAGGGTAGCAACTCATCACTTAGAAACTCGAAAATGAACACCGATGATGTCGCGATCATCATTGGAATTATTTTCCAACGGCTGTAGTGAGTTTAGTGCTATATCCCTTCCAAATCCATTTAAAACAATTTTCTTTCAAAAATATCTCCAAAATAATATTACTATTATTTATTTCAAAATACTTTGGAAAACACTTTCAAAAATCTCCGGGATTTAATTTTTCAAACTCTGGTTTTAATCAAGTCTTAGTTTTAATTCAATTGTATAATCCATACTTATACAATTTCCATTTGGTTACATATAACCAACTCCAGATTTTAGAATCTTGTTTTGATTATAATATTATCATCCAAACACTCCAAATATACCATAATAATTTTAGAAAATGATTCCTTTTATATAAAAATATAATTTGGGTAAAATTATCATTTACTCGCTTCAAAACCATACTGTGTCAGTTTATCGCGTTCAAGTGTTTAGAAACTCCTATCGAATTAGCGGCGTCCCACTACTCGACCAGAAGTTATATGCCACTCAACCGATAAGTCAACACAATATAAAACCATTTATATTCACTAACAAATACGTGCTCATATCTATTATTACACTCAACTCATTCTAGAGTACTACTGACTCTCTCTAATGAGTAATCCCCACCAGAGTCAAGGTTCTCGCTTAACCTTCAGCTCTGATACCAAGTGTAGCGGTCTAGGCTTTTCAACCATCGCCAGCGGCCACTTTCCACCGTGGCATAAGCGAGAACCCCCCTATCATGCTGTAATGAATCAAATCTGATCCTGGTCTCTTCGAAACGATTAACGAAATTGGCTGATATTGATAGCCGGTTATTTAACTATCAATAAAAACATCCATAAGCAGTCACTAGGCCCAGATTTTATAAATCTCCAAAAATATCTATTCCAAACATCTTCACCAAGATATGTATTCGATCTCTTCCAATATTTCTATATTTGAAAACAATTTCAACCCTTGTATCCCTAATAGAATATTCCACCATTTTCAATACTTAGAAATTTTTCCAACTTCCATTTTTAGAACACTTAGAAAATATTTCTATTCCAAATCTTTACCACTAAAAATATTTTCCACAATCTTCCTTCCAATACTTAGGAAAATATTTATACGTATAATTTCCAAAATTAGTTTTAAGATTTAACTTGGAAATATTTCACAACTTATCTCATAAGTCTCCGGAATTTTAATAAATTCTTCCTACAATTTCCAAACCGGTTATACTTAGTTATAATTCCGACCAACCATTTTTAACTTCTTTAAATGAATTCACATTC
Source organism: Allium fistulosum (assembly GCA_030737815.1). NCBI lineage: Eukaryota > Viridiplantae > Streptophyta > Magnoliopsida > Asparagales > Amaryllidaceae > Allium > Allium fistulosum. The sequence goes on from CM060902.1 coordinate 746,134,649, forward strand.
TTCCCGAAGTTATCACATCTAAGCATTTAAAATTCTCTTAAGTCTCTATAATTCCGTTTATAAGATTTCTCTTATAAAATCTCCTCCTTAAAATAAAACCTGTCTACACATCTCGAGAGAATTTCATAAATAAATTTTCAATCATTTCAAGACTATATATATATAATGAGCATTTTTAAAGAATAGTAACTTATTTTTATTTTAAATATGTTTTAAGTTATTACTTAAAAATATTAAACATTTTTGATAAATCATCGATAACCCATTTAAAATAAAGCAAATCAATTTACAAAGCTGATTATAAAAATCAAAAATTTTATTTCAATAAATATCAAATATTTGAAAATCCATTTTCCAAAGTATTCCAATACTAACTAGTTTAAAATTTCATAGTTTAAATAATAAAGTTTTCCCTTTGAAAAACGAACTTAACTTCTTAAGAAAAATATATATTTTAAAATCTCAATAGCCAATTTAATTTATAATTTCCTCTCGATTCCACAACATATCGATTCATTGTCGATTTCCTAACCATTCCCATTTTAAAAATAGAATGTACTATTTTTCTCGAACTTGTTTCCATATTCTAATATAAATTCACCCTATGAATTTATATTTCAAATTATCATCTGATATTGAATTCCTTTATTTACAAAAATTGTTTATCAATTTTATAATCCCTTGGTTTTACCTATTTATAGAACAACTCTTATTTATAAAATCCCATTATATACATTCATTTCTTCTAAATTCCTTTTATGCTTCCAATCTATTTTAAATATTGACTTTAACTCCTTTTTATATTTCTAGAATATCATTTATAAATTCTTTTATATAATTCATTTTTAAAAAATCTCCATTTACTAATTCATAATAGTTAAGCATAACCAAACTCTAATATATTTTTTTCTAATTCAATTTCTTTAAAATAACTCCAATTCCAATATATATATATTTTTAGTATCAAATTTTTCTCAATTCCATAAATTTTAGAAATACATTTATAGTATTTAAATTATCAAAATTCAGGCCAGTGCTACAATAGCATCCAATAATTCCAAATCGCTACAATAATCTATAATAGATTATTCCACACAAATCATATATCACTATAAATGAAAAATAAACAATAAATTTGAGGAATCCGGTTGGATCTCTCCAACCTGTTTACCTCAATCCAGAGTTGTTAATACAACATAAAATAAATACCAATCCCACTTCGAGGGGGGTATCGCGGTATATAGGATCATCCGCTATTATGCGGGGCACATAGGGTCCCATCTGTTATAATGTGCGGGAATATCACTCCAAATACTATATATATACACTACTATATATGTATACAACAATATAACATTCAAACAAAATATCAATTTATCCATACATCCAATAATTTATTTTAGCTATCTAAAATAAATTCTAGCAATCCAAAAAGAGTGAGATTTACTCACCTTGATTTTAAATTGTGACCCGTTCCCATCTCGACCGGTTTCATGATTTTTGGACCTCGTATACAAATTTAATTTAATTTCATTAGCGGTTTCAATTTTAAAAATTCTTAGTTTATAAAATTTAATTAAATCGCAGTAATATACCTCCTCGTTTTTTTTTTGGCCGATGCATAACCCACCACCGCTCCTCCTATCATCGACGAACAACCCCACCGACCTCCACCTTGACGTTTCCAGCCTTACGGCCCTTTCCAGGCTCCACCACATTGCCAGCAAGACCCATCTGCCATGCCGCCTTGCTCCAGTACCATCGCGATTCGAAAACCCAGATTGACTGCCCAAGATGAAACACCAACCCTAGAATCGAGCTACCTTGACAAGTCGAACGTCCCAAACTCGACCACGACAGCCCAACCATGCAGGTTACAAAGTCTTTTTCACGGCCCAATCACATGAAAGAGTTCTCACATCCCTGGAACCGACAACGCTTAAAAAGACTCAAGGCATCAGATTGTTGGAAGATATTGTATCTAGTGAACAAAAATTAGACGATTTTGATTTGTAGTACATTCTACACATCCTGACATGCAACAAAAAATTTGTCGTGAAAAAGAAAAACATCTACCAAACAGAAGAGAAAGAGATAATATCATGTTGCGGACACGCGCTTTACACGTGACTTGTTTTTCTATAAATTGAGTATGTTTAACATATTCAACAGAAATAATTTGCAAAAAAGTTAAGCCATACTTTTGCGTTGAAATCATGTGTACTTAGTTTGAATTTTTATTTCTTAGTTGTAACATCTAATTTGTTGTTAGTTTGAATTTTTGTTCTTATTAATTTGTAAAAAAAATTATTTCTTAGATCTTATTTTTAAGTGGTATTAAGATTTTGTAACACTTGTAAAAAGAAGTTTTGAATTTGTAAAACAAGTTTATTTGTTAGATCCTATAATTAAGTGATATTAGGATTTGGTAATATTTGTAGAGGCGAATTTTGAATCTCTAAAAGAAGTTAGATCCAATTCTCAAGTGACATTAAAATTAAAATAAAAGGGCATTTTGACAGTTGACGATGATAGTGTGACATGGACCTCAACATTAAGTAACGGCCCAAGCCTAACCATGTACATTACAAAGTCATTTCCACAGCCATCTAACATGAATGAATAGTGGGCCGTCTAAATATCAAGCTTCACTCCACAATCTTCTTTTTCATCAACATGGCCTAGTCAACATGGCCTAGGTATTAAAACTATAGACTTCCTTTGCTGGAGGAAATTTTAAATCGAGGGCCCAATATCCAGTAGGGTAAATTAATCCAATTATTACCTTATGAAAGTTTGTCCCAAAATAAGCTCCTAGCCTTTATCCCCTTCATCACTCTCCCGGCCCAGCCATTTTTGTTTGCCCAGCTAAATCTGATCCAAATAGAGAAATAGTAAATTTCATTGATACGATTAAACGAGGCCCACTAACAGACAAAAATTTCAAAATTCACATCCATCCACTTTCGCGAAACACCATTATCAACATTTACAGTAAAAATATAAAGTTTAACCCTCATATATTTGCAAATAGAACTGCAAATAATTGCAATCAAAACTGCATATATTTTCATTTAGATCTACAAATATCTGCATTTTAAATTGTAAATATTTGTAGTTTTTGGTGTATATATATGCAGTTTAAAATGCAAATTTTTGCTAGAAATTTTAACCCGTGTGTAACTTGTTTTTCGAACTAATAATTTAGAAGGCGGATCAAAATTTATATCAAAATTTATTCCCATTTCCTTTCACCTATTTTTTGCGTCAGGTGCTATGGTCTCTTCTTTAGTGCCCATACAAAGGCAAATCCCCAACCCACGATCTAATAAATTATATCCAACTGCAAACAGGCCCATTAAGCGGCCCATCAATTAAAGTAGGTACAGACTATGAATTTGAAATTGTAAACATCGACCACATGGATCTCATAATTAAGTAAGGGCCCGACTGTGCACCTTACAAAGTCTTTTTCACGACCCAATAACATGAAGTGGGCCGTCTTACTCTCTTTGAAGGCAAGGTATTAATATTATAGGAGTTACTCTTTTGGAAGAAATTCAAACCAAGCGTTATTTAGTGGTTGAATTAATCTAATTATCACCTTAATAAAAGCGTTATTTAGTTAATAGAAATACAAAATTATCCCTAAATAACTACTTAATGGGCAAAAAGTACAGCTGTTTTCAAAATTATTACATGCATATCTTATTATTACAAAGGCCCAAGGCCTTATGGTAAATAATTTATGTTAATCCATTTACTATTATATCCCACAGTATATAACAGTGAAAGAAGTTACAATTTGTTTCCATTTGCTATATTTAGCGTGAAGATAAACAAATAAATTATCATATAATGGGATAAATATGTCTAGGTGGCAGTACAAAATTTAGCTGTTCAATTATATCCACAATCGAATCAATTATATCCAGCTGCAAACAGGCCTGTACGGCGGCCCATCAACTAAAAGTAGATGCAGGCATTTGATGAACGAGTTCTCACATCCCAGAGTGGGCCGTCTAAAAATATTAAGCTTCACTCCAGAAGCAGTTATTTCATCAACGTGGCCTAAATATTAAAACAATAGACTTCCTTTCCTGGAGGAAATTTTAATCCATGGCCCAATATCCAGTGGGTTTAATTAAAGCTTGGCCCAAAGAATCTTGTTTAAAATCCGAGTAGCAGCCTCCATTCCCTTTCGCATTCTCCTTGTTTGCCCAGCTAAATCTCAACAGATCCAAATAGCAAAATAGTAAAACTAGAATTTCATTGACGCATGTGAGGCCCACCAATTTACCAAGATGACAAAAAATTTCTCACGAATCCGATATTTGTGTTGCTTTGGTTACTAAAAGTACAATATAATCCTTAAGTAACTATTAAGTAGGCAAAAAGAATATCTAATCTCAAAATTTGTTACATTCATAACATATCTAATCTCAAAAATAACATTGGATGAACAACAATAGACTAACTAAAATGATATTTATTTACACAGTTAAAAAGAAATCAAAACTAATATTCATATTGCATTGTTTGACGTATATAATGCCAAGTTCTTCATTTTAATTGTTTATATATAATCTGTTTTATCTGATGCTATATTAATAAAATAGATTCAATTTTACTTAAAAAAACTTGGTTGAAGATTTTCTTCTCCCTATTTTCTCGTACACAAATAGTATATCTAATCACGAAAATGGTTACATGCATAAGCATTATTACCCAGGCAATATTGTATGTAATTTATGTTAATTCACTTGTTCCATTTATCCATGGACGTTCTAGTGCCTTTCGAGTTATTGGAAAATTTTCTTTATTATTTTCCTTTTGCTAAGTCGGGATATAAATTTGGATTTTCGCACTCATACTTCCATTTTTATGTAGACTTTAATTCGTTAATAATAGAGGTTTATATTGATAATGAATAATAGCTTAACAATAGAAAGCACAACTAATTTCAAAAGGTTATTACATTCATAACTTTATTGTATGACTTTATGTCTATCTTATTATTCCATTTGTCCATGTCTATGTTTTAGTGCTCAACAGACATAATGGGATATGTATGGGGTGGTTGGTTCATTTTGTGTTTTGTGTTTTTCATTTTGAGGGAATTAGGGAAAATGACAAAGTTTGAAAAAATTTTAGGCTGAAGGACGCTAAGTTTCATTTTTAGACTGAAGGACAAATGCTAGTTATAATTAGTATTATATTCAACTTTTACACTATACAAAATGCTAGTTATATCTAGCATTATATTCAGTTTTACACTATACAAAATGCTAGTTATAACTAGCATTGTCTTTCAGCTTAAAAAACAAACTTGTTGTCTTTAAGCATAAATTTTTTTCTAAGTTTGTCCTTGTGTCTATTTTTCTGTTTCATTTTCAATTTTCCTTACAAAATTGAGGAGAGCTGATGAGGAGATTTAAAATTTTAGTCCTCATGCGTCATGATGAAGGGGGACGACGGAGGGAGAAATGGAGGGACGACGGAATGAATAGATTGTTTTTCGTGCTTTTGCTATCTTACAAGACGCAAAAAACAAAATAAATTTATTTCTAGTTTGCATGTTAGCTTCATTTTCAAAATCTAATATTTTCCAAAAATACATGTACCGTACGTATTTTTATTTGAACGAAAATCCAAAACTGAAAATGACAATCCAAATTGGGCAATGGTTTCTTCAAATTTTGCAATTTTATAAACATATGTACCAATTTTCCACTTTATGGAATGTTGTATTTATATATTTATATTTGTGTTACATTATGTAATTTATTAAAAATAAGACTAATATCAAAAGGCTACTTCTCTATTTCTACAAATTTGTGTGTGTGGGTGCAAAATCTCATTTAAAATAAACTAAACAATGAAGAATACAAGTTTGCATGATCAATATTGGCATTACTTCTAACGTTTCTTTCTTTTAATAACAAGAGATACTCTTCAGACATATTCATCATGATGTTTTAGAGGCTTGAAATCATGACCTCTGGAATCTTTATTAAAAAAAGTTGGTTTTATAGGTTTCCATTGACTTTAGACAATATAGTGCGCAATTTTGTTAACACTATGTTAAAATAACACCGGCCTAAGTACGAAAATTATATGACTTTCTTTGGGACGAAATTCAAAACGAGGGCCCAATATTAAGTGGGTTAAATTAATCAAATTATCAACTTATAAAATGCTAGCCCACTAAACCCCCGATTAAAATTACATTTCAATGACCAGTAGCGTTATTCCCAATTGGAACTCTCCTAGTCCACCCATCATTGTTGGCCCAGCTAAATTTCGATACATCCAAATACCGATATAATTAAAATTATATATAATATTTCATTCACGCTTTGCTCACATATTACCAAGATGGTCAAAATTTATTCTCATTTTACCTCTTTACTGGTCTACTATGGTCCTTTTTCGCAACCGTAAAGCAGTATCGCCCATTCGTTAGTAAAATTACCATATAATCCTTAAAAAACTACTTATCAGTCACCCATGTCATCATGGAAAATGTGTTTTTTCGTTTTTTTCATTATTTGGATTATAAAGTTGTAAATAACAATTGAAGAAAATATAGCTTGATTTCAATTGATATATTTTCTTCATCTTGTTAATTTGGATATGAATTTGGATTGTTGCACTCGTTGCTTAGGTTATTTACGTCGACAAGCAAGCTCATCAGCGGATATTTTGGATACAAATATTATCATCTTCGTATCTACATCCGAAATTATTTTCAAATATCTGCATTTATGGATATGCAAACATATCATACAATTATATTATCCGACGACAGGCGACAAATTGAAAAACACAAGCAATTATATTTTGGTTTAGCATAGTTTTTTTTCTTTTCAAATCCCATGGATTATAAAATCATGAAAAATAAATAAATATGACAAAGGGATGATTCACAGACCCAAGTTGAATTTAGTCGTACATAAGATTTTTTTATTTGGAATTGTCTTGTCTTTTACCGTCTGTCAACATATGTTATGTAATTCATTCCTATAGGAATTTTGCTATTTATTTATGTTTTTGTTGATAAATCATTGTATTAGGGATTTTTTACTTTTAATAAAGATATGGATAATGCTTGGGGTTTTCAGCATGTGACCGTAATGTAATGCTCTTTTCCTTGAGTCGGCCCGTAATTTACAAAAATAAATAAATAAATCGAGTTTTTTCATAGCTTTAAGTCTATGAGATTACATATTGCCTATTCGCAACATATGAATTTCCTTTATTACAACTTGATGTACATATATAATAAAATCCAAAATTTCGCCATCAAATCTCATGCATATAGTAAGATTTTATGGATTAATTTTTGAAATAAATCAACAACCATTAAAACACTATAGATTTTACACCATAATATTATTGTATTATTTGTAGGGTTACTAATGAAACACACACACAAGGGTAAATGTGAACACCTGTGTGCATCCAATAAATAAAGATATTTATTTTTTATTTAAGAAATATTTAATGCGGAAATTTTTGTACTATGCGGGTGTTATAAATGAAAATCTATGGTCCTCCGAGAAGCGATTATTTTCAATAGTTTTGTTGGTGGTGAAGGTTGCTAATCGATAGTGAGATTCCGCTAATGGTGGTCACGAAGAGAGTGGTGGTTCATGTTACAAATTGGTGGTGATATTTCGTTGATGAACGATCGAAAATGGAATGTTGTCTAAGGTATTTTCGAAATGAAGAGAGACCCGGTGGAAATCTTATTGAGTAAAGTTTCATTATTAATTGTATAGATGATAATAAATATCCTTTAGTAGTTAAGGGCTGGTATGGTAAAAATAACCGAGAAAATCATTAACGTACAGATATTATTAGGAAGTCAAAATGACCACCAACAATTTGTTGTTACTAGAAATGGTAAATCTAACCATGTATAAATCGAAGCTTTATTGAATTCAAATTTTGATAATGATAAAAAATAAATATTTTGTTCTAGATTTTGACTCCATTAATACCAATCTCAACTTTTCAGCATTTTGGCTTATTATATTTGAAATAGAAAATTTTCTAAATTCATTATAATTTTTTTTTGAAATGGTACTTTATATACAACATGTCACTGGGACAATATATTGCATGTCAACAACGTTCGAATCATGCTACGTAAGTTTCGAACTTGTGACCTCTCGCATCAAAGCCGAATCACTTAACCACTTGGACAATGGTGTTTGTCCATTATAAATTATTTATAAAAGTAAATGTGATACTAAATCAAGGAACGTTTCATGAAGAAACTAGAGTAAATGTGATACTAAATCAAGGAACGTTTCATGAAGAAACTAGAGTAAATGTGATACTAAATCAAGGAACGTTTCATGAAGAAACTAGAGTAAATGTGATACTAAATCAAGGAACGTTCAATGGCTCTGGAGGATTACACATTTTCCTCAAAAATCAAAGACTGCCCTATAATTCTAAATCGAAGATTCAGAAAAGTATCAAAGTGTAACGCCCCACCTCTATACCCACGCTAACCAAGAACACTACGATGTAGTGCTGTCAATTAGCACGGAGAATAAGGCTGTGGAGGAGCGACCATCCATGTAACTTCTTTGTGCGAGCACCGATACGTCAGATAGAATAGAATGCATATCTTTTAAGGAGGAAATCCGACATACCGATACAAACACAAAGCTATCACACGGTGGCTATATATAATCTTCGGAAACAAACATAGAAATAATCATAACATAAATCAGTCATAGACATCCATATCACAAAGGCGGAAGAAGATATGAATAAATATATAACACATGAAAGTGTACATCAGAGTAGTGGTCAGAAAGATCCACGATAATACAAAAGAATAGCATCACGTGCTATACAAAAGAATAAGTACACAACATAGAGTCTATATCTCAAAGGTGTACATCCAAAAACTACAAATCTATGTAGTTAGCCAAAAGTCAGAAATATCCTGAAGAGAAGTCAAGCAGAAGCACCTGTAACATCTCGGTCTGACCCGAGTATTATTTATAAGAAAATAATAAACGGATCAGTCTAACTATAAATATCAGATGATATGGTATACAGTAAAAGGCATGACATGAACATGTAATAACCATAGCGACATACTACTATAAGTACGTAAATGATAATCAACAAAAGATTTATCAATATCACAAGAATCTTCTCAAAGATAAAATAGGGTATCATACCCTAAACTTGTATTCATAACAAGTCAATTACACATAAATTCACCAATGCACAAAAGCTGATATCATATCAATGAAAATCATGAAAATTGGTGAAGCACAAAATTCCAGAAATCATCATCAGAAATCCAGAAAACACATAAAGGGGGGAGGCCTAACACATGAATGGGAGCATGAAAACTCACCTACGCGTAAACACATGACGAGAAGTTATCTCATGGAAGCTATCCATTAAATTTTCACACAGGAATGGCCCGAAGACCATAGGAAATGTGATGGCGAAACATCACATAATCGGGGTATAGTCTCCCACGTAGACAAAGAGACATCGCTCAATCGCTAGTCTAAATCACAAAAATGATCGTCATGATCATAAGGAAGTGTCAATCACACCAAGCCAGTAAATATATGAGTTTAGCTTCATGTCCCATAACCACTTGCTTAACTTAAATATTTACGAACAAGCTGTAAATCTTCACTAGGAAATTGTCACCAAAAAGGGCTCAATCGAACAAGTCCAAGAGCTAACCGACGAAGTGAACGCAAGCGTTTCATACCACTCGTTTTACTAAGTCGTTTAAGTCGATTTCTCATTCGAGTGAAGTAAAAGGCTTGTATATACTAGTAGATTGAAAATCGGTTTGAGAAAACGAACTTTTGATATTTAAAATAGTGTTGAAATCGCTTTGATGAAAGAGTTTTGATATTTACTATTAGTATTGAAACCTTCATATATCTTTAAAGTGACAAGTCATAAAACGATTGTAGAACAAATCAATTCACGTTCGAAGACGTGAGTAAAGTCCAAAGAAGTCAATCCCAAAACCATCAAAGTAGAAATTCTGATAAATGCTTTGTCAGATAAGATTGCCTACGCAGAGTAATTCGGGGTTCGACCTGCCCGGTCAGGTCGCGGGGGTCCAGGGGGCAGCGCCCACGACGGGGTGCGGGGCAGCGCCCCGTCACGGTACGACCTAGTGAAGGCAAGCTGGTCCAGCGACCTAAGGAAAAGTAGGTCATACGACCTAAGAGTTCACGCGACCTAACAAGGCTAAGGATAAGGTCGGAGACGACCTACGACTTAACAAAGTCCTGCGACCTAAGGAAAATCGCGACCTAAAAAGACCAAGTGTAAGGTCGGCGACGACCTAACTTGAACGACTTAACTGGGGGATAAGTCGGAGACGACCTACGACTTAAGGTTTAACTCGCGAACGACTTAACTTGGCCTGGGGATTATAGGTCGGCAACGACCTAAGACATAAGGTTTAACTCGCGAACGACTTAACATCTTGCCTGGGAATTATAGGTCGGCAACGACCTAAGACTTAACAAAATTCGAGCGACTTAACTTTGCCCGGAGATTATAGGTCGGCAACGACCTAACGTTTTGCCTGGGGATTTTAGGTCGGCAACGACCTAACGTTTTGCCTGGGGATTTTAGGTCGGCAACGACCTAAGGTTTTGCCTGGGATTTATAGGTCGGCAGCGACCTAAGTTTTTGCCTGGGATTTATAGGTCGGCGACGACCTAAGACTTAACTCGCAGGTGACCTAAGACTTAACTCGCAGGTGACCTAAGACTTAACTCGCAGGCGACCTACGACCTATGGATGGACGACCTAACTCCGAACGAGCTAAAAATGGCCAGAACGACCTAGTAGCAGTTTTTTCACCAAAATCACTAAAATTTGGAATTTTTCGCCAATCCAATCCAAACCAAATGCAACAAACATGCTAAAGTGATGAGGAATCATTCCCAACAGTCCAATGACGATTATAGGCAAGATGTGAGATCAAAAATCTCACCTTTTCACGGAATTTGATGAAGATGGAGATTTGAGAGCAAAGCACGAACACCAACAAGCTTGAATCAATGGTCTTCACGTGAATTTGATGTTGAATCTCGGATTTGCAATGGAATTTGTGTTTGGAGTTTTAATTTCCACTTCCCACCACCATTTTTGAGAAAGCTTCAAGTGTTTTGATAGAGTGAGGAAGATGGTTGGGCTGAACTAAAGGGGTGCAGTCCAAACCAAAGTCAAAGGCGGGAAAAAGTGTTGAAAATTTCACTATCTCCAAACATATCGAAGTTTACACTCAAAAAGATCGCAAACGTCATTTTGAACTCAATGGGGGTGGTCTCGAGTCCTAATTTGACCGTATGCAAAAAGTAGCTTTTCGGACTAACATCCGACTAACGATAAAATATTTAAATAAAATATTTAAATATAGAATCGATAGATATGCGGGTTGTTACACAAAGAACCTTGGAATGTTTTCGGTGTGAAACCGACAATGCTTAAAAAGACTCAAGGAATCGGATTGTTGGAAGATATCATATCTGGTGAACAAAAACCAAACGATTTTGATTTGTAGTGTATTCCACACATCCTAACAAGCAATAAGGAATTTGTTGTGAGCGTTGCGGCATGCGCTTTACAGGTTAATTGTTTTTCTATAAATTGAATATGTTTAACATGTTCAAGAGAAATTATTTGCACAAAAGTTAATCCATATTTTTGTGTTGAAATCATGTGTACTTAGTTTGAATTTTTAAGCGGTATTAATTTGTAAAAAAGTTTATTTCTTAGATCTTATTTTTAAGCGGTGTTAAGATTTTGTAATACTTGTAAAGAGAAGTTTTGAATTTGTAAAAGAAATTTATTTGTTAGATCCTATAATCAAGTGATATTAAGATTTGGTAATATTCATAGAGGCGAATTTTTAATCTCTAAAAGAAGTTAGATCCAATTCTCAAGTGATATTAAAATAAAATGGCATTTTGATAGTTGACGATGATAGTGTGACATGGACCTCAACATTAAGTAACGGCCCAAGCCTAACCATGTACATTTCAAAGTAATTTAACATGAATGAATAGTGGGCCGTCTATATATCAAGCTCCACTATCTCTCTTTTTCATCAACATGGCCTACGTATTAAAACTATAGACTTCCTTTGCTGGAGGAAATTTTAAATCGAGGGCCCAATATCCAGTAGGGTAAATTAATCCAATTATTACCTTATGAAAGTTTGTCCCAAAATAAGCTCCTAGCCTTTATCCCCTTCATCACTCTCCCGGCCCAGCCATTTTTGTTTGCCCAGCTAAATCTGATCCAAATAGAGAAATAGTAAATTTCATTGATACGATTAAACGAGGCCCACTAACAGACAAAAATTTCAAAATTCACATCCATCCACTTTCGCGAAACACCATTATCAACATTTACAGTAAAAATATAAAGTTTAACCCTCATATATTTGCAAATAGAACTGCAAATAATTGCAATCAAAACTGCATATATTTTCATTTAGATCTACAAATATCTGCATTTTAAATTGCAAATATTTGTAGTTTTTGGTGTATATATATGCAGTTTAAAATGCAAATTTTTGCTAGAAATTTTAACCCGTGTGTAACTTGTTTTTCGAACTAATAATTTAGAAGGCGGATCAAAATTTATATCAAAATTTATTCCCATTTCCTTTCACCTATTTTTTGCGTCAGGTGCTATGGTCTCTTCTTTAGTGCCCATACAAAGGCAAATCCCCAACCCACGATCTAATAAATTATATCCAACTGCAAACAGGCCCATTAAGCGGCCCATCAATTAAAGTAGGTACAGACTATGAATTTGAAATTGTAAACATCGACCACATGGATCTCATAATTAAGTAAGGGCCCGACTGTGCACCTTACAAAGTCTTTTTCACGACCCAATAACATGAAGTGGGCCGTCTTACTCTCTTTGAAGGCAAGGTATTAATATTATAGGAGTTACTCTTTTGGAAGAAATTCAAACCAAGCGTTATTTAGTGGTTGAATTAATCTAATTATCACCTTAATAAAAAGCCTGGGCCACCAAACCCTTGATTAAAATTCGATTTCAGTGGTACTCATGTAGAGCAATGTCACGTATCCCATATTTGCTATGTGTTAGTTTTTCAAAATTACCCCAAAACAACTACTTAATAGACAAAGAGTACATCTGTTTTCAAAATTATTACATAGAAATCTATTATTACAAAGGCCAAAGGCCTTATTGTATGTAATATATGTTAATTCATTTGTCCAGTACAATGTCCTAGTGCCCACCACCCAACAATTTATTGGAAAATGCTTTTTTTTTTCATGTGTCAATTTAATTATTTCATTTGCTTATGTCGATGTTCTAGTGTTCAGCAAAAATAAATCAAGTTTATTTAATTTTTTATATATAATTGTAACAACTATAAAGCTGTAAACTGTGCAGTTAATGCCCCGCTACTACCCTGCTATAATCCTGCTACATCTCATAGCGGATTTCAACGGCTACGATTTTTCCATATAACCCCAAAATATAGCATTTCCGCTTTAAGCCCTGCTATTTCCGCTATATTCCATTATTCTCGCTATATTCCGCTATTTCCGCTATATCCCATTATTTCCGCTATATTCCGCTATTTCCGCTATATCTTCCTTAAAAGAAATGAATTGAAAAATGACATTTATACATTATAAAAATTATGAAACTACTTTTTTTAATTGAATTTTTAATATATTTTTAGAAATGAAAATACTTTAATATTCTACTAAATTCAATTATGTTATATAACAGTTTTACGTTTATTTACGGTATATTCGCACATTTTATTATTTAAAATTATTAATGTATTAATTATAATTCAATTGAATGTTAGTTTTTCATTTAATTACCATTTATACATTTGTAAAAACATTAACTGCGAGTTTTATATTTTATTTTATAGTCAATCGCTATATCCCGCTATATCCTCACTGTATCCTCGCTATAACTTTTTGCACCTCGGCCGCATTGAATCTGCCGAGCGCTTTAATTGTACATGCTGCAAATACATGAAACAATAAAATATCAATTCAACTATAAATTTTTAGGCCATGCCAGAAAGCCCTCATCCCGTTGTAGATAGCTCTCATCCTAAAAATCTCAATCCCTCTTCCACATCAGTTCTACATTAATAGATCCATCACTATGGACGGATAGAACTTGTCATATACAAGGAAATCAACATATTAATCTTTCTGGATCAAAGAGACGATCCAGGTCCATCAAAAGGGAATCGGATTAAAAGCGATACTAAATCTAGTAACGCTCAATGAGTGCTCTTCTCTTATAGAGGATCAATCATTTCCCTCAAAACTCAATGAACGCTCATAATCCTAAATTCAAGGTTAGAGTATCGAAGTACCTTTTAATGTTTTCGACATGAAACATAGATCGTTAACAAGGCTGACATCGTTAATAAGGCTTAAGGCATTGGATTGTTGAAAGACATCGTATTCGGTGAATAAGAATCAAAAAATGTTAATTTGTAGTATATGCCACAAATGTTTACAAGCAACATGTTGTGATAAAGTAAAGCATCTATCAAAGAGGAGAAGAATGAGTAATACCATTATATCTTATGTAGTTGGCCACAAGCCTTATTTTTGTTCATTTCAATACCTACGTTCAAAGGACTTAAATCTTTTCTAAGTAAAATGGTTTTTTCTTGATTAAATTCGAGGTGCCAATTGACTGTTCAAAATCCTTAGAAAATGGTTCATTCGCGTTTTGATGGTAGATTCATCATCATGAGAAGGCGATCTCCAACAATTAAACTAGATAGAGAACTTCTTGCATCTTTGTTAATTTGGATCAAATCTCCTAGCTTTAAGGTAAACCTCTTAAATTTGATGCAGCTATCAAATTACGCTAATGTTCAGGTAGAAATAACTGCAGATTTTGATTTTCTAAAAGAAATCAATATAACGTAATATTATGTGGAAATCATTGAATGGTGTCTCTGAATGGCATCCCCAAAATGTGCAAAGTTCAATCAACCTCAACTGGGATGACTTAACAACTATAAATACTCCATTTCCTCCCTTATGAGTCAGTTTCAGAATTTTATGACATGGTAAGATGCATATAATTCTGTAATCTCAAGAAACAAAATACTTACTGAACTATACAGCACTCAATAGTTAAGCTTCTTTCACATCTCATTTCAAATTTACAATATCGACGTCGGCAATTACGCTGGTTATTTTTCCATTTTACCGCTTTTCCAGCATTTTCCTTCCGAATATTTTCGTGATTTCCGGTTTCCGTGTTTTCCTGTCAAAAATAATTCAAAAGGAATTCCTTCCGGTAGATGACGGAACTCAGCGGAAATTTCCATTATTTTCACGGAAATTTTCATTCCTTCCGCATTCCATTGAATTGGACTAGCCCATACAAAATTAGCGTTAAGAAAAAACCTAACCCTAATAATCATCCATTCACTCAGCAGTTCAGAAACCAATCCATCAATTCGCACAAACAAACCTAACCCTAATTCCCAAAACTCTATTAATTTTACTGTATTTATTCAAGGTTGCAGCATGGTTGGATTCGGTCATGAAAACAAAAGATGACGTTGTCGATCAAAGAACGGAAACCCTAGCTTAATGCTTCCTAGTCGGCTGCTCGCATGCTGCCCCTCCCGAACAATCTGCAGCTAGTATGTTGATTATGATGTTCTACTCTTTCTTCTCCTTTCTACTTTTCACTGAATGCTACACCTTTCAAAGAACTCTAACTTTGGTAATTTAGTACTGGTAAGAAAAACAATAGCTTTATTGCCTTTAGCCCTGTATATAGAAATTAAGTTCGACTGGGGATTGCTTAGCTTTATTGCTATGTGGATCCTTCGATTGGGGATTTATCCAGAGTTTTAGCACTATTTATAATATTGGTAGCCATTTAAAATTTTGCAGATGGTAAAATTAACATAGCTTGTGAGCTTTTGGCAGAATAGATACCAGCTTAAAGGATTTGTGTGAGAAGTTCAAAGTTACCCAAAACTCTATTAATTTACCATGGATAGAAAAGTTCATGCCTCCTTTCCAAGTAAAGTAGTTACTAGTGTAGTTAGCCTCCTCTAATCCAGCAGAGTGTACAAACACTTGAAATTCATTGTCTTCACTCAAGAAGTTATTGGCTGTCAATCTTTCATTATTATTTGGCGTGTAGTTAAAGTCCCCTGCTAGAATCAATCTGTGACATCCCAGAAATTTAGCCATATTATTTTAATTAGAATGCAATCAAATTAAATAAAATATAGACTTATTATCTCTAAAACAGATATTTATATATAGAAAACATACTTTATCAACATTTGAACATAGGTGAAATTAGAATGTGGTTATAAAAATAAATATATTACCACTAGAAGTATGTAATTGATACAAGTATAAAACTAAATAATAAATAAGCAATTAAAAGTTGATAGTTTAACTTTAGAAAGAAATAAGAAGAAGTATTATATTAGGAATAAATAATATCTAAAAATAAATTATAGTTAAGTATAAAATAAAACATATCTTATCAATAAATTAACTTAAGTATTTGGAAGTTATGTTGAGAATAAAAAAATATATGTAAAAATACATATCTTAGTCAAGTGATATATTAATGCACATTTATAAGAAAATAAATGAATAAGTTTCTAAAACAAGACAAACTATATATGTGTACTCACCCAAATCAAATAACCAGGCTGCACCTTTTTGTTAAAAAAAATACATAAATAAACACTTAGAATCCTAGAACTAATTAAACTATGAAAGGAGATATACATGTTGAAATGCAAGGCAGAAAGAATATATGTACTTGCCGTGAAGCATGGTATAAGAAACATAACATGTATATATGCAGGATGTACTAAATAGATTTAAAAAGCTAGAAATGATATTTGTAAACATAAAAGGACCAAGGCATTAAATGCCATATCTCTAGCAAAATCGAAATCACCTCAGCCACCTTGCTAAAGAAAAAAATCTCTGATAAAATTTGTACTAGAGTATACAACCTGTATAATATTTTCTCTACATATATTTTCTTGTTCCTGTTCGTTTTCAAAATCTAGCTTTCCAGAGAAAAATAAACAAACTCCAATATATTACACTGAAGTTAAAACTACAACTAAACAACCTAACTCAAGTATTAAAATTAAAATACAAGAAGACTAAATCAAGTAGGAAGAAGAAAGAGGATCGGACATATAATTTCTTTCCAAAACCAGGGAATCTGCTCTATTCAACCTATTTTTCAGGTGAGTAAACAACTTAAAGAAATCTAAGAAGATTTGATTGTTGCTTGTTATATCCGAGTTTTGAGATTTCTTATTCATGCATATACAAGTATATATCCTCTCTGTGTATAGATGTTGGAAGAATACAGACTGTTTTGTGGAAAACTCCTCTGTTCCTTAGTTCAGAGCATTTAGTTGGGAAAGAAAAATCAATATCTACTTACTAGATCTTTGTTAGGCCTTGAGTTCAAAAGAAAAAGTGTTTGTGTAAGTGTCAGTTAATATTTAAAAATAATTTTATGAAGTATAAATATATCCAGAGGAAAAATTATATTTTTACAGAAGAAACTTCAAAACTTGGAAAATTCGAATTCAGTGAAACATCGACTCGAGTGTATAACTTGAATCCCTACATAAAGCTATGATTTTTAACATGAATTTGAGGATTTTTAGTGGGCTATTGTGATAGCAGTTTGAAGATGATCAAAAAGGGGTCTTTGGTCAAATTCAGGTGATCGGAGAAACTGGGTGTGACGAGCTTGCGCGTGGAGGTGGATGAACTTACGGGGGTGATAGGAAAAATGGCCGGAGGTGGCATCGACCACGGTGGTGACAGCGGCGAAGGGGTTAAGTGTGTAACCCTAATTTTTATGGTGATCGAACTTTTGATCGCCGCGGCTTCAGTGGAGCATCGAGTAGCGCGAGGCTCTGGGTGGTGATAGCCTAGGGGTTGACGTGTTCGTGGTCGGAGGGTCAGGTTGTCTGGTGGTCGGAATCGTTCAGGCGAGGCGAGTTTGGTCGGGGGTCTGAACTCGAGATTGATCGAGTTACACTCGATTTCGACTGTGGACGAGTGTGGGTCTTGGGGTGTTTTAGATTCGATGATGATGGGTTGCTCGATGTGTGAGAGGCGTTGGAGTTGGTCGGAGTTCGCCAGAGAGGCCGTGCACGTGCACGGCGATGATAATGGCATGTCTGTGTCTTACTTCGAGATCGACTCGAAGTAGTTCTCGAGTAGGCGGTAGATTTGTTCGGGTTAGGATTCGAGTTTGCAAGCGTTTTCATCGTGGCAGTTTTATTAAACTTAGAAAAAATAACTTAGTTAAAATTAAGAAGAAGGGGAAAGATGCAAGACAGAGACGAGCGAATGGCAGGAAACTCGAAGCAGTTTCGAGTAAAGCACGGGTTGGACCCGAAGTAGGATTTAAACCCAGTTTTTATAAGTTTTAAAAATCACAGTTTTCAAAATTTAAATAAATTTAGTTAAGACTTTTCTTAAAGTAAAATTTAATTGTAAATGGATTCTTAAAACATTTGATTTAATAAGTTATGTAATTAGTTAACTTAAATTTGTTAAGTTGAAATTATTTCATGATAATCTAAAACTTAATTTAGTAATAAAATTTAATGTAAATTAAGGTAAGATGTTAAATATAGATGATTCTGATAATTAAGAAATGAATGGGATAAGTAATTGATCCTAAGGTAATTTAGTTTATATGATTTAAGATTTAATTAATAAATAAATAAGATAATCAAAGAGTAAACATAAATAATTTAATTAATTGATAATTTGAGATTAATTAATATGTTATTAAGGGATAATTAATTAGTTAATTAAAGATGAATTAATTTTAAAAGTAACTAAGGAATGATTAATAAATTAAATGGTTTGTAATTAATTTATAAGAAATTGATTAAGAGCAAGTGATTAATTCTTAAGTAATTAATTTAATTTGAATTAATTAAGTTAATTATAATTTGGATTAAAGATATGCTTGCTTATGGATGATGGTTGTATAGAATATCAAAATTGGATGATATCTATTGAATGATATGCTGTGATATTCTGTTATATGATATTTGATATATCTGTGATAAATAAGTGATATTTATCTGTGTTAAATGCTGTGAGAATTCAACATTTAAATTGAAGTAAATTGTTTTAAAATTTAAAAAAACTTGGCCTTAAAAGACACGTTTGGATTCCGATGAGACCGAGATCTGAATAATCAGTTTTGATTCTCCGAAAACCACGTCGATCCAAATTAATCGATAGGTCGTAGCTTATCAAATGAAGATCGAGAGGGTGATTTTCAGAATGCAAGGGTTATCGTCGTTAACTCTGAGGGTGATTCCAAAATGAGTGTAACGAGATAATGCCTTCGGTTTCGTTCGAACCCGGAACGAATTTGTAAGGATTGAATGCTTTCAGCACATCGTCAAGTGGACGATGAGCATTCTAAGTGATGAGTTCTATAAAGGTAATCGTGACCTTAAGCCTCATCAACCGGGAATGGCTAAAACAGGGGAGGTGCAGCAAGGCTTCGTGGGTAGCTCCCACTGGAGAGCGAGATATACCCCTGTCTAGATGTCCCTTTTTCATTTCGTCTTAGTGGGCAGTTATTGGCCACAACTGCGGGGTTATTTCGTTCGGGACTGTCCAGTAAGGGATGGTTCCGGCCTTGTGTTGCAGGGGACTTAGGGTGGGTCCTCGGTACGCCGATCTAGGCCAGGTACTGTGACGGACGGTACCCCAGTAGCCCTGCCATTATATGGAATCCAATCTCCAATATGTGATCTCGGATTTGATTGTAGACCTAGTATGTTGGAATTTAATGAATGTAACAATTTCAGCTATTTTCTATTTACTTGAAAACCCTAGACACTATTATAATATCACCTGATTTCCTATAAATGTTTTGGTTAGCGTAAGGGAAAAACTTACCCGTATTTATGTGTGGGAAGTCTTACGTGATACCTTTGTTTCAAATGGTTTTCAAAGTTAAACAACTTTAACCCGTTTACTCATACCAGACACATGTCTGACTCGGAGTTTATTTTTGTTTTCTTAAACTCTTGGGTACTTAATTTTTTACGAGTAGCCAAGTGATCAGGTTTAGATTGTTGATGTCTGGAGGAGCTTGGAGCAGAAGTCCAGGCGTATATATATCTATCTATTTAGTTCCGCTGTGTTAGTGACATATGTTGTATTTTGGGATGTACCAGATGATAGATGTGTATATATGTATGACTGTCTTGCTTGGATGATGTTATGTAACCCTGATATATGTAAAACTATGTAACAGTTATGTGATGTATTATATTTTGTTCCATTCCGCTGTGAGATTCTAATATTGTGTTGTTCTTTCTTCTTTCTTTCTATTTTCTATCTATTTCTTTCTTAACGATGATGCGTCTTTCTGAGGTTAGAAAGGCGGGTCGTCAAAGTTGGTATCAGAGCACTAGGTTGAGTGAATACCTAGGCTTTGAAATAATATCTATCTTGAGAGTGCGTAGTTGTAATTTTTATATATAACTATATGTCTATCTAAATTGTGTTTGGTTACCTTCCCAGATTACCAATATGAGTTCTAGGAGGAGACGCAGAGGTCGAGGAAGTTCATCTACCGATAATGGAAGAAGTCATGTTGCAAGTGAGGCTGTGGATCCAGCACCGCCTCGTATTAGTTTTGCTGCTTTATGCAAAGATTTTGTAAATCTCGGAGGAAAGCCATTTAAAGGATCAGAGTCCATTATTGAGGTTCAGGCTTGGCTACGCTCTTGCGAACGCATCTTTAAGAGTATGGGTTTGTCTGATGAGCAGAAGAGGGAAATGGCTTCATGGCAATTGCAAGAAGGTGCTGCAGCTTGGTGGGATGCAGCTACAGTGAATGTTTCAGAAGATGATATTTCTTGGAGTAGATTCAAAGAGCTATTTGAGGAGCGGTTCATGCCTACAGCAGGGAAAACTCGTCTGTATCGGGATTTTCTGGATTTGAAGCTGGGAAGTATGACTATAGCTGAATATGAGACTAAATTCAATGAGCTCTCTCGCTATGGACCGGGACTCATTGACACTCCTCTTAAAAAGAATGAGATGTTTGTGCTGGGGATGAGGCCATAATTTCATGAAAAGATGACAGCGCAGTTGAAAGGATCTTTTGTGGAGTTGATTGATATGGCTCTGAGGTATGAGGATTTGATGAGTAAGAAACCAGTGGCATCTATAGCAGCATCTAGAGGGAATTATTCTAATCCAAATAAGAGAAAGTTCAATCCAAATTGGAAAAGGCAAGGAAAAGGGAAGAAACCTGGAGGAAGCGACGAATCTCGGAAGTGTTATAATTGTCAGCAAGTTGGACATTTGGCTAATAAGTGTCCTCAGGGAAGATCTCAGCAGCAGCATCAGTATGGTCCAGGATCAGCAATGGTTCAGAAAACGCTATGTTACAACTGTCACCAACCAGGCCACATGATCAAGGATTGCCCACTTATGCAAAAAGTCCAGCCGAATAAAGTATTTGCTTTGGAAGGTGCACCATCAACCTATTCTAAGGGCAAGGGAGTTTTGGAAGGTACTTTGCTTATTAATGGCGTTTATGTTAAAGTATTATTTTATTTTGGAGCTTCTCTCAGTTTTATTTCTTTGGAGACAGTAGGGAAATTTCACCTTATCCCTAGTGCCGTGGAAAATTCTATTTGCGTCTCTAATCCCATAGGGGGGGGTAACCCGACTCAATATGATTTGCAAAGGCTTGCGGATTACTTATCTTTCCCATAGTTTTGCGTGTGAGCCTTATGTATTAGATTTCAAAGGGTTTGATCTTATTCTGGGAATGGATTGGCTTGATAGACATAAAGCTGTCCTGAATTGTGAAGAGAGAACGGTTTCGTTGGAAACTGATCTGGGCAGGATTGCTAAAGTGACGTGTGATAGTTCTAAAGTTCACTTGAGTAGTCTTTTACATGGAGTCGAGACTTCTCAAGAGAAGGAAGGTGTAGAATCCATCGTAGTGGTTAAAGATTTTCCTAATGTCTTTGAGGAAGTCCAGTGTTTACCTCCTCATCGAGAGATAGAGTTTCAGATTGATCTGATTCCAGGGGCAGTACCTGTTGTTCAGCCCAGTAGGAGAATGGCACCGAAGGAGAGAGAAGAGTTAGTGAAGCAGACCTAAGATTTCTTAGAGAAAGGTTTGATTCAACCTAGTTTTTCCAGTTGGGGTTCTGCCGCTGTTTATTTGACGAAGTCGGATGGATCGCTAAGGTTCTGTGTTGATTATAGAGAATTGAACAAAGTGACTATCCGAAATAAATATCCATTGCCTCGTATTGATGATCTCTTTGATCAGTTGCATGGAGCTTCAGTTTTCTCTCAGTTAGATCTAGCTTCGGGTTTTCATCAGTTGAGGGTAGCTGAGGACAGTATTCCTTTGACTGCGTTTCGTGGGCCTAACTGTTTCTATGAGTGGTTGGTTATGCCTTTCGGGTTAACCAACGCTCCTGCTTATTTTGTTGATATGATGAATCGAGTTTTTGGGGATGTGTTGAATAAGTTTGTTCTAGTGTTCATCGATGATATTCTTGTCTATTCCAAGTCAGAAGAGAAGCATAAGCAACATTTAGAGATTGTTTTGGAGACTCTGAGGAGACATGTTCTGAAGGCGAAGTTCTCCAAATGTCATTTTTGGAAGTCAGAAGTCAAGTTTTTGGGGCACATTGTTTCTGGTGAGGGTATTTCTATTGATCCAGCCAAAGTAGCTACTATTCTGGAGTGGAAGCAGCCGGAGACGCCGACTGAAATTGGTAGTTTTCTTGGATTAGTCGGTTACTACAGGAAGTTTATTAGAGATTATTCTAAGATTTCTTCGCATCTGACTAAGTTAACTCAGAAAGGAGCTAAATTTAAATGGACACCGCAATGTGAGGAAGCTTTTCAAGAATTGAAGACGAGGCTGACAAGTGCTCCAGTGCTCGCTATTCCGGATGGCAAGAGCAAATTTGAGGTATATACAAATGCTTGTATAGTTGGACTGGGGGCAGTTCTAATGCAGAACGGGAGAGTTATTGCGTATGAGAGTCGGCAATTGAAGCCTCATGAGAAGAATTACGCTACACACGATTTGGAATTGTTGGCCATTGTTTTTGCTTTGAAGATCTGGCGGCACTATCTGTTGGGAGAAAAGTTTGAGTTATTTACAGATCACAAGCCTCTGAAGTATCTTTTCTCTCAAAAGGATCTTAATCTCAGGCAGCAATGATGGGTTGAATTTTTAGCATCCTACGACTTGGATATTCTATATACTCCAGGGAAAGGGAATGTGGTAGCTGATGCACTGAGTAGAAATGCGGTTCTGTCTATCTTGGAAGTTGTTCCATCTCTTATGGAAAGGATCGCGAGTAAACAAGGGTCAGATAAGAAGTTAATGAGAATCATTAAAGAAGTTCAGAATGGACAGTGTTCTAGTTTTGAGCTTGATGATCAAGGAACATTAAGGATAAATGGTAGAATCTGTGTCCCGAATGATAGGGATCTGAGACAGGAGGTGTTGTCTGAATGTCATCGCTCTAGACTGAGTATTCACCCGGGAATCTCAAAGATGTACAAAGATATGAAACGGGTTTTCCGGTGGAAAGGCATGAAGAAAGATGTTACTACCTTTGTCAATAGTTGTGCTATCTTCCAGCAGGTGAAAGGAGATCAATAGAATTCAGCCGGATTATTGCAGCCTTTGGAAGTTCCGGAGTGGAAGTGGGAGATGATCTCTATGGACTTTATAGACTGTTTACCAAGAACGAAGAGAGGAAATGAAGGAATATGGGTGATTGTGGATCGGTTAACCAAGAGCGCCCATTTCATTCCAGTGAAGGTAACCCGTACCGCTGCATCTTTAGCTGAAATTTTCTTGAAGGAGATAGTCAGGTTACCTGGAGTTCCCGTCAGTATTGTGAGTGACCGTGACCCTATTTTTACTAGTAAGTTCTGGGAAGCTTTGCAGACGGCTATGGGCACGAGATTGAGTTTGAGTACAGCATATCATCCTCAGACAGACAGACAGACGGAGAGGCTGAATCATATTTTAGAGGATATGCTGAGAGCTTGTGTTTTAGATTTTGGTGGATCTTGGGAAGACCATCTTCATCTAGTGGAATTTTCCTATAATATCAGTTATCAGGCAAGTATCAAGATGGCACCCTATGAAGCTTTATATGGAAGACCTTGTAGATCCCCATCCTGTTGGATCGAATCGAGAGATCGTCTTGTACTTGGACCAGATTTGATTCGAGAAGCTTCTGCGAAAGTTGAGCTTATCAAGAAGAGAATGAAAGCTGCTCAGGATCGTCAGAAGAAATATGCAGATAAAAGGAGAAGACCATTGGAATTTGAGATCAGAGATTTAGTTTTTGTCAAAGTTTCCCCGATTAAAGGAGCAGTAAGATTTGGAAAGACGGGAAAACTTGCACCAAGATATGTCGGTCCATTCCGAGTGCTAGAGAGAATTGGAGTTGTGGCTTATAGGATTGAGTTGCCAGAACGGATGTCTGGAATTCATAATGTATTCCATGTATCCCATCTCAAGAAGTTTGTCCATGATCCATCGCTGATTGTGGAACCAGCAGTTCAAGGAGATTTGGAGGTCGAACCGAATTTGACTGTAGTCAGAAATCCAGTCCAGATTGTAGATCAGGACGAGAAGCAGCTCAGGAATAAGGTTGTGAAGCTTGTGAAAGTGCAGTCGAGCGAAGATCCCAGAGACTGTACTTGGGAAACTTGGGATAGCCTTAGGAGAGCTTATCCGGATTTCTGTCCGGATAACTAGTGATGTTGTTTGGATGACTTATTTGGATGGTTGTTAATATATGACGATATGTATGTTTGGGTTGTTAATATAAAATCTTTTGAATTATCGTTTGCTTTAAATTTCGGGGACGAAATTCTTTTAAGGGGGAAGGAATGTGACATCCCGGAAATTTAGCCATATTATTTTAATTAGAATTTAATCAAATTAAATAAAATATAGACTTATTATCTCTAAAACAGATATTTATATATAGAAAACATACTTTATCAACATTTGAACATAGGTGAAATTAGAATGTGGTTATAAAAATAAATATATTACCACTAGAAGTATGTAATTGATAAATGTATAAAACTAAATAATAAATAAGCAATTAAATGTTGATAGTTTAACTTTAGAAAGAAATAAGAAGAAGTATTATATTAGGAATAAATAATATCTAAAAATAAATTATAGTTAAGTATAAAATAAAACATATCTTATCAATAAATTAACTTAACTATTTGGAAGTTATGTTGAGAATAAAAAAAAATATGTAAAAATACATATCTTAGTCAAGTGATATATTAATGCACATTTATAAGAAAATAAATGAATAAGTTTCTAAAACAAGACAAACTATATATGTGTGCTCACCCAAATCAAATAACCAGGCTGCACCTTTTTGTTAAAAACAAAATACATAAATAAACACTTAGAATCCTAGAACTAATTAAACTATGAAAGGAGATATACATGTTGAAATGCAAGGCAGAAAGAATATATGTACCTGCCGTGAAGCATGGTATAAGAAACATAACATGTATATATGCAGGATGTACTAAATAGATTTAAAAAGCTAGAAATGATATTTGTAAACATAAAAGGACCAAGGCATTAAATGCCATATCTCTAGCAAAATCGAAATCACCTCAGCCACCTTGCTAAAGAAAAAAATCTTTGATAAAATTTGTACTAGAGTATACAACCTGTATAATATTTTCTCTACATATATTTTCTTGTTCCTGTTCGTTTTCAAAATCTAGCTTTCCAGAGAAAAATAAACAAACTCCAATATATTACACTGAAGTTAAAACTACAACTAAACAACCTAACTCAAGTATTAAAATTAAAATACAAGAAGACTAAAGCAAGCAGGAAGAAGAAAGAGGATCGGACATATAATTTCTTTCCAAAACTAGGGAATCTGCTCTGTTCAACCTATTTTTCAGGTGAGTAAACAACTTAAAGAAATCTAAGAAGATTTGATTGTTTCTTGTTATATCCGAGTTTTGAGAATTCTTATTCATGCATATACAAGTATATATCCTCTCTGTGTATAGATGTTGGAAGATACAGACTGTTTTGTGGAAAACTCCTCTGTTCCTTAGTTCAGAGCATTTAGTTGGGAAAGAAAAATCAATATCTACTTACTTGATCTTTGTTAGGCCTTGAGTTCAAAAGAAAAAGTGTTTGTGTAAGTGTCAGTTAATATTTAAAAATAATTTTATGAAGTATAAATATATCCAGAGGAAAAATTATATTTTTACAGAAGAAACTTCAAAACTTGGAAAATTCAAATTCAGTGAAACATCGACTCGAGTGTATAACTTGAATCCCTACATAAAGCTATGATGTTTAACATGAATTTGAGGATTTTTAGTGGGCTGTTGTGATAGCAGTTTGAAGATGATCAAAAAAGGGTCTTTGGTCAAATTCAGGTGATCGGAGAAACTGGGTGTGACGAGCTTGCGCGTGGAGGTGGATGAACTTACGGGGGTGATAGGAAAAATGGCCGGAGGTGGCATCGACCACGGTGGTGACAGCGGCGAAGGGGTTAAGTGTGTAACCCTAATTTTTATGGTGATCGAACTTTTGATCGCCGCGGCTTCAGTGGAGCATCAAGTAGCGCGAGGCTCTGGGTGGTGATAGCCTGGGGGTTGACGTGTTCGTGGTCGGAGGGTCAGGTTGTCTGGTGGTCAGAATCGTTCAGGCGAGGCGAGTTTGGTAGGGGGTCTGAACTCAAGATTGATCGAGTTACACTCGATTTCGACTGTGGACGAGTGTGGGTCTTGGGGTGTTTTAGATTCGATGATGATGGGTTGCTCGATGTGTGAGAGCCATTGGAGTTGGTCGGAGTTCGCCAGAGAGGCCGTGCACGTGCACGGCGATGATAATGGCATGTCTGTGTCTTACTTCGAGATCTACTCGAAGTAGTTCTCGAGTAGGCGGTAGATTTGCTCGGGTTAGGATTCGAGTTTGCAAGCGTTTTCATCGTGGCAGTTTTATTAAACTTAGAAAAAATAACTTAGTTAAAATGAAGAAGAAGGGGAAAGACGCGAGATAGAGACGAGCGAATGGCAGGAAACTCGAAGCAATTTCGAGTAAAGCACGGGTTGGACCCAAAGTAGGATTTAAACCCAGTTTTTATAAGTTTTAAAAATCACAGTTTTAAAATTTAAATAAATTTAGTTAAGACTTTTCTTAAAGTAAAATTTAATTGTAAATGTATTCTTAAAACATTTGATTTAATAAGTTATGTAATTAGTTAACTTAAATTTGTTAAGCTGAAATTATTTCATGATAATCTAAAACTTAATTTAGTAATAAAATTTAATGTAAATTAAGGTAAGATGTTAAATATAGATAATTCTGATAATTAAGAAATGAATGGGATAAGTAATTGATCCTAAGGAAATTTAGTTTATATGATTTAAGATTTAATTAATTAATAAATAAGATAATCAAAGAGTAAACATAAATAATTTAATTAATTGATAATTTGAGATTAATTAATATGTTATTAAGGGATAATTAATTAGTTAATTAACGATGAATTAATTTTAAAAGTAACTAAGGAATGATTAATAAATTAAATGGTTTGTAATTAATTTATAAGAAATTGATTAAGAGTAAGTGATTAATTCTTAAGTAATTAATTTAATTTGAATTAATTAAGTTAATTATAATTTGGATTAAAGATATGCTTGCTTATGGATGATGGTTGTATAGAATATCAGAATTGGATGATATCTATTGAATGGTATGCTGTGATATTCTGTTATATGATATTTGATATATCTGTGATAAATAAGTGATATTCATCTGTGTTAAATGCTGTGAGAATTCAACATTTAAATTGAAGTAAATTGTTTTAAAATTTAAAACAACTTGGTCTTAAAAGACACGTTTGGATTCCGATGAGACCGGGATCGGAACAATCAGTTTTGATTCTCCGAAAACCACGTCGATCCAAATTAATCGATAGGTCGTAACTTATCAACTGAAGATCGAGAGGGTGATTTTCAGAATGCAAGGGTTATCATCGTTAAATCTGAGGGTGATTCCAAAATGAGTGTAACGAGATAATGCCTTCGGTTTCGTTCGAACCCGGAACAAACTTGTAAGGATTGAATGCTTTCAGCACATCGTCAGGTGGACGATGAGCATTCTAAGTGATGAGTTCTATAAAGGTAATCGTGACCTCAAGCCTCATCAACCGGGAATGGCTAAAACAGGGGAGGTGCAGCAAGGCTTCGTGGGTAGCTCCCACTGAAGAGCGAGATATACCCCTGTCTAGATGTCCCTTTTTCATTTCGGCTTAGTGGGCAGTTGTTGGCCACAACTGCGGGATTATTTCGTTCGGGACTGTCCAGTAAGGGATGGTTCCGGCCTTGTGTTGCAAGGGACTTAGGGTGGGTCCTCGGTACGCTGATCTAGGCCAGGTACTGTGACGGGCGGTACCCCAGTAGCCCTGCCATTGTATGGAATCCAATCTCTAATAAGTGACCTCGGATTTGATTGTAGACCTAGTATGCTGGAATTTAATGAATGTAACAATTTCGGCTATTTTCTATTTACTTGAAAACCCTAGACACTATTATAATATCACCTGATTTCCTATAAATGTTTTGGTTAGCGTAAGGGAAAAACTTACTCGTATTTATGTGTGGGAAGTCTTACGTGATATCTTTGTTTCAAATGGTTTTCAAAGTTAAACAACTTTAACCCGTTTACTCATACCAGACCCATGTCTGACCCGGAGTTTATTTCTGTTTTCTTAAACTCTTGGGTACTCAAATTTTTACGAGTAGCCAAGTGATCAGATTTAGATTGTTGATGTCTGGAGGAGCTTGGAGCAGAAGTCCAGGCGTATATATATCTATCTATTTAGTTCCGCTGTGTTAGTGACATATGTTGTATTTTGGGATGTATCAGATGACAGATGTGTATATATGTATGACTGTCTTGCTTGGATGATGTTATGTAACCCTGATATATGTAAAACTATGTAACAGTTATGTGATGTATTATATTTTGTTCCATTCCGCTGTGAGATTCTGATATTGTGTTGTTCTTTCTTCTTTCTTTCTATTTTCTATCTATTTCTTTCTTAACGATGATGCGTCTTTCTGAGGTTAGAAAGGCAGGTCGTCACACAATCGGACTCTAGCAGCATCATCATATAGGTAATTCCACGATAAACACACAACAACAGAATGACACGGTACTTTGAGTAGATTTAGAGGTTTTAACTTCTAAGTATATTAGACCAGTTGTGTATTTGGTTGTGAGGTCTTACCTTTTCCCATCTATTACTCGCTCTTTCTATCAGCTGCAGTTGCTTTGTAAGTATTGCAGCTTGTTTTTCATGGCAACTTCTGTTAGAAGTAGTAGATGGATCTTTGCCAGTTAGATGTTGAACTACAGATTTAAAATGCATTGCATCTATATACACTCTTTGAGTCTTTATTATCTTTATGTTTATTTCTTTATTGTCTCTGAAGTTCATCTTCCTTTCCCAGCTTTTACTAATTTCTCTGGAGTATAATTGCTTTTCTAGTGTGTGTGAACCTAATATTTAAATTTTATACGTAATTATGAAATCGGGGATAGTTATATATTTGGAGGACGAAGCAGTGAAGAAAAGAGTCAAAGCAAGGTAGCTAGATATTGTTTTGACTTGAACAAGGCACTCATCTTAATTAATTATTTTATATTTACTTAGTTCATTACAAAGCATAATTAATACAAACTTGAATTACCTGCATGCTCAATGATGTACTCGAGCTCTACCCACATATAAAAGACAATAACTGGCAGCATGAAAGGATACAATAGTGAACTTTAGAGTCACTGCTATGTGATTGTATAGTAAACTTAGAGTCACAAGGTCCTTTAATAAAACGATGATTCAACTGTAATATTATCATAGTAATTTATAATATGTGATTGTATAATAAGATTGCAAGGATGGATAGATGTTGATTTTTATTTTTTGTAAAGACTAGCAGGACCACTATGAATATTATTTAAGGTTGATATGAATCTAATGTAATATTTGAGATAATGAAAGTATGTCCACTAAGTCAATAATCATGTAGCACCGACAGATACTGACTCTGTATCATATCTAATCTACACTAGTTTTTGTCAAGTATTATGTCATATTTTGTAATTATTTCATGTAGTATATGGTCATAATTTGTCATTATATTATGTAGTATATGGATAGTTGTCTTCTGTTTTTGTTTTAACCCTCTCGTTTTTGTATTTTGTATTTTGTTTCAGATTACACATTAATGCTAGTATGTAAATGCTAATTAATATTTTGTATAGGGACTTCTTCTTTATCATTGGGAGCATCATCATCATCACAACAAAATGAAGCACAATGAAGAACTATTGGCAAGAATTTATGAAGACAACAAAATGACTTTCGGTACTGCATTTAGCTAACTGTAGCATTGCTTTGGAGCTTGTTATTCTGAAGTATGAATTTTGTTATGTACTGAATTCAAATTAGTTATGTGTTGAAATGATGCAAAATACTGTGTTATGCACAATGATATTCTCATTTCTGTGTAAATATGAATTCAGATTTGTTAGAAACAAATGAATTTTGTTTAGTTAACCTGTTTCTGTTGTAAATATGAATTATGTAACATTTATTTGTCGGGCACGTTTAGTGTTGTGTTGTTCTACAATTCATATTTTGTTATAAATCAAATTTGATGCATGTTTTGCATTTCTAAATTCTCTGTCCGAAAATATGAAATTCCATGTTCCATTCCGCTTCTTTCAGTTTCTGCCTAATGGAATTCCGAAGTTGGTGGAACGGAATTTGAAACATAGAATATTGTTCCATCAACGATCGGAAGAAACGGAAAATGCCTCGGTTGGTATGGAAATTTTCCGTCCCCACCCCTATCGGCAATCGTTAAAAATGGTAATGCGCTTTGTGTTTTGTAGCAAACGCAAATAATTAGTTCACAAATAAAAAGATAGTTAACTTTTATAAATCCAAATAAAACGTGATGAGAAACGTAAACTGAAAGAACTGAAAATAAG
The DNA here is from genome assembly GCA_030737815.1 of Allium fistulosum. Lineage (NCBI taxonomy): Eukaryota > Viridiplantae > Streptophyta > Magnoliopsida > Asparagales > Amaryllidaceae > Allium > Allium fistulosum. Next base: position 746,165,846 of record CM060902.1, read on the forward strand.
GATAGCTGAACACAAATGTTTTAGCTGCCCAGACAATATTTAGCCCGTTCAATTATATCCACAATCTAATCAATTATGTCCAGCTGCAAACAGGCCTATTAGACGGCCCATCAACGAACATTGGATACAAGGTATGGATGAAAATTGTAAACGGTCAACCACAGGGACTTCAGCATTAAGTAACGGCCCAAGCCCAACCATGCACTTGACCAAGTCTTTTCCACCGCCATCTAACATGAATGAGTTCTCACAGACCGTCTACTATATTTAAAGCTTCACTCCACAATCCCTCTTTTTCATCAACATGGCCTAGGTATTAAAACTATAGACTATATTTCCTGGAGGAAATTTTATTTGAGGCCCAATTTCCAGTGGGTTAAATTAATATACTTATCTCCTCAGAATAGCCTGGCCCATGAAAATCTTGTTCAAAATCCGATCTCAGTGAGTTGTAGCCTTTATTCCCTTCAGCACTCTCCAAGTCCAGCCATTTTTGTTGGCCCAGGTAAATCTCAGCAGATCCAAATAGGGAAATAGTAAATACAATTTCTTCATTGACGCAATTCCACGAGGCCCACAAAATTACCAAAGTAACAAAATTTATTCTCTATTCATTTCACCCTTTTTTTTACGCTGCTACTCTGTTTCCGCTATGTTGTATTTCTTTTTTCTTTTCGGCTTTAGTTACTAAAATTACAATATAATCCCTGGCTTAAGTGACAAAAGAGAAAATTGTTTTAAAGGAAAAGGTCGGATGCCAATTTTAATTTGAATGACACAGGTTCTATAATTTAATTCAAAGAACACCGAATGTTATATTAGACTAGCATTAGATAAATAGAATGTTAAACTAAATACTATCGAATGAACTAAAATAACATTCATTTTCATAAATAAAGAAATGTCAATTTAATATATCATCGATGTTATTACATATATATAATGCAAAGTTTATATAGTATTCAATTTCATAGTTTATATAGTATATGTTTTATCTGATATTATAGCTTTTCCTTTTTCCTATTTTTCCATTGGCAAAAAGTATATGGCTAATTCTATTTAAACTCATAAAGTTGCTAAGTTGCCCCTCACAAAACTTAAAAAACAATTAAACTCATGTTTTTTTTGAATTGCTTGCCACAAAACTGAAAAAACCATCATATCTAAATGTTTGTTGTGTTGCCTCTTACAAAACTGAAAAAATCATCATACCTATGTTTTTGCTGAGTATACCCATCTTATTGTTAAAATTTTCTTTTATATCATTCCATAGTAAAAATCAAATCTACAAATTTTCACCATAAAAAGAATCACCCTAGCAAAATCATGCAACATCATAAAATTCAAGTTTTACCTCTTCTGCAAATTGTGAATTTTTAAATTTAAGATAAATCCAAACAACATGAAATTCAAGTTTACCTCTTCTAATTCCATTAGATTTGTATTATCACAATCCATCGATATAAATATAAGATTTGAGAATTTACCTAAAATTAAGTTTTGGGTTTACTGGTTATGAAATAATAGAAGAATAATAATACGACGAGTGGTAAAAAGATAGGTAAATGACATAAGAGCAATTTAACCTTTGAATATTTTGTAAAAATTCAAGAGGAGCTACTCATGAATATCATGTATCAAAATAGAACTAGCCAAATTATATCTAATCACAAAAATTGTTACACGAATAATCATTATTACACAAGCCTTATGGTATGTAATTTATGTTAATTCACTTATTTCCATTTGTCCATGGACATTCTAGCGCCCATCAAGTTATTGGAAAATGTATTTTCTTCATTATTTTCATTTAGTTAAGTCGGGATATAAATTTGGACTTTTGCACTCATACTTCTTTTTAGGTTGACTTTAAATCGTTTATATTGATAATAAATAGCCGTTTAGCAACAGAAAGTATAACTAATTTCAAAACGTTATTACATTCATAACTGTAATTACATGCCTTGTGCCTTTTATACTTAATTTATATCAATCTAATTATTCCATTTGTCCATGTATATGATCTAGTGCTCAACAAAAATTATGGCCAATGTAGTTTCTTCAATTTTTGCAATATTATAGATAGCGATACTAATTTTCCAATGTTGTGTTCATATCTATGTTACATTATGTAATTTGTTAAAAATAAGACTAATGGCTTGTATATAGATGGCATTGTATTCATTCATTCATTTATTTTTACAACAAAAGTGATACTTATACAAGTAAAACACTTATTATGATGTCTCAGAATCTAGAATCCACAATCGCTATAACTTTTGTCTAAAACATCATACCTCTAACCATTTGAATTTGAGCTGGACTTACTGAACAAATATTTGATAATTTATTAGTTTTAATAAATAAATTGGTCTATTAAAATATAAGTAACTTAAAGGATGTTTGGGATAACCATCCTCTAAGGATCTGCGGAACTATCTACAAGGTGGAAATATACACTATGACACCGTGGTCATTCCAAATTAATTTATACTTCAACACCAAAATATCATTTCATTTCAAATATATCTATTTTCCAAAATAGTGTATATAGGTTAAATAATTTAAAAGTAAGGTATTTATAATTTCCTCAAGTCTCACAAATCGATTCACATCCACCCAAATTCCAAATTCAAATTTATTCAAAGCTCAATTCATCAATTCAATTTAGTTCTAAATATACCATTTAAATTTACAATATATTTCAAAGCTTTAATATTCAACATTTTCAAAGTTAAATTTTTACAGTTTCATATAGCTCTTGATTTAACTTTATTATTATTTAATTAGGGAATATTCACTTAATAAATTCAATATCATTTAACTAGCCTTAAATTTATTTAAACAAGAAATATTCATTAAATTGTTTAAATCAAACCCAAGTTATAAATCATATCTTAAATCTCAATTTCAATAAGTTTCAAATCAGTTTAATTTAATAAAATTCTTTAATGAATACAATTTCAACTAAATTCAAATTATCTTCCCAACCTTAACTTATTCAAATTATTACTGAAATCTATTTTGAAACATAAATTTAAATACTTAACCATATTATATGTATTAAATCAATCTTAATTAAATTAAATATTATTATTAAATCCATATATATCATTACCATTTATATAAAATAAATTAAGAATCGACATTTATTAAAACCATGTATTTCTTTCCAAAAACCATAGAAATTATTTCAAAATATTTATATATGTGGACCAACGGTGTCTGTATATATATCTATCATATGGTTAAGTGATACGGATATTTATCATTTCAATCCGTAATTTAAATATATACGGGTACATATCATTTCAACCCGTAATCCCAATTCCAATTCAAATGACAATCGCTTGGGTTTATCATTTCAACCCATAACTATTTTCTCCTATTCTAAAGTCCGTTCGGGTATGTATCATTTAAACCCATAGTGAATTCTATACTAACAAGGAACTTGCAGAGTGATAACAGATAATATAAAATACAACAACAGGCATATATCATCAATAATAATATAATATAAACAACAGGATATGGTGTCATATCACACAGGTGAACAATTACAGATAATAGCATATATAATAATTTAAATAACTACAGCAGCATATTTCAATTGTTGTTTCAATTGAAATCTAATTTAATAAATAAAAGAACGTTAATCGTGAGTGATTGCTCACCTTTCGAGGCTAGAGAAATTTGGACGATGAAATGGGTTACGGATTCAAGCACGAAATTCCAAAGCAGAGCAGGGTTGGCACGGATTCGACGAATAGATCTGATAACAGGAATCGATGAAACAATTAGAATCGGCTCGATAGAAACAGGAATTATATATATTATTATTATTATTTCTATGAAATCCATATTTAATTTAAAGCAATATTAAAACAATATATATATATAATTAAAAATCAATGTTTTAATTAAGCACACATATATAATGTACATAATACCTTTTTTTATGGTAAATATACAGTTCCCATATGCTACTACCTGATATATAAATAGCTCTATATATATAGTTTGAAAACCTTTATAACTTATAAGCTGTATAAACCAAAATCAACATCTTGATATAAAATAAACTGTATAGCTTTATACTTTATATACAACGAACACATTGCTTAAGTACACTAAAAAAACAGAGCTCAAGTACAATTATGAACAAAATATGTATATATAAACTGTCAAGACTTATAAGCTTAAAATATACTGTATATTGTTTACATACTTTAACATATATAAAAGCTGTCATACTAACTATACATATTATAACTAATAAAACAACATATATATTATTATATACATTGTATACTCAGATTATAAACAAACATATACAATTTTTTATAATAAAACCTTTGACGTATTTATATATAATAACAAACACTATTATACTTATATATATACTGATACTTCACCAAAACCATATAAACTTCTTTTTAGATAAACTTTGTAAGCAGAACTTTATACTACATATACATATATATAACTAACAGTAGACAAAAAAATAAATATATAAAATATGTAACTTAAAAACGTCTAACATAATATAATATATATAACGTAGATAAGAAAATAGGTATAAAAGTATACTCACGCAAAATCATAAGATACACATACCTAAAATTTACATATATATATTCAAATATATTCGCACATTCCCACAGGAGAAAGGTGGAACGAGATAAGCAAGAAGTGGAGCTGGGCAAAGATGTGGGTTTGTTGAAGGGGAAGTTGATGGCTTGGAGGAGCTGCGTGCGAGGCTTGTGAGGTGAGGCGGAGGGGCAGTCTGGGGTGAAGGCGTGTAGGGGAACGTGGGCGAGGTCAGGCTGGTCATCGGTGGAGTTAAGAGGCTCGACTAGACTGCAGGTTAGGTGATGCTTACGGCAGAGTGACACACGGTGGGCTCGGCCGATAGTGAGGGGAAGATGGTGGCTACGGTGGAGATGCGCTCGGGTGTTGTCAGTTGGTAGACCGATGGGGCGAAGAGGCTGCGATGCGTTGGCGAGGGAGGAGCACGGGGAGGAGCTCAGGCGGTCAGAAGAGAAGGGACGAGATCAGAGAGAAGGGGGTGGTTTCGATTTTCATATACAATTTTTTTTATGAGAAGAGAAAGGGCGGAACAATGAAGGAGGGGAGTAGAATATGAGCAAAAGATCTCAAGCAAAAGAAAGCAACAGAGAGAGGAGAAGAACTAGCTTAAATAAAGGCGCAAGCAATAGGTAAAGATGAACAGGCGACAAGTAAAGGTACCATATGTAGTAAAGTGAAAAGATGGGAATGGTAACGTCTGTCCATTGATTCTGCAACATTTATTAAAGCAAATTATGGGTTGACTAGACAGTACTATTCAAATTTTGAAACCGAAGAAAGAAATAAAGTCACAATTTATGGTACCGTTACAACGAACAGTTTATTGCTTCCGTCACATACCGGATCTCAAAATACAAAAATAAATATACTATAGAGATCAGCACGACGTGACGATCAAAACGGTATACGGATATTAGTGGTACGATCATCCGATCGAAAGTCGATAATCGGTACCAGAAATGCTGCTATTTTGCCAGAATTAAGATAAACGGAGCAGTAGAAGTCCAAATTTGGAAAAACGAAAGATGACATCTCACTCAGAAGAAGATTTAGAAATTTACTGTATAAAAATATTCAAGTTTGGAAAACATTTTATTACCGTCAATTATTAACTGATTTGAGTTTGAATAAAATTATACAATAAAATAAACTTCAATATTATAAATTGAAAATTTACCATTTGCTATATTTAATTATACGTAATCCAAATATTAAATTTTTATTTCAAAATTCAATTATTTAAAATTTTCACAAAATTCAGTTAAATACACTATTAAAACCAATCAAAATTTATGGGTCGTTACACTCTCCCCCACTCAAAACTTTTCGTCCCCGAAAAGGAAGGAGGTAGGAGAATAGAAACAACCAGACAGAAAAGATTAAAAGACAAGGATAAACAATTAATTTAAACTATATAAATTTTACTTGAAATATTCATTTGAAAACTTCATTTGCAATTCAATTATCTTTAATACTTTAATACTTTCCAAAACCCATTTGTAAAATTTCTTGCTTCTTTTATAAAAACCATTTATATGTTTAAATAACACCTTTATAAATATATGAAGACTATTTGAAAACAATTATTTACATTATTACTTATATTTACAAAGAAGCTATTTGAAAACATTAAATCCATAATTCATAAATTTATTAATTTTTATCTCAAGATACATTTCAAATATTATTAATAAACCAATAATCATTTACTTTAAATATGTTTTATTTAACTAATAACTTCTAAAATATTTATAACACTAAAATTTTCTATTAAACCATGTAGTATATAAATACACAATATTAAAAAAAATAGTCAACAAGGAAAAGAAAATAGATTCGGAAAAAAAAGGATGATGGGTGAATGAATAAAGCCGAGCAGATAAGGTAGATTCAAAAGAATAGTATCAGGCATGAGTAATTAATTTAGAACCATAAGAATTTGAATTTCAAATATTAATACAAAATTTCTTTGTTGGAAATACTTTTATAATAAAATACCTTTATAATAAAATACTTTTATAACTCGATGTTTTAACAAGTTTATCCTCGTTCCTGCAGACTCTGGCAGTGCGTTGATCAGGCGCAAAGCTAGAATTCTCCAGGTACTTAGTAGACCTGTTTCAACACCCAGTGAAAATACTAGAAAAACTTTTAAAAACAGATATGGAAAGTACAATCCAAACAAAAAAAAATAAACAAAACCTTTGTCTAACCATGGATTGTAGATACACAAAGGTTACGCCTGGATCCCCCAGGAAACATCCGTATCCGTAAGCTTTCTCAGCCCTGCGAATTACGCCATGATGACTAGTAGACCGCAGATACACAATGGTTACGCCTGGATCCCCCAGGAAACATCCGTATCCGTAAGCTTTCTCAGCCCTGCGGATTTCGCTACTAATACGACCTACATAGATCATAGGATACACAATGGTTACGCCTGGATCCCCTAGGAAAAATCCGTACCCCTGGGCCATCCAGCCAGGTGAATTACGCTATGCAGTCGCGCTCGTAAGACCATGGGTAATGCCATGGAATTCGATGGACACTCGAGTATCATATCCGGAAAACCAAAAATCAAAGAAATATCGATAGAATGAATCCACAATGTGGCCACAAAGCGAATATCAAGCAGAAGGCACTTTCCATATCTTTACTTCAAAATATGTATCATATAGTACCTTTTCAAATCACTTTCAAATATCATACTTATATAAAGTCCATTATATATAAGATTTTATTTTCAAATCAAATACCCTTTCCAAAATCAAAAGTATATCAAATCACACTTATATAGACTTCAATTATATAAGATTTCACTTTTCAAATTGAGTACCTTTTCAAATCCATAGTTTTTGAGTCAACATCATACTTATACAAATCAATTTTATATAAGTTCGATAACTCCCAAATCAAGTATTTAGTAACACAAGGTTCTCAAATTTCAACTTGTTTCAGTATCAATATAATTTTCAAAATCATATACGCTTTCACCAAATTATTCTTCCAAATCAATATCTTCAGTTCCAAAGTTTCCAAATTAATAAATTTAGAAAATAAATCCAAATTTCCAAATCAATATAATTTAAGTCAAACAATTCATTTCCAAAATCATCTTATATTTACATAAGGTTCATCTTATATAAGGATCAAAAAATTTCAAAAATAAATTTCGCTGTATGAAGAGCCATATGGGATTGAATATCTTTGCTTTTATGGGTTATATATCTTTGTAATTTAAATTGGAAATTTTCTTTTAGTAAGCAAAGATATTCTAACCCGACAGCTTTCAATTTCAGCGTCAAAATATATCAATGATATTAGAATATAAGATGTACATATGTCATCATTTCGCAAAATCACATTTGATCGCTCGCTCGATCACACAAGTTTTCTTTCGAACTAGTATTGTCCATTCGACTTCCCTAATGAGGACTTCGATATGGTTTCTTGTGACGCCCCACCTCTATACCCACGCTAATCAAGAACACTACGATGTAGTGCTGTCAACTAGCATGGAGAATAAGGCTGTTGAGGAGCGACCATCTATGTAATTTCTTTGTGCGAGTACCGATATGCCAGATAAAAATATAACTTTACATCTCAAGAGGAAATCCGACATACCGATACAAACTCAAAGCTATCACACAGTGGCTATATATAATCTTCGGAAACAAATATAGAAATAAACGTAACACAAATCAGTCACAGACAATTCATATCACAAAGGCGGAAATAGGTATGAATATTACACATAAAAGTGTATATTAGAGTAGTGGTCAAACAAGATCCACAATATCAAAAAGAAAAGATACAAGTACAAGGCAACAGAATAATTATACATCAACGAGTCCATATCTCAAATGTATAATATCAAAAACTACTAATCTAAAGTAGTTAGCCAAAAGAGTCAGAAGATGGCTCCAGATAGGAAGTCATGAAGAAGCACCTGTAAAATCTCAGTCTGACTCGAGTATTATTTAATAAGAAAATAATAAACGGATCAGTCTAGCTATAATTATCAGATAAAATGAGATATAGGAAGAGATATAATAAAAACGTATGATAACCAAAATACCAGAGATTAAAAATCAACAAGAGATTAATCAATATCACAAGAATCTTCTCAAAGATTAAAAAGAATGTCATATTCTTTATTTAATTCACCAAGCCACAATAAATGACATACATATCAATGTCAACTGAAAAAGGTGGTGAAACATAAATTCCAGAAATCACAAGAAAAGAGGATGGCCAATCCCGTAAAACTGAACATCGACGCACCTAGAAAGATACGCCCCATGTAAAGTCTAGCATCGATACACCTAGAAAGATGCACCCCATGCAAAGTCGATCATTGACGCACCTAGAAAGATACACCCCATGCTCTATCATCGACGCACCTAGAAAGATACGACCCATGTATAAATAAACATCGATGCACCTAGAAAGATACACCCCATGTAATGTCTAACATCGATGCACCTAGAAAGATACACCCCATGCAAAGTCGAACATCGACGCATCTAGAAAGATACGACCCATGCATAGACGAACATCGACGCATCTAGAAAGATACGCCCCATGCCCCGACTTATTGAGCCGATTGCTCCACGAAGTAAACAAACATCGACGCACCTAGATAGGCACGACCCATGCGAGAAGTAAACATCGACGCACCTAGATTGGTACGACCCATGCGTAGAGCAAACATCGACGCACCTAGATAGGTACGACCCATGCGAGAAGTGAGACGAAGCTCATTAAAACAAGGAACAGTCCTCTACGTGGACAAAGAGACATCGCACATTGCTAGTCTAAACCATAAAATGATCATCATCGATCATCAAGAAGTGTCGATTACACTAAGCTAGTAAATATAAGAGTTTAGCTTCATGTCCCATAACCACTTGCTTAACTCAAATATTTACGAACAGATTGTAGATCTGCACTAGAAAATTGTCACAAGAGTTTCAATCGAACAAGTCCATAAATTAACCGACGAAGTAAACGCAAGCGTTTCATACCACTTGTTTTGCTAAGCCGTTTAATTATATTTTCTCATACGAATGAAGTAAAGGTTTGTATATACTAATAGATTAGAAAACGGTTTTATAAACGAACTTTGTATTAAAAATAGAGTTGAAATCGTTTTAATGAAAGAGTTTTGATATTTACTACTAGTATAGAAAACCTTTATATTTTTTTAAGTGACAAATCAAAGAAATGATTGTAGAAACAATCAATCATAAAAATTCACATTCGAAGACGTGAATAAAATCCAAAGAGATCAATAACGAATCCATCAAAAATGGATATTCTCAAAAGTCCAAAGAAAGAAGTCATCAAACTCGATAATAATTGATAACAATAAGTCGGATCGACAAAAATCGATAAACCTTGGAAATTTGCTCGAAAATAGGCAAATTAGGCAAAATCAGCCGTTCAGACGTCTAAATTTTTATGACAGACGTCTGAATTTTATCTCAGACGTCTGAACTTTTGTGACAGACGGCTCAGAGGTAAAAAATTGAAACAGAGAGTAGAAAACATTTTGAACTATATTCAGACGTCTAAATATTTTGTGACAGACGTCTAAATTATATCTCAGACGTCTGAATTTTTGTGACAGACGTCTGAATTTGGTGATAGACGTCTGAATTTTATTTCAGACGTCTGAATTTTTCTGCTAGGCAAAAAAAACAGCCTAGCACAAAAATCGACGAATCCGAACCAAAATGCGATCGAACGAGCGATGAACACTAAGGGTTTACGCCAATCGGCAACCCAGCCCTATAGGCACTTCGATGCATCACCAAAAACATGATCAAAACATCAAAGTTAGGATTTTCAAAGAATTGAACTCAAAGCACTAAAAATTGGATACTTCACCAAATCAATCCAAACCAAAAGCAATTGCACAAGAATAAGTGTTAGGAATTCATACCTAACAATCGAAGATAGTTATAGACTAAGATGTGAGATAAAAATCTCACCTTTAAACCCAAACAAATGAAGAAGAAGCTTCGGAGCAATGGCAAGAGCAATTACTCTTCAATTCCAACACAACAAGCTTGAATCAAAGCTTTAAAGAAGGACATTCCCAAAGTTAGGTTTAGGAATAAACTGAAATTGAAGAGAGAAAGAGTTGGAGAAGAAGGAGATGAAGCTTACCAATGGGTTCACTTTGATTTTGGGAGCAAGAAATCAAGATGCAAGAAGCAACTAGGGTTTGCAATTTCTATTTCCTCTTCCCTTCCACCATTTTCAGTTTTGACTTGTGTTTGAGGAATGAAAATGAGTGAATGGAAGGAGAAGGGCTGAGCTAGGGTATTAGTTAAGCTAGTGGGTTGAACCCAAACCCAAAACCCAAAAGAAAAAGTAGCAAAATTCGACATTCTCCAAACATATCAAAGATTATACTCAAAAAGATCGCAAACGTCATTTTGGACTCAATGGAAGTGGTCTCGAGTCCTAATTCGACTGTTTGCAAAAAGTAGCTTTTCGGACCAAAATCCGACGAATGATGAAATATTTAAATATAAAATCGACAAATATGTGGGTTGTTACAGACTCCCCTCCTTAAAGAAATTGCGTCCTCGCAATACTTAAGAAGAAAATAAAGAGTAACAACCATAGAAGCATATCAACACAAAAGAAAATTTGAAATAAGAAGTTCACCATAAAGAGCACGAAAAAGTAAACCCGGACGAGTTCGCTCAATGAATTCTCTAGATTTCCCAAGAGCAATCCTTGGGTTTTGAGAACCATAGAACTTTCATAAGAAGAACATCTTTATTTCGAAGGCGCTCAACCCCCGAAGCAATGATGTGAATAAAATGTTGCTCAAAAGTCAAATAGGTGAAACTTCAATTTCCTCAATAACACAAGGCTCAAGAATAAAATCGGAATCCCTAAGGCATTCCCGTAGATGAGTGATGTGGAAAACGTCATGAATAACAGAAAAATTGAGCCGGTGCAACGGCGTAGTACAATAACGGTACGCCAGATGAACCAAAGCTCAAATAATTCGGAACACCGACGTAGTTTGAAAATGGTACGCCCAATGATCCGAACTCCATAAAAGAACATCGGACGCTAATCCATAAAAGAAATGAGATGAAGCTCAATAAAACGAAGTACATCGAAACGTCCGATGAACTTGGCATTCCATACGGACATCATCAAAGAAATAACCACTTGTTGCTTACGACAAGTGCATTGGCCGCATGATTCCCCTTCCGGGAGTATAAAGAATTCAAGACCATAAGATGTAAGGAACTCAAGCCAATATTAAGTTCCTTATGAGAAAATAAATATTCCAAAGATTTATGATCGGGGTAGAGAACAAATTTCTCACCCAAAAGTGATGATGCCAAAATTCTAAAAGCGAAATCAATAGCTGCGAGCGCTAGATCATGAGTGGCATACCTAGTCTCGATAGGCTATAACTATTTAGAAGAATAAATGATAGCACGTTCTCTTTTGCAAGTGAACGGCATGAAAACCAATACGATTAGCATTTGTACAAAAGAGAAAACCTTGGTTCCCTTCGGGAATCACAAGAATAAGAGCATCGGAAAAGAGTTCTTTTAAATAATCTTCTTTTTCCGAAAAGTTAAAACTTTCAAAATTACATTTATCTCTATGTAATAATCTTTTTAGAAAAATTTACATTTTTACAAGTCAATTTATTGTGACCAATTGTCTCATCAAAGCGTTTAGGAGATTCCTATCGATAACGTTGATCAAGCGCATCGACCAGAATTCTTAAAGCACTCAATGGGCAATACAATCACAAAAATCATTTTCCATATAATAAAAATGTTCCTTAAAACTTTACAAATATTCTTTGTTCATTGAAGATCAAAATCCAATTATACTTATAAATAAATCTTATGAAAAAGGTTTACAAAATTTTAAATTGCTGTTTTCATCCAAAATCAATATATATAAGAATGGAGTCATCGAGATCGTAGAATACTCGATTCAAAAAATGGATGAAATAAGCTGGATAAACTGAATGACATGATAAGTCATTCATAAGAATCATAACAAGTACGGAATGCGGATGCTAACTCCCGCAACTCGTTGCTAATGAAAACCGGTGGTAAGGTCGAGCTGAAAAGACCTTATCACCACTCAAGAGATTGCTTAGGTGATAATCCTAAGACAAGTTCAAAATACCGAAAAATTTCACAAACTATTTAAATAAGGGAAATAACACTTTCCTCATCAGGTAGGCTTAAAGAATAAAAATTGATGCCACCAAAAATTTGAAATTGGAATCACAAAAAAAAATAGAAATCTGCTTAACAGATTGAAAATGTCGAAAATGAATAGTCCACTCGAGACATAGGATATGGCTATATAAAAATTAAGTCAATCCTTACAAAAATCAATTCCGAAGCATAAGTAAAAATCAGCTCGGAAAGAAAAAATCACATAAGATAATTTCGACATCAATAAAAAGCAAATTGAGCACTGTGGATCCGCCAATCCGGATTCGCATTTCCCAAGGGAGTCATCAAGCCCAAAATATTTAAAGAAAAAGAATCGAAAAGTTCTTTTGATATAAAAATACCCATATCAAAAAGAACTCAAATAGGAAGATCACGAAATAAAACAATAGCATCAAGGATTGAATGTAAAATACCTTGACCAAGAGAAGAGTTGCTAGGAGCTTGCACTACATTGAGCTTTCCCTCCTTCCTACTTTGAAGTATGGGACATGCAGTTATATGGTGACCCGAATTTTTGCAATAGCGACAATAAAGAGGTTTCGGACAATCCCTTGCATAGTGGTCTGCGGAACCACAATTGTAGCATTGTCCACGACTAGAGGTAGGAGTCTTTGCTACAGAAGTTTCTTGTTTCCCTTTCTTGTCGGGATTGGGACCTTTAAACTTAATAGGCCTCTTCATGTTATTGTTGAAGTTCTGTTTGGCACCCACAACTTCAACATTACTTTCATTATCGGACTCTTCAAGACGAAGAGCGATATCAATAAGCTGATCGAAAGAAACTTCCAATTTCAGAAGTAATGGCTTCTTGAGATTCTTGTTCAAGCCATAAACAAATCTCTGATTTTTCTTCAATGGGGTATTAATGTATTCAACCCCGTATTTAGAAAGAGATTCGAAAGATGCGACGTAGTCCGTCACAGAAGATTCACCTTGAACAAGGTCGATAAAACGCCGGGCCAAAGTTACTTTTTCAGCCTCCGGCACAAATTTCAATTCGAATCTTTCCCGGAATTGCTCCCAAGTGAGATCCGCTTCAACGATTTCAGAAATAAGAAGCTCATACCAATCCAATGCTCTTTCTTGGAGCATGCTAGAAGCCACTTGGACTCGGTGGAGATCAACAAGATTCATGCGAGAAAAGATGCGGTCGCATGATCTAAGCCAAGCTTGGATTTCAATGACACTCTCGGATCCCCGGAATGGCCTTCCACCCAAATCGGTGTAATCTCTACACAAGCGTGCAAAACCGGATCTAGGATGAGTAGGCTCTGGAATGGGTCCGATAGCTTGAGCATTCTTGACAAGATCAAGAAGTTGTTGTGCAGACATAAATACTCCATCTTGGGGAGTAGCACTAGATTGACCGGCGCTGGGACGGCCTGGTCTAACCATTTCTCTTCTTTAAGAAAGAAAGAAAGAAAGAAGAGGAAAAAGTTATTCTCAAAATAAATATCAGGCAATCTTAATAGATAAAACAAGGAATCATAAAAGAAAGTAGGATAGAACGGTACGAAGACTCGAATAAATCCTAAGGCACAACTCCTAAGAAAGACTTAGGACAATGATCCTTGCTAGATTATTCTACATCGTTCCGAAGTTTGGCTCTGATACCAAGCTGTGACGCCCCACCTCTATACCCACGCTAATCAAGAACACTACGATGTAGTGCTGTCAACTAGCACGGAGAATAAGGCTGTTGAGGAGCGACCATCTATGTAATTTCTTTGTGCGAGTACCGATATGCCAGATAAAAATATAACTTTACATCTCAAGAGGAAATCCGACATACCGATACAAACTCAAAGCTATCACACAGTGGCTATATATAATCTTCGGAAACAAATATAGAAATAAACGTAACACAAATCAGTCACAGACAATTCATATCACAAAGGCGGAAATAGGTATGAATATTACACATAAAAGTGTATATCAGAGTAGTGGTCAAACAAGATCCACAATATCAAAAAGAAAAGATACAAGTACAAGGCAACAGAATAATTATACATCAACGAGTCCATATCTCAAATGTATAATATCAAAAACTACTAATCTAAAGTAGTTAGCCAAAAGAGTCAGAAGATGGCTCCAGATAGGAAGTCATGAAGAAGCACCTGTAAAATCTCAGTCTGACCCGAGTATTATTTAATAAGAAAATAATAAACGGATCAGTCTAGCTATAATTATCAGATAAAATGAGATATAGGAAGAGATATAATAAAAACGTATGATAACCAAAATACCAGAGATTAAAAATCAACAAGAGATTAATCAATATCACAAGAATCTTCTCAAAGATTAAAAAGAATGTCATATTCTTTATTTAATTCACCAAGCCACAATAAATGACATACATATCAATGTCAACTGAAAAAGGTGGTGAAACATAAATTCCAGAAATCACAAGAAAAGAGGATGGCCAATCCCGTAAAACTGAACATCGACGCACCTAGAAAGATACGCCCCATGTAAAGTCTAGCATCGATACACCTAGAAAGATGCACCCCATGCAAAGTCGAACATTGACGCACCTAGAAAGATACGCCCCATGCTCTATCATCGGCGCACCTAGAAAGATACGACCCATGCATAAATAAACATCGATGCACCTAGAAAGATACACCCCATGTAATGTCTAACATCGATGCACCTAGAAAGATACAAAACAGCCTAGCACAAAAATCGACGAATCCGAACCAAAATGCGATCGAACGAGCGATGAACACTAAGGGTTTATGCCAATCGGCAACCCAGCCCTATAGGCACTTCGATGCATCACCAAAAACATGATCAAAACATCAAAGTTAGGATTTTCAAAGAATTGAACTCAAAGCACTAAAAATTGGATACTTCACCAAATCAATCCAAACCAAAAGCAATTGCACAAGAATAAGTGTTAGGAATTCATACATAACAATCGAAGATAGTTATAGACTAAGATGTGAGATAAAAATCTCACCTTTAAACCCAAACAAATGAAGAAGAAGCTTCGGAGCAATGGCAAGAGCAATTACTCTTCAATTCCAACACAACAAGCTTGAATCAAAGCTTTAAAGAAGGACATTCCCAAAGTTAGGTTTAGGAATAAACTGAAATTGAAGAGAGAAAGAGTTGGAGAAGAAGGAGATGAAGCTTACCAATGGGTTCACTTTGATTTTGGGAGCAAGAAATCAAGATGCAAGAAGCAACTAGGGTTTGCAATTTCTATTTCCTCTTCCCTTCCACCATTTTCAATTTTGACTTGTGTTTGAGGAATGAAAATGAGTGAATGGAAGGAGAAGGGCTGAGCTAGGGTATTAGTTAAGCTAGTGGGTTGAACCCAAACCCAAAACCCAAAAGAAAAAGTAGCAAAATTCGACATTCTCCAAACATATCAAAGATTATACTCAAAAAGATCGCAAACGTCATTTTGGACTCAATGGAAGTGGTCTCGAGTCCTAATTCGACTGTTTGCAAAAAGTAGCTTTTCGGACCAAAATCCGACGAATGATGAAATATTTAAATATAAAATCGACAAATATACGGGTTGTTATATTTCTCGACTAGAAGCGATCAGCCTCCTTGCATAGCCATATACTATGATAGAGAATTTTAGAATCAAGCCCAAAATCCATATCAAATATTCACCATCAAGAATCGAATGAAAAATCCTAACACGAAATGGTGTAATTCACCTCGAACCTGTGTACTCAAACTTGGATCAAATTATTTATGCGAATAAAACAGCATATGTACAACTTGTTAAATATATAGTTTCATAAAGATGTTACTAAGTTAAAACATTTAAACTAAATTTTATTCAAAATATATTGAAGACCAAATTCTTTTCAAAACATTTCAAATCTAAATTTTATATTAGAAAAAATTCAAAATAGCCTTATTCATTTACTTAACAAAACAGTTTCAACTTATTTAAATCATATTACTACATACTTAAACATACATACCAAACTTATATACTTTATACTTTTCAAAATTTCTTAGCTTTGAAAAGTTAACCTTGATTTGGAAGTGCTCGAACCTTCAAAATAGTTGAAGAAATCATTTTCAAATTCAAGAGTTGGAAATCAACAACAAATCAGTAAATCAATTTCAAAAGATAGGGTTATATCAAATTAAATCCAAAACTCAAGAACTGAACACCGGCTCATTTCAAATCGTTTCAAATATATATACATATATCTTTCGAATACCAAGTCATACTTCGCAAATTGAAATCAAAATTGGTTTCACAAAATCACTCGCATAGCAAAGCTACTAAAGTGGCCTATCCCCCACTCTGAAACTTGAAAATCAATGTCGATGATGCGTGTACTCATCACCGAAATTATTTTCCAGCGACATAAGTGAGTTCTGGACTTCTATTTTCTCAAACTTCTTTTGAAATTTCTTCGAAATCATTCGAAACTCATTAAAATCATTTGAACCATTACTTATTCGGAAAAATACTTTTAAATCATATTATTATTATATATTTCAAAATCTTAAAACCAATTTCAAAACACCGAGGTTCAATTCTCGAATTTCAATTTAAAATCCTTCAGTTATAAATCATTTTTAGATAAATCAAATTTCTTATATAATTTTTCAAAATTACAAATCCTTTCGAAACCTCAAATTCTCATTTTAAAAAGGGTATATAATCTTTATCGAAAACATTTCACTTTTACATATAAAATAAAATCATACTTATCAAAATAATAATATCGGTTTATAAAGCAATTTCTAAAATACAAACAAACCCGATTTTCCAAAGGATGATTCAAGAATGGATTCCAAAACAAAGATAGAGATTCAAATTTGAGGGACTCTAATCAAATAGAATTCTGATTCGAAGATAGGCTCGAATGAAGATGAGATAATTAAATTTCAAAATAGAAGATGGATATACTTATATAAATCGCGGGTGACCTTAACCGGGTCAACCGTGAATTTATGAATATGATCGATGCGAAATTCTAAGGCAAAAGGACCATCGATCGCCAGAGATGGAATTCGGCATAGCAAACGATAGCAGCATTTAAACTGAAGGTATAGAAATCTTCGGTGAATCAGTGCCAATTGTAAAGGAGTTTCACCCTTTTACAAATCTTCCAGTGGAGTTATGGGATACTCCAGGATCAAAGAATACAAATAGGGAGAGACAAGAATGAATTTTGGAACCGCAGGGAATGTTCCAAAGTTCAAAGGAAATCGAGTCAAAAGGAAGAGATTCAATTCGAACGAAAGTGATTCTGTAAATAAATTTACCTTATATGCTAAGTTTTGCTTAGAGCCAAAGCTCTAATACCAACTGTAACGACCCACTATTTTGGACCATTCAAATCAACAATAAATCCACACATGTCTGACTGAATAATTCAAAACAATAGATTGTTAATTTAAATTTGGCAAAACTCAGCATATACAGTAAATAAATCAATCACAGAATCACAGACACAGAGTAATACAATAATACGCAGCGGAATAGATAAAATAGTAGTTCATGAAGCTACTATATAAACATCAAAGTTAGAAATAAAATACAACAGGATATCTCAAATGCAGTGGAGTCTCCAGTATGAGCAGATGACCTCGCTGAAAAAATCAACATGAAAAGCAGAAAGCCGAGGCGATAGTTGGATCTCCAAACGAAGCTCCAAACTCCAAAGGTGAGTCTCAAATGCTGTATCACTCGGTCTGACCCGAGCGTAAAGCAAAACATAAAACACTCGAGTCAGGATTAACATTCTTATATCAATAAATCGAACTCAAGTGAAATATCAACTGAAATATAAGTAACTTAAAGGATGTTTGGGATAACCATCCTCTAAGGATCTGCGGAACTATCTACAAGGTGGAAATATACACTATGACACCGTGGTCATTCCAAATTAATTTATACTTCAACACCAAAATATCATTTCATTTCAAATATATCTATTTTCCAAAATAGTGTATATAGGTTAAATAATTTAAAAGTAAGGTATTTATAATTTCCTCAAGTCTCACAAATCGATTCACATCCACCCAAATTCCAAATTCAAATTTATTCAAAGCTCAATTCATCAATTCAATTCAGTTCTAAATATACCATTTAAATTTACAATATATTTCAAAGCTTTAATATTCAACATTTTCAAAGTTAAATTTTTACAGTTTCATATAGCTCTTGATTTAACTTTATTATTATTTAATCAGGGAATATTCACTTAATAAATTCAATATCATTTAACTAGCCTTAAATTTCATTTTTCTAAATATTTCCTTAAATTTATTTAAACAACAAATATTCATTAAATTGTTTAAATCAAACCCAAGTTATAAATCATATCTTAAATCTCAATTTCAATAAGTTTCAAATCGGTTTAATTTAATAAAATTCTTTAATGAATACAATTTCAACTAAATTCAAATTATCTTCCCAACCTTAACTTATTCAAATTATTACTGAAATCTATTTTGAAACATAAATTTAAATACTTAACCATATTATATGTATTAAATCAATCTTAATTAAATTAAATATTATTATTAAATCCATATATATCATTACCATTTATATAAAATAAATTAAGAATCAAAATTTATTAAAACTATGTATTTCTTTCCAAAAACCATAGAAATTATTTCAAAATATTTATATATGTGGACCAACGGTGTCTGTATATATATCTATCATATGGTTAAGTGATACGGATATTTATCATTTCAATCCATAATTTAAATATATACGGGTAGATATCATTTCAACCCGTAATCCCAATTCCAATTCAAATGAAAATCGCTTGGGTTTATCATTTCAACTCATAACTATTTCTCCTATTCTAAAGTCCGTTCGGGTATGTATCATTTCAACCCATAGTGAATTCTATACTAACAGGGAACTTGCAGAGTGATAACAGATAATATAAAATACAACAACAGGCATATATCATCAATAATAATATAATATAAACAACATGATATGGTGTCATATCACACAGGTGAACAGTTACAGATAATAGCATATATAACAATTTAAATAACTACAGCAGCATATTTCAATTGTCGTTTCAATTGAAATCAAATTTAATAAATAAAAGAACGTTAATCGTGAGTGATTGCTCACCTTTCGAGGCTAGAGAAATTTGGACGATGAAATGGGTTACGGATTCAAGCACGAAATTCCAAAGCAGAGCAGGGTTGGCACAGATTCGACGAATAGATCTGATAACAAGAATCGATGAAACAATTAGAATCGGCTCGATAGAAACAGGAATTATATATATTATTATTATTATTTCTATGAAATCCATATTTAATTTAAAGCAATATTAAAATAATATATATATATAATTAAAAATCAATGTTTTAATTAAGAACACATATATAATGTACATAATACCTTTTTTTAATGGTAAATATACAGTTCCCATATGCTACTACCTGATATATAAATAGCTCTATATATATAGTTTGAAAACCTTTATAACTTATAAGCTGTATAAACCAAAATCAACATCTTGATATAAAATAAACTATATAGCTTTATACTTTATATACAACGAACACATTGCTTAATTACACTAAAAAAAACAAAGCTCAAGTACAATTATGAACAAAATATGTATATATAAACTGTCGAGACTTATAAGCTAAAAATATACTGTATATTGTTTACATACTTTAACATATATAAAAGCTGTAATACTAACTATACATATTATACCTAATAAAACAACATATATATTATTATATACATTGTATACTCAGATTATAAACAAACATATACAATTTTTTTATAATAAAACCTTTGATGTATTTATATATAATAACAAACACTATTATACTTATATATATACTGATACATCACCAAAACCATATAAACTTCTTTTTAGATAAACTTTGTAAGCAGAACTTTATACTACATATACATATATATAACTAACAGTAGACAAATAAATAAATAAAATATGTAACTTAAAAACGTCCAACATAATATAATATATATATAACGTAGATAAGAAAATAGGCATAAAAGTATACTCATGCAAAATCATAAGATATGCATACCTAAAATTTACATATATATATATTCAAATATATTCGCACATTCCCACAGGAGAAAGGTGGAACGAGATAAGCAAGAAGTGGAGCTGGGCAAAGACGTGGGTTTGTTGAAGGGGAAGTTGATGGCTTGGAGGAGCTGCGTGCGAGGCTTGTGAGGTGAGGCGGAGGGGCAGTCTGGGGTGAAGGCGTGTAGGGGAACGTGGGAAAGGTCAGGCTGGTCATCGGTGGGGTTAAGAGGCTCGACTAGACTGCAGGTTGGGTGATGCTTACGGCAGAGTGACACACGGTGGGCTCGGCCGATAGTGAGGGGAAGATGGTGGCTACGGTGGAGATGCGCTCGGGTGTTGTCAGTTGGTAGACCGATGGGGCGAAGAGGCTGCGATGCGTTGGCGAGGGAGGAGCACGGGGAGGAGCTCGGGCGGTCAGAAGAGAAGGGACGAGATCGGAGAGAAGGGGGTGGTTTCGATTTTCATATACAATTTTTTTTATGAGAAGAGAAAGGGCGGAACAATGAAGGAGGGGAGTAGAATATGAGCAAAAGATCTCAAGCAAAAGAAAGCAACAGAGAGAGGAGAAGAACTAGCTTAAATAAAGGGGCAAGCAACAGGTAAAGATGAACAGGCGACAAGTAAAGGTACCATATGTATTAAAGTGAAAAGATGGGAATGGTAACGTCTGTCCATTGATTCTGCAACATTTATTAAAGCAAATTATGGGTTGACTAGACAGTAATATTCAAATTTTGAAACCGAAGAAAGAAATAAAGTCACAATTTATGGTACCGTTACAACGAACAGTTTATTGCTTCCGTCACATACCGGATCTCAAAATACAGAAATAAATATACCGTAGAGATCAGCACGATGTGACGATCAAAACGGTATACAAATACTAGTGGTATGATCATCCGATCGAAAGTCGATAATCGGTACCAGAAATGCTGCTATTTTGCCAGAATTAAGATAAACGGAGCAGTAGAAGTCCAAATTTGGAAAAACGAAAGATGACATCTCACTCATAAGAAGATTTAGAAATTTACTGTATAAAAATATTCAAGTTTGGAAAACATTTTATTACCGTCAATTATTAACTGATTTGAGTTTGAATAAAATTATACAATAAAATAAACTTCAATATTAAAAATTAAAAATTTACCATTTGCTATATTTAATTATACGTAATCCAAATATTAATTTTTTATTTCAAAATTCAATTATTTAAAATTTTCACAAAATTCAGTTAAATACGTTATTAAAACCAATCAAAATTTATGGGTCGTTACATAGGCGGAGTTCAAATACGGAGATGTAGCCTGTTATTTTCTAAGTACAACTGTTAGTCACCATGGAGAGCTACGGTATACGTTCACTAGATGAAGTATCAGAGTGTTCCTTATTGTATATAATTTAGATGGGAGTTCATCGGTCGAAGTCTCGCCTGATTTCGGGTTAGTACGAAGAAGTTATTGCAGTCTGAATAAAAAAATAGCGGCTTCAGCCTAGGTGGAGTTCAAATATGGGGATGATACTATCAAATCTACTTCCACAGGTACAACTAAAAGTGCATGCACGTTGTGATTAAATGCAGGCCCTCCTGGGCATGCATATGTACTCGTAAAGATATGTATAAATTGGAAAATTGTAGACATACAGTTACATAAATTGAAGAAAATTGTAGATATATGGTTATACGAATTGAATTACATTCAATACAACGATACAAAGGGTATCGTCAAAGGGACTCCAAATATGGAAGGAGGTAATTTTTTTATTTTTGTAAAATTGCCAAGGGTGTATAAAAATTTGTCTCTCCTTAACAGAAAAAAAAATTAAACCCGCAGCTACCTTCAGTTTTTTGATGATTAATCACTATTTTTCTACTTTTGTTGACAAGAGTTCGTCGTAAATGGTTTTTGGTGAACGATTATCAATTTTTCTTTTGATTGGTAATTGTCAAATTTTGCTTTATAGGAAGATTAAATTGTAAACCGTTTATTTGGATGGAGTCTCCAAACAGTTTTTTTGAGTGAAACGGCTTAAAATTTGTAATCTATTAAATAATAATAAAACAGAAGAATTTAAAGCACTTTTAATAATTCTAGGGATTTCCTCCTCTCTCCTTAATACTCTTTAGATATTTTATTTTCCTTTCAATTTATTATTATCATTACAAATTTCTACAAATTCTCTCAATTATCATTCTAGTTCAAATATCAACATTTAATGATTTCTACAATTATTCACAGAATTCTTCTAGGTTCTATCATAATATTTTTCATTTTGGTCCATATATTCAAATTAACTAAGTGTCTAAATTTTGAACTTTTAAAATAAATCCAATTAATTAATAATCATTATTCGGTCTATCAAGTCCTAAAAGATGATAATTCACAATGTTGTATACTGCACTTATATTAACAAAAATTGTAGAACTAATATTTCATTCAATCCATATAACTAAAAATTTATATAATTATTACAAAATTATCTTTGGCTCTCCTAAATTATTCCAATTTAAGTTTACATAATTTATTTATTTCTAAAATTAGTATTTGATTACGAAAAAGAATATACAAAAAATACCTTCTGAAGTTGTTATTTTATTATAAACAAACATATTCTAAAACATGTACCGTCATAAACATATTCAACATTTTTTCTTTCTCAAATTGGTAAATCAAGTGAATTCTTTATCGTTAATAAAATTTATTATTGTTTAGAATAATATTAAATTAATTGTACGTGATGAATAACGTACTTTATAATTTGAAAAACAATAAATATTTTCAGTTAATACGTTCTGTGGAAATGTTAAGTTTTAATTATGTCTATTCTTAATTTACATCAATTAAAGGATAAAAAATACGGTATTTTAACTAGAAATTTGTAACAATATGTTTTGTAAATTTTTAAAATCAAATTATAATTTTTACATAATTAAATAACAACATGACATGTAATGTTTCTTTTAATCAACATTTCTTTTAGCTTTTAAATAAATATTTTGTATCACTTATATAATATAATATACTTAATTTTTTATGTTAATATTAACGCCAAGAGCTTCAAATGGATAAAATTATACTGATTCATTACTATTACATATTCATATTTAAGTAACATTTGAAATTCAATCTAAATATCATTTATCTTTTAAACAAATATACTAAAAAGTAAAAACTAAACGTTAAACTCAAAATTTATGTATATAAATATTCATTTGTTGGAATTTATGAAAATATTAATTTTAATATTAATTAAGAACACTAAAATTTATTTATTATAAAATCGATATCTAAGTCATTATTATATACAAAAGGAAAAAAAAATTACAAATATAAAAATCATAACTCACATGACAAAAATTACATAAATTGAAAAGTTTAGCACGTAACTCGACCGTATTAGCAAATTTACCCATAATAAATTCAATTTTTAAAAAATGTTTATACAATTAATTTTCTAAAACATAAAGTGTGCAACGCACAGGTTACACACTAGTTGTACGTAACTATAGAACTTACTAATCTCTGATCCTCAATCTAGTCAATTATACCCAGGTGCAAAAAGGCACATCAGGCATCCTATTAATTAGAGTACGTTGTGGTCAAAAATTGTTGACACGGCCATCGGAATTTACTAAGGACTCGCTTACTTGAATGAGTTAATAGGTTATCATGCATTCAGTCCCATAGTGGGCCTACTACAATATTAAATGTCACCTAGAATCACTCTCGTTCTCAACAAGGCCTAGGTACTAAAATTCGTACTACATTTTTGCGGGAAATTTAAAATCGAGGCCCAATACGAAGTGGATTAAATTAATCCAACTATCAACACACTTTAGCTTGGCCCACTAAACCCTTGATTTAAATTTGATCTCATTCAACACTCTCCTAGTCGAGCCATCACCGTTGGCCTAGCTAAATTCCAATAGATCCAGGTAATGAATCAGCAAACGAAACAGATCTCATTGTTGCAATTTTATGCGGCCCACCAAATAATCAAGATGATCAAAATTTATCCTCATTTGCCTCTTTTCTGGGCTTTTCAAAGTTCTCGTACTTATACCAAGAAATATAACACATCAGCTCTACCAAAAATTCACTAAATAAATGAAAAACTAGTTATTGATAATCAAGTAGCTTGTGAAATCAATTAACTATCAATCATGTCGATCAATTGGTTTCGCCAATGTGAAGCACCACGGAGATAGGACTAGAAGGTGAAAATCAAAACAAAGACATTCAATAAAATTTGATGGTTTACATACTTATTTATGCATGACTTTGGACATAATTTAATATTTTAAAATAAACAATTGCTAAATAAATTCAGCAAATAATTTAAATTGATTCTACCGTTCGATATATTCAAGATAAATGGTAATACGTCACTAATTACCGAATTGAAATTGATTATGATAAATGCGATCATTATTAATATAAGTGGAAAGCTAAACTAGAATAAAGTACAATTGAGAATTGATTACAAACTTTTGATTACATTGTTAATTCTCCAATGCGTTTAACAAAGGAGAAACTTTAAATATAAACTATATTGACTCAATGTTGAGAAGCAATATTTTGGAATTTTATAACAAGAATTTATTATTAAATGGGTTGAGTTGGTTAGGAAATTTGAGTACTAAATATATTTGTGAGATTGGCTAAACTATTAAACTTAGATAATTATTTCATTATATAATTTTTATTGGTATGTTTAAATTCAAAATGATTTTTTTTGAACAATAAGTGGATTAATAAATTTTTGTAAAATTAAATATGGTAAATAAAGATATTTTGGAATTTGTAACAACCCATCTTTTCGATCCTTAGAAGTCGACACTAATACATCATTGGTATTCGTATGGATCCAAGTGTCAGAAAGAAAGATCGTTGGGGTGAAAGAAGGAAAGACAGAACAAAATCTTACAACATGATGAGTAATATATAATATACCAATGGTCTTTACAAAAGAAAATTGAACTATAATATACATACATAAAATCAAAGTAACTAACCTATCATCAGCTTGGATAGCTATACCAGTCTGTCTTCACAATTTGCTGATAAATACATACAAGAGTAAACAGCGGAAGATAAAATACGGTAATATGTCTTGGAGAATCCAGCTCATCTCCTGAAGCTCCAAAGCATCCAACTAAATCTAGAAAATATGATCGGGCTAACTCGAGCATTATAAGAAAAATAACGTCCGGATCAGTCTGGTAAAACCAGCGTGAGAAACACAATCAAATGGATTTTTTTAATATTATAAAACCTTTCAAAATAAAGGTTTCTCGTTAGACCACGCCGCATATAAATACGGACGAGTTTTACCTTACGATAATCAAACCATTTTATAGAAAATCTTGTGGTATTATAATAAAGTCTAGAGGGAAAAATAAATATATAAAATAGCTTAAATGATTGCATCTCACATTTCAACATAGTTGAGCACAACTAAGTCCATAAAGGTACGTATTGGAGATTGGATTTCCATCAATGACAAGGCTATTGGGTACCGCCTGACATAGTGCACCTCTAGAAAAATGTACCGAGGGCCTCACATGGACCCCCTATGAATCAGAGCCGGCCTGCCCCTTTAAAACGACAAGCCGGATTACATCATTCTTAGGGCACCAAGGTTACTAAACAACGTGCACCAACCATGGCACCACTTTTTCCGTGCGCACGCATACCAAATCCATAAATATTGTTCTAGATCGAGGAATGACTGCTCCTAATGGTAGCGAACCACATAGCTCTAAAGCATATCCCCTATTTTATTCATTACCGGGTTGTGAGGCTTGTGAGGTCAAGATTAACTTTTTCCTCTCTTAGCAAATGCCACTTGAAATGCTAATACTGCCTTCGAGGTACAATGCAATACCAACATTCGTCCATACAAATTGTTTAGGATAAAAACAAACCGAAGGCACTACTTCTACTACATCCATTTTGGAATCACCCTTTGGAGTAGTAGCAAGTAGCATTTGCACTTCAAAGAGCTCCGTCTTCGATCATCCTAAACCAGTCTTGAACCTGTTCCAAGCGTCGAACGCGCATATAGTTTTGGAGTGGTTATGTTTTCGAGTCATCTCATATAAGTACACTCTCCCGCTTACCGGTCGCTCCAAAACCGAATCGATAGTCCCGATAAACTCAACCCGGGTTCTTTTGGAAATAATCAGACAATACATAAGAGCGGAGATCGCCTCTTAACCGTTTAAGTGGATGGATTTCCTTATCATTTGTTCTAGGAGAACAAAATGAGATTTATACGCACTGTACAATATCATCGAAGTAGACTATGCCATATAACTAACATGTTTCTCCTAGTTATTTCCACAGTTATATTTTGGCCACGATTTGATAATCAGTTATTTAACTATAAAAAACAAACAACTAAATATAGATTTAATTCCATATGGGATCCACTAAGCCTAAATTAATTAATCTTTCATTAATTAAATATCTTTCATTCAAAATATCTTCACAAAAGATATATATACACAAACTCCATATATTCTTTCAATACTTGAAAAAACATTCATATACTTATCTCATCGGTATAAGTATACCAACAAAAAATTATACTTCTAATACTAAGAAAATATATCCTTATACTTATCTCAACAGTGTAAGTATATTAACAAAACTTAAGGAAGATTTCCTCTTTCCAAATTCATATTTAAATGTGCCAAAACAAAAATTATTTAAAACATTTCTTACTATAAACCCAACCACCTATCTTTCAGTGTTAAGTATGAAAAGAATTTTTCCATACCACCATAATTAAGAAGGATTAATTACCAAAGTTAAATCTCATTCCTTTTATAAATTTCCCTTTTTATAAGCTCGTTTCATATTTACAAATTATTTTATAAATCTCTAAAATGATTTATACAAATCCTTTCTATTTATAAAACTCTTTTCTATTCATCACACCGGTTTCTATTTATAGAACTCTTTTATAAATCTTCCTTACAAAATATCATTTATAAATCTCCTTTACAAAATATCATTTATAAATCCCCTTTTTAGTAAATTCTTTATATTAAACAAAAATCCCTTTTATAAAACAATTCATCATTTATAAACTCTCTTTATTTAAATTAATTAATTACCGTTAAACATCATAAATAAAATAACTAATTAACTTTAAACATTTATTAATAAAAGAAGTAATCAAATTTAAAATATTATCAATAAAATAATTAATTAACTTAACCCATCATTTATTAAATCAAATAATTAAATTAACCCATAATTAAATAATTTGATTAACTTAGACCAACATTAATAATATAATTAAATAACTTTAAATAGTACTAATAATATAATTAATTAACTTGCTTGAAAACATCATTAAAATAATAATTAATTAACTTAAATACCATTTATAAAATAGTCAAATCATTTATAATTAAATAAACACTTAACCTCAAATTATTATGAAATTGAAGTTAATTTAAATCCATAACCTTTCGAATTAGGAAAGAGGCTTAATGACCATCATGGTACTTAAATAAACTACCATTTATTTTTAATTTACTTTCCAAGTCATATTACTAGTATTTACATAAACAAGCATATATGTAAATAAATTCAACACTTAACAAATCACTAGCTATTCCATTGCTTATCCAATGTTAATTAATCTACATACTAATTAGCAGGCATATAAATAACTATCCAAATTAACATAATAGTAGAACGGGGATTTATTATGATAAAGGGTGTCATTAATAATCTATTCAATTAAATTTAATAGAATGGTGTTTTATTTGGCCAAATAGATATCACCAATGAAGTATAATAAATTAATGATGTTATTATTTAAAATAACGTAATTAAAATTTAACCACTGTTATTATATAATAAATTATACTTCATTTAACTATCAACTGCTTATACCATATTTTTCTAGATGTCATTACGAATCCAACACAAAATTTATGGGTAAACGGATTTAATATGAACATGATATTAATTTTCAAAGTTAACAACTTAATTAATTAACTAAACAAATAAATAAAGATTTTTCACCCAACAACATGCGGCCCAAGGCTCATGTCTCCCAAGCCCTCCCACATCCGTTACTGTGGCTTCATCTCCTCCTTCATTCAAATTTCCGAAAATTGATTCCCGAAACCCAATTTCAACATGCATGTCGTGCACGTGAACACCAAATCAATACCACCGATCAATGAACTCCGGCCACCACCCTATCCCACGTCGCGCCTTCATCCCAACGGCACCCATGTCCCAGTCTCTGGTCACCTAAAGCACATTTTGACCATGTAGCCCAAATTCGACAAAGCGTTTACAGACCTGTTCAATCACAAGTCCCCATCGCCTCGACCACCTAGGATACACACCGCCGCCACCATTAGCTCCGCACTCACCAACCGCAACTCTGACCAAACCCTCAGCCCACTCGAAGCTCCCAATCACCGCCCACAGCTCCTGTGACGACCCGGAATCTCTGGACATTTGAAATTAGAATATTTAATTAATTTTAAATATTTGAAAGTTAGTTTAACTCAAATTTCAAATATCACTATTTATTTGGCAATTAAATTATTGAATTTAATAATTGGAAATTGGTTAAAATGGTGAACCTTGGTTTGTAAGCTTGTTAAAAATATTTTAAAGGCTTAGAAAATTCATATTGATAATACTGAAGGTAATAGAACTTTTAAAATTAAATTTGAAAGTGTTTTGTTCAGTTTTGAAAATATATTGTTTAAATCGATATTTAAAAATAGCATTTCGAGGCACAGTCTCGGAATTCAACGAAACCAGTTCTATTGGATCCGTAATAGCGTATTATTATCGGATTTCAATTTTCGTAGTGTTTGGAGTGATCGTTTGGCCGTACGGTAGATAAACGCGCTGAAATCTATATTGAAAATTCAGTATAATTATAAGGTCCAAAAAGCTATCTTCTCCATATAATCGAATTTGGACTCAAAGCCTTTTCCGTTGTGTTTGGGATAGGGGTTTAAAATTATAAATGCCTAGCGGCACGCCTCGATTGGAGATCGAGATTTTGAGTTGCAGAAATCGAGACGATTTAAATTTGAATTTAAAAATAAATGATATTTTTATAGCATTGGAATCTACAGCAAGCATTGACACCTAAAGAAAATTTTTAACCACGTGTCCTTTGTAGTGAAACATGCGTCTTCTTCCTTTAATTTTCTTTGCCGTGTATTTTATAAAAAAAAATTCAAATCAAAAGAGAAAAAATAAACGAACGAAAACTTTTTTTCGTTCAAATCAAAATAATGGCCACTAACAGTCGAGTTCAAAACCCTTCAAATCGGAATCGAGAAACCAAGCACGATCGAATCAACAAATCTCGTATCAGAAGTAATTCGAGCCGAGCCTCCCTTGTTTCGTGTGATCGAGTTTGGGGGGAGGCGCGATTTGCATGGCATGGCGGAGTGTCGGAAGCGTGGCCGATGAAGGCTTCGCTCTCGAGGCAGTGGCGATTTGTCAGGTTCACTATCACAAGGAGGAAGGCTCGCTGGCAAGCATGTTAGGGTTAGCGGAGGCGCGTTCGAGCTCGGCGAAGATGATGGTTATAGACGTACGTGATGAATAGGAGCTCGATGCTTTTGGGTTCTCTCATTCGAGTAGGTAACGCGATTTTTAACATTTTAATTTATAATCTACTTAAGTTTTAAAACTGGTAAAAGAAATCTGTTGATTTATTTATAAATGTGGAAAATTTATAAATCTATATACAGTAAAGTAATTTTTGTTGTTATTTACAGAAAAAGGAAATGAATTTTATACACACATATTTTATTTATATAGTAAAACAGAAAATTATATATGTATATAGGACTTTGGGAAACATGGGAAAATTTTATGAAAATTTGATTTTTATCTCTATAGACTATTTCTTATAAGTATATGTATATAATTTCA
Organism: Allium fistulosum; assembly: GCA_030737815.1. NCBI lineage: Eukaryota > Viridiplantae > Streptophyta > Magnoliopsida > Asparagales > Amaryllidaceae > Allium > Allium fistulosum. The sequence goes on from CM060902.1 coordinate 746,196,659, forward strand.
ACAAAATAAAATAAATATAAGAAGTATATAAATACTTATATTGAACTTAAGAAATAAATGGTGAAATTCTTAAGTAAAATCTGGAATTGGGAAAATATTCTAAGTTAATATTTGAATGGAAATTTAATTATTCGATTGGTTCGAATATTAATAAGAAAATCATATAATTGTTTATACAAGGTCAAAATTGTGAAAACAAGCTGGAATGGAAATGGATTGCAAAATAAAAGCAAAGGTGAGAACTTCTCACTCAATCGGATTACCCGATTTAATTTAAATAGTTAAATTTAAATTATTGGTTGTTTACTTGGATTGATAATTGTTATCATTTGGATTGGTATGTTATATATAATAGTATATATATATATATATATTGGAGTGATTGATTTCCCGCATTATATAGCGGATGAGACCCTATGCACCGCATAATAGCGGATGATATGATATAATCCCATATACCGCGATATTCTACCTCGAAGTGGAATTGGTATTTTAAATTGTTATGCTAACATCTGTGGATGCAGGGAAACAAGTTGGAGGGATCCAACTGGATTCCTCAAATGTTTGAATTTATTTTATATGTTGTGATATGATTTATTGATAATCTGTGATTGATTATATTAGTAATTGAAATTATTGAAGGCTATGGTTTGGCCGAATATATTTTGGTATTTTAAAAATACCATAATATAAAAGATTGGATTTTTGGAAGGAAAATTAAAGTAGAGAATTTTAAGTAAAATAATTTTAGACAATTGGATAAATTTAAAAGAAGGAATTTGGAAAAGGATAAAAGTTGATTTTTGAAATCCTATCGAATAAATTCCAAGTATGGGGAAAAGATTTTTTAAACGGAAATAAAGGGATTTTGAGAACTTAAGTAGTATTGTTTAAAAGTTGAAGAATTTATTTAAAATTCGGATTTTAAATGGTTTGGGAGAAATAAAGGAATTTATTTTAAAATGGAGTTAGTTTTGGGAAATCGATTTGAAAACTAATTAAATGTTTGAAACTATGTTTTAAAAGGAAGATGAGACTATGGAATTTATAAACTGGGTTTATAAAGAGAAATAATATATATCAGTGGATTTTTGGAAATATAAATTCACGGTGGGAATTTATAATGGAATGGGTAATTTGTTTTAAAAATAAATAGTGGTTTATTTTTAAAGGTGTGAGAGAAAAGCGTATTTCCGTGAAAAGCAAAGTACGTTTTCAAAGGAGCTTTTAAGTATAAACTAAAAGTTTAAAGTTGTTTTAAAAAGAATGTTTTTGAGAAAATTATTTATTTAAGTGGTTTAGAATTTTAAAGTTAAATATTTATTAAATTAGTTATAGTAATAATTATTTTAAAGGCTAATTGGTTATATGATTTTAAAAAGAAAATTATTAATATTTATATTTTATAAAGTAGTTTTATTTATAAAAAAATAGTTTGGCTAAAGCTTTTATTTGAAAAACTTGTATAAAATTTCATAACTAATATTTTAAATAAAGTGTTTAAAATAGTTTTTATTTTAAGTGTTAAGTTCCAAGTATATATTTTTGGATAAGTGATTTAAATTATTTTAAAAACCTAAAGTATTGGGACTTGGCAAATTTTTCAGTGGAGATAAACAATGTTTGGAAATTTATTCCGCGAGAGGAAAGTGATTTGAAAACTGTTTTCAAGAGGGTTGAAGTGTAGAAAATTTATATCTTGCGAAGCTGTTTTGAAAATAAATAATTTGGGAAATTATTTAAATCTGATGATTGTTTATGGATGTTATTTGATAGTTAAATAATCGACTATCAATATTGGCCTTTAAAACGGCATTTGAATTTCGATGCGACCGGGGGTCGGATTCCAAATGGTTATCCGAAAACCACATCGAATCTTAAAGGTAAATCTTTTATTTAAGAGATCAAAAGTGGAAATTTGTTTTGACTTAATTTAGAATTGAATTTATCCACTTGTTTTTAAAATAAGCGCTCATTATTCGGTTAACCCGGGAGAGGACATTAATTCATAAAACCCATTCCGAATAATGATACGATGAAATGGGATTTCATTTGAAGACGGTGGTTGAAGACCGGGTATTTTCGAAAATGAAAGGATTGCCTGTTGAATGTCATTGCACCGAGTTGCTTCGGTATAGAGATTTTGATTACCCTATGTGATGGGGAGTCCGGACGTGATTAGGGAATATCTGGATTTGAAAGGACTTCTTTGAAGTGCCTTTGGTTCCATTCAGACCCAGGATGGACTTGTATGGACGTATGTCTGACATTACACTTTGTGATATAAAGCTGGTTTCTATCAAATATATTTCTGTTGGTGGCGGAGGATTTATTTTCTTAGCTTAACACCCTTCTCTGAGACGTACGAGCTCAGAGGTTATGTAGTTGATGGTTACTAGTGATATATTCCCAATTTGGTAATGTGGCATGCTAAGTGCTGATCATTGGTTGATCAAAGCATGGCTTTTGTGAAAAGCGTAGCTTTGTGGGACGAGACTTCATCGAACCTCACACCCCGGAAATGGTCGAAACAGGAAGGATGCAGCAAGGATATGGGGGTTGCGCCCCTCAGGGTATGTACATTTCCTTTTGGATAAAAAGTGGTATTCTGGTATGGAGCCCAGATATTTACTTATGTGGATAAAATAAAAAGTGGTATTCTGGTATGGAGCCTGGATATTTGCTTATGTGGTTGTTGGAATTCGAGGCGCCTCGGTAAAGGTTGGTTACGACCGGGGGATGGCATACTCGTGATAGTTAGTTACCTAGTTACAGAGGTAACCCGGCCTTGTGTTGGCAGAGATCCGATTAGGTTCTCAGGGCGTCCCTCCAGAGGCGTACCCATTCGGAAAGGAAATTCCTTAGCCTTGACCATTTGTTGGAAATCCAAACAAACAATACGAACCCTGTACGGTTTTAGTTGTAGAACCTGCCATTTAACATGGTAGCTATAGTAGGCATACTATAATGGTACGTATGCTGGCTAAGATTAATATTATACTTTCAAAATGTTTTCCACACTATACACTAATAATAATATCAAAAAGAATTTCGCATATTAAGCTTGTTTGACTATCATAAGAAGAAATCTCCCCAAGTGTGCGATTGCATTGTGTGTGTGCCGGGAGGCCTTATGGTAGTTTCATTTTCCAAAAGCATAAACGGATTTTTTTTGTACAAATAACTGTTTTTAGTTCTCACACCAGTCCCATAACTGACCTGGAGTTTATTGTTCCCTTTTCTAAATTCTAGGTGCCCATAATTTTCCACACGGGTAGCCTAGAGTCAGGTTATCAGTAGATTCTGGATGGATTGCTGTGGAGCTCAGGAGACGAGCTAGATTGCGAGACGTATTTCCGTACTTGATTATTATTCCGCTGTGTATTCAGTTATGAGGACAAGTTTATATAACTATCCCGTTGTGTGCTATGTAATTGTTGTACTCTGATGATGTAATGTATAAACAGATATAGTTCTTTTGTTCTAAAGATTAGTCATTTATTTATTATATATTGTTCCGCTGCAATTGTGAGATTCTGATAGTGTTTCTATTTCTTCTTCTACCTCTTTCTTCTTTAACCCTAACGGTTCGGTTTTCCGGCATTCGATTGTTCGGCATTTAATACAGTGGACGTATTGATGTCGATTTTCGGGCGTCGAAAAAACGGGTCGTTATAGCTCCATTTCCACATGAAAAATCCAAACTCGCTGAAACCCTAACCTAAGCTATTCCAGCTACCTCAGACACTCGGAGGACAAATGATCATCGCCAGCAGCTTCGCTTCATCGCCAAGCTCCTCCCCGTCACGTCCGCTTCAACCCATAACCATCTCATCGTCGGAAATCGGCATATGAACGAAAAACAATCATCTCCTCCCCCATGAAAATCTACACCCCTAAAAATACTGCAATCACCTCTAAAAATCTTATCTTGTCGATAGGGGCACACCCCTACCCTCTAAGCACCATTTCATGACCATAAAAAACTGACTTTTCACAACAACTACTGCTTTCGACCTACTGCCGTCACCATACTCGACGAAACGTCGAGATATCATTTTTTAAAAATACTAGAGGTCTAAACAAACACTTTTCATGTTGGAACATTTTGCAAATATAGGGAGAATTATGAGATAGGAATTTTTGAATGGAAGGAGGAGCTTTGTTTTCTTTGGTTTGAATTGCACAGAGAGATGAAGAAACAAAATACTGAAGACAATGAAAAGGAGGAAAAAATTATATGAGGGAAGTGATAAATTTTGAGCTAAAAGATGTATTTTTTTCATAAATTAAAAGGAAGTGGAGAAGATGGAAAAAAAGATGAAGTTACTATGTATGAATATGAAAATGAGAGATGAAAATGAGATAAGAAATGGGAAGAGTGTATATATATGGTTAAATAAAATAAAATAAAAGTAGAGTTGGCCAAAGACTAAAACACCCTTTAATTCAATTTCAACTCTCCCATCTTTTCCATGCCTCCAAAGTACCAAGTCATTTGAAAATATGGTGGATATTTAAATTTTCCATGTACCTTAGTTGATTTTTATACTTAAGGAATCTTTTATTTTCAATTCAAACTTCATATCCATCGCTTCGTTTTCAAATTCAAAAATATTTTATAATAATAATAATAATATTATTATTATTATATTACTTATTTACTCAATTTAAAATAAAATATTTTCTTAACTTAACCTAACATTTAAATGTTGTTTAAAATGTATACAACGGTTCAACAACTTTCTACAACTTATCATTCGATAAAAATCCGAAAAAGAGGTTTCGGTTACATCTTATATTTTTCATCAAACTACCCAATTTTATTAAAAAATTCAAAAATGAATTTCCTATTCTTGGTTATTAATTAAAAGAGGGTTATTTAATTTCTAAAAACCAATAATTGGATATTTAAACTAACTTGAATATTCATAAATCAATCAATAAAATTCCGGGTCGTTACAAAATTTGTTTTGGGATAGGAATGAATTTTAGTTTAATTAACACGTGAACATGAAGTAGTAAATGATTTTTATAAATAGGCTAATTGGTAGAAGTGAGAGGATATTTATTTTATGGGAAAATGTGGAAATATGTTTGGTAAATATTAAGTGTTGGGTACATAAAAGGTATTGAATGAAATATAATTTTTAAAGATGATTTGAATTAATTTTCGAGTAGGATTTTGTTTTTAATTGAAAGAGAAGGGAATTAAAGTAAATGAAATGGGAATTGTTTTAATGCCTAAACCAAAATCAAAATGAGAAGCCAACTCCTTTCTTTCCCAACTTTTCTTCGTAAATCTAAAAACATCATTTATCACTTCATAAACAAATCACGTATCTCATTTTTCTTAACACAATAAAATCAAACAAGCCTTAGCTTCTCTCAAATATTAAAAATAAATTCAATGAAATTCCTAAATTCATGAAACTCAAATATATGCTTCTCTACTATAAGCTACACCGGTAGGAGCAATAAAAGAGGGATCTTAATCTAGTTTGGTGCTTCATTGGGAAGATACAGTGAACATTGAAGAGGATGTTTGAAGTGTGGTAGAAATATTTGAAGAGGATTGAGCTTGTTTTTTATTATGATTTTAATAGTAGTTCAACAATCTTTGACCTATGTCAACTTTGTTTCTTTATAATGATTCTTTGATTTCCAAATGTTACAATGCTTGTTAGATTTCTCTAGATTTGTTACAACAATTGTGGATTTCTAGATCTGTTATTAGTAAAGCTGTGATGTCGTAGATTTGGAGTTTGATCTGCCATAACTCAATATTGGATAGCAGATTGGATGATTGAAGGTGATTGATAAGGTCTAATCGATTCCTTGTTATTCAAAAGCACCCTAGTAATTTATTTTCATTAATTTGGTTTAGTAGTCTTTAATGCTTTAAACTCGTCTGCCATTCCTGTTCATCCATAGGTATTTATAGGTGTGAGGATGTGAAGGAGTATATATGTTTTACTTGGTTCGATATGAGTTGGCTCTTGTAATGCCCACATCTTGAAACCCAACGATGAAATCCTAGTATGCTACAGTCACTTTGGAATTATCTTTCAACGACAGAGATAAGATCAGTTATGTTGTACAGTCTTAAGTAAACATAGCAAAATAAAATTAAGACCACATCATTACAATTCAAGTTTAACAATTTAGTTCTCATTTTTGTGCCCATGTAGAGGTCAAAAATATAATGTATCATAAAAAGAATGTTATACCCAACATCTGAAGATGCTTACATAGACATTAAGTAAAGCGAGTCAAAATAATAATAATACTTCAAGCCCTTGCTTCTTCAGCTCCATTATTCACCTGTCCAAAAGCAACCTGTCTATACCTATAAACTCAGCCTACTCAAAAGAGTAATCGTGATTTTATATGGAGAACACTGATAAAACCCCAATAAGACATAAATTTTGGTATGAGTAAGAAAGTGAGACCACGCCGCCAAAACACAGAACGGGTTTTCCCCTCCTATAACAAGCATATATTTAGCACATTTAAATCATAAGCATGATCAATATCGCCCTCTTATGGGACATTCGAACCACTAGGTCGAAATCAAAATCAATTTCTAGTTTACCCTTAAACAATCCCTCTTTATTCAAAACCCAAAACACTCCAACCTAGGATGCCACCGAGACCTTATGCCTTTCATCCGAAGTGAAGGTTTCAAAACAAGCATTCGGCTACCACAAAGGTCTTATACTCTATCGCATTATTAATTATACTAAACTCACTATAGGTTTTCTGTTTCTACTTAGGCTTTACACCTTTGCTTTCGTATTTCGACTGTTATAACGACTCGTAATTTTATCACTTTGATTTAGAATATTTAATTAATTTTAAATATTCAAATATAGATTTATTAGAACATAAATGACCATGTTTTATGTGATAAATAATAATGGTGATTTTGTTTTGGAAAAATATTTACAAAAATATATTCTTTGAAAAAATATCGATAATATGACCAAAAATCGTTTTATCAATAAATAGCCTTTTACCGTTAGAAGCCACATACGATTTTTTTACATATACTTATTTCTCTATTTAAGCAAGAATATGTAATAAAATTATTTATTTTATTTTAGGAAATGAAATGTCTTTATGACATCATCAATGATGTCATCATTTTAAAATAATTGATTTTTGAATTTAAATGGAGTTTAAATGATTTAATGATTGTTTTGAAATTAAATGAGGCCCTTTTAATTATTAATTAATAATAGAAATGTCATTTTGGAATTTTGTTTACATATATGTATATGTATTTCAACCGAGAAGTAAAAATATGACCGGAAATCGGATTCCGGATTCATAACGGTTTAACCAGAGGAAGTTGTTCAATGTTATATGTTATATGTGACGTACGTACACACATATATACATCCATATATATACACCTTAGAATTAATATTTACATTTACTAATTACTAATTGTAATTAAAATAAATATCATGATATTCATAAAGGAGGAAATTTAAGTAATGATGACATATCTCCACCTTAGTCCACATTATCATCCAAATACGCTTTCTTAGAGTCAAAGAAAGAGGCATGAAGTGATGAAGGTGGTGGCATGGGGGTAGGCCGTGCACATGTAGTGCGGAAGTGGTGGTGGTGAGGTGGAAAGATGATATGATGTTTGGTGAAAATATCATGATATTTTGATTTAATCTTTTGCCTATAAATTAAAGGCATACCTCTTCGCTTTCATTCACACTTCCTTCTCTAATTTCCAAAGCTTTCTTCATCTTTTTCTTCCTCTTCATTAATGGCTTCCATGGCCTCTTAGGAAAATTCAAAATAGAGTCGAAGTTCTGCCAAAATAAGTTGTAATATATAAAGCGACGACCACTTCGAGTTCGAAGCTGAGTTAGCAATCTCCTTTTCTTTTTCCACCTAGGCCGAGCCCAATTAAGCACTCCTCCACCCTTACAAGTCAAAGGGAGAACCCCTCTAAGAGCCCTACAACAGGATTCATAAGCTCTGGTACGAGAATAGCAGAGCTATAGTCGATTTGTAGCATTGAAAGTTAGATCGGGAAAGCTATTAAGTGAGAAACTCTACTAATTTATTTTATAAAATCTATGATGATATGATATGATTTCTATGCTTGTTTATTTTGGTTGTTTATCATGTTTGGATATGATAATACGTTTGCTTGGGTATGGAAATAGTTCACGTTAAATACACGTCGAATTTACACGAAGAAATCACTTTCTTCTTATGAATTATAAAAGCGTTACGGTATAGTTAAATCTCTTTAAACATGAATAAAATGATTTATAAATGTTTTATAAACATTAAAACTCATTTCAGCAAAATTTTGAAAAGATATGAAATTGGAGTCAAAATAGGCGTGTCGCGAAACGGCAATTCGCGATTTCGCGCCGTAAAAGTTAAATTAATAAGTAGAGTGGAATATACCTCAGAATTATTAAAAATAAGAATTTCTCAGACCCCTATAACTATAGTTTTCAAATGAAGAAGTAAAATCAAGATTTCAATTTATATCCAAATCAAGTTTCCAAAAACATCGCGTTTTGGCAGTCCACAAAATATGGATTTCAACTCTTTAAAATGGATGTTTTTAAATCTTTAAAAATATGAAATAAAGTTAATAAATATGTTAAAATGTTTTGAAAAGAATTTGAGTTATTAAAATGGACATAGATGAGAAGTAATTAGTGTTTGATCAAAGAAGCTTTAAAAACACTATTCGCAACGGTTTTGGTAACTTTTGAAAATCATGGTTTAAACTTAAATTTCCTTTCCAAATATTTTGTGAATGGTTTTCAAATAACAAATCAAGCATTTTAAAAGCAATTTAAGGGTTTGGAGTTGATCAAATAACTTGACTGCCTTATGGGTGATAGAGAGATAGTCTCTAGACCCGAGCTTGGACAACCAGTGTCTAGGTTTTGCTCTAGCTATCCAGACTGGCTCGACGGAGGGGATAGCTAATTTGATTTACTCGGACTGCGTTTTCTTAAGATAAAAGACAAAAGATTTGGAGATTTCCAAAGGTTAAACCAGATTTAAAATAATAATATGTTTGGTAATATATGTAACATTCTGGTTAAATTGTGTATTGAATTCCGAGGAGGTAACTCATACTATCCGTGCGTATTTAAAAGATGATTTCACCGTTATTCGACGAATAGTACAGGTTGAATATGAAAATTAGTACTGAGTATAATTAATATAGTTTATATGGATCCTTTTTACTCAATACTAACTGGTTTTGCATTTATCATCTTAGATAACATGGTTTCAACCCAATAAAAAGATATGTTTTGAAAATATGAAACCTCTATTAAAATTTGAATAAAATATGGAAATACTTTCCTATGTAATTAATGAGAAATGGTTTGGTGTTTCCAAAGTTAAAAGGAGGTTTAATAATCCCGTATCGCTGAAAAAGGGAAATGGTTTAAAATATATCTCTAAAGATACTTTATCAGATATAAAGATATTAATTGATTGAATAATGATCACTAATCACCCACATACTTAACATCTTTTTATCGATAATTGGTTCGAAGAAACCAGGATCGGATGTGGATGATTCCTATCCGGAAACCACTTCGAATCAATATACGCATTTGTAAGTGAAGACTTGTTGAAGACAATGATTTTGAAGATGGAGACCTTCATAATGTAGGGCTGCTAACCACTAACCTCTGGATGATTCCCTTGCTATATATATGATGGCAGTGGTGCCTTCATTCGAAAAATCTTCGATTGACAAGGACTAATCGCTACTAATCCTAGGAATGATTACCAAATAGGATGTTGTAGGAGGAGTGCCTTCGGTTTGTCCTATTCCTGGATAACTTGTATGGACGAATGTCTGACTTTGCATTTCTAAGACCATGTACATTGGTTTTTACAAACGTACATTTGTTTGGTGGTGTAAGTGGTAACCCCTTTTATACTTAACACCCTTCCTTGAGGCATATTAACTCGGGGGTTGTCCTTTTGTGTCAATTAGGGTGCTTCAAGAATAGCAATGTGGCATTTAAAGTGGGATTTGTCATGTGAAAGGTAAAATTTTACCTCAGGCCTCACACATCGGTAATGGCAAAAATAGGGTAGATGTGGCAGGGCTAAGTGGGTCACACCCATTAGGATGTGATCTTCACCTTTCTAGAACACCGTCTATATTTCGGGTTTGTTGTGTATGCTTTTGGATCCCACGGATATGTTGGGAATGACTAGGGTGATCGGATACTCGATACTATCTATGGTAGAGGTAGGTCGGTTTTGTATTGGTAGAGGACAGCAGGGTTGTGCCTCGGTACATTCCTCTAGAGATGTACTGTCGGAAGGTAGTCCCTTACCTAGTCATTGTTGGAAATCCATTTTCCAATATGTGCCTTTATGGTTTTGGTTGTAGAACCTAGTATGTTGAAATTTAATTAATATAACAATTTCGGCTATGATTAACATGCTATTTGAAAGGGTTTTCAGAGAATGTCATTAAAAATAATATCCCTAATTTTACATAGTAAGTGTTTTGTTTATCATAAGTTAAAACCCATCCGTGTTTATGTGCAGCATGGTCTTATGAAATACCCTTTGATTTCAAAAGTATTCGTTCTTTTGAGTTTTCTCACACCAATCCCTTGACTGACCCGAAGTTTCTTTTCTTTTTCCTTAAACTCTAGGTGCCTTATTTTTTTGAGCAGCTAAGTAGTTAGGTTTAGCTTGGAGCATTTAGGAGGAGCTTGGAGCATGAAGCAGAAGATTCCTCTGTAGATATTATCCATTTCTATATCCGATATATTATATATAAGTATATACCAGCACCTGTGTAAAGATAGGCAGTTATAACTGTCCCTGGCTGGCTTAGTACTTGCCATAACTCTAATACATCATTTTGAGAGTGATTGTATGTACTACCTATATGTAAAAAAATTAAGTTGTTCAATGCGATGCGAGAATCTGTATTTCTACCTTTTATCTTTATTTTCTTTTACCCCTGATCATCCGCCTCGCCGACACTTGAATTTGCGGCACATGACTATCGTGGATATATTAGTGTCGATTCTCGAGGGTTGAAAAGGCGGGTCGTCACACTCGGTATAAGAGCTTAGGTTGAGCGAACACCTAAGCTTTGATGAGGTCAATTCATTAGAGATAGGGTTAGTAATGCCCTAGAATGAGTATAGTCAATGAGAGTGCGTATTTGTAATTTTTATCCGAATAAAAATGTTTGAGTATTTATACCCATTCCCTAAGATAATCTCGTCTATGGATTCTAAAATTGTTTCCTTACTATACGCGATGGTAGGAAATGTGTAGCCAAAGAAGACGTAGAGGGGGAAAATAACAATACAATGACTATGCTGCGGTAATTGAAGAAGTAGCAGTTCCTGTGCAACCTCTGGTTAACTTTGCCGCACTATGCAAAAAGATTAAACCAGCTTAGGAGGAAAACCATTTAATGGCACAGAATCTATTATTGAAGTTCAAGCTTGACTCCGATCATGTGAGAAAATCTTTAAAGGATTAAACATTGATAGTGATCGAAAAAGGTTCTTAGCCTCTTGGAAATTGAAGGATGGGGCTCTAACTTGGTGGAAGTCCATTACTATTAATGAATCCGAGGATAATTCCTCTTAAGCAAGTTTGAAGAAGTTTTTGAAGAACACTACATGCCCGCTGCTGGAAGATCCCTCCTCTATAGAATTTTTAAGGATCTAAAGCAAGGAGAAATGTCCATTGAAGAATATTTGTGCAAGTTTAATGAATCATCTCACTTTGGGCCTGGACTGATAGTTACTCAATTGAAGAAAAATGAGATGTTTATTACTAGGATGAAGGAGTAGTATCAGGATAGGATGACCGTTCATATGAAATGAACCTTTGTGGATCTGGTGGATATGGGTTTTCCGTATGAAGTTTTGTACAAAAAGAATCCAGTAGCAGTTCATGGAAACAACAGAAATAAGAGGAAGAAGCCCTAGCAAGGAAAGACTAGTGGAGGATTTCAGGAGAACTAGTTTAAGAAATTGGAGTGTTTTAACTGTGGAAAGAAGGGCCATCTTTCAAGGTTCTGTAGGAGTCCAAAGTTTAGATACAACAATAGGGTCCCACTCTCCTATAGTTCCAAAAAGTCTCTGTCACAACTGCTATCAGCTCGGACACTGGAAGAATGCTTACCCACTAATGAAGAAAGGAGAGTAGGCTAAGGTTTATGCTATCAAAGACGAGCCTTCATCCTCTAAAGATATAAAGGGCAAGGGAGTTCTGGAAGGTAACATCTATGTTAATGAGAATTTAGTTAAAGTATTATTTAATACTGGGGCTTCCCATATTTTTATTGCTAAAGGATTGGTTGATAGATTAAAAATGATTAAAAAAATAGTGGATACCCTTATTTATGTGTCTAATCCCAAAGGCGGTACAACTAGTCTTTGTTTGATTTATGAAGACGTCTGACTTACCCACCTTTCCCATAATTTTTCATGCAACCTATTTGTTCTTGACTTTATTAGGTTTGAAGTTTTACTTGGTATGGATTGGTTATCTAAGTATAAAGCTATTCTTGATTTTGTTAAGAGGACGGTGACTGTATGGACCAACTTCGGAATGTTTATTGAAATATTGTGTGTAGAACCTAGTTTAGTGAGGGATAGTTTCATGTATGCACTAGACTCATCCCAAAAAGGTTTAGAAACGATACTGATTGTTCAGGAGTTGGGTATCTGGTATACATCTGATAAACCAAAATTGTTAAGGGAGTTCTGGAAGGTAACATCTATGTTAATGAGAATTTAGTTAAAGTATTATTTAATACTGGGGCTTCCCATATTTTTATTACTAAAGGATTGGTTGACCGTCAATTAGGATGTATTGACTTGACTGTATGGACCATTATTTCCTAATATATACATATATGTAGCTATATGCCCAATGACCATATTGGTCCTAGGTACCACCTATGGTACCTTCCGTATCCTCCTCGAAAAGGGCTTCATCGTTTTGCTTCGAGAGCGTTCCGTAACTACATCTGTAAAGGACTGCTTCGTAAGGCTTACAATACAGATGCTCCATCGTCTTGCTCCGTAGTTATATCTGTAAAGGACTGCTTTGTAAGGCCTACAATACAGATACTCCATCATTTTGCTCCGCGAGCGTTTCGTAGCTACATCTGTAAAGGACTACTTCGTAAGGCCTACAATACAGACGCTCCATTACTTACTATGAAAACATAAATCGCGTCCGCACTAGTCTATACCAGTGCTCGGAGATCCACAATGTGCCACCCAGTGCGTACATTGAGGACTACATAATCGTTATGTCTACTATCTGAATACCGCCAACAAGGTCTACCTTGTACAAAACTCAATCGGAGATTTTCTATATCTGTAAAGCACCGCTTCGTTAGGACTGCAATACATATATTATAGTTGGTCTGTCTATTTCTCGTCGTGGCTGTGGCCCCACACAGCCACCCCTCAACTAATCAAAAGACTTCTAAAGAGTTAAGTGGTCGTGCCCTACTGCAAACAATCTAACATCCAATTGGCGGTGCCCCTCCATCCAATGTCTTGATAGTGAAAGGATCATTAGCATGTTGGTTTAACTCTAGTCTTTCCTGAAATCGCTCTTGGTCTTGATGCTGGCCGATATCTGCATGTGACTATCCTTAAACTTACTTGCAAGTACTGGGCATACGAATACCCTACTCCGAACACCAAGCCCTTCTGACTGCCTATAAAGGTCTGCTTCATTAGGCCTACAATGCAAATGCAGTCAAGGCATACTCTCTTGATGGAACACCTACAAACCTGCCTCCAAGGATACAGCTTCTTTATGCCTACCTAGAGGGCCATCCTAGAGTATCCTCACATCTCGTTGAAGTCTCGTACTTCCTTGAAGCCCAAAAATACTAAGTTGGACGTGCTTCCCATTGCTGAAATCCATGATGAACTGCTTCGTTAGGCGCTTCATCCTTTGGGCTGCTCCAAACGCATTTTGATTCTTCTATTAGACCCTAAGTCTAATCTTTTAATTTGCATTTAGTTTGCTTTCTTATTCTGTTGGCTACTTATTTTAATTTAATTAGCATATTCTTGCTCTCATCTCACTTCTAACTATTGTGAGATAACCATAGGTCTAATAGGAAATGCTGTTAGTATGAGCCACCTTCATTATCTTGCTTATTTAACTTATTATATAAATCCTTAAGTTCAATAAAATAAGCCTCCTTTTATTATTTCTGTTTTATTCGCTTATCGACTTAATATAAGTTATTTAAATAAGCTTCTATCATTATTCTCTACTATCATTGCTTACCAATTTATTATAAGTCTCACGATAAGCTTTTCCATTCTTATTTCATAATTATAACCTATGTTATAATTCTACTTATAATTATTACTTTTTCTTCTTTTATAGTCCGTTATATAATTACAAGCGTTTCTTGTCTGCTCTAGTCTGCCTTCTTTTATTATGATATAGAATTTTCTTTTATTCTCTAATATTACATAATCACTTATCATAATAATTGCCTAGTCAAATAGCCTGCACAGTAAATGCAGACTTAGGCTCATTAATTTTTTTATAGCCTCAAATTCTTAAATTAATCATTTTATTGTTTCAAATCATAATTTACTTTATTGTTTACTATTTTAGGAAGTAATTCTATTTTATTTGGTTGGTTATGAAAACTATATAATCCATTTCCATATCTTAATTTTGGATAATACTATAAACAATAATCCATAACTGCAAGGTATCTCTTTTACTATTTTAGAGTAGTGTAAAATATAGTGGTTTCTCTATTTTATACTAATTTCCCCTTTTTATTTCTTTTATTCCGGCAGTTACGTTTATCGTTATCTTTTAGATATTAAGTTATGGAAATGTATCCTATTTTCTAAACCAACCAATTAATCTAATAATTACTCCGAAATTAACTTTTCCCATTTTAAAGCAATTTATTACAGTAATTCTATTCCTCAACTTTTATTATTTTACATCTAATTTCCTTCATTTTGGTATTCTTAATTATTTAATCCATATTCGTGTTTAATCTATTCTAATCCATACGCGAAGAAAAAGGAGAAGATAGAAGAAAACTGACGCTTGCATAAAAATCCAAAACGTAGAAAAAGATGTAAATAAGTCATGGAAAACAGTGTATAAATACTAATACTATAAATAAACTGCAAGTTTTCTTATAGTTCAGCATAATTTAATTAATATGATTATTGATGAATAAAATTTTCTAAACGAGAATCTAACGAATAATATATCTTAAACTTAAAAGATATATAAATTAATCCACTCACCTGTCCTTCTGGGTCCCCTTCTTCCAAGGTGTATAATATTTTAATTTAGAAGATATTCTCCCTAGAAATTATTTTCTTTTTAGGGTTCAGCCTTAGGCCAAGAACCCAAAGAAATATTTTCTATTTAGGGTTCAGCCTTGGGTAATGAACCCATGGGAGAAAATCTAATTGTGAGAAGATAGCTAGGCCTAGGGTCCTATTTATATTGAAGCTTGGGGACCTTAGACCATTGGATTCTTGGATTGAACCTGGAGCCACCATGTCACAGGGTTGTTCGAAGCCAAAGGATTGAAGAACGTAGGGCTCAGATCGCGCAAAAACATGAAAAAAACGTCACCGCACGTACTTGGATGAAAATTCGTCCAGGTCGTACGTGGGTCGACCGGGTGGTCAACCGCCCTTAACCAACGGTCGACCATTGCGCATATTGGGTCGACCTTTTGGTCGGTCCATATTCGTATTATATTTTTTATTTTATTTTTCGTTCGGCTACTTTATTCTGTTTCGTTCCTAACTTCTTCATATTAGCTTGGTTTTAGACAAGTTATATATGGATATTGATTAGAAAATCGTCCCGGACACGATGGTACAAGTTCCAAAGCCATATTCCGATAATTCCAAAAATATTTATTTTCACTACTTATCGTAATTCGTTAACTTTTAATTATATAAAAATCCGGAGTGTTACAAATCCCGTATATGCTAAAAAAGAAAATGGTTTAAAGACATATATCTTTAAGAAGATATTTTTCTTTGATAAAAGATATTGATTAATTGAATAATAATCACCCACATACTTGATATCTTTTATCGATAATTGGTTCGGAGGAACCGAATCGGATTTGGGTGATTCCTACTCGAAAACCACTTCGAACCAATATACGCATTCGAAAGTGAAGACATGTTGAAGATAATGATTTTGAAGATAGAGATCTTCATAATGTAGGGTTTTTTGCCACTAACCTTTGGGGTAATTCCCATATCATATATATGGTGGCAGTGGTATCTTCGTTTTGAAATCTTCGATGTAAGGACTGCTCGCTACAAATCCTAGAAGTGATTCGAAAATAGGATGTAGTAGGATAAGTGCCTTCGGTTTGTCATGTTCCTAGACAACTTTCTTGGACGAGTATTTGACATTCAAATTCTAAGACCACGTACATTGATTTTTACAAACGTACATCTGTTTTGTGGTGTAGGAGGTAACCCTTCTTACACTTAACACCTTCCCTGAGGCGTATGAACTCGATGGTTGTACTTTTGTGGAAATCAATAGTGTGTTATTAGAAATGGAAATGTGGCATTCAAAGTGGGATTTGCTTTGTAAAAGGTAATACGTTACCTCGGGCCTCACACCTGAAAATGACTAAACAGGGTATGCCGCAAGGCTACGGGGGTCGCACCCATTAGGGTGTGGTCATCAACTTTCTAGATTACTCTCTATATGTCGAGTATGTGGTGTATGCTATGGGATCCTGGTAAAGGTTGGAAACAATCGGGGTGATGTCATATTCGTTACTATCAAGGATTATTGTGTTGGTCGTTGGAAACTGGTAGGCCGGTCTTGCTAGATGCAGAGGATCGTCTGTAGGTCCTCAGTACATTCCTCTAGAAATGTAGTGTATGGAAGGTAGTCCCTTGTCTTGTTATTGTATGGAATCCATTCTCCAATAACTTCCTTTGGACTTAGTTGTATACCGATTATGCTGGAATTTAATTAATATAATAATTTCGGCTATGATTAATATGTATTTGTAATATAGACACTATTATAATATCACTGGATTTTACATAGCAACATTTTGGTTATCATAAGGTAAAAACTAGTCTTTGTTTATGTGTGGCGTGGTCTTATGAGATACCCTTAGTTTTCAGAAATATCCATGTTTTAAGTTTCTTCACACCAATCTCGTGACTGACCCAGAGTTTATTTTCTTTTCCCTTAAACTCTGGGTGCCAACGCCAAGTAGTTCAGGTCTAGCTTGCAGCAGGAGCTAGAGTTTCCTCTGTAGATAGTTATCCATTTCTATTTCCCCTGTATTAGGTATAAGTATCTACCATCACCTATAAGGATAAGCAGTTATAACTGTTCCTGGCTAGGTTAGTACTTACTGTGACTCTGATATCTAATTTTGAGATTGATTGTATGTATATCTATATGTATAATTATAAGTTGTTAAATACGTTGTGAGAATCTATTTTGTTTACCTTATATCTTTATTTTCTTTTACCCCTTGATTCTCCGTCTTTCTGGCACTTGGATTTGCGGCACGTGAATATCGTGGATGTACTAATGTCGATTATCGAGGGTCAAAAAGATAGGTTGTCACATGTACTGTGGTAGGCGGTACTCTAGTAGCCTTGTCATTGATGGAAATCCAATCTCCAATACGTACCTTAAGGACTTAGTTGTGCCCAACTATGTTAAAATATGAGATGCAAGCTTTTCAACTATTTTATATATTTATTTTCCCTCTAGGCATTTTTATAATATCACAAGATTTTCTATAGAATGGTTTGGTTATCGTAAGGTAAAAACCGATCCGTTTTTATATGCGGCGTGGTCTTACAAGATACCTTTATTTTGAATTGCTTTATAATATTATAAAAATCCATTGGACTGTGTTTCTCATGCTGGTTTTGCCAGACTAATCCGTGCGTTATTTTTCTTATAATGCTCAGGTCAGCCCAAGCATATTATACAGATTTAACTGGACACTTTGGAGCTTCAAGAGACAAGCTAGATTCTCCAAGACATCTTACTATATTATCTTCCGATGTTTGTTCTTATATGTATTTATCAGCAAATTATGAGGACATGCTGTTGTAACTGTCCCGGCTGATGATAATTTAGTTACTCATACTTTATGTATGTATATTAAAGTTCAGTTTTCTTTTGTAAAGACCGTATATTATATATTACTCGTCACGTTGTGAGATTCTGTTATGTCTTTCTTTCTTTCACCCCAACGATATGTCTTTTCGAGACTTGGATTTTTGGCACACGAATACCAAGGATGTATTAGTATCGATTTCTAAGGTTCAAAAAGGCAGGTTGTTACAGTCGGTATCAGAGCTGAAGGTTAAGCGATAGCTTTTTTCTTGGTGTGGTAAACTCATTATAGATAGGGTTAGTTTAATTTGTAGAATTTTTTTGTAACTTTTAATTGGGAAAATAATTAAATTTTCGTTTGACGTATTTTACGGCAAACGTCGACATTTTTGGAATTTAATAGAACATGTTAACTTGTCTATATTATTGTTGTTTTGTGATCACTTCCCAATTTTGTACGTGATTATATTTATTTTCTGTCAATCGTGGCTCAGGATCGGACGCGATACGGTTTGGTAGGGTACCCGAATTTATTTAAAAATCAACATACATATACAAAGTACACTGCTATTTTCCCCTCAGTCGAAATTTTATTTATGTGTGTGCGCTCCTCCTTCCTTTTGGTTTCCTTGTTCCCTCATAGAATTTTGATCACCTATATACATACATACATACATACATACATACATACATACATACATACATATATATATATGTATGTATGTTAACATGTATATGCAGATACTCGACAAGAAAAGGAAAAAGGGGATCATCCCCTCTACTACCTCACTATTCCATGGCTATGCTCGACAGTTCTTCTTCATTTTGTTTTCTCTGTAAATTTCAAAACTATGAAAATAAACTCCTTCTCCTTACTTCAAAAATCAAGTTTCTCCAATTCGTTCGATATTAGCCAAAACTCTCAACTATAAGGCTGTTTGTCATTGAATCTAGCTTTTTTTTAAATTGATCGTGTTCGATTTCGTCGTGAATCGAGAGAGAAATCGTTTAATAACAGTAAGGGGATAAAAATGTTCTCAAATTTCAAAAAAACATATCTGTTGATTCGGGTCAAATTGTTCAATGCCACTAGCATTGTCGAGTTTATATCGATGCGTAGTATTTTTGGTAAAGTTTCGGTGCGATTCCGTGTCAATGATTGTGGTGGTCGAAAAGTAAGGATTGAGTTCGTCGAAGCTATGGACATCGATTGGAGAAATGGATCTTGGTTTGGGGTCTAGGGCAGTGAGGTGCTTCGGTCGGTGAAGTTTGGTGGAGTTCGGCATCAAAAGATGTCCGCGTCATTCATAGGCCTGGGATACTTTTTCTTCTTTCATAAATTCCCCAAGGCTATGTTTAAAATGAATACATTTTTCTTTTCATAATCTAAATGCTCTAAAAATTTAATGTAATGTTGACAAATGTGTTTTTAGAGATGATTTTTTTATTTATAGGATTTTCCCTTAAGTAAATAAATAGATACGAATTATTTGAGTGCCCTGTAACATGGGAAAAGAGTAGAAAAGAGAGGTTTGAGTAGTTGTTCAGTAACAAATCATGATTAACGTTTTCTATGATTTTCAAAAAATTAATTAAGTGGTTTCAAAAAGAAACTAAGCTTGGTCGAATGGTTATAATAGGGAGTTGGAAGGCAAATAATAGTGAACAAAATTTAATTTAATTAAATATATTAAATAGTTGATCAATAGATTAGATCTGCAAATTATGCTGAATGTGTTAGCAAAGTACTTTATAACAACCAAAAAAGACTAAGTTAAAAGAATCAAGAGTTGACACGTGAAAAGTGAATGCCAGACATGCAGAATGCGGTTCCTAATGTATGCCGAACCAAATGTGATAAACCAAAATCTAAGAAATAAGGCTTAAGTAAGAAAGCCATGAGGCATTTACTTAAGATCGTTAATTGGAGGAGTACTTGAAGGCCGAAGGCAAAGCGAGGGTAAGCAAGTGGTTAAAAGAGGAACTACATGAAGAGGAATGGATTTCAAAAAACGAAGTAAGAAAAGGTCGTGTGCGGCAGTTGTGACGACTTGCCTTTTCGACCCTCGAGAATCGACACTAATACATCCATGGTATTCACGTGCTATAAATTCAAGTGTCAGAGAGGCAGATGATCAGGGGTAAAAGAAAATAAAGATAGAAGATAGAAACACATATTCTATCATCGCATTGAACAAATTAACCTTTTTACATATAGATAGTACACAGTCACTCTCAAAATGATGTATTAGAGTTATAGAAAGTACTAACCCAGATAGGGGCAGTTATAACTGCCTATCCCTACACAGGTGATGGTATATACTTATATAAAATACAGCCAAAATAGAAATAAATAGCTATCTATAGAGGAATCTTCTGCTCTATGCTCCAAGCTCCTCCAAAATACTCCGAGCTAAACTTGATTACTTGGCTGCCTAGAAAAATATGACACCTAGAGTTTAAGGAAAAAGAAAATAAAATCCAGGTCAGTCATGGGACTGGTGTGAGAAAATTAAAAATAAAAAATACTTTTAAAATCAAAGGGTATATCATAAGACCATGCCACATAGAAAAACGGACGATTTTTTACCTTATGATAACCAAAATATTTGCTACGTAAAATCAGGGATATTGTTTTTAATGACATTCTTTGAAAACCCTTTCAAATAAGGGGTTTTTAGGCTCAAGGAAAAAGTTGAAAAAATATTTAGTCTCAGAGACAACAAGTTTGTTTTTTAGGCAGAAGGACACTTTCTAGTGCAAATCACAGAATGATAGTTGTAACTATCATTTTCTGTTTACACTAAAAAATGTCCTTTAGACTAAAAAACAAACTGGTTGTCCCTGAGACTAAATTTTTTTGCAACTTCTTCCCTGTGCCCATTTTCCTGTTCAAATAACATATTAGTCATAGCCGAAATTGTCACATTAATTAAACTCTAGCATACTAGGTTTTACATCAAAACCGTAAAGGCACATATTGTAGAGTGGATTTTCAACAATGACAAGGTAAGGGACTACCTTTCGATAGTACATCTCTAGATGAATGTACCAACACAGAGCTGGCTTACCTCTACCATAGATAGTACTGAATATCCCATCACCTCGGTCGTTCCCGACCTATCAGTGCATCCCAAAGCATACACAACAAACCCGAAATATAGAGGGTGATCTAGAAAGGTGATGATCATATCCTAAAGGGTGCGACCCACTTAGCCCTGCCGTATCTACCATGTTTTTTCCATTATCGACGTGTGAGGCCCAAGGTAACGTTTTAACTTTCACATGAAAAATTCCACTTTGAATGGCACATTGCCATTCCCGACGACACCCAAATTGGTTTCCATAAAAGTAGAACCCTTGAGTTCATACGCCTCAAGGAAATGTGTTAAGTATAAAAGGAGTTATCTTCTGCACCACCAAACAGATGTACATTTGTAAAAACCAACGTATGTGGTCTTAGAAATGCAATGTCAGACATTCATCCATACAAGTTGTCCAGGAACAGGACAAACCAAACGCACTCCTCCTACCACATCCTGTTTGGTAATCACCTCTAGGATTAGTAGCGAGTAGTCCTTGTCAATTGAATATTTTCCAAACAAAGGCACCACTGCCACCATATATATAATATGGGAAATACCCCAGAGGTTAGTGGAAAGCAGCCCTACATTATGAAGATCTCTATCTTCAAAATCGTTGTCTTCAACAAGTCTTCACTTACGAACGCATATGTTGGTTCGAAGTGGTTTTCAGATAGGAATCGCCCAAATTCGATATTGGTTTCTTCTAACCAATTATCGATAAAAAATGTTAAGTATGTGGGTAATTGGTGATCATTATTCAATCAATCAATATCTTTATATTCGATAAAATATCTTTAGAGACATATGTTAAACCATTTCCCTTTTTCAGCATATATGGGATTATTAAACCTCCTTTTAACTTTGGAAACACCAAACCATTTCTCATTAATTACATAGGAAAATATTTCCATATTTTATTCAAATTTTAATAGAGGTTTCATATTTCCAAAACATATCTTTTTATTGCGTTGAAACCATGTTATCTAAGATGGTAAATTCAAAACCACTTAGCATTGAGTAAAAAGGATCCATAGAAATTATACTAGTTATACTCGATACTAGTTTCTATATTCAAATTGTATTTTTCATCGAATAACGGTGAAATCACCTTTTCACACGGATGGTATGGGTTTCATCCTCAGAATTTAATATAGAATTTAACCAGAATGTTAACTATATTACCAAACATCTTATTATTTTAAAATCTGGTTTAACCTTTGGAAAACTCCAATTCTCTTGTCTATTATCTTAAGAAAATATGATCCAAGTAAATCAAATTAGCTATCCCTTCCGTCGGGCCAGTCCGGATAGCTAAAGCGGAACCCAAACACTAGTTGTCCAAGCTCGGGTATAGAGACCATCTCTCTATCACCCATAAGACGGTCAAGTTATTGGATCAACTCGAAACCATTAAATTGCTTTTAAAATACTTGGTTTGTTATTTGAAAACCATTCACAAAAGACTTGGGAAGGAAAATTAAGTTTAAACCATGATTTTTAAAAGTTACCAAAATCGTAGCAAAAACCGCTGTGAATAGTGTTTTTAAAGTTTCTTTGATCAAACACTAATTTCTTTTCATCTTGTCCATTTTAATAACTCAAATCCTTTTTAAAACATTTTAACATATTTATGAAATTTATTTCATATTTTTAAAGGTTTAAAAACATCCATTTTAAAGAGTTGAAATCCATATTTTATGGACTGCCAAAACGCGATGTTTTTGGAAACTTGATTTGGACATATCTCAAAATTTATAAAATGAAATCTTGATTTTTCTTCTTCGTTTGAAAACTATAGTTATAGAAGTTCAAAAAATTCTTATTTTGAATAATTCCAAGTTATATTTCATTCTACACATTGATTTAACTTTTACGGCGCAAAATCACGAACCGTCATTTGCCGATGCGCCTATTTTGACTCCAATTTCATATCTTTTCAAAACTTTGCCGAAATGAGTTTTAATGTTTATAAAACATTTATAAACCTTTTTATACCATTTGATTCATGTTTAAAGAGGTTTAACTATGTCATAACTCTTTTATAATCATAAGAAGAAAGTGATTTCTTCGTGTAAATTTGACGTGTATTTAACATGAATTATTTCCATACCCAAGCAAACATATTATCATATTCGAACATAATAAATAAGCATAGAAATCATATCATATCATCGTAAGTTTATAATAAAAATTAGTAGAGTTTTTCACTTAATAGATTTTCCAATCTAAATTTAAATGCTACGAAATCGACTATATCTCCGTTATTCCTGTGCCGGATTTTATGAATCCTACTCTGGGACTCATAGGCGGGTTCGGTCTTGGGCTTGTAAGGTGGAAGTGTGCTTAGATGGGCTCGGACTAGGTGGAAAAAGAAGAGGAGATTACTAATTCGGCTTCGAACTCGAAGCGGTATATCGCTTTATATATTACGACTTATTTTGGCAAAACTTCGACTATTTTTGAAATTTTCCTAAGAGGCCATGAAATCCATTAATGAAGAGGAAGAAGAAGATGAATAAAGCTTAGGAATTAGAGAAGGAAGTGTGAATGAAAGTGAAGAGGTATGCCTTGTATTTATAGGCAAAAGTTTGAATCAAAATATCATGATATTTTCATCAAACATCACATCATCTTTCCACTTCACCACCACCACTCCCCCCTCTGTGTGCATGGCCCACCCCCATGCTGCCACCTCCATCACTTCATGCCTCTTTCTTTGACTCTAAGGAAGTGTATTTGGATGATAATGTGGACTAAGGTGGAGATATGTCATCATTACTTAGATTTCCTCCTTTATAAATATCATGATATTTATTTTATTTATCATTAGCAACTCGTAAATGTAAGTGTTAATTAAGGTGTATATATGTGTACATGGATGTATATATGTGTATACATATGAATGTATGTCACATATAATATATAACGTTGAACAACTTCCTCTGATTAAACCGTTATGAATCCGGAATCCGATTTTCGGTCATATTTTTTACTTCTCAGTAAATATATATATATAAAATTAAAAATTAAATTTCTATTATTACTTAATAATTAAAAGGGCCTCATTTGATTTTAAAACAATTATTAAATCATTTAAACCCAATTTAAATTCAAAAATCAGTTATTTAAAAATGAGGACATCGGTGATGATGTCATAAAGACATTTTATGTTCAAAAATAAAATAAATAATTTTATTACATATTCTTGCTTAAATAGAGAAATAAGTGTATGTAAAAAAAAATCGTGCGCGACATCTGATGGTAAAAAGCTGTTTATTGATAAAGCGATTTTTGGTCATATTATTGATATTTTTCCAAAGAATATATATTTGTAAACATTTTTCCAAAACAAAATCACCATTATTATTTAGTGGAAATTAGCCACAAGGGCCTCTTTAGCAAGTGGAATTAGTTTCTAGGACACACCACTGAAATAATTACTTTCAAGGACAAAACGTAAAATGATTAGTTTCTAGGGCCTAAAAATCTATGAAATTATGTCCTTGAAAGTAATTGGACTGCTGACTTTATCCTTGAAAGTAATTATTCTACTGACTTTGGCCTTGAAAGTAATTTCTTTGAATGTGTGTCCTAGAAACTAATTGGACTGCAAAGTTTGTCCTTCTGGTGAAATGCCCCTATTACTTATCACATAAAACATGATTATTTATGTTTTAATAAACCTATATTTGAATAT
Organism: Allium fistulosum; assembly: GCA_030737815.1. Classification (NCBI taxonomy): domain Eukaryota; kingdom Viridiplantae; phylum Streptophyta; class Magnoliopsida; order Asparagales; family Amaryllidaceae; genus Allium; species Allium fistulosum. Next base: position 746,221,598 of record CM060902.1, read on the forward strand.
TTAAAATTAATTAAATATTCCAAATCAAAGTGATAAAATTACGGCTCGTTATATTCTTCTCCCTAAAAGAATTTTGTCCTCGAAATTTAAGATAAGAAGAAGATAACTCACAAAGGAATATATTAGATATGATGAAATATATACAGAGATATGATAAGTGACTACACCATCGGCGTTGAGTACACTACATCGATACAATATATATACAGACTATCAATCCATCATAAACTCAGGATATGCCTTTCTCATTCCATCCTCAATTTCCCAAGTGCAGTCTTCAGCATTATCACTCCACTGGACTTTAATTAATCTCACAACCTTTCTCCGCAACCGCTTCTCATCATGATCAATGATTTAGATTGGTCGTATGATAATTGCCAAGTTTGGCTCTAGTTCTAAATCTTCTTGAGCAGCCGCCTCTATAATTAGTTTTGAGTCACACACATATTTTCATAAATTAGACACATGAAAGACATTGTGCATACCTAACAACCTTTCTGGTAATTTCACTTGATAGGCTAGTGGGCCAGTCCATTCAAGAAATGAGAAAAGGTCCAATATATCAAGGTCCTAACTTTCTAGCTTTTCCAAATCTTACTACTCCCCTCAACGGAGAGATTTTCAAAAATACAAAATCTCCAACCGAGAATTCTAAATTTCTACGCCTCTGATCGGCGTAACTTTTCTATCTCCTTTAAGCTTCCTTTAGCTTCTTCCTGATCATATCTACTTTCCCCGAGGCTTCTCAAATCATATCAGGACCAAGTATTAATCGATCTATGGTTTCGATCCAACATGCTGGTGATCTACATGGCCGACCATATAAGGCTTCATACGGTATCATGTCAATACTTGCCCAGTAGCTGTTATTATAGGAGAATTTCACAAGATGAAGATGATCCTCCCACGAAACTTTAAAGGCAAAAATGCAAGCTCTCAGAAGGTCTTCTAATACTCTGTTTACTCTCTCGCTTTTCCCATCAGTCTGAGGATGATATGCGGTGCTTAAACTCAGCTTTGTTCCTAAAGCTCTCTGTAATGCTTCCCAGAACTGACTGGTAAAAATTGGATCCTGATCACTTACCATGTTGCTCGAAACTCCATGCAAACGAATAATCTCCTTTATGTATATATCTGCAAGGCTTGAAGCAGTCCTTGTTGGATTTACCGGAATAAAGTGTGTGCTTTGATCAATCGGTCTATGATAACCGAAACACCTTCATTTCTTTTCCTTGTTGAAGTAAGCCATCAATGAAATCCATTGATATCTGGTCTCATTTTCAAGTTGGAATTTCAAGAGGTTGAAGTAGTCCTGCAGTCTTTTGCTGATCGCTTTTGATTTGCTGACAATTTGCACATCTGCTAACATGAATGAAAATGTCCCTCTTTATACCCTTCCACCAAAACGTCCAATTCACGTCTTTGTACATCTTGTTAACTCCGGGGTGAATATTTAGCTTGGATTTATGGCATTCCACACTTCCTCTCTTAAGCTGTCAACATTAGGAACACAAATTCTCCCATTTAACCGTAATACCCCTTGGTTATCTATTTTCAAGCTTGAATCCCGCCCTTCGCTTATATCCTCAATAATCTTCATTGGACACCGATCTTCTCTTTGCTTGCTAGCAGTTCTTTTCAGAAGAGTCGGACTCACTATCAGATAAGCTATAACGGCATGCCTTTTGCTTAGCGCATCTGCTATTACGTTGGCTTTCCCAAGTATATATAAAATGTCAAGATCATATGACGCAAGGAATTCTGACCAATGTTGTTGTCTCATATTTAAATCCTTCTCAGTGAAAATATATTTTAAATATTTGTGATCCCTGAAGAAATCAAACATTTCACCTAGTAAATAATGCATCCATAACTTTATGCGATCATAATGGCTAACAATTCTACGTCGTGTGTTGCATAATTTCGCTCATGAGTTTTCGGTTGTCTACTTGCATAAGCAATAACTTTCCTATGCTGCATTAGTACGACACCCACTCCTCCACAAACATCTATATATACGGTCAAACTGCTGCTTCCATTAGCAATAGCTAGGACCGGAGCGTTGGTTAGCCTTTTCTTCAGCTCATTAAATGCTTCCTCATATTTCGGTGTCTAGTCAAATTTAACACTCCTCTTGGTTAACTTCGTTAGATGGGAGGAAATCTTGGTTTCTTCAGCATTTTTGCGAAAAATCCGAACCATTGAAGTTTGGGTTGTTACATTTGGTATCAGAGCCTAGGTTTAGATCCCTAGGTAGATAGCAAGTGAACATATTTGTATTTTTAATATAAATATATATACTCTTAAAACCCCAAAGAGAAGTTCATTCTTTCGAGAAAATCAATATTTGGAGAAAGTTTGGAAAACAATCTAGTGTATCAAAACTTGGAGTAAGGAAATTCCAGAAGCTATAAGACTTAGAATGGCAAAGGTTTTTGGATTCAGTAGAGAATATTTGGAAAGGTGAAAGCAAATTAAAAGGCCACTTTTTAGTCTAGCCCAGCAATTAAACTTTTAAGAATTTGAAAATTTTTGGAAGATTTTCAAGTTTTAAGTCTAGAAGTTTACAGCTTTATAATTGTATTAGTTTAAATATGGAAAGTTGGAGAAAAACAACTTTAAAGCATTTTTGAATTTGAAAATAGAGAAATATACAGTTTAGAAAAATATAGGTATTATTAACTTTAATTGAAAACTAGTATTTTGGGTTGTGGTGACGATGTTTTACGCAACATCTGTCTTAGCCAAGTAGAAACGTATTTTTGAAATCCTTATTTAAGTACGAAAGGTTTATAAGTACGTAAAAATATTTTTCTAGCTTTAAAGAAATTAAAGCTGTTTTGAAAAAGAATTTTTATGGGTTGGGTGAATTAAGTGGTTGGAGCAAGTTTATGGACATTAATATAGATTCAGTTGAAGTATGGAAGACGTCAAGACTCCACTCGGAGGGTGGAGAGTGGGCAAGGATATTTAGCCAAAGTCGTAACTGCAACTCAGAAAGCCAATAATAGATAGCATTTACTTAGGTTTGAATTAGTTAGGGAGGAGACAGACAAGGCAAACATGCCATAGAAGTGAAAAAAAAGAAGAAAAAAAAGGGGGCCAGGTCGACCTAGTGGTCGACCGCACTGTCGACCGGTGACCAAGATGGGTACGTTTGCACGCGTATAAACGGGTGCTTTCCCCTCCCCTTCGTCATTTTCACTTCCCCCTCTCCAGACAGCAGCCAAAATGCATTTCCCCCACTTCCATCAACCCAAACTCCTCCAAAACTCCACCGTTTCACTTGCGGTTAGTATCAAATCAAAGCGTGTCGCGAGATCTACATGGATCCATACTCTGTTTCCATAGATCTGAGAGTTTTTCACCATGCCTCCAAGACCCTCTTTAGTTCACCTTTTTTCCCCACCTCACACCACAGGAGATAGATTGGTGTCAGAGTGATAGGCAGATAGTGCAGTCTTACTCTGATACAGCCGCGTACCAGTTTCTATAAGGAAGGGCGATGAAGTTTACTGATTTATCGGGCACACGTTTAGAGCAGCTCTTCTTGGACACAGGGCTGCGATAGATTCTTAGCCATGAGACGTTCGATCAGCGAGCGTATTCCAAGTTAGTACATCTTTTTGATGCTAACTTGCGTACTAGTGATGAGGATGAGGAGTTGGCCTTCCAGTCAGAGGTTAAGGGAGTTAGGATAGTTTTCACCGAGTCTCAGTTGGCTAGTATTTTAGATATCAGAGGATATGGCTTAGAGGTAGGGCAAATTGAGATGATGGACATGGCCGTTTTGCAACAGATTCTTTTAGACCCCCAGCAACTCGACTGGAGCGCTGGGCAGTTGACCCCGTTAGCTAGGTTAGTTATCCGTATTCTACAGCGTAACATTTTCCCAAGACGGGGAGTTTTGATCAGATATACCCTATTGTGAGGCGACCACCTACGCCATATTCGGAGGATGCAGGTGAACTGGGCTAGGACGATTATGGCCCAGTATATGACAGTGATCGGACTTCACAGATCTATTATGATTTACCGTCACCTTTGGACACGGTCTTCAGGTGGGCCGGGGTTGAGATGGAAAGAGAGACTTTCAGTGAGCAGGCCCACCCCATGATAGATTCATCCACTCTTATGAGGATGCATATAGGATTGGCCCAAATTTAGGCTCCACAGGAGGAGCGGGAGCATGAGCAGTAGCCATCAACCAGCCCTCACCACATTGGCAGGTACCCTAGTACTTACATAAGCATCAGCACTTTCCCTCGCCACCGTTTGGAGGTCGCGTAGGATATATCGAGTCGCCATGGCTCGCTTGGCCATCTAAGCCTACGACATAGAGTACCTGGGGATATGGACATGGATATGGATCTTGCCGAGAGAAAGCAGGACCCTCTTAGCCCCCTCCACAGATGAGCTATGAGGATCAGTATAGGGCCCTTGCCAAGAGGCAAGAACGGCTCGCTAGGGAGCACACAGAGATTCTACAGGGACAGCAGGAGGTGATGAGAAGACAGGATGAGTTAGCTAGGTCTCAGCGTGAGGTTGAGGCGAGCACTGGGCGGTAGGAGGAGCGTCTTAGCTGTTTGGATTCCTTTATTAGAGCCTTCCTGTGTCAGGGCGGATAGGGGCATAGGCCTCCTAGCCCGAGATGATGGCTATGTTAGCCTATGTATGTCATCTATCTAGTATTGTATTGTAGTAGGGTTGTTTTCTCTTTTTTGTTATAAAATTGAATTCTTATGTATGCATTTAAAATTCTTTGGTAATATATCGATATCGATGATTTTTCTCTTTGTTTTTGTGATGTTCACAAATGGAGAATAAGGACATAAGAACGTAATTATAAAAATTAAGAGCAGAACTTAGAATAACAAAAAGAAAAAACAACAAATTAAAGAAAAGCAACGGAAATGTCAGCAAAAGACTTAAAAAGCTATTTTCTTATGTAAACTGTGCTTAGGAAAAACAGAAAGGGATTTTTTTAAGGACAGCAACCCAAAATCCCGAGTACGGGGAAAAATGTGCATAAAATAAAATCGGAGAAATACGAAGTTTCCCCGTTTTTTGTCTTCTTTCTAACATAAGAACTTGAATTCGGAAAATTAGATTTTTCTGAAATTCGAGTATTAAAAAGTTGTGTGTTAGGATTTGGATGAAAAATTGGCTGAACTACACCCCTATTTAATAGGAGTGTGGGAAAGATTTGGTGAAAAATGTTTTTAGTTTTCTCAAAATTGCATTCATATAGAATTTGCAAGTATATTTAGGTTGTGTGCATCATGTTTTAAAAATAAATTTTTAAAATAAAAAGCATTCATATAGGAGGTACCGCTTAGAAATTTACGTGCATACATATATTTTGTTTTGAAAAACACTTTTGCACAAAAGCACGGATGGTTGCAAAATTGGATGTACATAAATTGGTTGTTATAAAAGTGGGGATTACATAAATTTTACCCTTGTCAAATTTCGGGGACGAAATTTCCTGAGAGTGGGAGAATGTAACATCCCGCATTTTTATATAATTAAAATTTAACGAATTACGATAAGTAGTGAAAATATATATTTTTGAAATTATCGAAATATGGCTTCGAAAATTGTACCATCGCGTACAAGATAATTTTTTGATCATTTTCCATATATAACTTGTCTAAAAACGAGCCAATATGAAGAAGTTAGGAACGAAATAGAATCAAGTAACCGAACAAAAAAAATAATAAACATGGGCCGACCAGAAGGTCGACCCAATAGGCGCAACGGTCGACCGCACGGTTGACCGCTGGTTAAAGGGCGGTCGACCGTCCGGTCAACCCGCGTACGACCTAGACCATATATACTTACATATAGTGCATGCTTTCTAAAACACGCGCACGTGTACGTATGCATATAATCCCCTTGGACATTATTATAATATGATAATGGATATCCGATGTTCAATATATACATTATGTATTATTTTCTACGATAAAATTATTTAATTAAAAAATAAATCTCATTATATCAAAGCAAAATATAAATGTGACTTATTGTAATCTATATTATCCATGATAACCCATTAAAAAGATCTATTGTATAATCAAGCTTGACATTTCTAAATTAAGTGACCGGAGATTTATGATTAGTGATGAGGAAGCAAACCTTGCGCTGAGTAGACAAGCTCTAAACCTAAAGAGTCGAGCTCTAATTAGTGCAAAAGTTACGAAATTGGAAACGAAGAGTTTACCTCTAGGATCTGAATGTGAACTTAGTGCTAATATTTGGATTTCTGACCGCATAGTGAAAGGCAAATCCTATACTTGCACGAGGGAATTCTATAACATGACACACCTAATTTGTTAGGGCTAATTAGGGGGTTAATGCACGACCCTTACCTCTAAGAAATATTTCTTAATTTTTAACTTTTAATCCTACATTAAATAATCGGCATTCCTTAATTTAAACATTCTTAACTATTGAGAGCTTGTTATCTTCGTAAATCCAACTAGAATATTCATGAAATAACACACTCCGTGGTCCAATTAGGGCTGATCACATCAGTGCCAATCCATCAATTCAGAATTTTATAACAAGTTAAATGGTTGTTCAACAATAATCAAGGTTCTTCACAAGGCTCATTATAACTTTGATGTTGGCCATAGACCTTGTAATCAACGATAACACGCTTTCTGTTTTGTAATAAATGCATAAAATCATTTTAGAAGTCAACAGATAGTTATCTTTTGTCACTAAGACATTGTTAAGGAGACTCCACTTTTAAATAAGAGAATACAAATTTTAAAAGGACTCCGTTTAAAAAGAAAATTGTCATGTGTATTCCTTTAAAAACAAAATTCAATAGGACCTCATCGAAAAATAAAGTAAAATTCGGTACCACTCCATCGAAACTTAAAACAAAAACGATACTAATTCATCGAAGATAACTTTCGGTGGGATTTGAACGAAAATAAACCAAAATTCGTCCGAGGGTTGCCGAAATATATATGGCATTTACGATTTATTTTTTGCTAAGTGGACTTAGACTTTTTTGGTACACTTCTTAGTAATTTTTCGAAAAATAAAAAAATAACCCCCTCTTAATTAAAACCGAGGTTCCTTTAACGATACCATATGTTAGTTCAATTAAAAACATGATGAGAAACGTAAACTGAAAGAATTGAAAATAAGGATGAGTTCTCTGGCACTGCTAGTAAAAAATAAAAAGATCACGCAAAAGCTACAGAAATGAACATCGTACAGACAAATATGTTTGTGTTCAAAATGCCCAAATTAACTGATGTGGCTAGGGCGGTTACGGTTGAATCGCTCAACCGTTCAACCGTACCAACCGTTCATGCGGTTACCATCTATAACGGTAACGGTTGAAAATTTTGAAAACCGCAGTTAACCATACCAACCGTACATGATTGTTTTGTGTAATATTTAACATTAAAGTATAAAAATTAGTAATTTAAGTTAAAGAAATAGCATGTACATTAATAATATGTGTCTTAATGAACTAATAACATGTGCATACATTTATAAACAAATAAATAAATTTGCAAAAAACAGTTAGAGCTATATCAATTTATCATCACAATGCATATAATCGAAAATATATATACGACATGCTTCAAAATTGAAAATACGACGGTTAACCGTCATAGACGGTTGCGGTAACAGTTATAAGAATTTATAACCATCAACAACGGTTACGGTTACAGTTGGTGATAATAGCGACGGTTACCGCAACCGTAACAAACCTAGATGTGGCGGCTCTCTGAGGACTCAATCTAATCTATAATATCTAACTGCAAACAGGCCCATTAGGTGGCCCATCAATTAAAAGTAGACACGGGCATTGGATAAAAATTGTAAACATCAACTCCAGGGATCTCATTATTAAGTTACGGCCCAACCGTGCAGGTTACAAAGTCTTTTTCACGGCCCAATCACATGAAAGAGTTCTCACATCCCATAGTGGCCCGTCTGAAATATTAAACTTCACTCCCAATTTCTCAGCAAGGCCCGGGTATTAATATCATAGGACTTCATCATTTGGAAGAAATTCAAACCAAGGGCCCAATATTTAGTGGTTAAACTAATCTAATTATCACCTTAATAAAATCTTGGGCCACCAAACCCTTGATTAAAATTCGATTTCAGTGGTACTCATGCAGAGCAATATTACGTATCCCATATTTGCTACGCGTTAGTTAATAGAATTACAAAATTATCCCTAAATAACTACTTAATAGGCAAAGAGTACATCTGTTTTCAAAATTATTACATGCATGTCAATTATTACAAAGGCCAAAGGCCTTATTGTATGTATATATGTTAATCCGTTAATCCTTTTATCCATTACCAGCCCACCAGCCACCAGAAAATGCTTTTTTTCTTTTTTTTTTTTCTTTTTTTCGTTTTTTTTTTCATTTGTCAATATAATTATTTGATTTTCTTATGTCGATGTTCTTAAGGCTGATATGGTAATGATTACCGTTACCATTTGACAAATATCGTTACCGTACCATTTTAACTGGTAAGCGAAAATTGCTTACCGTTACTATATAGAGAAGTGTTACTATAATTATCATAATTATGATAATTATAGTAACACCGATTATATCTTATGCTGTTGGCCACGTCTTATTTTTGTTCATTTCAATACCTACGGTCAAAGGACTTAAATCTTTTCTAAGTAAAATGGTTTTTTCTTGATTAAATTTGAGGAGATGCTCAAAATCTTTAGAAATGTTTCATTTGTTTTTCGATGGTAGATTCATCGTCATGAGAAGGTGGTCTCCAACAATTAAACTAGATAGAGAACTTTTTGCATTTCTATTAATTTGGATCAAATCTCCTTGTGTCATAGGTTAACCTCTTAAATTTGATGCAACTATCAAATTACGCTCATGTTCTGATAGAAATAACTGCAGATTTTTATCTTTTAGAAGAAATCGATATAACATTATATAATGTAGAAATCGTTGAACGGTGTCTTTGAATGACATTCCCAAAATGTGCAAAGTAAAGAGTTCAAACGACGTCAAGTGGGATGACTCAACAGCTGTAAATACTCCATTTCCTCCGTTATGAGTCAATTTCAGGATTTTATTTCACGGTAAAATGCATGTAATTCTGTAATCTAAAGCAACATGGTACTTGCTGAAATGTACAACACTCAATAGTTAAGATAGTATTTGGTTTAAAAATGAATTTTGAATTTTCTGTTTTCAAATATGAAACGAGTGAACTGACTACGGAAGTGATGAAAGAAGATGAAGAAACGACGGAGGGGATGGAAGGACGACGGAAGAATTGATTATTTCTCATGTTTTTATCATTTTTCAAAACACGGAATATAAAAAAAAAGTTGTTTTCTATTTTGTATGTTAGTTTCGTTTTCTAAATTGTTCGTTTTCGATAATATACATGCGTCTTGTGCATTTTTGAATAGACGAAAATCCAAAACTAAAAATGGCAAACCAAACATAGCCTAAGTTTCTTTCACATCTCATTTCAAATTTACAATAGATCTCGTTAAAAATGGTAATGCACTTTGTGTTTTGTAACAAACGCAAATAATTAGTTAACAAATCAAAAGATAGTTTACTTATAAATCTGAATAAAACGTGATGAGAAACGTAAACTGAAAGAACTGAAAATAAGGATATGTGAACTCAAATGTTTTAGCTGCCTAGACAATATTTAGCCCGTTAAATTATATCCACAATCTTATCCAGCTGCAAACAGGCCTATTAGACAGCCCATCAACTAACAGTGGATACAAGGTATAGATGAAAATTGTAAACAATCAACCACATGGACTTCAGTATTAAGTCACGGCCCAAGCCCAACCATGTACATGAATGAGTTCTCACATCCCATGGTGGGCCGCCTACAATTTCAAGCTTCACTCCACAATCACCCTTTTTCATCAGCATGGCCTAGGTGTAAAACTATAGACTTCCTTTCCTGGAGGAAATTTTAATCGAGGGCCCAATTTCCTGGAGAAATGCTTGGCCCGCAAAAATCTTGTTTAAAATCCGATCTCAGTTAGGGCTTGTTATGGTAACGGTAAATTTACCATTACCAACCATTACCAGCCAATCGGTAACCATTTTCGAGTGAAATCGGTATACCAGTTTAATCGGTATGGTAACGGTAAATTTACCATTTTCTATGGTAAATCATCGGTAACATTTCTTCAATACCAGCGGTAACGGTAAATTTACCAGTCAATTTATAATACATGTATATACATATAACATGCTTTATTATAGGCATTCAGAACCAAGCGAATGATTAAATTTAGTTTATTAACCAGGTGAAATAATGTTAAATACACTTTACTTCTTTTTCATTTATGTTTTTTTTTATTAAGTAACACTATAAATTGTATAATGAAGCACCGTTATGGTGTGAATACGTGTTATGTTACTCACCTTTATTAGACAAACGGTAATTTACCATTACCAGTGTAACGGTTACCAGATTATCGGTATACCAGTCTTCGGAATACCAGCCTATCGGTAACGGTAAGCAATTTTCGCTTACCAGTAAAAATGGTACGGTAACGGTATTTGTGAAATGGTAACGGTAACCATTACTATAACAACCCTAATCTCAGTTAGTAGTAGCCTTTATTCCCTTCAGCACTCTCCCAACCCAGCTAAATCTCAAAAGATCCAAATAGGGAAATAGTAAAATACAAATTGCATTGACGCAATACACGAGGCCCGCAAAATTACCAAGATAACAAAATTTATTCTCGATTCATTTCACCTCTTTTTTGCGATGCTACACCTACACTGTTTCCGCTTTAAAAAGCCATACAAACAATATCACGTATGCTATATTTCTTTTTTCTTTTTTGCTTTAGTTACTAAAATTACAATATAATCCATGAACAACGCTTAATAGACAAAAGAGAAAATTAGTTTAAAGAAAAAACACTGATGTCAATTTTAATCTGAATAAAGAACACTGAATGCTATATTAAACTAGAATTAGATAAATGGAATGTTAAACTAAATAGTATCGAACGAACTAAAATAACATTCATTTTCACAATGAAGAGGTATCGATTTAATGTTCGTTACTGTTATTACACATATATAATGCAAAGTTTATACAATATTATTTACATAGTTTATATAGTATCTGTTTTATCTGATAGTATGGCTTTTTCTTTTTCCTATTTTTCCATTGGCAAAAAGTATATGGCTAATTCTATTTAAATCCGTAAAGTTGCTAAGTTGCCCCTCACAAAACTTAAAAAACAATTATACTCATGTTTTTTTTTGAATTGCTTGCCACAAAACTGAAAAAACCATCATATCCAACTGTTTGTTGTGTTGCCTCTTACAAAACTGAAAAAATCATCATAACCATGTTTTTGCTGAGTATACCCATCTTATTGAGAAAATTTCCACCGTAAACAAAATATCCCTAGCAAAATCATGCAACATCATAAAATTCAAGTTTTACCTCTTCTGCAAATTGTGAATTTTTAAATTTAAGATAAATCCAAACAACATGAAATTCAATGTGACGACCCACATTTCGGAAAGTTTAAATCGAAATAATCCACATGTCCAACTTAAACAATCCGAAACGTAGATAATCAATGGGGATAATTAAGAAAAATAAGGAAAGAAGAAGAAAACAAATACAGAATTTCACAAAGAAACGATAAAATATAATAGTCAGATAAATAGTTCATGAAGCTGTTTATATCATACATTTGATTATACTTTATACAACATTTATCAAAGTTATATATACAACAGGGATAAATAAAAATAAAATAGCAGACAACGTGATGTAGAAATATTAATAGTAATAATATACCAAATCTTCGTCTTCGTCCTCCGGAAAAATGATCTTCAATGCGCTGAAAAAACTCAGGACTGACCCGAGCGAAATGGAAAACTAAACACTCGAGTCAGTACTAAAAAACTCTTGTGTAAGTCAAATTGATATCACGAAATATGAGTGTAACAGCATCAGAGATGTTTACGGGATTTTACATCTCCTATCCAGTGTATAACGTGCGTGCCATAACTTAAGAGATGTTATGGGATTTTCCATCTCCGAAGGATCTGTTAAACTGTTTATATATAATAGTATACGCTATAGTAGGTAATGTCTATCAGTAAAACAAATATCAAAATAGCGTTAAGGCTTTACATTGATCCACCTTAACACATTTTATAGCATGTAGTCTATGCAGGTCCTGTAACACATCCAGTAACGTCGGTAGCTAGTGAGTCTCCTATAGGTACAATACTAAATCAAAGTCGTAATGGGTTCGTATAAGGATAAGTATGACAAGGCACGTGAGGCAATGCCCAAGGTAGGATTCAACCAATTTACCCTTTCTAGCTGGTCGTAACCCATACGTGGCCGACCGCGACCATCAATCCAAACAAAAGGGTGCACCCATCGAGTATGAAATCACAATAGTAATACGAGGGATCAATGTCGCTAGAGATAGCTAACCTCATTGGCCAGACATAGGCTCATGTTTTAGTCATTTTAATTACGACACAAGTGTCAAGGCTATCCATCGTCGTTCTTTTACTTCATTCCAGTAAACGTTCGCCAATTCAACCACTACATTCTGTATATCATCCACCGCGTACACGATTGTCAAATTGGTTCCAGTATTAACAGAGAGTATGCCAATAAGAGGTCCCGGTCTCTTTAACAACCAAACGTCATTTTACACACTTGTTGGTTCTTTTACATTTCGAAAACGATTCATATTTGATATCAAAATATCATATTCGCTTAAAAATCAAATTCATTTGAAATCATGAAATTTACTCAAAATATACTACTTCAATTCAAAATCATATTCGTTTAAAATCTCGATTTCGCTTCCAAAATTGTTTCAAAATTCAATTTAGGTTATAACTACATTTTAGCCTCATTCGCATTTAAATCCAAGATTTAAATATAAACATTCCACCCTTGACCAGTTTGAATTTTTAAAAAATAGTTTGAATAGTTTTAAAATAGCTTAAATAGTTAAAATAGTTTACTAGAAAATAGTTTAAGAATTGAAAATGTTTTATATAGTAAAATAGTTTGGAAAATAAAAATAATTTGAATATTTAAGAAGACATATTTTAAATAGGTTATACTAAAATAATTTATTTGAAAATAGTTTCAAAGTCAAACCGATTCAATTTCAAATTTTCCAATTCAAATCAATTTCAATTTCCATTTTGATTTAATCGATTCAATTCCGATTTCAAGTCGAATTTTACTTCAATTCCAATTTCAGTTCAAATAAATTCGATTTTGATTTAAAATTATTTCAATTTCGCTTTCAATTCCAATCGATTTCAATTTCAATTCCAAATTAATTTAAATTTCAATTCCAAATTAATTTCAATTCCAAATAAATTTCAATTTCAACTATCCGATTCAATAATTAAATTTCAACCCAATTCTCAAATTCAAACCATTTCGATTTATATCAATTTCGAGTTCGATTTTTTTAAATATCGATTCAAATCACTTAAATCAAATTAACTTTCAATATTCAATTTAAAATCTAGATCTTCAAATATAATCTAATTCCGAGCTCAATTTTGAAATATCGTTTTATATTACTTTTACTTAGCAATATTCAAAGTTCGAATAGCAGTCCAATCTTTTGAAAACAAATCAATTTCTGAAATTCAAATCATATTTCAATTATAACTTCAAAATCTCAACTACGATTATTTAAACAATTTAAATCTCAACGTTTCGAGCTCAAGTTCGAAAATAATTCGATTTCCATAAATTCGATTTTTGCTTCTTAAATCAAACCATTTTAAATAATTTCAAATCGAAAATTTTCAAAATCATTTAAGTTAACCAAATCCGGTGTCTATATATAATTCTCTATCATATGACAAAGTGAATCAATTATTTCAAATCATAATTCAGGGATGGATACATATCATTTCAACCCAAAATAAATGTCATAGGTATATATCATTTCAACCTATTTCTTAATTTATTCGAAATAATTCAATTTACAGTTTATATACTGTAAATAATATACAGGATAATAACAGGATAAATATATAAAAATAAATAAACATCCAATCATTCAAATATCAATCAATAGCATCCATCACAACCAACATCCAAACAGTCAATAATCACAACAATTAACCGATTATCGATAATGGGGAATTTTACTAGTTGTTTAATTTTAATTCTAACTTAACTATTAATTCAAAATTCTAACATATAAATTTCTATATCGATTTCCATGACAGTTAAATTTACCAAACAGTAATCAATAATTTAAATCACTTTAGAATTTCAATTTAACTAACATAAAAATATTTTAGTCAACCATGAGCGTATAAACACTCACCTTTCATTTGAAATCGAAAATATTTTCAGTTTTAAATAAATTCCAATCCAATGCCAAGCTATAGATGACATCAATATGGTTCCAACGCATTTTGTTTTGTCCGAAACGGACCTCGTATGGAATAGATATACAATAATTAGCATTCGATATAATTAATTAATTAGCAAAGTAATAAGTATTAAATTTACCTTATGTTAATCACGCTCAGAAGCTAACCTCCTCCTCACGCGTACAGGCTGCGTTCCAGAACAAAGACCGACCATGTCTCCCATCGTGCCGCCACCTCATGCTACCTCCGGCCATCGCTCCCCTACGTCGAACTCCAGCCTCACCCGCGACCTTCGCCTGATATACGTACGTGCGCATAGAAAACAAAGCGCCTAGAAACCCTAACATGCGCCACCTCCATCTCCCCGCTTCCCTCACGCCAACATCCTCCGCCTCGTTGCGAGAACCAAAGCGCCTCGATCATGTCGTCGCTCCCGATCGTTTTTTTTAAAGTCGATATGTTGCCTTTTTTCTATTTGTTTGGCTGTTGATTCGAAATAAAAGGGGAGAGGGAGTGATGTACGCGTATTGACTGAGTATAAAAAATATTATATTTGAAACATCTAACTAAAAGCCCACGAAAATTTCGAACTCCAAACGACGCATACCGCCTATTGTTTACAATGTTTTACCCCCATTCCGAACACAATGGAACTAGTTCCGAGGCCTAATTCGATCGTATGTGAAAGATAGCTTTTCAAAATCGATTAATTTTAATCGAATTCCTTAAATTGATTTCAGCGCGTTTCAAGCTCGCACGGCCAAACGACAAGTCCGATCGCTACGAAACTTGAAATCCTACAGTAATTCACTATTACGGATCCGATGAAACTGTTTTCGTCGAAATTCGAGAGAGTGACCAAAATGGCTATTTTTACTCGTTAATTATAATATAAAATTTTCAATTTTCAATTTTCACTTTTAAATCCAATTTCAAAAGTAAACAATATTCATTCTTGTTTAAATAAAATTTAAATCAACTTTTAAAAATCATTTTCATTCATATAAAATTCAGAATCTAATTATTCAAATAATTTCTAATATTAAATTTGAACAATCTAATTATCCCATAAATCACCATATTTCAATATAAGTTATTTAACTTATAAAATTTAACTTTTAAACCCGAATTCAAATAATAATAACCACTTCCATTTTTCAGTAATTCACCATTCATTATTCATTTTCAACTATGGATTATAAACACGTTCAGTATATCTAATTTCATTTCAATATTTGTTATCGCCAAAATCTTCGGAATCGTTTATTTCAAAATTTTATTATATTCAATAAACTACAATAATAAATCATTAAATTTTTATTTCTACCCATTTTATTCAATAATCACATTAAATTTAATGATTTAAAATGGTTGAAAATACGGGTCGCTACATTCCAGTTTCCTCTTCTAATTCCATTAGATTTGTATTATCACAATCCATCGATTTAAGTATAAGATTTGAGAATTTACCTAAAATTAAATTTCAGCTTTGCTGGTTATGAAAAATAGAAGAATAAAGATATGACCAGAGGTAAAAAGATAGGTGAATGACGTAAGGGCAATTTTACCTTTGATTTTTTTTAAAAAAAATTCAAGGGGAACTACTCAACAATATCATGTATCAAAATAGAACTAGCCAAAGTATATCTAATCACAAAAATTGTTACATGAATAATCATTATTACACAAGCCTTATTGTATGTAATTTATGTTAATTCACTTATTTCCATTTATCCATGGACATTCTGGTGCCCATCAAGTTATTGGAAAATGTATTTTCTTCATTATTTTCATTTAGTTAAGTCAGGATATAAATTTGAACTTTTGCACTCATACTTCTTTTTAGGTTGACTATAAATCGTTTATGTTGATAATAAATAACTGTTTAGTAACAGAAAGTATTACTAATTTCAAAACATCATTACATTCATAACTGTTATTACATGTCTTATGCTTTATTGTATGCAATTTATATCAATCTAATTATTCCATTTGTCCATGTATTTGTTCTAGTACTCATCAGCAAAAATAATGGGAATTGTAGTTTCTTCAACTTTTGCAATATTATAGATATCGAAACAAATTTTTTTACTCATATTTGTGTTACATTATGTAATATGTTAAAAATAAGACTAATGGGCGTTGTATTTATTTATTTTTACATCAAGAGTGATACTTATTCAAGTCAAACACTATGATGTCTCGGAATCTCGAATCCAAGATATATAAAACTTTTGTCTATAGCATCACACCTCTAACTACTTGAGTTAGATGTCCAAAAAAAATATTTCATAATTTATTAGTTTTAATAAATAAATTGGTCTATGAGTTTACCATAAAATATTGGACTTTCTTTTTGGGAGGAAACTCAAAACGAGGGCCCAATATTAAGTGCCTTAAATTTATCTAATTACTACCTTATAAAATGTTGGTCCATTAAACCCTAGATTAATTCCATGTTAGCAACTAGTATGGAGAGGTCCACCCATCATTTTTGTCCCAGCTAAATTTCAGCAGATCCAAATAGCTACGCTGTAAAAATTGTATATTATGTTCCATTGACGCTTTATATGAGGCCCACCATATTACCAGGATGATCAAAATTTATTCTTATTTCACCTTTTTACCATTTTGCTTTGGTTCCTTTTTCGTACTCATAAAAGGCAATATCACCCATTCTATATTTTCTCTACGTTAGTTGGTAAAATTACCATACAATCCCTAAATATCCGCTTATTAGGCAACCATGTCATCATGGAAAACGTGTTTTTCCCTTTTCAATTATTTGGATTATAAAGTTGTGTATAACATCAAAAATCAAAAAAATAAAAATTAAAAAAATACCATTTGATTTTGATTAATATATTTTCTTCATCTTGTTAATTTGGATTTTTGCACTCGCTTTACGTTGACAAGTAAGCCCCATCAGCAGATATTTCGAATGTAGTTATTGTTATATCCGCTTCTACATACGAAATCATTTTTAAATATCTGCATCTATGAATATGTAAAGATATTAGATAATTATCTTGTTCGGCGATGGGCAACAAATTAAAAAACAAAAATAACTTTTTTTTTGGTTTAGCATGATTTTTATTTCAAATTCCATGGATTATAAAATCATGAAAAATATATGATTATGACAAAGAGATGATTCGTGAACCCAAGTTGAATTAAATAGTGTATCCACAGCTATAAGAGTTCCGCTATTTATTTATTTATGCTTCTGTTCTTGAATTTCTGTATTATGGATCTTTTATTTTTAATAAAGACACGGATACTCCTTGGGGTTTTCACCACATGATCGTAATGTAATGCTTTTTCCTCGGTGTCATTTATAAAAATAAATAAATGTAGTTTTTTCAAATCTCTGAATTTATGGGGTTATATATTACTATTGTGTACATATGAATTTCTATTTTTACTACACGACATATGTATAGAATAAAAATCCAAAATTCCCTCGTTAATTCTCATGTTGTAAGAATTTATGGACTAATTTTTGAAATAAATCAATACTCAGCACTATAGATGTTACTCTATACTGTTATTATTGTATCATTTTTAGGGTTACTAATGAAATTTATATATCCTAGGGTAAATGCATACACCCGTGTGCATCCAGTAAATAAATATATTTACTTTTAACTAAGAAATTTTTAATGCGAGAATTTTTTTTATTACACTAGTGTTGTCTTTATTATGTATGTTATAAGTGAAAATCTTTGGTGTTCATAGATGTCATTATTTCCAATATTCTTATTGATGATAGAGGTTGCAAAATCGATTCTGAGATTCCATTAATGGCGAGCATGAAGGGGATGGTGGTTCATGCTATGAGTTGGTAGTGCTATTTCATTGATGAACGATTGGAAAAAATGGTGTTATTTAGAATATTTTCCGAATGACAAGTGGACATGATAAAAATATTATTAAGTGAACTTTCATTATTAATAGTAGAAATATAACGAATAATTTTGAGTAGTTATGGGTCATTATAGTAATCAAAACCGTTATTATTCGAGAAAACCACTACCGTACGGATATTATTAGTAAATCAAAATGACTACCAATAACTTGTTGTTGCTGTTGGTAAAATAAACGATGGCATATCCATAAGCTGATAAAGGATGGTAATGATAAATGTAACGGTACATAGATTAAAATTTTATTCAATTAAAATTTTGATAATGCTAAAAAATAAATATTTTGTTCTAGATTCTAACTCCATTAATATTAATCTCGACATATTGGTTTATTATGTTGGCATAAATATTTTTTCTAAATTCATAAATCATCTATAAAAATACGAAATAATAACTTATTCTTAAAAGTTGAAAACCATTTGTGGTTGGATTAATTTAAATAGTGAAAAAACAAAATTAATATATTTGGTAAATTTACTGTTACACCTAATTTTTATATTTATTTACCACTGTATTTACCATCAACAATGGTAAATTTAACGCTAGCATGTTGATATAGCTCAAACATACCGATATAACTCAATACCGGTTACTAATCGCTTGGTATTGACGTGGTAATAGGATACCTTTATAATGCATATTTATCTGCTTTTCTCGGTATGGATATTTATCCATTTTTTTGGATACAGATATGGATGTAATTCGGTGTAACGACCCATAATTTTAGTCTTTTGAATTTAGAATACTTAATTTATATTAAATATTGAAAAGTGATTTTATAAGTTAAATAACTTGAACTTCAAATATAGCGATTTATTGGGTAACTAAATTGTTAAATTTAATGTTGGAGATTGTGTATATTTTAAATCTTGAATTTAATATGAACGAAAATGATTTTAAAAGTTGATTTCAATTCTATTTGAATAAGAAGGAAGTTAGTAAACTTTTAAATTTGATTTAAAAATGATTAAATTAATTTTGGAAATTACTTATTTTAATTAACGTGTAAAGATAGCTTTTGGAGCAATGTCTCTGATTCGATGAAACCGGTTTCATCAGATCCATAATAGTGAATTTTTATAGGCCTTCGAATTTCGTGGCAACCGGACGTGTTGTTTGGCCGTGCGAGTTTGAAACGCGTAGAAATTATTTAAAGGAATTTATATTAATATAATTCAATTTTGAAAAGTTAACTTCTGTATATGAAAGAAATAGCTCCCGATATATATTCCATTGTGTTCAGACTAGGGGTATAACATATAGAACGTCAGGCGGCATGCTTCGTTTGGAGTTCGAAAAATTTAAGCGTGAATAGTGCCATTAAATTTTTTCTATATAAGGACATGTTATTCCATTTATTTTGCAAAAACCATAATCAAAAGTTCAACTGCCATTCTCTTCAACCTTAAACCTGGATCCAACGACCTAAATGGATGGTGGCCACTCCGTTCGTTTTCAGCCTTCGACTTCTAAAGCTATATTGTAGAGCTTGACGAAACAAACCTAATCAACAATTGAGATGGAGTGTGGCGTAGCATGGAGGCTGAAATTCACCTCCGACCGTCATCAGCAAATTGGGTATCGCACAAGCGACGTGCGTGCGTGGCTTGCGAGATGGAGCAGTGGTCGGGGTGGTGGAGGCGTGGCATGGGTGAGCGACGGTGGTGGCTGAGAGGCGTGATGATCGATCGAGCTAAAATAAAAGGGAAGAAGTCGGGCCTGGAAATGCTCGCTTAAGGAGGAGGGAGAAGAAAGGTTTAAAATTAAATTTTAATTTTATTAAGTTAATTTTAATTTATTTATTCAAATATTCATTAATTCATATTTAACTCGAACAAGGTCCAAATTGAACGCGATGGGTCGCATTGCGATCGTATCGACGAAGGCTACGCTATGGAGTTGATTGGACTTATTTGGAGATCGTAGGGATTTTGGTTAAAATTGAACGCCTGTTCAATTTTAATCCAAATAGGAATGTTTTGACGACTGAAAATCAAATGTAGGTTAATCTCACCTTTTTGGTTAATCAAATAATATTATAGAAATTATTTATTGGATGTGTGAATATTTTATTGTTGGTTGTTGTTGGCAGTTTGGAAAATTTACTAATAATTATTAGTTGGATTGGATATATTCCAGCCTATTGGAGTGGATGAGACCCTATTACGTTCCCGTGTAAGAGCGGGTGACCATTTGTATACGAATCCCTCCTTGAAGTCGTTGATTTATTTTTTAATAATTATATACTGTATGTGATGCAGGGTGACAGGTTGGAAAGATCTAACAGGATTCCTCATACTGTTGGTTTATTTTCATATATATAGTGATATATGACTTGTTGAATGCCATATTGATGATATGAATATGATTTTGCTTAATTAGTGCTTTAGTAGCACTGGGCCTCATTTTTGGTATTTTAAAATGTGTGGAAGTATGGCTAGATGATAAAGATTACCATATAGCACACACATATATTCTTCTTAATTGTCATGAAGTCGCACCATTTGTTAGGTAATTATCACCTTCCAAGTTTTGTTAAATTTAATACTACACGTGTAAATAAATAATAATGTAATATATCTTGTTTGTGTTTGCAGTATTTTTGAATCACAAAATCCAAGAGGCGATTTAAGCAAAGATTTTAGTACTTGGTTTTCGAAATACGTTTCTGATCCCACAAATAATGTGCTCGATGAAGGACTAAAACATTTGGCGTTTGGACCGAAAAGAAAAGTTAAAACGTATCCAATATTTTTTGTTAATGGATATAAATTCAACACCAAAGAATACGGTGCTGAAAAATTAACAAACAATACTGGTGTATTTGTTAAAGGCTGTGATGATCCTAATAATCATATAGATGATTTTTATGGCGTGTTAACTCAGATTTTGCAGTTGACATATTTTACAAGACCCGCGGAGGATGTTTATTTGTTTAGATGCAACTGGTTCAGCAATGTTCCAGGTTCTGGTATTAACGTGCATCCAAATTATAATCTTATAGAAATTAAACATACCTCACGTTATCAAAAGTACGACCCTTTTATACTAGCCAAACAAGCCCTACAAGCTTATTATGCCCCTTATCCATCTCTAAAAAGGGATAAAGCAGATTGGTCTACGGTTTTTAAAACCAAAGCAAGATTTACGTTCGATGGACAGAATATTCCAAACGAACAAGCATATCAAGCAGATCTGGAGGAAAATGTTGAAATAGCAATTACAAACGATCAAACTGATTTTGGACCATTAAATGATGAGACAAATGTATTAGTCGAAGCATTTGAGAGTGTAGAGGAAAACGACATAGAACACGAAATCGAGTCTGAATCAGAAAACGACGAGGACGACTGAGTAATATCCGGTAATTTTTAGAATTATTCACATTACATTTATCTCTGATTAATAATGCATTTATCCAAAGTTGTACAATTTTAATGACAACAAGTGTATACTCACACACTCAACACATACACACAACATGACACATTTGTAGCATATTGTATTACATTTTTTAATGGTTCGTCATATCATAATTATTATGAATTGTATATGTATGTATATGGCAGGTATATTATGTCTGGCTCTGGTTCTGGCTCTCGGCGACGTGGCTCTTCCCAGTAGATTGGAGAGAGTAGTGGTGAGCCACCAACTCGTCTAGTCGTTTACTTGTAGCCAAAGGCTGATTAGGCGTAAGTATCATAATTAGCAGCATAGCAATTTAATTTTTTGTACATGATATATCTATAATTGTCTAAAGTTCTATTTTATATTTAACGCGGTGGGTTTGAGTTGGAGCCATCTAAATTGGTTCTGAACATTTCTAAGCAAGCGTATATGAGCAGGATGAGCGATTACTGGCCTAAGTGGAGCAAGATCCCCGATAATGTGAGAGAGACCATTTGGCAAGATTTTCTAGTAAGTTTATACCGCTTTACAAAATGATTAATTAAATACAAATAAATAATTAGTAATATTTTCTCATTGTACAGGTCGCAGTAGATTTGCAAGGGTCTGACATCAACTTAGTTCAGCGACACTGGAACTCAAAGATCGCTAAGAACTATAGGGAGAAGATGTCAGAGATTAAAAAAGTGGGGAAGAAACCAAAGTGGATGAGCGCGGCTGTATGGGATAAGTGGGTTGACTGGTGGAACTCTAAGGAGTTCAAGGTAAATCTATAATGAATCTCAGTAACTTTTTTTAACGTTTAATAAATAATTATTCATTGTAAATTTGCAGGAGGAGTCAGAAAGGAACTCAGCAAACAGGAGCAGGAATCCAGTAACTCATCGTGGAGGCTCCAAATCTTTCCAGCATCACCGCGAAGATTTGGTAAATTTATCTATTATCACATTTGTATATTGATTAGTTCAGTAATTAGTTATGTGGAGTTAAATTATCCAAATTATCAATTTCAGGAACGAGCTTATGGACATCCCGTTGGCTTAGTGGACTTATTTGCTCACACCCACGCATCTAGGCAAGTAGACGAGTCTGGCAAATCATATATTAGTGGGGTGATCAGGATAAGGCGACTGAGGCATACGTATGCGTTTTTTAATTTCTAATACTTACATCGATAAGTTTATTAATTACTAGCTATGTAAAATAAAAATTACATTCTACTATTTTTCAACTGAAATTGTTTTTTTCATTATAGTCAAGGTTACAGGAGGCACATGCTTATGCGCTTCAGCAGTCTGGTCGTGATGAGTTGACACAAGAGGAGCAAGATAACATATTTGACGCTGTTATGGATCCGACGCAGCGGAGTAGACGTTATGGCTTCGGGAACGTAACGGTAATTAATCCTTTTACATATGTACAACAAATTAGCGTTTAGATATATAGTGTTATAATATTTTATATGCTGAGACAACCCTTTTGCTATTATTTCTATTTGCAGGCTCGACAAGCTCAAAAGGCCCAAGACAAAAAAGAAATTAAGGAGCTTAGAGCTATGATTGAGCAGCTACAAGAGGAGAATCGTCTGCAAGCTGTATAGATGGAGCAGCTGAATCAAAAGCTTGCGGAGTATGTGCAGAATCATGGTACCTTTCCATCGTCATCTGGTGCTTCCGGAGGCAACGACGAAGATGCTTGAGGAGGTATGCTTTTTAGTGTTTGTGTTTGAACGATGTATATATTGACTTGGAGATGGTTATTATACGTTTTAATGTTATATATATTGGTACGAAGTGGGTGAGAACGATATTTTGATGGTATGTACGTGGTTTGTTGACATGTTTTGTTGGTATTTACATTGATGGTACGGTTTATGATGTTAGAATGGTTTGGTTTGTTTATATTGGTGTTTAATTGATTTATGTGTGTTGTTTATATTGATATTGATATATATATATATATATGTGTGTGTGGAATGGATTAGAAATGTATTGGAAATGGAATGGATTGGAAATGGTGTGGCTGGAAGGTGAATAGGCTTGCTGTTGTACAACAAAATAAACTCAGATTTCCAACGGTTTCCAACGGCTTATTGGACGTTTTATTCAAACGGCTTGTAACGTTTTCCAACGGCTACTAACCGTTGGCGGCCGTTGGAAATTCCTTTGGAAAATATCTGTTGGTTCCGTTGGAAACCGTTGGAAAGCATTAATTTTATTCCAACGGCTATTCCAACGGCTTCCAACGGTCGCCAACGGCTACGAGCCGTTGGAATAGCCGTTTAATCTTGTAGTGTGAGCAGGAATTTGTATTTAATAAAGAGAAGGGAATTAAATTAAATGAGAATTGTTTTGAAGCCCAAGCCCAAATTAAAATGAGAAGCCTACTCCTTTCTTTCTCCACTATTCTTCATAAATATAGAAGCATTATTTATCACCTCATAAAAAAAATCATGTATCTCAATTTTCCTAGCACATAAAAATCAAATCAAGCCCAAGCGTCTCTCGAAAATTAAAAATAAATCAAATAGAATTCCAAAATTCCTGAAACTCAAATATATGTTTCTCTATTACAAGCTACATCTCTAAGAGTGATAAAAGAGTGATTTTGATCTAATTTGGTGTTTCATTTGGAAGATATAGTGAATATTAAAGAGGATTGAGCTTATTTCTTTACTAAAATTTTTATAGTAGTTCGACAATCTCTGTCCTATGTCAACTTTATTTCTTTACGATGATTCTTTTATTTACAAAAATGTAACAATGCCTGCTAGATTTCTCTAGATCTGTTATAACACTTGTGGGCTACTAAATCTGTGATTGGCAAAGCTTCGATGTCGTAGATTTGGAGTTTGACTTCCACAACTCGGTACTGGATGGTGGATTAGATGATTGAAGGTGATTAATAAGGTATAAATGATTCCTTGATGTTCAAAAGCACTCCAATAATCCGTTTTTGCTAATTCGGTTTAGTAGTCTTTAGTGCTCTTGACTTGGTCACCATTACTATTCATTCATGGCTATTTATAGGTGTGAGGATGTGAAGGAGTATATATATTCTACTTGGTTCGATATGAGTTGGTTCTTATAATGCCCTCATCCTGAAACTCAGAGATGAAACCCCCAATATGTTGCATCCACTTTGGAATTATCTTTCAGCACCAGATATAAGATCAGTTATATTACACAGCCTTAAGTAAACAGAGTAGAATAACTCAAATTAAGAACCCTATCATTACAATTCAAGTTTAGTAATTTGGTTCCCATGTTTGTGCCCACACAGGGGTCAAAACATATTGCATCATAAATAATAGTGTTATACCCAACATATAAAGATGCTAACATAGACATTAAGTACAATGAGTCAAAATAATAATAATACTTCAAGCCCCTGCTTCGTCTTCGGCTCCTTTATTCGCCTGTCCAAAAGCATCTAGTCCATACCTATAAACTCAGCCTACTCAAATGAGTACCTATGAATTTATAGGGAAAACAATGATAAAAAACACGTAAGACATAAAATTTAGTATGAGTAATGTATTACTCTAAACATAAAAGAGAGTGATAACTTGCCGTTGAAACACAGAATGGGGTTTCCCCTACCTATAACAAGCACTTATTTAGCACTTTTAAAATCATAAGCGTTGATCAATATTTCCCTCTTATGGGTCTTATCCGAACCATCAGGTAGAAACCGAAATCAAGTTCTGGTTTAACCATAAATAGTCCCTTTTTACTTTTAAAAACCCAAAACACTCTAACCAAGGATGCCTTTGAGGCCTTACGCCTTTCATCAGAAGTGAAGGGTTTCAAAACAAGCATTCGGCTGCCCCAAAGGTCTTATGATTCTATCACATCATTAATTATACTAAACTCATATCATTAATTAAATTTGATCTCAGCTGCGCTCTCCTAGTCAAGCCATCACCGTTGGCCCAGCTAAATTCCAACAGATCCATGTAACGAATCTACAAACGAAATAGATCTCATTGTTGCAATTTTATGCGGCCCACCGAATAATTAAGTCCTTATCCACCTCTTTTCTGCGCTTACCAAAGTAATCATACTTATACCAAGAAATATCATGCATCCACTCTATAAAAAATTCACTAAAATAAATAAAAAACTAGTTATTGATAATCAAGTAGCTAGTGAAATCGATCAATTACCAATCAAATCGATCTATTGGTTTCGCCAATGCCAAGCAACACGGAGATAGGACTAGAAGGTGAAAAACAAAATAACGACATTCAATAACATTTGATGGTTTATATACTTATTTAGCCATTTTCTAGTAGTGTTATCTAGCTGCAAACATGCCTATTAGACGACCCATCAACTAACAGTAGATACAAGCTATGGATGAAAATTGTAAACATCTCATGGACTTCAGCATTAAGTAACGTCTCAAGCCCAACCATGTACGGTACAGAGTCTTTTGCCTGATGCAAGTTTAATTTAACATTTTATTTTATCTGATGCTAGTTTAGTTTTACATTATGTTCTGTTGTCCTTTAGATTAAATTTTAGAACTTGTGCCCCCTTCGGCACAAAAAGGTAAAAATGTTTTCTTTGACCCTTTTTGCCTGTAAATTGAATTAAGAATTGCAATTTGTTTACATATATATTAAACAGAAATAATTTTATGATCAAGAAAGTTACTATATAAAAACTATTATACTTTTATTTGAATTTTATCATCATTATCTTATTTATAATGAATTATAGAAATAGCGATATATGTGTCTGCGTGCGCGCGCGCTTGCGCGTGTGTGTAAATATATTTAAAAAAATATAATAATTGAATAAAATAATGAAACATTCTGTAAAAAATAATATTACATATATGAAAAATGAAACATTCTATATTAGGCATTATATATTTTTACTTGATTTATAAATTTTGAAGTAGTCGAATATATTTAAATTACTGTAATAATCCAAAAAATATTTTCGAGATATATATGCAGACACACACATATGCATAAATATACATATATATGTGTATGTGTGTGTGCATGTATATTTGAATATGCATTTATATATGGATCATATATATTTACATATAATGCATGCTTTCTAACACATAAGCTATAAGCTAATTAGTGGGTTAATTTGTGACCCGAAATATTTCTTAATTTGAACATCGTACAAGCAAATATGTTTGTGCTCAAAATGCTCAAAATAATTGATGTGGCGGCTCTGAAGGCCCATTAGGTGGCCTATCAGTTAAAAGTAGGTAATGGCCCAACTGTGCAGGTTTTAAAGTTTTTCATGACCCAATAAAATGAAAGAGTTCTCATATCCCATAGTGGGATGTCTAAAATATTAAACTTCACTCCACAATTACTCTCTTTCTCAGCAAGGCCCGACTATTAAAATTATACTACTTCATCATTTTCAAACCAAGGGCCCAATATTTAGTGGTTAAATTAATCTAATTACCACCTTAATAAAAGCTTGGGCCACCAAACCCTTGATTATTACGAAGGCCCAAGGCCTTATTGTAGGTAATTTATGTCCTGGTGCCCAACGCCTTATTCCATTAACCCATGTCTATGTTGTAGTGCTCAACGAAAAAGAAATCAAGTTTATTCAACTTTTTTTATATAAAATTGCATGTAATAACTGTAAAGATGCAAGTAGGCTGTCTTGCCATCTCTCATCCCATGCTAGAGAGCTCCCATCCTAAAAATCTCAATCCCCTGCCATTTACGGACAAATTCCATCTTGCCATGAAACCAAAAAAATGAAGAGATCAATCTTTCTAGATTAAGGAGACTTCAGTCAATAAGAAACCAGATGAAATGTGATACCAAATACATGAACGTCTAATGAGTGTTCTCCTTCTTTGAAAGATCCCTTGTATCACTCAAAAATCAAGCAACATTCATAATTCTGAATCCAAGCTTTGAATCTGTATCAAAGTACTTCAAATATTTTTCGACGTGAAACCAACGACAGTGTTAACTGCTAACACGGCTTAAGACATTAGATTGTTGAAAGATATCGTATAAGGTGAATAAGAAACTAATGGTTTTGATTTGCAGTCTCACACATCTTGAGAAAAAGCAAGAAATTTATTGTGATTAGGGCACAATCAACAATGACTTGTTCAATTGCTAAACAAACCACGGAGCAACTAGGTGTGGCTTGTTCACTTCTTCATGGCTAGTTTGAGCCGTTCTCGTGGTTGGTAGAGTAAATAGAGGTTGGTGATTATAACGACGTAGTTTTTGCCTCCATAAATTTTATAAAGACGAAGTCTTGTTTAAAATCCGAGTAGTAGCCTTTATTCCCTTCCGCACTCTCCTTGTTTGTCCAGCTAAATCTCAACAGATCCAAATAGCAAAACAGTAAAACTAGAGTTTCATTGACGCATGTGAGGCCCACCAATTTATCGATTTTTGCGTTGCTTTAGTTACTAAAAGCACATAATCCTTAAGTAACTACTTAATAGGCAAAAAGAATATCTAATCTCAAAATTGTTACATGCATAACTATCTAATCTCAAAAATTGTATTGGATGAATAACAATAGATTAAGTAAAATAACATTTATTTTCACAGTTAAAATAATATCAAATTAATATATCATTACTACTAAGTTCATATATCATTAGACATATATAATGCTAAGTTCATATATTATTCATTTTAATAATTCATATAGAATATGTTAGATCTGATGCTATATTAATAAAATAGATTCAATTTTAAAATTTGTGCCCTTTAATGAAAAAACATGGTTGAAGATTTTTCTTCCTCCTATTTTCTCGTACACAACTAGTATATTTAATCACGAAAATTGTTACATGCATGACCATTATTACCCAGGCCTTATTGTATGTAATTCATGTTAATTCACTTATTCCATTTGCCCACGGACATTCTAGTGCCCATCAAGTTACTGGAAAATGTATTTTCTTCTTTATTTTCCTTTAGCTAACTTGAGATATAAATTTGGAATTTTGCACTTGTACTTCTTTTTATGTTGACTTTAATTCGTTAATTACAGAGGTTTATATTGACAATGAATAATAGCATAACGACAGAAAGTACAACAAATTTCGAAAGTTATTACATTCATAACTGTTATTACATACCTTACATCTTATGCCTAATTGTATGTAATTTACGTCAATCAAATTATTCCATTGGTCCATGTTTATGTTCTAGTGCTAAAAAACAAAGTGGGAAATGTAGTTTCTTCGATTTTTGCAACAATATAAATATATGTTCTAAATTTCCAATTTATGGAATGTTGTATTCATATTTGTGTTACATTATGTAATTTGTTAAAAATAAGACTAATATCAGAAGGCTTGTATATAAATGGTGTTTGTATTCATAATTTTCTAATAACAACAAGAGTGATGCTTATTCACGTAGATCACTGATTGTAATTTTTCATCAGTTCGAACATGTTATTTTTAGAACATTTGTTTAAAGCATTATATCTCAAACTATTTGAGCCAGATGTCCTTGATGAATACCATATGAGTACCATTAAATGTTTTCATTGACTTTAGACTATATAGTGTGCAATTTTGTTAACACTATGTTAAAATACCACAGGCCTTCCACTACAAGGCTAAGTACAAAAATTATTGGACTTCCTTTTTAAGATGAAATTTAAAACAAAGGCCTAATATTCAATGGGTTATTAATCTAACTAGTGTGAACCCGTGCTTCGCACACGGATTCTAAAAAAAATGCAGAAATTTTTTGATGATAAAAATTGAGATAATGTTATATAATATCATCTTTTATTTTCATCAAAATAAATATCGACTTTTTCCTATCAACATTTAACCTTATAGAGCAAATTAATATGGCGTTAACATAAGTTATAACAATCTATGTGCAAAGTAAATATGCACTAAATGCTTAGAGGTTAATAGATAATGCATTTTTATCATTTACTAATTTGAACCTGAAGCTGGATACTCTTTATTCGTGAATTGTACATTTCCACAACTTGAAATAGTTTTTTGTAAGTTATTGTCATGAAATATTTATCATTATGAACAATCCATTACATATTTGTTGTTAAATTTACTGTTTAGCTTCTTATAACTTAATGTTGTTTTAGTAACCGTCGATCAAACTTCATGTGTAAAATCTTAATAAAAATTAAAGTAGTAGAGTAATAGCAAGTATAAAAATTGCTTGTTAAATAGGAGATTCTGTAAATTTAAATATTTAAAGGATTGTCATATTTTTCCCAATGTAAAGTTAGAGTAGCCACTCACAATGGAAGGATTTTAACAAATAATTACTTCAAAGATTCAGGTCAGGATATGTTCAATCTGTGCCCAAATATTTGCGAACTTAATACGTAACATACAATAAACTTGTACCTCAAACAAAAAAATGATTCCATATTTACTAACATTTTCACACTACATATTTGTTAGTATTTATCGTTATTAAGATCAAGACAGTTGTTAATGCATGAACCACATCGTTGAAGAATCCTCATATTCAGTGCACAAAAGAAATTTACAAATATACTAACACATCAAATGCAGCATATGTAGTGACCTGAGAAAAATACCAAACACTACAAAAAAAGCCTAACAGCTGAAATGTGCTCATGCCACATCTGGAAGGCATCTGTATGTATTTACAAATTATTATTGATTTTCATGTCAGTCCTCTGCCTCATGTTTATTGACCTATAAGTCTTCTTGTCCCTTTTTAACTTTTACAAAACAAAGGATTAAATTGAGAAAATAAATTTTCAATTAAAATAAATATATGAAAGAGCCAATTTATGACTATGTACGGGTTGATGTTGCATTCTTGTAGATACAGTTGCTGTAATTGATCCATTTAGACCAACAATTGATATATTCAATTGAACACTGTAAACTTTTTAAAACGTTGGTGGTTCAAAAAAAGAATTTGATACTTGCTTAAGTGCCCCTCGGCTATATATCTATAAGTGGAGTATAACAAAAATAATCTTCTAATGCAAGCACCAAGCCATAATACAATATTACCCACGTCCACCATATCAGATTAGCTATAACTTCATCTAAATATGGCAAGTAACAATACCCTCAGTTGTTTATGTGTGCATACCTTTTTTTATATGCACATGCATATGCTAAAATGAATGGTCTCAAATATTGATCATATGCTTTCAATTATGCTTTTTTTTGTTGCAACTGTACTAAAGGATAAAAATGCAAAATTGATACTGAAGGATAAAACTGTAAAATCATTCAAGAAGTGATTGGACATGATGATGTTGTCATGGTAAAAATAAAGCTATCTATAACATATATGTTGAACATCAAAACAAACTGATTTTGACTCAATAGTAGCCATATAGTTAGTTCCATCATAAAATCAAATTTTGCATCCAAATTGACAAAAGATTCATTTTTAAATGGAGTGATTGTTTGGAAACCATGGGAGGCATAAACACATATTTCCATAGAGTTAAATAATCCATATGCCTCCGTAAGTGTACATCATCAATTCATATATAGTAACAAAGACATACAACTTGCCTATAAATATTTACTTATGCTTTCATGCTAACCATTGATTACTTGAACTTTAAAATTTAGTCATATGCATATATGTAGTACATATTTCTTGTCATTCATTTGTAAAAGAACATGTTTATGATGGGAAGTTGTTATATATGAATATTACATGTGTAATCAAGATTTAATATTTCAAAATCATTGAACAATATTTTTTTTTTACTTATTTACATCTTAAATATACTTTAATTATGCCAGTATATTTGAATTTATGCCATTTCCAAGATTATTGTGACGCCCCACCTCTATACCCACGCTAGCCAAGAACACTACGGTGTAATGCTGTCAACTAGCACGAAGAATGAGGCTGTTGAGGAGCGACCATCTGTATAATTTCTTTGTGCGAGCACCGATATGTCAGATAGAATAACATGTATAAGAGGAAGTCCGACATACCGATACAAACTCAAAGCTATCACACAGTGGCTGTATATATCTTCGGAAACAAATATAGAAATGAACGTAACACAAATTAGTCACAGACATCCATATCACAAAGGCGGAAAAAGATATGAATATGTATATATATATGACACATGAAAGTGTACATCAGAGTAGTGGTCAGATAAGATCCACAATAACACAAAAGAATAGACACAAGTGCAAAGCAAAAGAATATGTATACATCAAGGAGTCTAAATCTCAAATGTATACAACAAAAACTACTAAACTAGAGTAGTTAGCCAAAAGTCAGAAGATGTCTCCAGATAGGAAGTCAAGCAGAAGCACCTGTAAAATCTCAGTCTGACCCGAGTATTATTTAATAAGAAAATAATAAACGGATCAGTCTAGCTATAATTATCAGATAAAATGAGATATAAGAAGAGATATAATAAAAACGTATGATAAGCAAAAATGTCATACCTCGACAAGTATACATTAGAAAATCAATAAAGGAAAATCATACAAATACCTCACGAATCTCATAGCATAAAAAGAATGTCATATTCTTTATTTAATTCACCAAGCCACAATAAATGACATACATATCAATGCCAACCGAAAAAGGTGGTGAAACATAAATTCCTGAAATCACAACGAGAAATCTAGAAATCACAAGAAAAGAGGATGGCCAATCCTAAGCGAGAGCATGAAAACTCACCAACACGTGTATCACAAACAATTCGGAACATCGACGTAGTACAAATGGTACGTCCAATGAATCGAAAAGCTGAGACATCGATGTAGTACAAATGGTACATCCAATGAATCGAAACACATAACAATCCGGAACATCAACGCAGTACAAGCGGTACGTCCAATGAATCGAAAAGCCGAGACATCGATGTAGTACAAACGGTATATCCAATGAATCGAAATACATAACAATCCGGAACATCGACGCAGTACAAGCGGTACGTCCAATGAATCGAAAAGCCGAGACATCGATGTAGTACAAACGGTACATCTAATGAATCGAAACACATAACAATCCGGAACATCGACGCAGTACAAGCGGTACGTCCAATGAATCGAAAAGCCGAGACATCGATGTAGTACAAACGGTACATCCAATGAATCGAAACACATAACAAGTACTTGGGTCGCTAACCCACAAAGAAATGAGACGAAGCTCAATAAAATGAAGTACAGTCCTCTATGTGGACAAAGAGACATCGCACATTGCTAGTCTAAACCATAAAATGATCGTCATCGATCATCAAGAAGTGTCAATTACAATAAGCTAGTAAATATATGAGTTTAGCTTCATGTCCCATAACCACTAGCTTAACTTAAATATTTGCGAACAAATTGTAGATCTCCACTAGAAAATTTTCACAAGAGTTTCAATCGAACAAGTCCATAAATTAACCGACAAAGTAAACGCAAGCGTTTCATACCACTTGTTTTGCTAAGCCGTTTAATTAGATTTTCTCATACGAATGAGGTAAAGGTTTGTATATACTAATAGATTGGAAAACGGTTTTGAGAAACGAGCTTTGTAATAAAATAGTGTTGAAATCATTTTGATGAAAGGGTTTTAATATTTACTACTAGTATAGTAAACCTTCATATTTTTTTTAAAGTGACAAATCACAGAAATGATTGTAGGAACAACCAATCACAAAAAATCCACGTTCGAAGACGTGAATCCAATCCAAAGAAATCGATACTAATTCCATTAAAATGGACATTCTCAAAAATCCCGAAGAAGAAGTCATCAATGAAGATAATAAATGATAACGACAAATCAGATAATCCTCGAATTGATGGAAATTGAAATCTCGAGATAAATAGGCAAAAACAGGCAAAATGGAGCAGGTCACATGCTCCAGACGTCTGGGGTAAGTACTCAGACGTCTGCATCAAGTTTTGGGGACTTCCTGAAACAGACTCCAGACGTCTGAGCCTACCTGCAGACGTCTAGTGACGAGCTGAAATTGTTTTTCAGCCAAGTGAGAGAGCAAACTCTCTCACATTTCCACCCGGTCGAGCAATGGACTTTGGGGCTTTTGCCAATCGACAATTCGGCCCTATAGGCCCTCCGATTCTCAACCGAAAACATGTTCACAAATCAAAGAACGGATTTTTAAAGTTTTGACTTTAAAACACCAAAAATTGAAATGTTCGCCAAATCAATTCAAACCAAAAGCAATTGAACATGAAATAGTGTTAGGAATTCATACCTAACATCAAAGATAGTTATAGTCATAGATGTGAGATAAAAATCTCACCTTTAAACCCAAAAACAAGGAAAGAGAAGCTTGAAAACAAAGGGAGAATCAACCACTCTTCAACACAACCCAAATTAGCTTGAATCTATGCTAAAAAAGAAGAACATTCCCAAAGTTAGGTTTAGGAATTTCTGAAATTGATAAAAGAATGAGTTGGAGAAGGAGAAGAGGAGGCTTACCAAAGTTTCTCTTTGAATTTGGAGCAAGAACTTGGATTTGCTAAGGAACTAGGGTTTAGGATTTTAATTCTTTTTCTCTTCCTCCATTACTCTCTTTAGAACTGAAAAGGTAAAGAAATGGGAGTGGATGAAGAGAAGTGTTTCAGTTTGGGGGATTATGTGGACTAGAGGACTGAACCCAAACCTAAACCCAAAGTGAAAATGTCAAAATTCGACTTACTCCAAATATATCGATGTTTATACTTAAAAGATTGCAAACGACGTTTTGAACTCAATGGAAGTGGTCTCGAGTACTAATTTGTCCGTATGCAAAAAGTAGCTTTTCGGACCTCAATCCGATTAACGATTCTATATTTAAATAAAATATTTAAATTTACAATCGAAAAATATGCGAGTTGTTACAGACTCCCCTCCTTAAAGAAATTGCGTCCTTGCAATACTTAAGAAGAAAATAAAGAGTAACAACCATAATAGCATATCAACACAAAAGAAAATTTGAAATAAGAAGTTCACCATAAAGAGCACGGAAGAGTTAGCTCGAACGTGTTCGCTCGATGAATTCTCTGGATTCCCAAGAGAAATCCTTAGGATTTGAGAACCATCGAACTCTCACAAGAAGAATATATTTATTTCGAAGGCGCTCAACCCCCGAAGCAATGATGCGAATAGAATGTTGCTCATAAGTCAAATAGGCGAAACTTCAATTTCCATAATAATACCGGGCTCAAGAAAAAAAATCGGAATCCCAAAGGCAATTCCGTAGTTGAAAAACGTGGAAAATGTCATGAATAATAGAAAATTGAGCCGGTGCAACGACGTAGTATAATAACAATACGCCCGAGAAACTGGAAACACGAATAACTCCGAACACCGACGTAGTATAATAACGGTACGTCCAATGAACGGAAACTCAAATAATTCGAAACACCGACGTAGTACAAAAACGGTACGTCCAATGAACCGAAGGTCATAAAAGAACATCGGACGCAAGTCCATAAAAGAAATGAGATGGGGCTCAATAAAGTGGGGTATATAGAAACATCCGTTGAACTTGGTAAAAAGATCATAAGATACTAGGAACTCGAGCCAACGAGGTTGACGCAAATTAAGTTTCTTATGAGAAATAAATATTCCAAAGATTTACGATCAAGGTGGAGAACAAATTTCCCCGCCAAACACAATGATGCCAAACTCTAAAAGCAAAAACAATAGTCGTGAGCACTAGATCATGAGTGGCATACCTAGTCTCGATCGACTTAAATTATTTAGAAGCACAAGTGGTAGCACGTTCTCTTTTGCAAGAGAACGACATCCAAACCAATACGATTAGCATTGGTACAAAAGATAAGGTCTTGGTTCCCTTCGGGAATCACAAGAATAAGAGTATCGGAAAGAATTCTTTCAAATAATCTTCTTTCCCGAAAAGCTAGAATTTTCAAAAATTACAATTATCTTTATGTAATAATCTTTTCAGGAAAATTTACATTTTACAAGTCAATGTATCGTGTCAAATTGTCTCATCAAAGCGTTTAGGAGATTCTTATCGATAACGTTGATCAAGCGCATCGACCAAAATTCTTAAAGCACTCAATGGGCAATACAATCACATAATCATCTTCTATATGATATGTTCTAAAAAACCTTTAAGAATATTCTTTGCTCGCTTAAGAGCAAAAATCAAATTGTACTTATAAATAAATCTTATGAAAAAATTTTGCAAAATTTTTAATTGCTGTTTTCATCCAAAATCAATATATACAAGAATGGAGTCATCGAGATTGTAGAATACTCGATTCATAAAATGGATGAAATAAGCTGGACAAACTGAATGACATAATAAGTCATTCATAAGTTTCATAACGAGTGCGGAATGCGGTAATTGGAATGCTAACTCTCGCAACTCGTAGCAAATGAAAATCAGTGGCAAAGTCGAGCTAAAAAAACCTTATCACCCCTCAAAAGATTGCTTAGGTGATAATCCTAAGACAAACTCAAAAATACCGGAAAATTCTCAAACTACATGAATGAGAGAAATAACACTTTCCTCATCATGTGAGCTTAAAGAATAAAATGATGCCATCAAATTGGAATCAAAATCACAAAGAAAAAAAATAGAAATCTGCTTAACAGATTGAGAATGTCGAAGATGAATAGTCCACACGGTAAATAGGATATGGGCTTCATAATAAGCCAATCCTTTCACAAAAATAAATTCCAAAGCCCAAGTAACGCATAACATGCAAATTGGCTCGGAAAAAGAAAAAAAATCACATAAAATAATTTCGACATCTTTTGAAAGAAATAGACCGAGTGTTGCAGATCCATCAACCAGATTCGCAATTCTCAAAGAAGTCATCAAGCCCAGAAATGTTTAAAGAAAAAGAATCACAAGTTCTTTTGATATAAAAATAATGAGATGAAACCCATATCAAAAAGAACTCGAATAAGATAATCACAAAATAAATGTCATCAAGGATAGAATGGATACCTTGACTAAGAGAAGAGTTGCTATGGGCTTGCACAATATTTAGCTTTCTCATGTCCTTGTTCAAAAGTTTGGGACATGCAGATAAAAGATGACCCGGTTTCTTGCAATAGCGACAAGAATGGGGTTTCGGACACATATTCGCATAGTGTTCCTTAGAATTGCAATTGTAGCATCCTCCATGATTAGGGATTGGAGTCTTTGCTACAAAAGTAGTTTGCTTCACTCTCTTATTGGGATTAAAGCTCTTGAACTTAATATGCCTCTTCTTGGAAATCCCAATATCACTATCACTTCCTTTACCAACCCCTTCATGTCGAAGAGTGATATCCACAAGCTGATGGAAAGGAACTTCAAGTTTTAGAGGTAAAACCATTTCGGGGTTCTTACACAAAGCACAAATAAACTTTTGATTCTTTACAAGATCCAAAAGTTGCTGGGCAGACATGAATACGTCATCCAGAGAAGGACTACTGGATTGACCAGCGCTAGGACTGCCAGATCCAACCATTTCTTCTTCTTTAAGAAAGAAAGAAAGGAAGAAGAAAAGGTTATTCTTAGAATGAATATCAAACAATCATGATTGATAAAACAAGGAATCATAAAAGAAAATAGGATAGAACGGGTCCAATTGACTAGAATAAATTCCTAAAGCACGACTCCTAAGAAAGACTTAGGACATGATCCTTGCTAAATTATTCTACATTGTTCCGAAGTTTGGCTCTGATATCATGCTGTGACGCCCCACCTCTATACCCACGCTAGCCAAGAACACTACGGTGTAATGCTGTCAACTAGCATGGAGAATGAGGCTGTTGAGGAGCGACCATCCGTATAATTGCTTTGTGCGAGCACCAATATGTCAAATAGAATAACATGTATAAGAGGAAGTCCGACATACCGATACAAAATCAAAGCTATCACACAGTGGCTGTATATATCTTCGGAAACAAATATAGAAATGAACATAACACAAATCAGTCACAGACATCCATATCACAAAGGCGGAAAAAGATATAAATAAATAAATAAATATATATATATGACACATGAAAGTGTACATCAGAGTAGTGGTCAGATAAGATCCACAATAACACAAAAGAATAGACACAAGTGCAAGGCAAAAGAATATGTATACATCAAGGAGTCTAAATCTCAAATGTATACAACAAAAACTACTAAACTAGAGTAGTTAGCCAAAAGTCAGAAGATGGCTCCAGATAGGAAGTCAAGCAGAAGCACTTGTAAAATCTCAGTCTGACCCGAGTATTATTTAATAAGAAAATAATAAACGGATCAGTCTAGCTATAATTATCAGATAAAATGAGATATAAGAAGAGATATAATAAAAACGTATGATAACAAAAAATGTCATACCTCGACAAGTATACATTAGAAAATCAATAAAGGAAAATCATACAAATACCTCACGAATCTCATAGCATAAAAAGAACGTCATATTCTTTATTTAATTCACCAAGCCACAATAAATGACATACATATCAATGCCAACTGAAAAAGGTGGTGAAACATAAATTCCTGAAATCACAACGAGAAATCCAGAAATCACAAGAAAAGAGGATGGCCAATCCCAAGCGGGAGCATGAAAACTCACCAACACGTGTATCACAAACAATTCGGAACATCGACGCAGTACAAACGGTACGTCCAATGAATCGAAAAGCCGAGACATCGATGTAGTACAAACAGTACATCCAATGAATCGAAACACATAACAATCCGGAACATCGACGCAAAACAAGCGGTACATCCAATGAATCGAACAGCCGAGACATCGATGTAGTACAAAC
Source organism: Allium fistulosum (assembly GCA_030737815.1). Taxonomy (NCBI): domain Eukaryota; kingdom Viridiplantae; phylum Streptophyta; class Magnoliopsida; order Asparagales; family Amaryllidaceae; genus Allium; species Allium fistulosum. Next base: position 746,260,060 of record CM060902.1, read on the forward strand.
AGTACATCCAATGAATCGAAATACATAACAATCCGGAACATCGATGCAGTACAAGCGGTACGTCCAATGAATCGAAAAGCCGAGACATCGATGTAGTACAAACGGTACATCCAATGAATCGAAACACATAACAATTCGGAACATCGATGCAGTACAAGCGGTACGTCCAATGAATCGAAACACATAACAAGTACATGGGTCCCTAACCCACAAAGAAATGAGACGAAGCTCAATAAAATGAAGTACAGTCCTCTATGTGGACAAAGAGACATCGCACATTACTAGTCTAAACCATAAAATGATCGTCATCGATCATCAAGAAGTGTCAATTACAATAAGCTAGTAAATATATGAGTTTAGCTTCATGTCCCATAACCACTAGCTTAACTTAAATATTTACGAACAAACTGTAGATCTCCACTAGAAAATTGTCACAAGAGTTTCAATCGAACAAGTCCATAAATTAACCGACGAAGTAAACGCAAGTGTTTCATACCACTTGTTTTGCTAAGCCGTTTAATTAGATTTTCTCATACGAATGAGGTAAAGGTTTGTATATACTAATAGATTGGAAAACGGTTTTGAGAAACGAGCTTTGTAATAAAATAGTATTGAAATCATTTTGATGAAAGGGTTTTGATATTTACTACTAGTATAGTAAACCTTCATATTTTTTTTAAAGTGACAAATCACAGAAATGATTGTAGGAACAACCAATCACAAAAAATCCACATTCGAAGACGTGAATCCAATCCAAAGAAATCGATACTAATTCCATTAAAATGGACATTCTCAAAAATCCCGAAGAAGAAGTCATCAATGAAGATAATAAATGATAACGACAAATCGGATAATCCTCGAATTGTTGGAAATTGAAATCTCGAGATAAGTAGGCAAAAACAGGCAAAATGGAGCAGGTCACATGCTCCAGACGTCTGGGGTAAGTACTTAGACGTCTGCAGCAAGTTTCGGGGACTTCCTGAAACAGACTCCAAACGTCTGAGCCTACCTGCAGACGTCTGGTGACGAGCTGAAATTGTTTTTCAGCCAAGTGAGAGAGAAAACTCTCTCACATTTCCACCCGGTCGAGCAATGGACTTTGGGGCTTTTTCCAATCGACAATTCGGCCCTATAGGCCCTTCGATTCTCAACCGAAAACATGTTCACAAATCAAAGAACGGATTTTCAAAGTTTTGACTTTAAAACACCAAAAATTGAAATGTTCGCCAAATCAATTCAAACCAAAAGCAATTGAACATGAAATAGTGTTAGGAATTCATACCTAACATCAAAGATAGTTATAGTCATAGATGTGAGATAAAAATCTCACCTTTAAACCCAAAAACAAGGAAGGAGAAGCTTGAAAACAAAGGGAGAATCAACCACTCTTCAACACAACCCAAATGAGCTTGAATCTATGCTAAAAAAGAAGAACATTCCCAAAGTTAGGTTTAGGAATTTCTGAAATTGATAAAAGAATGAGTTGGAGAAGGAGAAGAGGAGGCTTACCAAAGTTTCTCTTTGAATTTGGAGCAAGAACTTGGATTTTCTAAGGAACTAGGGTTTATGATTTTAATTCTTTTTCTCTTCCTCCATTACTCTCTTTAGAACTGAAAAGGTAAAGAAATGGGAGTGGATGAAGAGAAGTGTTTCAGTTTGGGGGATTATGTGGACTAGAGGACTGAACCCAAACCTAAACCCAAAGTAAAAATGTCAAAATTCGACTTACTCCAAATATATCGATGTTTATACTTAAAAGATTGCAAACGACGTTTTGAACTCAATGGAAGTGGTCTCGAGTACTAATTTGTCCATGTAAATTCTTACATGGAAAATCGAAACATTTGGGTTAAAGAAGAAGAGGTAGAAGAAGAGAAAACAGAAAACAGCATCAGAATCTAACCATCGCAGCAGAATAAAATATAATAGACAATAACAGATCTTTACACCAATTAAAAACTATATCTGTTTTACACAATACATCATCAGAGTGCACATAACATACAACTGGACAATAATCATATCATGTCCCCAATAGAACTGAATGTACAGCAATCTACACAACGGAATATACATACACAAATACGAAAGATACGTTTCGTCAACCAGCTCGACTCCTGAGCTCCACAGCATCATATCCTGTATCCTATAATACTCGGTCTGGCCCGAGCATCATATAAAACAACACCCGAGTCAGTCTGGATATCAGCGTGAGAAAATCACACTCAAATTGATTATTAAAGTTTCAAAATCCTTTGGAAACAAAAGCATCTCGTAAGACCACGCCACAAATAAACATGTCGGGTTTTTACCTTACGATAGCTAAAACACTTTTTATAAAATCCTCTGATATTATAATAGTGTCTATATACAAATACTTATTAAAATAGCTGAAATTGTTACATCTATTAAATTCCAGCATACTAGCCACAAAATGGGTAATACAAACAAATACCGTATAAGGCACGTAGGGAGAATGGATTTCCATCAATGACTAGGAACTGGGGTACCACCTATCACAGTACGTGGCCTAGATCACCGTACCGAGGACCCACCCTAAGTCCCCTGCAACACAAGGCCGAAACCATCCCTTACTGGATGATTCCGAATAAAATCACCCCACGGTTGTGATCAGCAACCGCACCACTAAGCCAAAATAAAAAGGGACATCTAGACAGGGATGACCTTACCCTCCAGTGGGAGCTACCCATGAAGCCTTGCTGCATAACCCCTGATTTTCAGTCATTACTGGTTGATGAGGCTCGAGGCTAAGCGATACCTTTATAGAACATATCCCTTAGAATGCCCATCGTCCGCTGACGATGTTCCGAAAGCATTCATCCATACAAGTCCGTCCCGGGTCCGAACGGAACCGAAGGCGCTATTCCTACTACATCCTTTTTGGAATATCCTCAGGATTAGTAGCGACTAGCCCTTGCACTTCACTGCTCCATCTTCGACTCCGAACTCGTTTCCCACGAAACGTACAAACCAGATCGAAGTGGTTTTCGGGAAAAACTCCTGATCCCGGTCTCTTCGAAACGATCAGCGCATTGGCCAATATTGATAGTCGGTTATTTAACTATCAATTAACATTCACAAACATCCATCAAACAATAAATAATTTTCCAAATTATTTATTAACCTCAAATATCTTCGCAAGATATATTACCATTTTCAAACCTTTGAAAACAATTTCAAAACAGTTTCTGCTTACGGAATACATTTCCCAAATATTTATTTTCTCTGAAACACCAAGTACAAAATACTTTTAGATTTACAAATAATTAAAAAAACACTTTACTATAAATATGCTTTATAACATTGAAATTATAAAACTACTTTAATGCTTTATTAAAATATATATACTTTAAGGATATTTAAAATAAATCCGCTTTATAAATATAAACTAAATTTCTCCTTTAAAACATAATACCAAATCACTTTTATATCATTACTACAATAATAGATTTTTGAAAATACTTACTTTGAAATTTAACATTTAGAAATAATCAATTTTCTAAAATATGCTTTTTAAAAACTACATTAAACCTTTAATTTATACTTTAAATTTGCTTTTGAAAACGTACTTGGTTATCCAGAGAAATACATTTCTCTTTCACATCCTTTAAAGATAAATCACCATTTATTTCTAAACACATTTACATTCCTTTATAAATTCCCACCTTGAATTTATACTATCAAATATCCATCGATATTTTATTTCACTTTATAAACCCAGTTTATAAATTCCAAAATCTCACTTCTCTTTTAAAATTCCAATTTTAAACAACTAAATCTATTTCCAATTGATTTTCCAATTTACTTTACTTTACTTTGAAATAAATTTCCTTTGCTACTTCATTTATTTCAAAATACATTAACTTTTAGATTTATTTCTTTATTGTGAGTTAAAACCCTTTTAACTGAAATACCAATTTTAAACTTCCAAAATTCCTTCTTTATCACTTAATTAAATTTAATCCTTAAATTTAAAAATTATTTCTTTATTCTTTCAAATAATATCACTTAAGCTTTACAACTTATTATTTCCCCTATTAATTCAAAATCTTCTTATTCCAAATCTGTTAGAATTTTGCAATCACTTTTATTTTATTTTATTTTCAATTCATTATTAATTTACCCCAATTCACTAAAATTATTTCACTTAAAAATTTACTCTTTTATTTCCTTTCAAAAATTCCATTCTAGAGATTTTGATAGCTCAGCATATCCAAATCGGTCCAACTCAACCATAACATCCAATTATCTATATAATTCATCACAGGATATCAAAAATCATATCACAGAATATTTAAACAAAATTAAATATTTTGAGGAATCCAGTTGGATCCCTCTAACCTGTTTCCCTGCATCCACAGATGTTAGCACAATACCAATTCCACTTCGAGGTGGAATATCGCGGTATATGGGTTCAAATATTATCATCCGCTATTATACGGCGCATAGGGTCTCATCCGCTATATAGTGCGGGAATAACAACTCCAATATATACATATGCCAATATATATATATATATATATATATATTGGTATATACTACTATATATGATATAGCACATCCAAATCAATTAAACCATTCAATCAATTATTTAAATTTAACTATTTAAATTTAGAATAAAAATTCAGCTGAGTGAGATTAACTCACCTTTTATCTTAATTTGCAGTCCATTCCCATTCATTTCCTTTCCATCTTGTTCCATGATTTTGAACCTTGTATAAACGTTATACACTTAATTTATATTTGAATTAACTTAATAGTCAATTTCCATAAAATAACTTTAATTGGCAATTGAATTGAATTTGAACTAATCCTTCCTTAAATAATCTCCTAGTAACTAAAATTTTGGTCTAATAAACGATACACCTCCATTATTTTAAAGTTAACTAGTAAATGAAAAGAGGTATATATTTTCCTTTCTGACCCAAACGTAAATTTTATAACAGCGTATATGTATATACCATAATCACTATTTAGCAATTCTTAAAATTAACAGTAAGTTAAATATTAGTATATAGCTATATATTTCTATAAACATTTTAATATTTTCCTACTTCCCTTTCAAAATCTTATTTGTAATTCCTGCATATATACACATTTGTTCTAATAAAATTCCTATTCTACCCAAAGTTCATCTACACATAAACTCCTCTGTTTTTCTTATATATGTTTAAACTAAAACATGTATGTGAATCTATGTGTGCGTGTATATGTTAAATTTTAAACAAAATTATTTTACACCTCTGTAATTATTATTTACCTAGTTTACTGTATATATACATAGATAAAGAAGAAGAAAGGTCTGCATATACCTCACAGCGATTAACCCTCCATCGAACACTAACCCAAAGTCACAGCGCATACAAGCTCGAGTATGAGCCATCCTCGAGAGAAACTACGACAATCGAAACGATCGTGACTTCGCCAGAGAGCTTCCAGGCTTCCAACGCCTCATGCGAACCCAAAATTGGCTCAGCTCGAGCCACCAGACGTTGCCGTTATCGCTCGTGAATCCAAGCCCCACTCGATTTCCCCTCAGAGTCGCGTCGCCGCCGAGCTTTCCCATCCCAACGGACACCGCCGCGATTTATTTGAAGGTGAGGGTGGTTTTTTTTTATAAACTGGGCTTTGATTTTCGTTAGTGGATTTAGGGAGGAAAGGGAAGAGTAAGCGATTTTAAAATGAAGGGAGGAAGACTTCGAAATGAGGAAGGGATAAAGAAGTGTCGGCCATTGAATTTCTCTAGAAATTAAACTTTGATTTTGATTTATCTGTATATTTTCTGTTTGTTTTAAACGAGCAGAGATGGAAGGGAATAGCGTGTTCGAGAAGGCAAAGGAACGTGTTGGAAAAAATATCTAGCTACAGTGTTTTGCTTATATTGTTTATATTAAATTTTCGATTTAATTCAACGCGTTTGTATGTCGTACGCTCACACAACAACTCCAATTACTACGAAACTTGAAATCCGATAATAAAACAATATTACGGATCAAATGAAACTGGTTTCGTTAAATTCCGAGACTGTGCCCCCGTACCCCCGGAAGGCTATTTTTAAGTTCAATTTAAAAGATATATTTTTAAAACTGAACAAATTACTTTATATTCCATTTTAAAAGTTCTATTATCTTCAATAATATTTATATGGATTTTACGAGCTTTCAAAATATTTTTAATTAGCTTAGAATACCAGATTTACTATTTTATCCAACTTCAAATAATTTAATTTAATAATTAAATCACCCAATAAACAGCGATATTTGAAATTTAAGGTAATAATTAATCTCTAAATATTTAAAATTAATTAAATATTCTAATTTCAATCATACAAAAATTCTGGGTCGTCACATTCATCCCCCCTTAAAAGAATTTCGTCCCCAAAATTACCAGTTAGGAAGAACGATCCATAACTCATTAACTATTTCCTCACCCAAATAGTTTTTAAGCAACTTGCCCAAATAAATCTTTTTATCAAAGACACACTATCCCACTTATTAACTTTCCAAGCCTATCCATAAGTCCCAAACAATATCACTTCTTATCAATTCAAATTTTAAATTATCAAATTTTTTTTTAACTCTCTAAATTCCTGAAAATTTTTGCCAGTGTCTCCTTTGCGCGGCTAGCTCGGTACTACTACAAAATTGCCTTTACGGCTCCCAAATCTCAAAAGAAAACGAAATGCCAAGTGGCTATATCAAAATCCCAATCAAATTTTGTACAGAAATTTAAATACATACCTTTTTGTCGGGCAATTCAATTTATCTTCTGAAATCAAAAACATCCATTTATCCTTTATCTTAACATACCTGTATATCCTGTTTAGCAAGAATGTCCAATTACAACATTCAAAGTCATTTTGCATTTCTTTTACTAGTTTCAATATTTGCTTTACTTAAGCCCGTACGATGTATATATATCATCCGTACGCAATATCAAATACGATCGCTCACTCGATCACACAATTTCACTTCCGAACTAGTATCGTCCACCCGACATCCTAGTGCGGACTCAGATCTGGTTTCTTGATCAGAAACCGTTATTCTCCTTGCATAGCCACCCACTATGATAGAGAATTTCCAGAACCAATCAACAATCCATATCCAGGTTCGCCGTCGAAAATCGAGTGAAAAATCCTAACTCGGATCGATATAACTATCTCGAAATTCTGTGCTCGAATCTAGATCAAATAGCTATGCGAATAAATAATATACGTACATCCTACGCAATTAGCCCAATTGATTTTTTTAGCTATACCAATTCTCCTTTTTATTCACATTCATTTTGATTGTTATTTACTTATCCTCAATTATCTCATTTTACAACTTACAGTTTCAACCTTAATTCAATTATTCACTTAGCATACTTTCAGTACCAAATTTACTTAAGAATTCACTATTCATTTCTTAAGTTCAACATGAATATTTTATATACTTCTTGGATTTGTTTCACTTCATTCGTGAAGTTTATATTCAATTTTATTCACTTTTGTCTTTACAATTCCATTAGAATTCAATTTGGTTTCAAACCCTGAATACTGAATTTTATTCATCTTATCTCAATCAATACTTAATTGACCATTTTCTTTAGTAGTTTCACTTACTAATTAATTTAAATCTCACACTAAATGTTTATTTGCAAACTTACTTTCTTTAGTCCCTTCGATTCCACTTACTTTACATTCACAGTTAAAATAGATTTCAATGTTCAGTGTCAAATTCTATTTACTTAGCAAATTTAAATCATTTGCCGTTAATGAAAATTTCCAAAAATTCCAAAAATTTTCTAACTCCCAAAATTTCTAGAAAATTTTGGCAGAGTCTCCTTTGTACGGAGGGACTTCTGCGATATCGCAGGATGCACAAATATATATATACATCGGCCTCAGGCCGGAAATCACAATATATATCAATATAAGCAGTTCATATTTCCTATTTTGAATTTTTTTTGCATAAGCGTACCTTATTTTAGCATTTTAAAGCAAAACGGTTATTTATTTTAGCATTTAGCGCAGTCAAAACCAGCAAAGCGGCTTCTAAAAACCTGTACTTGCTTAATTTAAACAGGTTAGTGACAAATATTCAAAGTTTATTAACACTGCACTTATATATACATAGCTAAAAACATGAATTCTATAAACAATGCAAGTTATATAAATTTTTCATAAGCCATTTCCAATGTTCCAACATAATCTTTAATTGTTGACACCCAATTCATACACTATTTAATTGTTCAATCAATCCGTAACTGTTTTATTTAATTTACATAGCTTACAACTCAAGTTCTTAAATTCACTTCATTTTAATCCAAATGAATACAGAGTTATTTCAATTGATTCAAAAATCAATTATATTGCTTATATTAACTCATAGAGTTTTAGACAATCACATTTGCGTCAACGACGACCATCTTTATGCAAATCCAATGATATTCACATAATAGAATATCCATTCAAGTTTATAATTAATTTCTATTTTATCCAAGTTCATTGATTTAATTTATCTCTACTTACGTGGATTTTATTCACAAATTCAAACCATCTCTATGATAACCCAACTTTATTTTATTGGACTACACTTCCACTTATATTCCATTTACTAACAATCCAAGTTACATTTAATTATAACTCGAGTTCATTTCCAATATTATTATTAACCCACAATTCAACTTCCATTTAGCCAAATTCGAATTCCATTTCCATATTCCATTCACTAATTTATTCAATTTAGTTTATTCCCCAATTTCAATCCAATATTTGATTCTCATATCAAAAATCACTTTAACTATTTTCCTGGAGTTCTATCCATTTAAATAATTCAAGTTTTGGATTTCATTCATTTTCCCAAAATACAAACAAATTTTATTTGGCTTATTTATTTTACTTCCAATGTTTATAAGTCACAACTTATTTATACCCGTTCTTTTATCCATTTATAATCAATCACATTTACAATTTACCTTTAACTTGGAATTATACATTTTATTTAGCCAATATTTTTTTTATTATTCCATAAACATTTAAAATAAGCTTCCAGAGTTTTAAACAATTTTCCAAAATTTTCAAAATACCTTTGAAATCAACTATATCCATTTATTCCCCTGAATTTCAAACCCAAACCCAGTTTGCAAACGATTTCAAATTTTAAACAATTTGGTAGCAATTTCTCTTCTAGAGACTCGAAAATGAACATCGATGATGCTGCAGTCATCACCGAAGTTATTTTCCAGCGACCGAAAGAGAATTAAATGCTTTTATCTCTTTAAAAACATTTCAAATATTTTAAATTTCCAAATCTCACAAGATGTCAAATTCAACTCAAAGTGTTCTCGAAATAATACTATTATTTCTCCAAAATCTTTGAAACCACTTTCAAATCCAAAGGAATTGAAACTTTTCCCAAAACTTCAAAATTCAAAATCCATCCAATTTTATATCAACGTTACTCTGGAATTTTCATCTCAATTTATTTTCAAATATTCCTCTGGAATTCTATTTCAAAAGTATAATCTCATTTGTATATGAAGATTATTTCCACTTATAAATTACATTTATAATTTGCATTCTCAAATTCCACTTGTTATATAAATTATTTTTCAACTTTGGTTATAATTCAATTTCTTATTCAGTTTTTCACTTAAATGACAATAATTTAATATCATCGTTTTCTAACAACCAAGCAACCAAATATATAATTTCTAAAAATTATTTCTTTCATATACGAAAATAAGTTGGGTAAAATTATTTCATCTACCCATTTTAAAACAATATTGTGTCAAATTGTTCTATTCGAGTGTTTAGAGATCCCTATCAATAACGTTAATTACTCGCATTGACCAGAATCCATAAACTACTCAATAAACCAACCAACACAATATAAAACCATTTTATATCCACTAACAAATAGGCGCTCATATTTATTAATACACTCAAAATTTCCACCAGAGCCAAGGTTATCTCTAGCCTAAGCTCTGATACCAACTGTAATATCCCGATTTTTCTTACACGGAAAATCGAAACATTTGGGTTAAAGAAGAAGAGGTAGAAGAAGAGAAAACAGAAAACAGCATCAGAATCTAACCATCGCAGCGGAATAAAATATAATAGACAATAACAGATCTTTACACCAATTAAAAACTATATCTGTTTTACACAATACATCATCAGAGTGCACATAACATACAACTGGATAATAATCATATCATGTCCCTAATACAACTGAATGTACAACAATCTACACAGCGGAATATACATACACAAATAAGAAAGATACGTCTCGTCAACCAGCTCGTCTCCTGAGCTCCACAACATCATATCCTGTATCCTATAATACTCGGTCTGACCCGAGCATCATATAAAACAACACCCGAGTCAGTCTGGAATACCAGCGTGAGAAAATCACACTCAAATTGATTTTAAAGTTTCAAAATCCTTTGGAAACAAAAGCATCTCGTAATACCACGCCACAAATAAACATGTCGGGTTTTTACCTTACGATAGCTAAAACACTTTTTATAAAATCCTCTGATATTATAATAGTGTCTATATACAAATACTTATTAAAATAGATGAAATTGTTACATCTATTAAATTCCAACATACTAGCCACAAAGTGGGTAATACAAACAAATACCGTACAAGGAACGTAGGGAGAATGGATTTCCATCAATGACTAGGCACTGGGGTACCACCTATTACAGTACATGGCCTAGATCACCGTACCAAGGACCTACCCTAAGTCCCCTGCAACACAAGGCCGAAACCATCCCTTACTGGATGATTCCGAATAAAATCACCCCACGGTTGTGATCAGCAACCGCACCACTAAGCCGAAATAAAAAGGGACGTCTAGACAGGGATGACCTTACCCTCAAGTGGGAGCTACCCACGAAGCCTTGTTGCATAACCCCTGATTTTCAGTCATTCCTGGTTGATGAGGCTCGAGGCTAAGCGATACCTTTATAGAACATATCCCTTAGAATGCCAATCGTCCGCTGACGATGTTCCGAAAGCATTCATCCATACAAGTCCGTCCCAGGTCCGAACGGAACCGAGGGCGCTATTCCTACTACATCCTTTTTGGAAATATCCTTAGGATTAGTAGCGACTAGCCCTTGCACTTCACTGCTCCATCTTCGACTCCGAACTCGTTTCCCACAAAACGTACAAACCGGATCGAAGTGGTTTTCGGGAAAAACTCCCGATCCCGGTCTCTTCGAAACAATCAGCGCATTGGCCAATATTGATAGTCAGTTATTTAACTATCAATTAACATTCACAAACATCCATCAAACAATAAATAATTTTCCAAATTATTTATTAACCTCAAATATCTTCGCAAGATATATTACCATTTTCAAACCTTTGAAAACAATTTCAAAACAGTTTCCGCTTACGGAATTCATTTCCCAAATATTTATTTTCTCTGAAACACCAAGTACAAAATACTTTTAGATTTAAAAATAATTAAAAAAAACACTTTACTATAAATATGCTTTATAACATTGAAATTATAAAACTACTTTAATGCTTTATTAAAATATATATACTTTAAGGATATTTAAAATAAAACCGCTTTATAAATATAAACTAAATTTCTCCTTTAAAACATAATACCAAATCACTTTTATATCATTACTACAATAATAGATTTTTGAAAATACTTACTTTGAAATTTAACATTTAGAAATAATCAATTTTCTAAAATATGCTTTTTAAAAACTACATTAAACCTTTAATTTATACTTTAAATTTGCTTTTGAAAACGTACTTGGTTATCCAGAGAAATACATTTCTCTTTCACATCCTTTAAAGATAAATCACCATTTATTTCTAAACACATTTACATTCCTTTATAAATTCCCACCTTGAATTTATACTTTCAAATATCCACCGATATTTTATTTCACTTTATAAACCCAGTTTATAAATTCCAAAATCTCACTTCTCTTTTAAATAATAATGCTTTTTCTCTTGTTCACCAAAGATTAATATTTCTTCTTTTTCGGATATATCGGAAATCTTTTGTTTAGATTCATACATTAATTTTTCCGATTTTCAAAAAGAAGACTTATATTTAGTACCAAAAAATGGCAAAATAGGAAATTCCAATTTTAAATAACTAAATCAATTTCCAATTGATTTTCCAATTTACTTTACTTTACTTTGAAATAAATTTCCTTTGCTACTTCATTTATTTCAAAATACATTAACTTTTAGATTTTTTCTTTATTGTGAGTTAAAACCCTTTTAACTGAAATACCAATTTTAAACTTCCAAAATTCCTTCTTTATCACTTAATTAAATTTAATCCTTAAATTTAAAAATAATTTCTTTATTCTTTCAAATAATATCACTTAAGCTTTACAACTTATTATTTCCCTTGTTAATTCAAAATCTTCTTATTCCAAATCTGTTAGAATTTTGCAATACTTTTATTTTATTTTATTTTCAATTCATTATTAATTTACCCCAATTCACTAAAATTATTTCACTTAAAAATTTACTCTTTTATTTCCTTTCAAAAATTCCATTCTAGAGATTTTGATAGCTCAGCATATCCAAATCGGTCCAACTCAACCATAACATCCAATTATCCATATAATTCATCATAGGATATCAAAAATCATATCACAGAATATTTAAACAAAATTAAATATTTTGAGGAATCCAGTTGGATCCCTCCAACCTGTTTCCCTGCATCCACAGATGTTAGCATAATACCAATTCCACTTCGAGGTGGAATATCGCGGTATATGGGTTCAAATATTATCATCCGCTATCATACGGCGCATAGGGTCTCATCCGCTATATAGTGCGGGAATAACAACTCCAATATATACATATGCCAATATATATATATATATATATATTGGTATATACTACTATATATGATATAGCACATCCAAATCAATTAAATCATTCAATCAATTATTTAAATTTAACTATTTAAATTTAGAATAAAAATTCAGCTGAGTGAGATTAACTCACCTTTTATCTTAATTTGCAGTCCATTCCCATTCATTTCCTTTCCATCTTGTTCCATGATTTTGAACCTTGTATAAACGTTATACACTTAATTTATATTTGAATTAACTTAATAGTCAATTTCCATAAAATAACTTTAATTGGCAATTGAATTGAATTTGAACTAATCCTTCCTTAAATAATCTCCTAGTAACTAAAATTTTGGTCTAATAAACGATACACCTCCATTATTTTAAAGTTAACTAGTAAATGAAAAGAGGTATATATTTTCCTTTCTGACCCAAACGTAAATTTTATAACAGCGTATATGTATATACCATAATCACTATTTAGCAATTCTTAAAATTAACAGTAAGTTAAATATTAGTATATAGCTATATATTTCTATAAACATTTTAATATTTTCCTACTTCCCTTTCAAAATCTTATTTGTAATTCCTGCATATATACACATTTGTTCTAATAAAATTCCTATTCTACCCAAAGCTCATCTACACATAAACTCCTCTGTTTTTCTTATATATGTTTAAACTAAAACATGTATGTGAATCTATGTGTGCGTGTATATGTTAACTTTTAAACAAAATTATTTTACACCTCTCTAATTATTATTTTCCTAGTTTACTGTATATATACATAGATAAAGAAGAAGAAAGGTCTTCATATACCTCACAGCGATTAACCCTCCATCGAACACCAACCCAAAGTCACAGCGCAGACAAGCTCGAGTACGAGCCATCCTCGAGAGAAACTGCGACAATCGAAACGATCGTGACTTCGCCAGAGAGCTTCCAGGCTTCCAACGCCTCATGCGAACCCAAAATTGGCTCGGCTCGAGCCACCAGACGTTGCCGTTATCGCTCGTGAATCCAAGCCCCACTCGATTTAGGGAGGAAAGGGAAGAGTAAGCGATTTTAAAATGAAGGGAGGAAGACTTCGAAATGAGGAAGGGATAAAGAAGTGTCGGCCATTGAATTTCTCTAGAAATTAAACTTTGATTTTGATTTATCTGTATATTTTCTGTTTGTTTTAAACGAGCAGAGATGGAAGGGAATAGCGTGTTCGAGAAGGCAAAGGAACGTGTTGGAAAAAAATATCTAGCTACAGTGTTTTGCTTATATTGTTTATATTAAATTTTCGATTTAATTCAACGCGTTTGTATGTCGTACGCTCACACAACAACTCCAATTACTACGAAACTTGAAATCCGATAATAAAACAATATTACGGATCAAATGAAACTGGTTTTGCCAAATTCCGAGACTGTGCCCCCGTGCCCCCGGAAGGCTATTTTTAAATTCAATTTAAACGATATATTTTTAAAACTGAACAAATTACTTTATATTCCATTTTAAAAGTTCTATTATCTTCAATATTATTTATATGGATTTTACGAGCTTTCAAAATATTTTTAATTAGCTTAGAATACCAGATTTACTATTTTATCCAACTTCAAAATAATTTAATTTAATAATTAAATCACCCAATAAACAACGATATTTGAAATTTAGGTTAACAATTAATCTCTGAATATTTAAAATTAATTAAATATTCCAATTTCAATCATACAAAAATTCCGGGTCGTCATAGTCCGTATGCAAAAAGTAGCTTTTCGGACCTCAATCCGATTAACGTTTCTATATTTAAATTTACAGTCGAAATTTATGCGGGTTGTTACAATTATATTTTCTGATTGTTTACTGTCAATAAACATGGTTATTTGGCTGTGTTATTGTAACGACCCAGAATTTTGAACAAATTAAATTGAAAATATTTAATTAATTTTAAATATTTGAACGATAATTTAATTTGATTCCCCAATATAATCTTGAATTTGGCGATTAAATTATAAAATTTAATCTATTGTAAGTCGAATAAAAATTTGAATCTTCAGTTTTAAGTTGAAGAAAAATATTTCAAAAGCTTTTAAAAATTCGTAATGATAATACTAAAGATAATTGAAGCTTCAGAATGGAATTTGAAACTGCTTTGTTCAGTTTTGAAATTATATAGTTCGAATCGATATTTAAAATAGCCGTCCGAGGCACAGTCTCGGAATTCGACGAAACCAGTTCCATTGGATCCGTAATATTGAATTATAACCGGATTTCAAATTTCATATATTTTGGAGTTATTATGTGAGCACACAATGAGTAAATGCGTGGAAATCCATATCGAATTCAAATTTAAAATTTATATTTATATTTATATTTATTTAACATCACACGTTATCTCCCCTAGGATTACGCCTAAATTCACGCCTAGTATCACGAAACAAATCGTGCCAACCATCTCCTTTTATTTTCAAATACTCCTCTCCCTTCCCAGTTCAAAAACAAATTCACGTTCAAGAGAAAAACAAATTAATGGCCACTGCCTTCAAAATTTTAAACAGTAAACTCCTTATCTCCCCTTCCGTCTAAAATCAAATACAACTGAAAATTTGGGATTGCGAAGAGAGGTATTCACGTCTGATTATCGCGTTCGTTTTCATCTGAGATTTTATTAAGGGAAGGGACATCTCGTTCGCATGCGAATTGGAATTCGCGAGTTCCCAGTCTGGTCGCGTTCAGTTTGTCGAGGTTTGGGGGCAGCTCGATCTCGAGCTGTGGGACGGCGGAGGCGACGCTCGATGGCATAAGCTCGGAAGCAAATTTCGAAGTCGCTCGACATGTGGATTCACTAAGTCGAAGCTAGGGTTCGTGGCCGCGATTGGAGTGACGATGTTGGTCTCAGGTCAGCGGCGACGAGGCTATGGAGGAATTTGGCGGCAGCAAGGTCATGGAGGGGGTTCGCGTGAGCATGTAGGCTGTCGATCAGTCGATTGAGTATTGGCAACTCTGTTTTGATTCAATTCAATACTGATATTAAGCAGTTTTTAAAATAATCTTAATGAAAATCTGAAATTTTATATCTACATGTATAGAAAACAGAAAATATATATATATATATATATATATATATATATATATATATTAGGAAGAGATTTTATTTTAGGATTTAATAAAAGTATGTTGAAGAAGGATGCAAAACACTTTTTTTATAAAGTTCAGCATGTATATGTAAACGGGAAGTGTATATAGACAAGGTCTGGAAATTTAGAAGTTTATATTAAAGTTAGATTTTTGAAATCTATAATTTATACTATAAGTGTATACGTAGTTTCAAAAGAAAAGAAAGATCAAATTTTAATTTAAAAATTTAAATCATTGGCTAATTAAATTTATCAAATGAAATTTGATTTTTCAATTGATTCGAATATTAATAAAATTGTATAATTGTTTATACAAGGTCGAATACAACGAAGAAAATAAATCTGGAAATGGAAAATGGAATGCAAATTAAAAGCTAAGGTGAGATTTTTCTCACTCGAATGGAAAATTTAATTTTGCAGTTATTGATTGATTTGATTGCTATTTGGATGTGATATTAGATAAAGTAGGATATATCTATATATATATATAGCAATATATACATATTGGCATATGTATATATTGGATTGATTGATTTCCCGCACTGTATAGCAGATGAGACCCTATTGCGCCGTTAGTAAGCAGATGATTTTTATAAAACCCATATACCGCGATATTCCACCTCGAAGTGGAATTGGTATTGTGCTAAAGTCTGTGGATGCAGGGAAACAGGTTGGAGAGATCCAACTGGATTCCTCTCCAGCATTTATTTATTTACAGATATTGTGATGTATTCTGTTATCATATTGATATATGATATTGAATGTTGTGATTGACTAATTGGTGTGTTGCATCATCGGATCCAATTTTAAAGTTATAAAAATTATGATTTTTGTGAAATATAACCGAAAGGTAATTTTTTTGAAATAAATGGTTAAGTAATTTATAAAATGGTTTGGATTGGGATTTTTGAATATTAAAACGATGTATATAAAAGATGTACAAAAATGGATATTCATAAATTTAAAATATTGGGATTATAAGACAAGTTTTTATTAGTGTTAAAATGAAGTATAAATGGGATTTCATAAGTTAATGAAATCTGAAAGTTTTAAATTTTGTGAAGTTTAAAAGAACGATTTCTTTTAAAATAAATGAATTATAAGTTATTAACTTATAATATGGACTTGTGTATATATATTGAGTTATAAATTGAATTTGTTAATAAAGGAGATTTATAGATCAAAGTTGTTATGAAATATAAAGGTGAATTTATAAACGTTGTTTTATAAATCTGAAACCAATTGAATTTGGTAATTTAAACGTAGAAGTTATTAAAGGAGATAAATTCGTGATTTTGGACAGCGAATTATCCTTTAAGTTAAATGTTGTAATAATAGGAGTTGGTTGGGAATTTTATTCACAATTTTGGATAGTGGATAAATTCTTGAAATAAAATGTGTAGAAAATATTGAAATTTGGTTAGTGAAGTATATTCACAATTTTGGACAGTGAATATATTATTAAGTAAAATGGATATGTTTTGGAAAGGTAACATTAAAATGAAGTTAATTGTTTTAACGATGTTTTAAAATGTGTTAAATATCGAAACCATAGATTTCAACATTCATTGTTGAAATAGACGTTTTCGAGGAAGAAGGAAATGGTGGACTATAACACTGTTGTTATAGTAAATGGTTTCCAAAAGGAAATGTTTATATAGTATTGGGATTTATATATCTATCTTAATTCCGAATCCTTATACTAGTGATTTTTGAGTCGTCGTAACGATGTTTTACGTAACATTCGTTTTGACTCAAATAGATGTTGTTATAGTAAATGATTTCCTTAAAGAATGAAATATATACTTAATTTTGATTTAAGTATATCGAATATTTTCAAATGTTGAAAATAAATAGATTTGTGAATTACTTATTATTAAATAAGTATGGAAATGTTTTCCAATATGAAATGAAGCGTTTTTTAAATTTATCTTTGTAAAGATAAATTGAAAGTGAATATTTGAAATCGATTGAAAATCGTATATCAGTAGATATTTTGAAAATATAAATTCACTATGGAATTTATAAAAGAAATGGGAATTCATTTCAAAAATAAGCGTTGATTTATTTTTGAAGTGTGGAAATTTTGTATCTAGTAAAGATATTTTGGAAAATAAATAATTTGGAAAATTATTTGGAATCTGATGATGTTGCTCATCTTTATTGATAGTTAAATAACCGACTATCAATAATTACCTTGAATGGGTATTTGTTGTGAATTGGATGAATTTGAATGCCACACTTATTTTTGAATAAGCGCTCACTATTCGGGTTAGCCGGGAAAGGACCATGGGGTCGTATAACCCATTCCGAATATGTGATACGTCGTTATAGATTGCATTTGAAGACTGGATATTTTTGAAAACGGAAGGATTACCGTCGAGTTACTCTACATCGGCTGATCTCCGATTTAGAGGTTTTATCACCCTTAGTGACGGGAAGTCCGGACGTGATTAGAAAATTATCCGAAGGTGCAAGGGCTTCGTGAGAAGTGCCTTCGGTTCTGTTCGATCCCGGAACAGACTTGTATGGATTGTATGTCTGACGTTACAAATTGAGATATAAAGCTGATTTCTTTCATATACATTTCTACTGGTGGCGGAGAATTTATTCTCTTAGCTTAACACCCTTCTTTGAGACGTATGAGCTCAGAGGTTATGTAGTTGAAGGTTATCAGTGATATACTCCAAATTTGGTAACGTGGCATGCTGAGTGTTGCTGTGAAATGATCATTGTTTGATCATTTGTGATATGATCATTTGTTTGATCATTTATCTTTGTGATCATTTCTTTGATCATTTGTTTGACCCGAAGCATGGCTTTGTGAAAAAGCGTAGCTTTGTGGACGAGACTTCGTCAGGGCCTCAACAACCCGGAAATGGTCGAAACAGGAATGTTGCGGCAAGGTTATGAGGGTCGCCCCCTTTAGGGTATGTCATTTCCTTCTGGAAAGGGGTGGTATCATGGTATGGAGCCCAGATACTTACTCATGTGGACACACTTTATTTATTATGTGTGATGTTGGTTATTGAGCGCTCGGATAAAGGTCCCAAAGGACCGGGAGGTGGCATATTCGTGAGTTACCTGTTATAGGGGTAACCCGGCCTTGTTTGGCAAAGAGCAGATTGTCTCTCGGGACGTCCATCTAGAGGCGATCCCATTCGGTAGTAGGAAAGGAAGTTCCTTAGCCTGACCATTTGTTGGAAATCCAATTCCCAATACGAAATTGTACGGTTTTAGTTGTAGAACCTGCCATTTACTTATGGTGGTCACCACTGTTTAGATGGTAGCTATAGTAGGCATAATGCGGAATGCCTATGCTGGCTAAGATTAATATTATACTTTCGAAATGTTTTCCACACTAGACATTAATAATAATATCCAATGATTGGCGTAGTAAGCTTCTTTGACTATCATAAGAAGAAATCTCCTCCAATTCTGCGTTTGCATTGTGTGTGTGGCGGGAGGTCTTATGGTAGTTTCATTTTCCAAAAGCATTGCGAATCTGTTTTATTCTATTTGTGAAAATAACTGTTTTACGATCTCACACCAGTCACCATGACTGACTCGGAGTTTATTGTTCCCTTCTAAACTCTGGGTGCCCATAATTTTCCACACAGGCAGCCTAGAGTTATTTTTATCAGGATATTCTGGAGCTTTGGGGATAAGCTGGATGACGAGACGTACTTCCGTACTTGTTATTTATTTCCGCTGTGTATTCTGTATGAGGACAGGTTTATATAACTATCTATTGTTGTATCGAGTTGTATATTGACTCTGATGATGTATTGTATAACTGATATAGTTCTTTGTTTAAAAGACTAGTGATTATCTATTATATTTTGTTCCGCTGCGAAATGTGAGATTCTGATATTGTTTCTGTTTCTTTCTTTTCTTCTGTCTTCTTCTACCTCTTCTTTTAACTCTAATGGTTCGGTTTTCCGGCATTTGATTGCGCGGCATTTGATACAGTGGACGTATTGATGTCGACTTTCGAAAGTCGAAGAATCGGGTCGTTACAAGTGGTATCAGAGCATATGGTTAAGCGACAACCCTGCTCTGTTGGGTGTTACTCATTAGAGATAAAGTCAGTAGAACTCTAGAATGAGTTTGAGTGTAATAATAGATATGAGTGCGTATTTGTTAGTGAATATAAAATTGTTTTGTATTGCGTTGACTTATCGATTGATTGTTTATGAATTATTATGATATATGGATGCATGGTTGTTAGGAAGTGATGATGCTAATTATCATCATTAATATATATGTGGAAATTATAAATGAAATTGAAAAAAAAAACAAGAACCAAGAAATAAAATCCATATACAAATAGAATTTGTGAATATGAAATATTAATGTGATTTTTAATCTGAAATAGAGTTTCAGAAGAATATTTGCAACAAAATTCAATGATGGAATGCGAACAAGTTAATAACTTATAACATATTTGAAATTTGATTGGAATTAAGTTAAATGGAATTGGAATAAAATTCAAGTAATTAAATTCAAGCTGAATATTGGAAAAAGTTGAATTTGATTTGTGGAAAACAAAGTGATGTACTAAAATGAAATTAGTAAGTAAAAACTAATTAAAATGAATTGAATTGTTATAAATGAAGATGAATTAAAATTCATATGGAATTAGAAATCCAGTTTAATATAAGTGGTTATAAACCAAAATAGTGAATTGAAAATAAATTTTTGGAATGAACAAAAGAATAAAACTAGAATTGAAACTGAATGTTGAAAACAAAATTGAAAGTGTAAATTGAATTCTAATGAAATTTGAAAAGTAAAATTGAATGATAATGGATATAACTTCAATAGTAAATTAAAAATGGTATAAGAAGTAAGTATCGAAATTTTGTAATAGAATTTACAAAATGGTTTGAATATTGTAACTAGATATTTTGGCTAGTAGGATATACAGGTGTATAAAGGAATTGGGATTTTGATTTCAAAGATAAATTTGAATTGCTCGAAAAAGGTATGTATTTAAATTTCAATATGAGATTTGATGATTTCTTGTCTAGCCGCTTGGCTTTTTCTTTTCTTTTTGAATTTGAGAGTCCGTAGGGACGTTTTGTAGTCGTACCGTGTTAGCCGCACAAAGGAGACGCTGGCGAATTTTTTTGAAAATTTCGAGTGTTAGAAAATTTTAAGAAAAATTTGAAAGTTGAAATTTGAATTTAAAATTTAAATTTGAATTGAGAAGTAAAACAATGTTGTTTTGAAACTTATAATGGAAGTGGGAAATTTAGTTGAATAAATAACGAATCTTTAGTAGAAAGATTTGTTTTGAAAATTTGATAAAACTATTTAGATTGAGAAAAATAGTAGACGAGTTAAGGACCATTTTTCCTAACTTGTAATTTCGGGATGAAATTCTTTTAAGGAGGGAAGATTGTAACGACCCAGAATTTTGAACAAATTAAATTGAAAATATTTAATTAATTTTAAATATTTGAACGATAATTTAATTTGAATCCCCAATATAATCTTGAATTTGGCGATTAAATTATAAAATTTAATCTATTATAAGTCGAATAAAAATTTGAATCTTCAGTTTTAAGTTGAAGAAAAATATTTCAAAAGCTTTTAAAAATTCGTAATGATAATACTGAAGATAATTGAAGCTTCAGAATGGAATTTGAAACTGCTTTGTTCAGTTTTGAAATTATATTGTTCGAATCGATATTTAAAATAGCCATTCGAGGCACAGTCTTGGAATTCGACGAAACCAGTTCCATTGGGTCCGTAATATTGAATTATAACCGGATTTAAAATTTCATATTTTTTGGAGTTATTATGTGAGCACACGATGAGTAAATGCGTGGAAATCCATTTCGAATTCAAATTTAAAATTTATATTTATATTTATATTTATTTAACATCACACGTTATCTCCCCTAGGATTACGCCTAAATTCACGCCTAGTATCACGAAACAAATCGTGCCAACCATCTCCTTTCATTTTCAAATATTCCTCTTCCTTCCCAGTTCAAAAACAAATTCACGTTCAAGAGAAAAACAAATTAATGGCCACTGCCTTCAAAATTTTAAACAGTAAACTCCTTATCTCCCCTTCCATCTAAAATCAAATACAACTGAAAATTTGGGATTGCGAAGAGAGGTATTCACGTCTGATTATCGCGTTCGTTTTCATCTGAGATTTTATTAAGGGAAGGGACATCTCGTTCGCATGCGAATTGGAATTCGCGAGTTCCCAGTCTGGTCGCGTTCAGTTTGTCGAGGTTTGGGGGCAGCTCGATCTCGAGCTGTGGGACGGCGGAGGCGACGCTCGATGGCATAAGCTCGGAAGCAATTTTCGAAGTCGCTCGACATGTGGATTCACGAAGTCGAAGCTAGGGTTCGTGGCCGCGATTGGAGTGACGATGTTGGTCTCAGGTCAGCGGCGACGAGGCTATGGAGGAATTTGGCGGCAGCAAGGTCATGGAGGGGGTTCGCGTGAGCATGTAGGCTGTCGATCAGTCGAGTGAGGTATTGGCAACTCTGTTTTGATTCGATTCAATACTGATATTAAGCAGTTTTTAAAACAATCTTAATGAAAATCTGAAATTTTATATCTACATGTATAGAAAATAGAAAATATATATTTATATATATATATATATTAGGAAGAGATTTTATTTTAGGATTTAATAAAAATATGTTGAAGAAGGATGCAAAACATTTTTTTTATAAAGTTCAGCATGTATATGTAAACGGGAAGTGTATATAGACAAGATCTGTAAATTTAGAAGTTTATATTAAAGTTAGATTTTTGAAATCTATAATTTATACTATAAGTGTATACGTGGTTTCAAAAGAAAAGAAAGATCAAATTTTAATTTCAAAATTTAAATCATTGGCTAATTAAATTTATCAAATGAAATTTGATTTTTCAATTGATTCGAATATTAATAAAATTGTATAATTGTTTATACAAGGTCGAATACAACGAAGAAAATAAATCTGGAAATGGAAAATGGAATGCAAATTAAAAGCTAAGGTGAGATTTTTCTCACTCGAATGGAAAATTTAATTTTGCAGTTATTGATTGATTTGATTGCTATTTGGATGTGATATTAGATATAGTAGGATATATCTATATATATAGCAATATATACATATTGGCATATGTATATAATGGATTGATTGATTTCCCGCACTGTATAGCGGATGAGACCCTATTGCGCCGTTAGTAAGCGGATGATTTTTATAAAACCCATATACCGCGATATTCTACCTCGAAGTGGAATTGGTATTGTGCTAACGTCTGTGGATGTAGGGAAACAGGTTGGAGGGATCCAACTGGATTCCTCACCAGCATTTATTTATTTACAGATATTGTGATGTATTCTGTTATCATATTGATATATGATATTGAATGTTGTGATTGACTAATTGGTGCGTTGCATCATCGGATCCAATTTTAAAGTTATAAAAATTATGATTTTTGTGAAATATAACCGAAAGGTAATTTTTTTGAAATAAATGGTTAAGTAATTTATAAAATGGTTTGGATTGGGATTTTTGAATATTAAAACGATGTATATAAAAGATGTACAAAAATGGATATTTATAAATTTAAAATATTGGGATTATAAGAAAAGTTTTTATAAGTGTTAAAATGAAGTATAAATGGGATTTCATAAGTTAATGAAATCTGAAAGTTTTAAATTTTGTGAAGTTTAAAAGAACGATTTCTTTTAAAATAAATGAATTATAAGTTATTAACTTATAATATGGACTTGTGTATATATATTGAGTTATAAATTGAATTTGTTAATAAAGGAGATTTATAGATCAAAGTTGTTATGAAATATAAAGGTGAATTTATAAACGTTGTTTTATAAATCCGAAACCAATTGAATTTGGTAATTTAAACGTAGAAGTTATTAAAGGAGATAAATTCGTGATTTTGGACAGCGAATTATCCTTTAAGTTAAATGTTGTAATAATAGGAGTTGGTTGGGAATTTTATTCACGATTTTGGATAGTGGATAAATTCTTGAAATAAAATGTGTAGAAAATATTGAAATTTGGTTAGTGAAGTATATTCACAATTTTGGACAGTGAATATATTATTAAGTAAAATGGATATGTTTTGGAAAGGTAACATTAAAATGAAGTTAATTGTTTTAACGATGTTTTAAAATGTGTTAAATATCGAAACCATAGATTTCAACATTCATTGTTGAAATAGACGTTTTCGAGGAAGAAGGAAATGGTGGACTATAACACTGTTGTTATAGTAAATGGTTTCCAAAAGGAAATGTTTATATAGTATTGGGATTTATATATCTATCTTAATTCCGAATCCTTATACTAGTGATTTTTGAGTCGTCGTAACGATGTTTTACGTAACATTCGTTTTGACTCAAATAGATGTTGTTATAGTAAATGATTTCCTTAAAGAATGAAATATATACTTAATTTTGATTTAAGTATATCGAATATTTTCAAATGTTGAAAATAAATAGATTTGTGAATTACTTATTATTAAATAAGTAAGGAAATCTTTTCCAGTATGAAATGAAGCGTTTTTGAAATCGATTGAAAATCGTATATCAGTAGATATTTTGAAAATATAAATTCACTATGGAATTTATAAAAGAAATGGGAATTCGTTTCAAAAATAAGCGTTGATTTATTTTTGAAGTGCGGAAATTTTATATCTAGTAAATATATTTTGGAAAATAAATAATTTGGAAAATTATTTGAAATCTGATGATGTTGCTCATCTTTATTGATAGTTAAATAACCGACTATCAATAATTACCTTGAATGGGTATTTGTTGTGAATTGGATGAATTTGAATGCCACACTTATTTTTGAATAAGCGCTCACTATTCGGGTTAGCCGGGAAAGGACCATGGGGTCGTATAACCCATTCCGAATATGTGATACGTCGTTATAGATTGCATTTGAAGACGAATATTTTTGAATACGGAAGGATTACCGTCGAGTTACTCTACATCGGCTGATCTCCGATTTAGAGGTTTTATCACCCTTAGTGACGGGAAGTCCGGACGTGATTAGAAAATTATCCGGAGGTGCAAGGGCTTCATGAGAAGTGCCTTCGGTTATGTTCGATCCCGGAATAGACTTGTATGGATTGTATGTCTGACGTTACAAATTAAGATATAAAGCTGATTTCTTTCAAATACATTTCTGTTGGTGGCGGAGAATTTATTCTCTTAGCTTAACACCCTTCTTTGAGACGTATGAGCTCAGAGGTTATGTAGTTGAAGGTTATCAGCGATATACTCCCAATTTGGTAACGTGGCATGCTGAGTGTTGCTGTGAAATGATCATTGTTTGATCATTTGTGATATGATCATTTGTTTGGTCATTTATCTTTGTGATCATTTCTTTGATCATTTGTTTGACCCGAAGCATGGCTTTGTGAAAAAGCGTAGCTTTGTGGACGAGACTTCATCAGGGCCTCAACAACCCGGAAATGGTCGAAACAGGAATGTTGCGGCAAGGTTACGAGGGTCGCGCCCTTTAGGGTATGTCATTTCCTTTTGGAAAGGGGTGGTATCATGGTATGGAGCCCATATACTTACTCATGTGGACACACTTTATTTATTATGTGTGATGTTGGTTATCGAGCGCTCGGATAAAGGTCCCAAAGGACCTGGAGGTGGCATATTCGTGAGTTACCTGCTATAGGGGTAACCCGGCCTTGTTTGGCAGAGAGCAGTTTGTCTCTCGGGACGTCCAGCCAGAGGCGATCCCATTCGGTAGTAGGAAAGGAAGTTCCTTAGCCTGATCATTTGTTGGAAATCCAATTCCCAATACGAAATTGTACGGTTTTAGTTGTAGAACCTGCCATTTACTTATGGTGGTCACCACTGTTTAGATGGTAGCTATAGTAGGCATAGTGCGGAATGCCTATGCTGGCTAAGATTAATATTATACTTTCGAAATGTTTTCCACACTAGACATTAATAATAATATCCAATGATTGGCGTAGTAAGCATCTTTGACTATCATAAGAAGAAATCTCCTCCAATTTTGCGTTTGCATTGTGTGTGTGGCGGGAGGTCTTATGGTAGTTTCATTTTCCAAAAGCATTGCGAATCTGTTTTATTCTATTTGTGAAAATAACTGTTTTACGATCTCACACCAGTCACCATGACTGACTCGGAGTTTATTGTTCCCTTCTAAACTCTGGGTGCCCATAATTTTCCACACAGGCAGCCTAGAGTTATTTTTATCATGATATTCTGGATATTCTGGAGCTTTGGAGATAAGCTGGATGACGAGACGTACTTCCGTACTTGTTATTTATTTCCGCTGTGTATTCTGTATGAGGACAGGTTTATATAACTGTCTATTGTTGTATCGAGTTGTATATTGACTCTGATGATGTATTGTATAACTGATATAGTTCTTTGTTTAAAAGACTAGTGATTATCTATTATATTTTGTTCTACTGCGAAATGTGAGATTCTGATATTGTTTCTGTTTCTTTCTTTTCTTCTGTCTTCTTCTACCTCTACTTTTAACCCTAATGGTTCAGTTTTCCGGCATTTGATTGCGCGGCATTTGATATAGTGGACGTATTGATGTCGACTTTCGAGCGTCGAAAAGTCGTGATCGTTACAGTTATGGTATAAATATACTTGAATGTATATTACTTTTCGTATGAAATTTATTATTTGTTAATTAATTGTTTTGCCACCTATAAGGAGCTTAGGTAATATAAAATTCTTATGAATTAAAAAAATTAAAAATTAGGGAGATGTCATTATTTTCAAACTCACATGACCGTCCTTTCTCAAAAACTGGTTTTATATTATTCACATAGAATTATTTTCAATAATTATGTTTTTTCAAAAATTAAATCTGTACTTAATCAGGAATTAATACGGAAAAATAAATTAAAATATTGCAATGTTGCAATTGAAAGTGCAAATATTTTACAGTTTCAACTGCAGATAATTAAACTTTAAACTATAAATACTTGCACTTTGGACTGTAAATATTATAATTTTTTAAAACTATAAATATTTGCAAGTATCCTTGCAATAATTCTAGCAGTTCAAATGAAATCGGTTTTTGGGAAGGGGTGGAATGTATTTTGAAACTTACAGAATGGTATTTGACAAAATTTCCGTCGAGCAATACAACATGTGCAGTATAGTATTATAGAAGTAACCAACCTACGTAAACAATAGTATGATAGTTTTGGTTTATAATGCCTCTATTCGGTATGGCACCTTGATTTTTTTAAGCAATATTAATTATATAATATATATGGTAGTGCCTTTGAAATGAAAATAACTTCAACTGTGGGTTCTTAATCTTAGAACCTTATCAGAATAACCTAAGGGTATAATTTACGTAGTTGCTAAAACTTAAATGTGAAATAAATTCTAGTTTCCAATTTATTCAAATTTGTAGGAGGAAAAAAATTAATCTATATCACCATAAATCATAGAATTTTAGGCACATATTTACTACTCATGGGCAACAGTTTGTATAATATAGATGAAAGCATAAGTAAATATAGGAAACAAATAAAAGTATTTAATCATGGACGGATTTAGATTGTATATTAGTTGTAAGCCGTTTAATTTTGTCATGTTTGAATAAAAATTTGTGGCACATTAACTCAGAACTAAGAAAGTAAAACATATTACATTGACCTTACAGGAGTAGACCAAAAATAAAATAGAGAAGAGTTAGTGGGTCATTATTTCAAACATTTCATGTGTACAATGAGACTAAAAATTTCTTACCTTGGCCGCTAGTAATGAAAATGTAATATTCTAAGCAAGCTTTCTCAAACCCTTCCCCATGTCAACACTCCGATGGTATGATACCTAATTTTCAATATAAGACAGTGTAACCATAGAGTTAGTAATGAAATTGTAGCAAAAATGAAATGTTTGTTGAGTAAACCATTACCGAGGTAGAAAATAAATATAGAAGATTCAACATACTCTTTTGAGGTTTGACTGATAAATCAAAATCAACCTATTAATAGTAAGAAGGTAAGCGTATCAGCATATCATATTATTGTTAAAGTAGCATTGGGTTTTAATAAATGGAAGATCAAGTGGGTTTCAGTAGATGGAAGATAACCAATCATTTAAAAACTAAATTTACAATTTGCAATTAAAAAGGTATGATTGATTTTACATTACAGATAATAAAAGCTTACCTGATAATATAAAGGGTTTTAGTGTAGAATACTAACCCGACTTTGATTCAGTAAACAGGTACTGGCACTATTACTGAAACTTGAATATATGGTAGTCAATTTGATTAAATGGGGAGCAGACGGTTTGAGCAAATAATGCTGGAAGATAGTGGGTGAGAAACTTAACGCCGTTTATAGAATTGAATACCGAGTTAACTGTATGCTTACTTGGACAAATAACACCCTTCAAATGTCTTTGTTATTATCTAATCTCGACCGTTCCTTATGTTTTTGTTTGTCTTTCCGTTATATCAAAGGCTTTTTGTTGTATAGATAGAAACAAATGCATGCTTTTCTTTAGTTACCTTAAGCAAAAAAGGCTTAACTCATCACATATTTGGCACATTTATGTTAAATAAATGTAAAATGTGGGGAATGTATGAAAGAAAGAGGGTTGACCAAAAGTGCCATCTTTATGGTTTTGGATTCTACAATTGCACACCCAGTAGCATAGATATATGTACATCTTTTTTTTGTGGAGACTGAAGAAGAAACCTAAGAAACATTACATCGGATTTGATCGTTAATTAAGTGTGTTATTATATCATGTATATCAGATTGAGTAACTATAATTTTGCCAATCTACCAATGATGTTATTTTTCTTAGTGTATAGTGATGCTTATTTCAATTCATGGAATAGATAGGATTTAAAAACATATAACTTTATTTATAAGGTTAAGATAAATGGACAAAAAGGATTATTAAGAAAATGGTTTTAGAAGGACCTTCTTAAACATCAAAACAACATCCTTCACAAATATCCATCAAATGTGCAGCTTGCAGTATTATTATTCCATTAATGAAAACACTTTTATGTCATGTTCGATCCTAAATTAAACAGCATTTAAGATATGCATACTATGACTAATCTTTCTTGCTATAGAAAATGCATTTAGGTAAACCATAATTCAAATGATACACCAAAAAAGGGAATAAGTTGTTATGTTCGACATATTTGGTATTAAAGCAAGCACATGCAGCGAAATATATAGAAAATAAATAGTAAGTATCTAAAAGCACAATGTATGATCATAGTTATCACAGTCATATTATCATGGTACATAATCACATAAAAATAGTTGCTTCTTATTGAAAGAGTGAGTTGAAGACGCGATCAAACCAATTTAACAGCGTGACGTCATAAATAGAAACATATTAGTAATTTCAAATTTCTAAATATTTGAAACCAATACAAGTGTAAGCAAAAGTCGATGAGTAGCTGAATTTATGAAAAAGAGAGAAAATCCAAATCAAAGTCTAGGTCGACCAAGTTAAAAAATTAAAATCAAGAAAAGAAAATTACTGTTTAGAAAATTGAATCATGCAGCTCAATTTTGCTTATGTATCTTAGTTTTTATTAGCAAAAAGATACTCAACTCTTAATTCTAACAAAGAAAAAATCAGTTTGAAATATATATAAAAAAAAATTAGTTACTAATCGAGGAAAATTTGAGTTTAATCAAATCCAAGATGTAAGGATGTTATTCACATATTCATTTAATTGAAAGTAGACGTCCATTCTTCTACCACTCATAGAGTAACGAACCACAACAGTAAAAAGCATTGTAGATAGTCAATAACAATGAAATAAATCTTATGTGTTTCTCAAACTCATCATTATTATTTAAACTAATCAAACATAAAAGAAGATTGTGGGTAGAAAATTATAAAATTAAGCAGAAAGTTGCAACCGTAATTGCGTAGAAAGTAATATTAGCCGAGAGATTTACCTAGAAAACTATTTCACCAAACATAGAATAATATAATGAAAGACTACTAAAAACGACTTAATATCATTTGAATTAGTAAGAAATTATTAGTCCCTACATCAATATAAAGGTGCAAGAAACTCACATTTGATAAATGGAAACATTGCTCCTAACTTATGTAATTTGGTTTCATGGCACGGGTGGCATAAGTTTACCCAAAATATCAAATTCAAGACCATTTAATTGTATTGGTAGACTGACCCATAAAAGAAACGTTAGATAAGTTTAAAGTAGTTTTCATACAACTTTTGCTCATTTTTATACGCAACAGAAAATGTTTGTGAATATAAACACAGCATAACCAAATTAAAATTGAATTCATTTGTCAACCTTCAAGAAAAGCATATCAAAGTTCATTTTATTTAATAAATTCACAAATTCTTAAGGAATAATAAGAGAATAGTATAATAATAATCCAAAACCTGATTTGTGTCCACAAGAATTGAGATTATTTTTTGGATCAGCTGACAGCGTTTGTAACTCGATCAGGTATCTGAAATTCAACATGCTTTCTGGTCATGAAAAACAAAATCAGATGAAAGTTATAATCGTTCTTTCTTGTACCCTACAAAATCAAACTGATTGGCGACTTTTTTTCCTCATAATCATGATCCATTACGAAGAGTGAAGAGGAACCTAATTAATTTACAATCAGTTGCTAAGAAGAAGAAGAACAGGTGCTTACATAGGGAGAAGAGCCAATAACGTTGAAGGCAACTTTTTGACAAACCAATCCCGAGGCAGACCTAGAGACAGTTGTGCGCCACTGCGGTGGAGGAATTGGTCATTTTGGAAGAAGTATGTCGACAACGTTGGGCCATCGCAAGATTAGGGTTGGTAGGGAAAAATGGAGGGGAACGAAGCAAATTCACTAATTCATGCGATTTAGTGAAGGGTGTTAAAAAATTGGAGAAGGTGATTTAGGTTAGAGAAAGACGACCTAGGCCAATCGCTGAAAAACGGAAAGAAGAAATTATGGACGAAAAGCAGAGAAGAACGAAAGAAATATATCACGCGACCCTTCAGTTCCAAAATTCTAACGGGGCTTCTGCGCTCTTGAATTGTAACTCACTAATAATATAATAGTATAGATTATCACCTTATAAAATGCAGGCCCACTAAACCCTTGATTAAAATTCCATTTAAGTGGCTAGTAGCCTTTTTCCCATTAGAACTCTCCTAGTCCACCCATCAATGTTGGCCCAGCTAAATCTAAACGGATCCAAATAGCGGTACGGTAAAAATTATATATTATATTTCATTGACTCTTTGCCAGCATATTATGCTCGAAATTTGTTCCCATTTCACTTCTTTATTGGTCTACCATGGTTCCTTTTTTGTATTCATACAAAGCAATATCACCCATTAGAAAAAAGCTATAGGTCCCTATTTTTGATATTGTTATAAGAAAAGTTATTGCTGAAATGAATATGTAAATTAAGTCTCTATTTTCGAAAAATTGAAAATGCAAGGTAAGTTCCAGATTTCTGAAAGAAAATGCAAGGGAATCTGAAGTTTTTGAAAAATAATAATAAAATAATATAAAATTCTGAAAAACTGTAGTTATTTATTAAAATTGTACTTAAATAACAATTATTATTATTTACGAATAAAGAAATTTGATTTTTTTAGTTATTGAAAAACTTTTTAAAAAGCGGAAGTTAACTTGTATTTTCTATCAGGAAAGAGCAAGGTATTTTACACTTTCTGATTTAGAAAAACAGAGACATAATTTACATACTCATTGCTACAAAGATCTTTTTTATAAGAACATCAGAAATAGAAACCTTATGTGCAAAGCCCCTATTATATTTGCTATGCGTTAGTTACTAAAATTATAATATAACCACTAAATAACTGCATATCAGGCAACCATGTCATCATGGAAAACGTGTCTTTTTTTACATTATTTGGATTATAGAGTTGCATATAACAACTGAAGAAAATATAGCTTGATTTCAATTGATATATTTTCTTCATCTTGTTAATTTGGAATATAATTTGGATTTTTGCATTTGCTGTTTGTGTTATTTACGTTGACAAGTAAACCAATCATCGGATATTTCGGATATAGTCATTGTTATATCTGTTTCTACATACAAAATCAATTTCAAATATCCGCATTTGTGAATATCTAAAGATATTAAATAATTATCTTATTCGGCAACGGACGACAAATTAAAGAACATGAATAGCCTTTTATTTTTATTTTTTTAGCATAATTTTTTTTTCAAATTTCATGGATTATAAAATCATGAATAATATGTAATTATGACAAAGAGATGATTCGACGGACCCAAGTTGAATTTAATCGTGTATTCACAGCTATAAGAGTTCCGCTATTTATTTACTTATGCTTCTTTTCTTGAATTTCAGTATTATGGATCTTTTATTTTTATTAAAAATACTTGGGAATTTTGATTGTAATGCAATGCTTTTTCCTCTGAGTCGGTCTGTCATTTATAAAAATAAATAAATGTAGTTTTTTTATAGCTTTGAATTTATCAGGTTATATGTATATATTGTGAATTTTTGTGTTTACCACATAACATATGTATCGAATAAAAATCCAAAATTTCCTCATCAATGCTCATATTTTAAGATTTTATAACCTAATTTTTAAAATAAATCAATAATCATGAAAGCACTGTAGATTTTATATTATTATTATTGTAACATTTATTGGGTTACTAATGAAATATATATATATATATATATATATATATACTAGGGTAAATGTATGCATTGTGCATCCAATAAATAAAGATATATACTTTTTAGCTAAGAAATATTTAACGCTGAAGATTTTTTTTTCTCCACTAATGTTGTTTTTATTGTGTGTGTTATAAGTGAAAATCTTTGGTGGTCACGGTTATCATTATTTCCAATATCCTTGTTGATGATAGAGCTTGCAGAATTGATTGTGAGATTCCATTAAGATGGACATGAAGGGGGCGGTGGTTCATGCTACAAATTGGTAGTGCATTTCGTTGATGAAAGATTGAAAATAGGATGTTATTTAGGATATCTTCGAAATGATAGGGAGACACGATGAAAATCTTATTGAGTGAACTTTCATCATTAATAGTAGAAATGATAACAAATAATTTTGAGTGGTTATGAACCGTTTTAGTAATTTTAATCATTACTATTCGAGAAAACCGCTACGATACAAATATTATTAGTAAATCAAAATGACTAACAATATCTTGTTGTTACTGCTGGTAAAATAAACGTTGGCATATCCATAAGATGGTAATGATAAATTTAACAGTACATAAATTAAAATTTTGATCATGATAAAAAATAAATATTTTGTTCTAGATTCTAACTCCATTAATATTAATCTCGACTTTTTGGCTTATTATAGGTGGCATAAATATTTTTTCCAAATTCACAAATCATTTATAAAAATACGAAATAATAACTTTGTCAATCTTAAATATCTTGAATCTAATAATAAAAAATAAAAAAAACATCATTATAAATAATATTACAAACTTATTCTTAAAAATTGAAAAGTATATGTGGTTGGATTAATTTAAATAGTGAAAAAACAAAATTAACATGTTTGGTTGATTTATTATTACAACTAATTTTTATATTTGTTGACCACTGTATTTACCGTTAACAATGGTAAATTTAACATTAACATTTGATATAGCTCAATACTGATTACTAATCGCTTGGTATTGATTTGGTAATATAATACCTTCATAATGCATGTTTATCCGCTTTTCTGGGTATGGGCATTCATCCATTTTTCGGACTTAGATACAGATGCAGTTCGGATTTTCGGGTATCTATTTACAACTTATTTTGAAGGATCTTGATTCTTTAATAATTGAAGTCGATATTGATAATTAATAACCGCTCAATATAAAGTACACCTTATTTCAAAAAGTTATTACATCCATGACTGTTATTATATGAACCTAAGTCAATCTAATTGTTCCATTTGTCATGTTAATGTCTAGTGCTTGGGATGTAACAATTACAGAAACATTTTTGCAACGTTGTTTATGTTTGTGCTAATTTCCAATTAATAAAATGATGTATTTATATTGGTGTTACATTATGGAAACATGGTCAATAACACAAGGCTTGTATATAGATGGTAGCTTGTAAGACCACAATTAGCACCTAGAACCACAAACCCAAATTGAACCAATTCGAAAAGATGCGACCAATCCGATCTATACGGGCCTCGGATTGGGTTTGGATGATGAAAAATACACCATAAAGACCCGATCAAACCCGACCCGATCAGAAAGGCCCGACAATAAAACATTGAAATATATTCATTTCTACTGTTATTACCTGATCTGAATCGAATCAACCCATTAACGAAGCATAAATCTGGTCTAGATTTTAAAACGTATAATTTGAACCCGACAAAACCCAATCCGTTTAGAACAGAGACCCGTCAGATTGGGTCTGGATCCATCGGATCGGGTCTAATTGTTATTCCTAATGCTAATTCTCTCTCGTCTAAAATTTTGGATCTGGCCATTAAATTACATAAACACCTTAACAAAGCTTATTTCATTAGTCAACACAAATATTTGTGGCACATCAACATGAATAAAAGTTGAACTTTCAGAATAAAACATGAGTTCTCTCCTTGGCTTCACTGAATAATCCGTTTGCCAATGGAGGAATGCTTTGACAAGGATTGTGACGCCCCACCTCTATACCCACGCTAGACAAGAACACTACGGTGTAATGCTGTCGACTAGCACGGAGAATAAGGCTGTTGAGGAGCGACCATCCATGTAATTTCTTTGTGTGAACACCGATATGTCAGATAGAATAGAATGCATATCCTTTATGGAGGAAATCCGACATACCGATACAAACACAAAGCTATCACACGGTGGCTATATATATTCCTCGGAAACGAACATAGAAGTAATCATAACACAAATCAGTCACAGACATCCATATCACAAAGGCGGAAGAAGATATGAATAAATATATAACACATGAAAGTGTACATCAGAGTAGTGGTCAGAAAGATCCACGATAATACAAAAGAATAGCAACACGTGCTATACAAAAGAATAAGTACACAACATAGAGTCTATATCTCAAATGTGTACATACAAAAACTACAAATCTAAGTAGTTAGCCAAAAGTCAGAATAATAGATCCCTGGGGAGAAGTCAAGCAGAAGCACCTGTAACATCTCGGTCTGACCCGAGTATTATTTATAAGAAAATAATAAACGGATCAGTCTAGCTATAAATATCAGATGATATGGTATATAGTAAAAGGCATGACATGAACATGTAATAACCATAACAGCATACTACGATAAGTATGTAAATGATAACCAACAAAAGATTAATCAATATCACAAGAATCTTCTCAAAGATAAAATAGGGTATCATACCCTAAACCTGTATTCATAACAAGTCAATAACACATAAATTCACCAATGCACAAAAACTGATATCATATCAATGAAAATCATGAAAATTGGTGAAGCACAAGATTCCAGAAATCATCACCAGAAATCCAGAAAACACATAAAAGGGGGGAAAAGGCCTAACACATGAATGGGAGCATGAAAACTCACATACGCGTATCACACAGGACGAGAAGCTATCTCATGGAAGCTATCCATTTAATTTCCACACAGAAATGGCCCGAAGACCATGGGGTGCTACCCCATATTTCATACAGGAATGGCCCGAAGACCATGGGGTTTCCACACAGAAATGGCCCGAAGACCATGGGAGACATCGCTCAATCGCTAGTCTAAATCATAAAAATGATCGTCATGATCATAAGGAAGTGTCAATTACACTAAGCTAGTAAATATATGAGTTTAGCTTCATGTCCCATAACCACTAGCTTAACTTAAATATTTACGAACAAACTGTAGATCTTCACTAGAAAATTGTCACAAGAGTTTCAATCGAACAAGTCCAAAAATTAACCGACGAAGTAAACGCAAGCGTTTCATACCACTTGTTTTGCTAAGCCGTTTAATTATATTTTCTCATACGAATGAGGTAAAGGTTTGTATATACTAATGGATTGGAGAACGGTTTTGGAAACAAGCTTTGTATTTAAAATAGTGTTGAAATCGTTTTGATGAAAGGGTTTTGATATTTACTACTAGTATAGAAAACCTTTATATTTTAAAGTGACAAATCATAGAAGTGATTGTAGAAACAATCAATCATAAAAATTCACATTCGAAGACGTGGATAAATTCCAAAGAGATCAATAACGAATCCATCAAAAATGGATATTCTCAAAAGTCCAAAGAAAGAAGTCATCAAACTCGATAATAATTGATAACAATAAGTCAGATCGACAAAAATCGATAAACCTTGGAAATTTACTCGAAAATAGGTAATTTAGGAAAAATCAGCAGTTCAGACGTCTAAATTTTTGTGACAGACATCTGAATTTGATCTCAGACGTCTGAATTTTTGTGACAGACGTCTCAGTGGTCTAAAATTGAAACAGAGAGTAAAAAACATTTTGAACTAAATTCAGACGTCTAAATTTTTATGACAGACGTCTGAATTTGATATCAGACGTCTAAATTTTTGTGACAGACGTCTAAATTTATCTCAGATGTCTGAATTTTTATGACAGACGTCTAAATTTTTCTGGAAGGCTAAAAAACAGCCTAGCTCGAAAACGACGAATCCAAACCGAAATGCGATCGAACGAGCGACGAGTACTAAGGGTTTACGCCAATCGGCAACCCAGCCCTATAGGCACTTCGATGCATCACCAAAAACATGTTCAAACCAAAATCAAATGCACATGGACAAGTGTTAGGAATTCATACCTAAAAATCAAAGATAATCATAGGCTTAGATGTGAGATAAAAATCTCACCTTTGAACCCAAATCAATGAAGAAGAAGCTTGAAAGCAATGGCAAGGGCAATCACTCTTCAATTCCAACTCAACAAGCTTGAATCAAAGCTTTAAAGAAGGACATTACCAAAGTTAGGTTTAGGAATAAACTGAAATTGAAGAGGAGAAGAAGATAGAGAAGATGAAGAGGAGGCTTACCAATGGGTTCTCTTTGAATTTGGAGCTAGAAGTTGGAGTTTGCAAGAGGGACTAGGGCTAGGATTTTCTAATTCCCTTTCTCTTCCCCCATTTTCAGTTTTGCTTGAGTGTTTGGAGAATAAGAGTGAAGTGAAGAGAAGTGGGGGTGGAGCTAGGGGCTTGTGCTAGGATATAGGGCTGAAACCCAAACTAAAGCCCTAAGTGAAAAGTAGCAAAATTCTACTATCTCCAAACATATCGAAGTTTATACTCCAAAAGGTCGCAAACGGCATTTCGAACTCAACGGAAGTGGTCTCGAGTCCTAATTCGACTGTTTGCAAAAAGTAGCTTTTCGGACTTCAATCCGATTAACGATTCTATATTTAAATAAAATATTTAAATATAAAATCGATAAATATGCGGGTTGTTACAGACTCCCCTCCTTAAAGAAATTGCGTCCTCGCAATAAATAAGATGGAAATAAAGAGTAACAACCATAAAAGCATATTAACACAAAAGAAATTTGAAATAAGAAGTTCACCTCCAAGAGCATGAGAAAGAAAGTCCGGATGGGTTCGCTCGATGAATTCTCTAGATTCCCCAAGAGAAATCCTTGGGATTTGAGAACTATAGAACTCACACAAAGAGAACATCTTTATTTTCGAAGACGTTTGACTTCCGAAGCGATAATATGAATAGGATGCTGCTCAAAAGTTAAATTAGGCGAAACTTCAATTTCTTCCACAACGTCGGACTCGAGAATAAAATCGGAATCTCGAAAGCATTTCCGTAATTGAGAAACGTGAAACACGTCACGGATAGCAAAAAATTTGAGCCGGTAATAAAAGGGGCGATAAGCCACGGAATAAATACGTCCGGTGATGGGAAATGGACCAAAATATCATGGTGCTAACTTTCCCGATCAATTGAAATGCACAACACCCTTCATAGGATGAAACATGAATGAATACCAATAAGACCTGGACCTGAAACCAGCTTCTCACCGACTTCAAGCCAACACAAAGAGAATCGGCATGGCCTTCCATAGAGTGGCTCGAAAGGTACCATACCAATACAAGATTGGAAGCTATTATAGGAAGAAAACTCAAAAAGAATACGATCTTCCCAACTTCTACCAAAATCAAGATCAGATGCACGAAAGAGATCATCGGAAGTTTGATTTACACGCTCGGTTTGTCCATCGGACAAAGGATGATAAGCGGTGCCAAAATTAAGCTTTGTTTCCAAAGCTTTTGAAACCTTACAAAAATACACTAGCAAAATAATGGATCACGATTGCTAACAATAGAAGTAGGAACTTCATGCAATGTAACTAGACATAGAGTTAGTAAAAAGAGACACCGTCCGATTGGACCGAACGGGATGAAGATGGGGAGATTTTGTAAGTCTATCTACAATTACCCATAAACTGTCATGACCCGAACGAGAACGGAGAAGACCGTCAACTAAGACCATGGAAATTTGATCTCACTTCCAAATTGAAATGTCCAAGGTTGCAATAACCCACCGGGCCTTTAATAAGTTGGTAAATCAAGCAACGCTTAATGAAGTTAGCAATACCAGATTTCATTCCCTCCCAATAATAAAGTCGCTTCATAACCGCGTACATTTTTCTACTACCGGGACGAATGGTGAATTTAGAACGATGGGAAACTTCTAATATGTCTTTGCGAAGATCACTAATATTTGGCACGACAAGTCTACCAAATTTTCGAATACCGCTATGAGAATCAATATCAAAGTCTTTCATACCTTCAATATCAATTTTATCCCTAAAGTTTCGGCTAAGAAGAGCCAATTCGGGATCTAGCTTTTGAGCTTCAAGGATGCGGTCAAAAGAGAAGGATGAGCCTCAAGGCTACATAAAATAAGAGATGAACATGAATTGGAACTCACGATCTCGAATCTCACAAGTGGAGGAAATCTCGAGGTCATTCCATTCGGATATTATCAAAGAAATAACTGCCTGTTGCACAACACTAAGGGTAACGGCAACACGATTCTCCCATCCGGGAGTAAACAAAGAATATCAAGATCACAAGATGCAAGGAACTCGAGCCAACATTGTTGACACAAATTAAGTTCCTTATGATAAAATAGATATCCCAATGAGTTACAATCGAGGTGGAGAACAATTTCTTCCCCAAGATGATGATGCCAAACTTTGAAAGCAAAAACAATAGCTGCGAGCACCAGATCATAAGTGACATACCTAGTCTCTATCGGCTTTTATGATTATAGAAGCACAAGTGATAGCACGTTCTCTTTTGCAAGAGAATGACATCCAATCCAATACGATTAGCATTGGTACAAAAGATAAAGTCTTGGTTCCCTTTGGGAATCACAAAAATAAGAGTATCGAAAAGAAAGAATTTCTTTTAAATAATCTTCTTTCCTGAAAAGCTAAAACTTTCAAAAATTACATTTATCTTTATGTAATAATCTTTCCAAAAAGGTTTACATTTTTACAAGTCAATTTACTGTGTCTGATTGTCTCATCAAAGCGTTTAGGAAATTCCTATCGATATCGTTGATCAAGCGCACCGACCAGAATTCTTAAAGCACTCAATGGGCAATACAATCACAAAATCATAATCCATATGATAAAAATATCTCTTAAAAGTTTTAAGATTATTCTTTGCTCATTGAAGAACAAAATCCAATTATACTTATGAATAAATCTTATGGAAAAGATGTGCAAAATTTTAAATTTCTATTTTCACCCAAAATTAATAAATACAAGAATGGAATTATTGAGATATTCATAGAATACTCGATTTATAAATTGGCTGAAATAAGTTGGATAAACCGAATGTCATAATAAGTCATTTATAAGAAGCATAACGAGTGCGAAATGTGGTAAGCGGAATGCTAACTCTCGCAACTCCTAGCTAATGAAATCCGGTGGCAAGGTTGAGCTGGAAAGACCTTAACACCTCTCAAAATATTGCTTAGGTGATGATCCTAAGACAAACTCAAAAATACCGGAAAATTCTCTAACTACATGAATGAGAGAAATAACACTTTCCTCATCATGTGAGCTTAAAGAATAAAATGATGCCATCAATTTGGAATCGAAGTCACAAAGGAAAAATATGAATCTGCTTAACAGATTGAAAATGTCGAAAATGAATAGTCCATTCGGAAAAATAGGATATGGGCTTCATAATGATGAAGCCAATCCTTTCACACAAATCAATTTCCGAAACCTAACAACGCATAACATGCAAATCGGTACGGAAAGAAAAACCACATGAAATAATTTCGACATCAATAAAAAGCAAATTGAGTGTTGCGGATTCACCAACCGGATACGCAATCCTCAAAGAAGTCAACAAGCCCAAAAATGTCTAAAGAAAAGGAATCAACAAGTTCTTTTGTTATAAAATAATGAGACGAAACCCATATCAAAAAGAACTCGAATAAAATGATCACAAAATAAATGTCATCAAAGATAGAATGAAAATCACCTTGACCACGAGAAGTGTCACTAGGCGCATTTAGCTTTCCCTCTCTCCTCCTTTGAAGTTTGGGACAAGAAGATATATGGTGACCCAAATCTTTGCAATAGTGACAATAAAGGGGTTTCGGACACTCCCTCGCATAGTGGTCCATGGAGCCACAATTATAGCATTGTTTACGACTAGCGGTAAGATCTCAACTACCGGAGTTTCTGGTTCCATCTTCTTCTTGCTCAGAAGTATGGGGCAGACAGAAATATGATGACTTGAATTTTTGCAATAACGACAAAAGAGTGGTTCCGGACACTCCTTTGCGTAGTGGTACATAGAATTACAATTGTAGCATCCTCTACAAAAAGAGTTTGGGGTCTTTGCTACCAAAGTAGGTTGCTTTACCTTCTTATCGGGATAAGGGCTTTTGAACTTAATATGCCTCTTCTTGGAAATCCCAATATCACAATCAATTCCTTTATCGGCCTCTTCATGTCGAAGAGTGATATTCACAAGATGATTGAAAGGAACTTCAAGTTTCAGAGGTAAAACCATTTCGGGGTTCTTACACAAAGCATAGATAAACCTTTGATTCTTAGCAAGATCCAAAAGTTGTTGGGCAGACATGAATACGCCATTCAGAGAAGAACTACTGGATTGAATAGCGCTAGGACTGCCAGAATTAACCATCTCTTCTTCTATAAGAAAGAAAGGAAGAAGAAGGAAGAGGTTATTCTTAGAATAAAATATCAAGCAATCTTGATAGATAAAACAAGGAATCATATAAGAAAATAGGATGAATCGGTACGAAGACTCGAAGTAAATCCTAAAGCACGACTCCTAAGGTGGACTTAGGACGATGATCCTTGTTAAGTTATTCTACATTGTTCCAAAGTTTGGCTCTGATACCAAGCTGTGACGCCCCACCTCTATACCCACGCTAGACAAGAACACTACGGTGTAATGCTATCGACTAGCACGGAGAATAAGGCTGTTGAGGAGCGACCATCCATGTAATTTCTTTGTGCGAACACCGATATGTCAGATAGAATAGAATGCATATCTTTTATGGAGGAAATCCGACATACCGATACAAACACAAAGCTATCACACGGTGGCTATATATATTCCTCGGAAACGAACATAGAAATAATCATAACACAAATCAGTCACAGACATCCATATCACAAAGGCGGAAGAAGATATGAATAAATATATAACACATGAAAGTGTACATCAGAGTAGTGGTCAGAAAGATCCACGATAATACAAAAGAATAGCAACACGTGCTATACAAAAGAATAAGTACACAACATAGAGTCTATATCTCAAATGTGTACATACAAAAACTACAAATCTAAGTAGTTAGCCAAAAGTCAGAATAATAGATCCCTGGGGAGAAGTCAAGCAGAAGCACCTATAACATCTCGGTCTGACACGAGTATTATTTATAAGAAAATAATAAACGGATCAGTCTAGCTATAAATATCAGATGATATGGTATATAGTAAAAGGCATGACATGAACATGTAATAACCATAACGGCATACTACGATAAGTATGTAAATGATAACCAACAAAAGATTAATCAATATCACAAGAATCTTCTCAAAGATAAAATAGGGTATCATACCCTAAACCTGTATTCATAACAAGTCAATAACACATAAATTCACCAATGCACAAAAACTGATATCATATCAATGAAAATCATGAAAATTGGTGAAGCACAAGATTCCAAAAATCATCACTAGAAATCCAGAAAACACATAAAAGGGGGGAAAAGGCCTAACACATGAATGGGATCATGAAAACTCACTTACGCGTATCACACAGGACGAGAAGCTATCTCATGGAAGCTATCCATTTAATTTCCACACAGAAATGGCCCGAAGACCATGGGGTGCTACCCCATATTTCATACAGGAATGGCCCGAAGACCATGGGGTTTCCACACAGAAATGGCCCGAAGACCATAGGAGACATCGCTCAATCGCTAGTCTAAATCATAAAAATGATCGTCATGATCATAAGGAAGTGTCAATTACACTAAGCTAGTAAATATATGAGTTTAGCTTCATGTCCCATAACCACTAGCTTAACTTAAATATTTACGAACAAACTGTAGATCTTCACAAGAAAATTGTCACAAGAGTTTCAATCGAACAAGTCCAAAAATTAACCGACGAAGTAAACGCAAGCGTTTCATACCACTTGTTTTGCTAAGCCGTTTAATTATATTTTCTCATACGAATGAGGTAAAGGTTTGTATATACTAATAGATTGGAAAACGGTTTTGGAAACAAGCTTTGTATTTAAAATAGTGTTGAAATCGTTTTGATGAAAGGGTTTTGATATTTACTACTAGTATAGAAAACCTTTATATTTTAAAGTGACAAATCATAGAAGTGATTGTAGAAACAATCAATCATAAAAATTCACATTCGAAGACGTGGATAAAATCCAAAGAGATCAATAACGAATCCATCAAAAATGGATATTCTCAAAGTCCAAAGAAAGAAGTCATCAAACTCGATAATAATTGATAACAATAAGTCAGATCGACAAAAATCGATAAACCTTGGAAATTTACTCGAAAATAGGTAAATTAGGCAAAATCAGCAGTTCAGACGTCTAAATTTTTGTGACAGACGTCTGAATTTGATCTCAGACGTCTGAATTTTTGTGACAGACGTCTCAGTGGTCTAAAATTGAAACAGAGAGTAAAAAACATTTTAAACTAAATTCAGACGTCTAAATTTTTATGACAGACGTCTGAATTTGATATCAGACGTCTGAATTTTTGTGACAGACGTCTAAATTTATCTTAGACGTCTGAATTTTTATGACAGACGTCTAAATTTTTCTGGAAGGCTAAAAAACAGCCTAGCTCGAAAACGACGAATCCAAACCGAAATGCGATCGAACGAGCGACGAGTACTAAGGGTTTACGCCAATCGGCAACCCAGCCCTATAGGCACTTCGATGCATCACCAAAAACATGTTCAAACCAAAATCAAATGCACATGGACAAGTGTTAGGAATTCATACCTAAAAATCAAAGATAATCATAGGCTTAGATGTGAGATAAAAATCTCACCTTTGAACCCAAATCAATGAAGAAGAAGCTTGAAAGCAATGGCAAGGGCAATCACTCTTCAATTCCAACTCAACAAGC
Organism: Allium fistulosum; assembly: GCA_030737815.1. Lineage (NCBI taxonomy): Eukaryota > Viridiplantae > Streptophyta > Magnoliopsida > Asparagales > Amaryllidaceae > Allium > Allium fistulosum. Next base: position 746,303,702 of record CM060902.1, read on the forward strand.
TTGAATCAAAGCTTTAAAGAAGGACATTACCAAAGTTAGGTTTAGGAATAAACTGAAATTGAAGAGGAGAAGAAGATAGAGAAGATGAAGAGGAGGCTTACCAATGGGTTCTCTTTGAATTTGGAGCTAGAAGTTGGAGTTTGCAAGAGGGACTAGGGCTAGGAGTTTCTAATTCCCTTTCTCTTCCCCCATTTTCAGTTTTGCTTGAGTGTTTGGAGAATAAGAGTGAAGTGAAGAGAAGTGGGGGTGGAGCTAGGGGCTTGTGTTAGGATATAGGGCTGAAACCCAAACTAAAGCCCTAAGTGAAAAGTAGCAAAATTCTACTATCTCCAAACATATCGAAGTTTATACTCCAAAAGGTCGCAAACGGCATTTCGAACTCAACGGAAGTGGTCTCGAGTCCTAATTCGACTGTTTGCAAAAAGTAGCTTTTCGGACTTCAATCCGATTAACGATTCTATATTTAAATAAAATATTTAAATATAAAATCGATAAATATGCGGGTTGTGACAAGGATATACAACAAACTAAAGTATATGTACGTGTGGTATTAAAACTAATATAAATTGGAAAATTACAGACATTAAAATGTATAAATTGAAAAAAAGATATATGATGTGGTCAAAAACACATTACTTAACGGTCCAACCATCGTAAACTACAAAGAACCCACTTACTTGAATGTGTCAATAAGTTATCATGTATTTAGTCCTGTAGTGTGCCTACTATGATATTATACGTCACCCACAATCACTTTCTTCCTCAACAAGGCCCAGTTTTTAAAACTAAGACTTCATTTTAGAGTGAAAATTTAAATCGAGGGCCCAATATTCAGTTGATTAAATTAACCAAATATTACCGAACACGAGCCTAGCCCACTAACCCTTGATTTAAATTTGGTCTCAGTCAGCACTTTCCTAGTCGAGCCATGACCATTGGCCCAGCTAAATCTGGCACACGAAACAGATCTCATTATTGCAATTTTATGCGGCCCACCAAATAACCAAGATAATCAAATTTATTCTCATTCACCTCTTTTTGCACTTATCAAGGTTCTCACTTATACCATGAACTATAATGCATCCACTTGAATAATAATTTACTAAAAAAAACAAAAAAAAACAATGACAGTCAATAACTTTCGACGGTTTAGATATTTAGCATGACTTTAAGCATAATTTAAAATTTCAGAATAAACAATTGCTATGATAATAATAAATCACTAAATAATTTTAGTTAAATCCACCATTTACTATATTCAAGATAAATGGTAATATATCACTAATTACCGAACTTGAATTAATTATGTTAAATGCAATCATTATTATAATAATCGGAGAGCCAAACTAGGATAAAGTACAATTGAGAATTGATTACAAACTTTTGATTATATTATTTACTCTCCAGTGTGCTTAATAAATGACAAACTTTAAATATAAACTCTAATGACTCAGCCTTGAGAAGCAATATTTTGAATTTTATAATAAGGAATTTAATATTAAATGGGTTTAAATAATAAAATATGAGTAATTTGAGTTGGTTTTGAAAATTGAGAAGTAAATAATTTCGTGAGATTGGGAAAACTATTAAAATAAGATAATTGTTTCAATTTATATTTATATTGGTATGTTTAATTTTAAAATGATTTTTTTGAATAAAAGTGGATCAGTAAATTTTTATAAAGTTGAATATGGTAAATAAAGGTATTTTGGAATTTATTTTGGGAAAAAATGAATTTTAATTTAATTAAAACACGAAGATAGTAAATGATTTTTATAAATGAACTAATTTGTGGAAATGAAAGGACACTTTTTTTAAATTGGGAAAATGCGAAATTATGATTTTGTAACTATGAAATGTTGGGTAAATAAAAGATATCGAGTGAAATATAACTTGTAGAAGTGATTTGAATTAATTTTGAGAAGGAATTTGTATTTAATAAAAGAGAAGGGAATTAAATTAAATGAAATGAGAACTGTTTTGAAGCCCAAGCCCAAATCAAAATGAGTAGCCAGCTCCTTTCTTTATCCACTTTTCTTTATAAATCTAGAAACATTGTTTACCACTTCATTTATCAGAAAATTGTCGGAAAGTGTAAAAAAAAAATTCCTCTTAAAAAAAATCAATCTGCAAATATCCTAAGTTTTTGAATACATAATCATTGTTTTTTCTTCCTTTTTTCCGAAAAATTAGGTCGAAAATAGTTTTCATTGAAACATCATCAATTATTTTTTAATTTTTTAATAGGTGGTTGCCGAATTTGGCTTTGCACAAGTGGTTGAATTGTAAACGTTTTATTTGAACGTAGTCTTCCTAACATTTTTTCCACTTAGTCCTAAAATTTGCTACCCTTTGCCAAATTCAGACCGTAACAGCAATAGAACAAACTAATCCTCGATCCTCAATCTAGTCAATTACATCCAGGTGAGAACAGTCCCATCATACAGCCTATTAGATATATGCTGTGGTCAAAGACACATTACTTAACTGTCCAACCATCGCAAATTATAAAGGACCCATTTGCTTGAATGAGTCAATAAGTTATCATGTATTTAGTCCCATAGTGGGCCTACTACGATATTGAATCACCCACAATCACTTTGTTCCTCAACAAAGCCCAAGTTTTAAAACTAAGCCTTCATTTTTGAGTGAATTTAAATCGAGGGCCTAATATCCAGTTGATTAAATTAATCTAATATTACCATACATGAGCCTGGCCCACTAACCCTTGACTTAAATTTGATCTCAGCCAGCATTTTCCTAGTCGAGCCATCACCATTGACCCAGCTAAATTCCAACACACGAAACAGATCTCATTATTGCAATTTTATCGGCCCACCAAATAATCAAGATGATCAAATTTATCTTCATTCACCTCCTTTTGCACTTATCAAGGTTCTCACCTATAACATGAACTATAGTGCATCCATTTGAATAAAAATTTACTAAAATAAACAAAAAACAAAACAATGACATTGTTTAGATAACAATTGCTACGACAATAATAAGTTCACTAAATAATTTCAATTAAATCTTCCTTTCACTATATTCAAAATAAATGGTAATACATCACAAATTAATGTATTTGAATTAATTATGATAAATGCAATCACTATTATAATAACTTAGGAGCCAAACTAGGATAAAGTACAATAGAGAATTGGTTACAAACTTTTGATTATATTATTAATTCTCCAATCGCTTAATAAAGGACAAACTCTAAATATAAACTGTAGTGACTCAACGAGGAGAAGCAAAATTTTGAATTTTATAATGAGGATTTTAATATTAAATAGGTTTAAATAATAAAATATGAGTAATTTAAGTTGGTTTGGAAATTTGAGAAGTAAATATTTTTATGAGATTGGGAAAACTATTAAAATAAGACAATTGTTTTATTTTATAATCTATATTGGTATGTTTAATTTTAAAATGGTTTTTTTGAGTAAAAGTGGATTAATAAATTTTTATAAAGTTAAATATGGTAAATAAAGGTAATTTGGAATTTTTTTAGGAAAAAACGAATTTTAATTTAATTAACACATGAAGTTAGTAAATGAATTTATAAATGAGGTAATTTGTGGAAATGGAAGGATATTTATTTTAAATTGGGAAAATGCAGAATTATGATTTTGTAAATATGAAGTGCTGCGTAAATAAAAGGTATTGAGTTAAATATAACTTTAAAAAGCGACTTGAATTAATTTTTGAGCAGGAATTTGTATTTAATAAAGAGAAGGGAATTAAATTAAATGAAATGAGAATTGTTTTGAAGCCCAAGACCAAATCAAAATGAGAATCCTACTCCTTTCTTTCTCCACTATTCTTCATAAATCTTGAAACATTGTTTATCACCTCATAAAAAAAATCATGTATCTCATTTTTCCTAGCACATAAAAATCAAATCAAGCCCTAACGTCTCTCGAAAATTCAAAATAAATTAAATAAAATTCCCAAATTCCTGAAACTCAAATATATGTTTCTCTACTACAAGCTATATCTCTAAGAGCGATAAAGAGTGATTTTGATCTAATTTGGTGCTTCATTTGCAAGATATAGTGAATACTAAAGAGGATTGAGCTTGATTCTTTATTATAATTTTTATAGTAGTTCGACAATCTCTGTCCTATGTCAACTTTGTTTCTTTATGATGATTCTTTTATTTATAAAAATGTAACAATGCCTGCTAGATTTCTCTAGATCTGTTATAACAATTATGGGCTGCTAAATCTGTGATTGGCAAAGCTTTGATGTCGTAGATTTGGAGTTTGACTACCACAACTCGATACTGGATGGTGGATTAGATGATTGAAGGTGATTAATAAGGTATAAATGATTCCTTGATGTTCAAAAGCACTCCAATAATCTGTTTTCGCTAATTCGATTTAGTAGTCTTTAGTGCTCTTAACTTGGTCGCCATTACTATTCATTCATGGGTATTTATAGGTGTGAGGATGTGAAGGAGTATATATATATTCTACTTGGTTCGATATGAGTTGGTTCTTGTAGTGCCCTCATCCTGAAACTCAGAGATGAAACCCCCAATATGTTGCAGCCACTTTGGAATTATCTTTCAGCGACAGAGATAAGATCAGTTATATTACACAGCCTTAAGTAAACAGAGTAGAATAACTCAAATTAAGAACCCTATCATTACAATTCAAGTTTAGTGATTTGGTTCCCATGTTTGTGCCCACACAGGGGTCAAAACATATTGCATTATAAATAATAGTGTTATACCCAACATATAAAGATGCTAACGTAGACATTAAGTATAATGAGTCAAAATAATAATAATACTTCAAGCCCCTGCTTCGTCTTTGGCTCCATTATTCGCCTGTCCAAAAACATCTTGTCCATACATATAAACTCAGCCTACTCAAATGAGTACCTATGAATTTATAGGGAAAACAATGATAAAAAACACGTAAGACAAAAAATTTAGTATGAGCAATGTATTACTCTAAACATAAAAGAGAGTGATACCATGCCGTTGAAACACATAATCGGGTTTCCCCTCCCTATAACAAGCACTTATTTAGCACTTTTAAAATCATAAGCATTGATCAATATTTCCCTCTTACGGGTCTTATCCGAACCATTAGGTAGAAACCGAAATCAAGTTCTGGTTTAACCATAAATAGTCCCTTTTTATTTTTAAAAACCCGAAACACTCTAACCAAGGATGCATTTGAGGCCTTACGCCTTTCATCAGAGGTGAAGGGTTTCAAAACAAGCATTCGGATGCCACAAAGGTCTTATGACTCTATCACATCATTAATTATACTAAACTCAGATTATTAATTAAATTTGATCTCTGCTGCACTCTCCTAGTCAAGCCATCATGTTGGCCAGCTAAATTCCAACAGATCCAGGTAACGAATCTACAAACGAAATAGATCTCATTATTGCAATTTTATGTGGCCCACCAAATAATTAAGTCCTTATCCACCTCTTCTCTGCGTTTATCAAGGTTATCATACTTATACCAAGAAATATCATGCATCCACTCTACAAAAAATTCACTAAAATAAATAAAAAACTAGTTATTGATAATCAAGTAGCTAGTAAAATCGATCAATTATCAATCAAATCGATCTATTGGTTTCGCCAATGCCAAGCAACACGGAGATAGGACTAGAAGGTGAAAAACAAAATAACGACATTCAATAACATTTGATGGTTTATATACATATTTATGCATGACTTTAGACATAATTCAATATTTTAAAATAAAAAATAACTAAATAAATTCAACAAATAATTTAAATTTATTCTACCATTATATTCAAGATAAATGGTAATATGTTGCTAATTCCGAACCAAAATTGATTATGATAAATGCGATCATTATTAATATAATATGAAAGCCAAACTAGAATAAAGAACAATTGAGAATTGATTATAAACTTTTGATTACATTGTTAATTCTCCAATGCGCTTAATAAAGGAGAAACTTTAAATATAAACTATATTGACTCAATTTGGGAAGCAAAGTTTTGAAATTTTATGATAAGGATTTTAAGGTTGAATAGGTTAAGTTGGTTAGGAAATTTGAGAACTAAATATTTTTGTGAGATTGGCTAAACTATTAAAATTAGATAATTATTTCATTATATAATTTATATTGGTACTGTTTAAATTAAAAATGATTTTTTGAATAATAAGTGGATTAATAAATTTTTGTAAAGTTAAATATGGTAAATAAAGGTATTTTGGAATTTGTAACAACTCGTCTTTTCGATCCTTAGAAATTGACACTAATACATTCTTGGTATTCGTGTGCCGAACATCCAAGTGCTGGAAAGATAGATCATTGGGGTGAAAAAAAGGAAAGACAGAACAAAATCTCACAATGTCACGAGTAATATATAATATACCAATGGTCTTTATAAAAGAAAACTAAACTTTAATATACATACATAAAATCAGAGTAACTAACCTATCATCAGCCTGGACAGTTATAACAGCCTATCCTCACAATTTGTTGATAAACACAGACAAGAACAAACAGCGGAAGATAAAATACGGTAATATGCCTTAGAGAATCCAGGTTGTCTTTTGATGCTCCAAAGTATCCAGCTAAATTTGGAAAATATGCTCGGACCGACCCAAGCATTATAATAAAAATAACGTCCGGATCAGTTGGTAAAACCAGCGTGAGAAACAATCAAATGGATTCTTTTTAATATTATAAAACCTTTCAAAATAAAGGTATCTCTTAAGACCATGCCGCATATAAACACGGACATGTTTTTACCTTACGATACCCAAACCATTTTATAGAATATATTGTGATATTATAAGTCTAGAGGGGAAAATAAATATATAAAATAGTTGAAATGCTTACATCTCACATTTCAACATAGTTGGGCACAATTAAGTTTATGAAGGCATATATTGGAGATTGGATTTCCATCAATGACAAGGTCACTGGAGTATCACCTGCCACAGTACACCTCTAGAAATGAACCGAGGGCCTCACATGGACCCCTGCGAATCGAAGCCGGCTTGCCCCTTTCAATGAAAGACAAGATTACATCATTTCCCGAGCACCGAGGCTACTAAACAATGTGCACCAGCCATATCCCCACTTTTTCCGTACGCACACATACCAAATCCATAAATATCGTTCGAGATCGAGGAATGACTGCTCCTAATAGTAGTGAACAACAAAGCTCTGAAGCATATCCCCTATTTTAACCATTACCGGCCTGTGAGGCTTGTGAGGTCACGATTACCATTTTTCTCTCTTAGCAAATCCCACTTGGAGTGCTAATGACGCCTTTCAAGTACAATGCAATGCCAGCATTCGTCCATACAAGTTGTTCAAGATAAGAAAAAACTGAAGGCACTACTTCTACTACATCCATTTTGGAATCACCCTCAGGATTGGTAGCAAGTAAACTTGCACTTCAAAGAGCTCTATCTTAAGTAATCCCGAACCAGTCTTGAACCTCTTCCAAGCGTTGAATGCGCGTATGGCTTTGGAGTGGTTACGGTTTCAAGCCATCTCATATAAGTACACTTCCCCGCTTATCGGTCACTCCAAAATCGAATTGATAGTCCTGGTAAAATAATCGGTTCTTTGGGAAATAATCCAACAATATGTAAGAGTGGAGATCACTTCTTAACTGTTTAAGTGGACAAATTTGCTTATCATTTATCCCAGAAGAACAAAACGAGATTTATATGCACAATACAACATTATCGAAGATGACTTTGCCATATAACTCACATCTTTCTCTTAGATATTTCCAGAGTTATACTTTGGCCATGATTTGATAGTCAATTATTTAACTATCAAATACTCGAACAATCAAATATAGATTTAATTCCATGTGGAATCCACTAAGCCTCTATTAATTAATCTTTCGTTAATTAAATCTCTTTCAATTATTTGATTCAAAATATCTTCACAAAAGATATATACACACAAACCCCTTATATTCCTTCAATACTTGGAAAATCAATCATATACTTATATCACCGGTATAAGTATATGAACAAAACATATACTTTTAATACTAAGAAAATATACCCATATACTTATCTCAACGGTATAAGTATATTAACAAAACTTAAGGATGATTTCATCTTTTCCAAATTCATACTTTAATGGGCTAAAACAAATATTATTTAAAACATTTCTTACTATAAACCCAACCATCTATCGTTCGGTGTAAGTATGAAAAGAATGTTTCCATACCACTATAATTAAGAAGGATTAATTATCAAAATCAAATCTCATTCCTTTTATAAAATTCCCTTTTTATACGCCCATTTCATATTTACAAATCCTTTTATAAATCTCCAAATTAATTTATAAAACTTCTTTTATAAATCTCTAAAATGATTTGTACAATTCCTTTCTATTTAATAAACTATTTTCTATTTATCGCACTGATTTCTATTTATAAAACTCTTTTATAAATCTCTCTTACAGAATACCATTTATAAATCCCCTTTACAAAATATCATCTGTAAATCCCCTTTTTAATAAATCCTTTTTATTAAATAAAAACCCCTTTTACAAAACAATTTATCATTTATAAACTCCCTTTATTTAAGTTAATCAATTACCTTTAAACATCATAAATAAAATAATTAATTAACTTTAAACATTTATTAATAATATAATTAATTAAATTTTAAACATTATTAATGAAATAATTAATTAACTTAACCTATCATTTATTAAATCAAATAATTAACTTAACCATAATTAAACAAATTGATTAACTTAAACCAACATTAATAATATAATTAAATAACTTTAAACAATATTAATAATATAATTAATTAACTTGCTTTAAAACATCATTAACAAAATAATTAATTAAATTAAACATCATTTATAAAATAATTAAATCATTTATAATTAAATAAACACTTAACCTCAAATTGTTATGAAATTGAAGTTAATTTAAGCCCAAGGCCCATGTCTCCCAAGCCCACTCGCATCCATCACTATAGCTTCTTCTCCTCTTTTATTCAGATTTCCACAAATCGATTCCTGAAACCCAATTTCAACGTGCATGCCATGCATGTGCACACCCAATCAACACCGCCAATCGATGAACTCCGACCACCAACCTATCCCACATCACTCCTTTATCCCAACGGCACCCCGTCCAAGTCTCTGGCCGCCTAAAACACATTTCGACCATGTAGCCCAAACTCGAGAACGCGGTTCTAGATCCATTCAATCACTAGCTCCCATCGTCTTGACCACCTAGGGCACACTCCGCCACCATCATTAGCTTCGCCTTCACCAGCCGCAACTCTGACCAAACCCTCAGCTCACTCAAAGCTCTCAATCACCGCTTGGAGCTCCATTTCCACATGAAAAACACAAACTCGTGGAAACCCTAACCCGAGCTATTCCTGCCACCTCAGACAACCGGAGGACAAACGGCCATCGCCAGCAGCTTCGCCTTATCCCCAAGCTCCTTCCCGTCACCTTCGCTTCAACCCATGACTATCCCATCGTCGGAAATCTGCACATGAATTGAAAACAATCGTTTCCTCCCCCACAACGAGCTATACCCCCAAAAATACCACGATCACCTCTAAAAATCCTATCTTGTCGGTATGAGCACACCCCTACCCTCCAATCACCATTTCATGACCATCAAAAAACTGAATTTTCTTGCCAACTGCTACTTTCGACCAACCCCCATAGCCATACTCGACGAAACGTCGAGCTATTATTTTTTAAAAATATTAAAGGTCTAAACAAACACTTTCATGTTGGAACATTTTGCAAATATAAATAGGATTGTGAGATAGGGATTTTTGAATGGAAGGTTTGCTTTCTTTGGTTTGAAGTGCATAGAGAGGCGAAGAAACAAAACACCGAAGACATTTAGAAGGAGAAATATGAGGGAAGTGATAAATTTTGAGCTAAAACATGTATTTTTTCATAAATTGAAAGAAAATAGAGAAGATGGAAAAAAGATGAAGCTAATATGTATGAATATAAAACTAAGAGATGAAAATGAGATAAGAAATGTGAAGAGTGTATATATAAAGGGTTAAATAAAATAAGATAAAAAAATAAAGGTAGAGATGGCCAAAGACTAAAACACACCCATTAATTCAATTTCAAATCTCCCATCTTTTCCAAGACTCCAAAGTACCAAGTCATTTGAAAATATGGTGGATATTTAAATGTTCCATTTGCCTTTGTTGATTTTTATACTTAAGGAATCTTTTAATTTCAATTCAAACTTCATATCCATTACTTCATTTTCAAATTCAAAAAGATTTTATAATTATTAATTATTATTATTATTATTATTATTATATTACTTATTTGCTCATTTCAAAATAAAATGTTTTCTTAACTTAAATTAGAATTTAAATGTTGTTTTAAATGTATATACAGGTTTAACAACTTTATTCAACTTGTCATTCAATAAAAAGTTGAAAATCCGAAAAACGGGTTTCGGTCACATTTTCTATTTTTCATCGAACTACCCATTTTTGTTAAAAAATTCAAAAATGGATTTCCTATTCTTGGTTATTAATTAAAAGAGGGTTATTTTGTTTCTAAAAACCATCAATTGAATATTTAAAACAACTTAAATATTCACAAATCAATCGATTAAGTTCTAGGTCGTTACATTCTCCCCCCTTAAAGGAATATCGACCTTTAAATTTCATCTCAATTAAACAAAGAGAGAAACTAGATAACACACAAAAACTCGACCTCTTTATTTCCCATAACTATTTATGAAGACATTTTCATAAACCACCACTTAAGTTTAAAACTTGTATAATACCCTATTAGATCCCCAAGGTATATACCACTATCTGATTCAAACCTTTTTATTTTAAATTTATTTCCCTCTCAAGATCCAAATACCTGGTTTTACTTCAAAACACTTTTTGAAGTGATACTATATATTTTAACCGTAGAAAATATACATATAGTCCAAGTAACCCCAAAATGATACTAAGGAACCTGGTACTACCAAATAGTACCATATATCCTCTTACCAAGAAGGGTAATACTTAAGGGAGATGCTTACCATCTGAACACATCTCTTTCTCATTTTTTAGTTATTTTCGAGCCACTCGCACTAGTTAAAATAGAAATACTTCTTCTATTTCAAAATTCCCTTTTTGAAATAATATAGTATATATTTCCACATAAATAATTTTAACAAAATATCTATTATCAACTTGCTTTAGGTTCTTTCGGATTTGAACTCATTTCGACCGTACAATGATAAAGAGAATAATTTACTAATTGCACTACAACGTCCATGTAGGCAAACATTTGATCGTCACTTAGAAGATTATTCAAATCATCACAAAATAAATCGAGGCTCATTCCCTGAACCAATCCAAGAAAATATACCTTACTTCAAAATTTTCTTTACAAAAAGTTTATACTTAAAAATATTTTCAAGTAAAAGTATTACTACCTTTTCTTAAAAACCATTTGAAATCCATTTTCAAAGACCATAGGAATTGAATTCTCAAAAAATTTTGAAATAATAAACCTATTTCCTTTTGTAAAGCAAATCATGTTTTTAGGCTTAAATCAAAATATGTTTTATCAAAAAATTCTATAACAAATTGCTATGGTAGCACTCCCTACTTAAAAACTTGAAAATGAACATCGAGGATGCTGCAATCATCATCAGAATTATTTTCCAGCGACAAAAGTGAGTCCTGTGCTTTATATCTCCTTTGAAATCCTATAGAAACATTTCTACTCATAAATACTTTCAAATAATACTATTATTATTCCCAGAACCTTGAAAACCATTTTTCAAAAGTATCAGAATTTAAGTCCTCGAATTCTCAACTTGAATCCTTTTTATTTATAAACCAAATTTTTATAAATCAATTTTATAAAATCAATGAAAGGACCCATCTTTCAGTCCACAGAAAGACGCATCATGATTTAAGAAAGAAAGGGATAGAAAAGAGAAAAGATAGAAAAGAAAGAACGAAACAACATTAGAATCTCACAGCGGAACGAATAAATTATATTAATCACATAAGATATTACATAGTATCATATATATCAGAGATACATAGCTTATACATCACAAATTAGACAGTTATAAAACCTGTCTATCATACAACACAAGATACAACACAGAGATTAACACAGCGGAACCACTATATATCTACATACGCTGAAGCCTCCTGCTTTATATCTCCTCTAGAAACTCGTCAAAGCCAAACCTGGATCCCTTGGCTACTCGTAAAAATTTGAGTACCCAAGAGTTTAATAAAACAGAAAATAAACTCCGGGTCAGACATGGGTCTGGTGTGAGTAAACGGTTAAGTTGTTTAACTTGAAAAATCTTTGAAAACAAAAGGTATCTCGTAAGACTTTCCACACATAAACATGGAAAAGTTTTTACCTTACGATAACCAAAACATTTGATAGGAAATCTGGTTATATTATAATAGGGTATAGGGTTTTCAAATAAATATTCACATAGCTGAAATTGTTACATGATTAAATTCCAGCATACTAGCCACAAAGTGGGTTATACAATCAAGTCTGAGATCACTTATTGGAGATTGGATTCCATACAATGGCAGGGCTACTGGGGTACCGCCCGTCACAGTACGTGGCCTAGATCAACGTACCGAGGATCACTCCCAACCCCCTGAAACACAAAGCTGGAACCATCCCTTACTGGATAGTCCCGAACAAGACAATCCCAGTGGTTGTAGCTATTAAACCGCCCTCACAGTCGAATAAAAAGGGACTCTAGACAGGGGAAATCTTGTCCTACTTGAGCGCAACTCACTTAGCCTTGCTGCACCTCCCCTGTTTTAGCCATTCCGGTTGATGAGGCTTGAGGCTACGATTACCTTTATAGAACACATCTATCTTAGAATTGTAACGACCCAGAATTTTGAACAAATTAAATTGAGAATATTTAATTAATTTTAAATATTTGAACGATGATTTAATTTGAATCCCCGATCGTACTTTGAATTTGGCGATTAAATTATAAAATTTAATCTGTTGAATGTTGAATTAAAATTTGAATCTTTAATTTAAAGCTGAAGAAAAATATTTCAAACGCTTGTAAAATTTATATTTATAACACTGAAAATAATAGAAGCTTCAGAATTTAATTTGGAAGTGATTTGTTCAGTTTTGAAATTCATATCGTTTGATCGATATTTAAAAATGGTCATCCGAGGCACAGTCTCGGAATGCGACGAAACCAGTTCCATTGGGTCCGGAATATTGTATTATTGCCGGGTTTCAAATTTCGTATTTTTCGGAGTTAATACGTGACCGTACGGCGAGCAAACGCATTGAAATCAAATCAAATTCAAAATTTAATTTAATATTTAAATCTGGTCAACTGCAGCACGTTCGTTTCTTCAGACACGCAGAGAATCACGCCCGTTGTTTCAGCCGAGAATCACGAAACAAAAGAAATCGTGATAACCATGCCTCTGTTTATTTTTAAATGCCTTCGTTACTCCTCTTCAATTCAAGGAACAAATAAAAATCAATGGCGTCCACCTTTTATTTCATTCAAACGAAACCATCCTTCTCTCGTTCCCAATTCAATGTCGACAGTTCCTTCCCCCTCTCCATTCTCAAAGCAGATCGACGAAAGAAAGAAAGAAAAAAAAAACCCCTATTGAAATCGCGTTCAAAATCGAAGGCGAGTTGAAGTTGGGTCTGGGTCAAAGCAAATCGCGCACGCTCGTCAGTGGGGAGCTCGATATCACGTCAGATAATGGCATAGCAAATTGGACGTGTTGTTCGAGTGATAGTGGCTCGTGCACGCGAAGGGGAAGTTGCGACTGCAATGGGTCATATGCAAGCAAAGATCGATTGATGCGATCTGGAGGAGCTCGAAGAATCTGGGGGCGTACGACGAGGCTAGCTGGGCTCGAGGTGATTCGTGGCAACGGCTTTCGAGAGGGGATTCGATGATGTCATCGGCAAATCGAAGGGAGATGACCCTGATGGTTCGAACTTGGAATTTTGGGCAGGCTGTTCGTCGCGATAGACGAGGCAGTGGTATGGGAAGGTGAAAACGGAAGAGATACTGGGATCGAGCTGGAGATGGGTTCGTCTCTAACCGATGGCTGCTAGTTCGACGTCGATCGTTCGAGGCAGTAAGGGTTTTTCAATTATTTTATTTCAATTATATACAGATCAATTTGATTTTTTTTAAGCAGAAGTAAAATTATATGCAAGCAGAAAATATATATATAGTAAAAAGTAAAATAGAAATTATTTTATCTTTGGCAGATGTAAGGATTTAAGGAAATATAAATTTATGTACAAAGAAAAGAAAATCATTGGTTAATATAAATTATCAAATAAGAAGTTTGTTTAAAATTTAAGGTGTTATTTTAAATAAAGAAATCACGGGTTAATAAAATTTTATTAAATGGAAATGAAGTATTCGATCATCTCGAATTTTAATAAACTGTATAAATTGTTTTATACAAGGTTAAAAGATCGTGAAAAATAATATGGAATGGAAAATGGGATGGCAAAATTAAAAGCTAAGGTGAGATCTTCTCACTCAGATTTATGATTGAATTTCAGTTATTGATTGATTTGTTTGAATGTGCTATTAGATATGATAGGATATATCTATATATATAGCAGTATATACATATTGGCATATGTATATATTGGATTGATTGATTTCCCGCCTCGTATAGCGGATGAGACCCTATTGCGCCGTTAGTAAGCGGATTTTTATAAAACCCAAATACCGCGATAATTCCGTACTGGAGCGGAATTGGTATTGTGCTAACGTCTTTGGATGCAGGGAAACAGGTTGGAGGGATCCAACTGGACCCCTCACATTGATTGATTTTATTTATACTGTGGTATGAATCTGTGAATGATTATATTGATGTTATTGATCATATCGATGTCTGGAAATTGATTGAAAGCTAAAAATTTAGCTGAATGGATGTTTGATATCATTGGATTCCAAAAATAAACGAAATTGAATTTTTGAATCAAAGTAGAAATTTCTAAGTGAATCAATTTTAGAAATTGAATAAATTTTGAAGAAAGAAAATTTTAAAGTATAAAAAGTTAATTTTTATAATCTTATCGAATTAATTCCAGAATCAAGTGAAAATGTTAAATAAATGGATTTCGTAAAATAGTGATTATAAATTGAAGAATTTAATTTAAGAATTTGGATTTTTAAATAGACTGAAAGAAACAATTGAAATATATTTTCTTTAAAAGGAATTTATTTAAAAGGAGATAAGTTGGAAATCCAATTAGAAATTTAATTGGTAAGTTGAACGATTTGGGAAATCAATGTAAAATGATTTCAATTTAAAGAATCCATTTAAAAACAGGATGTTGAGTAATTTGAGAAAAATAAGGAATTTATTTAGTAGTGATAAATAAAATTAGAAATCAATCTGTAATTGATTTAGTATTTGGAGAAGAACTTTGAGAAATCAGGATGGAATCTTTTATTTAAAGTTGAAAATAAATTTAGAAATCAATATTGAAATTGATTTGGTATTGAAGTTTTAATAAATGGAATTGGAATTTATAAAAGTTGGTTATAAATCCGAAATCACTTATTTTGATAAGTAGAATATAGAAGTTGATAAAAAGAAGATTTATAAGTCGAAGTTGTTATTAAAATAGAAATAGAATTTATAACCGTGTTTATAAATTTGAAAGCGATGGAATTTGATGAATTAAACATAGAAGATTATCAGAGTAGATATATTCACGATTTTGGACAGTGAATATATTTTTAAGTAAAAATGGTTATGTTTGGGAAAGCGATATTATAAATGAAGTTAATTGTTTTAAAAGATGTTTTAAACGTGTTAAATATCGAAATCATAGATTTCAACATTTATTGTTGAAATAGACGTTTTCGAGAAATATAAGGAAATGATGGACTATAACACTGTTGTTATAGTAAATGATTTTCGAAAAGAAAATGTTTTATGTAGTATTGGGATTTTTATATATCTACCTTAAAATTTCGAATCCCTATACTAGTGATTTCGAGTCGTCGTAACGATGTTTTACGTAACATTCGTTTTGACTCAAATAAATGTTAGAATAAATGATTTCCTTAAAGAATGAATGTATACTTAATTTGATTTAAGTATATCGAATATTTTCCAAGTGTTGAAAATAAATGATTTGTGAAACACTTATTTTTAAATAAGTGTGGAAATGCTTTCCCAATATGAAATGAACTGTTTTGAGATTTTATCTTCAAAGATAAAAAGAAATGTGGGAATTGATTTGAAATTGTTTTCAAATGGTTAAGTGTGGAAATTTTATATCTAGTAAAAGATATTTTAGGAGATAAGAATAATTTTGGAAAATTATTTGGAATTTGATGATGTCGCGCATCTTTATTGATAGTTAAATAACCGACTATCAATAATTACCTTTAGATAGGTATTTGTTGTGAATCGGATGAATTTGAATGCCACACTTATTTTTGAAAAATTGCTCACTATTCGGGTTAGCCGGGAAAGGACCATGGGGTCGTATAACCCATTCCGAATATGTGATACATCGTTATGAATTGCATTTGAAGACCGGTGTTGAAGACCGGATATTTTTGAAAACGGAAGGATTACCGTCGAGTTACTCTACATCGGCTGATCTCCGATTTAGAGGTTTTATCACCCTTAGTGACGGGAAGTCCGGACGTGATTAGAAAATTATCCGGAAATGCAAGGGCTTCGTGAGAAGTGCCTTCGGTTCTGTTCGATCCCGGAACAGACTTGTATGGATTGTGTGTTTGACGTTACAATTTGAGATATAAAGCTGATTTCTTTCAAATACATTTCTGTTGGTGGCGGAGAATTTATTCTCTTAGCTTAACACCCTTCTCTGAGACGTACGAGCTCAGAGGTTATGTAGTTGAAATTCATCAGCGATATATCCCAATTTGGTAACGTGGCATACTAAGTGTTGCTGTGAAATGATCAGTGTTTGATCATTTGTGATATGATCATTTGTTTGATCTTATATCTTTGTGATCATAGGTTGATCATTTTGTTTGACCCGAAGCAGGGCTTTTTGAGAAAGCGTAGCTTTGTGGACGAGACTTCATCGAGCCTCACACCCCGGAAATGGTCGAAACAGGAAGGATGCGGCAAGGTTCTAGGGAGTAGCGCCCCTTAGTGTATGTCATTCCTTCTGGATAAAGGTGGTATCATGGTATGGAGCCCAGATACTTAACCTCTGTGGTTACTGCATTAATTTTTCTATGTGGTTTGTTGGAATCGGGGATCCTCGGGAAGATCGGTGACGATCGGGGGATGGCATACGCGTGTCAGTAGTTACCTATTTTTGCAGAGGTAACCCGGCCTTGTGTTGGCAGAGATCCGGTTAGGTTCTCGGGTCGTCTATTCCAGGGACGTACCCATCGTGGATAGGAAGTTCCTTAGCCTGACCATTTGTTGGAAATCCAAGGAAACAATACGCGACTTGTACGGTTTTAGTTGTATTACCTGCTATGGAATGTGGCAGTAACCTGCTATTGAACATAGTAGCTATAGTAGGCATAAGTGCGGAATGCCTATGCTAGCTAAGATTAATATTATACTTTCGAAATGTTTTCTACACTATGCACTAATAATAATATCAAAAAGAATTTGATTTTTGCGTAGTAAGCATCTTTGACTATCATAAGAAGAAATCTCCTCCAATTCTGCGTTTGCATTGTGTGTGTGGTGGGAGGTCTTATGGTAGTTTCATTTTCCCAAAAACATTTCGAATTGACTTTAAAATTTACTGTTGTTGTTTTAAAGAATAACTGTTTTACGATCTCACACCAGTCACCATGACTGACTCGGAGTTTATTGTTTCCCTTCTAAACTTTGGGTGCCCACCAATTTCCACACGGGCAGTCTAGAGTTAGATTATCAGGATACTCTGGATATTCTGGAGCTTTGGAGATGAGCTGGATGATGAGACGTAGTATTTGTATCTGATAGTATTTATTCCGCTGTGTATTCTGTATGAGGACAAGTTTATATAACTGTCCATTGTTGTATATTGACCCTGATGATTGATGTATGTATAAAATGATATAGTTCTTTGTTTTTAAAAGACTAGTAATTATCTATTATATATTGTTCCGCTGCGATGTGTAAGATTCTGATATTGTTTTCTGTTCTGATGTTGTTCTCTGTTGTTTCTTCTTTCTCTTTTCTTCTTTTCTTCTTCCTCTACCTTTTTCTTCTACTTAAAACCCTCACCATTGGAGTTTCCGGCACTCGATTGCTCGGCAGTCGATAAAGTGAGTATCGATGTCGAATTTTCGAAAGTTGAAAATTTCGGTACGTGACAGCGTGGTATCAGAGCATATGGTTAAGCGACAACCCTGCTCTGTTGGGTGTTACTCATTAGAGATAGAGTCAGTAGTACTCTAGAATGAGTTTGAGTGTAATAATAGATATGAGCGCGTATTTGTTAGTGAATATAAAAATGTTTTATATTGTGTTTGCTTATCCGTTGAGATGTTTGTGAATTTCGGTCGGTATGTGGGACGCCATATTATCGATAGGAATTTCTAAACACTTAAACGAGGCAAGACGACATAGTATTGTTTTAAATAGGGTAAATGAAATAATTTTACCCAAAACTATTTTTGTATAGAAAAGAAATCATTTTCTATGAATTATCATAATATATGGTGTTTGGTTGTTAGGAAAGTGATGATATTGAAATGTTATCATTACTATTGAAACTGAATAAGAAATTGAAATCGTAACTCCAAAGTTAAGAAATAAAATCACATACAAATGAAATTAAAGAATGTAAATTATAAATGTGAATTGTAATTTAAAACGGAATTCCAGAGAAGTTTTTGGAAATGTTTTGAAAAGAATTTGAAAATTTTAGGGATTTAGAAAGTTTAAATTCTTTTTGGAGTTGGAAATGTATTTCAAAGGTTTTGAAAATTATTTTGGAGGAATGAAAAGCTCTAAACTCTTTTCGGTCGCTGGAAAATAACTTCGGTAATGACTGCAGCATTATCGATGTTCATTTTCGGGTTTCCAAAAGAGAAATTGCTGCCAAGTTATTTTAAATGAAGTCGTTTGAAAAATTTGGGTTTTGTTTTGGAAATTCAAAGGATAATTTGAATTGTTTTCAAAATGGCTTTGAAATGTTGGTAAACTCTGGAATGCTATATAAAGATATTTATGAAATATTACTAAGTTGGTGACTTATACCAATTGAATTTTGGTAAAATAAATTTAACTTAAAAGAATGAGTTAAATAAATGAAAGTATAAGTGAAAAAATTTGAATGAAGTGAAATTGAAAGTTGAAATTCATTTTGAATTTATAAGCAATGAATTGAATTGAATAATTATAAATGAAAGATGAATAAAAATTCAATAATGGAATGTGATTTGATTTGAATCACGTTGAATAGGAAATGCCTAACTTGGAAAAGGAAAATGAATAAGGATTGAATCCGAATAAACTACTTTGATAATTAATTAATTCACGAAATGGAAATTGAATTAGTTAAATTTAAACTTGAATTGTGAACTAAATAAAAGAGTGGTTCGAAATTGAAGATAAATTCAAGTAAGTAGAAATAAATTTCAAATGAATGAATAAATTGCAACTGTAAGTGCAATGAAAGTGAAATGATAGTAGATGAACGAATTAAATTCAATGATTATAAAAGAAAAGTAAATTGAATTCAAATTGGAAATCCAGTTTAAATGACAGTAGATTTAACCGAAGGGTAAATTGAAAACAATTGTGGAAATGAACAAAAGTGAATAAAAACTGGAATTGAAATTTAATGTTGAAAGCAAATCTGAATTTGTAAGTGAAGCTTATTAAATGAAGTGAATAAGATTAAAACTGAATGTTAAACTTCTTTTGAATTTGGTAGTAAATGAAGTTGAAACCAAATTTGAATAAATGAATTAGAATCTGTGATAAATTAGTAAATGAAAGATAATCGATAAAAATTCAATATTCAGAATAGAAGATAAAATTGAATTCAAATAGATTTGAAATGTAAAATTGAATGATATGTAACTTCAACAGTGAAGTAAGGATGATATAAGAAATAAGTATTGAAATTTTGTAATAGAATTTGCAAAATAGTTTGAATGTTGTAACTAGATATTATGGCTAGTAGGATATACAGGTGTAAAGGAATTGGAAAATTTATTTCAAAGATGAATTTGAATTGCTCGAAAAAGGTATGTATTTGAATTTCGATATGAGATTTGCTGATTTCTTCTCTAGCCACTTGGTTTTTTCTTTTTCTTTTTGAAATCTGAGAGTCCGTAGGGACGTTTTGTAGTCGTGCCGTATTAGCCGCGCAAAGGAGACGCTGGCGAAATTTTTCGAAAATTCCGAGTGTTAGAAAATTTTTGAGAAATTTTGAAAGTTTAAATTTGAAATTTGAATTTAAATTTGAATTGAAGTAAAGCAATGTTGTTTGAAACCTATAATTGAAGTTAGAAAGAAAGTTGGAATAATAACGAATCTTTAGTAGAAAGATTTGTTTTGAAGATTTGAGAAAACTATTGGATTGTGAAAAATGATAGACGAGCTAAGGACCATTTTTTCCTAACTTGTAATTTCGAGGACGAAATTCTTTTAAGGGGGGAAGTTTGTAACGACCCAGAATTTTGAACAAATTAAATTGAGAATATTTAATTAATTTTAAATATTTGAACGATGATTTAATTTGAATCCCCGATCGTACTTTGAATTTGGCGATTAAATTATAAAATTTAATCTGTTGAATGTTGAATTAAAATTTGAATCTTCAATTTAAAGTTGAAGAAAAATATTTCAAACGCTTGTAAAATTTATATTTATAACACTGAAAATAATAGAAGCTTCAGAATTTAATTTGGAAGTGATTTGTTCAGTTTTGAAATTCATATCGTTTGATCGATATTTAAAAATGGCCGTCCGAGGCACAGTCTCGGAATGCGACGAAACCAGTTCCATTGGGTCCGGAATATTGTATTATTGCCGGGTTTCAAATTTCGTATTTTTCGGAGTTAATACGTGACCGTACGGCGAGCAAACGCATTGAAATCAAATCAAATTCAAAATTTAATTTAATATTTAAATCTGGTCAACTGCAGCACGTTCGTTTCTTCAGACACGCAGAGAATCACGCCCGTTGTTTCAGCCGAGAATCACGAAACAAAAGAAATCGTGATAACCATGCCTCTGTTTATTTTTAAATGCCTTCGTTACTCCTCTTCAATTCAAGGAACAAATAAAAATCAATGGCGTCCACCTTTTATTTCATTCAAACGAAACCATCCTTCTCTCGTTCCCAATTCAATGTCGACAGTTCCTTCCCCCTCTCCATTCTCAAAGCAGATCGACGAAAGAAAGAAAGAAAAAAAAAACCCCTATTGAAATCGCGTTCAAAATCGAAGGCGAGTTGAAGTTGGGTCTGGGTCAAAGCAAATCGCGCACGCTCGTCAGTGGGGAGCTCGATATCACGTCAGATAATGGCATAGCAAATTGGACGTGTTGTTCGAGTGATAGTGGCTCGTGCACGCGAAGGGGAAGTTGCGACTGCAATGGGTCATATGCAAGCAAAGATCGATTGATGCGATCTGGAGGAGCTCGAAGAATCTGGGGGCGTACGACGAGGCTAGCTGGGCTCGAGGTGATTCGTGGCAACGGCTTTCGAGAGGGGATTCGATGATGTCATCGGCAAATCGAAGGGAGATGACCCTGATGGTTCGAGCTTGGAATTTTGGGCAGGCTGTTCGTCGCGATAGACGAGGCAGTGGTATGGGAAGGTGAAAACGGAAGAGATACTGGGATCGAGCTGGAGATGGGTTCGTCTCTAACCGATGGCTGCTAGTTCGATGTCGATCGTTCGAGGCAGTAAGGGTTTTTCAATTATTTTATTTCAATTATATACAGATCAATTTGATTTTTTTTAAGCAGAAGTAAAATTATATGCAAGCAGAAAATATATATATAGTAAAAAGTAAAATAGAAATTATTTTATCTTTGGTAGATGTAAGGATTTAAGGAAATATAAATTTATGTACAGAGAAAAGAAAATCATTGGTTAATATAAATTATCAAATAAGAAGTTTGTTTAAAATTTAAGGTGTTATTTTAAATAAAGAAATCACGGGTTAATAAAATTTTATTAAATGGAAATGAAGTATTCGATCATCTCGAATTTTAATAAACTGTATAAATTGTTTTATACAAGGTTAAAAGATCGTGAAAAATAATCTGGAATGGAAAATGGGATGGCAAAATTAAAAGCTAAGGTGAGATCTTCTCACTCAGATTTATGATTGAATTTCAGTTATTGATTGATTTGTTTGAATGTGCTATTAGATATGATAGGATATATCTATATATATAGCAGTATATACATATTGGCATATGTATATATTGGATTGATTGATTTCCCGCCTCGTATAGCGGATGAGACCCTATTGCGCCGTTAGTAAGCGGATTTTTATAAAACCCATATACCGCGATAATTCCGTACTGGAGCGGAATTGGTATTGTGCTAACGTCTTTGGATGCAGGGAAACAGGTTGGAGGGATCCAACTGGACCCCTCACATTGATTGATTTTATTTATACTGTGGTATGAATCTGTGAATGATTATATTGATGTTATTGATCATATCGATGTCTGGAAATTGATTGAAAGCTAAAAATTTAGCTGAATGGATGTTTGATATCATTGGATTCCAAAAATAAACGAAATTGAATTTTTGAATCAAAGTAGAAATTTCTAAGTGAATCAATTTTAGAAATTGAATAAATTTTGAAGAAAGAAAATTTTAAAGTATAAAAAGTTAATTTTTATAATCTTATCGAATTAATTCCAGAATCAAGTGAAAATGTTAAATAAATGGATTTCGTAAAATAGTTATTATAAATTGAAGAATTTAATTTAAGAATTTGGATTTTTAAATAGACTGAAAGAAACAATTGAAATATATTTTCTTTAAAAGGAATTTATTTAAAAGGAGATAAGTTGGAAATCCAATTAGAAATTTAATTGGTAAGTTGAACGATTTGGGAAATCAATGTAAAATGATTTCAATTTAAAGAATCCATTTAAAAACAGGATGTTGAGTAATTTGAGAAAAATAAGGAATTTATTTAGTAGTGATAAATAAAATTAGAAATCAATCTGTAATTGATTTAGTATTTGGAGAAGAACTTTGAGAAATCAGGATGGAATCTTTTATTTAAAGTTGAAAATAAATTTAGAAATCAATATTGAAATTGATTTGGTATTGAAGTTTTAATAAATGGAATTGGAATTTATAAAAGTTGGTTATAAATCCGAAATCACTTATTTTGATAAGTAGAATATAGAAGTTGATAAAAAGAAGATTTATAAGTCGAAGTTGTTATTAAAATAGAAATAGAATTTATAACCGTGTTTATAAATTCGAAAGCGATGGAATTTGATGAATTAAACATAGAAGATTATCAGAGTAGATATATTCACGATTTTGGACAGTGAATATATTTTTAAGTAAAAATGGTTATGTTTGGGAAAACGATATTATAAATGAAGTTAATTGTTTTAAAAGATGTTTTAAACGTGTTAAATATCGAAATCATAGATTTCAACATTTATTGTTGAAATAGACGTTTTCGAGAAATATAAGGAAATGATGGACTATAACACTGTTGTTATAGTAAATGATTTTCGAAAAGAAAATGTTTTATGTAGTATTGGGATTTTTATATATCTACCTTAAAATTTCGAATCCCTATACTAGTGATTTCGAGTCGTCGTAACGATGTTTTACGTAACATTCGTTTTGACTCAAATAAATGTTAGAATAAATGATTTCCTTAAAGAATGAATGTATACTTAATTTGATTTAAGTATATCGAATATTTTCCAAGTGTTGAAAATAAATGATTTGTGAAACACTTATTTTTAAATAAGTGTGGAAATGCTTTCCCAATATGAAATGAACTGTTTTGAGATTTTATCTTCAAAGATAAAAAGAAATGTGGGAATTGATTTGAAATTGTTTTCAAATGGTTAAGTGTGGAAATTTTATATCTAGTAAAAGATATTTTGGGAGATAAGAATAATTTTGGAAAATTATTTCGAATTTGATGATGTCGCGCATCTTTATTGATAGTTAAATAACCGACTATCAATAATTACCTTTAGATAGGTATTTGTTGTGAATCGGATGAATTTGAATGCCATACTTATTTTTGAAAAATCACTCACTATTCGAGTTAGCCGGGAAAGGACCATGGGGTCGTATAACCCATTCCGAATATGTGATACGTCGTTATGAATTGCATTTGAAGACCGGTGTTGAAGACCGGATATTTTTGAAAACGGAAGGATTACCGTCGAGTTACTCTACATCGGCTGATCTCCGATTAGAGGTTTTATCACCCTTAGTGACGGGAAGTCCGGACGTGATTAGAAAATTATCCGGAAATGCAAGGGCTTCGTGAGAAGTGCCTTCGGTTCTGTTCGATCCCGGAACAGACTTGTATGGATTGTGTGTCTGACGTTACAATTTGAGATATAAAGCTGATTTCTTTCAAATACATTTCTATTGGTGGCGGAGAATTTATTCTCTTAGCTTAACACCCTTCTCTGAGACGTACGAGCTCAGAGGTTATGTAGTTGAAATTCATCAGCGATATATCCCAATTTGGTAACGTGGCATACTGAGTGTTGCTGTGAAATGATCAGTGTTTGATCATTTGTGATATGATCATTTGTTTGATCTTATATCTTTGTGATCATAGGTTGATCATTTTGTTTGACCCGAAGCAGGGCTTTTTGAGAAAGCGTAGCTTTGTGGACGAGACTTCATCGAGCCTCACACCCCGGAAATGGTCGAAACAGGAAGGATGCGGCAAGGTTCTAGGGAGTAGCGCCCCTTAGTGTATGTCATTCCTTCTGGATAAAGGTGGTATCATGGTATGGAGCCCAGATACTTAACCTCTGTGGTTACTGCATTAATTTTTCTATGTGGTTTGTTGGAATCGGGGATCCTCGGGAAGATCGGTGACGATCGGGGGATGGCATACGCGTGTCAGTAGTTACCTATTTTTGCAGAGGTAACCCGGCCTTGTGTTGGCAGAGATCCGGTTAGGTTCTCGGGTCGTCTATTCCAGGGACGTACCCATCGTGGATAGGAAGTTCCTTAGCCTGACCATTTGTTGGAAATCCAAGGAAACAATACGCGACTTGTACGGTTTTAGTTGTATTACCTGCTATGGAATGTGGCGGTAACCTGCTATTGAACATAGTAGCTATAGTAGGCATAAGTGCGGAATGCCTATGTTGGCTAAGATTAATATTATACTTTCGAAATGTTTTCTACACTATGCACTAATAATAATATCAAAAAGAATTTGATTTTTGCGTAGTAAGCATCTTTGACTATCATAAGAAGAAATCTCCTCCAATTCTGCGTTTGCATTGTGTGTGTGGTGGGAGGTCTTATGGTAGTTTCATTTTCCCAAAAACATTTCGAATTGACTTTAAAATTTACTGTTGTTGTTTTAAAGAATAACTGTTTTACGATCTCACACCAGTCACCATGACTGACTCGGAGTTTATTGTTTCCCTTCTAAACTCTGGGTGCCCACCAATTTCCACATGGGCAGTCTAGAGTTAGATTATCAGGATACTCTGGATATTCTGGAGCTTTGGAGATGAGCTGGATGACGAGACGTAGTATTTGTATCTGATAGTATTTATTCCGCTGTGTATTCTGTATGAGGACAAGTTTATATAACTGTCCATTGTTGTATATTGACCCTGATGATTGATGTATGTATAAAATGATATAGTTCTTTGTTTTTAAAAGACTAGTAATTATCTATTATATATTGTTCCGCTGCGATGTGTAAGATTCTGATATTGTTTTCTGTTCTGATGTTGTTCTCTGTTGTTTCTTCTTTCTCTTTTCTTCTTTTCTTCTTCCTCTACCTTTTTCTTCTACTTAAAACCCTCACCATTGGAGTTTCCGACACTCGATTGCTCGGCAGTCGATAAAGTGAGTATCGATGTCGAATTTTCGAAAGTTGAAAATTTCGGTACGTGACAAGAATGCTCATCGTCCTCCTGACGATGTTCTGAAAGCATTCAATCCATAAAGTTCGTTCCAGGTTCGAACGAAACCGAAGGCATTATCTCGTTACACTCATTTTGGAATCACCCTTAGAGTTAACGACAATAACCCTTGCACTCTGAAACTTCATCTCGATCTTCACTTTGAGATGTCATGACCTATCGTTTAACTTGGATCGATGTGGTTTTCAGATATCCATTTGGAAATCCGATCTCGGTCTCATCGAAATCCAAACGTATTTTAAAGGCTAAGTTGTTTTTTAAAGTTAAACAATTTAATTCAATTCAATACTTGAATTCACACAACATTAACACAGATAAATATCATCCATTTATCACAGATATATCCAATATCGCATCATAAAATAACATAGATTATCACTCAATAGATATCAATCAATCCAGATATTCTACTCAAACAATCTCCACAAGCAAGAAATATTAATCCATATCATAATTAATTTAAATTAAATTAATTTCTTAAGAGTTAATCACCTAATCCTGCTTAATCAATAATTGATTAATTACAAACCATTTAAATAATTAATCACTCCTTAATCACCTTATAAACCAATTAATTCATCTTTAATCACAGATTAATTATTCTTTAACAATTAATTAATAGACCTTAATTATTAATTAATATCCCTTAATAACAAATTAATCAATCCTTAATTACCAGTTGATTAATCCTTAATTACCATCTGATAAATCCATAATTACCATCTGATTAATCCTTAATTTCCATCTGATTTACCATTTGATTAATCCTTAATTACCATTTAATTAATCTTTAATTATCATTTAATTAATCTTTAATTACCATTTGATTAATCCTTAATTAATCTTTAATTCTAGATTAATTATTCCTTAATTATTAATTAATAAAATCTAATTATTAATTAATAAAACTTAATCACAAATTAAGTACTTCTTATTAACCAATTAATTTACCTCTAATTACTTAATTAATTAATCTCTAATTAAATTAATTAATATTTAATCATTAATTAATCAATCTTAATTACTTAATTAAAAATCTTTAATTATAATTAATTAACCTTTAATTAATTAATTAATTATAACCCTCAATTATAAATTAATTAATCCTTAATCATTAGTTAATTAAATTAATTATTTTCTCTTAATTAATTTCTTAATTTATCCTTTATCATTAATTAATTAAATTAATTAATTATACTTAAATTTTCTTAATTAACTTAATTAATCTCAAATCATTAAAACCTTAATTAACCTTAAGATAAACATTATCTTATAATGACTCAATTATCATAAAAAACATTTTTATCTTTAAAATTAACTTTCTTAATTAAATAATTTAATTAAGTTTTGAAATAAAATAAACTTGATAAATTAAAGTTACCAAATCATAACTTCCTTTAAATACTTAAAACATTATCAAGTAATAGTTTAAACTAGCTTAAATTTAAATTTTCAAAACCTTGCTTTATTTGAAAACTTTCAAAACAGCTTACCCTCACGTACACGAGAACAAATCCGAGCTACGCTTCAACTTCTTCGAGACCCAACCGGAGACCAAACTCTCTTCCCAAACCACTGACACCAAACTTCACCGTGCATATGCACCAGCGCCGGAATCGCTCTTCACCTCTGGTGAACCTTCCGGCACGTTACTCATCGTCGCAGCACCCAACTCCAACCCTCAAAACACTCGCACAATCTATCGATCAAAATCGAACTGTCACGACCCGGCTTTCTATGCCCAGAAAGACGTATCGTGAATTAAGAAAGAAAGGGATAGAAGAAGAAAAGAAAGAAAAGAAGAAAGAACAACAACATCAGAAACTCACAGCGGAACGAATGAAATATAATATATCATATAAAATATTACATAGTATCATATACATCAGAGTTACACAACTTATACAACACATACTAGACAGTTATAAACATCTGTCTAATTCATACAACTCAAGTATCACAGATACAGACACAACATATACACAGCGGAATAATATATCTACACGGTGAAGC
This sequence comes from Allium fistulosum, assembly GCA_030737815.1. NCBI lineage: Eukaryota > Viridiplantae > Streptophyta > Magnoliopsida > Asparagales > Amaryllidaceae > Allium > Allium fistulosum. The sequence continues at coordinate 746,331,815 of CM060902.1, forward strand.
CTCCTGCTCCAAATCTCCTCCAGAATTCGTCAAAGCTAACCTGAATCCCTCGACTACTCAATACAATATTGAGTACCCAAGAGATTAATAAAACAGAAAATAAACACTTGGGTCAGACATGGGTCTGGTGTGAGTAAACGGTTATATTGCTTAACTTTGAAAACCTTTGAAAACAAAAGTATCACGTAAGACTCCCCACAAATAAACATGGGAAGTTTTTACCTTACGCTAACTAAAACGTTTGATAGGAAATCTGATTGTATTATAATAGGGTCTAGGGTTTTCAAGTAAAATACAGAAATAGCTGAAATGCTTACATCTCACATTCCAACATAGTTGGGCACAACTAATACGTACGGCACTTATTGGAGTTTGGATTCCATACAATGGCAGGGCTACTGGGGTACCGCCCGTCACAGTACGTGGCCTAGATCACCGTACCGAGGAGTACGCCCGCTCCCCTGCAACACAAAGCAGGAACCATCCCTTACTGGATAATCCCGAACAAGATAATCCCGTAGTTGGCGCGACCAACCACACACTAAGCCGAATAAAAGAAAGGGACCTCTAGACAGGGATCTATCTTGCTCTCAGTGGGTGCTACCCACGAAGCCTTGCTGCACCTCCCCTGTTTTAGCCATTCCCGGTTGATGAGGCTTGAGGTTACGATTACCTTTAATCAGAACATATCACTTAGAATGCTCATCGTCCGCCTGATGATGTGCTGAAAGCATTCAATCCATACAAGTTCGTTCCGGGTTCGAACGAAACCGAAGGCATTATCTCGTTACACTCGTTTTGGAATCACCCTCAGAGTTAACGACAATAACCCTTGCACTCTGAATCTTCATCTTCACTTGAGATTCACGACCTATCGTTAATTTGGATCGATGTGGTATTCGGGTCTCCAGACCTGGAATACCGGTATACGGAAACCCGATCCCGGTCTCATCGAAATCCAAAACGTATCTTTTAAGGCCAAGTTGTTTAAAGGTTTTAAACATTTAAACTTATATTCGGGATGATATAACAGATAGATAAATAACATTATCACCATAGATAATTCATATCAACATTCATCTCACTAAGCAGCATATCACATATATCAGAGATATCCAAATCATCCAATATCAACCAATCACCCAATATCAATCATCCAATGTTAATCAATCATTCAAAACAGAATTGATTAACTCTTAATCAATTTAATTAACCTTTAATTAAATTAATTACTATCCTTTAATTACTTGGATTATCAAAATCCTGCTTTCTATCATTAATTAATTACAAATTAATTAATTAAACATCTAAATGATCTTCCTTAATTAATCTCCTTTGATTAATTATCTTTAATTACATTCAAGTAATTATCCTTAACCATATACAGTAATTAACTTTTAATTACTATCATTAATTACAATAATTAATGAACCTTCATTTATTAATTAATTATAATTAATTATATTAATCTTCAATTAATTACAATTAATTAATTATACTCAAATTAATTACTTTTATTAATCAACTTGATTAATTCATTAATTAAACAACTCTTATTAATTAATTAACCTTTTAATTAATTAAATACTAATTTTAATCAATCACTTCATTAATTAGTCTTAATTAATCATAAACAGTAATTAACAATTTGTAATTACTTATCTTAATTAATTACTTCTTAATTAATTATGTTAAACTTGATTAATTAATCTAATTAATTAATCTTTAATTACTTCATTAAGTAATTATTAATCAATTTAAATTAACATTTAATCCTTAATTTATTACTTTATTAATTAATTACCATTTTAAATTAATTACCCTTAGTAATTATCCATTAATTACTTGACTAAGTAATTATATTTAATTAATCAATAAGTGATTTATCTTTAATTAATTAGACTAATTAATTAACCTAACATTAATTACATTAATTAATTAATCAATTAATCATCACTTAATCTTTAATTAATTTATTTCTTAATTACATTCATTTCCACTAATTACTTCATTAGTAATTATCCTTAATTACATTAAGTAATTAACTTTTAATTTATTTTACTTGTTAATTATCTTTAATTAATTCCAATCTTTAAAGATAAACTCATTATTTAAATTAAATACTTATTTCTATCATTTTATTTCATTTAAAACCAATATAGAAATTAATTTATATACTTGAAATATATAATTTTACTTAAGAACAAAACAATTTAAACATTTAAATTTGAATATTTAAAATCTTTGAGAACCCTTCCAAACATGTTTAATTTCGTTTAACAAATATTTATCTTTGGAACTAGATTATCATATTCTTTAAACTTATCCATTTAAAATATATTTTGAAATCTAGTTTGAACATTACTTTATAATTTCTTCAAATATACCTTAAATTTTTGAAACATTCTTATTAAAAATTGTTTTAAATTCTTAAAACTTTGATCTAATATATTAATTTGAAACACTCTTAAAATCTTAATTTTCATATTTTTTTTTAAAAACTTGTTTTTAAATTTAAACTTGATTTCCTTTTACAAAAATTTGTTTTACTTAATCAGATAAACACTACAACGTAAATACTCGAGTTAACCCTCACTAAAACCCGAGCCCGCCCCTAGACAAACACCCAATCAACTGCTTCGAGTCATCCCTAGCCCAGACTCGAGTACGACCCGAAACACTCTCTTCCCCGATCATCACAACTACTTCCAGACACACACCCACACACTCGTCTTCTGCTTCGAGTCAATAAGCACAACCTCACGAGACCTTCCCGAGTTCCCTTCTTCTCCAACGCTACCCACAGTACACCAGAACGAAACAACGTGCACCGCGTACACGCGTGTACGTGTACGACTCACCCAAATGTCTCCGACCTTCCAGTTGATCGTCGACCAACCACGCATGATCTCGGCAGTACGTTCCTCAACCCAGATCGAACCAATTCACTCGAAACAAAAATTCGACCTCGTGCTCGAAAACTGCAGAACCACTCGACCCCATTACTACCATCGCCGCCGACCCTCCCTTCATCATTGACCATCGCCAACCTACCTGACGACGCTCCACTCCATGCCGAACAAAACCCACACCTCGCGATCGCCTCCGCATCATCATCCAAGTCGCGAATTCCCCAACAGTTCCACCTACCCAAAGCAGCCTAAAACCCTAGTTGGATCGATTACGATCATCACGGCTATTGGAAAAATTCAACGACATTTTTCCCATCATCCTCAACATGCAGACGAGCTTCAACCAAAATTCTAGCTACAATCATCATTCCAATCGACGGCAATTGCCAAAAACCCCAATCGAACAAAACCCAGAATTCCCAAACGAATATCAAGTTAAAAATTTCGAATTGAATATTAAAATTCGTGATTTTCAAACACGAATCCATTTATACTATATAAACTATAAATTGAGTTCATTGATTTTTAACATGCACTAGATGTTTACTGTGTTTTCCATTTTTAAAACTATTCGTACATTTATATTTACAGAAACTATTTTTAACAACTTCATCAAACAATAACTAACAATTTTCATCTACAAATCACAATCCAACTTGTTTTAAAAATCAAGTTGTTGAGATATTATAGGATTTTGGTCTGTTTTTACATCACAGTGACCATTCTAATGTTCTACAGGCAATTCAATATTTATTTATTTTATAAATAAAAATACATTTAGATAAACAATTATTCATCATCAAAGCCAAATTCATATGCATGCAACGTTTAATCATAGATTATATCAAACTGTTTTTAAACTAGAATTTACTCACAGGTTATAAACAGAGAACAGGCAATTCATATACATATATCTATATACATGCACTTACACATATAAACACATGCAATCATATTTTATAAAGATTCATCACAATCATTAAGGCCAAGTCACAGATTTAAAAAAAACTGTTTTTAAAAGAAATATTTACTCACCAATATTTTAAAGAAGCAGAGAACAAACAGAGTAGTTTATCACTTCCAGGCTTTTGCATTTGATTTGTGAAAAGCTTTTGATTCTCCTTTGCATGCCTTCAATTTGATGTTGTTTAAAGTTGAACTTGCTGTTGAATTGTTGCAGGTTGATTTGTAGTAGGTTAATTTGCTAGTTTGATCTCAGGTTGATAGATTTTCTTTCCAGGATTTTCTTTGTTTCAGTTTTTAGTTTAGGAAGAAGAAAAGAATAGAGACAGTAAAAATGTTTTGAACTGAAAGAAATTTTAAACGGGAAAGAAATTGACCAGGTTTCTCTAACAACTACATTTTATTAACTAATTTTTTTTTAGAGAAAATATAACCTTGCCACTTGTATTTTTTATACATTAGACAAATGTCCAACTTGTTAAATTGGATTATACAAGGCTTCCACATGTTATTTCCATATGTTAAAATATTAACACATGTCCTAAGTATTTTAAATAAATTTTATTTAATTTAAATGTTAATATAAAGCTTTTATACTTAATTTACTAATTAATAAATACTTATCTTAGTATATATGTATATAAATTTCTTTAGAGAAAATATTATAAAACAAATTATAATACCAATAAATTCTTATACATGTATTTTTATAGCCTTTTAAATTTAAACATTTTAAAGAATACAAAATAAAACTTTATTTAAACTATCATATTTAAAACAAACAATTATCTTATATTTTGAAAATAATTGAATTAATCTAAACTAACCTTTGAAAAATATTAATTTTAAAACAAAGCTTTAAATTACAATTCATACATATATAAATTATCAATAGATTAAAATAAATTTCAAACAATATCAAATTATAACATATACATACTATATATATTACAATTTAAAAATTCATCTTTAATTTAAAACAAAAGATATCCTATTCACAATATATAACAATATATATTATAAATAGATTAAAACTTTATTAGCTTTGAAAATAAATCTTATCAATAATGCCAGATTATATATTTATTATTCTTTAAAGATTAATTTACCAATTTAAATTAAAATTATAAAGAAAATTATCAAATCAATTAAATTATCAATACAGATTATTAAATTTAAATTGCCCAAAAACCCGGGATATCACATTCCTCCCCCCTTAAAATAATTTCGTCCCCGAAATTAGAAACAAAGTTAATTTAATAATCCAGCAAAGATTTTTAATTTTAAACACAAACCTATCATTCAATTCCTAACAACCAAAGCAACCAATCAAACAAACAAACCTAACTAACTATTCTAATATAAATCATAATAGATCTTACTACTGTTATCAAGAGTTTCCCCGAGTATAAATCACCGGGATACTCGCTCTATAGAAGCTAAACAAACAACACTACTATGATCCAGAGCTTCCCTCGTCTCTAGATCCACTAATCTGAACAAAAATATCAGATCACACCCAAGTCCAGCACAACTTCCAAATCCATCTGAACTGCAGATTCCACAACCAACGATAGATCATACACGTATTCCCTCAGGTATACGTGAAATACAATGAATTTCAGCTATCCAAACTGGCCATTCATTTTTGTAGACAAAGAACTACTCTTCTCGAGAACACAAAAATCCAAAATATTTCGGAGCTAACTTTCCAGATTTACCAAATCTTACAGCTCTTATAATCGGAGAAAAACTTAAACAATTTCCAATCTCCAACTCCGAATTCCAAACTCTGCCTCATATCTGCACAACTTACCAGACGATCCTGGGCTACCTCATCTCTTCCTGATCAGCTTAACTCTTGCTGATGCTTCTTGAAACAAATCTGAACCAAGAACAAAAATGATCTTTAGATCCTATCAACAAGATGATCCTTCCAAAATCAGCTGAAATCCAAACTTGAAAACTAGAACTGACCAATCCATTTCCAAAAATTTCTGAGCTGCTACACCAACTCTTCTAGGAACCATCCTACTACCAGACTAACCACCGGTATCGCTTCTGGAACCAAGTCGATACGGAACTCAACTCTAGATGCAGACAAACTTCTACTTCCTCGAAGACATCCGGAAAAATCTCTGACTACTGCTTCAGTAGCTCCTACTTCCACATGAGAAACCTCCATCTCACACAAAAGATTACCCAAGATAAATTCCCAAACTAATCGCAAGTCACTTTTGCGATCCTACCTAGTTCAGATTCCAAAGAAACTGTTCTCTCTTTACTAATTAAAAAGAGTCTTAAGTTTTTCCAAACAAGGTTAACCCTTCAAGAAAGCCTTCACCATCTTCCCGGACTGCTGATAGAAGAACCACAAAGATTCTTGAACCATCGGAGAAACGAGCCACACTACTGCTTCCAAATTCTATCTCTAGAACACTGCTAAGCCAAAGACCTCCTCGTCAACACACCGAACACTTCGAGCTGCACTGCTACCACAGTTAACCAAAAACTTCTAATCCATAGGCTTCTCAAAGCTAAAACCATCAACTAACCTTACAACGAACCTCCGAGACGACAGACATCTCTCAAGAACTCGGCTCCGAACCAAACGCCAATATCTTACTCTTCTTAAGAGAATATGGGACCATGTCCGAAGAACAACTAATCGACCTTAGTCCCATACTTCAAAATAGATAAAACTCTCTTACTCGATATCAGAGAATTCCTATACAGCCGAGTCTTTCCTGCGGTAGACATCAACTGTTCCTCCAATACCTTCTTGATCTTGCTCCAAAAAGAATATGTCCTTCGGGAATATCCATAGATACTTTGTCTTATCACACAGCTACTCCTTCCTGAAGTCGCCAAGCTACCATCACTTACTTCTGCACAACTGATAGATTCAACTCTAGAAAATCTGCTCACCCGAGCTCAACCAATCTTATACTCCAATAATGGACTCCGAATCTTGAAAAAGATTTCCTTCAGAGATCCGAGAAATCCTTACATCATACTGCCAAACGTACTCGAGACGGTATTAGGTCTACAGTCTCGACATATACACTTCCAACCTCAACTCTCAAACTTCAATCATTGGTAATTGTGTTACACACACTACCACCTTATCTACCTTTATAACTTATATTGGAAAACCCGAACAGGTAACCCAATAAATAGGTAGAAATACATAAATATATATATTTAAAATGATATTTTTTTTTTATAGAAATTATTTCTGGGTAAAATTATTTCATCTACCTCTTTAAAACAATATTGTGTCCGTTGGCCTGGTTCAAGTGTTTAGAGATCCCTATCAATAACGTTAGCTACTCGTATTGACCAGAATCCATATACCACTCAACCGATCAATTAACACAATATAAAACCATTTTATATAACTAACAATTACGCGCTCTCAAGATAGACACTACTTCAGAGCCTAGGTATTCACTCAACCTACTGCTCTGATACCACTGTCACGACCCGACTTTTTCTCCACAGAAAGACGTATCGTGAATTAAGAAAGAAAGGGATAGAAGAAGAAAGAACAACAACATCAGAAACTCACAGCGGAACGAATGAAATATAATATATCATATAAAATATTACATAGTATCATATACATCAGAGTTACACAACTTATACAACACATACTAGACAGTTATAAACATCTGTCTAATTCATACAACTCAAGTATCACAGATACAGACACAACATATACACAGCGGAATCATATATCTACACGGTGAAGCCTCCTGCTCCAAATCTCCTCCAGAATTCGTCAAAGCTAACCTGAATCCCTCGACTACTCAATACAATATTGAGTACCCAAGAGATTAATAAAACAGAAAATAAACACTTGGGTCAGACATGGGTCTGGTGTGAGTAAACGGTTATATTGCTTAACTTTGAAAACCTTTGAAAACAAAAGTATCACGTAAGACTCCCCACAAATAAACATGGGAAGTTTTTACCTTACGCTAACTAAAACGTTTGATAGGAAATCTGATTGTATTATAATAGGGTCTAGGGTTTTCAAGTAAAATACAGAAATAGCTGAAATGCTTACATCTCACATTCCAACATAGTTGGACACAACTAATACGTACGGCACTTATTGGAGTTTGGATTCCATACAATGGCAGGGCTACTGGGGTACCGCCCGTCACAGTACGTGGCCTAGATCACCGTACCGAGGAGTACGCCCGCTCCCCTGCAACACAAAGCCGGAACCATCCCTTACTGGATAATCCCGAACAAGATAATCCCATAGTTGGCGCGACCAACCACACACTAAGCCGAATAAAAGAAAGGGACCTCTAGACAGGGATCTATCTTGCTCTCAGTGGGTGCTACCCACGAAGCCTTGCTGCACCTCCCCTGTTTTAGCCATTCCCGGTTGATGAGGCTTGAGGTTACGATTACCTTTAATCAGAACATATCACTTAGAATGCTCATCGTCCGCCTGACGATGTGCTGAAAGCATTCAATCCATACAAGTTCGTTCCGGGTTCGAACGAAACCGAAGGCATTATCTCGTTACACTCGTTTTGGAATCACCCTCAGAGTTAACGACAATAACCCTTGCACTCTGAATCTTCATCTTCACTTGAGATTCACGACCTATCGTTAATTTGGATCGATGTGGTATTCGGGTCTCCAGACCTGGAATACCGGTATACGGAAACCCGATCCCGGTCTCATCGAAATCCAAAACGTATCTTTTAAGGCCAAGTTGTTTAAAGGTTTTAAACATTTAAACTTATATTCGGGATGATATAACAGATAGATAAATAACATTATCACCATAGATAATTCATATCAACATTCATCTCACTAAGCAGCATATCACATATATCAGAGATATCCAAATCATCCAATATCAACCAATCACCCAATATCAATCATCCAATGTTAATCAATCATTCAAAACAGAATTGATTAACTCTTAATCAATTTAATTAACCTTTAATTAAATTAATTACTATCCTTTAATTACTTGGATTATCAAAATCCTGCTTTCTATCATTAATTAATTACAAATTAATTAATTAAACATCTAAATGATCTTCCTTAATTAATCTCCTTTGATTAATTATCTTTAATTACATTCAAGTAATTATCCTTAACCATATACAGTAATTAACTTTTAATTACTATCATTAATTACAATAATTAATGAACCTTCATTTATTAATTAATTATAATTAATTATATTAATCTTCAATTAATTACAATTAATTAATTATACTCAAATTAATTACTTTTATTAATCAACTTGATTAATTCATTAATTAAACAACTCTTATTAATTAATTAACCTTTTAATTAATTAAATACTAATTTTAATCAATCACTTCATTAATTAGTCTTAATTAATCATAAACAGTAATTAACAATTTGTAATTACTTATCTTAATTAATTACTTCTTAATTAATTATGTTAAACTTGATTAATTAATCTAATTAATTAATCTTTAATTACTTCATTAAGTAATTATTAATCAATTTAAATTAACATTTAATCCTTAATTTATTACTTTATTAATTAATTACCATTTTAAATTAATTACCCTTAGTAATTATCCATTAATTACTTGACTAAGTAATTATATTTAATTAATCAATAAGTGATTTATCTTTAATTAATTAGACTAATTAATTAACCTAACATTAATTACATTAATTAATTAATCAATTAATCATCACTTAATCTTTAATTAATTTATTTCTTAATTACATTCATTTCCACTAATTACTTCATTAGTAATTATCCTTAATTACATTAAGTAATTAACTTTTAATTTATTTTACTTGTTAATTATCTTTAATTAATTCCAATCTTTAAAGATAAACTCATTATTTAAATTAAATACTTATTTCTATCATTTTATTTCATTTAAAACCAATATAGAAATTAATTTATATACTTGAAATATATAATTTTACTTAAGAACAAAACAATTTAAACATTTAAATTTGAATATTTAAAATCTTTGAGAACCCTTCCAAACATGTTTAATTTCGTTTAACAAATATTTATCTTTGGAACTAGATTATCGTATTCTTTAAACTTATCCATTTAAAATATATTTTGAAATCTAGTTTGAACATTACTTTATAATTTCTTCAAATATACCTTAAATTTTTGAAGCATTCTTATTAAAAATTGTTTTAAATTCTTAAAACTTTGATCTAATATATTAATTTGAAACACTCTTAAAATCTTAATTTTCATTTTTTTTTAAAAACTTGTTTTTAAATTTAAACTTGATTTCCTTTTACAAAAATTTGTTTTACTTAATCAGATAAACACTACAACGTAAATACTCGAGTTAACCCTCACTAAAACCCGAGCCCGCCCCTAGACAAACACCCAATCAACTGCTTCGAGTCATCCCTAGCCCAGACTCGAGTACGACCCGAAACACTCTCTTCCCCGATCATCACAACTACTTCCAGACACACACCCACACACTCGTCTTCTGCTTCGAGTCAATAAGCACAACCTCACGAGACCTTCCCGAGTTCCCTTCTTCTCCAACGCTACCCACAGTACACCAGAACGAAACAACGTGCACCGCGTACACGCGTGTACGTGTACGACTCACCCAAATGTCTCCGACCTTCCAGTTGATCGTCGACCAACCACGCATGATCTCGGCAGTACGTTCCTCAACCCAGATCGAACCAATTCACTCGAAACAAAAATTCGACCTCGTGCTCGAAAACTGCAGAACCACTCGACCCCATTACTACCATCGCCGCCGACCCTCCCTTCATCATTGACCATCGCCAACCTACCTGACGACGCTCCACTCCATGCCGAACAAAACCCACACCTCGCGATCGCCTCCGCATCATCATCCAAGTCGCGAATTCCCCAACAGTTCCACCTACCCAAAGCAGCCTAAAACCCTAGTTGGATCGATTACGATCATCACGGCTATTGGAAAAATTCAACGACATTTTTCCCATCATCCTCAACATGCAGACGAGCTTCAACCAAAATTCTAGCTACAATCATCATTCCAATCGACGGCAATTGCCAAAAACCCCAATCGAACAAAACCCAGAATTCCCAAACGAATATCAAGTTAAAAATTTCGAATTGAATATTAAAATTCGTGATTTTCAAACACGAATCCATTTATACTATATAAACTATAAATTGAGTTCATTGATTTTTAACATGCACTAGATGTTTACTGTGTTTTCCATTTTTAAAACTATTCGTACATTTATATTTACAGAAACTATTTTTAACAACTTCATCAAACAATAACTAACAATTTTCATCTACAAATCACAATCCAACTTGTTTTAAAAATCAAGTTGTTGAGATATTATAGGATTTGGGTCTGTTTTTACATCACAGTGACCATTCTAATGTTCTATAGGCAATTCAATATTTATTTATTTTATAAATAAAAATACATTTAGATAAACAATTATTCATCATCAAAGCCAAATTCATATGCATGCAACGTTTAATCATAGATTATATCAAACTGTTTTTAAACTAGAATTTACTCACAGGTTATAAACAGAGAACAGGCAATTCATATACATATATCTATATACATGCACTTACACATATAAACACATGCAATCATATTTTATAAAGATTCATCACAATCATTAAGGCCAAGTCACAGATTTAAAAAAAACTGTTTTTAAAAGAAATATTTACTCACCAATATTTTAAAGAAGCAGAGAACAAACAGAGTAGTTTATCACTTCCAGGCTTTTGCATTTGATTTGTGAAAAGCTTTTGATTCTCCTTTGCATGCCTTCAATTTGATGTTGTTTAAAGTTGAACTTGCTGTTGAATTGTTGCAGGTTGATTTGTAGTAGGTTAATTTGCTAGTTTGATCTCAGGTTGATAGATTTTCTTTCCAGGATTTTCTTTGTTTCAGTTTTTAGTTTAGGAAGAAGAAAAGAATAGAGACAGTAAAAATGTTTTGAACTGAAAGAAATTTTAAACGGGAAAGAAATTTTAAACGGGAAAGAAATTGACCAGGTTTCTCTAACAACTACATTTTATTAACTAATTTTTTTTTTAGAGAAAATATAACCTTGCCACTTGTATTTTTTATACATTAGACAAATGTCCAACTTGTTAAATTGGATTATACAAGGCTTCCACATGTTATTTCCATATGTTAAAATATTAACACATGTCCTAAGTATTTTAAATAAATTTTATTTAATTTAAATGTTAATATAAAGCTTTTATACTTAATTTACTAATTAATAAATACTTATCTTAGTATATATGTATATAAATTTCTTTAGAGAAAATATTATAAAACAAATTATAATACCAATAAATTCTTATACGTGTATTTTTATAGCCTTTTAAATTTAAACATTTTAAAGAATACAAAATAAAACTTTATTTAAACTATCATATTTAAAACAAACAATTATCTTATATTTTGAAAATAATTGAATTAATCTAAACTAACCTTTGAAAAATATTAATTTTAAAACAAAGCTTTAAATTACAATTCATACATATATAAATTATCAATATATTAAAATAAATTTCAAACAATATCAAATTATAACATATACATACTATATATATTACAATTTAAAAATTCATCTTTAATTTAAAACAAAAGATATCCTATTCACAATATATAACAATATATATTATAAATAGATTAAAACTTTATTAGCTTTGAAAATAAATCTTATCAATAATGCCAGATTATATATTTATTATTCTTTAAAGATTAATTTACCAATTTAAATTAAAATTATAAAGAAAATTATCAAATCAATTAAATTATCAATACAGATTATTAAATTTAAATTGCCCAAAAACCCGGGATATCACACGAACAGTCCAGTTGAAAACTGGAACCAAACACCATGGCCAAAACCACCTCAAATTCGCGCCTCCGACCATCAAACGACGCGCACCCCCGGCCACTCCATCTCCGATCATCCACGAAGCCATTCCCCTTAGTTACGCGACACTCGATCACTCTGAGTCAATGCAGTACCCTCAAATCCGACCTCGACAAAAACTAGGTTTAAAACTTAGTTCGACCTACCGCCGCCATGACAACGATCGATCACCCCCTTCACCATTTTTCCCATCATCCCTGATCACCTGCCCTGCTTCAGACGAAACCCCGAGGCCTCACCACCCACTGATCGCCAGAAATTGCCCCAAAACCAATTTCCAGATATTCCCAAATTGCACTCTCAATACATTATTAAAAATTATGATTTTTGTTTTAAAAATCCTAACTTTCAAAATAGATTCAAGCTATAATCTTGAAACAACAAATTATAATGTTTGGTTTTTCATGGGTTAAGATTGCTTGCTGTATTTTCCGAAATTCTAGCATATTTCAAATTTATATTGCCTGAATAAAATTTTTAAACTTAAATTTATGGTTAAACAAACATATCATGTTTAAAACTCAAAACCTAACAATGATCAGACAAGGAGATTTAATTTTTTCTTTATTTCCTAATCTCTATAGTTTAAAAACAGAGAAGAACAATTATACTATACATGCACAGTCCACACATTCATATATCCAGGAATCATATACATGCAAACATAATTTATACCATACATTAAAGATCATCACATGCAAGCAACTTAACAGATTTAAGATTTTTAAAGGAGGGTTTACTCACTTGTTTTAAAAAGTAGAGAGCCTGAAAACTGGATTGAACTTTGAAATGGCTTTGATCTTTGAAAACTGAATTGCTAGAATTTCCAGTAGAAAATGCTTTGAGCCTTGAAATGCTTAGTTACTGCTTTTGATTTAAACACTGGAAACTTGAATGCTTTATTGAACTTTGTTATAGGCTTTAGTTTGAGAAGGTTGCAGGGTTTTGATTTTGTTTTTGAGGAATGTTCTCAGGTTTTGATGTTGAGTTGTTAAATGTTTACAGGCTTTTGAGGATAAAATGGTTTAAGTTTTGATCTGAGATTTCTTTACAGGTTGAGTTTCTTGCTTTAGAAAAGAGAGGATAAGAAAAGAATTTAAGAAAGAAGGTAGGAGTTTATATAGTGTTAATTTAGGATTTATTAAAATTTAAAGAAAAAGAAAATAAAAAGAAATGACACTTGTTACATTAATTAACATTTGTCATCTACAATCCTTTATTAGTTTACACATGTTATAACAAACATTTATAATCAAACACTTGTAATTATGTATGTTTTAATTATTTTAAAAATGATTTAAAAGCTTTTATATTTATTTCCTATTTAATAAGTACATTTCTTAATTAATAAATGCCTTTCCAAATTTATATATATGAAATCATTTTAGGGAAAAAAAATCTTATTCTAATAAAAACTTTATTCATGTAATTTTAAATCCAAAATATTTTTAAGATATACATCTTTTAAATTCCAAATTTAAATCCAAATTCAAATTCAATTTAAAATCCAATTTAAAATCAACTCAAATATATATATATATATATATATATATATTTAAATAAACACATTATTAGATTTGAAAATAATTATTCTATTTTAAAATCCATTTATCTATATATATAAACACCACGTTATTATTATTGTTTGAAAATAACAATTTTACCAATTTTAAATAATTTATAAAGGGGATTATCACATTTTAAATTGCTTGAAATTTCTGGGATATCACAATCAACTTCTTCTATAAAATCATTTCTCAAATATTTAAATATTCTAGCTTTCTCTTAATAAACATTTTTATTAAAATCCAATTGTAACCTAACATTAACATCAAACACTTTATAGTCAAATTATGAAACTTAATTCACACGACGTTCGTTTTAATGTTCCTACAATTTCTATTTACTCAACCTATATTTTAAAAAGGAAAGTTACAAACAAATCAATAAACAATAGTCAATGCCTAAAACTAAACGAGCATGACTAATCAAAAATAAATGATAATAATTGGATACTATCATATCCTAATAAACAAACACCTCATAAATAACTATATTAATTTTTGAAAATTATTCCTTTATGTATAAAATATAATCTTAGGTAAAATTATTTCATTTACCGCTTTAAAACAATACTACGTCGATTGGCCATGTTTAAATGTTTAGAGATCCCTATCGATAATGTTAGCTACTCGTATTGGCCAGAATCCATAAACCACTCAACGGATTAATTAACACAATATAAAACATTTTTATAGCACTAACAAATACATTCTCCTATACACACAGACGCACACACTCAAACTCATTCTAGGATTTTACTAACCCTATCTCTAATGAATTTACCACACCAAGACCAAGGTTCCTGCTTAACCTTTAACTCTAATACTGACTGTAACAACCTGCCTTTTCGATCTTCAGAAGTCGACACTAATACATTCTTGGTATTCGTGTGCCAAACATCCAAGTCTCGAAAAGACAGACCATTGGGGTGAAGTAGGAAAGACAGAATAGAATCTCACAACGTGACGAGTAATATATAATATATGGTCTTTACAAAAGAAAACTGAACTTTAATATACATACATAAAGTATAAGTAACTAACCTATCATCAGCCTGGACAGTTACAACAGCTTGTCCTCATAATTTGCTGATAAATACAGACAAGAACAAATAATGGAATATAAAATATAGTAATACATCTTGGAGAATCCAACTCATCTCCCGAAGCTCCAAAGTGTTAGCTAAATCTGAAAAATATGCTCGGGCTGATCTGAGCATTATAAGAAAAATAACGCACGGATCAATCTGGTAAAACCAGCGTGAGAAACGCAATCCAATGGGTTTTTCTAATATTATAAAACCTTTCAAAATAAAGGTATCTCCTGAGACCACGCCACAAATAAACACGGATGGGTATTTACCTTACGATAACCAAACCATTTTCAAGAAAATCTAATGATATTATAATAATGTCTAAAGTGGAAAATAAATATACTAAACAGA
Source organism: Allium fistulosum (assembly GCA_030737815.1). Lineage (NCBI taxonomy): Eukaryota > Viridiplantae > Streptophyta > Magnoliopsida > Asparagales > Amaryllidaceae > Allium > Allium fistulosum. The sequence goes on from CM060902.1 coordinate 746,347,622, forward strand.
TGAAATGCTTGCATCTCACTTTTCAACATAGTTGGGCACAACCAAGTCCATAAAGCATGTATTGGATTGGATTTCCATCAGTGACAAAATAATTAGGGTACCGCCTGCTACAGTACATGTGAGACCCACCTTTTTAACCCTCGAAAATCGACACTAATACATCCACGATATTCATGTGTCGCAAATCCAAGTACCGGAAAGACGAAGAATCAAGGGGTAAAAGAAAATAAAGATATAAGATAGAACAAAATATATTCTCACAACGTATTTAATAACTTATAATTATACATATAGATAGTGCATATAATCACTCTCAAAATGAGATGTCAGAGTCACAGTAAGTACTAACCCAGCCAGGGACAGTTATAGCTACCTATCCTTATAGGTGCTGGTAGGTATAAATACAATGGAAATAGAAATGGATAACTATCTACAGAGGAAACTCAAGCTCCAGCTCTAGCTCTAAGCTCCTCCAAAATGCTCCAAGCTAGACCTAAACTACTTCGCTGCCTAGAAAAATAGGGCGCCCGGATTTTAAGGGAAAAGAAGATAAATTCTGGGTCAATCATGAGACTGGTGTGAGGAAACTCAAAACACAGATATTTTTTAGAACAAAGGGTATCTTATAAGACCACGTCGCACATAAACACGGATGGGTTTTTACCTTATGATAACCAAAACATTGCTACGTAAAATCCAATGATATTATAATAGTGTCTAGATTACAAACACATGTAAATCATAGACGAAATTGTTATATTAATTAAATTCTAGCACAATAGGTATATAACTAAGTCCGATGGCACTTATTGGAGAATGGATTCCATACAATAAAAAGGTAAGGGACTACCTTTTGTATAGTACATTTCTAGAGGAATGTGCCGAGGACCCACAGACGATCCTCTACATCTAGCAAGACAGGCCTACCCCTTTCTAGTGACCAACACAATGATCCTGGATAGTACCGAATATGACATCACCCTGGTTGTTACCAACCTTTACCGGGATCCCATAGCATACACAACATACTCGACATATAGAGAGTAATCTAGAAAGGTGATGACCATACCCTAATGGATGCGACCCACATAGCCTTGCGGTATACCCTATTTTAGCCATTTCCGGGCATGAGGCCTGAGGTAACGTATTACGTTTTACAAAAAAAATCCCACTTTGAATGTCATATTGCCATTTCTAATAACACACCATTGATTTCCACAAAACTACAATGCCCGAGTTCATACGCCTCAAGGAAGGGAGTTAAGTGTAAGAGGGTTACCTCCTACACCACCAACAGATGAACGTTTGTAAAAATCAATGTGGGTGGTCTTCGAAATGCAAAGTCAGACACTCGTTCATACAAGTTGTCCAGAAACAAACAAACCGAAGGCACTCCTCTACCACATACTGTTTGGGAATCAACACTAGGATAGGTAGCGAGCAATCCTTGCATTGAAGATTTCAAAATAAAGACACAATTGCCACCATATATGTGATATGGGAATTACCTCAGAAGTTAGTGGCAAGCAGCCCTACATTATGAAATTCTCCCTCTTCAAAATCATTATCTTCAACATGTCTTCACTTTCGAACGCGTATTTTGTTTCGAAGTGGTTTTCGGATAGGAATCACTCAAATTCGATCCCCATTTCTTCGAGCCGATTATCGAAAAAAGATGTCCAGTATGTGGGTGATTATTATTCAATTAATCAATATCCTTTATCCAAGTAAAATATCTTCTTAAAGATATATGTCTTTAAACCATTTTCTTTTTTCAACATATACAATATTATTAAACCTCTTTTTAATTTTGGAAATACCAAATCATTTCTCTTTAGTTACATAGGAAAATATTATTGAGTAAAAAGTGATCCATAGAAATTATACTAATTATACTCAATACTAATTTCTATATTCAACTTGTACTATTCATAGAATAACGATGAAATCTCCTTTTAAATTCACACAGATAATATGAGTTCCCTCCTCGGAATTTAATACCGAATTTAACCAGAATGTTACCTATATTACCAAACATCCTATAATTTTAAAATCTGGTTTAACCTTTGGAAAACTCCAAATTACCTTTTCTTTTATCTTAGCAAGATGCGGTCCGAGTAAATCAAATTTACTATCCCCTTCATTGGGCCAACTCAAACAGTTAGGAAGATCAAGAAACTTGTTTTCCAAACCTAAGCCTAGATATTATCTATCTGTGACTCATAATGCGGTCAAGTTATTTGATCAACTCTAAACCCTTTAAAATACTTGAGTTATTATTTAAATAACATTTATAAAGGATTTAGGAAGAAAACCCAAATTTAAATCTTATTTCAAAAATTTCCAAATTCCTTTATTAAATTGCCGGTGAATAGTGCTTTTAAGGGTTTTGTATCGCAAATCCCATTTTAAACCTTTTATATATAAGGGTTTCGTATCACAAATCCCATTTTAAACCTTTTATATGTCTAATTTTTTCCATTTAAAAATCTTTTAAAATATTTTTAGAATTTATCTCATATATTTAAATATTTAAATATTTAAAAATATCTATTTTTAAGAGTTGAAATCCATATTTTACGAACTGCTAAAACGCGATGATTTTAAAAACTTGATTTGAACATATCCCAAATTTTACTCAATGAAATCTTGATTTTTCTCCTTCATTTGGAAACTATAGTTATAAGAGTTTCAAAAATTCTTATTTCGAATAATTTTGAGATATATTCCGCTCTACACATTGATTTAACTTTTTATGGCATGAAACCGCGAACTACCGTTACACGACGCACCTATTTTGACTCTAATTTCATATCTTTTCAAAACTTTGCCGAAATGAGTTTTAATGTTTGTAAAACATTATAGACCATTTTAAACCATTTTTAATCATGTTTAAAAAGGTTTAACTATGCCATAACACTTTTATAATTCAGAAGAGAAAGGGATTTCTTTATGTAAATTCGACGTGTATTTAGTTTTATTTACCATTAGTAATTTTGAGTTGCAAATGTAATTCTAATGTGTATGTATGTTTACATGGATGTGTGTGTGTATATATATATATGTATATATGTATATATGCACATGTATGTTACATATAACATATAACGTTGCACAACTTCCTCTTCGCAAATTGTTACGAATCTGGAATCATATTTCGATAATTAATGGAAGTAATTAATTATAAGGTAATTAATTAATGTAATTAATTATAAGATAATTAATTAATGTAATTAATTATAGTATAATAAATTAATAAGGGTAATTAATGTGAATGGTAAGGATAATTAATTTATGTGATTAATTAAAGGACAATTACTTAATGTAATTAATGAATAATTAATCAAGGATGATTAATTAAGATGATAATTAAAGGATGATTAATTAATTGATTTGTAATTAATGTTAAGTAAGCAGGATTTAAAAGTAATTAATTTAATTCATTGGTGGTTAATTAAATTAATTTGAGATGGTGTGGTTGATTAATCTTGCTTAATGTATGATTGAATGATATTGAATGCCTTGGATTATGTGATATCTCTGATATGTGATTGTGCTACTATGTGATATGAGATGCTTTGGTTGAATAGTGATAATATGGATTATCTATCTGTGATAATGTGGATTATCTATCTGTGTGAATATGTTATTCTGAATATAAATTGAATTATTTAAAACTTAAACAACTTGGACATTAAAATGGCGTTTTGGACTCGGTGAGACCGGGATCGGATTTCCGAATTGGATATCTGAAAACCACATCGATCCAAATTAAACGATAGGTCATGAAATCTCAAGTGAAGATCGAGATTCAGAGTGCAAGGGCTATTGTCGTTAACTCTAAGGGTGATTCCAAAGTGAGTGTAGCGAGATTGTGCCTTCGGTTTTGTTCGAACTTGGAACAGACTTGTATGGATGAATGCTATCAGACCATCGTCAATGGAGGACGATGAGCATTCCAAGATATGTGTGCTATAAAGACAATCGTAGCCTCAAGCCTCATCAACCGAGAATGGCTAAAACAGGGGAGGTGCAGCAAGGCTAGGTGGGTAGCACCCAAGTAGGATGAGATTTTCCCGTGTCTAGAGTCCCTTTTTATTCGGCTGTGTGAGCGGTTGGTTGCGCCAACTGTGGGGCTGTCTTATTCGGGATTATCCAGTAAGGGGTAGTTCCGGTCTTGTGCTACAGGGGATCAGGGTGGATCCTCGGTACGGTGATCTAGGCCACGTACTGTGATGGGCGGTACCCCAGTAGCCCTGCCATTGTATGGAATCCAATCTCCAATAAGTGCCGTACGTTTTGATTGTGCCCAACTAGTTGGAACGTGAGATGTAAGCATTCCAGCTATTTTCTATTTTACTTAAAAACCCTAGACACTATTATACTATCACTGGATTTCCTATCAAATGTTTTGGTTATCGTAAGGTAAAAACCTGACATGTTTATTTGTGGCGTGGTCTTACGATATACCTTTGTTTTCAAATGATTTTCAAAGTTAAGCAACTTTAACCCGTTTACTCACACCAGACCCATGTCTGACCCGGAGTTTATTTTCTGTTTTCTTAAACTCTTGGGTACTCAAATTTTTATGAGTAGCCAAGTGATTCAGGTTAGCTTTGACGAATTTATGGAGGAGACCACATTTTTACTTCTTAGTTTGTATATATGTATATGTGTGTGTGTAAAAATATATTTAAAAATGACATTTCTATTATTAGTTAACAATTAAAAGGGCCTCATTTGACTTTAAAATAATTACTAAATCATTTAAAATCAATTTAAATTCACAAACCAATTATTTAAAAATGATGACATCATTGATGATGTCATAAAGGCATTTTGTTTCCAAAAATATAATATATAATTTTATTACATATTCTTTCTTAAATGAAGAAATAAGAGTATTTATCCAATTTCCTATCCTCTAATATTGAGAAAATCTCAATTTTATTGAAAACTAGTTGTCATCGCTTTTTTGACGGAAATCCCATATATCTATATTTGTTAATATAGTTTTAAAACAACTTTACCATCATTTATTATTGTTTAAAACATTATAATTTGTGTTATAAAATCTTATATTTGAATATTTTAAAATTATATATATTTTCCAAAGTGATAAATTTCCAGGTCGTTACATTCTCCCCTCCCTAAATGAGTTTCAACCTCGAAATTTAAGATAAGAAGAAGATAACTCAAAAAGGAATACATTAAATATAATGAAATATATACCAAGACATGATAAGTGACCACACCACAAGCGGCAAGTGCACTACGTCGAGACAATATATATACATACTATACATCCATCCTAATCTTAGCATATGCCTTTTTCATTCTATCCTCCGTTTTCCAAGTGCATTCTTCAACATCACCACTCCATTGAACTTTAACTAATCTCACAACCTTTCTTCTCAATCACTTCTCATCATGATCCACGATTCGATTAGGCTGCCTGATGATAATCAAGTTTGGCTCTACATCTAAATCTTCCTGGGCAGTTGTCTCTATAATTTGTTCCGGGTCATACACATACTTTCGCAGATTAGATACGTGAAAAACATTTTGTACACCTGATAACCTTTCTGGTAATTCCACTTGATAGGCTAGTGGGACAACCCGCTCATGAACAGGAAAAGATTCAATATATCGAGGTGCTAACTTCCCAGTCCTTCCAAATCCTACTACTCCCTTCATTGAAAGAGAATTTTAAAAATATAAAATCCCCAACCGAGAATTCTAAATTCATACGCCTCTGATCAGCGTAACTTTTCTTCCCGCTTTGAGCTTCTTTTAGCTTTTTTCTAATCATATCCATATTCTCCGAGGCTTCTCGAATCATATCAGGACTAAGTACTAGTCGATCTTCGGTTTCGACCCAACATGTTATTAATCTATATAAGGCTTCATATGGTGCCATGCCAATACTTACTTGGTAGCTGTTATTATAAAAGAATTCCACAAGATGAAGATGATCCTCCTATGAACCTTTAAGTCTAAAATGCAAGCTCTAAGAAGGTCTTCTAATACTCTGTTTATTCTCTCGGTTTGCCCATCAGTCTGGGGATGATGTGCGGTGCTTAAACTTAGCTTTTCCCAAAGATGTTTGTAATGATTCCCAGATCAAACTGGTAAAGAGTGGATCCCGATCACTTACGACGCTGGTCTGAACTCCCTGTAATCGAACAATTTCTTTCATGTATATATCTGCAAGACTGGAAGCAGTTCTTATGGGCTTTACTGGAATAAAGTGTACTCTTTTGGTCAATCGGTCTATGATAACCCAGACACCTTCGTTTTCCTTCCTCGTTCGTGGTAAGCCGTCGATGAAATCCATTGATATTTGGTCCCACTTCCAAGCTGGAATCTCGAGAGGTTGAAGTAGTCTAGCAGTCTTTTGCTAATCGCTTTGGATTTGCTGACAATTTGCACACCTGCTAACATGAATGGAGATGTTCCTCTTCATACCCTTCCACCAAAACGTCCGTTTCATGTCTTTGTACACCTTGTTAACTCCATGGTGAATATTAAGCTTGGATTGATAGCATTTAGTCAACACCTCATGTCTTAAGCTGTCAACATTGGGAACACAAATTCTTTCATTTAACCGTAATATACCATGGTTATCTACTTCCAGGCTTGAATTTTGTCCTTTGCTTATATCTTTAATACAAGAGACATCGATCTTTTTTTTGCTTGCTAGCAATTCTCTCTAGAAGATTCAAAGTCACCACTAGATAAGCTATAACGGTATGCTTTCTTCTTAATGTATATACTATTACGTTGGCTTTACTGGATGTATATAAATTATTAAGTTCACACGATGCGAGAAATTTCAAACCAACATTGCCATCTCACATTTATGTCCTTCTTAGTGAAAAGATATTTCAAGGATTTGTGATCTGTGAAGAGATCGAACTTTTCACCTAGTAAATAATTCCTCCACATTTTTAATGCAAACACAATGACTAATAGTTCTATGTCATGAGTTGCATAGTTTCACCCATGAAGCTTCAACTGCCTTCTTGCATAAGCGGTTTTCCATGCTGCATTAGTAGTGCACCCACTCCTTCTCCACAAGCATCAGTATATATAGTTAAACCACCGCTTTCATCAGCAATAGCTTGGACTGGAGCGGTAGTTAACCTTTTCTAGAGCTCTTGAGTGCTTCCTCACACTTCGGTGTCCAGTCAAACTTAACATTCTTCATAGTCAACTTCATTAGATGATAGAAAATTTCCAAGAAGTCCAGAATCAACCTCTATTAAAATCCTGCCAATCTTAAGAAGCTATGGACGTCCTTCAGAGTTTACAGTTGCTTCCACTCTAGAATGGCTGTAATTTTCCCTGGATCAACCTGAAATTCCATCCCTTGACACATTATGCCCAAGGAACCTTGCCTTTTTTCTTCCAGAAATGGCATTTTTGAGAATTTAGCTTTAAGCACATTCTTCCTCAATATTTCCAATACAATTTCTAGATGCCTTTCGTGTTCTTCCTCGGTCTTTGAATAGATAATAATATCGTCAATAAAAACCAGCACAAATTTGTTGAGTACATCTCTAAATACCATATTCATAAGGTCTACAAAATAAGCAGACGTATTTGTCAGCCCAAAAGGCATAATCGACCACTCGAAGAAATCATTCGGACCTATGAATGCATTTAAAGAAATGCAATCTTTTGCTATCCTTAGTTACTGGAATCCTGTAGCCAGGTCCATTTTCGAGAATACATGAGCACCGTGGAGTTGATCAAACAAGTCATTAATACGCGGTAGAGGATACTTATTCTTAATCATCTATGTTCAGGTCTCGATAGTCTACACAAAGCCTTAAGGAGCCATCTGATTTTGCAACGAAAACTACCTCTACTACCCAACTTGAGCAACTCGGTCTAATTAGCCCTTTCTTACAACTCATTAGTTTGATCCAACAACTCATCCTTCTCTTTTGGAACCATTTTATGGATATGGTGAACAACTGGCCTTGCACCAGGAATTAATTCAATTTGAAACACAATTTTTCGATGTGGGGGTAAACTTTTCACTTCTTAAAAAACATCCGAAAATTCCTTAACAATTAGTATTTCTTCTAGACCTTTTGGAAGAAATTAAGTGTAAACATAAAACTATTCCTCACCCAAAATGTTCATTTTTTTTATTTTGCAATGACACTGCTCTTTTAACACAATCAAGAGCAGCTTTATACTCAAACAACCAATCCATACCGAGCAAAACCTCAAATCTAATAAAATCAAGGAAAATAAGGTCACACGAATTTTGTTAGGATAGGTAGGTAACTCGGATTTTTTCACAAACTATACAGAGATTAGTTGTACCCCTTATGGAATTAGACACAAAGATAGGGGTATTTACTATTTTTAGGTTAATTTTTAACCTATCAACCAATTCTTAGAAATAAAACCGTGGGAAGACCTAGTATCAAACAATACTCTAACTAAATCTTCATCAACATAATATTACCTTCCAAAACTCCCTTGCCTTTCACATCTATGGAGGTTGAGGGTTCATCCTTGATAGAAAAAACTCCGACCTGCTCCATTTTCTTTATTAGTGGGCAATCGTTATCATGTGCTCTGGTTGGTGACAATCGTGGTAGGTTCTGAACCTTAGGATTCTTAGAGGTGGTGGAAAGATGGCCCTTCTAGTTGTAATTGTAACAAGTAACATCTTTCAAATGGTTCTCCTGAGATCCTCCTCCTGACTTGCCTTGCCATGGCTCCTTCCCTTAGTGATTGAATTTTCTCTTCTTCCAATTGTTGTTATTGCCTTAGGCTGCTATCAGATTCTGCTTGTCCAAAGCTTTATATCGAAAACCCATATCAATTAAGTCCACAAATGTTCCTTTCACATGAGAGGTCATCCTGTCATGATACCGCTCCTTCATCCCAGTAAACATCTCATTTTTCTTAAGAGGCACGTCTATCAATCCTGGCCCAAAGCGAGATAATTCATTGAAATTGCTTAAATATTCTTCCACAGACATTTCTTTTTGCTCCAGATCCATGAAACTTCTAAAGGGGCAGGACCTTCCAGCAGCGGGCATGTATTTTCTTCAAAAGCTTCCTTAAACTTTGCCCAAGAGATTTTTTTTCGATTCATTAAGAGTATTGGACTCCCACCAAGTTAGAGCCCCTTCCTACAATTGCCAAGAAGCCAAGAACCACTTTTGCTCGTCATCGATGTTTAATCCCTTAAAGGTTCTCTTAAATGATCGAAGCCAAGCTTGAACTTCAATAATAGATTCTGTGCCTTTGAATGGTTTTCCACCTAAGCTAGTATAATTCTTGCATAAAGCAGGAAAGTTAATTTGAGGTTGCATAGGAACTACTACTTCTTCAACTACCACAGCATTTGGAGTTCGATCATTGGTGGTCGTTGTGCTGTTATTTCCTCCCTCTACGTCCTCTTTGGTTACTCATCTCCTACTATCTGAATATAGTAAGGTATCTGTTTAGAATATATACACAAGATTATCTTAGGGGATGGGTATAAAATAACTTAAATATATTTATTCGGATAAAAATTTCAAATACGCTCTCTCATTGACTAAAATCAATTCTAGGATATTACTAATCCTATCTCTAATGAGTTGACCCCATCAAGGCTTAGGTGTTCGCTCAACCTAAGATCTGATACCAAAGTGTGACGACCCACCTTTTCAACCCTCGAAAATCGATACCAATACATCCACGGTATTCACGTGCCGCAAATCCAAGTACCAAAAAGATGGAGAATCATTGGGTAAAAGAAACTAAAGATAGAAGATAGAAAAAAATAGATTCTTACATTGTATTTAATAACTTATAATTATACATATAGTTAGTACATATAATCACTCTCAAAATGAGATATCAGAGTCATAGTAAATACTACCCTAGCCAGGGACAATTATAACTGCCTATCCTACAGCTACTGGTAGATACTTATACCTAATACAGTGGAAATAGAAATGGATAACTATCTACAGAGGAAATTCCAGCTCCTACTCTAAGCTCCTAAAATGCTCCAAGCTAGACCTGAACTACTTGGCTACCCGAAAAATAGGGCATCTAGAGTTTAAGAGAATAGAAAATAAACTCCCGGTCAGTCATGTGACTGGTGTGAGAAAACCCAAAACATGGATATTTTTGAAAACAAATGGTACCTCATAAGACCACGCCACACATAAAAACGGATGGGTTTTTACCTTATGATAATCAAAACATTGCTAAGTAAAATTCAGCGATAATATAATAGTGTTTAGATTACCAATAAATATTAATCATAGCCGAAATTGTTACATTAATTAAATTCCAGCATAATAGGTATACAACTAAGTCCGAAGACACTTATTGGAGAATGGATTCCATAAAATGACAAGGTAAGGGACTACCTTCCATATAGTACATTTCCAAAGGAATGTACCGAGGACCCATAGACAATCCTCTACATCTTGCAAGACCAGCCTACTCCTTTCTGGTGACCAACACAATGATCCTGGATAGCACCGAATATGACATCACCCCGGTTGTTACCAACCTTTACCGAGATCCCATAGCATACACCACAACTCAACATATAGAGAATAATCTAGAAAGGTAATGACCATACCAATATGGGTGCGACCCACATAGCCTTGCGACATACCCTGTTTTAGCCATTTCTGGGTGAGGCCTGAGGTAACATATTACCTTTTACAAAAAATCCCACTTTGAATGCCATATTGCCATTTCTAATAACACACTATTGATTTTCACAAAAGTATAACCCTTGAGTTCATACGCCTCACGGAAGGGTGTTGAGTGTAAGAGGGGTTACCTCCTACACCACCAAACGGATGTACGTTTGTAAAAATCAATGTACATGGTCTTAGAAATGCAACGTCAGACACTCGTCCATACAAGTTGTCCAGGAACATGACAAACCGAAGGCACTCCTACTACATCCTGTTTGGGAATCACCCTTAGGATTAGTAGCGAGCAGTACTTGCATCGAAGATTTCAAAATGAAGATACCATTGTCACCATAAATATGATATAGGAATTACCCTAAAGGTTAGTGGCAAACAGCCATACATTATGAATATCTCTATCTTTAAAATCATTGTCTTCAACATGGCTTTACTTTTGAACACGTATGTTGGCTCGAAATGGTTTTCGGATAGGACTCATCCAAATATGATCCCGGTTTATGCGAACCAATTATCAATAAAAGATGTCAAGTATGTAGGTGATTATTATTCAATCAATATCTTTTACCCAAGTAAAATATCTTCTGAAAAATATGTCTTTAAACCATTTTCTTTTTCAGCATATATGGGATTATTAAACTTCTTTTTAATTTTGGACATTCCAAATCATTTCTCTTTAATTATATAGGAAAACATTATTGAGTAAAAAGTGATCCATACAAATTATATTAATTATCTCAATACTAATTTCCATATTCAACATGTACTATTCGTCGAATAATGGTGAAATCACCTTTTAAATTCACATGGATAGGATGAGTTCCCTCCTCGGAATTTAATACCGAATTTAATCAGAATGTTACATATATCACCAAACATTTTATTATTTAAAAATGTAGTTTAACCTTTGGAAAACCCCAAATCTCCTTTTCTTTTATCTTTGAAGGGTGTGGCCTGAGTAAATCAAATTTAATATCCCCTTCATCGGGCCAGTCTGGATAGCTAAGGAGAGCAGAAAACTGGTTTTCCAAAGTCAAGCCTAGAGACCATCTCTTTGTTACCCATAAGGCGGTCAGGTTATTTGATCAACTCTAAACCCTTTAAAATACTTGATTTATTATTTGGAAAACATTTATAAAGGATTCGGGAAGAAAACCCAAGTTTAAATCTTATTTCAGACATTTTCAAATTCCTTTGGTAAATTGCCGATGATAGTGCTTTTAAGGGCTTCGTATCACAAATCCTATTTTAAACCTTTTATATGTCCAATTTTACCATTTAAAACTTTTTCAAAATATTTGATCATACTTTCAAAAAATTTCTTATATTTTTAAAGATCTAGAAATATCTATTTTTAGAGTTGAAATCTATATTTTACAAACTGCCAAAACACGATGATTTAAAAAACTAGATTTGAACATATCTCAAATTTTATAAATGGAATCTTGATTTTTCTCCTTTATTTGGAAGTTATGGTTATAAGAGTTCAGAAATTTTTTATTTTGAATAATTCCGAGCTATATTCCACTCTACACATTGATTTAACTTTTGTGGCACGAAATCGTGAATCGCCATTACGCGACGTGCCTATTTTGACTCTAATTTCATATCTTTTCAAAGCTTTGCCAAAACGATTTTTAACGTTTATAAAGAATTTATAAACCATTTTTATCCATGTTTAAAGATGTTAAACTATACCGTAATACTTTTATAATTCATAAGAGAAAGTGATTTCTTCGTGTAAATTCGACGTGTATTTATCGTGAATTATTTCTACAACCAAGCAAATATATTATCGCATCCAAAACATGATGATCAAACATAGAAAACAGGCATGGAAAAACATATCATATCATCATATAGTTTAATAAAATAAACTAGCATAGCAATTCTCATATATATAGCTATCCTTCTGTTAGTATTTCAAAATTTGATTACAGCTTCGCTATTCCGCACTGAAGCTTATGAGGGACCCTAGGATGTGCTCGACTTTGAATTGGTAGGGTGATATTCCTAGCTGAACTCAGCCAAGAAAGAAGAGAAGTGGAGAAGACCACTTGCTTTAATTTCAAACGAAGTTGGTATATCTCTCTATATATTACGATCTATTTTGGCAAAACTTCAACTCGACATTGGAATATTTTTAAGAGGTTATAGAAGCCATTAATGGAATCATGATGAAGATGAAGGAAGCTTAAGAATTTGTGAAGGAAAGTGTGAATAAATGAGAGGGTATGCCTCTCCTTTTATAGGCAAAAATGTGTAAATATCTAAAGACAACATCATAACGCACCAATCACCACTTTCCACCTCCCCACCCTACATGTGCACGATCCACCCCCAAGACACCACCACCATCACTTCATGCCTCTTTATTTGACTCTAAGGAAGTGTATTTGGATGATAACATGGCTTAAAGAGAGGATATGTCATCATTACTTAGATTTTCACTTAAGAAAATATCATGATATTTAGTTTTATTTACCATTAGTAATTTTGAGGTGTACATGTAATTCTAGTGTGTATGTACGTGTACATGGATGTCTATATATATATATATGTATATGTGCACATGTATGTCATATATAACATATAATGTTGTATAACATCCTCTTGTCATATCGTTACGAATCCGATCAGATTTTCGATCACATTTTTACTTCTTAGTTAATATATACATAGACATATATAAACAAAATTAAAAAATGACATTTCTATTATTATTTGATAATTAAAAGGGCCTCATTTGATCCTAAAACAATTATTAAATCATTTGAACTCAATTTAAATTCAAAAATCAATTATTAAAAAAATTATGACATCATTGATGATGTCATAAAGACATTTTATTTTCAAAAATAAAATAAATAATTTTATAACATATTCTTGCTTACATGGAGAAATAAGTGTATGTATCTAGTTTCGTATCCTCTAACATTGAGAAAATCTCAATTTTACCGAAACTGATTTTCATAACTTTTCTGACGGAAATTCCAAATATCTATATTTGTTAATATAATTTTAAAATAAGTTTACCATCATTTATTAATGTTCAAAACGTTATAATTTGTGTTATAAAATATTATATTTGAATATTTTAAAATTATATATATTTTCCAAAGTGATAAATTTCCGGGTCATTACGGTACACCTCTAGAAAAATATACCGAGGGCCTCGCATGGACCCCCTGCAATCAGAGCTGACTTGCCCCTTTAAAATAACAAGTCGGATTACAAACCGAAAGGAATATGTAGGGAAAAGATAGGTTATTGGTAAGGCCGTAAAAACCATTAGGTTTAGTTGATCCTTTGAAAAGAAGTTAAGGGTAGTTACCCCAGAAATTAAGGGTAGTTAACCCAGAATTGTGTCTAGCAGAAGTTATATTTTGGTTATGTCTAGAAGGCCCGAGTCAGCCAGTGGTTAATAGTCAGCCAGGTAAAACTATAGTATGGACAAATAGTCCATTGATTTCCTGATTTTTATGCGAATGTATAAACTTGATGTCATCGTTCAATCAGTTTGATTGCAGGATTTTGATTTGGAAAAGATATGTTTTAGAAAGGGATATTAGTGAGGGGAAACCCATTTCGCTAAGCAGCGTGGTCTCACTTAATATCAAAAAACCAAGATGTAATAATATTATTCACACCAGGCTTTATGTCTAACTCGAAGTTTATGTTTTCCTATTAAACACTCGGGTGCTTAAAATTAATTTGATTAGACTGAGAGTTAAGGCTTTACAGGTTTAGTAGGTGGACGAATAAGCTTCCGAAGACGTGCAGTAGGCAAAAGATAGCCATATAGGAGGTTTTTAGTTTTATATCTGCTGTGTTGTATATAAAATAGATATGCCTATTTAGTACTCTGATCATCCAAGGGGGCATCTTCATATATTGCTCTTGGCATAAATTGTAATAATTACATTTGATCAAAACCTGGGGAATCGTTTGGGATTATGTAGTGGAATATGAAACATGGATATGAAATGTAATCAGAAAGAATTGATTTTTGGATCTGTGATTTTGTTTCATATTCATGTGCTTCTGATATTATGGATACCATTAACATTACTGTATTTTGTCACTGGAAGTTAATACTATAGATGACTGCAACATCTGTAGCGCTTAGCTTCGGGCCTCAAGAGAGGGGATGTTACAACTTAGTATTAGAGCATAAGTGTATGAAAACTTAAAAGAAATTTCTAATTTAAAATGATTTTTGAAAACATAATCCAATGAATTAGAAAATAAGATTGGGGTTTGGGTTAACCCTATAGTAACGTACTTGTATTTGATATATATATATATATAAGCACATGTTCCCCTCTCTCTCAGACAGTTCTTCTGTATGTTACTAAGGCTCATATGCAGATTTACGAGAAAGGAAGATATGGAGGCAGGAAACAGAAGAGGAAATCTCGGTGGAGCATCACGACAAATGGAAATGTTTGACCCAACAGGAGGAATCAGAGTCGACAGGCAAATGTTGATCAAAATGCAAATGCCAACGTAGGTGCTGGAAATCTGCCAGTAGATATGGGGATGGTGTATTAATTCTTTGTCAATTTTATGCAAGTTAGAGCATCTACAGGAGTAGCTTGGGTTAACGTTGGAGGGGCTAATCCTGTGGTTCCAGTTTGAAACAATTATGCTGTATTGAGTCGAGACTATGCCAGGCTCGGAGGAAAGCCGTTTATCGGGACTTAGGATGCAATGGAAGTGGAGAATTGGTTACTTCATTGTGAGAGGATTTGTGCTGATTTGGGGATTTATGATGAGAAGAAAAGGAGACTTGCTTCTAGGCAGCTACAAGGAGCAGCACTGTACTGGTGGAACATTGTTACTGTAGGAGTCGACGAGAAGACCATGACTTGGACTGAATTCCGAAGAAGGTTTGAGAAGCGGTTCATGTCGAAGGCTGCTAACTCTACTTTCCTTAGGAAGTTCATAGAGTTGGAGCAGGGAGACATGATTGTGCTTGAATATGCCACCCGATTTGAAGAGCTATTAAGGTATGGATATGCTACGGTTGATACAGTTCTCAAAAGGAATGAGAAATTCATCCGCACATTGAAACCTGAGCTAGCTAAAGCAACTATGGAACACACTAGGGATCCGTGTGATGTAGTGGTTGAAAGGGCTTTGAGGCAAGAGGAGATGCTTTCTCTTCATGTTGGTAGTAAAGAAGGGGAGCCTCAAAGTGGGCGGAACCAAAAGAGGAAGTTTTTCCATAAGAAGGGCGCTCAAAAGAAAGAGGCTACCAAGAAGGCAATGCCAATATAGTTTGTTATAAGTGTGACAAGAAGGTACACTATGCTCATGAGTGTCGGACAAGCAAAGGGAAGAAGGCCATAGATAAGAAGGGGGTGAAGTGCTTTAATTGCGACCATATTGGGCATTATAAGAATGAGTGTCTAGAACCAGTCAGGGCGGACAAATGAAAAGTATTTGCTGTTAGATCATCGTTTACTAGGCCAACTGCTGCCGAGAAAGGAAAAACCGTGAAGAAAGGTACGCTTTTGATTCAGAGTATACCAGTTAGGGTACTGTTTGATACCCGCGCATCGCATTTGTGACGCCCCACCTCTATACTCACACTAGCCAAGGACACTACGGAGTAATGCCGTCGACTAGCGCGAAGGATAAGGCTAATGAGGAGCGACCATCTATGTAATTGATTTGTGCGAGTATCGATATGCTAGATAGAAGGGCATGCATTTCATTTCAAGAGGAAATCTGACATATCAAATACAAACACAAAGCTACTACACAGTGGCTATGTGGCCTTCGGAAACAAATATAAAATAAGCATAACATAAATCAGTCACAGATATTCATATCACTAAGGCGGAAATAGATATGAATATAACACATAGAAGTGTACACCAAAGTAGTGGTCATACAAGACCCACTACATCACAAAAGAATAGGTACAAATGCTAGACAAAAGAATATGTATACATTAAGGAGTCTCTATCTCGAATGTATAAAAGCAAAAACTACTGAGCTAAAGTAGTTAGCCAAAAGCCAGAAGCTAGTCCCTGCTAAGAAGTCAAGTGGAAGCACCTGAAATACCTCGGCCTGACCTGAGTATTATTTAAGAATAAAAATAATAAATGGATCAGTCTAGCTATAAATATCATATAAGATGAGATAGGATAAGAGATATGACAAAATATATGATAACAATAATGTCATACTTAGACAAGTATATATTTAATAACAATGAAAATCATATAATATCTCGAATCTCCTCAAATATCCAAAAAGAATATCACATTCTTTAACTTATTAACCAAACCTCAAATATTGACAAAACATATCAATGCAAATCGCAAAAAATGGTGAAATGCAAATTCCAGAAATCGATAATTAGAAATCCAGAAAACACAAAAGGGGGAGGCCTATCACAAACGGGAGCATGAAAATTCACCAACACGTGTATCACAAATGAGATGCTATCCCATAAAAATACGAGGTACATTCCCCCACTTGGACGAATGAGCCGAACATCGACGCATCCTAAAAGATACGCCTCATGCACATACTCTGTCGTGGTACAGTCCCCCACGCGGACGAATGAGCCGAACATCGACGCACCCTAAAAGATATGCCTCATACACTGTTGTGGTATAGTCCCCTATGCGGACGAATGAGCCGAACATCGACGCACTATAAAAGATTCGCCTCATGCACAGACTCTGTCGTGGTACAGTCCCCCACGCGGACAAATGAGCCAAATGCTCCTCGAACGGTCAAAAGACCATGGGTCGCTACCCCACCAAATTGAGCTGAAGCTCCATAGAATAAGTGTAAATTACACCAAGCTAGTAAATAAATGAGTTTAGCTTCATGTTCCATAACCACTGGCTTAACTTAAATATTTACGAACAAACTGTAGATTTCCACTCAAAAATACAAAATGAGCATCGTTGATAAAAAAAAGTGTAAATTACACTAAGCTAGTAAATAAATGAGTTTAGCTTCATGTCCCATAACCATTGGCTTAACTTAAATATTTACGAACAAATTGTAGATTTTCACTCGAAAATACAAAATGATCATCATTGATCAAAAAGAAGTGTAAATTACACTAAGCTAGTATATAATTGAGTTTAGCTTCATGTCCCATAACTACTGGATTAACTTAAATATTTACGAACAAATTGTAGGTTTCCACTCGAAGATTGTCACGAGATTTCAATCGAACAAGTCTAAAAATTAACCGACGAAGTAAACGCAAGCGTTTCATACCACTTGTTTTGCTAAGTCGTTTAATTAGATTTCTCATACGAATGAGGTAAAGGTTTGTATATACTAATAGATTGGAAAACGGTTTTAAAAACGAGCTTTGTATTAAAAATAGTGTTGAAATTGTTTTTGTGAAAGAGTTTTTAGTATTTACTACTAGTATAAAAACCTTTGTATTTTAAAGTGACAAATCACAGAAATGATTGTAAAAACAATCTATCACCAAAATCCACATTCGACGACGGGAATTAAAGTCATAAAAATCGATATCAAATCCAATCAAATGGATATTCCCAAAAATCCATAAATGAAGTCATTAAAGTCGATAATAATTGACAACAACTAACCGGATCAACAAAAATCGGTAAAAATTGGAAATCCACTCAAAAACAGCCAAAATAGGCAAAATTGCACAGGACCAGACATCTGGTTGGGTTTAACCAAATGTTTGGATTTTGTCTCAGCCATTTTTTTCTACATTTGTTATTTTTTTCTTTTTCCAAGGACCCCTACCAGACGTTTAGATTTTTCAACCAGACGTTTGGATTTTCCTGCTAGGCAAAAATCAGCCTAGCCCAAAGAGGGCAAAATCCAAACCGGAATGGATCGAACGAGGGATGGATGCTAGGGATTTATGCCAATCGACAACCCAGCCCTATAGGCTCTTCGATACACCACCACAAACATGTCCAAACATCCAAGATAGGATCTTTAAAGATTTTGGCTTCAAAATACCAAATTGGAAAATTCACTAAATCAATTCAAATCAAAACAAATGAATATGAAATAGATGTTAGGAATTCATACCCAACAACAATGAAAGCTATAGACGTAGCTGTGAGTTCAAAAACTCACCTTTAAAACTCAAAAACAATGAATGAGAAGCTCTAAAATAAGGCAAGATCAATTTCTCTTCAATACACCTCTAGAATCTTCAATCTATTATCAAAGGTGAAGTTTTTCCTAAGTTAGGTTACATGAATTTCTGAAAATTGAAGAGAGATTGAGATGGAGAAGATGAAGAGGATGCTTACCTAAGCTTCTCTTTGATTTTAGAGCAAGAACTTGAATTTCCTAAGAGAACTAGGGTTTAGGAATTTCTAATCTCCTCTCTTTTCCTCCATTTTTCCTTTTGCTTGAGAGTTAGGAAATGTTATAAATGAATGAAGAGGAGTGGAGTAGGAGTTGTTATTGTAGAGGAGTTGGGGTTACCTTGTTAGGTTAGTGGGTTGAAACCCAAACCCAACGTCCCAAATGAAAATATCAAAATTCTAATCAACTCTAAACATATCGATGTTTATACTCAAAAAGGTCGCAAATGCCGTTTCGGACTTAATGGAAGTGGTCACGAGTCCGGATTCGACCGTTTATAGAAAGTCACATTTCGGACATTAAATTCAACTAACGATGCTATATTTAAATAAAACATTTAAATATATAATCGTAAAATATGCGGGTTGTTACAACATTCATTTATATCTCAATGTTTGGTTGATAGGTTATGTTTAGAACCCACGTACCTTGTTACTTCCTTAAGGGTTGCGAATCCAATAGGAGGGTATGCAACTCTGAGAATGAGATGTGACCAGTTAGAGCTTGATTTATTAGGTCATAAGTTTGCATGCAGTTTGTATGTATTTGATTTCATAGACTTTAGAACCATTTTGGGTATGGCTTGGTTGGGTAAATATGATGCTAGCATATTTTGCCAGGATAGTGAAATATCATTGAGACACCCTGATAGTCAGTGGAGAATTCTGACCGGAGTGCTTGTGCTTTGTTGAGTGCTATGGAAATAGAAGAAGAGTTAAGTAAGGTTTGAGTAGCAAGAGAATTTGCAGATGTTTTTGAGCCAGTTACAGGACTACCACTAAAACGAGCTGCTGAGTTTCAGATAGATCTTGTGCCAGGAGCAAAACTGGTAAGTAGACCACCTAGCAGGATGACACCGACCGAGATGAAGGAATTGAAGGTGTAGCTGGTGGATCTAGAAGGAAGAGATTTTATTAGACCAAGTTGTTCACCTTAGGATGCGGCTGCGGTGTTCGTGGAGAAATCGAATAGGTCGTTAAGGATATGCATTGACTATCGTAAAATGAACAAAAAAACGATTAAGAATAAGTATCCTTTGCCGAGAATCGATGATTTATTCGATCAGTTGTATGGGGCTAGAATATTTTTCCAATTGGATTTGGCGACAGGTTTCCATTAGTTAAGAGTGGCATAGGACAATATCCCATTGACAGCGTTTCAGACTAGGTATGGTTCGTACGAGTGGTTAGTAATGCCATTCGGGTTGACGAATGCACAAGCTTTCTTTGTAGATTTGATGAATCGAGTTTTGTGAGAGTACTTGGATAGGTTCGTATTGGTATTCATAGATGACATTTTAGTATACTCCAAAGACGAAAGAGAACATGAAGATCATCTTAGAGTAGTGCTTGAGATGCTGAGGTATTATCAGTTGAAAGCTAAGTTTTCTAAGTGTCACTTTTTGAAGAAAGAGGTTAAGTTTCTTGGTCACGTAGTTTTAGAGAAGGGTTTTTCAGTCGATCCAGATAAGATCAAAGCTGTTAATAACTAGAAGAGACCAGAGACGGTGATCGAGATTAGAAGTTTTCTTGGACTTGCTGGTTATTATCGGAGATTCATTAAGGATTTCTCGCAGATAACAGCGCCTTTACTAATTTAACCAGGAAGGACGTGAAGTTTATCTGGTCTGATAAATATGAGAAAGCATTCCTTAAGTTAAAGCATTTGTTGACCGATGCGCCTATGTTAGTGGTTCTAGACGGAAACTAAGGGTTGGTGGTGTATAACGATGCATGCAAAACTAGATTAGGAGCTCTATTGATGCAGAAAGGTAAAGTCATTACTTACGCTTCACGATAGCTTAGACCGCATGAAGTAAGATACCCTAATCATGATTTGGGGTTGGCTGTAGTGATCTTCGCATTGAAGATATGGAGACAATATCTCTTAGGAGAAAGAGTTGAGCTATACACAGATATAAGTCCTTAAGATATTTATTCTCTCAGAAGGAGTTGAATACGAGATAGCAAAGGTGGCTGGAGTTTTTAGCAGCTTATGATTTTGGTATAGAATATACACCTAGGAAAGGAAATAAGGTAGTGGATGCTCTTAGCAGAAACATCAGAATGTGGTGTTAGCTATGTTAGAAGAATGGAAGGATTTAGAAGCTTTGGCTACTGTAGTGTGCAGTTAAGATCGACTGCTAGCTCTAATCCGAGCATCGCCATGTTGTCTTGTTTGGAAGTTCGACCAGTGTTGATCGAAAGGATTTCTTCTAAGTAGAAAGAGGATCCATTATTAGCCAAGAAAATTAGAAGGCTTGAGGTTGGATCAGTGATCGATGATCTAAAGGATTTCAGTGTTGACCAAAGGGGATGGTTGAGAAAGAAGGGTAGGTTGTGTGTTCCGAATGTTGAGGACTTGAGAAAAGAAGTTCTTAGAAAATGTCATCACTCCAAATTTACGATTCATCTTGGAGGAATAAAGATATATCAAGACATGAAGAGGAGCTTGTACTGGGAAGGTATGAAGAAGGATGTTGGCTTGTGGGTTAGGCAGTGTGTGAACTGTCAACAAATGAAGGCCAAACATCAGAAGCCGAGTGGATTGCTTCAACCTTTGGAGACACCAGTTTGGAAATGGGATTCAATATCCATGGATTTTATAGACGGGTTTCCAAGGTCGAAAAGAGGAAATGAAAGTATATGGGTCACAGTGGACAGGTTGACCAAGAGTGCCCATTTCATTCTAGTTAAGTCAACTAGGACGACACCTGTATTATCTAAGTTGTTTATGAAAAACATAGTTAGGCTGCATGAAATTCCTAGTAGTATAGTTAGTGATAGAGATGCTTTGTTTGCTAGTGAATTCTGGAAGAGTCTACAGGATATGTTAGGTACCAAGCTCAAGATGAGTACTGAGTATCACCCTTAGGCAGATGGGCAGACAAAGAGAGTCAATAAGGTACTCGAGGATTTACTTAGGGCTTGTGTGCTAGACTTTGGTGGATCTAGGGAATATCACCTACACTTAGTTGAGTTTTCCTATAATAGCAGTTAACAGACTAGTATAAGAATGGTGCCTTTTAAAGCTTTGTATGGAAGGCCGTGCAAATCACCAACATGTTGGTTAGAGACCGGGAACAGATTAGTCTTGGGTCCAGATCTAGTTAGAGAGGCGACATAGAAAATTAAGTTGATCCGAGAAAGAATGAAGGAAGCTCAGTCTAGACAGAAGAGTTACGCAGATAAGAGGCGTAAAGATCTAGAATTCTCAGTTGGAGATAGAGTTTTCGTTAAGGTATCACCGATGAAGGGTGTGGTACGATTCAGGAAGTCAGGGAAATTGTAACCGAGATATGTCGGTCCGTTCCCAATTATAGAGAGGATTGGGAAGATCACATACAGAGTAGAGTTGCCGAACAGTATGGTTGGTGTCCATAATGTATTTCATGTATCTCATCTTCGCAAGTATGTGCGTGATCCAGAGGCTACTATTCCTCCGACAAGGTTGGAAGATTTGATAGTAGAACCGAATTTGACTATAGTTAGAAAACCAGTTCGTATAGTCGTGAGAGATGAGAAGAGACTAAGGAACAAGACAGTCAGATTAGTTAAAGTCCAGTGGAGTGACGACGAGAGAGACTGTACTTGGAAAACTGAAAGCAGGATTATAGATACTTATTCTGACTTGTTTCATGGTATGTTTTACCTTTATGATTGATTTTGATAAGCACCTTATCATAATTTCAAGAACGAGATTCTTTAAGGAGGGGAGCCTGTAACACCCCTAATTTTAATAACATTATTCAGGAGATTTAATTGCATAAATTAAATAAAATAATGTAAAGATTAGAGTGGTAAGGGGATTGAGATTTGAAAACTAAATAGAGGCCATGCTTAACAAAATAAAAACTTAAAAGAATGGGTTTATGAAAAAGGTTTTATAGGCTAAATAATAAGAGGAGAAGGCAAGGGTATTATGGGGAATAGCCGTCCACCATATCCCTTAACCCCTAAGTCCTTATTCCCATTTTTGTTTCAAAAGTTCAAAATTCTAAAACATAAAAACCTAAGAGCTCAAGCCGACCATAACCTAAGGGAAACAAGAGGAAGATAAGCAAGTAGGAAGCTTAAGCAAATTAATCCAAGAGCAAATATCAACCTCCTTAACAACAAGCTAAAGTGAACAATAGTTCTTACATCTCATTTTTTTATGGTTTTGGTTTCTAGCTAAGATCTGAATTGGTTTTGCAACTTATATTCCATGATTTGTTTGTTTAAATGGACATATACTTGTTGATGAATTATGATGCTTCATACTGATTATATGATAAGTTTTGATTTGGAAAACCTATTAAATGACATCCTTATAACTTGCGTTTTTGATATAAGGTCAGAAATATTATTTTGGAGATGATTTTCAAGTTTCATAATTTTTTGAGATCTTTTGGATTTATTATGAATTTTCTAGTAAAGAAAATAGTTAAATTGGTTTTAAATTATTTCCGGCTATTATATGTTAGCTTTGGGTCTGAAATTTAAATATGTTAGAAAACATATTAAAACATATTTACGGGAATTTTTGGAGAATTTTCCTAAGTATTTTATTAAAGATATAAAATTATTTAAGGTATGGGACTTAAATGTTTTATATATTTAAAAAGGAGAAGGGGCAATTTTTAAATGCTTTAAAAATTGTAACTACTGAATTCAGCATGATCTTTTAGAAAAATATTTTGAAAAGAAGTGGGCAACCAATTATATGTTGACAAATAAGGCAAGTTAGTTAGAAAGATATTACTTTTAAAGGATAAAAATCAGTTCTACAAAGTATTATTGCTTCGCCACTTACAGCAACCACCTTTCGACCCCATACCGCCGCCTCCAACCAAGTCGCATTGGTATCAATGCCTTGGTACGTAGTGGATTGGAGATAGACAGAAGGTATAGAGTCGAAATATGCTTTCGAAGGGGTAGAAGTAACTTTATAAACTTGGAACTATTTTGGTTACAAAATGAGGCTTTCGAAGGAATTAGCTTTCGACTTAGTCAAATATTCCTTTGTGTTAGAAAAGGGCTTTTGAAAGAGGTTGCTGCCTTATTTTTTTATATAGGTTTCAAAGGGGTCGAAACCTTGCTGCCACATTCAATCATTCGATTCAATGCTTTCGAAAGGTTGCTTTTGTCTTTAAACTTTGAACCCACTTCTCCATATTTTCAAATGGGTTGGTTTCGAAACCATCCACTTTCTTTTACTTAGGAATAATGCTTTCAAAAGAGATGCTTTTGTCCCAGTTCTTTTAAGATCCTTAGATGTATTGAAAGGTAAACCCAAAGGTTTCAAAAGGAATGGTTTTAAATGGTTTCGAAGCTATGTTCCATACATTTTACTTGAACCCAATACTTTCGAAAGGTATGTTTTAAGTAAGAAGTTTATTGCTTTCAAAAGGTATATAATGAAGGTTTCGAAGGGGAGGTACCCTAATTTTTCAAAACTTAGAGTATTGGAATGGAAGATTTCTAATGCTTTCGAATGGCATGCTTAAAGTGTTTTGTAAAGAGGGTGCCTATGGTTTTAATATAGCTTTCAAAGGGTTACTCTCAATTGTTTCGAAAGTTCTATTCTTAAAAGGTTTCTAAAGGTATGTGTTGGCCTTTTGGCCTAATGTTTCAAGATAAAGTAGTTAACTTATTTTGAAAAGGGCGCTTTCAATGGATTCGAAAGGGAATGTTTAAAGTGTTAAACAAAGGTTTCGAATGGCTTACCTTGGCTTCATGGCCTAATATCTTTTAAGTTAAAAAGGGTTTTAACTTACTTTGATGGGATAGATAATCCCAATAGATTTCATCAACATTGTTTTGTTAAAGAATATATATTATGGCTTCAGTGTTTTGAGAAAACAATGTATATGATTTCCTCGATGATTTCAGGGGTGAATCATTTGTAAAGGACATTTACAAGAAAATAAAGTTTTGACAGGGTAGTCAACCCTAAGACAGGAAATATATGAAAAGGGTAGTTAGCGCTAAATTTATGACTCATATATTAGAAGACCAGACATGAGTAGTGTAGGGTCGCATCCTATACTTTAGCTATTAGCCCCTAGATAAAATAAGTCCAAAATTCTAGTGTCTAGGGCTTGTCATAGATGGGACTAAATTGGGACTACACACGGAAAGAAATATACTGGGAAAAGATAGTTTATTAGTAAGCCCTGTAAAAACCATTAGGTTCAGTTGATCCTTTGAAAAGAAGTTAAGCGTAGTTAGCCCAAAAATTAAGGGTAGTTAATCTAGAATTGTGTCTAACAGAAGTTAGATTTTGGTTATGTCTGGAAGGCCCGAGTCAGCCAGATAAAACTATAGTATGGACAGATAGTCCATTGATTTCCTGATTTTTATGCGTATGTATAACTATTATTGTTCAATCAGTTTGATTGCAGGATTTTGATTTGTAAAAGATATGTTTTAGAAAGGGATATTAGTGAGGGGAAACCCGTTCCTCTAAGCGTCGTGGTCTCATTTGATATCAGAAAACTGTGATGTAATAATATTATTCACTATAGGTTTTATGTCTGACTCGAAGTTTATGTTTTCCCCTTAAACTCTCGGGTGCTCAAAATTAATTTGAGTAGACTGAGATTTAAGGCTTTATAGGTTTAGTAGGTAGACGAATAAGCTTTCGAAGGCGTGTAGGAGGAAAAAGATAGCAATATAGGATCTTTTTAGTTTTATATTCGCTGTGTTGTATATAAGATAGATATGTCTATTTAGTACTCTGATCATCCAAGGCGGCATCTTCATATGTCGCTCTTAGCATAAACTGTAATAATTATATTTGATCAAAACCTGGGGAATCATTTGGGATTATGTAATGGAATATGAAACATGGATTTGAAATGTAATCAGTAAAATTGTTTTTAGAATCTGTTATTTTGTTTCATATCCATGTGCTTCTGATATTATGGATACCATTAACATTACCGTATTTTATCACCGGAAGTTAACACAATAGATGACCGCCGCATTTGTAGCGCTTAGCTTTGGTCCTCAAGTTAGGGGATATTACATGTCAACTCCCAATTCATTTAACTTAGTCTTTTCTGGCTATTAAAAAGTACTTTGCTGACACATTCAGCACAATTTGCAGACCTGGTCTATTGACCAACTATTTAATATATTTAATTATATTACATTTCGGTCACTATTATTTACCTTCTGACTCCCTATTATAACCCTTTGGTCAAGCTTAGTTTATTTTGGAAACCACTTAATCTATTTTCCGAAATCATAGAAAACATTATTCATGAGTTTTTTTGAATAACTATTCAACCTCTCTTTTTTACTCATTTTCCATGTTATAGGGCACTCCAATAATTCATATCGATTTATTTACTAAAGGGAAAATCCTATAAATCAAAACTCATCTCTAAAAACACGTTGTCAACATTACATTAGATTTTCAGGGCACTTAGACTACGAAAAGAATAAAAAGTATTCATCTTAAACATGGCGTGGAGAATTTATGAAGGAAGAAGGGATTAGAGAATGTATTACTCACATGGATTTCTTGGCTAATGAAGTCTCTAGTTTCCTTAGCTTTTTAATTTTTTTTCCTTCTTCCTTAGTCTGCAATCACCATTAAAGAGCTCAATGTTTTATTTTTAGTTATGAGAAAATAATGAAAAGAATATGATGATGAGGATTTGAAAGTGCATATTTCCCCTTTGTGGGTCATCGGCCCACTATCCCCTTTCCCATTAATTTTTCTTAGTTATGCTTTATTAACAAAAACCTTGATAAGTAAACATACACTCTTGTACTTATCACATTTCAATACAGAATTCTAAAATTACAATATTTAAACCATTGTTCACATTATTAATTGTTTAAGTAATTATTTAGTAATTCATTAACTTATTAGTGTTATAGTTCTACTCCGTTGGAGTTGGTTCAGTTCAATAGGAGTTCATTCGGTTCGGTGTAAGCTGGTTCGACAAAACACTACCAGACTTTTTTCAATTTGATACTCATTCCTCATTAGACATTCTTGATGTTTATTTCTGAACCTATATTTTTAGTGCCATAACTTCTTTGTTTTAAGTCAAAATTGAGTGATACTTGGATCCAATAACTATGTACCATCAAATAGAACACTCCAATGCTCTTGGATGATCGGTTTGGGTGAAGTAGACAGTAACTTTTCAAGGTTAGACCCAAATCGGTTAAGTAGTGAATCGAATTTAAGATGATAATACCTTTCAGTATATAGCTCGGATTGATGTCCAGGTTCGACCGATGTCACTACACCACAAAAGGCTTTTAACAGTGTTTGATAAACGTTGTAATACGATACAACAGCGTTAGTTCAAACGCTGTATAACGACATGCTGTCGTATATACAGAACTTACAACAGCTTTTCGATAAACGCTGTTGAAACATCACTTTGACAGCGTTTATTACAAGCTGTCAATAACGTTTTTACAGCGTTTTCAAACATGCTGTATTATGTTTCTACAGCGTTAATAATTTAGTTGTCGGAGATGTTTTAATTCTACTTTAACTGTTTACAACAGCTTTTTATAAACGCTGTTATTGAATCATCAACTATTTCGACAGCATGTACTAAATGTTGTTATTGACTATTTTAAGATAATTACAGCACGAATTGAACGCTGTTGTTTCTTCATTGACAGCATTAATCAGACGCTGTCTTCTATTTATATAACAGCTTTAATATTCCACTCTATTTTTGAATATTCCATAACTATATTTTGAGTATATTCAAGCAACTAGTATATATAACAGGTTTTAATAACTATTAATTAGTTACATAAACTAGTTAAGACAATATTAATAAACAAAAGACATCCATAAACCAAGTTTCAATAATATCCATAAACAAAAATAACAAAGTAAACCAAGTTTCCACAAATTCTGTTAAACAAAGACACGTTATATGTTAAGCAAAAATATAATATCAATACAGTAAGTCCGCACCAAATGCCAACAACAAAATGTGCATCTAAAAAGTTTCATATGCTTGCTACTTGCTACGGAAGAAGAATGTGTCATCGCCATCATTAATTACCTGCAATGAAGAAATTTGAAGCCAGTGAGTAAACGCCATCTAAAAATTTGAAGTTTCATATGCTAAAATGCTTAACTGCGCCAAAAAATCACTATATGGTATGTTAAGCCGAAACCTAGCCAATATACGCATTAGTAGGTTAGCTCAGTTAACGAAGCTAAACTGCTGTACAGTAACATAGTTATATTTCAAAACATCTTTGTTCTAAAAAACAATTCACTGTTCTGTTATTTTCTTTTCTATTTGTTCATTGTCTACTGTCATCTCCACTCACAACAGTTCCACTTGCCCCACCACTTCTTCTCAAGGTCAAACCCTTGAAAATATTCTCTCTGACCATCCCAATACCACTACATCTCATCCACCATCCCACTGTCTTCAAGTTGTCATCACTGCCAAAACATTCTTCCCCTGACCATCCCACATTTCAACAACACTACAACAACCCACAAATACACTCAAATTCATACACACCTCATTCAACTTCAACTACTAAGCTTCATACTGTCGTCTTCCTACCATCTGCGTCTAACATTCATCACTTCACTGTTGGTCCACATCAAGTCTGTGCACGTCCTCATCACACTGCTTCTAAAATACTGCTGCTGTTCAACTTGCAAATTTTCACCATTCAACACTGCTCCCCTCCCAAATCCGCCAACAAGCTTCACTTCATCACTGCAACATCTCTTCAGACTACACATTCATCACCACACTTCATTTCATCAACTACCAGCGCCACAAATTCCAGACTTCTCCACACATTCACAAACCACATGTTCACATCAATCACCGTGCATACATATCTCCCAAAACTATAACACTCCCCTTTTCTTACAACAGTCCCTTCACCGCCACACTTCATCTGTCCACCATCCAACCTCTCATGTCAACCACACTCTTCATTTTCCACCCTCTGCGTCTCAAAACATTGCTGCAATTTCATCCCCATATCACGGCTCCATTCACCTCCCCCTACGACCACTGTCCATACTCACAAAACTGCTGCTATCACTGTGACAACTTCCACTGTAAACTTACAACTGTAGTTCACCAACCGTGCCAGACAACTTCATTAAACCATTCATTAAACCTTCCTCTTCATTACCACCTAGATTCACATTCACTTCTGGTTCATACAACATACAACCCAAACCATTCCCAATCACACACCAGTCTTGCCACTTCATACAACATACAACCCAAACATCTACAAACACACGATCCCCTTCCAGACACCCCTCTGCCATATATACAAACCACCTATGATCAAACTGCTACCCAGCCAAAATGATTACCCTGTTACCACTTTGAGTAATTTAATAGCTAGATTGCCTTACATGTATGATCTATTAATATACCCACCTATGTATGTATATTCAGTTCAATAGGAAGAAAAAGCGTTTCATAAACTCAGTAATGTACAGAGGCCAAATTTTATGTATAAGCCATAAATAAAAAGATTACAATAACTTGTGGCATGCTCCCACAAAGCCCGGCCGCATATAATAATGTATAAGGTTTAAGAAATAAAAAATTGAAAATAAGAATGCCTGAAAATGTGCAAATTTGCTCTGTCCTGGAACCTGGAACTAGGCAAACCAAAAATTTAGCAGTGACAAATGCAATGGGATAAAGGAGAGCTGGAAAATACTACTAATACCAACAGATAAAAGAAGCGGAAAGGAGAAGATTGTATTTTACATTTCCTAAAAGTAAGAAAAAAGGATTTATATGTTAAAAAGAATTTTCCAAATGGAGCATTTTCGTTCCATTCTCTTCGTCTGAGCAAGCGTCTGCTGAGAGGATAAATTTTCATTTTAGACTTAAAAAAAACTTATTTTAAATTTAAGTGTGGTTTAAAACTAATTGTAAAAATAGAACTGGTTTTATATGGCTGACGCATTCATCAAATGCGCAAGCTATATTTAAAAAAAATTAAGTCTGCGCATTTTTTAAATACGCAAATACAAAAATAAATATGTATAAAAAAAAGACCGACGGATTATTTCAGTCACGAAAATGTTTTGAATTAGATCTAAACTTGAAATAAGTTCTTTTCTTAAGTCTATTTTACGCAAAACACAAATTAAACACTTTTTAAACGGAATACTACCTTAAGGTTTTATTACGTCATAACTCATAAAACACGGTAGGGTAAAATTTTGAGCTTTATACTTCATACTTCAGTATCATACTTGACTTATACTAGATAATGACAATACTAATCAAGATTTGCAGTAAATTCATACTTTGAAGCTAATAAACTATTGAATTCTCTGAATATATTTTTATAAACTAAACTTTATTTAAAAGGAAAACAATTGCAATGAAAGCGTAAATAGGTAACAAAATAGGATTTGATTATTTAACTTATTGGCTATAAAATTGTACATATTAGGTTAATTAATTGTTAGAGGTACCACTTCGTGTTGAACATACATGAGACGTTGTGCACTAGTTCAAAGTTTGCTTTTGATCTAACAATAAACAGAGTCTTTTTTCGGTTATATTTTGTAATATACAATCAATTCCAATATGATACGAACATTACGAAACCAGTAAATTATAACAAAAGGTAGATCAATGTTATTCGCCATTGTTCTGAAATACAAGCGTTTAAGCAAATGTTACGTAAAAAAAACATGTAGTAGGGAAACTTTACATATACATACCTTCAACTCCTTCATCTACAAAAGATATGCACATGATGTAAGTGTGCCTGCATGCTTGTACCTATGGATGAAATTTGAATGTATAACTATATTAAAGAATGTGAATTCTGAACAAAATATCTTGCAAAACTAGGACACTTAATTAAGGCCGGCCCTAAGTTTGAACAGCTCGGCCTACTGCTCAGCCACTTTACGGTTTGGGGTTCTAAATTTTCTAAGTTGTCGAAATCATATATCTATACTGAACTAAATTTTTAACTGTAATAAAGAAGGAGGCGTGATGCAGTTTGGTTTTAAATTTATATATTGTATGTGTATGATTTAGTCTTAGTATTTTTGTTCGTTTTCCTCCTTTTTATAAATTTTTTTAGTATTTGTTTTCAGCTATGCGACATTGACATATTTACAATTACTTGGAACCCGAAAAGTAGTTGGACAACAGGCCCTGGAGACAGTACCCTGGAATCTGGATATAGTAATGATAAACTACTTTGTGCACCATTGCCCTTATAAAATGCCAATATCAATCAAATGAATTATGAAGAAGTATCTTTTTCTAGTTCATTTTGCTTTTTACTGCAAAGAACAATAGTATCACTGCTTGGTCCATCTTTATCCGATATAAACAATGGTGAGAGGAAAGTAATAAATTAACTACAAAATACAAATGCATGCACTATACCAGTACGAACGATAATACTAAGCTAAAGATAATAGTAGCTTACTTGTTCAGACCAAAAAAAACAATGGACATTTTTTCCCAAAGTCAGTGAGAATTAAAAATGTATTTGAATTTATGAGATTTAATAAAACCACTCACAGCCAATCAATGCTCATTTACACTAGCATATTTAATCAAATGAAACTATAGTAGTTTTTTTGTTGTCTATTGCATATAAACAAGATGTGAAACTTACATGGAAGGTGAGCCCATTCTAACATTCGCAACAGGCCTGCTACAGTCGAGCCAATAGCATCTGATTAGCATTCCATGAAGGATGTAGGTCGCCATAGAGGTGCATTTGGGACTTTTACAACATCCACCCAAACTCTTATCGCATTTGGTCCCAGTGGAACAAAATGTACCAAAGCATTTGGATATGTTGAAGACACGGTTCCTTCTGCTACTATTTTTCCCGTACCCTCTAAATCAATCAACTTGCATTTGGTATTTGCAGAAAAATTTGCACTCTATCACATAACAAAAAAAATGGTAATATGCTATCAACAATTCTTTGAGAGGAATATTAGCAATATGAACATGTTACCGTAAGAGATGTTGGAGCATTGATCATAGGAGCAGGACATGTGCTAGCGTTAACCGTTTCAACAACCACTGTTGATTCTGGCCATGCTATTTTCTTACCAATAGCTTCTCCAATACATGTCATGCCAACTATAGGCCTCCACAAAAATGCATCTTATTTTTTCGGATTGTCCACCCAAACTATCTTGGCATCTGGTCCAAGAGGAATACCATTAATTATCTGATTTGGATCACTCGAGTACACTCGTCCTTCAGCAACCAGTTCTTTGCTCCCACCCCAATCATACAGCTTGCAATTGGTTTCCATGCTATTGGTTTTACTCTATTAAAAAAATACATTTGTTTAAGTTGAACATAGAAATATACAAAAACATTGCATAAATTTCAGTAATACATCTTTAAAGCGTTGTAGCAATAGAAATTAGGGGTAATCAAGTCTCTAATTTTCAGATAAACTGGCTTTGTATCTAGTCGCTAAACTGACATATGAAAATGATCGGTGGACCATAAAATGCTAAACTGACATATGAAAATAAATAGACGTTCATTTCGACAATCTAAACAAGGACACAAAATTTTCTCTACATCCCCTAACTTTTTCTTCGCAACACGTACAAAATTTTGAGCTCCTTTTCCATACTCTTTACTGGTTCTATGTTTAAAATTGAAAGCAACAAGAATGTTAGCTTTCATTTTCAAAACATGTTAAGTCTAAAGTTATGTGTAAATTTACTTTTATATGATTACCTGTGTAGACGCAACTAGTCTTTCTCCATCATCATATATAATATGGAATGTAACGCCCCACCTCTATGCTCATAATAACAAAGAGTATTAAAAGAAATACTGTCTATTATTACGAAGAATAAGGCTGGATAGGAGCGACCATCCGTAATTGGCCTTACACTAATATCGGTTATCTCGATAGGAGTGGTATATACTTTTTATTTTTCATCTATTATTTATTTACTCCCATCGACATACCCAATTATCAGTATAAAACAAACTACGATAGTTCATAATAGTTTAGGACATTAGATATAACAATAACGCAGATAATATAAATGCGGAACACAGATTAATAAAAATCTCATATATATATATACTCGATGTCAGTTAATACATAGTTGACACAATACATATGATACAACTACAGCTGTCGACTCTAGAAGTTATATATACAAGTACATTATCGACTAATATACATGAATACATACCATTCTATACAATGACACGACTACTACAAAATGGCTGACAACTTCAGAAGATGTGAAAAGTCTTCAATCCCGAACAGCAACTCAAAGAAAGAAATCTACAACCTGAAATACTCGGGTCTGACCCGAGTATTACATTCAAAAGAAAATAATACCCAGGTCAGTCTAATTCAAACCAGTTTATTAGTGCATATAGGCAGTAATAATTTAAATAGACGACAGCCATAATAATTCCCGTCTACCCGATTCTTTAAACAAAGAAATCGGATAACGGTCAATATAACACTTAACAGTGTTTAACAAAAATCAGCAGATTTAAATCATCAACAGAGATAAGTAAACAATTTATCAAATCGAAACATCAATTTAAAACTGTCAAATCTGATAGGGCTGCAGTACACGCACGCGTGTACTGCCTCGCCACTAACATACGAAATGCACAAAAGATCAACGGAAATTCACGAAACACGCATAAGGTCAAACCCAGAGAAAGTCAGGTTCAACTCAAATGCGATCCAAATAAATGGTCGAGACATAAAATTAAATCTCGGCCCAAGTTCAAATCAATCAACAGAAACAATGGCTGCCCAGAGACAGCAGGGTGCAACACGCCTCAAAGTATCGGTCGATACTAACAAGCATGCGTGGTCAGGGAAATCCAAATACTGCTTGAAACATGTATGTAACTGTCCCAAATGGTCAAGACAGCTACAATGAATAATCAAACTCGCGAAATACTTCAACTATAAGGGAACAGTAAGATGGCCAGTGTGAAGACCATACCAAGTGATCAAACTCAAATGCATTAATGCCATGCAAACCATCAAGGGCACGACTGCGACAAAAGAAACTGCAACTTCACTATGTTGCAATTTTTACTTAAAACAAATACACAGCCAATACATGTGTACAGGTCAGTGAACCCAAATGCAACTTAACACAAGTAGACAGACTGTCTCGAATAACTGTGCCAGAGACAAAAATAAGCGCATGAACCAAGTTTAATAAGAAACTTTAATTTCAAATACTAGGCAAAACAATGGAGCTACAGTATAACTGAACTACAAGGGTCAAGCAAATGGATGCAACTCGAGCCTCAACCCGTACACTATCAAATAGACAGAGGAAAATGCATGTACATCGATTCACCCATTCATAAACCCCCATATATGATCTGAAACTCAAAGACAACACAATGCAACTATGTGAGATGCACTTGTAAAACTGAACTGCGGTCAAAGTGGACAATGCAAGATGAACATAGTGAAGCACTAACCAACGCAACTACACGATGAGCAAACATGCGAGAAACAGTCAATGGTTAGACTGGTCAGTGCACGTTCAAGTGCTCGACAATTTAAAAGGGAAAGCACAAGTATAGTGACTAGATGAACCACTACAAACATCAATTTGCAACCATTACAAAGATGACACTGAGGTGCACAAATAAGCAGTGTGACACACGGTCCTAAATAAATGAAGCAAAGCCACAGAGATAATAGAACTGCAGTGGGCCGAGCGTTGAAAATGTTCCAAAGCTACAGTCGAAACGAAACACGCAGTTCCAATTCAAAGCCAGTGTCAAAGAAACAATTAAAGGCTGAACTCCCCTAAAGCAAGATCAAACAATTCAAGTAACCAATGTCGACGAGCATCGAATCGTGGTGGGCACGAATGAACTCTAAATCGTCAAACAAAAAAAACGAACCATACTTATCTATGAAGACGAACAGCTCAAAGCAACTGAGCACAACAATTTACTTCAAATGGTCAAAACATACTATAACAACATCGAATGGCCCAGAATAAATCAGGTCAGAGCCACGATGATCAAAGAAACGAACAAGGCCGTGGCCATCACGAAAACAGGTCGTGAGTCGAACAAATCAAAACAAGAGATTCACGGAGCAGTAAAGTCAAAGCCGTGTGTACAAGGAAATCACAAGATAAACGAATCGACAAAGTCAAAAAAAATCATCACAGGCATTTAAACGAAACCACCAAACTTCTAACCACGATTTAACAGTCGCAAAATAGAGTGAACAAAGTCATGCTAACCAACCACAAAATCATACGAAAATAGCAGAATCGGGGAGTTTAAATTAGATGTGAGTAACAATTGTCACTCACCTTTTTTTTCCAATAGATCGAGACGTTGAAGGCGGCAGTCTCCATTTCGTGAAGCCCTAGCTGGACTTGGGGACGAAGAAGTATAAGGCCGCCATTTCCTTTTTCATTCGATCGCGTTTGATTTAGGGCCAAGAACTTGTTCGAAGCGAAGACGAATTCGACTAGAAAGAAGCGTCGATCACCAAATTCTTGGCTTCGATTGATAAAAACAACGGCTCCCTCATTTTCGACGAAGCCCTAATTTCGTGGCCGCCATTACTTTCGATTTTCTTTCGTTCGTTTTTTGAGTTAGGGATTGAACGAGTGAAAACTCAAAAGGGGAACGGGTTGAGATAATGTCACGGCAACTAAAATCAACATGGGCCAAGGTAAAAAATTTCTTTCTTTAAAACCCACCAAAGTCCAACCATTTATTAACGAATTTTTTTAACCCAAACTTTTATTAAAGAATTATACAAATCTGAAAAGAATTTCAATCGATTCAAAATTGCAACAGTAATTAATCAACCGGTTTAATCGTCATGTTAACGATAATTACTTGTTGTAAAACTTCGGGTTGTTACAGACTCCCCTCCTTAAAGAAATTGCGTCCACGCAATCATAGGGAATAAATGGATAGAAGATAACAACCAAAAGAGCATGGCAATGTCGAATGTATAAGCAGAGCAAGTGTCAGCAGGGGAAGTATTAGATAAGAAATCGAAAGGTTCGACTGATTCAAATCAAAAGAGTCAACATCGGGGGAATCAGGGATCAAAATCAGACGACTAACAAAAGCAAGAACAATCGAGTTCCAGCAACTAAAAGAGAAGGAAAACAGAGCAGAAATCCCCTACAGAGCACGAATTGAATGTGAGTAAATCAAATTACTCACTTGAATCTCCAGAGAAAAGGACGAAACTCAAATCTCAAAAATCGCAAATTTTCACTTATCTCAAACGATAATCAGAAGACAAATCAAATATCTGAGTATCTCAAACGATAATCAGAAAACAAATCAAATATCTGAGTATCTCAAACGATAATCAGAAAACAAATCAAATATCTGAGTATCTCAAACGATAATCAGAAAACAAATATTCGATTATCAAAAACGATAATCAAATTTTTGTTTTCAACAAATATTTAATTATCTAACAGCGATAATTGAATCTCAAATCAACAAATATTTAATTATCTAAAGTGATAATTAAATTCGAAATCAGCAAATATTTAATTATCAAAAGCGATAATTAAACCTCAAAACAACAAATATTTAATTATCAAAAGCGATAATTAAATCTCAAATCAACAAATATTTAATTATCTAAAGCGATAATTAAATCTCAAATCAACAAATATTTAATTATCTAAAGCGATAATTAAATCTCAAAACAACAAATATTTAATTATCAAAAGCGATAATTAAATCTCAAATCAACAAATATTTAATTATCTAAAGCGATAATTAAATCTCAAATCAACAAATATTTAATTATCTAAAGCGATAATTAAATCTCAAATCAGCAAATATTTAATTATCAAAAGCGATAATTAAATCTCAAATCAACAAATATTTAATTATCTAAAGCGATAATTAAATCTCAAATCAGCAAATATTTAATTATCAAAAGCGATAATTAAATCTCAAATCAACAAATATTTAATTATCTAAAGCGATAATTAAATCTCATATCAACAAATATTTAATTATCTAAAGCGATAATTAAATCTCAAATCAGCAAATATTTAATTATCTAAAGCGATAATTAAATCTCAAATCAGCAAATATTTAATTATATAAAGCGATAATTAAAAACAACAAATATCTGATTATCAAAAACGATAATCAGAACTCATATCAACAAATATCCAATTATCACAAGCGATAATTAGAAACAACAAATATCTGATTATCAAAAACGATAATCAGAACTCATATCAACAAATATCCAATTATCACAAGCGATAATTAGAAACAACAAATATCTGATTATCAAAAACGATAATCAGAACTCATATCAACAAATATCCAATTATCACAAGCGATAATTAGAAACAACAAATATCTGATTATCAAAAACGATAATCAGAACTCATATCAACAAATATCTAATTATCACAAGCGATAATTAGAAACAACAAATATCTGATTATCAAAACCGATAATCAGAACTCATATCAACAAATATCCAATTACCTGTAGATAATTGGAAGCAACAAATATCTAGAAATCAATTAAGAAGACTAGAAAATCAACATAAAAGCTTGGATCGATCCCATCAGATGGCGAGTTTTTAATTCGCCGCACGTGCAACAACAAATGGCCGAAGCCTACCAAGTACTCAACATAATTTTTGGCGCCCATCAGATTGACCCGGAGGTCCGCAGAGTGACCCGAAGGTCTAGTACTGGTATTTGACCCGAAGGTCCGCAGAGTGGCCCGAAAGCCCAACAAATGACCCGAAGGTCCAACAAATGACCCGAAGGTCCTCATAGTGGCTCGAAAGCACACGAAATCATCAAATATTTCAATTAACGAGTCCGGAATTAACCGAAATAGCAAACGCACATGTCCCATACCACGTGTTTTACTAAATCGTTTGATTCTCTTCATCGTTTCCTTGAAAGTGCAAAATTGTGTATTTTGTAAAAATACATTTCACATTCTCAAACGGACAAGTCCGGAATTAAGTGAATCAGTAAAAGAAAGGGGTCATAGTCCTCGATTTTGCTGAAACGTTTAAATCGCTTCCTCATTCTTTTGAAAGCGTAAACTGTTAAAATTTCTGAAAACAATTTTATTTATTTTGTAAAAATAACAATTCACATTCTCAACTGGACAAGTCCGGAGTTAAGCGAAACAGTAAAAGAAAGGGGTCATAATCCTCGATTTTGCTGAATCGTTTAAGTCGCTTTCTCATCCTTTTGAAAACGCAAACTGCTAAAATTTTATAAAACAATTTTCCAATCACGTGATTAAAACAGTAAATCAGTAACAATTTCGGTAAGGAAATCGTACTTCTCAAAATACCGTAAAACGGTTACACATCAGTATTGCGGAATAACCGCTTGAAAATCCACTTTTAAAAATTTGGTTGTTACTGAAGTCAAAGCGACAGAAATTTTTAAAACAACAAATATCTCATCAAAAGAATTCACATCAAAATGTGACATCAGTGAATCTTCATTCATTAAAATTTTCAACAAAACACCGTGCCTCAAAAATTCAGCATTGGTGTAAAAATCCCGTTATAAAATAACGGCAACAAAATACGTATCATAACCAAGCATCGGTTCAACGTAAAATAAATGCAGTAACGTGCAATTTAAGTTTTTACACGTACTACAAAATGGACAAAGAATCATTCAAATGTATCTTCAATGAAGATAATTTAAAACGGCAAAAATCTAATCAATAGATGATTAGTACAAAAGAAAGCCAGCGGAAATTTCAACAAAAATCACATATCGGCTATTTCTTCGAATCCTCAATTTGGATTCGAAATTCGCAAAGAAACAAAATAATTACAGATGTGTAAACAACAAATTAAATTCATATCAATTTCGTATTTTGATTTTTAAATCAAAAAGATTATCAGTTGTACTCAGCGAAGACAGTTTCACTGTTTCCGCTGCGCACTCTGATAATAGAACAAAATCAATCAAATCATCAAAACGACAAAACACAATTCCACTTTTATTTTTAAATAAAGATATTTAAAAATTTCATCCAAATTTCAAAACTTTAGTTTTGACTCAAAGTACAAATAAAACGTCGAGCAATAGTTGTAACATATGTTCCATCCAAGTTATGTTTTATATTATGTCCATAAACCCCAAGCTCTGATACCAACTGTAACGCCCCACCTCTATGCTCATAATAACAAAGAGTATTAAAAGAAATACTGTCTATTATTACGAAGAATAAGGCTGGATAGGAGCGACCATCCGTAATTGGCCTTACACTAATATCGGTTATCTCGATAGGAGTGGTATATACTTTTTATTTTTCATCTATTATTTATTTACTCCCATCGACATACCCAATTATCAGTATAAAACAAACTACGATAGTTCATAATAGTTTAGGACATTAGATATAACAATAACGCAGATAATATAAATGCGGAACACAGATTAACAAAAATCTCATATATATATATACTCGATGTCAGTTAATACATAGTTGACACAATACATATGATACAACTACAGCTATCGACTCTAGAAGTTATATATACAAGTACATTATCGACTAAT
This sequence comes from Allium fistulosum, assembly GCA_030737815.1. Lineage (NCBI taxonomy): Eukaryota > Viridiplantae > Streptophyta > Magnoliopsida > Asparagales > Amaryllidaceae > Allium > Allium fistulosum. Next base: position 746,387,221 of record CM060902.1, read on the forward strand.
ATACATGAATACATACCATTCTATACAATGACACGACTACTACAAAATGGCTGACAACTTCAGAAGATGTGAAAAGTCTTCAATCCCGAACAGCAACTCAAAGAAAGAAATCTACAACCTGAAATACTCGGGTCTGACCCGAGTATTACATTCAAAAGAAAATAATACCCAGGTCAGTCTAATTCAAACCAGTTTATTAGTGCATATAGGCAGTAATAATTTAAATAGACGACAGCCATAATAATTCCCGTCTACCCGATTCTTTAAACAAAGAAATCGGATAACGGTCAATATAACACTTAACAGTGTTTAACAAAAATCAGCAGATTTAAATCATCAACAGAGATAAGTAAACAATTTATCAAATCGAAACATCAATTTAAAACTGTCAAATCTGATAGGGCTGCAGTACACGCACGCGTGTACTGCCTCGCCACTAACATACGAAATGCACAAAAGATCAACGGAAATTCACGAAACACGCATAAGGTCAAACCCAGAGAAAGTCAGGTTCAACTCAAATGCGATCCAAATAAATGGTCGAGACATAAAATTAAATCTCGGCCCAAGTTCAAATCAATCAACAGAAACAATGGCTGCCCAGAGACAGCAGGGTGCAACACGCCTCAAAGTATCGGTCGATACTAACAAGCATGCGTGGTCAGGGAAATCCAAATACTGCTTGAAACAGGTATGTAACTGTCCCAAATGGTCAAGACAGCTACAATGAATAATCAAACTCGCGAAATACTTCAACTACAAGGGAACAGTAAGATGGCCAGTGTGAAGACCATACCAAGTGATCAAACTCAAATGCATTAATGCCATGCAAACCATCAAGGGCACGACTGCGACAAAAGAAACTGCAACTTCACTATGTTGCAATTTTTACTTAAAACAAATACACAGCCAATACATGTGTACAGGTCAGTGAACCCAAATGCAACTTAACACAAGTAGACAGACTGTCTCGAATAACTGTGCCAGAGACAAAAATAAGCGCATGAACCAAGTTTAATAAGAAACTTTAATTTCAAATACTAGGCAAAACAATGGAGCTACAGTATAACTGAACTACAAGGGTCAAGCAAATGGATGCAACTCGAGCCTCAACCCGTACACTATCAAATAGACAGAGGAAAATGCATGTACATCGATTCACCCATTCATAAACCCCCATATATGATCTGAAACTCAAAGACAACACAATGCAACTATGTGAGATGCACTTGTAAAACTGAACTGCGGTCAAAGTGGACAATGCAAGATGAACATAGTGAAGCACTAACCAACGCAACTACACGATGAGCAAACATGCGAGAAACAGTCAATGGTTAGACTGGTCAGTGCACGTTCAAGTGCTCGACAATTTAAAAGGGAAAGCACAAGTATAGTGACTAGATGAACCACTACAAACATCAATTTGCAACCATTACAAAGATGACACTGAGGTGCACAAATAAGTAGTGTGACACACGGTCCTAAATAAATGAAGCAAAGCCACAGAGATAATAGAACTGCAGTGGGCCGAGCGTTGAAAATGTTCCAAAGCTACAGTCGAAACGAAACACGCAGTTCCAATTCAAAGCCAGTGTCAAAGAAACAATTAAAGGCTGAACTCCCCTAAAGCAAGATCAAACAATTCAAGTAACCAATGTCGACGAGCATCGAATCGTGGTGGGCACGAATGAACTCTAAATCGTCAAACAAAAAAAACGAACCATACTTATCTATGAAGACGAACAGCTCAAAGCAACTGAGCACAACAATTTACTTCAAATGGTCAAAACATACTATAACAACATCGAATGGCCCAGAATAAATCAGGTCAGAGCCACGATGATCAAAGAAACGAACAAGGCCGTGGCCATCACGAAAACAGGTCGTGAGTCGAACAAATCAAAACAAGAGATTCACGGAGCAGTAAATTCAAAGCCGTGTGTACAAGGAAATCACAAGATAAACGAATCGACAAAGTCAAAAAAAATCATCACAGGCATTTAAACGAAACCACCAAACTTCTAACCACGATTTAACAGTCGCAAAATAGAGTGAACAAAGTCATGCTAACCAACCACAAAATCATACGAAAATAGCAGAATCGGGGAGTTTAAATTAGATGTGAGTAACAATTGTCACTCACCTTTTTTTTCCAATAGATCGAGACGTTGAAGGCGGCAGTCTCCATTTCGTGAAGCCCTAGCTGGACTTGGGGACGAAGAAGTATAAGGCCGCCATTTCCTTTTTCATTCGATCGCGTTTGATTTAGGGCCAAGAACTTGTTCGAAGCGAAGACGAATTCGACTAGAAAGAAGCGTCGATCACCAAATTCTTGGCTTCGATTGATAAAAACAACGGCTCCCTCATTTTCGACGAAGCCCTAATTTCGTGGCCGCCATTACTTTCGATTTTCTTTCGTTCGTTTTTTGAGTTAGGGATTGAACGAGTGAAAACTCAAAAGGGGAACGGGTTGAGATAATGTCACGGCAACTAAAATCAACATGGGCCAAGGTAAAAATTTTCTTTCTTTAAAACCCACCAAAGTCCAACCATTTATTAACGAATTTTTTTAACCCAAACTTTTATTAAAGAATTATACAAATCTGAAAAGAATTTCAATCGATTCAAAATTGCAACAGTAATTAATCAACCGGTTTAATCGTCATGTTAACGATAATTACTTGTTGTAAAACTCCGGGTTGTTACATGGAAGCAATCAAGTATCTAAAATTCAAAATAGTAATTGGAAATTAGACTATTTAAACAAGTAATGAATGCTAGAAGAGTTTCTGGGCCTTTTAGTTAGCTTGTTTAAATGTGAATACTCATTATGAGTTTCTTCTTGAGACGTATAGAAAATAATTCAAATTAGACTCATCATTAATCTATGAAATAATTATAACAACTGGACTAATAAAGTAGAGATGGTAGTTTATATAAAATGATCAAGACAAGCTCAGTGCAAATAAGTTAGCAAAACTTAGGTCTGAATGCTAGAAGAGTTTCTGGGCCTTTTAGTTAGCTTGTGTTACTGCACCACCTGAACCCACATTAGTTTATGTAAAATGATCAAGACAAGCTCAGTGCAAATAAGAAGATCATTTAAGAAATTACCGTTCAGAACAAGAACATGTGCAAAATCAGCCTTTTTTACATGATCTATTTTTCCTATGTGAAATAAACTTGTTGAAACTTTGATGAAAGGGTATAGGTTCTTATCAAAATAATCAAATGGAATTGATTATTTAGTGTATATTACAGCTCTGTTTGAGTTGCTAAAATGGGTACCGCTCCATTTGAGTCACTAATATAAATTAGATGCAAGCGGTTTAGAGAACGAAAATGCTAAAACGATTTGAGGTGCAAAAATTTCTAAGAGCTAGTAAATTGGTGCAGTAGCAAGTTCAACTAGAGCAGTAATAAATATAAGATTTACATTATTTATGGCTAGAAAACACATATCAGTATTAAATACAGTTTATGACTCTAAGTAAATCATGATTGAATATTTTACCTCAAACTATGAATATTACAAGGGCCAACAAAAAAATTGGATTATTGTTGATCATTTGTTGAAGAACAATTATCAAGTGATCACTACAGATGACCATGGATACTCAAAATGGTAAAATCTACCACGTCGAAACAATTACTGCTTCATACATATCTTTCTAGAACTTAGAAGTATACTACATTTTAAAATGGGAAAAGTTCCTGATCCTACCTATATACCCCTAAATAATTTGAACACTGTTAAAAATAAATTTCAATCCTCATGGTTCAGCAAATAAAAATTGATAGTCGCTTATCCAAAAAACAAGACTTGTATACGATTTGGCAAGAAGGCATGGGTTGTCTTATTACAGATTATAAGTTTCAAGATGATTAACATCCACATGAATTTAGGCCACAAACCAAAAGGAATTCTGTAAGCCAAACTAGCAATAAGTTTTACTGAGATAGAATCCAAACTTCCAACTGACATAATTTGAGTTTTACATAGCCTTAACTTATGTGTCGGGTTCATTATTCACCACCCATAACAGAAAGGAGCCTTGGAGCATGGCACCTTTAAGTTAGGACTGATGAGTTGTCAATGGAAGCCAACTTCAAAAATATTTTTTTACAAACTACGAGACAATTTTAGTAAATTATAAAAACTACATCATGGTAACTGAGTAGCTTCCAAGGATTGCGTAGTATATTATGCACAAGGCACGTAAAGAGGCATCTTAATGTGGGGTTCAGTATGCACTAAACATAAAAAGAAGGCATTTGAGCAAGCCGTAAAGCTAAAGAAATATGAAATTTAAGATGGAACAAAGTAGGTTCATTCTGAGGATGGAATCAATCATATGATTAAAATAAACTAGATAGTTACTCAAGGAACAAAACCATGATAAAAATGTGTCAATGAGGAAAACATTTCTGCTAAAAGATTTGAAAATAATGAGTTATATTACTTCCTTGGATATAAAATAATCCTACCTAGCTGACGTTAGCAGGTGAAGAAGCAACTAAATGCCACCTTCCAGAACTGAAAAAAAATAATGTTCACGTCCTACTTAAAAACTTGAAGTACTAGTAATCTTTAATTTCTCTACAATTAAACACAAATATACGATTCATCTATTATTCGCAAATATAAACTCAACATAAATATTGGATGCATACAAGGAACATTACAAGATGTACATTCAGCTGATCGCGTTTGGTTTCTTATTGAGATTTTCTTTTGTTACACTGAAATCATTGCTTCAAGTAACGATTATTGTTATATTTGTGACAATATAGCCATATTTTCAAATATTTATTGTAGAAGTGTTACTTATTCTATCCTCTCACATTCTTACAACTAGTTATGCGTACATATAACACTAATGAATGAGCGCTTGGTTATACCTTTCTATTGAAGCTTTGTTAATGCCTCTTTGATGTATTATTTTAGCTTCCATTCGAAACAAATAGGTAAAAAATATAAATTATCCAACCATTCTAAACTCTGTAGCCAGTTATAATATGTAAGCTACCAGATATATTAGTGCTGTTTTAGTTAAACAAGAGCATGTTTTTCTAGAGAGCTATGATCTTCTTTTCAAGTAAATTACATAGAGAATTGAATTATTTTCTAGCACCCAAAACTGCTAAACTGAAAGCCATTGCTTCCAGTAGTGCCATGAGCTATGGTTTTCTACACCAATACTTGCATATAAGCCAATATATCTTGTCTCTTCAAAATTCAAAAACCATGCATATTGAAACAGTGATAAAGTAGAATTCCAAATTGTTCTTCCAATACAAATAACACCACTTTATTACAGGTAGCGTAAACTTTAACCTCGATCAGAATAGAAACTTGGCTAAACTTTAAACTTGATCAGATAAGCAAGATATGATACTTTGCAATGTTTCAAACTTAACTGAAAACTAGGGTTAAGAAAAAACGCTCACCAGTTCCACCAAGTTTAGGGCAATCAATTCCAAAATCGATGCTGATAGAAGAGCCGGCGATAGAGATACTCAATCAAAATCGACACGGAAGATGAAGGAAGATGCAATCTGGTGCTAGGAGAATTGAAATCGAAATGGACAGGAGGAAAAATGAAAAACGATGGAGAGGGAAATGAATTATTAAGAGACGAGGGAAAATAGAATTTTCTTTGGAAGTAAATGTGAGTTGGCGGCAAACCAAAATAAACCCAGCGGGCTACTTTTTTCAGCGTTTATCCTCACGAATAACTCTCTCAAAAATATTTACTACAGCATTCAATGTTTAGACGCTGACAGTAAATGCAGTCAAAACATACTTTTGTTGTAGTGTGTGGATGTCCCTACCTAGAGCATACTTTACAACTAGTTGGGAATATTTTAAAACTGTACCCAAATTTCCTCTAATATTATACTTTATCTGTGTTATGAGCACTACTAGAGAAGATATAAATAGCAATGGACCATTTCGGCGCTCGCCGACGGCTCCGTCATATTTTTTCGATGGCTTTCGATGGCTATCTAATTTAGTTAATTTAATTGATTAATTATAGAAGTTTGAAATTAAAAAAAATTAATTCCTAAAAATTAAAGAAGAATTTTTTATTCAATTTTTCAATTTTATGATGGTTTATGGTTATTAGTGCTTTCGATAATCTTTTGATGTGTAATTCGATATTTAACTTTATTGAAAAGCGAACTCAAACGATCAGCTTATGTAACTTTTAGTCCATCCATTATATAGCTTCAATGAAATTTATGATGCGTAACTGTTTTATGAATTTAAATTATTTTTTTAACCATATTATAACTAATTATGAATTTTTAAATGTATTCAACATTATAAATTCATATAAAAGAATATATTTGACATAGAAATAACTTTTTGAATCTTATGTTGATCCAAAGTATTTTGGACCTACTTCGAAAATATGATAAAGAAGTAAATAAATTTAGGGCGATAGCTTTAATTCTCAAATTTATAGCCTTCGTCAACATTCAGACTAAAAACTTTTTGTTTAAAGGCCAAACGATCTTCAAACGAGATGAAATTCAGGTTACATATACTTTATATTGTATTTATCCAATCCGTATGGCTATAATCGAAAAAAATGATAGGATAAAAACCGGATACAAATATATCATTTTCCAAGGAGTTGTACAACATTTAAAATATATTAGTAGGACAGTTCATGTAAATGACTTGTTTGAAGTCTAAATTTTTTCTGTATGTTTTGTTTTAAATCCAACCATATGGTTTGGATAAATATACAACGTAGTATATATGGTTTGAATTTGGTCTCGTTTGAATATCGTTTGATCTTCGAACGAAAGATATAAGTCTAAACGTCGACGAACGACTATAAAGTTGAAAAATCAAGATTGATACCTTAAACATATTTATTGTCCTTTCATATTTCGATCGTATGCCCAAAATACTTTGGATAGACATAAGATTCAAAAAATTTATTTTTTTACTAAATATTTTAGTTATATGAATTTATTAGGTTAAGTACATTTAAAATTCATAATTAATTATCAAATTGTTAAAATATTATTGTATAAATAAAAATAGCCTTTTTAATTGTTAGAAACAAAAGAGAGGTATTGTAAACTTTTAAATTTTTTATAGCAAATTAAAATTTGATAATAAATTAAATTAAACAAAATTTATTTTAAATATGGAGAAAACATAAATTATTATATTCAACAGCCATCGAAAGCCGTCAAATTATGACCGTCGACGACCGTCGAAAGCCATCGGTAAGTCGCGTTTATAGCTGCAGCAAAACCCGTTTCTTTCTCATTCTTCCATCTCCAAACCCTGAACAAAAATCCCAAACTACTAATTCGATTCAAATCCGTCCCTAGTGTAGGATCTAGATTAACCCTAGAGGGGGGTGAATAGGGTTATAGCAAATTTTCTCGAATTTATATAATTAAACACAAAAACAAACTGCAGAGAGGTAAATATGCTGAAAAGTAAATCACACACAAAATTTACCCAGCTTCGGCAACCTCTGCCTACTGCTGCATTCCCAGATTTCTATTAGAATTAAACAGTCTCCCTCTTACAACCACTCTAACAGACTCGCAAATCCTGCTACCGCCTATAGAGTTTTGCAAACTCGCAAACCCTGCTTACTGAACTAATCCTAACTAGACAATCTGACACAACCTAAATCCTAGATGGTGATTTACCAAGGTTTGATTCGAAAAGTACAGACTTTAAAAATAAAAACAAGAGCAGAAATAAATAAAAAACTTGAGTAAATTTTTTCCCTTAAACAAAACAATCCAACCCAAAGTATTATCACTCAAGAAAAAAATGCGGCCCTGTTATCTTCTTTTATCAATGTCGGCTCCGGTTCCTTATATCGTTCGTTCCTTTTAGCTCCGTAATTAGGGCTTGTATAGAATCGAAGATGCCGACTTTATATTGATCGATCGAATTTGTGATTTTCGTCCTTTGGCCTGTCGATCGACTGTCTCCTTGTACCATACTTCGGCTATTTCAAATTTGATTGAGTTTGAGATGGCTTCGGTATGTAATTTCTGCTCTTTTTGCTTTTATGTTTGTATGCTTGAACTTGATTTTTTAATTGCCGATGATGATCTTGGGGTATATATATAGGGTAGAAACCCTAATAATTCGCGTTTGATTTGATTTCTTGCTTGGCCCCCACGTCGTTGAATATTTCCATGATTTTGTTGCGACATGTTGGGTATATACGGTTCGAATTTTGCTTGGTACCCACGGCTTTGGATATTTCCTATATGTTTTCACAATTTTGAAATTTGAACTGTTGATTTCGTTCTGGAATTTGTTTTTGTTTCTATAGCAGGATATTTGGAATTTTTTCCTTGGTCCATATTCGAATTATTTCTGTCCATATATGCATTCGAATTCTTTGCTCAAATATGGAAAAAAAATCTTTTCCATATTTTTGCATTGCCAAGATTTGTTTGCCATATTTGACTTCTTGACCAAGTCTTCTGATTTGTTTCTTTTGCCGAAAAAAAATCTTTCCATGTATATGCTCTTGTCTATGTACATGTGGCTTTCTATGTTGAAATTGGCACTTGATATTTGTGATTGACTTCGGCCATTTGCTTTGATATTGATCTGCTCGAATTGACTTTAATTTTGCATTTGCTTTGAGACTTGACTTCGGGTTTGACTTGATTATAATTGTTCCTTCTCGAGGCTGCTGTACTTGATTGCTTGCATGTATATATGAATTTATGTATGTATATATGTGCTATCATCTTGTACCTCTTCGTCTGGAGTAGTTTCTGCATTGTTTGATACTTGCTTTTGCCTTAAGCATTTCACTGTGGCTTTGGCTCTTGATACTTCATATATTTATATATACATTCATGTATGTATATATGTGATTGTTTCATGGTTCTCTGTCTACTTGATAGATTTGTATTACTTGTATGCTACATTGTATTTATCTTTATGGCATTTGGTTTGCTGTTATTACTTCCCTGTCCTATTGTAGTTGTTCATATGCCGGTGCCATAGTCTTTGTTGCTGTGTTGCCATATCTTTGTTGGAACTGGACTTGAACTTGTAGTCTTCATTGTATACTCGAGTCTGCATTTGCATTTGGTTTGTATTCATGTGTGTCCAGACCTAAATGTGCAGTCTTGTATATGCTTTGAGTTGCTGTGTCCAGTTTTGGTCAAACTGCTGCAATGACTAGGTTTCAAGTTGTTGCATTTGCCGTCCATGCTTCTATGTATGAATTTCTGAATTTGTTGTATTTGTTTATTGAGAACTTGAGCATGTACTGTCGATTGTTGCACTTGTGTTGCTCACCATGTCTTTTGACTTGAGCATTGTCAGGTTGCATATCCAACTGAGTCTATGTTGTGCGTGATTGCTTTTGTTGACTGTGCACACGAGTTGGCGAGGCAGTGCACACGTGTATAAATGTACACGTGTGTATTGCAGCCACTCATGATTACCTGTCCCTGATAAGAATACTGATATGCATAGATATTACACAATCAAAAATGATGACAAGAACCCATATATCTGAGACACCAATAAAAACAAATTTATATTTTTGCAAATTCAAATTTGTTTATTTTCAGATTACTGCTGTAGTTGCTAATTATACAGGTACACAGGAGACAGGACAAGAACTGGAGCTGGACAATGCAGATAGATGCAGATGTGCAGACAGAGTGAAAAACTAAGTGTTGAGTGTTGTAGTGAGAAAAAATGTGAATATGAAATGTATGAAACTGGTGTATGTATATAGAGAGAGCTGAAAACTTTGTACTGTATAAGTGTTGAAATAAAATATTATGTTGAATAAAAATACTGATTGAATTATATAAATTCTGTGCAATAGTATTATTATTCAATATGAATATTTATTCCTATATGTGTATAGTACAATCTGCAAAAACATATATAAAATTTAGATATGTTTGTTATCATCAAACAAAAAATCCCATCAAACAATCTCCCCCTTTTGATGATGACAAACATATATATTAAAGATTTTGAAATTCTAATAAATGTGTTTGAGCATGAAATATTTAGCTCCCCCTATATGAATGCTCCGCCTACAACTGAGACCACTCCCTATTTAGAAGATTTAGAAAATTACAGAAGAATAAAAGAACTAAAGAAAATTAACTAACAACATTTAACAAATTTGTTGAAGTATTCCAAAAATATTTACTTCCTTATCAAAATCTTGTTCTTCTCCCCCTTTTGTTATCATCAAAAGACAGACAAAACTAATGGAACAGTAGTGGAATTTTTTTTGTTGTAAATAAAAAAACAAATGCAAAACAAAGAAAAATCATAATATATCATAACGAGGTAACAATTTCCACATTGTAGAGAATGGATCGATGATTCGGTTTTTATATAATGAGAAGAGAGATATTTTACAAGTAATTTGACATTTAAGCACAAAAATAGCACTTACTAACCACGCATAACCATAAGGACTTTTAAATGGGATTAGCAGTTACTTATTAGTCTAAGCATCCGGACTTTTAAGTGAGACCAGAAAAATACTTAGCTACCATACTCCATCCATGCATAACCATAAGGACTTTTAAATGAGAATGGAATGATGATAAAATAAAAATAATTCACTCACATGCTCCATCCATGCATAACCATAAGGACTTTTAAATGAGAATGGATGCATGAGATTTTATTTTTTAATTTTAAAAGAAATCACTCTTCTCATTTTACAAAACCATTATGAATGATAGAAAGATGGTAGAAATAGAAATGATCGTGGAATAAGTTACCAAGTTAATTATATTATGAAATATTTTTTTTTAATTTTGAAAAGAAATAAAACAAAACATATTTCCACTACTGAATACCATATTCGAATCAATCTTTGAATAATATCCAAAACTGGTTTGAATCCTAGAAATTGAAGTTGAAAATAAATATCCAAGAATATTTCAACCAAAAAATGGAAAATGATTAGTCAATTTCTATAATCCCCAAATCCAAACGTAATCTGGAAAATTTGTCTTCGGGGAGGGGTTTTGTGAAAATATCAGTAAGTTGAGCCTCAGTTGAAACATGTTCAATGCAAATGTCTTCCTTAGCAATGTGATCTTTAAGAAAGTGGTGTCTCACATCAATGTGTTTTATGCGTGAATGATGAACATGATTATTTGACAAGTCTATTGCACTTTTACAATCACATTTTACTGGAACTTGTTTATAAACTAAGCCAAAATCAGAAAGAGTTTGCATCATCCATAAAATTTGAGCACAACAACTTCCTAAAGCAATATATTCTGCTTCAGTTGTGGATAATGCAACACAATTTTGTCTTCGACTTGACCATGAAACTAATGAATGTCCTAGCATGAAACAAGTCCCACTAGTGCTTTTCCTGTCAACCAATGAACCAGCATAATCAGCATCAGAATAACCAACTAAATCAAAATTTTCACAAGAAGGGTACCATAGTCCAAATTTGTGTGTGTGTGTGAAAGATATCTCAAAATTCGTTTAGTGGCTTTCAAATGAGATTCTTTAGGATTAGATTGAAAACGTGCACACAAACACACAGAAAACATAATATCAGGTCTAGAAGTAGTAAGATAGAGAAGTGAACCAATTATCCCTCGATATTTTTTCTTATCATCAACAACTCCTTTCTCGTCTTTGTCCAACTTTGTTGATGGGCTCATAGGAGTTCTCAATGGTTTGGAGTTCTCAACTCCAAATTTCTTCAACAGTTCCAACACATACTTGGATTGTGAAATGAAAATACCATCACTGCTTTGCTTGATTTGAAATCCAAGAAAATATTTCAATTCTCCAACCAAGCTCATCTCGAATTTAGCCTGCATGACTTGTTCAAATTTCTCGCACAAGAGTTCATTAGTAGCACCATAAATGATATCATCCACATAAATCTGAATAATAAAAAAATCACTTCCTTTATGTAATAGAAACAGTGTCGTGTCAGCACTCCCCTTTTTAAAGCCATTTTCCAAAAGATATGTAGAAAGGCAGTCATACCAAGCTCTAGGAGCTTGCTTAAGACCATATAATGCTTTTTCTAGTTTATACACATGATTTGGAAAATCATGATTTTCAAAATCGGGGGGTTGTTCAAAAAAACTTCTTCTTTCAAATCACCATTTAGAAAGGCACTTTTTACATCCATTTGTTTAAGTTTGAAACCCTTATAACATGTAAAACTTAGCAAAATCCTAATGTCTTCTAACCTAGCAACTGGAGCAAATGTTTGATCAAAATCTATGCCTTTTATTTGGTTATATCCTTTTGCGACCAACCTAGCTTTGTTTCTAATTACATTTCCTGATTCATCAAGTTTTTTTTGAACACCCATTTAGTTCCAACAATTGGATAGTCATTAGGCCTAGGAACTAATTTCCAAACTTTATTTCTCTCAAATTGATTAAGTTCATCTTGCATTGCTAAAACCCAACTTTCATCATTAAGAGCCATTTCAACAGAATCAGGTTCAATCTCAGAAATAAAACCACTGTGATAATAAAACGCACACAAATTTTTATCAAATGAAGAGCGAGTGCGTATACCTTCCGTAGGATCACCTATAACCAATTCAGGAGGATGATTGGATTTGAACTTCAATCTATCAGCATCAACAGCCCTACTTTCAGCTTTCTCACTAGATGTCCCTTCTTCAATGCCTTCATGATCTACCCCATCGTCAACCGCCTTTTCAGTCGTCCTTTCCAGGTCAGATTCATCGAATTTCACATTGATTGATTCAAAAATTGTCTTTGTTCGTTTGTTGTATATCCTATAAGCCTTGCTCCCTGTTGAATAGCCCATGAAAATTCCCTCATCAGCCTTTGATTCGAATTTTCCAAGTTGATCACCTGTGTTAAGAATGAAACAAGGACATCCAAATACACGAAAATAAGAAATGTTAGGTTTCCTTTCATGCCACAATTCATAAGACATTTTGCCAAGTATTGGTCTAATCATTACTCTATTTATTACATAGCACGAAGTATTCACTGCCTCTGCCCAAAAGGTTAGAGGTGTTTATACTCACTCAACATGGATCTAGCCAATTGCTGCAATGTACGGTTTTTCCTTTCAACCACCCCATTTTGTTGAGGTGTTCGTGGAGCAGAAAAGTCATGTTTTAAACCATTTTTTTCACAAAAGCTTTCAAATTTCAAATTTTCAAATTCGCCTCCATGATCACTTCTCAAAGTTTTAATTGAAATTCCTTTTTCATTTTTAACAAGTTTTGCAAATTTTGAAAAATAATCAAAAGAATCAGACTTTTTGGCTAAGAAATAAACCCATGTAAATCTAGAATAATCATCAACCAATAAATAACAATAACGTTTTCCATTCAAGCTTGCAATTTCATTTGGTCCAAATAAGTCCATGTGAATTAATTCAAGGACCCTTGATGTGCTAACAATGTTTTTAGAGCGAAATGATGATCGACTAAGCTTGCCCAAGGAACATGCTTTACACACTTTATTATTTTTAAATTTCTGATGTGGTAACCCTCTGACTAATTCTTTCGTTTCAAGGTTTTTCAAGAGGCCCATGCTAGCATGTCCAAGTCTCCTATGCCATAAAGATGCCTCTTCGTCAGTGGCTACCAAACATCTAGAAAGATTTAGATTATCAAACGAAAGCGTGTAAACATTTCCTTTTCTTTTGCCCATAAAAACAATGTTATTAGAAGATTTATCAATGATTTTGCAAGTATCACTATCAAAAACCACATTCATACCTTTGTCACATAGTTGGCTAATAGAAATGAGATTGTGATGCAAATTTTCAACGTATAAAACATTAGTCAAGAAAAAAGTACTGTTACCTACTTCACCTTTACCAATAATCTTACACTTGCTATTGTCTCCCATGATCACATTTCCACCTTTAAAATTCTATAGGCTAAGGAACTTCGATTTGTCATCTGTCATATGTCTAGAACAACCTGAATCTAGAAACCATTGTTGCTCCTTAGCCCGCAAACAAACCTACATAAAAAGAGAGGAGGATGACCTAGAGAAACTCTTAGGTCCAATGATATTAGTGACTGAAGCATTGTGAATAAACAATCCCTTTGGAACCCAAACTTGTTTTGTCCTTTCATTCTTGTTCCAATAGACATGAAATTTGTTTGTAGAATTCTTAGGAACCCAAACTTGTATAAATTTTGTGTTCTTGTTCCTATGACTACAATTTTCAACACGATGTCCAATTATTTCACATTTAGTAAAGACACTCTTACATATTGCATTATCATCAACTTGTGTTTTCCCAAAGCCTAGTCCTTTTCTGTTGTTAGCAAAAAGTTGATTTCCCAATAACATGTTGAATAATTTTTCTCCTCTTGAAAAGTTATTCAGAGATTTCTCAAGATTTTGGACTTTGGTTTTTAGTGTTGTGTTTTTAGTCACAAGTGAGGTGCATCTATTTATAAAATCATTTTTCCCAGTGTCAATGGTTTCCTTAAGACTCAAGTTTTCTTTTTCAAGATTCTCAAAGCTATTCTTAATTCTTGATAATTCTGAATCTAAAATTTTACATTTTTTACAGTCTAGGTTTTGAATATTTTCAAGTTCAGTTTCTAACCTAGAATTTTCATGGAAAAGTTCTCTCCTATCAGATTTCAGTTTTTCAATTTTAGATTCAAGAGTATCAATTGTTTTAGTAAGATCACTACACATTAAAACAAGTTCTTTATAAGAATATTCACCTACCTCACTAGATTCCTCTGAGCTTGCTTCTGAATCTGATTTTGCCATAAGACACAAGCTAGCCTCCTCTGAGCTATTATTCGAAACTTCCTCTCCTTCTTCATCATCCCAAGTTGCTGCAAAGGCCTTCTTCTTCTTTTTCTTTCCTTTGTTGTTTTTGAGAAGTGGGCATTTTTGTTTGAAGTGGCCAGGCTTCTTGCAGTTAAAACAAGTCAATTCATTATCGGAATTGTCAGAATCTTTTGACCTATTACCACTTGTTTTCCTCTTGCATGGCCTGAATCTTGACCATTTTATAAGATTATTGACAGCCATTGCAAGCTCTTCAATTGGATCTTCTTCTTCTTCATCGCTCTCTTCTTTGCTCTTTAAGGCAATCGTCTTCTTCTTTGATTCGGAGTTGTTGCGTTCCTCCTTTGCTTTTAGCTCAAGCTCATATGTCATCAAGTGGTCGATCAACTCCTCCATGCTTAGTTTACTCAGATCTTTCGATTCTTGTATTGCCGTGACTTTTGCCTCAAAGCTCATCGGTAAGACTCGTAGCACCTTCCTCACAAGCTCTACCTCAGTGAATACCTTCCCAAGCGCTCTAGCATTGTACACCAAAGTTGAAAAGCGTCCAAACATGTCCTTTATGCTCTCGCCTTTGTCCATCACAAAGTTCTCGTATTCATTGTTGAATAGGGCTAGACGAGACTCCTTGACTTGAGAAGTTCCTTCATGTGTCACCTCCAAGATATGCCAAATTTCCTGTGCAGTTTTACAATGAGAAATTCTATTAAATTCAGTCTTATCAAGAGCACAGATCAAAGCATTCATGGCTTTAGCATTTGTAGTTTTTAATTTCTTATCGTTAGCGTCCCACCTATCCTTAGGTTTAGGAATCTCAGTATCACCAACAGTTATAGTGGGAGTTTTATAGCCAGTTTCAATAATGTCCCAAACATCATAATCAACAGAACTAAGATAAATACCCATCCTAACTTTCCAGTAAGCATAATCATTCCCATTAAACATGAGTGGCCTAGCAATAGATTGCCCCTCAGAAAAAGCATTATTTGGTGGATTCATGACTCTAGAGTTAAAGAAAAATACCGGGCTCTGATACCACTTGTAGGATCTAGATTAACACTAGAGGGGGGGTGAATAGGGTTATAGCAAATTTTCTCGAATTTATACAATTAAACACAAAAACAAACTGCAGAGAGGTAAATATGCTGAAAAATAAATCACACAAAAAATTTACCCAGCTTCGGCAACCCCTGCCTACTGCTGCATTCCCAGATTTCTATTAGAATTAAACAGTCTCCCGCTTACAAACTGTAACGACCCATAAATTTTGATTGGTTTTGATGACGTATTTATTTGAAATTTTGTGAAATTTTAAACAATAAAATTTGAAAATAAAAATTTATTATTTGGAAAACGTCTAATTAAACATAGCAACTGATAAATTTTCATCTGATAATATTAAAGTTTATTTTATTGTATAATTTTATTTCAATTTATATCAGTTAAAATTTGATGATAATAAATATTTTCCAAACCTGAATATTTTTCTATAGAAAATTTGTAAACCATCTTCTGAGTGAGACGTCATATTTCGTTTCGTCAAATTCGGACTGTTATTGCTCCGTCTATCTTATTTTCAACAAATTAGCAGCATTTTCGGTACCGATTGTCGACTTTTGATAGGATGATCGTACCACTGATATCTGTATACCGTTTTGATCGTCTCGTCGTGCTGATCTCTACGGTATATTCACTTCTGTGTTTTGGTGTCCGGTACGCGACGGAACCCGCGAAACGAGTAACCGTATCGATACCCGCTATTTTGAGCTTTTGGTCTTTCGTTTGCCGTTTTGTATATCCAACATGGGAGATTGGACAGCCGTCCATTTTATATTCTCAGAAATTTTAGTTCCTTTTGTCTCTTCACTTTTCTAACCGATTGAAGTGATAATAGTGTTAACATATATTGCCTTTCAGTTGTCCAATGACTTTGCTTCCTCTGAAATAAAAACTTTCCACCAACCCATTTCGTTCGTCTTCTCCAATTTTCCCGTGCTCCACCATTTTTCCCCATCTTGAATCCGCCGAACAACACTCATTATATCTATCTTGTTCCTGGTCGTGCTACCCTCCTCTCCCTCCACCAGAGATCCACCCACCTATTCACTTAAACTCACCTCCGCATATTTCACTCCTCCTAGATCCTTCGCATCGGCCTCATCCCCGACCCAGCAAGTCGCCACCGTCCTCAATATCTCCTCACTCTCTACACATAATCGCACAGCCTCCTTTTTCATCCCACTGACGCCTTCACCATGGCAACAGCCACGCCTTGCACGCCACTGCCTTCGCCCGCTTCCTCCACACGAACTACATCTCGGCCGTGACCTGCCTCTGGATCAAACTCACGCCTCCCTGACCCTTAAACTGCGTGCCGCACTCTCCTCCTCCCTCCGCTCTTCCTTCCTGATGCCGACGTGAGTAAGGCATTATGATTTTATACATATATTATAAGTTGCTTTATATATATATTTTACAGTTATATGTTCTGAAATTATTTTTGAAAACAAATAATATGTTACAATGCAAAGTTGTATACGCATATATATGATATAACTTTATATTTTTACTTAGTCACTTATATATGTAGTTTTTGGGTAAGTTGCATATGCTGGTTTATATAGCATTTTATAAAATATGTCTATAGCAAATCTTTGTTTGCATGCTTATATTAAGTCAGGTTTGCATTTATACGAGAGTTTGCATGCATACTTCTTTATCTCTAAAATCTTTTTTTTATATGAACATATTTAGTATATATTTGTATTAAAACAATTGCTGTGATGCGTCTATATGATATAAGTGTAAATTTGTAGGTATATATCTATATAAAGGTTGGATAAAGCTGGTATATGTAGTGAGCCATATACATTTGTTCGTACAGTAAAGTATTTTATGTTGGACATTTATATCTTGCATATGTCAGCATACATATATATAGTTTTATCTAAAATTGAAATTTTTATATATATATATATATCAATAAGTTTTAATATAAAGTTGATTTGATTAACATATGATATATATATTTAACTTATACGATATATATATGATTGCTGAGTTCATGTATATGATTTCAGTTATTTTGATTCTAAAATTTTGGTTTAGATGTAGTAAGCATTATATATTAGTCTTTATATCTATCTGTTTATATAAATATTGATGTGTATATATAAATCATGGTCTGCATGTACGTGCATTTGAATGGTCTGCATTTTTATCTTTTTATTTTATTTTATATATACTTTGATTTAGAATATATACGGCCTTAAAGGATAATATATTTTATTTTATAGGGGTTTAAATTAAATATTGATTTGAAATTTATAACATATATTTTGTTTTAATTATATCAAGACGATTCTGGTTCGTTTCTATCAATCTCTATCTTTCAGCTTTGCCCGTCAAACCCACTTTCAGCTTACTTCGCTGTGAGATTTTTTGTTCGGATTTGTTCGATTGTCTAGATCGTGACCCAATCCGTAGCTTAATTCTTTGTCAAATCTATCTAGCCTCGAAAGGTGAGTGATCACTCATGATTAACGTTCTTGTATTTATTAGATTTGATTTCAATTGAAACGACAATTGAAATATGTTGTTGTAGTTATTTAAATTGTAGTATATGTTATTATCTGTAACTGTTCACCTATGTGATATGACACCATATCCTGTTGTTTATATTATATTGTTGTTTATGATATATGTCTGTTATTATTATTTTCGTATCTGTTATCACTCTGCAAGTTCCCTGTTAGTATAGAATTCACTATGGGTTGAAATGATACATACCCGAACGGACTTTAGAA
Source organism: Allium fistulosum (assembly GCA_030737815.1). Taxonomy (NCBI): domain Eukaryota; kingdom Viridiplantae; phylum Streptophyta; class Magnoliopsida; order Asparagales; family Amaryllidaceae; genus Allium; species Allium fistulosum. The sequence continues at coordinate 746,405,823 of CM060902.1, forward strand.
TAGGAGAAAACCGTTATGGGTTGAAATGATAAACCCTAGCGATTTTCATTTGATTGAATTTGGGATTATGGGTCGAAATGATATCTACCCGTATATATTTAAATTATGGATTGAAATGATAAATATCCGTATCACTTAACCATATGATAGATATATATATACAAACACCGTTGGTCCATATATATAAATATTTTGAAAATAATTCTATGGATTTGGGAAGAAGTATATGGTTTTAATAAATGTTGATTCTTAAATTATTATATATAAATGGTAATGATATATATATATATTTAATTTAATTAAGATTGATTTAATACATATTATATGGTTAAGTATTTAAATTTATATTTCAAAATAGATTTTGGTAATAATTTGAATAAGTTAAGGTTGGGAAGATAATTTGAATTTAGTAGAAATTGTATTCAATAAAGAATTTTATTTAATTAAACCTATTTGAAACTTACTGAAATTGAGATATAAGATATGATTTATAATTTGGGTTTGATTTAAGTAACTTAATGAATATTTCTTGTTTAAATAAATTTAAGGAAATATTTAGTAAAAATGTAATTTAAGGATAGTTAAACGATATTGAATTTATTAAGTGAATATTCCATGATTAAATAATAATAAAGTTAAATCAAGAGCTATATGAAACTGTTAAATTTAACTTTGAAAATGTTGAATATTAAAGCTTTGAAATATATTGAAAATTTAAATGGTATATTTAGAACTGAATTGAATTGATGAATTAAGCTATGAATAAAATTGAAATTTGAATTTGGGTGGATGTGAATCGATTTGTGAGACTTGAGGAAATTTTTAATACTTTACTTTTAAATTATTTAACCTATATATACTATTTTGGAATATAGATATATTTGAAATAAAAGTGAATTTTTGGTTTTGAAGTATAAATTAATTTGAAATGACCACGGTGTTAGGGTGTATATTTCTACCTTGTAGATAGTTCCGCAGAATCCTTAGAGGATGGTTATCCCAAACATCCTTTAAGTTACTTGTATTTCAGTTGATATTTCACTTGAGTTGGATTTATTGATATAAGAATGTTAATCCTGACTCGAGTGTTTTGTGTTTTGCTTTACGCTCGGGTCAGACCGAGTGATACAGCATTTGAGACTCACCCTTGGACTTTGGAGCTTTTGGAGATCCAACTATCGATTCAGCTTTCAGCTTTCCAGTTGATTTGTTCAGAGAGGTCATCTATTCGTACTGAAGACTTCACTGTATTTGAGATTTTCTGTTGTATTTTATTTCTAACTCTGATGTTTATATAGTAGCTTCATGAACTACTATTTTATCTATTCCGCTGCGTATTATTGTATTACTCTGTGTCTGTGATTCTGTGATTGATTTATTTACTGTATATGATGAGTTTGCCAAATTTTAAATTAACAATCTGATATTTTGAACAATTCAAGTCCGACGTGTGCGGATGGGAATGGTTGAAAATACCGGGTCGTTATAGTTAGTATCAGAGCCTTAGCTCTAGGCAAAACTTAGCATATCTGGTAAATTTATTTACAGAATCACTTTTGTTCAAGTTTGAATCTCTTCCTTTTGAGTCGACTTCCTTTGAACTTTGGAACGTTCCCTGCGGTTCCAAAATTCATTCTTGTCTCTCCCTATTTGTATTCTTTTGATTCTGGAGTATCCCATAACTCCACTTCAAATGATCTCTATAAGAATAGGCGATCCCGCCGATCTTTGAATGTTTTGTAAAGGGGTGAAACTCCTTTACAATTGGCATTGATTCACCGAAGATTTATATATCACTCGGTTTAGATGCTGCTATCTCTTGTTATGTCGAATTCTATCTCTGGCGATCGAATGTCGATTTGCCTCAAAATTCTACACCGATCTTATTTTGAAATCATGATTGGCCGGTAAAGGTCGTCCGCGATTTATATAAGTATATCCATCTTCTATTTTGTAATTTAATTATCTCATCTTCGTTCGAGCCTATCTTCGAATCAGAATTTTATTTGATTAGAGTTCCTCTAATTTGAATCTCTATCTTTGTTTGGAATCCATTCTTGAATCATCCTTTGAAAAATCGGGTTTGTTTGTATTTTTAGAAAGTGTTTTATATACCGAAATTATTATTTTGATAAGTATGATTATATTCTATATATAAAAGTGAAATGTTTTCGGTAAAGATTATATACCCTTTTTAAAATGAGAATTTGAGGTTTAGAAAGGATTTGTAATTTTGAAAAAAATTATATAAGAAATTTGATTTATCTAAAAATGATTTATAACTGAAGGATTTTAAATTTGAAATTCGAGAATTGAACTCCGGAATTTTGAAATTGGTTTTAAGATTTTGAAATATATAATAATAATATGATTTAAAAGTATTTTCCGAATAAGAAATGTTTCAAATGATTTTAATGAGTTTCGAATGATTTCGAAGGAATTTCAAAAGAAGTTTGAGAAAATAAAAGTCCAGAACTCACTTATGTCGTTGGAAAATAATTTCGGTGATGAGTGCACGCATCATCGACATTGATTTTCGAGTTTCATAGTGGGGGAGAGGCCACTTTAGTAGCATTGCTACGCGAGTGATTTTGCGAAACCAATTTTGATTTCAAAATTTTGAAGTATGATTTGATATTCGAAAGATATATGTATATGTATTTGAAACGATTTGAAATGAGCCGGTGTTCAGTCCTCGAGTTTTGGATTTGATATAACCCTATCTATTAAAATTGATTTACCGATTTGTTGCTGATTTCCAACTCTTGAATTTGAAAATGATTTCTTCAACTATTTTGAAGGTTCGAGCACTTCCAAATCAAGGTTAACTTTTCAAAGCTAAGAAATTTTGAAATATATAAAGTATATAAGTTTGGTATGTATGTTAAAGTAGTAGTAATATGATTTAAATAAGTTGAAACTATTTTGTTAAGTAAATGAATAAGGCAATTTAAAATTTTTCTAATATGAAATTTAGATTTGAAATGTTTTAAAAAGAATTTGGTCTTTAAAATATTTTGAATAAAGTATAGTTAAATGTTTTAACTTAGTAACATCTTTATGAAACTATATATTTAACAAGTTGGAATAAATATATAAGTTGTACGTATGCTGTTTTATTCGCATAATTAATTTGATCCAGGTTTGAGTACACAAGTTCGAGGTGAATTACAACATTTCGTGTTAGGATTTTTCATTCGATTCTTGATGGCGAATATTTGATATGGATTTTGGGCTTGATTCTAGAATTCTCTATCATATTATATGGCTATGCAAGGAGACTGATGGCTTCTAGTCGAGAAACCATATCGAAATCCGCATTAGGGAAGTCGAATGGACAATACTAGTTCGAAAGCAAACTTGTGTGATCGAGCGAGCGATCAAATGTGATTTTGCGAAATGATGACGTATGTACATCTTATATTCTAATATCATTGATATATTTTGACGCTGAAATTGAAAGTTGTCATGTTAGAATATCTTTGCTTACTAAAAGAAAATTTCCAATTTAAATTACAAAGATATATAACCCATAAAAGCAAAGATATTCAATCCCATATGGCTCTTCATACAGCGAAATTTATTTTGAAAAATTTGATCCTTATATAAGATGGACCTTACGTAAGTATAAGATGATTTTGAAAACATTTGATTTTGGAAATGAATTGGTTGACTTAAATTATATTGATTTGGAAATTTGGATTTATTTTCTAAATCTATTATTTTGGAAACTTTGAAACTAAAGATATTTAATTTGAGAAGAAATAATTTGGTGAAATTGTATATGATTTTGAAATTGAACTGATATTGAAACAAATTGAAATTTGAGAACCTTGTGTTACTAAATACTTGATTTAGGAGTTGTCGAACTTATATAAAATTGATTTGTATGAGTATGAAATTGATTCGAAAACTATGGATTTGAAAAGGGTACTCAATTTGAAAAGTGAAATCTTATATAATTATAGTCTATATAAGTGTGATTTGATATACTTTTGATTTTGGAAAAGTATTTGGTTTGAAAATTTAGTCTTATATATAATGGATTTTATATAAGTACGATATTTGAAAGTGATTTGAAAAGGTACTATATGATACATATTTTCGAAGTAAAGATATGGAAAGTGCCTTCTGCTTGATATCCGCTTTGTGGCCACATTGTGGATTCATTCTATCTATATTTCTATGATTTTTGGTTTTTCGGATATGATACTCGAGTGTCCATCGAATTCCATGGCGTTACCCATGGTCTTACGAGCGCGACTGCATAGCGCAACTGCCTGGCTGAGATGGCCTAGGGGTACGGATTGTTTCCTGGGGGATCCAGGCGTAACCATTGTGTATCCCGCATCTATGTAGGTCGCATTAGTAGCGAAACCGCCTGGCTGAGATGGCCTAGGGGTACGGATTGTTTCCTGGGGGATCCAGGCGTAACCATTGTGTATCCTGCATTCTACTAGTCATCATGGCGTAACTCGCAGGGTTGAGAAAGCTTACGGATATGGATTGTTTCCTGGGGGATCCAGGCGTAACCATTGTGTATCTGCGAACCATGGTTAGACAAAGGTTTTGTTGTTTTTTGTTTGGATTGTACTTTCCATATCTATTTTTAAAAGATTTTCCAGTATTTTCACTGGGTGTTGAAACAAGTCTACTAAGTACTTGGAGAATTCTAGCTTTGCGCCTGATCAACGCACTGCCAGAGTCTGCAAGAACGAGGATAAACTTGTTGAAACATCGAGTTATAGAAGTATTTTATTATAAAGGTATTTTCAACAAAGGAATTCTATATTAATATTTGAGATTTAAATTCTTATGGTTTGAATTAATTATTCATGCCCGATACTATTCTTTTGAATCTACCTTATCTGCCCAGCTTTATTTATTCACCTATATTCTGTTTTTCCAAATCCTCATTTTTTCCTTGTTGACTATATTCTTTAAAATATTGTTTATTTATAAACTACATGTTTTAATAGAAAATTTTAGTGTTATAAATATTTTAGAAGTTATTAATTAAATAAAACATATTTAAAGTAAATGATTATTGATTTATTAATAATATTTGAAAAGTATCATGAGATAGATTAATAAATTTATGAATTATGGATTTAATGTTTTCAATAGCTTCTTTGTAAATATAAGTAATAGTGTAAATAATTGTTTTCAAATAGTTTTCATATATTTATAAAGGTGTTATTTAAACATATAAACGGTATTTATAAAGGAAGAAAATTTTTACAAATGGGTTTTGGAAGGTAATAAAGTATTAAAGATAATTGAATTGCAAATGAAGTTTTCAAATGAATATTCCAAGTAAAATTTACATAGTTTAAATTAATTGTTTATCCTTGTCTTTTAATCTTTTCTGTCTGGTTGTTTCTCTTCTCCTACCTCCTTCCTTTTCGGGGACGAAAAGTTTTGAGTGGGGGAGAGTGTAACGACCCATAAATTTTGATTGGTTTTGATGACGTATTTATTTGAAATTTTGTGAAATTTTAAACAATAAAATTTGAAAATAAAAATTTATTATTTGGAATACGTCTAATTAAACATAGCAACTGATAAATTTTCATCTGATAATATTAAAGTTTATTTTATTGTATAATCTTATTTCAATTTATATCAGTTAAAATTTGATGATAATAAATATTTTCCAAACCTAAATATTTTTCTATAGAAAATTTGTAAACCATCTTCTGAGTGAGACGTCATATTTCGTTTCGTCAAATTCGGAGTGCTATTGCTCCGTCTATCTTATTTTCGACAAATTAGCAGCATTTTCGGTACCGATTGTCAACTTTTGATAGGATGATCGTACCACTGATATCTGTAACCGTTTTGATCGTCTCGTCGTACTGATCTCCACGGTATATTCACTTCTGTGTTTCGGTGTCCGGTACACGACGGAACCCGTGAAACGAGTAACTGTATCGATACCCGCTATTTTGAGCTTTTGGTCTTTCGTTTGCCTTTTTGTATATCCAACATGGGAGATTGGACAGCCGTCCGTTTTATATTCTCAAAAATTTTAATTCCTTTTGTCTCTTCACTTTTCTAACTAATTGAAGTGATAATAGTGTTAACATATATAGCCTTTTAGTTGTCCAATGACTTTGCTTCCTCAGAAATAAAAACTTGCCACCAACCCATTTCGTTCGTCTTCTCCAATTTTCCATTGCTTCACCATTTTTCCCCATCTTGAATCCACCAAACAACACTCATTATATCTATCTTGTTCCTGGTCGTGCTACCCTCCTCTCCCTCCACCAGAGATCCACCCACCTATTCACTTAAACTCACCTCCACATATTTCACTCCTCCCCAGATCCTTCGCATCGGCCTCATCCCCAACCCAGCAAGCCGCCACCGTCCTCAATATCTCCTCACTCTCTACACATAATCGCACAGCCTCCTTTTTTCATCCCACTGACGCCTTCACCATGGCAACAGCCACGTCTTGCACGCCACTACCTTCGCCCGCTTCCTCCACACAAACTACATCTCGGCCGTGACCTGCCTTTGGATCAAACTCGCGCCTCCCTGACCCTTAAACTGCGTGCCGCACTCTCCTCCTCCCTCCGCTCTTCCTTCCTGATGCCGACGTAAGTAAGGCATTATGATTTTATACATATCTTATAAGTTGCTTTATATATATATATATATATATATATATATATATAGTTTACAGTTATATGTTCTGAAATTATTTTTGAAAACAAATAATATGTTACAATGCAAAGTTGTATACGCATATATATGATATAACTTTATATTTTTACTTAGTCACTTATATATGTAGTTTTTGGGTAAGTTGCATATGCTGGTTTATATAGCATTTTATAAAATATGTCTACAGCAAATCTTTGTTTGCATGCTTATATTAAGTCAGGTTTGCATTTATACGAGAGTCTGCATGCATACTTCTTTATCTCTAAAATCTTTTTTTTTGATATGAACATAATTAGTATATATTTGTATTAAAACAATTGCTGTGATGAGTCTATATGATATAAGTGTAAATTTGTAGGTATATATCTATATAAAGGTTGGATAAAGCTGGTATATGTAGTGAGCCATATACATATGTTCGTACAGTAAAGTATTTTATGTTGGACATTTATATCTTGCGTATGTCAGCATACATATATATAGTTTTATATAAAATTGAAATTTATATATATATATATATATCAATAAGTTTTAATATAAAGTTGATTTGATTAACATATGATATATGTATTTAACTTATACGATATATATATGATTGCTGAGTTCATGTATATGATTTCAGTTATTTTGATTCTAAAATTTTGGTTTAGATGTAGTAAGCATTATATATTAGTCTTTATATCTATTTGTTTATATAAATATTGATGTGTATATATAAATCATGGTCTGCATGTACGTGCATTTGAATGGTCTGCATTTTTATCTTTTTTTTTTTGATTTTATATATACTTTGATTTAGAATATATACGACCTTAAAGGATAATATATTTTATTTTATAGGGTTTTAAATTAAATATTGATTTGAAATTTATAACATATATTTTGTTTCGATTATATCAAGACGATTCTGATTCGTTTCTATCAATCTCTATCTTTCAGCTTTGCCCGTCAAACCCACTTTCAGCTTACTTCGCTTTGAGATTTTTTGTTCGGATTTGTTCGTTTGTCTAGATCATGACCCAATCCGTAGCTCAATTCTTTGTCAAATCTATCTAGCCTCGAAGGGTGAGTAATCACTCACGATTAACGTTCTTGTATTTATTAGATTTGATTTCAATTGAAACGACAATTGAAATATGCTACTGTAGTTATTTAAATTGTTATATATGTTATTATCTGTAACTGTTCACCTATGGGATATGACACCATATCCTGTTGTTTATATTATATTGTTGTTTATGATATATGCCTGTTATTATTATTTTCGTATCTGTTATCACTCTGCAAGTTCCATGTTAGTATAGAATTCACTATGGCTTGAAATGATACATACCCGAACGGACTTTAGAATAGGAGAAAACCGTTATGGGTTGAAATGATAAACCCAAGCGATTTTCATTTGATTGAATTTGGGATTAGGGGTCAAAATGATATCTACCCGTATATATTTAAATTACGGATTGAAATGATAAATATCTGTATCACTTAACCATATGATAGATATATATACAGACACCGTTGGTCCATATATATAAATATTTTGAAAATAATTCTATGGATTTGGGAAGAAGTATATGGTTTTAATAAATGTTGATTCTTAAATTATTATATATAAATGGTAATGATATATATATATATATATTTAATTTAATTAAGATTGATTTAATACATATTATATGGTTAAGTATTTAAATTTATATTTCAAAATAGATTTTGGTAATAATTTGAATAAGTTAAGGTTGGGAAGATAATTTGAATTTAGTAGAAATTGTATTCAATAAAGAATTTTATTTAATTAAACCTATTTGAAACTTATTGAAATTGAGATATAAGATATGATTTATAACTTGGGTTTGATTTACGTAACTTAATGAATATTTCTTGTCTAAATAAATTTAAGGAAATATTTAGTAAAAATGTAATTTAAGGATAGTTAAACGATATTGAATTTATTAAGTGAATATTCCCTGATTAAATAATAATAAAGTTAAATCAAGAGCTATATGAAACTGTTAAATTTAACTTTGAAAATGTTGAATATTAAAGCTTTGAAATATATTGAAAATTTAAATGGTATATTTAGAACTGAATTGAATTGATGAATTGAGCTTTGAATAAATTTGAAATTTGAATTTGGGTGGATGTGAATCGATTTGTGAGACTTGAGGAAATTTTTAATATTTTACTTTTAAATTATTTAACCTATATATACTATTTTGGAAAATAGATATATTTGAAATAAAAGTGAATTTTTGGTTTTGAAGTATAAATTAATTTGAAATGACCACGGTGTTAAGGTGTATATTTCTACCTTGTAGATAGTTCCGTAGAATCCTTAGAGGATGGTTATCCCAAACATCCTTTAAGTTACTTGTATTTCAGTTGATATTTCACTTGAGTTGGATTTATTGATATAAGAATGTTAATCCTGACTCGAGTGTTTTGTGTTTTGCTTTATGCTCGGGTCAGACCGAGTGATACAGCATTTGAGACTCACCCTTGGACTTTGGAGCATTTGGAGATCCAACTATCGATTCAGCTTTCAGCTTTCCAGTTGATTTATTCAGAGAGGTCATCTATTCGTACTGAAGACTTCACTGTATTTGAGATTTTCTGTTGTATTTTATTTCTAACTCTGATGTTTATATAGTAGCTTCATGAACTACTATTTTATCTATTCCGCTGTGTATTATTGTACATGTGCGGATGCGAATGGTTGAAAATACCGGGTCGTTACACAAACACTCTAACAGACTCGCAAACCCTGCTACCGCCTATAGAGTTTTGCAAACTCGCAAACCCTGCTTACTAAACTAATCCTAACTAGACAATCTGACACAACCTAAATCCTAGGTGGTGATTTACCAAGATTTGATTCGAAAAGTACAAACTTTAAAAATAAAAACAAGAGCAGAAATAAATAAATAAACTTGAGTAAATTTTTGCCCTTAAACAAAACAATCCAACCCAAAGTATTATTACTCAAGAAAAAAATGCGGCCCTGTTATCTTCTTTTATCAATGTTGGCTCCGGTTCCTTCTATCGTTCGTTCCTTTTAGCTCTGTAATTAGGGCTTGTATAGAATCGAAGATGCCGACTTTATATTGATCGATCGAATTTGTGATTTTCATCCTTTGGCCTGTCGATCGACTGTCTCCTTGTACCTTACTTCGGCTACTTCGAATTTGATCGAGTTTGAGATGGCTTCGGTATGTAATTTCTGCTCTTTTTGCTTTTATGTTTGTATGCTTGAACTCGATTTTTTAATTTCCGATGATGATCTTGGGGTATATATATAGTGTAGAAACCCTAATAATTCGCGTCTGATTTGATTTCTTGCTTGGCCCCCACATCGTTGAATATTTCCATGATTTTGTTGCGACATTTTGGGTATATATGGTTCGAATTTTGCTTGGTACCCACGGCTTTGGATATTTCGTATATGGTTTCACAATTTCGAAATTTGAACTGTTGATTTCGTTCTGGAATTTGTTTTTGTTTCTATAGCAGGATATTTGGAATTTTTTCCTTGGTCCATATTCGAATTATTTCTGTCCATATATGCATTCGAATTCTTTGCTCAAATATGGAAAAAAAATATTTTCCATATTTTTGCATTGCCAGGATTTGTTTGCCATATTTGATTTCTTGACCAAGTCTTCTGATTTGTTTCTTTTGCCGAAAAAAAATCTTTCCATGTATATGCTCCTGTCTATGTACATGTGGCTTTCTATGTTGACATTGGCACTTGATATTTGTGATTGACTTCGGCCATTTGCTTTGATATTGATCTGCTCGAATTGACTTTAATTTTGCATTTGCTTTGAGACTTGACTTCGGGTTTGACTTGTTTATAATTGTTCCTTCTCAAGGCTGCTATACTTGATTGCTTGCATGTATATATGAATTTATGTATGTATATATGTGCTATCATCTTGTACCTCTTCGTCTGGAGTAGTTTCTGCATTGTTTGATACTTGCTTTTGCCTTGAGCATTTCACTGTGGCTTTGGATCTTAATACTTCATATATATATATATACATTCATGTATGTATATATGTGACTGTTTCATGGTTCTCTGTCTACTTGACAGATTTGTATTACTTGTATGCTACATTGTATTTATCTTGATGGCATTTGGTTTGCTGTTATTACTTCCCTGTCCTGTTGTAGTTGTTCATATGCCGGTGCCATAGTCTTTGTTGCTGTGTTGCCATATCTTTGTTGGAACTGGACTTGAACTTGTAGTCTTCATTGTATACTCGAGTCTGCATTTGCATTTGGTTTGTATTCATGTGTGTCCAGACCTGAATGTGCAGTCTTGTATATGCTTTGAGTTGCTGTGTCCAGTTTTGGTCGAACTGCTGCAATGACTAGGTTTCAAGTTGTTGTTGCATTTGCAGTCCATGCTTCTATGTATGAATTTCTGAATTTGTTGTATTTGTTTGTTGAGAACTTGAGCATGTACTGTCGATTGTTGCACTTGTGTTGCTCACCATGTCTTTTGACTTGAGCATTGTCAGGTTGCATATCCAGCTGAGTCTATGTTGTGCGTGATTGCTTTTTTTGACTGCGCACACGAGTTGGCGAGGCAGTGCACACGTGTATAAATGTACACGTGTGTATTGTAGCCACTCATGATTACCTGTCCCTGATAAGAATACTGATATGCACAGATATTACACAATCAAAAATGATGACAATAACCCATATATCTGAGACACCAATAAAAACAAATTTATATTTTTGCAAATTCAAATTTGTTTATTTTCAGATTACTGCTGTAGTTGCTAATTATACATGTACACATGAGACATGACAAGAACTGGAGCTGGACAATGCAGATAGATGCAGATGTGCAGACAGAGTGAAAAACTAAGTGTTGAGTGTTGTAGTGAGAAAAAATGTGAATGTGAAATATATGAAATCGGTGTATGTATATAGAGAGAGCTGAAAACTTTGTACTGTAAAAATGTTGAAATAAAATATTATGTTGAATAAAAATACTGATTGAATTATATAAATTCTGTGCAATAGTATTATTATTCAATATAAATATTTATTCCTATATGTGTTGTTAACCCTCAATTTTCTACGAATTAAGAACTGCACGACTCAAGAAGGATTATACGACTTAACGAGTCAAGGACTGGACGACTTAACGAGTCAAGGACTGGACGACTTAACAAATTAAGAAAGTTAAGACCTAATGACTCAAGAGATGGCACGACCTAACAAGGAAACGAGTTAACGACTTAAGGCAATCCGCGACTTAACGACCTAAGTTACTAACCCGTTCATGGAGGTCAGGTGTGAGCAGGATGAACCGTAACTCATATCCCTTAAGTCGCAACCTTCGACTTACGGCCTAACTTGGGTCGTGAGCGACTTAACAAACAAACGAGATGCCGCTTCTTATTTAACATGATGACTTCCTAGCTCGTCAGCGAGTTAGGACTTGTGTTATTATTTGAAATGGGCAAGCCTTCCAGTTGAACCACGACCCACGACTTAGTTTGAGTCGGCCATGACCTAAGGCTACCGAGTTAAAATCCAATGCCGTGACACTTATGTTGCTTCACTGATACTGTTACCTGCTAAGTCGGCCATGACTTACGACTTATCTTAAGTCGGCCACGACTTAGGACTTGGCAAAAATTCCTGTCCAGACTTCTCTATAAATACAGCGCTACCTTCAACATGAAGAGGACTTTTGGCCAATCATTTTCTGAAGCACCATTACTCTGCCGAATTTTCAACTCATCCAACACTTGAAGAACTCCAAACATTGAAGATACTACAACAAGCTTTGAACGAGATTCTACACATCCGACATGGATTCAACAAATCTCATCATCAAAGTTTGAGTTACTAATCTGAAGAGTTTGTGTGATCAAAGTGAATTGTATTCGAAGTGCATTGTATCAAATTGTAACCAAATCAGCAATAAAAGACTATAAAGTGGACGTAGGCTCAATTACGGGCCGAACCACTATAAATATGTTGTCCCTTTTCCGTTTTCTGCTATTTTTAGCTTATATTCTGTTCCCGTACCAACGGGTGGTGCTTTCACATTATTACTACACACACCGGGTGTTAGCGTTCAATTTTCAGCGTTAACATTTTGGTGCTTTCACTGAGAATTGAACTCAGGAATACATTCACCATTGCTTCACGAAAGTTCGTTGAAAAAGTTTCTTTCAAAACTAGAAGTTTATTTGAGATCATAGCTCCTGGAAGAAAGGGTAGATCTACCAGATTTGGAAATGCTCATGAGGGAACCTCCGCTTCCCCAACAGCAAATCAAGCAACTCCTACCGTCGGAGTCACAAGGGCTGAATTAGACGACGCAGTGTCGGGATTATATCAGCAAATTGAAGCTCAAAATGCTTTAATGATGGACAGATTAAACGCTCTACTTGGGGCAAATCAACAGCTAGAAAACAATGAAACAGTCTTCACTGAAGATGCTTGTAATTCCCAGGAGAAAGATATTCCTCAAAGAGCAGCTGGCACCGCCGAAATGCCACCTTTCCAAGCTGAATGTCCAAGGCCGCAGCCAACTTTTCACGAGCATTTGCCCAGGCAAAATTCCGAAAGGAGAGGTGACTTCTACCCGGCGATGCCTCTGAACAATGAGGAGTACCTATCAGGGATGATTCGCCAAATCATGAAAGAGAGCATGTAGAGGGAAGAAAACGAGAGTGATTGGGGATTTGCGCCAAGCAGAACTCCGTTTACTGAAAGGATCCTGAAAGCAGAGTTTCCAAGAAAATTTATACCTCCTACTATTCCGGCTTATAGAGGGACAAGTGACCCTAATCATTTTCCATACAAATACGATTGGCATATGACCGGCGCGAGGGCATCAGATGAGATTAAATGCCGATACTTTCCAGTATACTTGGAAGGAGTGGCTCTACTTTGGTTCACAAAGCTACCAATTCGGTCCGTAGATCAATTCTCTGATTTAACTCGAAAGTTCAAGGATCAGTTCAGGTTGTATGCTTCAAAAGCTAAGGATATAATGTCACTGTCCAGCCTTGAACAAGGGCCCAGAGAATCTATCAGATCTTTCTTGAACCGTTTCAATATAGCCCTAGCCGAAGTGGATAATGCAGAACCCCGTATGATCCTGACTTACCTGATGCGGGCCATCAACAAATCAAGTGAATTCGGAAGATGGTTAAAAATGAAGGAGCCAAACTCACTCGAGAAATTCTATAAAAAGGCCGACGAATTTATGCGTCTGGAAAACCTCTCCGTGCCGGCAAAAGTGGTTGTTGCCGAAGTCAAGAATAACGGTGTTACTTCTAACAAAAGAGAATCCGGAAACCAGAAAAGGGAAAGTAATGGAGGAAAGAAGCAGGAGAATGAGAAGAAACCTCGCCGCTTTAATCTTTCAGATTTTACTCCTCTAACGGATACACCGGAAAATATCTTCTTCGCGACAAAAGATGTTATCAAGTATCCTAAACCACCTGAGATGGGGAGAGGTGCAGTACGTAATGGGAAATTCTGCCGATTCCACAATCAACCTGGCCATGACACCGACCAATGTCGCCAGTTGAAGAATGTGATTGAAGAGTTGCTAGAACAGGGTAAACTGCAACAATATGTGAAGAAAAACAGAGCAGACCCAACCTCATCCACTCAGGGGCAAGAACACCCTGCCCATCAATCTGACTCTGGCAACAACACTGCGGTCCAAGAATCTGAAAAGCTTTTCATTAACGTTGTCACAGGAGGTCCCTACGCAGCAGCCAGGAGTTGGGACGACTATTAACTACCCACAAAACTGCAGCTGGGGCATCTTCCAATATCTCTGGCATATAAATCAAAAACTACGAATCCAGTGGAAATGGAAATTCAATCTGGAGACTCTGGTACAACAATCACTTGCATCCAATTTTTACTTAACAGCATTGCTTAAATTTGTAAAATGATAATGGATGTATAACTCTTGTATTGTAAACCACTGAGAAATCAGGGTGGATTAATAATAAAGAATATTAAATCTTGTGTTCTAATGCTATATAATGTCTGTTTCATTTCGATATGCAAATATCTTAAATATATTGCTAAAATGTTGATTAAATATTGCAGGCTATCAAAGTAAAGCTTACTTATTCAACACATCACAAGACTCAGCGATTCCCATAAATCACTCAAAAACAAAGTACATTTCTCTAGCAGAAAGCAAGCAATTTGCAAAAGAATGGGGCATGTACTTGAAGTGATAACAAGGAATCGCTAAGGAGCAGATGGTGAAAGAACACAAGCAACAATTGCTACTCTTCGGAGTTCAAACAAAAAGACCTCTTCATAGGCGCAACTCTTCGAAGGATAAAGACCTCTACGGAGGCACAAGCCCTCTTCGGAGGCACGCCAAAAAATGGAAGTTCTCTTATCAACAAAGAAGTTGGTGGAACGAGAAGGCGCAGGATCTTTGTTAACTAGTTGCGACCGTTTGTGCAAACGAACGTCCAATTAAGTAACTTACGTCCGCCCCATGGATCCATTTAACTGTGAGAAAGTAACTTCCAGGCAATCAAATAAAGACTTCTCCGGAAGCACAAGACTTCTTCGGAAGCACAAGACCTCTCCGGAGGCACAATGCTAATCTTCGGAGTCCATGCTACTCCACAAGATTCCAAAATGCTAATCTTCAGAGTCCATGCTACTCCACAGATTCCAAAATGCTAATCTTCGGAGTCCATGCTACTCCACAGATTCCAAAATGCTAATCTTCGGAGTCCATGCTACTCCACAGATTCCAGAATGCTAATCTTTGGAGTCCATGCTACTCCACAGATTCCAAAATGCTAATCTTCGGAGTCCATGCTACTCCACAGATTCCACAATGCTATATCTCAGAAATTCCAAAAAGACCTCTTTGGAGGCATATTTCACCTAAGTTGAAGTGTAAAAATCGGAGACCCACTTCACCAGAGTTGAAATGACAAAGCATTTTTCATAAGCTCGCTTCACTGCACAGGAGAATCCACTTTTCAACAAATAAAAGTGATCACCCTCGAAAGTTGAAGTGTTCTAAAAGAAAAGAAGAGAAAACTTCTCCGATACAAGGCATACTCTATTGAAAGCAGGATAATATTTCCTCGAAAACGGAAATATTATCCTCTAAAATAAGAGTATGAGTCTTTTCAGAATATTGTGATGAGCCGTGGTATGGGGGCACATAGCTATGTTAAATAACGCTCAAACATCATACCATGAGCTCACTGCAATATCATACAAAGAAACTTGTGCAGACACATGGAATAAATGCATTCACAAATATATACAAGAAAGTTGTACAAACAAAGAATCATTATATTCCATATTATAAAATTTGATACATGTGCAGGTTTAAGAAAGCGAGGACCGGTACTCGCACAATCTCCGGTCAATACATGAAAAAGCAAAAAGCAAAACGGAGAAAATAAAATTAAGCTCATTTCTCCTTCTTCCCACCTTTGGAGCTTTTACCCGGCCTAATGATTAGTTTCTGAGGCCGCTGTGGACGGGTCGGGGAGGAAGGAGAAAGAGGCACAGCTGGGTCAACTTCCGCTTCTTCTCCAACGACAGAAGTGCTTTTCTTCCCTTTCTTTGAAACCTTGCGTTTCCCCTTCTTTTTCGAAGAAGACTCACTGCCTGGAGTAAAAAACTCAGAAAGCTTTGTGTCGTCATCATAAGTTTGCTCCGGGGTCTTTTCGCCTTCTTCAAGTTCCCCAGTCTTTTGCTCTTGCGAAACAACCGGATCGTCCAAATCTTTGAGGGCTTCTATTTTCTCTTCTTGTGATCCTGGTTGAGAAGCAGAAAAGGAGTGACTTGAGAAGGAGGAGGAACAGCAGCCGGAGAAGGAGAAGTTAGCGCAGCTTTCGGTACTTCCGCTACAGAAGAAAAGAAGTTAAAATCAGTATTCTCCGAAAAAAGATAAGATAGTGGCTCATCAGGGCTTAAGTAGTAAGTAAGAAGTTCATCGATCTCAGTCAAGTCAAATGAGCAATCTACTTGACTTGGTCGACATCAAAGTTACCTGGAGAAGTCAGCTTTGCAAGATCAATCTCAAATTTTTGAGCCTCCATATCTTCCAGGGCCTCTTCCTCGGTGGGAGTGGTCACAATTTCTTTGTCGACTTTAACAGGAAGCGAAGAGTGAGAACTGGAGCCAATAAGATCGACATCAGCTGAAACCGAAGTACGGATAGGGGCAGTAGGAAGTACTTCTTTTTCGGAACACTTCTCTCCCGCCGCTTCGGCTCGCGCTTGGGCAAGTTGCTCCTTTCCCTTAACAAGTGCAGCACGGGCATCTTCATCTAAATAAGTTGCTTCAAGATCTGCTTCGGCATAACCAGCACCACCAAACATATCGATTATCGCCTCCCATACTTCAGCCAAGGTGACTTCATATTCCGGCCCCAAAAACGAGAGACTTCCGCGCCCCAAGACGCTGTGGATATAAAAGTCAAATAAGGAAGAGCTGACTTTGGCCTTCGTTGCCTCATGCGATTGTTCAGCCGCTTCTTTTTCGGCGATGGCTGCAACTTGGCCGGCAACTGCTCCATCATGCTCTTTCTCAACTTTAGAAAGTCGAGCCTTTAATAATTCGATCTCTATGTTCTGGGAGTTAACTGTTTCCCGCAGCTGGGTAGTATCTATGCGATATTCTTCAGTAATATGCTGCTCAGCCGCAAGTTTCATCTCAATGTCCCTTTGAGCAGCGTGCGCATCTCGCACTTGCTTTTGAAAGACTTCTTCTTTTTGAGAGTGCAAAGCAGAAGAAGAGGCAAGATCTTCTTTAAGTTTCTTGACTTTAGCCTCGAGTCTCTCGTTATCGTCAGCAATACTCTGCATCTCTGCATCGTGTTGCTTAAGAATTTTCTTCCACTCCGAATGATCATTTTCCATAGTCAACATGGCTTCAAGATTCATATGATTAACTCTTTGAAGCTCGTCAACAAGTTTCTGCCAGCCAGACATCCTATCAATATCAAGTTTGACAGCGTCAACATTTCTTAACATAGCTTGCTTATCGATCGACACCAAGTCCAAGTCGAAAGGCACCCCTTTTAAGCACCAATTAGGGAATCGGCTTTGAAGTGTAGGAGGACCGTCCCCGACTTGATACTGAGGCCTGTTGATAATTGTCTAAATGTCAGACTTCTTGAGAGCTGGAGAATCAGATGGAATTTCTGCAGAGGTAGGAGCATCAGACTTTTTAGAAATAGCAGGCGCATCACCAAGCTTAACCCGCTTGCTTGGATCTCCAGTGATGTGGCCCTTCCCCTTATCATCATGGGATTTCCTCTTATGAGAATCATCGCTTCTGTGAGAAGAGTCGTATCGATCATCCCTTCTCCTTTGCTGCTCCTCGTAGTCCCACCTCTCACGAGCTTTTCTAGCAGCTCTCTCTTCATTGATTTCTCTATGAGCAGAAATATAGCGCCTAAAAGCATAAGTGTCACGGCTTCCATGGCACTGGAATTTATTGAAGTATGAACCGCTTCGCCCCATCGGAGAATCTGAAAATGGAAAAGAAATGAAGTTTATAAATCTCCAGAAAAAGAGGATAAGTGCGTATAAGTGCCAAAAAATCCTAAGTGTGTGTGGCATGCAAACTACGCGCGTCGAACTACAAACCACGCTTTGGTGTGGGAACAGCAACGACTGGTGTAGAAGGTGTCGAAACTTGTTGTAAAGAAGAAGTCGCCTCGACAGTAGGAGAAATAGCTTTTGAAGCGTCATTTTTGAATAACTCCTGTGAAGTCACCATTAAGTCACTAAGATCCCCAAAAATGTCTTCGCCGTCATGCTGAGCGGAACTCTCTTTCTCAACCCCTTCATTGGATGCCTTCTCGGGGCACTGAAGAGGCTCCTCCTCTTCGATAACCGGAGAGAGCGTAGATTTGCCGGATGATCCCGCAACTTCAATAGAGGCAGAACACTTCACCAGAGAAGCCTCAGTGGTAGGATCTTGTGGTATAGGTTCTTCGACAGAAGCTGGGGCATCAGACGTCTTTTCTAAAGAATTAGGAACTTCGTGAGGCTGAGAAGAGCGAGAAGGGTGAAGAAGTCCAAACTGGTGAAGAAATTCGTTTTTCAACAAAAATTTCACGTCCCGCTCTTCAACTGGTATGGCCATAAGCCTCTCCAGAGTTGGCTTGTGGCTGGGATCCCTAGAAGGAGGGGGGAGCACTGAAATGAAAAAGCGAAATTAACATTTGGCAATTTGGACTTCACAAAACTCAGAGAATAGAAGAAGTAAAGATAGATAATCTTACTTCCTTCCCTCCACACAGCATAAAACCCCGGGGGACAGTGAACATAAAAGTACTGAGTTAAGAACCCATGGGCACCGTCAGGGAGGCCTACAATCAATTTACGATTTCTGGCGCTTCTCACAACAGTGATCGAAGGATGATCTTTAGTTCTGGTAAAAGAACATAAGTAGCAGATCTCGTCAAAACTAGGGAACCGGTCAAGCGTTCTACTAAATAATACACACAACCCCATTAGAATGGCATAGCTATTGGGATGTAGCTGAAAGGGGGAGATGGCCAGTTAATGAAGAAGATGCTGGAGAAAGTTGTTAAAAGGTGGAATGGCCCCGCTCAGGCACATTTGTCGATTAACTGTGACGAAGCCAGGGGGAGCCACATCAGCGGTGCTGCTTTTTTCAGGAAGAATGGCATCTGCTTCAACGATACCAAACTAGGTGCACAATTGCCGAAAAACTTTGTACGACAAAGTGGTAGAGGCTCTTTTGGGAGGATTGACTAATGGAGCGGGAATAAGAGTGGCCTCTCCAGTCTGGACTGTTACATCTTCTTACTGAGAAGTCATTCTACATAAGCAACTGGATATTCAAATATGAAGGTGCACGTTTCCTAAAAAGTGTGTAGTGTTGTGCTGAACTAATGAAGATAACAAGTAAATATAACTGGAATTAAGCTAGTCGACAATTGATCGATTACCAAATTTCAGGACTTGTTAATTTAAAGTTCAGGTACAGTATTAGTGCAAACCGGTCATTTTCAGTTGACTATTTCAATGTTGCTTTAATACTTTGCTTGAATTTGTTGATTTAAGGCACTTCGTTCACACAATCTATTTAAGTTGATTATCCGTTATTAACTAATCTGTCATTTGATGTGGGCAATCAGTGGTAGTATATTCGTCCCAATTTTCTGTAAATGTTGTATTAAGCAGGTTGTTAGCTTGCAAATTGAAGCAATATGTAAAAAATGCAACAAAGTTTAACAGTTTAAATTCCAGACAGTCCAAAGTCCAAACAGTTCAAGGTTCAAGCAATCCAAAGTTCATGAAGATCAAGTCCTAACTCGCCGACGACTTAAGAATTTTTCCTGTGGGTTAAGTTAAATCATTGGTTCTCTGGCTAATTCTTCCGCAGTCTAAGGATTATGAGGCGAGTTAAGTTAAGTCGCTCCAATTTTAAGTCGTTGATGTTTTAAGTCGACGGTACTTTGAGTCGTAAGTCATGGAAAAGAGGAAAAGCTTCAGTTCAAAACAGTGAGAAATTCTCTAAGTCCTGACTCGGCCACGACTCAGAGCTTAAGTCGTAAAGGTCGCTAGGTCGGTCTATAGTTAAATCGCAAAGATCACTGGGTCGCATAAAGTTGTTAGGTCGTACCCGAGGCAATATTCCACTCCACTTGGCTAACTTACCACCTAACTCTTAACCCGTTAACCATCTAACTCCTAACCCGTTAACCCAATAACCTCTCAATCAACAACAATCCTAGTCCTATAACGCCACTGAATCGCCGCAAAACGCGAGTCGTCTTAAGTCAAATCAAACAGCCCTGAGTCCATCGATGACCAATGAAGCAATACTTGCACGGCTAAAGGGGGTGAATCGGAGGTGAAGAACGGGGCTCGTAGATTGACGATGTTCGACAATTGAAAAAGAAGCAGGATCGCTTATGTAGTGTGATGCTAGAGAGAATCGGAAATGAATCAAGGAGGAATCGCCGTAGGGAGCTCGGAGAAATGTTAATGGCAGATGTGACTTAGAAGATAGGTAATGAGAAGAAAGAAGAGGAAGAAACGACTCAAGTCTTTTATATCTAGGAGTAGTGGAACTCGAATCGGCACACGAGTTAAAATAAGTCGAAGCACACGACCTACGATTTAGGCGTGTACTTCGAGGGGCAAATGTTAACCCTCAATTTTCTACGACTTAAGAACTGCACGACTCAAGAAGGATTATGCGACTTAACAAGTCAACGACTGGATGACTTAATGAGTCAAGGACTGGACGACTTAACAAGTCAAGGACTGGATGACTTAACGACTTAAGAAAGTTAAGACCTAATGACTCAAGAGATGGCACGACCTAACAAGGAAACGAGTTAACGACTTAAGGCAATCCGCGACTTAACGACCTAAGTTACTAACTCGTTCAGGGAGGTCAGGTGTGAGCAGGATGAACCGTAACTCATATCCCTTAAGTCGCAACCTTCGACTTACGGCCTAAATTGGGTCGTGAGCGACTTAACAAACAAACGAGATGCCGCTTCTTATTTAACATGATGACTTCCTAGCTCGTCAGCGAGTTAGGACTTGTGTTATTATTCGAAATGAGCAAGCCTTCCAGTTGAACCACGACCCACAACTTAGTTTGAGTCGGCCACGACCTAAGGCTACCGAGTTAAAATCCAATGCCGTGACACTTATGTCGCTTCACTGATATTGTTACATGCTAAGTCGGCCACGACTTACGACTTATCTTAAGTCGGCCACGACTTAGGACTTGGCAAAAATTCCTGTCCAGACTTCTCTATAAATACAGCGCTACCTTCAACATGAAGAGGACTTTTGGCCAATCATTTTCTGAAGCGCCATTACTCTGCCGAATTTTCAACTCATCCAACACTTGAAGAACTCCAAACATTGAAGATACTACAACAAGCTTTGAACGAGATTCTACACATCCGACATGGATTCAACAAATCTCATCATCAAAGTTTGAGTTACTAATCTAAAGAGTTTGTGTGATCAAAGTGAATTGTATTCGAAGTGCATTGTATCAAATTGTAACCAAATCAGCAATAAAAGACTATAAAGTGGACGTAGGCTCAATTACGGGCCGAACCACTATAAATCTGTTGTTCCTTTTCCGTTTTCTGCTATTTTCAGCTTATATTCTGTTCCCGTACCAACGGGTGGTGCTTTCACATTATTACTACACACACCGGGTGTTAGCGTTCAATTTTCAGCGTTAACATGTGTATAGTACAATCTGCAAACACATATATAAATTGATATATATTTGTTATCATCAAACAAAAAATCCCATCAAACACCTAGCCGCCGTAAGTTGCCACAATCCATCGAATTCTTCATCAATTTTCAATCTCCAACCATTCGTGCCTTCAATTTATAGAAAATCTAGTATATTTTTCCCCAACCAATTAATCCGAATTATGATAAATTATTATTAATTTGTTCTTATATTTGCTGATAATAGCTCATTGATTTGGTTATAATTGCATATTAGTTGATTGAGAAATGTTAACTAGGGTTATTAGTGTTTAAATCTGAAAATTAATGTATAATTACGACTAATTTGGATAGATTAGTGTATGTGTGTATTAGTGTAACATAATTTAGTGTTAATTAATGTAGCTAAAATGTCGATAAAAAAAATTATTTACATAATCCCTTTATTAGTTCATACCCATAATTATATATAAATTTTATTTTATGTGTATTATGTAATATATATAGACAAATTGGTGTATAATGTTAATTTTTTTATTACCATGTAATAAATTGAAATTAGTGTAAGCTAAAATATGCTAAAAACAGTTTTTATTAGTTTTTAATCGTTAAGAAATTTAAATAATGAATTAGTGTACAATGTCAATATAATCAAATTAGTGTATAATGTACTTTATTTTTTAAATCTCTTATATTTATTGGCCTCGTCTGACAAGTATTGTATATGATCATTATATAGATGTTCATTTTTACTATAAAACGGACATCAATATTCATCGGGTATATCATTTGTCGGATTTGTTCCCATATTGGACAAGTTACAAACACTATATAATAATTACATTTCGTAAATCATTTCATCTCAAACGGTTCATAAAATTTTGACAATACTTCCTTTTTGCTCCCTGTGTACGCACATTTATGTATGATAGGGGGAACAAAGTGGAAGTGTTGTCGAATCATTTAAAATGAAATGATTTGCGAAATGAGATTATTATATTTTGTTTGTAATGGCAAGTAGGATGACCGACCATCAAAAGTTAAAAATAATAATGTAAAATTTTAATATTATAATTTATAGTTTGTTAAAATTGAAAATAAGATTTTATGAAAAAAGGTAAAAGAACAACGTATGGTATACTTAATAAAACAATAAAATGTATGAGTGAAATGGAAAATAAAATGTGTTCTAAAAAATAAATGATAATTTTTCGAATCTTATTATTTTTAAAATTTCTATCATATTTTCTGAAATAGGAAAATATGATCAATTTTTTTATCGATCGGGAGAGTTGGATGTATTAACAAAAGGGAATGAAAGGTCTAATAAAGGAACATTTTTATAATGGTGTACATAAATTTATTTAATTTCCTAAAAGTAATAATGAAAATGACAAAGAAATTCGTTGTCCAGGTAGTAACTACAAACATTTGAAGATTGGAAATCGAAAATGGTTATAATACATTTGTGTCAAAACGGTTTCGTGCCAGATTATTACATGTGGGACCATCATGGTGAAGTTATTGCACCTAATCATGTAGTGTTAAATGAGGAGGTGGATAATGTCTATGTTATGATGAATCCTATAGAAGATATGATTGAAGATGTAGCACGATCAATGTTTTCTACTATTAAAGTGATGATGAAGATGTAAATCTCGAAGAAGAGCCAAATATTGGAGCAAAGAAAATCTATGATTTATTGGATACTGCTAAGAAACCCTTTTGGACGGTTGTAAAAGTGGCATCCAATTATCAGTGACCGCCGAATACATTGCTATGTAATCTAAATTTAACTTCACAGGAGTCAGATTTATAATTGTTGTACAAGCTACAAAACGACAGATGCCACCCAATAATTAAATTTGCAAAAATCATTATGAAGCGAAAAAACTTGTGTCTACTTTCATTTTCCATACTAAAAGGTAGATACATGTTTAAATGGTTGCATATTGTTTTGGAAAGAGGACATCAATCTTAGGAAGTGTATAACATGTAATGAGAAAAGTTATAAACCAAGAAAAATGAAGGATAATGAAGTTTCATACAAGAGAATGAATTACTTACCCATCACTTCTAGACTTCAAAGGTTATATGTATCTTCTGTTACCGCATCTCATTTGAAATGGCATAGTGTGAGAACATAGGAAGAAGGTACCTTAATACATCTAGCTGATAGAGAGGTATGGATATGACTTATCCCGCTTTTGCTGCAGAGAGCCGTAATGTTAGACTTGATTTGTGTACGGATGTATTCTCATCATTTGGTTCTACATATTCATCTTGGCCTATTATCGTTACACCTTATAATTTACCTCGGTGAACGTATATGAAAACTCCATATCTGTTTCTCACTATCATCGTTCATGGCCTTGATGATCCGACATAAGGAATTGATGTTTATTTACAACCATTGATTGAAGAATTGAAAGCATTGTGGCATGAAGGAGTTGAAACATACAATATTTCGTAAAAAAGAAATTTTCGTTTGTTCGCTTCTTTGTTATGGACTATTGGTGATTTTCCTACTAATGCAATGCTTTCTGGTTGGAATACGACCAGTCGTGTAGCTTGTCCTTATTGCATGGAAGAAACACGAGCATTCTCTTTATTGCATGGGAAGAAAATTTCATGGTTATGGATTGCTATCGGTGTTTTCCCCATGTTAATCACACTTTTAGAAGAGATAAAGAAACTATATAGCTAATCGAGTAGGGACTAAACAATCACTGACAATTTGGTCAAGCAAAGGAATATACGAAATTGTACAGGAATATCTAAAGATACATGAAACTAGAGCACAAATTGAAATTCCAGGTAAAGTCGATGATTCATAATTGGTGCAAACAAAGTATATTATGGGAGTTACATTATTTGAAAGATCTTTTACTTTGCATTAATATAGACATTATGCACAATGAGAAAAACGTGTTTGATAATGTGTTTAATACAATTTTGAATGTTAAAGGGAAGACTAATGACAATGTGAAATCAAGATGTGATATAAAAGAATTATGTAAGTGTCTTGAGCTTCATACAAGCCAAATGATAGTAGAAACCCCAAAGCATGCTATGAGTTGGATAGTAACCAAATAAAACTTGTATTATAATGGATGAAAGGATTAAGATTTCCTGATGGGATTTCTTCTAATCTTCGTAGATGTGTTGACTTTAAAAACAATAAACTGACTAGGATGAAAAGTCATGTAATGATGAAAAATTTGTTACCTATAGTTTTCGAAGATCTGTTACTCGTAAAAGTTTGGACTGTTATACCAGAACTTAGTTTACTTTATAAAGAGCTCGGTTCGACTACGTTAAAAGTTGAACGTCTATGTAAACTTGAAGTAGATATTCTTATACTACTATGCAAACTGGAGAAAATTTTGCTCTAGTATTCTTTAATGTAATGTAGAATTTACCTATTCATCTTCCATCTGAAGCATGTCTTCGAGGTCCTGACAATATGGATAGATGTATCCATTTTGGAGGTAATAATATTGAGTACCTTAAATATTAATTTAATTACATAAGTAAATTTAATTTGAACTAATTTTCTAATAGGTACTTAAATCATTTGAAGAAAAAAGTTAGACAATAAGCATGAGTTGACGGTTTGATTTGCAAATCATATATCAAAGAAGAAGATTCATTCTTTTTCTCTCATTATTTTAGTGACTGTGTGAACTTATTATTTGAAAGTGTTCGGCGTAATAATGAAGGCGTTGAACATGATTCTTCCCAAGTAATGTTATCTATTTTTAGACAACATGGTCGATCTCCAGGAAAATTTATAGAAACATGGTTAAACGATAGGGATTACCATGTAGCAAAAATATATGTACTTCTTAAATGCGCAGGAGTTGCACCACTTATTAGGTATTGTTACCTAACAATTCTCCATATGTTAATTTTTAAACTTATATTTATTTAAATCATACTTAAAGAATATGTACAATACATAATTTTTGTAGTATTTATGAATCACAACATCCATGTGACGATCTTAGTAAAGAATTCGCCGATTGGTTTTCAAACTACATTTATGATCCAACAAATTATGTAGTCGATGAAGAATTGAAACATCTTGCATTGGTGTAACGACCTGGATTTTCGACCCTTGAAAATCGACACTAATACATCCTCAGTATTCACATCCGCAAATTCAAGTGCTGGAAAAACCAATTGTTAGGAAACAAAGAAAATAAAGATAAAACAAAATCTTACACGAATGGAATAACATATTCAATATATAATCTTTACAGTAGAAAATTAAATGCCATATCAGAGTCTAACCTAAATTTAGCCTGGATAGTTATTAATCTTTGTCCTTACAATTGCTGAAAAACACAATACAAAAGCAGCAGGAAAATTGAATACATCCATGCGTTTATGAAGATCTCCAGCTCTCCTCTAGAAACTCCAAGCATCTTCAGCTAATCCTGAAACTACTCAGATCTGACCCGAGTATTAAAAATACCAGGATCAGGCTTGATAAACCAGCATGAGACACGATTTATAAATATATATGAAAGCGATATAGATTGACTTTGTTGTCGAACAAAACCCTTTTTGAAAAAGAAGAGTATCTCATAAGACCATGCCGCATATAAACATGGACAAGTTTTTTATCTTATGATTACCAAAACATTTTATACTTAAAACAATTGATATTATTTCTATTGACATTGCTTTAAAAATCCTTTCCAAGTAAATATATATAAACTAGCTGAAATTGTTATATTATTATATTCCAGCATAGTAGGCCTACAAAGTAGGTTCCACAATCAAGTCCAAAAACACTTATTGGAATTGGGTTTCCAACATGATAGGGGACTAGTGGCCATTTCCTTCGAAATCCATGCATAAACAACTAGTACCTCAGTGGCTATTCACTTATCTCAAGCAAGCCTCCTAACTATGTTGGATACACTACTATGGAACATCGTATTACTCGTGTGGCTATACTTGTTCTCCATCAAGCCTCCAATACCTGTCCATAAGGCATAAATGCCTTGAGGCCCAGATTCCACTGGTCACCTCCATACTCATAAAACCGATAGCCCGAAATATAGGCCAAACCACATCATTACCCATATCATCTTCGGAGTTTGAGGCTTGTACGTGTGGCTACGCTCAACTTCTATAATGCCACGCTTTATCAAGCCACGCCTTTCCATTCTCATAACAAGTTCAACTTTAAATGCCACATTGCCATTTCTAACAACGCACTACTGATTTCCACAAATGTACAACCTCTGAGTTTGTACGTCTCAGAGAAGGGTGTTAAGTGTAAGAGAGTTACCTCCTACACCACCAAACAGTTGTACATTTGTAGAGATCAATATACGTGGTCTTGGAAATGCAATGTCAGACATTCATCCATAAAAGTTGTCTAGGAAAAGGATAAACCGAAGGCACTCTCCTACCACATCCTATCGAGGATTACTCCTAGGATTAGTAGCGAATAGTCCTTGCATTTCGAAGATTTTCAGAAAGAAGGAACCACTGCTATTTATTTTATTCTAGGAGCTAACCAGAGATTATCAATAAGCAATCCTTCCAAAAAGAAGATATCATGTCTTCAAGATCATTGTCTTCAACATATCTTCACTTTCGAACACATGTATTGGTTCAAAGTGGTTTTCGGATAGCAAGGCCGATTCCAGTTTCTCCGAACCAATTATCGGTAAAAAGATTTCAGGTATATAGGTGATTATTATTTGATTAATTCATACCTTTTATCAAAAATATCCTTTAAAGATATATAACTTTCAAAATTTTCTTTTCCAGTATACATGGAATCATTAAACCTCTCTTTTAACTTAAGAAATACCAAATTGTTTCTCCTAAGTCATATTTGAAAACATTATTGAGTAAAAAAGGATCCATGAAAATTATACTAATTTTACTCAATATCAATTTCCTTGTTCAACAAGTCCTATCCATCGAATAACGATGAAATCACCTTTTAAATTCATACTGTTAGTATGAGTTTCCTCCTTAGTATTTAATACCAAGTACAAGAAGATTATCTCCATACAATCCAAGTTGTATCAAATTAAATTTATAAATTTTGAATCTTTTATACTTGTCTCATTTTTGACATTTCGACCTTATCTATCACTCGCCCAGGAAAGAGACCAGATGAGATATGGTACTGGTTGCTCCTGAACATCTCCTTAGTTTAAGCACCCCACATCCGGATCTCATGAATAAAAAGATCCAGTCTACTCATCGGCTTTTAGAGCCAAGATTAAATCACTTTATTTATAAAAGCTTTTCTTCAAATCATTTATTTAAACTTTTTAAAATAAACTATAAAACCTCGAAATCATTATTAAAACACTTAATTATTCATTTTAAAACATTTATAAAAGCTTTGGAAAAAAATTGTTAAATTTAAATCCATATTTCAAAAGTTATTAAAAACTGCTGCGAATAGTGCTTTAAAGCTTATTTGATCAAAACAACCTTTCTATCATTTAGAAATCTAATTTTATAGCTTAAATCTATTTTAAGACATTTTAAAATATTTATAGAATTTATCCCATATGTTTAAAGAATTTAATAATAACAATTTTAAACAATTTGTCGCTTTGGTTTCTGAACTGCCAAAGCGCGACTATTTTGAAAACTTGATTTGCTCATATTTCAAAATCTACTAAATGAAATCTTGATCTTTTTCTTTTTTTTGAAAACTATGATTATAAGAGTTTGGAAAATTCTTATTACTAAGAATTCCGACTCCGAATCGATCGTGTCAATGTATTTAACTTTTGGTGGCGTGAAATCACGAACTGCCGTTACGCGACGCGCCTATTTTTGATTTAATTTTCATAAATGGTCAAAACATCTCCAAATTGAGTTTTAATTTTTTATAAAACATTTATAAACCATTTTAAACCATTTTTAAGAGGTTCAATCATCCCATAACACCTTTATAATTCATATTCATTTTTGTTCCATATTATAATATTATATTATTACAATATTATTTCAACCTTTTCATATACAAATTCACAAAGAATAATTAAACTTCATATATACATCAATATTGTTTTATTTTCTATTAATTAACTATGGTTAATTAGTTAACCATTTCTTATTATGATTTCTCATTATTTATCACAACCAAGTTATCAACCAAATATCCAACCAATTATTCAACCAAGCTTATTTATTAACTAACTAAACTTGCATATAATCATTTTAAGTTTAAATAATTAAAAACAGTTTATTGTACTCACCATTTCAAACCAAACTTCCTACCAACATTCAAACCACCATAACACTCCACTAAACCATTTGAAACTTCATCTACACATCACCAAACAACTCCTTCTTGCCCATTCCTCTTGGCCATCACTTCCTATCACCACCAATGCTCATGGCCTTGCTTCTCCTCCATCTTCTAGCCAACGCCTTGGCCTCCCATCAACCCCATAGTGCACGACCTAGCCTTATATCACCATCAAGCTCTCGGCCTTCCTTCTCACCTCCACATGCTCATGACCCTAAGGCCATACACTACCATATCATCACTAAGCTCATGGCCTAAGGCCTTTCGAAGTGAAGAGAACGTGGAATGGTGTATGTACATATGTGTATATATTCTATATTTATTTTCTCTCATTATTTAATTTATATAGAGACGCCATTAGAGGAGAAGGAAAAGCTTGAGAAGAAGAAGAAAGACTTAGGAAATTTGTGAATGAATAAGAGAGTGGGGGCTTGGTATATATAGGCAAGGTTTGCCACAATAATGTCATTATATTTCCTTAGGCTATCACATCATTTTCCTACCTCAACATGTGCTCCCCTATCCCATCACTTCGGCTGAACTAACCCACCCCTAGCCATCATTTCCATCATATCCAAGCATGTGTATTAACTTTGTGGATGCTTAAGTAGTAGGAAAACTAAAATATCTAGATATTGGTTATATATATATATATATATATATATGCATATGTGTATGTCATGTGTATGTATATATGGATCTTTATGTCTGTGTATGTGTGTGTGTATAAGAGTAGAGCCTTAACCCTTAAGCTACTTAGAAAAATATCTTTATCCATCATCTCACCATTTACCATCACCTTTCCATCATCCATGTGCTCTACCTCCATCACCTCTTACACACGCACCTCCACTCCTCATCATCGTCCATCACTTCACCTCACTTCAATGCCATCCATTTATGTCCTTATGTACGATTACTTTGAATTTGTTTTGCTTAAAGGTGAAGTATAAGAGAATTATCATGATATTTCTTATTTTTACCATATGTAAATTCAAGTGTAAATGGTAAGAATATATATACACTAATATACATTATTTGTTATGTATAGGTATGTATATGCATGTTATATGTGTGTTCAAGTTATATAAACAACGTTGTACAACTTTTATATGTTGAACCGTTACGAATTCCGATTTGGATTCACAGTCATATTTTCACTTATAATTCAAATTATATAAGTGTGTAAGTATCAAATTTATTGCAACATGATAAATATTTCGTGTATGATATATTATTCATGATTTATTAACGGTTTATATTATAATTAATACAAGGGCTTTGAACTGGAGCCCTCGTATGTTGTTCTTGATATTTCTAAGGCTGTTTATAAGAGTAGGACAACCGCGTGTTGGACTAGGTAGGATAATAACCCACCCCACATATTGGAGTGTATTTGCGAGGATTTCTACATAAGTGTAAATCTATATTTCATTTTATATATAACCGCTATATAATTTATTGACTTGTTATAAATGTATAACTATTTTTTTTCAATGTGCATGGGGCGGTAGGCCTATAAGAATTCGACTTTTCCCTTTGAAAAAATTACATGATCAAAAAATGTGAAAATTTTACCACGATACGATGTCGAGCATTAAATAAGGAGGGAAAATCCCGACTGGATGAGTACAAGTGTATGGCAGGCTTGGGTTTTTGTTGGAAAATTCCAGAAGCGATTGTAAATTCACTAGTCTCATAATTTATTAAAAATTTAGTATAATTAGTATAATAATTACATCAATTTACAAATGTGAAATATAATGTTTATTTTAAATTTATAGGCGAGTCGGAGCGGAATTCTGATAGAAAAAAAATCCTGTTACACCATGGGGGTTCAAAGTCATTCCAGCATAATCGTTAAGAGCTGGTAAATTTATTAATTGCGGTTATAAATACTTATTACATTGTATAAATTTATTATACATATAATAATAAACATAATAATTATTTCAGTAAAGAGAGCGTGGTCATCTCGTCTCCTAGTGGACGTGCTTACTCGTACTCATGCCATCGAGTATGTCAATAAAGATGGCTCAATAACATACACATGGTATGACGTGAAATCACAAGAGACCATGTTAAGCATATTTTAAAATAATTTATTAATAATAACTTTAAAATGTAAGTTACAATTAATTAAAATAATGCAGTATGAATTTTAATTTTTAATTCTATTTGTAATCACAGGATAAATTCATGTATGCATGAGAGAAACTACTAGAGGGAACAGATCAGGACGAGCTGACTGTTGAAAAGGAGGACTAGATTTTTGATGCTGACATTGAACCGCCAACACGAAATAGGCGTTATAGTTTTGAAAACCAAGAATTAATGTTTATGTATAATATATTTATGAATAACATTTAACATATATTTTATTATTCATAGTATATGAAACTCATACACTTTGGTAAACAATGTTACAGGTGTTACTACATAATACAAATGTCGAGCGTCTAAAGAAAACATGTTGATCTCGAAAATAGTAGAGTTTTCAAGAAGAAAGGAGTAACGATCCTCTAGCAACAGCAAGAAGGTATCGAGCATCTAACATTAGAGGATTGATGAGCCTATACGAAGAGTGAAGAAGTACCGAGTCTCTAAGGGACAATGAACCTTTATAATAGTAAGTGTTGTCGAGCATCAATGAGTAGAAGGTGATATCGAGCATCTAATAATAGAGAAAGATGTCGAGTTTCTAAGGGATGTCAAGCCTTTGCAACAACAACTATTATCGAGCATCTACAACCATAAGTGTTATCAAGCACCTACAAACAACAAACGATGTTGAATTTCTACAAGCAGAAGAGATAGCAAACTTCTAAGATATGACGAGCTTTTACATCAGCAAAAGATGTTGAGCTTTAACAAGCAGCAAGAAATGTTGCTTCTCTAAAAACATAAAGGTTATCGAGTATCTACCTTATGAAGGGATGCCAAGTGCCTAGTTGTAGGAACATGCGTCAGCCATCCCGCCTATTTGTCATGTCTATAATTAGGACCCCCTCCGCCACTTAGAGAGGGGATTATGCTTCTTTCTCCATTTCTCAATTACGGATTATAAACCCTAAATTAATTTGGCGATTTCTATAGCCAATTATAACTCTTGGACATTTTACAAATAAGGTCTTTGACATTTAATTTTGCATACCTTGAATGTGCATATTTGACTATTATCGAACAATGGACATGTACAAAATAATGAACTTGAACTTAAACACAAATGGACTTGGACTCGCATATATTCCTAAGCTTCTGTAAGGCCACTTAAGCCCTTATTCAAACTAGCCTAAGCCCGCCTTACACATTAAGTTAGCGAAGAAATTTTTAACATTTTAGAGTTAGAAGAAGGGCTCGAACCTTCATCTTGCAGCATATCCCTACAGAGAACTTTCCTTATCCGGCATATCCCTACAAAGGACTTTTCATACCCAGCATATCCCTTCAGAGGACTTTCCATATCCCGCGTAACCTACTAAGCTGCATAATGACTTTCTATGAGCAAGATCTTCCGAGACCCATCTTACCAAATCAGCTTGTCAACTCATCCATAACCTTCAATTCCATAAGGAACAAGTGCTGAAATTAAGAAACTTTGCACTAGAAACTCTAGCAGAAAAGAGATGGGTAATTCCTTACGATCTAGATAACTGGAGCATACATCCATTCCATATGGGAACTACCCTAATCTTCGCTTATTATCCTACTATGGGTTGAGAGAACAAAAGAAGGAATGGTCTATTCTTAGAAATAAGAAAGGCTATACAATTCCAAGCTAAAGGAACTATCTTCGAAGGCGAAATGACAAAGGATTTTAATAAGTTTACTCAAAAGTGGAAAGGAGTAATCAATCACTTCCCCACACCAATTAGGACTCGGGAGTCTTCAAAGAGAAAGCTTGCCATTAAAACTAATGAACCTACCCAATATTGCAAAAAAGCCAAATGGGGACCGAAAGCACAATTTCTTAGAAACCCCCAGTCTACTAAAGCCTTTTCTCTTACCACATCCTATAAAAATATCTATCTCACAACCAAAGGAAGATTGAACTGTTGGCCTTCAAAGTAGAAACTAAACGGAGATGTAAGAAATCATAGAGACGCTTATTGTCAATACCACTAAGTGAAGGGATACAATACCAATCACCATTGAGACCTTAAAGGGATAATTGCAATTTTTTTGAGAAAAGGAAAATTCCGAGAGTTTGTTAATGAGACTTGAGCAAAAGACTAATATATTTACAAAGACCTAGTGCTTAATAAAGGAAGGTGCTTCATAAAACAAGAGGACTTACCAAATAAAGGAAAAAGCTTTTGATCCCGCCACAAAGGCCTATCAAAGCACTAAATGCCTTTGGTTTCGCTTATAAGGCCTGATTGCAACATCTCCTATATGGAGGTCGAAGTGAGCCTCTAGTCTCGCCTATAAGGCCTGACCAGAGCATCGCAAGCCTTCGGTCCGGCCTATGTGGCCTAGTCAAAACACCTCCCAATGGAAGGATGGAGTAAGCCTCCGGTCCCGCATATAAGGCCAGGTTAGAGCACCGACCAACCTTCGGTCCCTCCTATAAGGCCTGTTCGAAGTGCCTCCTAGAGGGAGGACGGGTTAGAATTTGATCCTGCCTAAGAGGGCCTAGCCAAAGCATTAACAAACATCCTTCGATCCCACCTATAAGGTCTGTCTAGAGCACCCCCTACAGGGAGGATGGGTTAGACTATGGTCCTATCTTAGATGGCCTGACCAGAGCACCATCCAGCTTTCAACATTGCCTAAAAGGTATAGGCGGGGCAACCTAATATAAAGAAGTCAATGTGACAAGTCTAATTCCATCTCAAGGATGAGCCAAAGCAATCTTTTAAAGGAAATTCAATCAATCATGATCAATCTTGCCCCAAGGCAAAGTAGAAGCACCCTTCAAAATGAAGCCAGGGTAATGATATTTCAGCAGCAATGATTCATTTATGAAGTCATTCAACCAAGAAAGAGTTATCAAGGAAATGAAGAATAAATAAGTTTATACATAATCAAAATTATCATACTGAATCAAATTAAAGCCTCAGTGAGTCTTAAATCTCAAGACAACTCAGTTAGTCTGAATACAAGACATGAATAAAGAAGAAAATACAAGGTCAATTCAAAATATCCATAATTCAGGTACAAATTTGTTTGCCAACTTACATACAAAAAGTTGCGAATATCAAGAAAAGTCATTCAACTCTTCCTAAGGGGGAGGTTGAGGGAGTTGACAATGTTGGTATACTCTTTCTTTCCCCTTGCCCTCAATCTCAAGGAGACATGAATGACATTCGCTTGAAGAAGGGGCATCTCTAAGCAAAAAAGAGGGCCTCCAATATTCTTAAAATGGTTGGCATACCCATATAAAAAGAGGCGCTGATAACGTCTGTATCTCGCCTCTACTACTCTGCTCAATTTTTGGTTCATTTTTGAACCCGAGAAGGAATAGTCAATTTCCATGCCAAAAGCTACTATTATTTCAATTAAATAATCTATAAGGGAATCTAAGCGGGAGTTCTTAGGCGCCATCACTTCAATTGTTTTCAATTGAAACTTAAGGTCTTGTACTTTCTCCTTCAAGGCTTCAATGTCTGAGATTCAGTAAAATGATGAATCATTACATCCAAAAGTTCTTTTAGTTTTCTATCCTTCTTCCAGATAATATTCATATTATCAATAGCACCAATTTGAACCTTTAACCCATATTTGAGTGTTTTATTGGCCCCTCAAAGTGGTTTGACCCTGTTCTCTAAATCTTTAACCTTTTGCTGAAGGGCCTATTTCTCGCTTTCCAACTCCTCAACCTGACTCTGTTAATTGTTGATATATTTCGAAATTTGTTCATCCCACTTTCATTTCAGATACTGGGAGCATTCATATGATCTATAATCCTGACACCATCTGGTAATTTCTCCATCATCCAAACTTGGAGGTGGGTTTTTCAAGGAGGAAAAATTCTCTTTACCAGCTGAAGAATGGGACCTAATTATCCTTTTAGGAGTAGGAGTGGGAAGGCTGGATTTGCCTCCGCTTACTATGAGCTCTAAAGATTGACATGATACTTGACTTTTCAGTAGGTCAACTTCGAGGTTCTCAATTTTCTGATACAGGCGAGCTACTTCTACATCAATCTCAATTCCTTGGTTTAAATGTCTGTATCGGCCAATTGTTCCTATATTCTCTCTCAGTTTTTTGATTTCTTTGTCCTTCTCTTTAATTTTGTACTATAAACTCAAGGTCATCTCATTCATGCTACTTAATGTTGATCTCAACTTATAGTATTTTTTATACCATTTGCATGCTTCTAAGTTGTCGGGAAATGGTATAACTAAAGTATCTTGAGAAGAGCGCTTCCCAATGTCTAACATCAATGTCTAACAGTCTAGCTTTAAATTTATCCAATTGAGGGAGAAGTTCAGGACTGATGGACGTAAGTGTTAGTTGTCTTTCTTAGTAAAAATAAACAAAAGAAACATTAACACATGAGACAAACATGTTCTTTCATTAACAACAGTGAGTATTACAAACACGAACAATATGTTTAAATTACATCAACAATTCGAGTTTTATACGTTCAATCTTTAATTTGGAAGTAACAGTCTTAGCTTTTTTGAGTGAACCCACGAACATAGGGAAGGTAGAGTCAAAGGGAATAGTATATCCATGAGGAGTATTGATTGGGGGAAACTAGTGATAATCTCATCCCTCGGTAGGAAGGCTAATTTCTCCGCATAACAGTTCAACATAATTAGACCAGATTTCTTTAAGTAAACTATCTTTTTCATCATATATGAAGTCAAAATATTGGTGGGGGAGTTGTGTGTAAACTTCTTAAAGGTCCATAATAAAGCAATATTTTACTAATCGAGAGATTTTGAGAGTTAATATTTTCTCCTTAAAAATCCCTTTTTAGCTTGACATATTTACTTAAGAGTTCTTTTGAAACAGAAGTGCTCAATGGTTCCTTAACCTATGTATTTTAAGAAAAACAAATTAAACCACCTTTCTCCAGGATGAGGATCAGTCCATAATCATTCAAATACATATTATGAAAGTGCCTAAGTAAACCACCATTCTCTTTCCCCAAGGAGGAAAAGTCAGTAAAAGATTTCTAGTATAGATTTTATAAATAAATTCCACTAATATGTCCTTATCTTCGATAAGCATCCAGAAAAGTGTGATCATCTCCCCGTTCTCCTTTCGAGCTCTTTCCCAATGAAGGGGAGAACTTTCAAGAGTAAGGCCACCCATTTTTTCTTTAATTTTTTCAACCATTTTGCATAGATGAGTAGGCTAATACATTTTGGATAAATTGTTATGATCTTCAATAAATTTCTCAATTTCTCTATTCAATCGTAGCACATTTCTTTCCCTCTTTTCATGCAAAATCTCAAAATGATACTTGTTTCTTATCCTTAGCTAGAATAATTGACTTATAAACTAAAGCTAACAGATGATTATAAGTGTTTAAGAATGATAAGCTTTATACCTGTTTAGCGGAAGCCTGTGAGGTAGGAGCCCGAATTTTCTCTTTACTTGATTCTTTGCTATGATGGCTAAGGTCATGGACATCCTTTGATGCAGCTGTTAATCGAAAAAATTTCTATCGGTTTAGAAATTTGCCGAAAAATTTCAAATTAAAATAAATCGCAAGCGCACAGCGTATACTTTGTAGTGCGTGGCGAATACGGGTCGATCCACAGGGAATTATTAGAGTTTAAAAACTATTCAATCAAATTAGACCAAATGTAGGAGAAATCGTTAACTAAAAATAAAATGAAGATAAACTAGAATTAAAATTTTGATTTAAAAACTATTGAACTAGAGAACAATTTAGAGGCAAATCCACTATCATGTTTTTGTAAATCAACAAACAAACAATTTGTGATCTCTATCTTTTGATATTAAGTGAAATATTGTTGTATTTATCATAAGTATGGTTTGTTTATGTTATTAATTAACATAACTCAAACCATCAAACTATAATACAAAAAAATAAACCACTTATAATTCTCATGAAAATGAAGCCAAAGAAAAAGCTATTTTAAGTATGATCTATTTACTATTGTAACTAGTAATATAGATCATCAAATTTCATTTTTACTTTAATTTCACAATCAAAAATGGATTAGCAAATAATAGTGCAAATTATGTTTATGTTGAATAAGAATAGCTCATTTTCATAAGCAATATAAGCTATCAAACCCACTTGTATAAACTTGCATCAAAATTCACTTTCATAAAGCACAAACAAAGAGATCATAAATCATAACGAATGTTGAAATTACATAATATTTGAGAGCTTCATTACCCCTAAATTGAAGGGGTTTAGCTACTCATTTGTGTTATCAAATCAACATAAGTAAATTTCAACATTAAAAAGAGAAGAAAATAGAAAAATAGCAAAGAAGAGAATGTAATTAAACTACTTACAACAAAAGGAATTAAGCTACACTACTTGCATGAATGTAAAACTATTCTACTAACAAAGAAAAGAAAAGAATATAAATAAAATCATTAACATGAAAACAAAGAGAAGCATGTAGAAAAGAGAGGAAAAAGAGGCTTGGAAGCCATTTTTATTTCATTGAACATTGAGCTTACACTTTGATCTCTTAATTTCCTAAGTAATATGAAAGGTAGAAGATGGTTTACATGTACATATGAGGGCTATTTATACATGCATAAAACCCTAATTCTATTTTTAGGGGAGTTCCCAAAATACCCCTTAGGAAGTGTGGAGGCCAAGTAATCATTAGCTTCTACTAATCATCATTTAAGTGTACATGAAGCCCTTAATTCCATAAGCATGTTCATTAGCCTCTAATTTGTACATTAAGGTAGGTGGGTAGATGGGGTCCTCCATGATCTTCACTTTGAATTATTTCCCTCTTCTTTCCTTTGTATTCATTTGTGCATGCATGTATCTTCATATAAGCCTCTTCCATATGCATCCAAATTCCTATAAAAATCATCAAAAATGTCCAAGTAAAAATTCTCAAATTTACACATGCACAAAAATGACTATTTTGCCCCTGAATGAAGATGAAAATATGATGGTATGAAAATAATTGAATTTTGGTTTTAACATGTACAAATGCCCAAATATGATGTTTATTTAAATAAAAAGAGATAAAATATGGATGTAAATATATGCACATTTACATGCACATCAAATACCCCCACACTTATCTTTTTATTCGTCCTCGAATAAAGGAAAACTAAGATATATCTATTTTCGTAAGGAGCACGATTGCATTGAGCGTATGCAACAAGCCGTTAAACCTCTGGGTGTCCCCAGTAGGACGAGTGTTGTCTCGTGAGGGTTTTCAGCGGATACTACCCACAAAATCCATATGTAAAGTGAAAATATTTACAAAATGCAAGATTTATTTACAATGGAATGAATGCAAGTTTTTGAAAATATTTACAAATGAAGGATTCACTTTCAATTCGACACTCATAAGTTAAATATAGGTTTTGGTCATTGTTTTGAAAATTTTAAGTCATTTACTTGTCAAAATTTCCAACAAAAATCAAGTTATCATAGCAAATAGACAATAGTTTAACTTGTTTCGGTTGATCACAAAGTGTAACTATGAAATGGATCTTTAGTTGATTATCAAAGTTTATTAAAGTGGTATTTTCTTTTCTTTTCAATAACAAGTTAAATCAAATAAGTAAAAATAGTGCTCGGATTTCAATTGCTTACTCTCTCTTATTTGAAAATTTTATTGATATTAACAATATTTACATATGCCTAACTCAGGTAAACTGAGGCCAGATATATTACCCATGCAATGCCTTGTGGACTGATGTGAGGGGAATACAGAGCGTGGCGAGTGAACACACAAGTGTGAACACTTATCGACTGTAGGCATTATTAAAAAGAATTTTTATCTATATACACCTAACTCGGATAAACTGAGGCCAGATATACCGATCATGCACTGCCTTTCGGGCTTATGTGAGAAGGGTACGGAGCATGGCGAGTGAACACACGAGTGTGAACACATGACTCTAGGTGTTAAAAAAATCTATATACATATATACAAATGGTTTTTTTTTCTTTTTTTTAGAAAGAGGGAGTTTTGCAAAATCATCTTAGCACCATTTAACTTAGAAGATAAAAATGTTATATCCTTTACTTTAAATTTACCCCTTTTTTAAACAAAAATTTTCAATAGAACATACTTCATAATTAGCACATATGAACCTTCCTATATACTAGTTAAACCATTGTTATTTGTAATCAAACTTCATTTTTATTTTTATTAAGACAAATAAATATTCAAAAATTTCAATTTATTAACCAAAACTTATACTTATCCCATAGTGTTTCTTCAAAAATAAATCAAAATGCTAAAAAGAAAATGTTTTTGAGATTTTTAAATTTTGAGATTTTTTTAAGTTAAAAGAAAAATGAAAATTCAAAAATGCAAAATGCCATGAAACTAAAAAATGAAAATGTGACTCCCCCCACATTTAATTTTGATTGTGTCCCCACAGTCAATGCATGATATAATGAGTGTAACGGGGAAAACTATGTACATATTTACAAAAGAGGGTTAACATTCTTACTAGATGTAGCTTGGCTCATGAAGGATCATGAGCTCCTCCTCTTGGTTATTTGGCAATTCCAAGAAAGGTTTCAGACGATGACCGTTGACTTTGAAAACCGATCCATCCCTGGGGTTTTCTATTTCTACGGCACCATGTGGAAAAATAGTTCGTACCACAAATGGTCCGGTCCATCTCGATTTAAGTTTCCCAGGGAATAAATGAAGTCTTGAGTCATATAAAAGAACTTTTTGGTTAGGCGAAAACGTTTTCCTTATGATTGACTTGTCATGAAAAACTTTGGTTTTTTCTTTGTAAATTTTCTCGTATTCATACGCGTCGTTCCTAAGTTCTTCTAGTTCGTTGAGTTGTAGTTTTCGGTTTTCGCCAGCTTTCTCAAGATCAAAGTTTAAATTCTTAATTGCCCACAACGCTTTGTGTTCGATTTCAACGGGTAAATGGCAAGCTTTACCGTAAACTAAACGAAATGGGGACATCCCAAGGTTAGTTTTAAAAGCAGTATGGTAAGCCCAAAGCGCATCGGTCAATTTTTGAGACCAATCTTTTCGATTTTTGTTGACAGTTTTCTCCATGATTTGTTTTATTTGTCGATTTGAAACTTCAACTTGGCCACAAGTCTGAGAATGATACGGAGTGAATAACTTGTGGGTTATCAAATATTTTTTCATTAAAGTTTCAAAAGAACGGTTACAAAAATGGGTTCCGTTATCACTGATTATTGTGCGAGGTGTGCCGAACCTCGATAAGATGTTTTCTTTGAGAAATTTCACAACAATTCTATGGTCGTTGGTTTTGCAAGGAACGGCTTCGACCCATTTTGAAACGTAATCGACAGCGAGAAGGATATACAAGTGTCCAAAAGAGTTGGGAAAAGGTCCCATAAAGTCGATACCCCAAACATCAAAGATTTTAATTGTAAGAATGGGGTTTAGAGGCATCATATCTCGTCGAGAAATTCGTCCAAGCATTTGACATCGATCGCAAGTTTTACAAAATTCAAACGATCCTTTGAAAAGAGAAG
The DNA here is from genome assembly GCA_030737815.1 of Allium fistulosum. Classification (NCBI taxonomy): domain Eukaryota; kingdom Viridiplantae; phylum Streptophyta; class Magnoliopsida; order Asparagales; family Amaryllidaceae; genus Allium; species Allium fistulosum. Next base: position 746,446,663 of record CM060902.1, read on the forward strand.
GCCAATAGAAACCACACTAAAGTACTTTTTCCGCAGTTTTTCGAGGACCGAAATGTCCACCACACGCTTGATCGTGGAAATGAAAGAACACTCCTAATCTCATTATCCGGAATGCAACGTCGGATGATTTGGTCGGGACAATATTTGAACAGGTATGGATCATCCCAATAGAAATATTTCACTTGGGACATGAATTTGTATTTATCCTGTTTGGACCAAGATGAGGGAGGTTCTTTAGTGACTAAGTAGTTCACTATATCAGCGTACCATGGATCGATCGAAATTGAAAGAAGTTGTTCATCGGGGAAGTTGTCATTGATTGGAAAAGAAGATGGTGCGTTCGAAAGATGAGACAAGTGATCGGCTATGACGTTATCGGATCCTTTTTTGTCTTTGATTGTAAGGTCAAATTCTTGAAGTAAAAGGATCCAACGAATCAAGTGGGATTTGGCATCCTTTTTAGCGAAGAGATATCGAAGCGCAGAGTGGTCCGTGTACACAGTAATGTGTGACCCTATCAAGTATTGTCGGATTTTTTCGAGAGCAAAAACGACAGCTAGAAGCTCTTTTTCGATTGTTGTGTAGTTAAGTTGAGCGTCGTTCAAAGTCATACTCGCGTAGTAAATGACGTGAAGGATCTTGTTGATGCGTTGTCCTGAGATAGCACCAATGGCAAAGTTCGAAGCATCACACATGATTTCAAAAGCAAGATCCCAATTGGGTGCACAAATGATTGGATCAGAAATGAGTTCGTTCTTAAGACATTCAAAAGAAGAGATATAATCAGAGTTAAAATCGAAAGGAACGTCTTTTCCAAGAAGAGTCGTCAAAGGATGAGCAATTTTGCTAAAGTCTTTCACAAAGCGTTGGTAAAAGCCAGTGTGTCCTAGAAATGATCGAATGTCCTTAATAGATTTGGGAATGGGTAGATTTGCAATCACGTCGATTTTCCCTTTGTCTACCTCAATGCGTTTATTTGAGATGAAATGTCCAAGGACTATGCCTTGTTTGACCATAAAGTGGCATTTTTCCAATTTAAAGTCAAATGTTTTTCTTTACATCGATTTAGAACCAATTCGAGATGATGTAAACATTGGGAAAAAGAATCGCCAAAGATTGAGAAATCGTCTATAAAAACTTCTAAAAAGCGTTCAATCATGTCGGAAAAGATTCCAACCATGCATCGTTGGAAAGTCACAGGAGCGTTACAAAGTCCGAATGGCATACGTCGATAAGCAAAGGTACCGAATGGACACGTGAAAGTCCTTTTTTCTTGATCTTCGGGAGCGATGGGAATTTGGTTATAGCCGGAATAACCATCAAGGAAGCAATAAAATTTATGGCCGGCTAAACGTTCGAGAATTTGGTCAATGAAGGGAAGAGGAAAGTGATCTTTTCGTGTTGCGGCATTTAGTTTTCGATAGTCAATGCAAACACGCCAACCCGTTTGAGTACGAGTTGGAATAAGTTCGTTTGAATCGTTCTTGACAATGGTTAGCCCAGACTTTTTCGGTACAACGTGAATTGGGCTAACCCATGAACTATCGGAGGTTGGGTAAATGATTCCGTTGTCGAGAAGTTTAAGAATTTCATCATGCACTACATCTTTCATTTTTGGATTAAGCCTTCATTGCGAATCATGAACAGGTTTGGCATCGTCGATTAAATGGATGTGATGTTGGACAAGAGTGGGACTAATTCCCTTTATATCGGAGATGAACCATCCAATCGCTTCCTTATTTTTCGAAAGAATAGAGAGAAGAGAAGCTTCTTGGTCGAGAGCAAGAGTTGCGAAAATTATGATCGGCAACGTTTCGTTATCACCTAAGTATGCGTACTTAAGGTGATCAGGAAGTGGTTTAAGGTCCAACTTCGGGAGTTTTTCGATCAAAGAGTTGGTTTGAGATTCGGACTCAACTTGAAGCGATTCAAAGGGAAGAGTGTATTCAATCTCGTTAGGAATTTCGTGAAACAATTTTTCGTACTCGGCCTCGCGTTCATTGTTAAGATCAAGTGTTTCGTTTTCAAAGATTTCGTGAATGGCACTAACTTCCAACGTTTGGTCACAAGGTTCATTCTATTGGTTTTCAAGATTGAAAATGTTGAGGTCCAAAGTCATGTTTCCAAAAGAGATTTTCATCGATCCATTACGACAATTGATTAAGGCGTTCGAGGTAGCAAAGAATGATCGGCCTAAAATCAGTGGAATTTGACTCGTGGGATTTGACACTGGTTGTGTTTCGAGAACGATAAAATCAACGCGGAATATGAATTGCCCTACTCGAATGAGCACGTCTTCGATTTCTCCCACGGGCTTCTTGATGGAACGATCGGCGAATTAAAGCGTAACTTTTGTGGGTTTGAGCTCACCTAAGCCTAATTGTTCGTACATGGAGTATGGAATCATGTTGACACTCGCACCAACATCTATCAAACATTTGTTAATCGTTTTGTCTCCAACTGTAAATGAAATCGTAGGGCAGCCAGGATCTTTGTATTTGACGGGCATGGATTGGGACAAGACTTCACTCAAAATGGCAGCTAAGAAGACTTTTCTGGGCACTTGAGTGTGTCGTTTTTGGGTGCACAAGTCCTTAAGAAATTTTGCATAAGTGGGGACCTGTTGAACAATGTCAAGAAGTGGAATGTTAACTTTGACTTGTTTAAAAATTTCCAACATCTTTTCAATTTGGTCCGAGTGTTTCTTTGGTCGAAGACGATATGGAAATGTGACACAATACTCGGTAGGCGGATCTACTCGAGTAGAAGAAGAAGAATTTTGATTGGCATTTGATTCGACGTTTGGCTCCACATTTTGTTCTGAGTCGTTCGTTGTTTTAGAAGTCTTGAGAGAGGTTTCCGGTAAATCGTTTGGATTAACGACTTGATTATCGATTTGTTTACCAGGACGTAGAGTTGTGATAGCATTCAATTGGGTGACGTTGCTATCTTGAACAACATGGGCTTGATTTGAATTTGCGTTTGATTTCTGGGATTTGAAATGGGTTGGCTTGGGAATGTTCCTCGTTCACGTTCGCTCACAGACATGGCTAATTGACTCATTTGCATTTCGAGTTTTGCAATCGATTGGTTTGTGTTTTGCATATATGAAGTCAATAAATTTTACAAATTGCTGTTTGATTAAAGGCTTTGAGTAGTTGCCTTAGCCAACGTTTCAAGAGTTTTCTCAAGTGAACTTAAACGTTTATCGTCTTGGGGAGGATGAGCAGAATTTGGTTGAAAATTTGATTGTTGCGGTTGATTATGCGACGGACCCGCAAAGTTTGGTTGAAAATTGTTGGGCTGAAAGGGAGGATTCGAAGCATTATTCGGAAATGCTTGAAAATTGGGACGAATTGTATTTGTGTTAGGATTGTTTTGGTTCCACGCAAAATTCGGATGATTTCTCCAACCAGGGTTGTACGTTGGAGAAAACGGGTCGTTTTTGGCTTTATTGAAAGCATTGATTTGTTCGACAGAATTGGGACACTGATCGGCTATATGATTAGGATCGTTGCATTTATAACACATCGATTTGGAAGCTTGATTCATTTGATTCGATGAGAAAACGTTATCGAATTTTTTAATCATTGCGTCGATCTTAGCTTCCAAAGCAAAAGAAGATCCTATCGACTATGCACTCGATCGTGAGTAAATTGATTTTTCGTTTGAACGTTCCCATTGGGAGGATTTTTTAGCGAGGTTTTTAAGAAATTTCCAAGCGTCATCGTGATGTTGGGCAAGAAAGTTGCCTAGGCACATTGATTCGAGCATGGTTCGTGAGCTGTTTTCGAGTCCATCGTATAAGATTTGGCAAATCGCCCATTTTTCAAAGTTACGGTGTGGACATTTTATTAAAAGCTCTTTGAATCTTTCAAAATATTTTCCGAATGGTTCTCCCTTGAATTGATGAAAATTTACAATTTCTTTTCGGATTCTACTCGTTTTTTCCAAGGGGTAGAATTTTTTTAAGAAAGCTTTTACGAATTCTTCCCACGTTTTAATCAAGTTTGAAGGTAAGCTGTACAACCATTTTTCAGCATAATCTGTAAGAGCGAATGGGATTAATCGAAGTTTTATTCCGTCATTGGAAAGTTGTTGGAGTTTAATGGTTGCACAAACTTCTTCAAATTTTGTCAAAAAGATGTATGGATCATCGTGCTCAAAATTGCCAAATTTCGGAAGCGTGGCAATATGATTCGAGTGAATTTCGAAGTGGTTACCCATAGGGGCGGGAAATGTGATGCAAGATGGAATAGAAACTCTATGGGGAAAGATTCTATCCATAAGAGTTCGAGGGGCATTCTCATTCGCCATTTCGGGAGGATCGTCTGTTCGAGTTAAACGGTTAGTAGTTGAGTCGCGAGTCCAACGATTTGTTGTTGTGTCACGAGTCCAAGTACTCATGCACAAGTGAAAGTCGAGAAGAGAAAGAAGTTAGAATCGAGTTTAGTGAATGAAAGAAGATTTGAAAATCGAAGTGAAAAATTGTTTTTGTTTTTTGTTTTTGAATTTTCTCTTTTTTTATTTTTTACAAGGAAGAAAACTATTTACCAAGTGAGATTTATTTTCAAAAGAGTTTGATTTTTGTTTTTTTTTTGGTTTTTTCAAATTTTTTTTATATGTTTTTGTTTTTGTATTTTTTTGAATTTTCAAATATTTACCAAAAGGTTTTTTTTTAGAAAATAGAAAATGGAAATTTGATTTTTGTTTTTGAATTTTCAAATTTTTTTTTTCGTTTTTTTTTTGAAAAGATTTTTTTTTTGGAAATTTGTTTTTGATTGAAAATTTTCAAAGGAGAGGAAAAATGATTTTTTTTTTGGTTAAAAACTAAGTAAAGTAAAATTTACAATTTTTTTGGATTTTGGATTTTTTTTTAAATATGCATGAACTAATGCAACTAAATGAATGCAAAAGACTTAATTACAGTTTTCTGTCCTTAGTAGCTCCTAACCCAAAATTGTATAATCACACTTTGTCTTAAATCAACAAAAATATTTCTCAGCCAGGTAACGGGCAGGGGTTATCGGTGCACCACGAATCACCGTAGCAATGCAACCGAAGGTTTAAGTACCTATAGAGGAACAACCACTGTAATATTTACGAATCAGCGTAATATTTATAAATGGTTATTACTCTGCCGTAGCCTAGACACCAAGAAATAAAATTGTTCAAAGAAAACAATTGTAAGATACAATTAAGCCCTAAGTGAGCTCGTGACACCCTTAAGTCCAACGTCTAACCTTTATTATTAGTCAAATTCTACGATGAAATGCGTTTGTGGGCTAAGGAAAGAGTGATGAAATCCCTCACCTTATGTGAATTGGGGTATTTCCCTTAGAAAAGAAAATAAGATGAGATGAATGCAAAACAGAAATTAAACGTGAATTAACAATGCAACTACGAATGGATTTTGTTTTTGTTTTTTTTTGGATTTTGAATTTTATATATATATATTATATATATATATATAAATGCAAATGCAAGCTGAAGCAACCAACAATGCAATTCAAAATAAAACAAGGGAAAAGGCGCACAATACCAGAGCATGCAGAATTATTAGCAATTTATTTTTCAACAGCGATTTTTTTTTAATGCAAGCAAGCAGTTATTTTCTTTTGGCAAGCACTTCTTTCTATCTGCGTTGGCAACCTGAAAAGGAATCACACAAGATATATAATATTTATTGATTTATTTATTTTTCAAAATATACGAATGGAACTTAAAATAAAACAAAACTAATTTTTTTTAAAGAGAATAAAACAAAACTAAACTAAAAGAACAAATTAAACAGAACAAATGAGCAAACTCTTTTTTTTAAAGGATGGACTAAAAACAATTTAACAAAACAAAATTAAAACAAAACAAAGAAAACTAAATTAAAAAAAATTGATACAAACTAATTCAACACAACAGAATAAAACATCAACTTTTAAACTAATTCAACAAAACAATTTTCTCTTTTTTGTTTTTGTTTTTGTTTTTTTAAACTCAGACTTAAAACTAACCAAAATCGGCCCAATAAAGAGATTCAACACATATGAACCAACCCGGCCCAAACATTTTTTTAAAATCAATACAGCCCGCAATCCACTTAAGAAATTGGCAGAATTGCCTCTTTCTCGATTAAAAACAGTGGAATAAAATAAATCAACGCATAAACGCAATACAAATCTCAACTGATACCAGTGCTTCTCAAACCGGCTCACTAAATTAAAACAAAAACAAATTGAAATCAATCGAAATCAAGTTGCAACTTTGGTTGTGGTTTGCCGGAGTCGTTCGAGTCAAGGCAGTGGGGGTGAATTCGTTTCAGGCAATGTTCATGGTTCGAGAGGATGAAGTTGTAGGAGTTTATGGTTGCGGTGAGGGGTGATGTTGGAATTGCTCTCGAATGTGGGTGTTCGAAGATTGGGTTTGGGGATGAATACGGTGTTGGAGGTGAAGTGGGTGAAGTCGATGTTTTCGTGGTATGTTGGATGGTTACAGGCGACGACTTGACAGTTGTAAGAGCTGGGTATATGGAAATCAGTGGTTATTACCAGAGTTGATGTGCACAGTTTGGTCGGTGCAGGTATGGGTATAGGCAGTGCAAGTAGTTTGTTTGTCTGGTATGGTTTTGAAGGAGATGTGGGATGTGGATTTAGTGAGATGATATGGCAGCCTTATGTGGATGGATTGGTGATAGTAAGTTGAATGTAGCAATTTTGGTTTGTATTGTGTTGCAGTGTCAGTTGTATGTAGAGTGCACAGTAGTGAAGTGTTTGACAGAAGTTAAGTTGGCTATGCTGTCAGTGATGTGGAGTTGGAATGGCCATGGTAGAATGAAATGGCAGCAATGTATGAAGAAGAGGAGTTGCTAATATGGTGTTGTAAGAAGGTGGACTGTGGATGTGAACTGCTGTGTTTTGATATGGTGACAGAGAATATGTGGTTGGAAGAGTGAATGGAAGTCGGAGGTGACTGTTTCTCGATTTCGAATTGGAGATGGAAGGTTGGTTGCAGTCAAGTGATGTCGAAGCAGCTCTGGTTGATATCAGGTCGAGTACAGAGGTAACAGAGAAGTATGGTGATGTTGAAGGGTAGTGGTCAGGTTGGTTTGTAATGAATGGTTCGAAGTGGAGTAGTAGGAATTTGTAGCTTTTGACTATGATGTGGTGAAGTTGATGGTAAGGCAGCAAGCTCTTGTAATGTATATGGTATGGTGCGGTGATGTATTGCTCTGTGATGTATTGGCAGTGGAGTTTGAAGGTGATGTGCACAGTTTGGAGGAGGAAACAAGCAGTGTTGTATCAGTGGAGTTGCAGTGATGAAAGGTTGGACTAGTATATGTGTGGATGGGGTTTGAAACTATGGTTTCAGGTATATGTGCAGTAGTGTTGTGGTATATGTATGGCAGCAAGGCAGAAGTTTGAAGGTGATACAGAAGTGATGATTAAGGTTGAGAAGTTGGATATACAGTACACTGATGTGCAGTGTAGATTTTGCACAGAGATGAGAGAGAGAATGCTCACTGTTTTGAGAAGTGGCTGTTGAGTTGGTTGAATGTGGTAGGCAGTGGAGGGGGAGCGAGGCTGTTAGAATGAGGTAGTGTGCCAGGAAATGTGCAGAAGTGGTAGGGGATATGGGAGTGTTGCTTGTTGTCGATGGAAGCGAAGTGTTGCTTTGGATGGTGTTTGTTTGGATTTGATGTGCAGTAGAGGTTGTGATATGAATGTGCACAAGCATAGTTTTGTGCAGGACTGAGAAGTGATGACAGAAGAGTGATAGGCAGTGGGGATGGTCAGAGTGGTGAAGGCTGCAGTGCAATTTGCACAGTGATGGTGAATATTTGAGAGGACGATGACTGCAGTTCAGGCAAGTATGTGGTATGTTTGTGGTTGTGATTTGTGGAAGGGAAGTGGTAGTAAGACAGTGTAATATGCAGGGGTCAGTAGAAGTGGGTTTTTTGTGCACAGAAATGAAAAAGAGAGAGTAAACAGAAACAAGAATTGTAACAGTGTTTGTGTTTTTTTTTTAAAAAATTGAAAATTGTAAAAGCAATGTAAAAAGAAAATGTAAAAAGAAGGAATGGAATAAAAGATTTTTTTCTTTCTGAATAAAATTGTGTATGTTTTTTTCTCTAATATGAAATGCAAATTGTAAACAAAACACTAGAGAACAATAACACACAAGCAAAATGCAAACAATTTTTTTTTAAATATGCAATCAAACAGACAATATACACACACAATAAAATCAAACAACACTCGTTCGAAGAATAGAAAATTGAAATCAAAACAACTCCCCGGCAACGTCGCCAAAAATTTGTTAATCAACAAAATTTCTATCGGTTTAGAAATTTGCCAAAAAATTTCAAATTAAAATAAACCGCAAGCGCACGGCGTACACTTTGTAGTACGTGGAAAATACGGATCGATCCGTAGGGAATTGTTAGAGTTTAAAAATCTATTCAATCAAATTAGACCAAATGTAGGAGAAATTGTTAACTAGAAATAAAATGAAGCTAAACTAGAATTAAAATTTTGATTTAAAAACTATTGAACTAGAGAACAATTTAGAGGCAAATCCACTCTCATGTTTTTGTAAATCAACAAAAAACAATTTGTGATCTCTAGCTTTTGATATTAAGTGAAATATAGTTGTATTTATCATAAGTATGGTTTGTTATGTTATTAATTAACATAACTCAAACCACCAAACTATAATACAACAAATAAACCACTTATAATTCTCATGAAAATGAAGCCAAAGCAAAAGCTATTTTAAGTATGATCTATTTACTATTGTAACTAGTAATATAGATCATCAAATTTCATTTTTACTTTAATTTCACAATCAAAAATGGATTAGCAAATGATGATGCAAATTGTGTTTATGTTGAATAAGAATAGCTCATTTGCATAAACAATATAAGCTATCAAACCCACTTGTATAAACTTGCATCAAAATTCACTTTCATAAAGCACAAACAAAGAGATCATAAATCATAACAAATGTTGAAATTACATAATATTTGAGAGTTTCATTACCCCTAAATTGAAGGGGTTTAGCTACTCATTTGTGTTATCAAATCAAAATAAGTAAATTTCAACATTAAAAAGAGAAGAAAATAGAAAAATAGCAAAGAAGAGAATGTAATTAAACTACTTACAACAAAAGGAATTAAGCTACACTACTTGCATGAATGTAAAACTATTCTACTAACAAAGAAAAGAAAAGAACATAAATAAAAGCATTAACATGAAAACAAAGAGAAGCATGTAGAAAAGAGAGGAAAAAGAGGCTTGGAAGCCATTTTTATTTCATTGAACATTGAGCTTACACTTTGATCTCTTAATTTCCTAAGTAATATGAAAGGTAGAAGATGGTTTACATGTACATAAGAGGGCTATTTATACATGCATAAAACCCTAATTCTATTTTTAGGGGAGTTTCCAAAATACCCCTTAGGAAGTGTGGAGGCCAAGTAATCATTAGCTTCTACTAATCATCATTTAAGTGTACATTAAGCCCTTAATTCCATAAGCATGTTCATTAGCCTCTAATTTGTACATTAAGGTAGGTGGGTAGGTGGGGTCCTCCATGATCTTCACTTTGAATTATTTCCCTCTTCTTTTCTTTGTATTCATTTGTGCATACATGTATCTTCATATAAGCCTCTTCTATATGCATCCAAATTCGTATAAAAATCATCAAAAATGTCCAAGTAAAAATTCTCAAATTCACACATGCACAATAATGACCATTTTGCCCCTGAATGAAGATGAAAATACGATGGTTTGAAAATAATTGAATTTTGGTTTTAACATGTACAAATGCCCAAATATGATGTTTATTTAAATAAAAAGAGATAAAATATGGATGTAAATATATGCACATTTACGTGCACATCAGCTGCGTTTTCCTAAAGAGCATTACGAGGCTCGAAAAGGTTGGGAAAGTCTGCATCATGAGCGGACAGGCCTAAGTCATGACCACCTGATCTATTGCCACCACTTTTTGGTCCATCAACATTGTTGTTATTATTTCCCCCATCCTTTTTAGAATTGTCATCATCTTCGTCTTCCTCACCATCACTATCATCTTTGTCATCATTTCCTTCATCAACCTTATTATCATCATTCTTGTCTTCATCAAGCAAAGGATCATCAAAAGATAGTGGTTTATAAGGATCAATGGTTTCTAGGATTTCATCTTTTATTGACCTAGAACTCTCTTCAATTTGAGGTCAAGCTTCTTGAATGTATCTTTCAGTTTTGGTAGCGAGGGAAAGTCCAACTCCGGATAATTTTTAATATTATCGAAGTATGCAATGAAAAGGGACTGCTCATAACATTGTTCTTTTATTTGTAGGAGGACTTGTTCTATGAAGAAGGAAACTTTCTTTTTAGCATCTTTGATGATGTTATTTGTGTAGACAAGTGTAGGCTCCTTGCTTTCCAGTTTATCCTTTAAGGTTGTAACTTATACAGCCACTTGAGAGTTTTCAATTTTGGCTCGCTCGAGTTCATTTTCTAGTGATTTCACCATTCCTTCAGCCATTAGTTTGAATTTTCTTTTTTCATCCAAGTCGGAGGTGAGTTTATCCCTTTTGGAAATAATCTCATCCCTCTTTGTCGTAACTTCAAGGATCTGGCCCTCAAGGGACTTGACTTTATCTGTCAATAATGAAATATATTCTTTAAAATCTAGGACTTGATTAACAGACTTATTAGAGGCTTGTTGAAGAAAGAACATGTGCTTAGCCACCTAAAAAAATAAAAATAAATGATGAATAAAAGCCAAAGTTTGTATTTAATATAAAGATATAAAAAGCCAGACACGCAAAGAAATGTACCACAAAAAGCTGTTGGAAAAGAATGTGGAGATGGTGTTTGGAAAAGATAGAAGGCTGCAATCGTATTAAAGAAGCCATAGATGGGGATTGGATAACTGAACAGACAAAGTTAACAAAATATGAGGGGATGGGTTGTGCCGAAACTTCACAGGGAAGAGATTCAAGAGGAGGAGGAGTCAAGCCCAAATCCTGATACCAACATTGTCAAGAAGTTGCGGATAAAGGACCCGTAATATCTATAATAGGACTTGGGGGTGTTAATCACTACTATTTGGTTTGTAACTTGATTCTGAATATTTTGGTCTTATATACTTAAACCAATGACACTGGAATCTTGGTTAATAGTGGCTGCAGCTGCATTCAGTTCCTCAGTAATAACAGTAGATGTTTGACCTTCTCCAAGCTTGACCTTTTTACTGGAGGAGGAATTGAAGCATTAGACAAATTGTCAGAATCATTCTTCCATTTAAGACTTTCAATAGCCACGGAGGAGGTATGGGCTTTAGCATCCTTCGTCTTAGTGATTAGTATTGTATGATTTGAGCCTAAGTTAAAGAAAGAATCATAATATTTTGATACAACAAATTCTAGTAGAATCATGGTAAGAGATTACCAAAAGAATCACACTGAATAGGAGAAGATGGAAGAAAGAAGTTTTGATTGCCAATGACCAAAGCTTGGTTCCCATGAGCATCCTTAGTAACCATTAGGGGCTCCCGAAGCACTTTATGGCTTTTAAGAATTAAGGAGTATTTTTAAAGATTGACTTTGATCAAGAGTTTAAGCTTGTCCCCCATAGTATGAGATACCAAGCTTAAAGCAATGATGGTCTTGGAAACAGAAGGATTCATCTCCTTAGAAGTAGGCTCTTAAAGAGAGCAACTATTATAGAAAGAACAGTAAGAATATAGCATAAGCAATAGAGAATGACCTCTTGATTTTAGGGGTATGGCTCTTGATGTGAAAGAACTAGCTTTCCCAATCCTTTGTTCTGTTAATCAGATTGGTGATTAAGCTCTTTTGATAAGGAAGGAGACAATACATAATACCCACTGGCTGTCTCCCAACTTTAACAAGAGTTACCAATAAGTGAAGAGTTTCAACATCAACCATGGAGAGGTAAGCTTCTTTGGCAAGTATTTCAAGGCAGCTTAGATAGGTATAAGAATTAGGTAGCAATTGTGCTGAAGCGGTTCCAAAGTGATCCAAGAGTCGAACAAAGAATTCCGGAAGGGAAAGATATCCTAAGTGCCAAAGTGAATTGGAGTAAAAGCAAAGAATCCTTCTGGAGGATTATCCATCCTTCCAAATGGGCCAGCTACTCTAGCTTCTACATTGATAATGCCAAACTGTTGGATAATGACATCTACTTCATCTTGAGTAGTTATGGAAGACCGGATAAGTCTGTAATCTCCTTTCTCCAAAGCAGGAGATTTTAAGTGTGCCTAAGGAGAAGAGGTTTTAGACCCTTTTTTGCCGGCATTTATCTGTCAGATAATATCATGCAAAAATCAAGGAAGCATCATATATTTTATGAAATTTTAAATTACTTAAGAAAATGTTAAAGAAAATTTGATTCTTTAAGTATATGTATAAAAGAATGGACAACTAGGTGTCGAGCTCATAAGCAGTTGTCGAATTCATAACTAATTGACGATTCTATAATTAGTTGTCGAGTTCATAACTAGATGTGATTTCATAAATAGTTATCGAATTCGTAACTAATTGACAATTCTCTAATTAATTATCGAGTTCATAAATAATTGTCGAATTTGCAACTAATTGTCGAGCCCCTAATTATTTGTCATATTTATAACTAGTTGACGAACATATAACTAGTTAACAAGTTTCTAACTAGTTGTCGAGTTTCTAACTAGTTGTCGAATTTCCAACTAGTTGTCAAATTTATAACTACTTGACGAACATATTACTAGTTAGGAAGTTTCTAACTAGAAATCGAGTCTCTAACTATTTATCGAGTTCGTAACTAGTTGACGAACATATAACTAGTTAGCAAGTCTCTAGCTAGTTGCCGAGTCTCTAACTAGTTGTCGAATTTGTAACTAAATGGCGAGCTTATAACTTGTTAGCAAGTCTCTAAAAACTACCGAGCCTCTAAGTAGATGGTGAGTCCCTACGTAGATGTCAAGTCTTTGACAACTATCAAAACTCTAGTTAATTATCGAGTCTCTAGATAGTTATCAAGTCTTTGGCAATTATCAAACCTCTATTAAATCAGGTTTTTGTTACTTATCGGGGATGAGCAACTATCAAATTATTAATAGCAATCGAGCTTTAGTAGTTATCTAAAGGTTAACTGTCATGAAAGTATTTGGAACCAAACCCCTAATCAAAGCCAAGTAGTTCATAAATACCCAACTCACAAAACCATAGTTCAAAAATCAGAAAACCTTTTCATCCTTAAATTAATTCAAAAAGGAGATCGTACCTTGAATTGAACTTGGATATAATAGAAATTAAAGCTCCTTTTTGAGAATTGTGAGATTGAAGAAAAAAATTATAATCACAATCTTGGTTTTGAGTTACAGGTAAAAGTTTTTAAAAGATAAAGCGCAAGTATTCATAGAGGAAGAGGGAAACAACAAGAAGCGTTGGTCCTTATTTGAATGAACGAATTGGAAGTTCCAGAATACCAATAGGCGGCAATATGAAAAGCTGAATTATACTAAAGTATAATATGCTTCTTCCATGCAGGGAGGGTACATGTTACTACATAATACAAGTGTCAAGCATCTAAAGTAAACATGTCCAGCTCAAATAATAGAGTTATCAAGCAGAAAGGAGTAACGGGCCTCTAGCAACAATAAGAATGTATCGAGAATTTAATAGTACAAGGTTGCCGAGCCTCTACAAAAAATGAAGAAGTACCGAGTCTTCAAGGGATAGCAAGCCTCTATAACAGTAAGTGTTGTCGAGCATCAATGTAGAAGGTGATGTCGAGCATTTAACAATAGAGAAAGATGTCGAGCCTTTGCAACAACAACTATTATCGAGCATCTACAACCGTAAGTGTTATCGAACATTTACAAACAACAAATGATGTTGAATTTCTATAAGCAGAAGAGATAGCGAATTTCTAAGGTACAATGATCTTCTACATCAACAAAAGATGTTGAGCTTTAACAAGCAATAAGAGATGTCGAATCTATAAAAACATAAAAGTTGTCGAGTATCCGCTGTATGAAGGGATGCCGAGTGCCTAGCTGGAGGGACACGCGTCAACCATCCCCTTATTTTCCATGTCTATGAATAGGATCCTATTTACCATTTCGAGAGGGGATAATTCTTCTTTCTCCATTTCTCAATTACATATTGTAAACCTTAAATCAATGTAGAGATTTGTAAAGACAGTTGTAACTCCTGGATTTTTTACAAATAAGGACTTCGACATTTAACTTTGCATAGCATATTTCCCTCGAATGTGCATATTTGACTATTATCTAATAATGGACATGTACATAACAATGAACTTGGACACAACTGGACTTGGACTTGCTTATTTTTCTAATCTTAGATAAGGCTACTTAAGCCCTTATTCAAACCAGCCTTAGCCCGCCTTACATATTAAGTTAGTGAAGAAATTTGCTAACAACAGGCTAGATGTGAACAAAACAACTATCAAAAAGCTCGAGAAAATCGGGATATTACAAAATTGAGAGTTCGGATTGCTAAGTTAGAGGATAGAAATAGGCATCGGTTTTCGGAGTAGTACCAGATGCTGGATGAGTGCATTGCTGTGTATATGCAACAACATGACACATTTCCTTCATCAGCGGGACCGGGAGGCGATGAGGATCAGTAGATATGAATTTTTTTTATGTTGCGAGACAGTTTGACTATGTATATATATGCACTTTGAGATGTGTGAGATAATTTGACTATGTTGCTAGGTAGTTTGAGAGTTGCATACACTTTGAGATGGGTGAGATTGGTGTGATTTGATATTTATGATACATTTTGAAATGCTGCTGGATGGGTGAGGTTGAGGTGATGTTTGATATTTTGAGATGTTGACAGATGTTTGAGATTTGTGGTATATTATTGGATGTTTGAGGTTGGTATATTGTATATATTGATGTTTTTTTATTGTTTTATCGTTGATGCGATATATTTTGTGATATAAGTTATTTGGGCTTTGATATATATATATATATATATATATATATATGTGTGTGTGTGTGTGTGTGTGTGTGTGTGCGCGCGCGCGCGCGCGCACGTGCGTGCGTGTATGTGTGCCTGAAATTAAACTGCGATATATATTGTTATATATGTGTTATTTCCGGTTGAGGTGCTATTGTAATTAAAAAGAATTTTAGATTTTCGATGGCTACCGACCGCTTCCGACAGCTTTCGGGTATTGAATATTTCGATGACTATCGACGAAAATTGATAAAGGCGCCACCTTCCACGTGTACACGACGGGATGTCGAAAACCGTTGGAATGTCGATGGTAGCTGCCCGAAAACTACCGATGGAGCCGTCGAAAAGTCCGTTGAAGAACAGTTGTTCAACTATTAGTATTTCAATGGCAATTTCCATTGGCTTCCTATGGCTTGCGACGACGGCTAATAGTTGTCGGAATAACCATTATTTGTTGTTGTAGAGATATATGACAAATTATCAATCCTTACTTTGTATTTTTCCTTGACTATTCCCTCCATAAGGCCGGATACAATTGAAGTACAACGCAATATATTCTCTTCGTGGGATCAGAGCCGACCCAGAGGGCAGCCCACCAAGTCCGTGGGCTGGGGCAACCCACTGGGTCGGGGCAAAATTTAGTAATATTTGAGTTATCAATAGTTTAGTTTGAAGGGTTTCATTTTTGTAATTAGAATATTTGTCCTCAGAAAGGCCATCGACTTCTCAGAGGCTTCTCAGAAGGTAGCGCCGGTTAGACAGTAAGTGCATTGGTAATTCTGGTTGGTGATGGCTACTGTTTGCTTCATGATGTGCAGGGTTCGAAGCATGGGATGTTAGAGGTGGAGGAATGTTGCAACATGGTCATTCTTGTTCTTTAAGTTGAACAATGTGCTTTCAAACTAAACTATAATGGTAGCCTTGCTATTTAAGAGATGACGCAAAGCAGGGCCGGCTCAGAGGCTAGGCTGAGCAGGCGGCCGCCTGGGGCAACCCCCCTCGACGGGGCAACAATCACTCAAAATATGCTAGTTATGAATTATATGTTTTAAATAAATAAATGTTGATGTAATCTATATTATAAAAATTTAGTAGCTCAGTTGGTTGGTTGTGCATCTGCTTGCTCTCCATGAGATCTGGTGTTCAATGCCTACAAGCAAAGTTATTTTTTCTGTCTCGCCTGGAGCAACATTTTTGCCAATATTTTTCAGCTTCGTCTCAGACAACCCAATGTCTAGAGTCGGCACTGACGCAAACTACCATTGAACAGTGGTACTGCTATCAATGTAATTTTTGACGGAATCTACCATATTAAAATTGTATAAATAGTTAGAACATAAATTGCATAACCATAGCAACAAATCAGTATGAAGAAGTTTATGTCATCGAAACAATCACTAAACTGAATGTAAGGATGAAGATTTTTAATTATGTCAATGTCATCAAATCAATGTAAACACGCAGGCATGATATTAAACAATCACTCCTAGCATTTCCTATTAGAAAATATTATTCTACAGAGAGTCAAATGCAATGTCATTTTCGTCTCTACGATGATTGATAACTATGTCGATTAATTACTCTTTTTTATTTACCGCATACATCAACTTATTAAACGTGGCATCATCCCATTTGATGATAAATAACGTAAACATAAATAATCCCATAGAAATAAAAAACAATTAAGGGAGATAATTTCTTTAATGAAAACTGAAAAATAAAACATACAAAATTCCATCCTTCAAATTCAGTGGAACAAGCTACTAAATAAATAAAAGAACACTAAAGCTTTAAATCAAATAATTAACAGTAAACATAGAAGATCACGCAACACTTGATGCGTAGCTTCTAATAAGCATTTTATCATTGTAAAAACCGAAGCATATGCACATGAAAAGAAACAAAGAGAACATAGAAAACCATACTGTTTACTCCAAACCAGGGGTGCTATATGGTTGCGGTAACCGTCTTTATTACTTTCAACCGTAACTGTTGTTAACGGTTATAAATTCTTGCAACCGTTACCGCAACCGTCTATGACGGTTAACCGTCGTATTTTCAATTTTGAAGCATTTTATACATATATTTTCAATCATATGCAATTGATGATAAATTTATACAGCTCTAACTGGTTTTTGCAAATTTATTTATTTGTTTATAAAATGACTAATATGCGTGCACATATTATTTGTTCATGAAGGTACATATTATTAATGTACAAGCTATTTCTTTGACCTAAATTATAATTTTTATACTTTAATGTTAAATATTATACAAAACAGTTATGTATGATTGGTATGGTTAAGCGCGGTTATTGAATCCTTCAACCGTTACCGTAACTGTTATAGATGATAACCGCATGAACGGTTGTTATGATTGAGCGGTTGATGGTTCATCGTAACAACCCTATTCAAAACCATACCGTTTATTCCAATACCTATTTTTTTTTTTGAAAAAATGCAAATATTCGTAGATTGTTCTATAAATATTTTAAAGTAAATATTTGCAATGAAAAAAACTTTAAATATCTACTGTTTTCTCTGTAACCTTTTTTTCCCTTAGCTATGTTAAACTCAAAAATATGTTTTTCTTTAAAACTTGATTTTACAAAGGAACTACAGTTTATTTTAAAACTCAAAAGGGGAGCGTTTTTAACTTAAAAACAGTTTTTTTTAACATCCCTACTATCTAATGCCTTCAAACCACTTATGCCACCCGAGCAAACAGCTAACTTAGCACGTGCAATAATATTCACCCATCAACCCTTTAAACCAGCAAAAATAATTAGGGCTGGATTCGGTTCGGTACCGAAAGTTCATATTTAAAACCATTACCATACCGATTTATATGGTAATAGAAAAATAATATCATTACCAACCAAAGTAATCAGAAAACCGATACTTCGGTTGTGGTTGGTAATGGTTGGTAAAAGTCGGTAATAAACTTTTACCGTTTACCGGTATGATATATATTTATTTACAATATTTCATGTTAAATAAGTAAGTATTGAAATAAGTAAATATTAAGAGTTGTTAATTTTTATTACATGATTATTTATCAATTTTATTTTGTGTAGTCAAACATACAAGTAAATATTGTGCAAGAAGCTAAACATTGTATGAAATCATATTATTTAAAAAAAAATATGATAAGAATTGCATTCAATATGATATCATACTAGTATTTTGTTAGATTTTATATTAAATCATTACACATTAAACGTGAGTTATCATTAAACGTGAGTTATAATGTATATAGTGTGCGCATGTGTATGTACATACATACATACATACATACATATATATATATATATATATATATGTATGTATGTATATAAGGCGGCTATTTGGACATAGAATTAGACACAGTTGGTGACACAAATGATGTGAACCATTGGATCTTTTTGTCCTTATATGGGAGGTGTAAATCGGGAGGCCATCGAACGGCGGAGAATATTGTGTCATCAATTGTGTCTATATTTTGTGTATAAATAGATTTCCATATATTATCTATATAGTGGATATGGTAATTACCACATTTAGTAGTTAATTACCATTACCGTACCACATATTTTAATGTGGTTCGACAAACCGTACCAATCAAATTGATTACCATTTTTTCGGTACCATTTTAGTTGGTAGCGGTTGGTAATGGTTAGTAAGTGATAATATGGTAAAGATGCCCAGCCCTAAAAATAATAATCTACAAGCCACTTAACTCCTCGAAACGGTCCCACCTAATAACTAATCCGTCTTTAATAATAGATGTAACGACCCAGAATTTTGAACGAATTAAATTAAAAATATTTAATAATTTTAAATATTTGAACGATGATTTAATTTGAATCCCCGATATAACTTTAAAATTTGCGATTAAATTTTAAAAATTTAATCTATTGAATACTGAATAAAAATTTGAACCTTCATTTTTAAGCTGAAGAAAAATATTTCGAAAGCTTTTAAAATTCGTATTGATATTACTGAAGATAACAGAAGCTTCAGAATCGAATTTGGGAGTAAATTGTTCAGTTTGAAATTAAATCGTTCGAATCGATATTTAAAAATAGTCATTTTTCAAACAGTCTCGGAATTCGACGAAACCAGTTCCATTGGGTCCGTAATAGTTTGTTATTACCGGATTTCCAATTTCGTATTTATCGGAGTTGATATGTGAGCGTACGGTAAGCAAACACCTTGGAATTAAATCAAATTCAATTTAAATTTAATATTTAAATTTGTCACATATCAGCCACGTTCTTCCCTTTAAACACGCCTTCAATCACGCAGAGATCACGAACAAACTCGTGCAACCCATCCCCCTTCAAATTTAAATAATCACGCAACTTATCACTCTCCAGTTTTTCAAATCAAAGAAATCTTCAAAATAAATGGCCGCATACCCTTCTTCTCGTTTAAAAACAAACGAAGTAAATATAATGGCCGTAGCCTCTGAAAGAAAATCGCGACTTCCCTTTTCAAACGAAATCAAATCTAGACCTCGTTCACAATCCTCCCCAATCCTCCTTCACAATCCTCGTTCGATTTCAAAACTCGAAACCGCGTAGAGGCGACGTGACCTCGGGGTCAGTCGAGCAAGTCGATGGGGCGCCCACGTTCGTGAGGGGGAGAGGCAAAGTCGCGATCAATTTTGGCAGCATGGAGTTCGATGTCGAGGCTCGCGATCAGGTGGCAGCGTTGTGGGGTCGTCAGAGTGGCGTGGGATGCATCGACGTGGGTGCGAGGCTGGGAAGCAAGTCAAAGCACGAGTCGATCGCATGGGTATAGCGATGGCGGCGACGTTGAGTAGTATTGGGGTCGCGAGGCCGAGATGTTCACTGGGTGAGATTTTGGGGTTGGTTACAGTAAGGTATATTTTTGTTTTTCTTTGTTGTTCAGATTGAAATTCGAATGATAAATAGATTTTTATATTCGGCAGTTTATAAATATAGATGCATTTCAATTAGAGACTGTTTTGAGGAAATTTGAAATATACAGTAAGTTATAGAACAGAAAATATTTTGTTAGAAAAATATATATATAATTTTTGGTTAATTTAATTTATTTAAAAAGGATTTTTGTTTAAATGCAGTTGAAATGAAGGAAAATAAAATATGGTGAAAAGATTTAATAAATTATTTAAGAAAAAAATTTGGTTTGAATGAAATTATAAATTAATTAAACAATCAAGAACGGAAATTGGTTATTTGATTGGTTCGAATGTTAATTAATTTGTATAATATTTATACAAGGTATAAATCAAGAAATTGAGTCAGGATGGAAATGGATTGCAAATTAAAGCTAAGGTGAGATTTTTCTCACTCGAATGAAATTTGATATTACGGTTATTGATTGATGATTGCTATTGGATGTGATATTAGATATAGTAGGATATATCTATATATATAGCAATATATACATATTGGCATATGTATATATTGGATTGATTGATTTCCCGTCTCGTATAGCGGATAAGACCCTATTGCGCCGTTAGTAAGCGGATATATTATAAAAACCCATATACCGCGATATTCCACCTCGAAGTGGAATTGGTATTGTGCTAACATCTGTGGATGCAGGGAAACAGGTTGGAGGGATCCAACTGGATTCCTCACCAGTAGTTATTTATTTACAGATATTGATGTATATTCTGTTATTATATTGATATATGATGTTTGTTGTTGTGATTGACTAATTGGTGCTGTTGCATCATCGGATTCAGTTTTGAAGTTTAAAAATAACGACTTTTACTTTAAAAGGATTTTAAAGTGATTTTTGGAAGTAGACGTTTTATTTAATTTTTGAATTAATAAATAAACATTCAAACTTTAAAGTTATAAAAGTTAAGATTTGTGAATTATAACCAAAAGGTAATTTCTTTTGAAATAAATAGTTAAGAAATTTATAAAATGGTTTTAATTGGAATTTTTGAATTATTAAAACGATGTATGTAAAAGATGTACAAGATTGATATTTATAACTTTAAAATGTTGGTATTATAAAACGAGTTTTTATAAGCGTTAAAATGAATTTTTAAGAATTTATAAATAAATGAAATTTATAAATTGTGAACTTATAAATGGAAATGATTTTGTAAAATAAAGGAATTATAAGTATTTAACTTATAATTATGGATTGTTGGTATAAGATTTGAGTTATGAATCGAATTGTTAATAAAGGAGATTTATTAAATTGAAGTTGTTAGAAAATAGAAATAGAATTTATAAACGTTGTTTTATAAATTCGAGATCAATTGAATTTGATAAATTAAATATAGGAGATTATTAAAGAAGATATATTCGCGATTTTGAATAGCGAATTTTTATTGAAATAAAACGTGTAGAAAATAGTGAAATGTAATTAGTGAAGTATATTCACGATTTTGGACAGTGAATATATTGTTAAGTAAAATAGATATGGTTTTGGGAAAGTGATATTTGAAATAAAGTTAAACGTTTTAACGATGTTTTAAAATATATTGAATATCGAAATCATAGATTTCAACATTTATTGTTGAAATAGACGTTTTCGAGAAATATAAGGAAATGGTGGACTATAACATTGTTGTTATAGTAAATGATTTCCGAAAGTAAATGTTTTATGTAGTATTGGGATTTATATATCTATCTTAAAATCCGAATCCCTATACTAGTGATTTTGAGTCGTCGTAACGATGTTTTACGTAACATTCGTTTTGACTCAAATGATTTCCTTAAAGAATGAAATATATACTTAATATTGATTTAAGTATATCGAATATTTTCCAAGTGTTGAAAATAAATAGATTTATGAAATACTTATTATTAAATAAGTATGGGAATGTTTTCCAAAATGAAATGAAACGTTTTTGAGATTTTATCTTCTTAAAGATAAAATGAAATTGAATATTTGAAATCGATTTGAGAATCGTATATCAGTAGATATTTTGAAAATATAAATTCACTATGGAATTTATAAAAGAAATGGAAATTCGTTTTGAAAATAAACGTTGTTTTATTTTTAAAGTGTGGAAATTATATATCTAGTAAAGATATTTTGGAAAATAAATAATTTGGAAATTATTTGGAATCTGATGATGTTGCGCATCTCTATTGATAGTTAAATAACCGACTATCAATAATTACCTTGAATGGTATTTGTTGTGAATTGGATGAATTTGAATGCCACACTTATTTTTTGAATAATCGCTCACTATTCGGGTTAGCCGGGAAAGGACCATGGAGTCGTATAACCCATTCCGAATATGTGATACGTCGTTATGAATCGCATTTGATGACCGGTGTTGAAGACCGGATATTTTTGAAAACGGAAGGATTACCGTCGAGTTACTCTACATCGGCTGATCTCCGATTTAGAGGTTTTATCACCCTTAGTGACGGGAAGTCCGGACGTGATTAGAAAATTATCCGGATATGCAAGGGCTTCATGAGAAGTGCCTTCGGTTCTGTTCGATCCCGGAACAGACTTGTATGGATTGTATGTCTGACGTTACAAATTGAGATATAAAGCTGATTTCTTTCAAATACATATCTGTTGGTGGCGGAGAATTTATTCTCTTAGCTTAACACCCTTCTCTGAGACGTACGAGCTCAGAGGTTATGTAGTTGAAATTTATCAGCGATATATCCCAATTTGGTAACGTGGCATACTGAGTGTTGCTGTGAAATGATCAGTGTTTGATCATTTGCGATATGATCATTTGTTTGATCTTATATCTTTGTGATCATAGGTTGATCATTTGTTTGACCCGAAGCATGGCTTTGTAGAAAGCGTAGCTTTGTGGACGAGACTTCGTCGAGCCTCACACCCCGGAAATGGTCAAAACAGGAAGGATGCGGCAAGGTTCTAGGGAGTAGCGCCCCTTAGTGTATGTCATTCTTTCTGGATAAAGGTGGTATCATGGTATGGAGCCCAGATACTTAACCTCTGTGGTTACTGCATTATTATTATTATTATGTGGTTTGTTGCGAATCGGGGATCCTCGGGAAGATCGGTGACGATCATGGGATGGCATACGCGTGTCAGTAGTTACCTATTTTTGCAGAGGTAACCCGGTCTTGTGTTGGCAGAGATCCGGTTAGGTTCTCGGAACGTCATTCCAGAGGCGTTCTATTCGTGGAATAGGAAGTTCCTTAGCCTGACCATTTGTTGGAAATCCAAAGAAACAATACGAGCCTTTACGATTTCAATTGTATAACCTGTCTCCTCAGGAGGCAGCTATAGCAGGCATAATATAATGGTACCTATGCTGGCTAAGATTAATATTATATTTTCGAAATGTTTTTTACACTATGCACTAATAATAATATCAAAAATGATTTGATTTTGCGTAGTAAGCATCTTTGACTAACATAAGAAGAAATCTCTTCCAAGTCTGCGTTTGCATTGTGTGTGTGGTGGGAGGTCTTATGGTAGTTTCATTTTCCAAAAGCATTTCGAATTGACTTCAAAAATTATCCCGTTTTTGTTTTAAAGAATAAACTGTTTTACGATCTCACACCAGTCACCATGACTGACTCAGAGTTTATTGTTTCCCTTCTAAACTCTGGGTGCCCACCAATTTCCACACGGGCAGTCTAGAGTTATGTTATCAGGATATTCTGGATATTTTGGAGATTTGGAAGCAAGCTGGATGACGAGACGTAGTATTTGTATCTGATAGTATTTATTCCGCTGTGTATTCTGTATGAGGACAAGTTTATATAACTGTCCATTGTTGTATATTGGCTCTGATGATTGATGTATGTATAAACTGATATAGTTCTTTGTTTTAAAAGACTAGTGTTTATTTATTATATATTGTTCCGCTGCGATGTGTAAGATTCTGATATTGTTTTCTGTTCTGATGTTGTTCTGTTGTTCTTCTTCTCTTTTTCTTCTACCTTTTCTTCTACCTCTTCTTTTAAACCCTAACATTTCGGGTTTCCGGCATTCGATTTCTCGGCAGTCGATAAAGTGAGTATCGATGCTGAATTTTCGAAAGTCGAAAATTTCGGGTATGTTACAATAGATTACCCTAAACCCAGTGTTTTCATGATCCAACCCTACCGCGGTCCGACCTCGAATAACCCTGAACCTTGGACCACCACGGTCCGGAACTCAATCGGACCTCATTTATCGATGAACCTTGGTCGAACCTTTAAACCAACGGTTCAACCGTCAATTTTACCTGGTTGAACCACGGTTCTTTTGTTTTTTCTTACATTCTCATCGTGTAATTCTCTCTTATTTTCATTGCTCTGAAGAAAATAAGTAAATATATATTTCAAAAATCATAATCGTTTTCAAATTTTAAAACACTAACTTCATCATTTTGTTCCGTATTGCCGCAAACTCCTCTAATACCGCTGTAAGACTCATCAAGTTTGTATACCTTGAAGACTGTCTACAGCTTGTGTACATAGCATTATTATTTCAATATTTTTGTATATATTTTGTATCTAAATGTGCAAATTTTTCAAAAAAATAAATCACGGTTTCGACGGTTCGACCGGTTGAACCATCAAAACCTTAAACCTTCAATCATCACGGTTCAAGGCACGACACAGTCATGAAAACTATGCCTGCCTACCAACCCGCAAGAGACCCGTAACACAAATACATTCAGGCATCTCTTCACAAAGCTGAACTGGAACAAGAATGCACACTGAAAACTGGTGCATGTACTGGCATCGAACTGAACACCCACCACATCATCACAAAAACCTACCCTCATACAAACAGCCTCATCCATCCAGTGCCAGCCCTAGCACATCTGCTGCCCTAGGCCAAATTTTAGGGGAAACGAAGGAGGGAAAAAAATCATTAACAAGCTGATGCTAGGAATCAAACCAAGGTTGGTTAAGTACATAAACAATAGCCTGAACCACTACACTACACATGATTTCTAAAAAATGTTGCCCTGCTACTTAACTAACTCAATTTTTACAAAAGCACCCGGAATATTTTGTTGCCCTTTTCGCCATCTCCGGCGGTGTTGCCCTAGGCGAAGGCCTCGCTTGCCTTGCCCTTGGACCGGGCCTGCATCCATCATAACCCCATCCAAACAAATATCCATATCACCATTAACATCCCTGATATATAACATATCCTTGTGCACACTTGAATTCAGAGGGTCCCCGATACAGTCAGTATCACACTGCTCTATGATAGAATGAACAGTGGAGCACTGACTACTGGCCCGCCCTGTGCATATCATCGTGAGACCAGATCCCCCAAACCTTTTCACTACCAACAGTATCTAACAGTTTTAAAAAAAAATGATCGTAGTAAAGGTTTAAAAAAAAAACTTTATTTTTTAATTTCATAACATATGCGGAAAACTCGGTAAAATTCTGCAAATATTTCCAAAGGACTCTAAAAATATTTAAAGTTTCTAGACCGTAATATAAACATTTGAAGACAATTATGTATACGAGTGTTACGGTACGCACTTCGCGCGTGACAATATTATACCTTTCACGGATAAATTGACTTTTTAATAAATTATAAATGCTTAACATATTAAAAAAAACGATTTCATAAATATTTAGATATGATTTTACGTTGGAATCATGTGTAAGTCAGTTTAAATTTTTGTTTCTAAGTTGCATCGTTTATTTTTTTTTGTTAGTTTGAATTTTAATTTCTAAGTTGTATCGTTTATTTTTTTTGTTAGTTTGATTTTTTTTTTCCGTTACCAATTAATAAGAAGCAAAATTGTATAGAAAGTTTATTTGTTAGATCAAATTTTTAAGCGATATTAAGTTTGGTAATGTATGTAAAAGAGCGTTATGAATTTGCAAAAAAGTATATTTTTAGATCTTATTTTTAAGTGATATTAACATTTGTTAATATATATAGAGAGACGTTTTTGTAAGTTGACGTTAATACCAAATAAATATCATGCTTTCACTTAACTCAAGAAAAAAAAAATAGTTTATTTACTCCCTATTTCAATCTGTTTTGAATCTAACGTATAATAAAAGGTTTAGCTTCTTAACGTTACTCACCATAGTATGCAGTTGACAATAATATTACATGTAATAAAAGTGCGGTGCTATACGGATGAGTTTAGGATCGGGTATATGTAGATCCTATTTTTTTGGATCAATTAATAGAAGCACCGAGTTTAGGAACAAATATGCAGATGCTATTTTTTAGGATTAGTTAGTGAAGAATTTTTTTAAATATTGTATATAAAGGGCAATTTTGGAATTTCGGTCGGACCAAAAGATTGCGCTTCCAAGCCAACTATTAATAAAGATATTTATAGATTTCGAAAGAAAATAGTTTTGATTTTCAATTTAAAATCAGAGATTTTTAGGCTCAAGGAAAAAGTTGAAAAAAAATTAATTTTAGAGACAAGAAGTTTGCTTTTTAGACTGAAAGACACTTTTTAGTGTAAATCACATAATGATAGTTGTAATTATCATTTTCTGTTTACACTAAAAAGTGTCATTCAAACTAAAAATCAAACTTGTTGTTTCTGAGACTAGATTTTTTTATAACTTCTTCCCAGTGTCTATTTTCTTGTTTATGCAATTATTCAGTGAATAATTGCAGACATTTATGCAATTATTTTCAAAAGTTGCATAAATATCTACAATTTTTTGAGTGAATAACTGCGGAAATTTCCGCAATTTTTCAATGAATAATAACTTTTGAATCTAATTGCATAAATGTATGCAATTATTCAGTATCTTGATTCTATAAACCCAATTTACATTTTTTTGGACAAAAATGTTTGTTGTATTTTGAAACTTAACCGACTTTAGCCACACTATCTCTAGACAGGAGACTGATGCAAATTCCCACGTTACAAACTAGGTGTACTAAAAATAAGGAATAACAAATGCTTATTTAAACAATTTCAAACTCAATAGTACAACCAACATTGAATTTTTAGACACACTTCCACAATATTTTCTCATCCATACTCAATAACCAACCTTAGCTAATGAAAAAAAAGGTAAAGTAATATATACTGCTTGAATTTGTATCCCACAGTCCCTGCCCTTAATATATATAGTTTCCAGCATCAAAATTCACTATTGGATCAACCTTTTTGGATCATTATAAAAAGCGAAGTATACACACGAAAAGATATATAAAGAGAACACAGAAACATGGTGTTTATTCCAGATCATATTCATAATCATAAGCCACACACACAAACCAAGTTAGACATACGGTACACAAGACAATCAAAATGAACTAAAAGAGATCAGACAGAGTCGGTAGCTTCATCTGTCCTTTCTTGGTCACTGGAAGCGTGAAATTTCCTACAACTGGAAGGTCGATAGTAAGCCCAATGTACAATTCATAGTCGATATCCCAGTCTCGCCCAACGTCTTTCACTAGGCTTATCAGAAAATCGTAGGGCACTTTCATTGGCACGTCCATCTTTGTTATTTCGTTTTCCTTCAGTGATCCTGGGTCTGGAATGCTGCCTGATACTATTTCCCTGGAATATACATGTCATCACATGAACCATGCATCAGAACGTATATATATTATGGCAGTATGATTATACAGTTATCATGACAGGTTAAGGATGGGATTGTTTAACTGGTAAAACCATCAGATATGCAAATTATATTTTTCAGAAATTCACACATTTAGATACAGATTATATGAAAAAATGTAAAAAATGCTACGTAGACATACAGACTAGAAATTAAGGATCCGTTTGGTTTCGTTTTGAATTTTATGTTTTGTGTTTTCAAAATACACTATAAAATACAAAAAAAATGAGGGAAATCCTTTTAAAATTCTTAGCCATTATGACGATCGACGGGAAATGAAGGAGATGAATTGTTTTCCGTCCTTTTGTTATGTTTCAAAACACGAAAAATCAAATAAACTTGTTTTCTATTTTCTATGTTAATTTCATTTTTCAAAATTGCGTGTTTTCCAACAATGTATAAGAAATGCGTATTTTTGTTTAGACGAAAACACAAAACTAAAAACAGCAAACCAAACGAG
Organism: Allium fistulosum; assembly: GCA_030737815.1. Taxonomy (NCBI): domain Eukaryota; kingdom Viridiplantae; phylum Streptophyta; class Magnoliopsida; order Asparagales; family Amaryllidaceae; genus Allium; species Allium fistulosum. Next base: position 746,474,626 of record CM060902.1, read on the forward strand.
GCCTAAGTAATGGAGAAAATCTTCGGTTTGTATATATATAGCTGAGATCTAATTGAGTTTCAGATATAAGTGGTCTATAGTCCGGTTGTTCGCGGTCGGACCATGGTTGAATACGATTAGGATTACGCTGGCACTATTTATTTTCAGTTCTTAGTGGTTTTGTTTCTGTGGAAAATATGATCCGTCCTATGCCCATAATTTCAAGTTTAAACTCTTCTCCAAAATATGTTATAAATTACATTCCTATGTTTATTTTCCGCAAAAAGAATTCATTTTTTCCTTTTCTTAAGAAATCAAATCCGATCATACATCTCATGTTTCCAGTATAAAAACAAAGTTTTTTGTGATTTTTTACTTTGAAAAGGTGGAAAAATTTATAAATTGTTCTGCAAATATCTTGAAAATTTTCAGTAAATATTTGCAGTAATATAAATATATATGTCATCACATGAATACTGCCTGATACGATTTCCCTGGAATATATATGTCATCACATGAATCATGCATCAGCACGTATACATTATGCACTGAATATATAGTTATCAGGTCAAGGATTTGATGGTTTAATCTCTCAAATCGTCAAAATTGCAACTTTTTTTTTTAATTTGCATATTTATATACAAGGTATATGCAAAAATTATTTTAAAAAACCGCTAGGTAGACGGAATATAGATTTTTTTTCTTCAAAGAAGTGTGGAGAATGACACAGTGAGAAAGTAAATGAAAAACAAACAAAACCACCGGTAAAATGGACGGTTAAACCCTTGACCTTCCGATAGTAAACAGTTGGGGTCTGACTGAGTTTCGGACTGAAGTAGTCCACCGTCCAAGAGGTCCAAAAGATTGTTTACGATCGGTTAGATCCTATTATGATAACACTAGCACTATATATCCTTAATTTCCAGTAATTTTCATTTTTGTTTGAAAAATAGGATCATCCCTTGTTTTCAAGTTGGTACGCGAAAAAACTTTTAGAAAACATGTTATAAGTTATATTTTTATGTTTATTTTGGATAAAAAAAATTCATTTCTCGATGTTTTATGGAAATTAAAAGGGAACCTTAATCCAATGTTTCTATAATCAAGATCTTTTTTTTTTCTTTTTTTTTAATGAACATACGCAAATATTTCAGGTTTTTTTGCTCAAATATATACATTGAAGAAACTTTAGATATTGCCCATATCTCTGCCAATATTTATGGATTTTATGGATTTTTCTACTCATATTTGTAGATTTTTCTATAGCGTAGAACATATCCTAGTCTTAAAACCGAGGTCTTGTTTAACATTTATATTTTAATACACAAGTAGAAATAATGAATATGTTACCTGCCATCACTTTTGAGAGTATAGGCAATATCACAGATAGGAATAGAGTGATCATAAGGATTGGTTATGCTCAATTCACCATGAAAATTGACAGAATCGCGACTGACGTCCTTCACAGAGACATCACCGAGGTCAGCCTCCGGTTTCTCTACGTGAGCTACTTTGTCCACTATGAACTCTTTCGCCTTCCCTATCAATTTAGACATGATAGCGTTTATGTATATGTTGTCTGTTTCAAGAAGTCTGTATAAAAGGGTAATTTATAGGGAGGATGGTGGTGGAAATCTGAATGAAGGGACGATGAGCAGAATATATTATATATACAGGTGTTTTTATTTGCACATGTCGGCAGTGGACCTGTCATTGTATGTCTTTTATTCTTCTCGGTTTAAATATCTAGCTTAATGGGAATATCTAACCATGTCGGCAGTTGCATTTCTTTTGAAATTGCTTAAAGAACAAAGTTGAAAGGTTCTTTGATAGTTGTGCAGAGTTTGCGTTATATTCACTTCTAGTTCTAGTTTTATGATTATGGACAATATCAGATGACAAACGTGTACTATTTTAATTATACAGGAAATTATTGTTAAGGACAAAAATTTTCAGAATTTTAGCCTCAAGAACAGACCTTCAGTATTTTAGCCTGAAGGACAACTTTCTTTAGGTATCGGTTTTTATAGTTTTTAGGTATCAGTTTGTAGTTATCGGTAGCAGTTTTTAGGTATCAGTTTTTAGTTCGGTAGCAGTTTTGAAAGAATGTTTGTCCTTATGAATAATTCTGAAAGAATGTTTGTCCTTATGGATAATTTTTAGGAGAATGTTTGTCCTTATGGTTAAAATATTGAAGTCGTGTCCTTGAGGCTAAAATTATACAAAATTTTGTCCTTTAAATTAATTCCCCCTTTAATATATATCAAATAGTTTTAATGTGTTCAGATTTAATTACAAACTCACCAACGCAACTTGTGTGTAAAAGGAGTTTGTAAGTGATAACTATACTTATTTGAATATTTAGGGATTGGTTTGTGATTTGAAAAGTTAAGGGCGCTTTAACAATATTACCTTCTTCTTCAAAAACCCTAATTGCCTCCTTACTGTGATTTGTCTGATTTCTGCCATCACTAACGACTGTAACGACCCGTAATTTTATAATTTTAAATATGAGTATTTAATGTATCTTTATATGATTAAATAATGTATTTTATAATTCAAATAAAATTTGGATAAAATATTCTCGAGTTTTATTACGAATGAAAAATGTTAGTTTAAAAACGGTTCAAGTTATAAGGCAGTTAGGGGTACTGATTTATTTAAGAATTAGAAGGCTATTATTTTCTTTGCCTAATAAAACAAGAAATAATTATTAACCTCGCTTAATAAAATAAAATAGTATAATGACCTGCCTAATAAAACATAATAGTATAATGATCAGTCTAATACCACAATGATTCTCATTTAACTTATAAGAAGAAATTTTGAACTTTTCTACTCTTTTGTCGGACCAAAATGTGGCCGAATCAGGTTATGCCATACAGATGGTTGCCATTGGACCAAAATGTGATCGAACCAGCTTATGCTATGTGGATGGTTGCTACTGGATCAAAATCTAGCCGAGTTAGGTTAGGCTATACAATGTTAGGTAATTACTAAAGTACCCTTCTTTTCACCTATAAATACGCAAGTCAATATCTTATTTTAATTCATTCACAAACTAAAGAAAGAAACCAAATACCCTCTTCATCTTCAAGGCAACCAAGGTTTCCATTTACTTCACCAAATCAAAATGATTTAAAGTTTAGGTGGTGAGTACAATCAATTTATGTTGCTTTGCTTATGTGTTTGTAAGTACGGGTATATGTGTTTAGTTTGAAGATGTATTTCTGCTCGTTTAGCGGAGGCATATGACTTGTATTTTGTAGGGGACTATGGAAAGGAGTCATAGTGTTTTGTAGCGGAAAAAGCCGCAACGAATACGCTATGAAGGATTTATGGAGGGATCTAACGGGATCCCTCGCAAATATTGATTTTACTTTACATTATTACTTGCTATGTATGATGTAATAAAGTGAATGTTATAGGATCGTTTTCACCCTAGAGGGGGGGTGAATAGGGTGATACTAATAATAATAAAAATTAATGCGGAATTAATAACAATAACAGAGAGTAAAGCAGTAGAGATCACACACAAATTTACCCAGCTTTGGCAAAACCCTGCCTACGTGCTGCCCCCAAGGTTTCTACTAGAAATTAAGTAGTCAGACGCTTACACACGTAAACTTGCGACACCCATTAATGACTAACCTAACTCTACACTCAAAACCCTGCCACAACTCAGCCACTGAGTTGCAAATTCTCAAACTACACCACCGTAGTTCGTAAACTAGTCACACGACTAGAAAGTTACACAGTTTAAAAAGGAAAATTACAACTGAAAATAAAAAAACTAAACAAAACCCTATTTTAATACTTTAAACCCAATATAAAAATAAAATAGAGCCGGCCCACTAAAAAAATATAAGGATGTCTTCTTTTCCCTTTAAGTAAAATATACGGCTGATCCTTCTATGCTTTGTGAAATTAATGTTCGCCTCCTTTTTCCTTTGCTCCCGAATACTAGGGCTTTGTAATTGAAATGAAGCACTGCTTATTATCGATCGATTGGGAGATTAATATACTTCGATTGGCTTCGTCAATCATCTCCTTGGCTGATGATTGCTCACGGTCGCTGGAGTTCAAAAATTGGTGAGCAATTTTCCTTTATTGATTTGAGATTATACTTGACTCAATTTGCTTTCGAACTTGATTTCGATTCGAGTTATTGATTTTTGATTTTCTTCGATGACTTGCTCTCGTATTTTTCTTGAACTCGAATTACTTTCGAACTTGATTGGAGTTTTTGGTTTTTGTTTTAAATATGCTCTGGATTTTTTGTTTCGAACTCCAATGATGTTATGCCGATGATGATTATTGGGTTATATAGGGATGAAAACCATATTTTATCGTTCGTATATTCCTGGTTTGAATTCGTCTATTAATTTGCTCGGCCATACGATTATTACTTGAATGCTTGTGATAATTCTTTTACTTGTTCATCTCTGAATTTAGCTTGACTTGCTTTGGGTCGGTTCCTATAACTTCGGCATTTGAATATTGTGATAATATGGACTTTGACTTGTTTATCCCGTTACTCTTTGTTCCTGTGACTTCGGCACTTGGCATTGTTTTATCCTCTATTTCATTCTTTGACTTGTTGATCTGAAATCCCCTGCAACATTTAAACCATTTCAACACGGTTTGACGTTGACCATTACTTTTTGAAACTACTCTGACTTGTTCGAACTGCTACTATGTTGACCGTTTGATTATCTTTTGTAACTGTTGAGTATGTTGACTTGTTCGATTGTCACTTGATCACTGTCACTGCTTGCTTGGAGTTCTATGTCCAATAGCTTGTAATTGTTTCATGTGATGTTCATCATGTGTATACATACATACATGTATGTATATATGTGTATGTCCTGAGCATATTGAACTGTTGTCTGCATTGCTTTAGAAAACTATCTGATTCAGTTTAAGTCTGGTTGCATTGCATGTTTATTTCAAGTTAAACTTGAGTCTATTCTTATTGCAACCCTTGTGTGTTCATTCGAGTATTTCATTGAACTGGATTAGCTGTTGTTGTCTTGGTTGAGCTTCACTTGCATGCTCTCTGGTTGTATACGAGTCTAATATTGGTCTGGGTCGAAATCATTGTATGTGTGGTCTGCACTGTTGAGGCTATACTTGTGCACTTGTTATAGATGTTGTATGTTGATGTATTCAAGTTGATCTGTTTCTTTGTTGTTGCCTTCCATTTTGATGTTTCTGTAGCTCGACCATCCATGCTTATGTTCATGCATTTGAACTACTCTGGTCTGGGTCGTTTTGAAGTCTTATTGCAGTGTTGCTTCGAGTCATTTCATGGTTTGCTTGTGGTATCTTGAAGTTGTTCATTTGTTTTTGTTTCACTGGCTTGTTGAGACTGAGTGCTTGCATGTGTGTCTTTGGAGTCTGGTTGGTATAGTCGTCTTGTTCATGTAGTCTGCATTGCAATCTGGTTCATTGATGATGATGATGTCTGGTTACATGTTGCACTTGAACATTTTGTAGTCTGGTCTTCGTATTGCTTTGAGTCTGGATGTTGTTGACCTCGTTTGTAGTTTTGGTCTATTGTCACTACTTTGAGTCGGTTGCTTCGAGCCCCTGTGCATTGAACTTGTATATGTCTTGTGTACATTGATCATATAGCCCTTGTGTTGTTGACCTGGTTGTTACTTTTCTGATTTTTGTTCTAGTTACATGTGCACTGCCCTGGTTTCATTTGTACACACTCCTGTCTTGCATTGTACTGGTTTACCACTTTGTTGTGTGAGCAAGTTGAACTTAAGTGATTGCATATACATTGTGCATGCTGGTCGAGACTTGTATGCACTTGAGTTGAATCCAGACTTTGGCTTGGGTTTGACCTTGTGCTCACCTGTCCCTACAATTTTATCAAGTGTATATCGGTGTGCACGGCCTTGTGACATGTACAGTGATACACTGTGCATGTTACAAGCTGTTCGTGTAAGATGAATTCAAAAGAAATAAATGACGAACAACCCAAATAATTGAGGTAATAACATTTTCAAAAACACTCACTTCATTTTGAACTACAAAATATTTCTTTTTCAATTTTACTGCATTAGTGCTTATTTTGCAGATAATTCAGATATAGGATACAAGCTGGATTAGAGTTGAAGATCAAATACGAGTGTTGGGTGAATTATGTAGAGAGGTGTAAAATGTATGTAAAAAATTGTACAGTGAAAATTGTGTTGTAGTATGAAATTGTATTGTAACTGAAAATGTATAAATGTAGTGAGAGCTGAAATTTGTACTATTCAAATTTGTAATAAAATATTTGTTTGAATATGAATTCTAAGTTATTTATTTTATTCAACAAATATTTATTTAATTATGTGAAAAATAAAATAGTAAAATATCAAATACATTTAAATGAATATATATATATATATATGTTTATTATCATCAAACAAAAATCATAGGCTATTGTATTCTACAGATGTTGTGGCTAGTCGACTTGCTTTGATGATTTGTTTTTATGCGACATTGAAATCCCATACTTTCCTTTTAATGGTTTATTACTTTTTTCTAAAGTGTTTTGAAATGGTTTACAAACTCGAATTTTGTTTTCAAACCTTTTTGCAAAGATATGGAGTGGTTTAAATAAGTGATTTTGGAAAATGTTTTTAATAGCAAGTATATTGGAACTCTCAGATCCTATTTTAATTTCTAGACTTCGAGGTATGGAAGATTATTTCTATTTTGAAGTTATAAATGTTGTCGAGTCAAGGTTTGAGTGGTAATAATACCTTAACTTGAATGGTTTCATTTATAACTGATGAAAAGTACTTGTTTGAAATTGAAGACTGTAAATTAGTTTATAAAGTTGGTTTTCCAATTTGTTTTAAAAAGACTTTATTTTAAACAAGGGATTTCTTTGTCTATGCCATTAAGTCACATAAAAAAAATGATAAGTAGTGCTAAAATGTTGATATGTTTATGGAATGTAAGTCATCTTATATTTAGCTTTAAATGCCAATGAGTAGACTTTCCTTTATCTATGAGATCTAGAATCGAAGTGTTTTAACTAAGGCAAGGCTAGAAGCAACTAGTGCTTTGACTTATCTAGCTTCGATTTTGGGCGAGGGATAGTGAAGTCAAAATGTTGGAAACGTGATAAGTATAAGAGAGTTAATTTCAATAAATGGGTCATGATAAATTAAGTATATGGAGGATACTTCATCGTATATTCGATACCAAATTCTGAGGTATGGAAACTCGTCTCTATCCTGAGAAGTAAGAACGTACGTCAAGACAATGATAGTTTTCTAACTTGTCAGACTTCATTGTTAATCAAGGGATAGTACTATTTGAAATCGAAAAGTGGTGATAAGTATAGGATATCCTATTTTTCATATGCAAATTATAGTTACACCAAGATAGTGGTTTGTCCACTATCAATAACTTGACCAATTATAACTCTGAAAATATCTAGAAGAAACATGAGAATTATGTGGTATAGTTATCTTCGATGATGCTATACTGTACATATAAATCGTTGAATTCATCTAGGACAAATGATAATGAAATCCGTCCACTTAAACGGTTATGAGGTGATCTTAGCTTTTATGTATTGTCTGTTTATTTCCGAAAGAATAGGGGTTGAGTTTACCGAAAATGATCGATTATTGGTTTGGAGAGACCGGGATCAAGTAAGCATGAGTTATCTGAAAACCACTTTGAACCAGCATATGCGTTCGATTTTGGAGACATCATAAAGATGATGGAATAGAAGACAGAATTCTTTGTAGTGCAAGGGCTATTTGCTACTAACCCCGAGGGTGATTCCAAAAAGGATATAGGAGAAGCAGTGCCTTCAGTTTGTTCATATCTTGAACAAATTGTATAGATGAATGCTAGCATTGCATTGCTACCTAGAGGACAGTGTTAGCATTCCAAGTGGGATTGCTATATAAAAGGTAAATTATAGCCTCAAGCTTCACAACCTGGGAATGACTAAAACATGGGAGATGCGACAGAGCTACGTGGGTCGCATCCATTAGGGTATGATCATCCCTGATCTAGGTTGATATTATTCCTTTTGATGTATGCTTCGGGCCCAGTGCGGTTGTTGATTACAATCGAGAGATGATTAAATTCGGTACTATCCAGGAAGGGGTAGGCCAGTTTTGTATTGGTAGAGGTGTGAATGTTTTACGACCTTGGTACAACTTCTCTAGAGATGTACAGTGATAGGTGGTACCCCAATAGCCTTATTATTATATGGAATCCAAGTTCCAATACGTGCCTTTACAGACTTAGTTGTATACTTAATATGCTGGAATGTAATTAATTAACCATTTAGGCTATGATTAAATATTTATTTTAAACCCTAGACATTATTATAATATTACAGAATTCTTATAGAAAGGTTTTGGTTATCGTAAGGTAAAAACCCATTCGTGTTTATGTGCGATGTGGTCTTACAAGATATGTTGTTTTTAAAGGGTTTTATAAGTATAACAATGCATGTGTTTTGAGTTTACTCACACCGAACCGATGTCTGACCTGGAGTTTTTCTTTCTTTCCCTTTAAACTCTTGGGTACTCTAATTTTTGAGTAGTCAAGTAGTTCAAGTTCTTATGGATGCATTTTGGAGGAGCATGGAGCAGGAGGCTTCGCCATTATCTAGTTATCTATTTTATTTCTATTGTGTGTGTGTGTGTGTGCATAGTATATGTCAGCTTTGTGGTGGCAGGCAGTTATAACTATCCTTGACTGAAGTTAGTAACTGTTGTAACTTTGATGTTTCATTTTGAAAGTGACTATATGTACTATCTTATGTTCTATTATATGTGATTCCCTTGCATTGTGAGATTTTGTATTTCTTTCTTGTCTTTTCTTTTCTCTTACCCTAATGGCCTATTTTCGGATACCTAGATTATCGACGTACGAAAACCATGGATGTATTAAGTGTCGTCTTTAGGAGTAAGAAAGGCAGATCATTACACGTGGTATCAGAGCTTAGGTTAGGCGAACACCTAGGCCTTGGTTGGGGTCAACTCATTAGAGATAGGGTTAGTAATACCCTAGAATGAGTTTAGTCTATGAGAGCGCGTATTTGTAATTTTATTCATATATATATATATATATATTCGTGTTATTTGATTAGCTTTGATATGTTGGATTTGGTACCCTTTTCCTTAAGATAACCTCGTCTAAAGTATTCTAAAGTTATCTTACTATGCCCAGGTAGTAAGAATGAGTAATAGAGGAAGATGAGGGAGAGGAGCGAGTAGTACCACAACCACCAATGGCCAAGCACCGAATGTTTAAAAGGCAAGAGCAGTTGAAGAGACATCGCCTATGCAACAACGTGTAAAGTTTGCAACCTCATGCAAAGACTACACTAATATAGGAGGAAAGCCATTCAAGGGCATAGAATCATTATTGAAGACCAAGATTGGCTTCATTCTTGCGAGAAGATTTTCAAGGGATTAGATATCTCAAATGAGCAGAAGCGTTTCTTGGCATCTTGATAGTTACAAGATGGAGCATTTGCATGGTGGGATTCGATCACAATGAACACCCCAGATGATGATTTTCTTAAGCTAGGTTTAAGGAGGTGTTTGAAGACTAGTACATGCCCACTGTTGGAAAAATCTGTATACATAAAAGCATTTTGGATCTTAAGCAAGGAGATTTGTCAGTGGCTGAATATGAAACCAAATTTAATGAGTTATCGCAATTTGGTTTGGAGTTGATTGATACCCCTCTTAAGAAGAATGAGATGTTTGTAAGTGGGACGAGAGAAGGATTTCATGAGAAGATAACCGCCCATATGAAGGGATCTTTTGTGGACTTAGTGGATTTGGCTTTGCGTTATGAAATTATTGAGAAGAAGAAGCCGGCACCAGCTCCTAGCAACAATAGTAACAACCCGAACAAAAGGAAGTTTAACCAGCAAGGAAAGAAGCAATGTGGAGGAATGCCAAGTGGAGGGACATGTGAAAGCTATTTCAAGGATTATATTTGTAATATCTGTAATCTGAAGGGCCATATTGCAAGATTCCATAAGAATTCCGAAGCTCAAAAGAAACAGACTTGACCTATTTCTCTGATGGTTCAAAAGACACTCTACTTTAATTGTCACCAAACATGACATATGGTGAAGGATTGCCCACTAATAAAGAAAGGAGAGCAAGTCAATGTCTATGCTATCAAAGAGGAACCATTGACTTCAAAGGATGTGAAAGGGAAAGAAGTTCTTGAAGGTACTTTGTATCTTAATGGCATTTTAGTTCGAGTATTGTTTGATACTGGGACTTCCCATAGTTTTATTTCTAAAGAATTGGTAGATAGATTACAACTTTCCCCTAAATTCATAAAAATCCCGATGTGTCCAACCCTATAGGTGGTGCAACTAATCTGTGTATGATTTGTGAAAATGTGCAAGTTACTTAACTTACCCACCACTTCTTTTGCGACATGTTTGTTTTCGATTTTAATGGGTTTGATGTTTTACTCAGTATGGATTTGCTGTTTGAGAATGATGTTGTCCTAGATTGTATTGGGAGTTCGGTATTTTTAAAAGCCAAATTTGGGAGATTTGTTAAAGTGTTGTGTGAAAGAGCCAGACAAACTAATGAGTAGTTTCCTTTATGCACTTAATTTGCCCCAAAAAGAGCTAGGATCGATAGTAATTATTAAGGATTTCCCTGATGTTTTTGAAGAAATTAATAGTCTACCTCCACATCGGGAGATTGAGTTTCGTATTGACTTAATTCCCGGTTGGAAACCTATTATTCACCCTATTCATAAAATGGCTCCAAGAGATAAGGAGGAGTTAAGGAATCAGATAGATGATTTGTTAAATAAAGGACCGATTGGGTCAATCCACTCGAGTTGGGGAGCTGCTGTAGCTTTTGTTGCCAAGTTGGATGGATCGTTAAGACTTTATGTGGATTACCACGAGCTAAACAAACACACGGTTTGGAATAAATATCCCTTACCCCATATAGACAACATGATCGACCAACTACATGGTGCTAAAGTATTCTCTCAAATGGATCTTACTACAGGATTTCACCAGTTAAAGATAGCAAAGGCTAGTATACCCTTAACAGCATTTAGAGGACCTTGTTTCTCTGAGCGGTTGGTTACGCCTTTTGGGCTAACCAATGCACCCACCTATTTTGTAGATCTTATGAATCGATTTCTTAGAGATGTGCTTAATAAATTTGTGTTGGTCTTTGTTGGTGATATTCTTATTTATTCTAAGACCGAAGAGGAACATAAACACCATCTAGAAGCGGTGCTTGAAATGTTAAGGAAACACGTTTTAAGAGATAAATTTTCTAAACGTCATTTCTGGCAATCAAAAGTAAGGTTCCTTGGACGTGGTTTATCGGGGGTTGGTCTTTCGGTTGATCCAAAGAAGGTAGCCGCTGTTCAAGATTGGAAGACATCGTAGGCTATAACAGAGATCCGAAGCATCTTAAGCTTGGCGGGATATTACATGAGATTTATTCAAGACTTCTATAAAACTGCCTTGCATCTAACAAAGTTGACAAAGAGGGATTTTAGGTTTATCTAGACTCCAAAGTGTGAAGAAGCATTCAATGAGTTAAATAAGAGGTTAACCAGCGCTCCCATCCTAGATATCCCAAATGAAGGTGAAGGGTTGACATTGTATAGATGCTTATGGCATAGGGTTGGGTGCAATATTAATATAACATAGAAGAGTTATTGCTTATGCTAGTAGCCAATTGAAGCCTCATGAGCGTAATTATGCAACACACGATTTGGAGTTATTAGTTGTTGTGTTTGCATTAAAGATCTAGAGGCATTACTTGTTAGGTGAATACTTCGAGCTCTTCAAGGATAACAAGTTCTTGAAGTATCTTTTCATATAGAAGGATTTGAATATGAGGCAGTAGCGTTGGTTGAAATTTCTGGCGGCATATGACTTGGATATTTTATATACGCTAGGAAAAGCCAATATGGTAGCAGATGCTCTGAGTAGAAATGCAGTTTTTTCTCTTTTGAAAGTTACTCCGATTTCCTCAAAAGGATTGCAACTAAGAATAGGGAAGATAGTCGCTTAATGGTGATCATCAAGGAAATAGATGAGGGGCATTGTTCAAGCTTTGAGATCGATCATCGTGGTATACTGCGGATGAATGGAAAGATATGTGTTCTATATGTTGATGGTATTAGGCAAGATGTATTAACCGAATGCCATCAATCCAAGTTAAGTATCCATACTGGTGTTTTGAAGATGGTCATTATATGAAGCATGTATTCTGGTGGAAGGGGATGAAGAGGTATATTTCTATTCATGTTAGCAGATGTGCAAATTGCCAGCAAATCAAAGTTGATCATCAAAGGATTGCTGGATTACTACAACCACTTGAGATTCCAAATTGGAAATAGGTGCAAGTATCGATGGATTTTATAGATGTTTACCTAGATAAAGGAAGAGTTATGAAGGCGTTTGAGTTATTATCTATCGACTAACCAAAAGCGCACATTTTATTCTGGTAAAAAACTGACTAGGACTACAGCAAGCTTGACAGATATTGTTGAATATGCGAGTATATGATTTTTGTTTGATGATAATAAACATAAATATATTCATTTAAATGTATTTGTTAACGTACTATTTTATTTTTCACGTAATTAAATAAATATTTGCTGAATAAAATAAATAACACGGAATTTAAATTCAAACGGATATGTTATTCAAACAAATATTTATTACAATTTTGAATAGTACAAATTTGAGCTCTCACTATATATATACAAATTTCAATTACATTACAATTTCAATCACATCACAATTTTTCATTTACAAATGTCCTCACTACATATCGCTCATTCACTCATATTTATCTTCAACTCCATTCCATATTGAATCCAGCATCTGAGCAATCTGCAAAAATACACACGGACGCAGTAAAAGTGAAAATAAAATATTTTTGCAGTGTAAAATAAAATGTAATTTTGAAAATATTATTTGCCTCATTTATTTAGGTTGTTCGTCATCATTTAAATTTGAATTCATCATACACGAATAGCTTGTGACATGCACAGTGTATCACTGTACATGCCACAAGGCCGTGCACACCAATATACACTGGATAAAATTATAGGGACAGGTGAGCACAAGATCAAACCCAAATCAAAAGCTGGGTTCAACTCAAGTCACGACACAAGCACAAGGTCAAACCCGAGCCTCAAGTTGGATTCAACTCAGGTGCAATCCGAAAAACAAATCCAAATGTACAAATGCAATAAAATGGTCAGGAGCAACCTCACAGCACACTTGTATACATTTATGTGAACCAGACAAGTACTTCAAGTACGAATGCACAACTGGAAACATGAATAACACATCATACATACACAGTGCAAAAGTGATGATCTACAACTCAGTGCAGCACAACCAAACTGCCCAGGCTTAAAGACACAAATGACACACAATACAACATAGCAGTATGGAAGTGAGACTGCAAACCAGGTCGCAGTGAAACCCAAATGAACATGACCGAACCCGACACAATGCAACTGAAACTACCTCGAAGCAAATGAGAACTAAATGCATAGACTCAAAGCAACTCAATGAAGCATGGTCAAACCAAACTGTAATGAACAATTTTAATTCATGTGACAGCAATGCAGACTTGACTACAAGAACAGAAAACATCAAATGTACAAAGACTCTAAGCTTGCAAGCATTTCTGCCTCGAACTAAAATGGCAACTAGCAACAAGTGTTTCAAGTCCACAACAACTTTACCAAACTCAAAGCATGCTAGACCTCATATATATTATCAACATGAACCGGCTCACAAATTAGACATGAGTTCAAATACAATGCAACATGCACATATGAAGGTGCACCAAAAGTAACATCAATACAGTTCACATATGAATATAGTGAATGCATCCAGATGATAGTGAATTACAATGAACCAGACAAGCTAGATGAAGAAGCAACTCAACAAAGATCAAGTGAACATCAACTGTACAAGACCGAAGTAAGGCAACATATAATAAAAATGAATATATACATGATTAAACACAAACATATATGTGCAGTGAAACGAGATCAAAATCAGTGGCTCGGCATGTACAAGCAACCAACCAAATACAATACAACATTTCAGACAACATGAAACATGTACACAATGTCAAGATAAATGCCGAAGTCATGCAATAGCAGGTACAAGTCGAGTATGCTACAGAGATGAACAGAAGTGCCAAAGTCACATATTATCACAGTATTAAATGACCGAAGTCAAGTGATGGCAAAAACCAAGTCGAAGCAGTGACAAGGCCGAAGTCAAAAAGGAAGTATTTTTGTAGTGGAATAATTAGAACAAAAGAAATTCACGTAGCAGTTTAACAGTTTCAAACCAAAGTCATAGACATGGTGAGCAAGGAAAACAGTGTTAAAGCGAATCAAAGCCGTGATAACCAAGCAATCAATAACATACAAATTGAACAAGTCAGTAAACATCAACAACATTCAATCATAATCAAGTGGCCGAGATAAATTAAATGAAAAATTCAAACGAACGAGAAAATAGGAATTCAAATCCTATATAAACCCATTCATCATCGGCTTCAGAATCTCAAGTTCAAGCAAGCTAAACAGTAAAGCAAAAGTAACAAATTACATACCAATTCATAGCCGAACTCGATCAAATTAAAGGAGCCATGTTCGAATCGAAGAAACAGTCGATTACCGAAGCAAATCAAGGAATAGCAATTGTAATCGACAAACAATCAGTCGACGACTCCAATTTTCCAAAGCCCTAATTTCAGAGTAGAGAGGAACGAACGAAAGAGAAAGCGAAAAAGGAAGGCATCCATTTTCTAAGTTCGAAGTACAAGGAAGCGGGCCAATAAAAGAATAAAGGGGATAATATTTTTTTCACTTAACAAATATTTGGGCCGGCATTGATAAAGATATTTGGGCCTTTATTTTTAAAATTAGGGTTTTGATATTTTAATTTGTTTTTAAATTTGTATTTTCTCTTTTACATCGTTGTAAATTCTAGTCGTGTGACTAGGGGACGAACTACGGTGGTGTAGTTCGAGAATTCGCAACTCAGTGGCTGAGTTGTGGCAGGGTTTTGAGCGTAGAGTTATGGTTAGTCGATAGCGGGTGTCGCGAGTTTACGCGTGTAAGCGTCTGACTACTTAATTTCTAGTAGAAACCTTGGGGGCAGCACGTAGGTAGGGTTTTGCCGAAGCTGGGTAAATCTATGTGTTCTGTTTTTATTCTGCTATTATATGTGCTGCTATTATTCTGTGATCTGTGTTGAAATTATTTTATATAAACTTCCACAATAATTTTTAAAACTGATAGTATCACCCTATTCACCCCCCCTCTAGGGTGAAATCGATCCTACAAGTGGTATCAGAGCTAGGAATAAAAGTCATTTTTTTTAAAAAGTTTGATTTTTCAAAGACCAATTTTTTTTTACAAATTTGAATTTTTAAAATGGCTTCTTTTAATAATACTTTTACTGAGGGGTGATCCAATATTATTCCTCCTGTTTTTGATGGAACAGATTTTTTGAATTAGAAATTAAAAATGGAATTCTATTTAAAATCTGTTAATGTTAATTGTTGGAATATTATTGAAAATGGGTGTGATATAACAGACGAGAAAATTACCTCGATTAATGCTCTTGCTATGCATATATTATATTCTCATATTAATCCAGATATTTTTAACTTTATCTCTCATTGTGAAAATGCACAGGAAATCTGGAATACTTTTGATGCAATATATGGTGCAAAAGTCAACAGCAATGAGAAATCCTCCACAATCGACTCAGTTAAAGAAACATGCTTAACAGGATTGGTAAAAGGCAGTAGTGATGAGGATGACGATGATGGAGCAGCTGAGCTGGCACTATTAATGAAGAAATTCAAAAAGTGGAATCACAAATACGAAAATCTAGCTCTAAGTCAACAATTGAAAAGAAGAATAATCAAAGCACTAGAAAACTCAGACGAGCAAGAGATCATCTACCATAAGTGCAATAAACCTGGCCACATCAAGCCCATTGTCCCCGAAATCGACTCGGTCAAGAAAAGAAATCAAAAAAGGAGAAGTTTTGCAGCCATGTGGAATACAAGTGATGAAGATAATAATACTAGCAGTGAGAGTGAAAATGCAGATATGTGCCTTCGAGGTGATATAATTGATAGCGATGATGGTGATGAGCCAAGCGAGGTATCAAAACTCACTCACTCTGAATTACTTATATATTTCCACGAAGTAAATGGCTGTTTTGAACCAGTTAGGGAAAGATACGCTAAAATTGAATCACAAAGAGATACTTTGATAGATTTAAATAAACAGCTTGATCAATTAGTTAAAAACTATCAAAGTAGGAGCCCTAAGTGTGAAAAGTGTCCTACATTTGAAGATGAAATTTAAAATTCGGAAATTAAAATTAAATCACTTGAAAATGAAATTCTGATTTTGAAAGAGAGTGAAAATACTCGGAGAGAGAATTCTATTAAAAGGTGCACACAATTATTGAATGAAAATAAATCTCTCAAAACACAATTCCAACAACTGTCAACGACTTTAGGAAAATTTTCCAAAAGTGAAAGATCATTGAATATGTTATTAGGAAAGCAAACAGTCAATATTGATAGACAAGGACTTGGATATAATCAATTTGAACGTGATAGAAATGAATTTAATCAAGTCACTTCAAAGTGGACGATTTGTGGAAAAACTAGACACAATTACAATATTTGCTGGTATAGACCCAAAAATGAAAAAACTATTCCAATTTGGGTTCCAAAAGGCACGAATATAAAATCGCTTAAAGTAAAACAAATCTGGGTGCCAAAAGGAACAAATATAAATAGTTTTGGGTCTCCACAAACATATTTTTCAAAATCTATTGCCACCAACAACCATGGACCTATAAAAACAAATAGGTCACAAAAATCTTTTATCGTGTAGGAGTGGTGGCAGGCTAAGGAACAACAACAGTGTTATCTGGATTCTGGCTGTTCCAGACACACAACGGGCGACAAATCAAAGTTCCTTAGCCTAGTACAAAGGTGGCAGAATCACAATGGGCAACAACGGAAAATTATCGTAAAGGTAAAACAGGTAATGGTATATTTATCTTAAACGATTTATTAAATGTGATAATCTACACCATAATCTGAATTAATTCAACCAGTTATGTGATAAAGAAATGAATGTTGATTTTGATTCTGACTTATTCTAAACTGATATGCTCTTACTTGACTTGTTCTTATTTTTGACTCTGATTTGTGTAAAAATGTTGACCAATCATCTTATTATCTTTGAACTAATTCATATAAATTTATTTGGTCAAATGATGGTGTTTTATTGGCTTCTGATTACTCATGATACAAGTGGATATATCTGTTTATCTTAACTGAAACTATGTTCACTGCTTGTTTATTTGCACGGGTTCAATTCAAATTCAAAAGAATTTCATTTAAATGCTGTAAAAATGATCTTAAGGAATTCTATTGCACACTCCATGATCTGGTCTGTAACATCCAACTAATGATAATCTCGAGTGAAAGAAAAATTCAGATGCAGATTACACTGGTAATCTAGTTGATAGAAAAATTATTAGTGGAACGTGATTTATATTGAGACATTCAGTAGCTGTATCGTTTTTCAAAGAAAATGTTTGCATATTTTTCATTTCAAATAATTTTCAAATAGCAGACATTTTTCTTATAAAACCCCTTCTAGAAAATCATTTTTGTTGACCTTGTTTCAGATTAGTCATTTTGGAAAATTTGGTTTTATAATTATATTTGGATTTGATTTTAAATGACTGCATTAACTAATCTGGCTCCTTACTGATTATCAAAAGGATAAATAGTGATTGAAAAAGTGATGAGTGTTGATATTAATCATATATTATAACTTGAGACAGTATAATTAGTAAATTTATTTAGAAATTTAAACAAAAGTTATGAAAACTTTTGTTTGGTAAAAATTCCATGACCATTTCTATTTCTATCATATTTCTATCAACTATCACTCATCAAAATCTAGTATAGTATGTCAATATGTGGTATTTTAAACGGGAATCATTCGTTTTTCATTTCATTATATTTTTAACAAATAAAAAAAATAAAAAAAAATAAAAAATAAAAACATCCAAAGTACTCACTCTATTTTAAAAGTCCTCACGGTTATGCATTGTTGAATTACTTGGAATTTTTGATTATGTGCTTCCATGCTCATTTAAAAGTCCTCACGGTTATGCATGTATGGAGCGCATATCAAAATTGATTGATTAAATAGACAAGTTGATTCTAATCCCATTTAAAAGTCCTCACGGTTATGCGTGGTTAGAAGATACTTGAATTCATTTTAAAAAATAATTTGGGAATACTACTAATCTCATTTAAAAGTCCTAACGGTTATGCATGGTTAGTAGATATTCAAATTCCTGAAATAAATATACCATAAATAGACACAACTATATGGTTTTATATGATGACATCATCCCTATCACTCTAAAGTGGAATATGCGTCAAACAGAGTATTTATGATTTTTGTTTGATGTTTTATTAATATTTAATATTTATACTCAATTGAGTATTAATGTTGTATTAATGTCTATCACTTTATCTCTATTTTTCTAACACTATTATTCTTTTGCTGATAACAAAAGGGAGAGAGAAAAGTTAAGATTTTGGAAAATAAAGGTCAAATATTTTTCTATTTGCATCTAGGCTCATTTGAATATTTATTTTCATGCATATATGAAGGGGGAGCTTTGTGTAGAGAGGGAGCATTCAAATAGGGGGAGCAAATTGAATGATCAAATACATTTAATAAATTCAAAATCTTAAATATATGTTTGTTATCATCAAAAGGGGGAGATTGTTGAATATGCGAGTATATGATTTTTGTTTGATGATAATAAACATAAATATATTCATTTAAATGTATTTGTTAACGTACTATTTTATTTTTCATGTAATTAAATAAATATTTGCTGAATAAAATAAATAACATGAAATTTAAATTCAAACGGATATGTTATTCAAACAAATATTTATTACAATTTTGAATAGTACAAATTTGAGCTCTCACTATATATATATATACAAATTTCAATTACATTACAATTTCAATCACATCACAATTTTCATTTACAAATGTCCTCACTACATATCGCTCATTCACTCATATTTATCTTCAACTCCATTCCATATTGAATCCAGCATCTGAGCAATCTGCAAAAATACACACGGACGCAGTAAAAGTGAAAATAAAATATTTTTGCAGTGTAAAATAAAATGTAATTTTGAAAATATTATTTGCCTCAGTTATTTGGGTTGTTCGTCATCATTTAAATTTGAATTCATCATACACGAACAGCTAGTGACATGCACAGTGTATCACTGTACATGCCACAAGGCCGTGCACACCAATATACACTGGATAAAATTACAGGGACATGTGAGCACAAGGTCAAACCCAAATCAAAAGCCGGGTTCAACTCAAGTCACGACACAAGCACAAGGTCAAACCCGAGCCTCAAGCTGGATTCAACTCAGGTGCAATTCGAAAAACAAATCCAAATGTACAAATGCAATAAAATGGTCGGGAGCAACCTCACATCACACTTGTATACATTTATGTAAACCAGACAAGTACTTCAAGTACGAATGCACAACTGGAAACATGAATAACACATCATACATACACAGTGCAAAAGTGATGATCTACAACTCAGTGCAACACAACCAAACTGCCCAGGCTCAAAGACACAAATGACACACAATACAACATAGCAGTATGGAAGTGAGACTGCAAACCAGGTCACAGTGAAACCCAAATGAACATGACCGAACCCGACATAATGCAACTGAATCTGTCTCGAAGCAAATGAGAACTAAATGCACAGACTCAAAGCAACTCGATGAAGCATGGTCAAACCAAACTGTAATGAACAAGTTTAATTCATGTGACAACAATGCACACATGACTACAAGAACATCAAACATCAAATGTACAAAGACTCCAAGCCTGCAAGCATTTCTGCCTCGAACTAAAATGGCAACTAGCAACAAGTGTTTCAAGTCCACAACAACTTAACCAAACTCAAAGCATGCTAGACCTCATATATATTATCAACATGAACCGGCTCACAAATTAGACATGAGTTCAAATACAATGCAACATGCACATATGAAGTGGTGCACCAAAAGTAACATCAATACAGTTCACATATGAATATAGTGAATGCATCCAGATGATAGTGAATTACAATGAACCAGACAAGCTACATGAAGAAGCAACTCAACAAAGATCAAGTGAACATCAACTGTACAAGACCAAAGTAAGGCAACATATAAAAAAACATGAATATATACATGATTAAACACAAACATATATGTGCAGTGAAACCAGATCAAAAACAGTGGCTCGGCATGTACAAGCAACCAACCAAATACAATACAACATTTTAGACAACATGAAACATGTACACAATGTCAAGATAAATGCCGAAGTCATGAAACAACAGGTACAAGTCGAGTATGCTACAGAGATGAACAGAAGTTCCAAAGTCACATATTATCATAGTATTAAATGACCGAAGTCAGGTGATGTCAAAAACCAAGTCGAAGCAGTGATAAGGCCGAAGTCAAAAAGGAAATATTTTTGCAGAGGAATAATTCGAACAAAAGAAATTCACGTAGCAGTTTAACATTTTCAAACCAAATTCAGAGACGTGGTGAGCAAGGAAAACAGTGTCAAAGCAAATCAAAGCTATGATAACCAAGCAAGCCATAACATACGAATTGAACAAGTCAGTAAACATCAACATGATTCAATCATAATCAAGTGGCCGAGATAAATTAAATGACAAATTCAAATGAATGAGAAAATAGGAATTCGAATCCTATATAAACCCATTCATTAACGGCTTCAGAATCCATCGAGTTCAAGCAAGCTAAACAGTAAAGCAAAAGTAACAAATTACATACCAATTCATAGCCGAATTCGATCAAATTGAAGGAGCCGTGTTCGAGTCGAAGAAACAGTCGATTGTCGAAGCAAATCAAGGAATAGAAATTGTAATCGAAAAACAATTAGTCGGCGACTCCAATTTTCCAAAGCCCTAATTTCAGAGCAGAGAGGAACGAATGAAAGAGAACGCAAAAAAGGAAGGCAGCCATTTTCTAAGATCGAAGTACAAGGAAGCGGGCCGATAAAAGAATAAAGGGATAATATTTTTTTCACTTAACAAATATTTGGGCCTGCATTGATAAAGATATTTGGGCCTTTATTTTTAAAATTAGGGTTTTGGTATTTTAATTTGTTTTTAAATTTGTATTTTCTCTTTGAAACGTTGTAAATTCTAGTCGTGTGACTAGGGGACGAACTACAGTGGTGTAGTTTGAGATTCGCAACTCAGTGACTGAGTTGTGGCAGGGTTTTGAGCATAAAGTTAAGGTTAGTCGATAGCGAGTGTTGCGAGTTTACGTGTGTAAGCGTCTGACTACTTAATTTCTAGTAGAAACCTTGGGGGCAGCACGTAGGCAGGGTTTTGCCGAAGCTGGGTAAATCTATGTGTTTTGTTTTTATTCTGCTATTATCTGTGCTGCTATTATTATGTGATCTGTGTTGAAATTATTTTATATAAACTTCCGCAATAATTTTTATAACTGATAGTATCACCCTATTCACCCCCCCTCTAGGGTGAAATCGATCCTACATATATTTATATGAAGGAGAATGTCCGATCGCATGGAGTTCGTAGTAGCATTATAAGTGACCGATATCCAATTTTTACTAGTCAGTTTTGAGAAGCATTGCAAGTAGTTTTGGGAACAAAGCTGATTTTAAGCACTACATATCATCCTCAAACTTATGGTCAGACGGAGAGAGTAAACCGAGTTTTGGAGGATCTTTTGAGAGCTTGCATATTGGATTTCGAAGGGTCATAGGAGGATCATCATTTAGTTGATTTCTCTTATAATAATAGTTATCTGACAAGTATTGGCATGGCACAACAATGAAGTTCTTTATGGATGACCATGTAAATCACCATCGTGTTGGGTAAAAACCGAAGATCGATTGGTGCTTGGACCCGATATGATTCGGGAGGCAACATAGAAGGTAACTATGATTAAAAGGAGGATGAAGGAAGCTCAGGATAGACAGAAAAGCTATGCCGATCGAAGGCGTAGGGATTTAGAAATTTCAGTTGGAGGTTTGTATTTGTGAAGATTTCTCCAATAAGAGGAGTTGAATGGTTTGAGAAAGCAGGGAAATTGGCACCTAGATATGATGGGCCTTTTAAGATACTTGAGAGGATTGGGCCGCTTTCCTATTGGGTTAAGTTACCTGAAAGATTGTCAAAAGTACATAATGTTTTTCATGTATCACATTTATGGAAATATGTGCATGATCCATCGCTTGTTATTGAGCCGACTGTATGGAAACTTGTCATTATCCCGAGATGTAAGAATTACGTTGAGGTAAGGATAGTTTTCTAACTTGTCCGACTTCATTGTTAATCAAGGGATAGTACAGTTTGAAATCGAAAAGTGATGATAAGTATAGAATATCCTTATTTTCATATGCAAACTATACTTACACGTAGATAGTGGTTTGTCCACTATACATAACTTGACTAGATATAACTGTGGAAAAATCTAGAGGAAACATGAGAATTATATGGTACAGTTAACTTCGATGATGCTATACTGTACGTATAAATTTTTTGTGTTCTTCCGGGAAAAAAATAAGAAATTCCATCCACTTAAATGATTAGGAGGCGATCTTCGTGTTTATGTATGATCTGTTTATTTTTGAAAGAACTAAGGTTGAGTTTACCAGAAATTATCTATTGTTGGTTCGGAGAGATAGGGATTGGATAAGCATGAGTTATCCAAAAACCACTTCAAACCAGCATTAGTGTTCAATTTTGGAGACATCATAAAGATGATGGAATCGAAGACGAAGCTCTTTGAAGTGCAACAGTTATTTGCTAATAGCCCCAAGGGTGATTCCAAAAAGGATGTAGTAGAATCAATGCCTTCGGTTTGTTCATATCCTGAACAACTTGTATGGACAAATGCCGGCATTACATTGTTACCTGGAAGACAGTATTAGCACTCCAAGTGGGATTGCTATATAAAAGGTAAATCGTAGCCTCGAGCCTCAAAACTCGGTAATGACTAAAACAGGGGAGATGCGGCAGAGCTATGTGGGTCGCACCCATTAGGATATGATCATCCTTGATCCAGATCGATATTATTCCTTTTGATGTATGCTTTCGGCCTAGTGCGGCTGTTAACCGCAATCGAGGGATGATTATATTCAGTACTATCTAGGAAGGGGTAGGCCGATTCTTTATTGGTAGGGGTGCAAATGTTTTGCGACGTCCGTACAATTTCTCTAGAGATATTCTATGACAGGCGATATCCCAATAGCCTTGTCATTGTATGGAATCCATTTTCCAATACGTGCCTTTACGGACTTACTTGTATACTTAATATGTTGGAATGTCATTAATGTAACCATTTTGGCTATGATTAAATATTTATTTTAAACTCTAGACATTATTATAATATCATAGAATTCTTATAGAAAGGTTTTGGTTATCGTAAGGTAAAAACCCGTCCGTGTTTATGTGCAGCGTGGTCTTACGAGATTACTCATGCTCGAAGACGATCAATTCCCTTATGCCAAACCACTCTCAGCCCGACCCTAAGTCAGCCCGTCTATCTCAGCATCGCTTCAATCATAGGTCGACATTACTCCAGACTGCCTTAGGAAACCGACATATGCGACAAGGTCAGCTTAAGCGTGGCCCTTCCTTGGCTCGGCTTCTGTACAACATCCTCCAATCGGTCTCATGCAGCCCTCTATGTCACCTCACATCTGGCTTGGCACCATCTCCCCGGCTGTGTTCTCAGCGATTGAAGCCTTTTTTATACCTTCAGCAGCCAACCTGCTATCTCAGCAAACATTGCCACATAAGCACACGATAGTAAACGACAAGCCATATCTATCTGCACAAAACCATATAGCTAGGCAGTTGGAGTGATGGCTACTCCTCTAGCAAGCCATCACCATTTAATGCGCATTAAATGCAAACCTACGCATGGTATAGAGAGATAATTGGTATATTTCTAAGCCAAACATCCCGTTGTACCTTTATAGCTGTCTCCCATCCGTCCAAGCGACCAAATCAATAGCCATGCACTCTTCCCGCCTATTTATAGCACAATCTCCGCCTTCTACCATCTTTCTCAGCTACTATAAATATCTTATGCCTTGCCCCTTCAAAAGGATTGAAAAATATAAGAATTCTAGGACAAAACATAATTCAGAGCTATTCACATAACAAGTTCTTAAGATTAGCTACCTCATTAGCCTTAAGTGCTTTCTATTTCTTATTATTCTCTTGTAATTCCCTATAAATGTAAGAGAGAGATATAGTAAGAGAACTTCACAGTGGGCATAGGCGATATTGCCAAACTATTCTATATTTGACGTCGTTTACTTTAATTATTCTTCCTCATTTTCTATTTTAAGCCTAGTGATTAGCAAGCAACATTTGCTCTTTGCAACGCATTAGTCTAATTTTAAGGTTAGCTAAAAATCTATTTAACGTTTTTGTGCTAGAAGGAGGCCTACCGTTAAAGCTCTCACTTTTCTCCTCTTCAAAAATCTGATCTGACTTATTACCATGGACAATCTTTCACCAGTCGAAGGTAACAACTCTAACGGGTATTAGACTAATGGAAACACTATCACCAGTGCCGTTCAACTCAATCTTAGAGTCAATAAAGAAATGTGGTGTACTATGCTACTATGGCTATCGAACATGGATTACTTAGCTTGCGAGGTGAAAGTGACATCCATACAATTTCTCTAGAGGTACTGTGACAGGTGGTACCCCAGTGGCATTGTCATTGTATGGAATCCATTTTCCAATACGTGCCTTTATGGACTTAGTTGTATACTTAATATGCTAGAATGTAATTAATGTAACCATTTTAGAAATGATTAAATATTTACTTTAAACCCTAGACATTATTATAATATCACAGAATTCTTATAAAAAAGATGGTTATCATAAGGTGAAAACCCATCAGTATTTATGTGCGGCGTAGTCTTGCGAGATTACTCATGCTCGAAGCCGATCGACTCCCTCATGTCAAACCACCCTCAGTCTGACCCAAGTCAGCTCGTCTATCTCAACATCTCTTCAATCACAGGTCGACATTACTCCAAGCTGCCTCAGGTAACCAGCATATGCGACAAGGTCAGCTCAAGTGTGACTCGTTCTTAGCCCGGCTTCTGTACAACCGCCTCTGACCGGTCTCGTGCACCCCTCTATGTCATCTCACATCCGGCCTAACACCATCTCCCTAGCTGTGTTCTCAGCTACTTTCAGTCTCCTTCATACCTTCAACAGCCAACCTGCTATCTCAACAAACATTTCGACATAAGCACACAATAGTAAACGATAAGCCGTCTATCTATCTGCACAAAACCGTATATCTAGGCAGTTGAAGTGATGGCTACTCCTCTAGCAAGCCATCAACATTTAATGTGCATTAAATGCAAAGCCTACGCATGTTACAGAGACACAATTGGTATATTTCAAAGCCAAACATCTCGTGTACCTTTACAGTTGTCTCCCATCTGTCCAAGCGACCAAATCAATGGCCATGCGCTCTTCTCGCCTATTTATAGCAAAGTCTCTGTCTTCTGTCATCTTTCTCAGCTACTATAAATACCCCATGCATTACTCCTTCAAAAGGGTTAGAAAATATAGGAATTCTAGGACTATACACAATTCAGAGCTATTCGCTGTAACGACCCTAGATTTTAATTTAATTTAAATTAATAATTTATTGAATTTTTGAGTTAAATTGATAATTAAATAATTTTTGAATAAAAATTGTAAAATTGATTATAAATGGGAGTGAGTTTCCCCGATTCAACTTGAAAAATATATAAAGATATATGGATTTGAAAATATGTATATTTGTGAATAGGTATATGTTTGAGCTTAGATGAGTAAATTTGAAATAATATACATATTTGATTTGAAATAAAATCTTAAAATAAATGGTTTAAAAAAATAAATATAGGGATATATATATATATATACTTTGGATACCAGATAAATTAAATATTTAAAATTTAGAATTTATGGTTAATAATAATTCGAATTTATAAATTTAAACATAAGACAATAAATATTAAAGTAAAATAAATAATTGAGTTTATAAAATAATATAAGAAAATGAATATGAAGTAAAATAATAATAATAATAATTAATATTTAAACTAAAAATAGAAAGTAAACAAATAGATGTGTATAAGCTTACAAATGAAGAAACAACATTATAATAAGCAAGAATAAGAACAAAGCAAAGAAAATAAAAATATCTTTTATTCAAATGTATAGGAAAGACAAAATATAAACATGCAGGTATGAAACAATCTAATGAAGTATTGTAAACATCTATGTACAAAGCAAAAGTAGGAAACCAAAACCAAATGCAAATACTATCAGCCAACAAAAGATAAGATAAAGTATAGGAGCCATCATGTTTTCTCAAACATGTTACAGCCGAAGTATTGCAAAAGTAAGAACAAACTGTACAAGCAAATATAAAACAAATATCTATAACTAAGCTTGCTGAAGAAGACAATATCATGTATACAAGTTGAATAAATATATATATATATGAGAAAGAAGACATAAAGGACTAATCATTTAATGCTAGCCATGTTTTGGTCATTCGAAATGTACATAAAATTGCTTTCAGCCTCCATAACCAAGACTTTTACCCTATTGTACAAACAATATAATACCCTGTACAAAGTTATAATCCCTGTCTACTTCATTTCTTTTATACATATCAACTTCACCTCAGCTTCTTCATTCGAAACTGAGAAAAATAAGTAGCATCATCTCAAAACTCCAACAAACCAGAAAAGAAAAACAGAAACAAGATATCAAAGCAAAGATTTCAACTTTGCAACTTTTCAAGCCCGTTTCATATTAAAACAACTCTGCTCTGTTTCTTCTGGAAAAATAAGGTGAGCAATCTCCTACCTGAATCTGTTGATTTTTGTTTGTGAGTAAACCTTGCATTTAAAACAGTTTTAAATCTGGTCTATGCTTGAGTTGAATATTGTTGTGATGTAGTATAATATTTACAAGAATGTTTGTTTTTTTGACTGCATGCTTGAAATAAATTAAATGCCTAGACGCAGTCACTGTGTAATATAAGATCTTTGTTATTCCCAGGTTCCCATTTGATTTAAAAATTTATATCTTCACAAACTTCTAGCATTTGGGTACGATTTATAAATGAAATTTGATTAGCTTAGGGTAAGATGAATTTTGAAAATAGTTACAGAGTTTTATATTTAGAAAATATCTTCAATGACAAAGAATACAGGAATGATCTGATTTTGGCTTAAAATCAAATATCTTAAATTTATGATTCGAAGCTATAAACGAATTTGTAATGGCATATGATGAATTTAGAAACCGAAATCATAATTTTTAGTTTAGCATTCTCTATGATAATTAAAATTTTAAGATTTTGGGGTTTTCACCATTTTCCGTCGATCAATGGTGATTCAGGGGTGGGGATGGTTATCGAAGATGGCCTAGGGGATGGGTATCACTGGAAAAATGGAAGGGGATTTTTCTGATGGTCATATGGATCAGTCAGAGGTAAGTTAGGGTTTCAGTTCTGTTTTGGGTTGGAGGTCTTTGTGAGGCATTACTGAACTCGTCGATGCATCGGACATCATCGGGGTAGGTAGGGTAGGTGCGTATGACGTTGTCGAAGCTTTGGGTGAAGTCCAGCGATCTCCGGTGAACGAGGCATGGTGGTGCGAGGCGAATTGTTCATCGTGGTTTTGAGTCTTTCGTGCTTCAATGGGTCGTTTTCGTTTCTGATGATCGTCGAGGGAATCTAGAGGTTCGTATGGGCCGAGGTGTTGGGAAGTGACTTAGTGGAGTAATCGAGGTTGATCGGGGTTGCTCCGATCGTCGGTGCATATGCACGGTTTTGTTTGTGTATCTGAGGCTTTGGGAAAGAAGAAGAAGTAGGAGTGCGTACAGGGAAGCTCGGGTATGTACAGGGGAGTGTCTAGAGTGAATTCGTATTGGTCTCGAAGTAAATATAGGGATGGCTCGGGCAAAACTCCATTTTTCTCAAAGAAAACTGATGGGGGACTCGGGTCTTTGGTTTCAAGTCTGGAACAGTGCCAGTTAACAGTTTTTAAATTATCAAGTTCTAAATTTGTTTAAGTTCCAGATTTTGGAAAAGAAGAAAAAAAAAGAAGTTATAAATTTAAATATTTTAAATAAGTAAATAATTTACTTAAGTAAATTTGTTTTAAAAATTCCTTTATAACTAAGTACTGTTTTAATTTGTAATTTAGTTTTTTTTTTTAAAAGTTAATTTATAAAGTGGTTAAATTTAATTGGTGTCAGTTTAAACCTGGAATTTAAAAGGAAAGTTCAAAAGGAAGAGTGAAATAAATGTTTCAACATATTGAAAATAAAATAGATAATAGGAAATGGAATTACTCTAAGTAATAAAGATTAAAGATTTAAATTCTTTGACCATTAGGATAATTAGAGTGAAAATTGATAATTTGTAATTATAAGTTTAAATGTATTAACTAAAGTTTAAATTAATAATCACTTGACGATTTGGAAAATAAAAATTACTTAGAGAAGTAATGAATAAATAATTACTGAATGCAATTAATTAAATGATAATTTAAAATGTGGATTAATTATTTGTTAATAAATCCAAGGATTAATTAATAATGGCAATTAATTAAGATTAATTTAATAATTAAAGATTAATTGATTCATTGATTTAAGAATGATTAGTTAATAATTAAGGGTTAACTAATAAATTTGAAAGAAAGATTTTCAAATAATTTGTAATTAAATTACGATAATTAACCCGGATTAATAAATTGATACATCTGATTTAAATTTATCAGTTGATTAATAAATTCACTTGTAAATGTTTGGATTCTATTGAATGTTAAATTGTTTGATATCCCTGATATATGATGCTTTGTGATACACCCTGATTTATGTTGTGATCTGTGATAAATTATCTATGATGTAATTTATTATCTATGATATTTATATATCTGTGGTTTGTGCATGAACGATAAGCGTTATAATTTATATCGCTTATCAACTATTTCTGTATCCTGATCTGTAATGATTTGATGATGTTGCACTATTGTGTTAAACCCCTGGACTACACCTTTACACACACAAATATGGATTTCACGTGGAAATCGGTTAAGTCACAGATAATTTAAATTTGATGTTTTTGAAATTGAAATTTTAATTTCAATTTATTTTGAAATTGGAAATTTGGGTTTAAAGTGAAAAGCTTTTTCAATGGAAATTCAAAGATAAAAGTTATTTTGAATAACTTAATCGAGTTTTGAAAATTTAAATAATTTGATTTAAATTTGAATTCAAGTTTGAAATTAAATCCTATGATTTGAAACTAGGGATTAAAGATGATATAAATGTGTTTGTATGAATTTAAACCATTTTAAAAGTATAATGTTGAGAATTTGAATTTAACCCAAGGATTTCAACTCGTATGAATGAATCAGATTTTCTGAAATGAAACTGTTTGTTTTCAAATGATAAAAACTTTCAGATAAGAAAAGAAATTCCAGTTTAATTAAAGGAATTTCAAGATCGAATTGAAAAATTGTTTTTCCAAGTTATGAAATGAATTGTTTTTGAAAGCTATGAATTAAATCTGTTATCTTAACAGATTTAAAATGATGTTTTGTTTAACCCATTCGAAATGAAATTGTTTGAAAGCTATGAGTTAAATCTTTGATTTAAAGATTTAACAAGTTAAATTGAAATAGAAATTGATTTGGAAAATCTGTGAATGAATCTTTTGTTTAAAAGATAAAAATGTGGAAATTGTTTAAACCATTGTAGGTTGTAAAAATAAGTCTTTTTCTTTAAAGATTTGAAAATGGTAATTTGTTAAACCATTTGAAGAAAAGTTTGGGTAATAAGTTGTGACTTAATTGAAATCCCAATATCCATATATTTTTAAATATTGCGCTCACTATTCGGGTTAGCCGGGAAAAGACCTTTGAGTCATATAACCCATTCCGAATAGTGATACGTCGTATATGGATGGCATTTGAAGACCGGTGTTGAAGACCGGATATTTTTCGAAAAATGAAAGGACAACCTGTTGAATGTCTCTGCACTGAGTTGCTCCGGTATAGAGATTTATATCACTCTTTTTGTGACGGGAAGTTCGGACATGATTGGAAATTACCCGGAATTGCAAGGGCTTCGTAAGAAGTGCCTTCGGTTCTGTTCGATCCCCGAACAGACTTGTATGGTTACATGTCTGACATTACACTTTGAGATATAAAGCTGATTTCTTTCAAATACATATCTGTTGGTGGTGGAGAATTTATTCTCTTAGCTTAACACCCTTCTCTGAGACGTACGAGCTCAGAGGTTATGTAGTTGAAATTTATCAGCGATATATCCCAATTTGGTAATGTGACATGCTAAGTGTTGCTGTGTGATGATCAGTGTTTGATCATTTGCGATATGATCATTTGTTTGATCTTATATCTTTGTGATCATATGTTGATCATTTGTTTGACCCGAAGCATGGCTTTGTGATAAAGCGTAGCTTTGTGGACGAGACTTCGTCGAGCCTCACACCCCGGAAATGGTCAAAACAGGAAGGATGCAGCAAGGTTCTAGGGAGTAGCGCCCCTTAGTGTATGTCATTCCTTCTGGATAAAGGTGGTATCATGGTATGGAGCCCAGATACTTAACCTCTGTTGATACTGCTTATTATGTGGTTGTTGCGAATCGAGGATCCTCGGGAAGATCGGTGACGATCGGGGGATGGCATACGCGTGTCAGTAGTTACCTATTTTTGCAGAGGTAACCCGGTCTTGTGTTGGCAGAGATCTAACCGTAATGTTAGGTTATTTCTCGGGACGTCATTCCAGAGGCGTTCCTTCGTGGCATAGGAAGTTCCTTAGCCTGACCATTTGTTGGAAATCCAAAGAAACAATACGAGCCTTTACAATTTAAATTGTAGAACCTGTCTCCTCAGGAGGCAGCTATAGCAGGCATAATATAATGGTACCTATGCTGGCTAAGATTTATATTCTACTTTCGAAATGTTTTCCATTATGTACTAATAATAATATAAAAAATGATTGATTTTTTTGCATAGTAAGCATCTTTGACTAACATAAGAAGAAATCTCCTCCAAGTCTGCGTTTGCATTGTGTGTGTGGTGGGAGGTCTTATGGTAGTTACATTTTCAAAAAGCATTGCGAATTGACTTTAAAATTCTCTGCTATTTGTTTTTAAAGATAAACTGTTTTTGTTGCTCACACTAGTCCCATGACTGATCCGGAGTTTATTGTTTCTTTCCTAAACTCTGGGTGCTCAAAATTTTTCTACACGAGCAATCTAGAGTTGGGTTTTTCAAATATTCAGATTTAGTAGATTTTCTGGAGCTAGTTCAGTCTTTGGATATGGACTGCACTTGCTTATCTTTGTGCATCGTTATTGGGAGTTCGAGCTATATCTGGATTGGTGCTTTGAAGATGGAGATTATCCGCTGCTGTTGTTATCGTTTTCTTTTCCATATATCATATCTCTGATGTATATTGATATTCATTGTATCATTCTGTTGTATCAGATATTGTATATCAATGTATTATTCATTTATTCCGCTGTGTTATTTACTTAACTGTGTTATAAGCTCCGGTGAACCAGATTCGACGTTTGGATCTACGACATTTTGAGTACAAGTGAAGTACGGGTGCCGATTTTCGAAGGCCGAGTTTTTGGGTCATCACATTCGCATACCAAGTTCTAAAGATTAGCTACCTCATTAGCCTTAATTGCTTCCTTTTTTCTTATTGTTCTCTTGTAATTCCCTGTAAATGTAAGAGATAAATATTGTATGAGAACTTCATAGTGGGCATAAGCGATATTGCAAAACCACTCTATATTCGACATCGTTTACTTTAATTGTTCTTCCTCATTTTCCATTTTAAGCCTAGTGATTAGCAAGTAACATTTGCTCTTCGCAACGCATTAGTCTTATTTTAAGGTTAGCCAAGAATCTAGTTAACATTTTTGTGCAAGAAGGAGGCCTACCCTTAAAGCTCTCACTTTTCTTCACTTTTCTCCTCTCCAAAAATATGATTTGACTTATTACCATGGACAATCTTTCACCAGTCGAAGTTAATAACTCTAACGGGCATGAAACTAATGGCAACAATATCTCTAGTCCCGTCTAACTCAATCTTAGGGTCAATGAAGAAATGTGGTGTACTATGTTGCTATAGCTATCAAACGTGGATCACTTAGTTCGCGAGGTGAATGCGGCCTTGGTACAATTTCTTTAGAGATGTATTGTGATAGGCGGTACCCTACTAGCCTTATCATTGTGGAATCCATTTACCAAAACATGCCGTTATGGATGTTAACAAGATTTCTTGTCAACACCCGAAAATGATGCTAAGAAAGGTGAATAATCCTTTATACAAGTAGTGTAGAAATGAAGGTGCGAATCCTTTTAAGTCCGCCTTTCGATTAGGCTTTATTTAATGATATTTTTCAAGCAAGCCTTTCGACTATGCCGAAAGGGTTGGATTATGGGTTAAGTGACCTTTCGATCCAGTTGGGTAGTTATGATATCTCTTTCGAAAGCCTTCCTTTCAATTTGATTGATATGCCCCGAGTTAAGTTTTCTTGGATAGGTCTCGACCTGGTTGAAGGCCTAAAGTTGTAGATTGGCTTGGGTTTTGGTTATTAAGCATGATGGGAGGTTTCGACCTTGTCAAAAGCTTGGGGGCTTATCTTTCTTGAGTTTAGGTGGAAAATCTTAAGCTTTAGTAGACCTATGATAGGTTTTGACCTTGTCGAAAGCCTTTGGTATAACTTCTTTGGGTTGAATCTGTAATCTCAGACTTTGATGTTTAGAGGATAGGCTTCGACCTTGTCGAATTTTTTAGACCACAGAGTAGATAGCTTCAAAGGGGTTACAAAAGTTATTGCGGCTTGAAGAGGTATCACTATGTTGATAGGAGCCTTTCGGTAGAGGTTAAACCTGGAATATAGAAATGAATCCAGCAAAAGCTAAAATAAAATAGTAAACTAGCATAAAGTAATTGAAACTTCCCTTTCTCCAACTCCAAAGACTTTATTTCTCTAAATTCCCAACTTGATTTACATACTTGGGTTACAATGTTTTTCTTAAGAGGATACAAGTTCATAATGAGAAGAATTGGATCCCCTAAATGTGACCCCTTGGGTCTTATTTATAGATGCGGCTTGGTACCTTTCGACCCTTATGCTTTCGATTGGGTTGGAAGGTGGCGATAGAGTGACCTAAGCAAGCTACCGTCTTTGTCGAAAGGTATGACAACGCTCCTCCTCTTTGAGTTGTCTTGAAAGTGCTTCTAACTCTGTTGTTAGCCTTTGCCTTTGGTTTCAATGATGTTACTTATGCCCATGCTCTTGTTTTGATCTGATGAGGAACCCTTCCTGGACCACACTGGTTTCGACCAATTCGAAATGCTTACTACAACTTTCGAAGGGGTTGCTTCAGGTAATACTTACTTCCTAGCAGTTTGAATGATGGTGAAACCATTGGTTTCAAATGGTTAGGCATATATTCAAAGAGATATTCTTCATTGTCTTCGGAAGGTGTGGCTTCGACTTGATCGAAAGACCTTCATCTAGTTGAGTCATTGTCAATGAAAGCAAAAGGGAGCTTTCGATTCCTTCACCTTCTTCGAAAGGTAAGAACTCTCTGAACATTGGTAGGAGAGACCTTCCGACACCTTTGAAAGGTCTTGAAGCTTTTAAACTTTGATGGCAACATCCCTTCGACTCCTTCGAAAGGTTTGGCCTGAGCTCTTCTCTCATGTTCTTTGTTTTAAGGAGGTCTCGACTTGGTTGAAAGGCGAGTAATGGAGTAACATTTTCCCCCCTTGTAATGGGATGCTCTTGACTTTCCAAGTCAACTTTGTTGACACCTAGAAGCTTCCCGCCTCTTAGTCTTCCCATGTGAATCTGGACCATCCATTCATATCTAATCCAACGGTTGATAACTTTGACCGACTTTTCTTATAAGGCACACCTTTCTTCTTCTTCCTTTTTCACTTTTCCTGCAATTGAAATTTCATGCACGAGTAAAAGAATTCTATATATCCTCAAAATTCCATCTTGCTTTCAAAAATCAAAACAACCAACAAATCCAATTCGTAAGTTTTAAATTTAACCATATTTTATTAACTTCAATCAGACTCTATCCTTCCAGATTTAAAATTGAAATTCGTTTTTTGAAAATGTTCGAATTTTGATTTTTTTGAAGGTAGATTTCAATTGATTTACTGAAATTCTTTCTCTAATCTAGTTTCAGGAATTTTTAAAGTTTCATTTTTTGTGTATGATTTTGAAATTTACGGTGGATGATAATTAAACCCATTCCCTTATCGGGTTTGGATTTTATTTCAAAATTTTCTATTTTTTGTTCGTTGTTGGGAAATCTGGGTCTTTAACTCGATAATTATTTTAATACTTTTGAAATTGAGACAGTTTGATTTATGTTTGAATCTGTTTTGTTAATAGATTTGATTTACTTATTCGTTAAGAAAATTTTGAAACTTGGATTTGCAATCGGGTTTGGGGGTTAATATAACATGATTCCTTTACCCGGAAGTTTCACGTGTGCGGGTGAAAAATTGGCGCCACAAAATGACTTTTCTAACCTTCAAAAGAGATTGAGGCGGCAACATTAGGTTTGCTTCCTTAGCCACTTTCGATGGGGTCGAAAGGTGTTGTAGTGCCAATTAGATCATCTTTGTCGAAAGGTTATGCTACTAGGTAGAGAGTAGGATCTCTTTCGATAGCAAACGTTTCATCCTAATCGAAACCCATTGTTTCGATTGCAATTCATTTTCCTTAGTTAACTTTTGAAATCACTAGATTCCTTCAACCCCTTCAACACTACCTTTACCTTCTAGGTCGAAACCCTCCTAGAGTTGTTTCTATCCATCTTTGTCGAAACGCCCTAAGTACATATGTGTTTAACTTAGAACCTTTCAATGGGTAAGTTAGGTTTCGACAACCTTAGTATTTTACTCAGGAATTCTATGTTATTGATTTCGACAGTGTCGAAGGGTCTTGTTGGTTGGCCTATGAAACGTTTGTAGTGCACCTTTTTTTTCTTTAGTATTTGAGTTAATCTTAACCATCTTTCCTTAGCAATTAGGTTCCTATAGAGCCTTCGACATTGTCGAGAAACAATGTATGAACAAGTATTATGCTTTAACCTTTCGATTTTATCGATATCTCAAGGAACACTTTTATCTAGGCTTTCGACAATGTCGAGACATGTTTGTTAAATGATGATGCTCTTTTCCTTTCGACTTTGTCAAAAGCCTAGTGTTTTTGGTTTTTGACTTAATCTATTTGCACAATATTGAAGTTTCATATTTGTTTTCATGTTTAAGTTATCTAAGTAAGTTTCTTTGTCTAATTCTTGAAAGTATTCCAAACTCATAAATAACCAAGAATTTTAACTAAAACGTTTTCACCTGGCAGAATCATGAGTTCTCCGAAGAAAGATGAAGCCATTTCCAAGTGTTCTTCCATTGCAACCCAAGGTGAAGTTAATGCCATCCTCAATGATTTTGGCATCACCGTAATTGAAGCCATTCCCCCTCAGGAAACTGACACCATTGACAACGCTCTTAAAGGGGATTTTGCCTATACTGCCATCCACATATGGCATGGCGGATTCTTACCTTTCCCAGAGTTCTTATCTTCGTATCTATCTCATGTTGGAATCGCCCCAATCTAGTTGTCTCCAAACTTCTACACTTATATCGTGTCTCTAAAGATGATGGCGTTGGAATCCGAGCTCCTTTATCTTAACGCTGAAGTGCTAAACTTCTTAACCAGGTCGGTAAAATTGAGCACCCTCAGCAACCAAATATACAAAGATAACCCCCAAAAGAAGTTAGTATCGGATGGGGTCAACAAATTCAAGGACTGGTAGAACTAGTTCTTCATCATCAAATACTTTGCTAATATTCGCAGGACTTTTGCTTCTCCCCGTAAGTCTTGACTTGTGTTGTCTTTCCCCTACTCAATGTTTTCTGTTAACTAATCCATTGCTTTATCAGGTGTCCCTGCCAAGGAGCCTAATGATGTCGACAAGAGAACAATTGATTCTCTAACTGTGGCTTCAAGACAAATTGGGAGCAGACTGACGCTTCTAACTCCCTCAAATTTAAGAAAGCACTCTCTTCTGCCAGTGGAATAGAAGATATTAGGAACTCCTCCCTCTGTCCAACACACTTCACACGGCAAACACTTTCTCTCCCTGGGAGATGTTGAACACTTTTTTCCAATGTCTTCAATCTGTGCAGAACATCCTGGTACGTTATTGGTCTAGTATTTGCTTTTCGTACCTGGTATTCTTTGAACTATTTTTGCTGACTTTTAATTTTCTTGAATTTGTTTTAGCTTCTTCTAAAGTCACAGTGTCTGCTAGCGGTGTTGCCTCTCCTCCATCAACTTCTGGAGTGACATCAATTATTGCCTCCTTTGCAAAGTCCAAGCAAACTTTCAAAAGGAAGCTAATGGAATTTTCCGCAGATGTGCCTCCGAAGAAAATTGCTAAAGTTATAGAAGTGGAGGAAGGGGAGGAGCGCTTATCTTCTGAACAAGTTCCGAAGAGCCCTATTGTTAAAGCCTCCGAAGATAAACCGGAGCAAACTCCACCTAATCCTGACCCTCTGTCACGCATCTCTATCTCTGATTCCCCAGCTGCATTTGAGCAGATGCAACTGGCTTTATTGATGACCTTTTCCGTGAAACAAATTCCTCCAAAGCCATCGTCTTCTACTCCTCCATATACAAATTTTGAAGAGATGATTGAGCTCATTTTGCATTCTGAATCTTTCACTTCTTCTTGATCGCCCTCTTTCACTCCAGATTTGACAAGGCATTATCGTTCTCTAATGGAGCATCAACTTTTGGTAAGTTCTTACTTAGTTGACCTTATCATCATTGATTTTTTCTTAAATCGCTAATTTGTGTTATATTTTTCTTTCAGATTTCAAAGAGTTGGTTAGCTTTAAATAAAAATGTTTCAAAGTCTTCCGCCAAATCCTCCAAGCTTCATGAGGAAAATTCTAAGCTCAAAAACCAATTGTCTTCGCTTTCTGCTACTAAGGATGACGCTTTCACAAAATTGGAACAAGTAAAGGCCTCTCTTGCTCGAGCTGAGTCCGATAAGAAGGTTGTAGTGGAGCTCAATCTAAAAGATTCAGAAGACGAGAAAGCCCGTTTGGTCGCAAAGAGCATCACTCTACAAGAAAAATTCAAGAAGACCAAGGCTTCGCTAAAACTTGCTATCCACACCATCACCGATATCCAACAACAAGTGTCTCAATTTATCGGCACTACTTTGGGAAAAATGATGCTGAAAAATTATGAAGATGCTCATATGCTTGCGTACGCCGACAACTACAAAAAAAGTTCTGACTTCGGCTTTCCTTCACTTAATTCCTCCCTTGCCGAAAGAGTGATGGGAAAAATCAATCAGTTGAAGCAAGGGATTGAGCCTGCGGACGAGGAGGAAATTAATCCTTCTGAGGTGCTTTCTTTTGATGTCCCCTTCTTTGATATCGAGTCAGACTCTGAGCATGAGGGTGACAAAGATGACGCCGCTGAGGAAAAAGATGATGATGATGGCGACGACAGTGATGATGATAACGACGACGATGAAAATGATGATGACTCAGTTGGAGGCCAAGGTCTTGATGGTGACAAAGGGGGTCCTTCTGGAGTTTCAGAAAAGGACGATGGCGATCAAGCTGAATTTCCTGAAAAAGAGTCATCCCCTTAAAAGAATGTTCCACCTGCATCCCCCGGGCTTTCTGCTACTCCAGAAGGTGAGCTTGCCCCTGCCCAAACCGAGGATCCGAAAGAGAAAGAGCAGGCCTCCCAGGCTTCTGTTCTAGTTTCCCAGGTATGGAATTCCCTATTTAAATATCTTTCTCTTCGAAGATAATAATTAGTGTAAAATCATTCATTTTAGATAAGGAGGAAGTCTCAACTTCCATATAAAACAAAACTTGAAAGAAAACAAGAAGAAATTAATAAGTTATATAGGGAGTTAGACAGACAGATAAAGAAGCATAACATCCTCTATGAAAAGTATCACAGTCTCGATCGGAGTGCCTCTGTTCTAACATCTTTTAAAAATCAGAGGGCTACCCCATTATTAAAGGGAGCGCGCCTCTGATACGATGCTCTCTTAAAGGAGAATCGGGAGTTGCGTACTTTATTTTGGATGATGATCGAAGAAAGGGATATTTTAGTTAACTTTTTGTATAAAGTTTATTGTAGACATTCTATTATAGACTTTTCGTACTTAGGCGAATTCAGCGAGGGTTTACTCAGACGTTTCCATAAAAGTTCCTTAGAAGAATTCGGATCTGACCCGCATCCTAGAGCTTGCTGGAACTTACCGCGGGTCAGGTTGATTCCTCAAGATCTCCTCCCTGAAAAGCTTAAGTACTATAAAGATGAATTTGTTTCTGAGTTTTTTCTAAGTCCATTTTGTATGAACCAGATGAATGATTGAATATGTAATAATTAATTAATTTATGAATATATGTTTTAGCTCTGTTTTCTATGCTTAGCTTCTCTTTACTATATTATTACAGAATGACAGTTCTTTAGGTCGACTCGTCCCTAGAGACCACTTAAGCTAATATGTTAAATTGAGAAGGTTTTACTTTGAAAAGGCATCACCTTTAAAGACTTCAAAATTAGCAAGATATTGTTTTCTTCGAGATTTACAAAACTTTATTTGGAATACCCTCGCCTCCGCTTTGATTTCCTTGGGAACGAGAAAGAAACATTTCTTAAGGAGATCAGAATATTTCACATAAAATTAATTTATGGTCGCGATAGTCCTCCAGTCGGGAAGTGGGACTATAGAAAATTCCCACCAGTCATTACCCCAGAAGGAGTCACTATTCCTTTCGACTCAACAGTTACACTTTCTGCTAATTCACTAAATAAAGTTAGAAAAGCAGTTTCTAAACTTTAGATGTAATTAAGTTGCTTATTGTATCTTTTAACTTCGTTGTTGTTCAAGTTGTAATTCATTATTATTATTATAATATATATATAATATTCTGATTTTGATTTTGTTTTATTTCTTTTGCTTAAAGAGGAGCTATAGTTATCCTCAACTTCTCTTCCTCATAATTTATCGTCATGCATTGATGCTATTAGAGAGAAGGTGTTGCAAATAAGTGGAGGGATTGTGCCTAGCGACGACATCTTATTAGAATGCTTTGGTGGTAATATTGAGGCTGTGAGATGGCACAAAAGATATGTTATTCATAAAACCATCGCCAGTGGCCAAAAAGATCACATCACCCACCTTGAGGCTGAAATTAAAAATAAAGATGAAACGATTACCGCGCTTAAGC
Organism: Allium fistulosum; assembly: GCA_030737815.1. Taxonomy (NCBI): domain Eukaryota; kingdom Viridiplantae; phylum Streptophyta; class Magnoliopsida; order Asparagales; family Amaryllidaceae; genus Allium; species Allium fistulosum. The sequence continues at coordinate 746,514,193 of CM060902.1, forward strand.
GACAAGTGAAAACAAATACTTCAATTGATTTTGATCATAAAATGTTGGAGCTCATTTAGCAAATAAGTTACTTGGAGCTGAAATTAAAGGACAGTCAAGCACAGTGTGACTGGAATTCATTATGGGGGAAAAGATTTCATGCATTGATTTGTCGGTCCCTTACTCTACTCCTACGGCTACCAAACCCACAAGGTCGGAACTTCTTGCGGCTGAATAATTTCCTACTATGCTCAACCCTCCCCCGGACTTAGACGAGAACGCCGTGGGCAACTGGTGCAAGAGAGTCAAATTCAAAATAGAAAAGTATTTTGATGAACAATAGAAAGTTAAATATACTCAAACTATTAATGATTATGCCGCTAAGAATCAAAAGCTTGAGCGCGATATTTATCTCTTTCAAAATCACATTGCGTAATTAGAAAGGGATAACAAGACCCTTAGGGTATCAAATAGAGCCTTCAATCGCGCTCTGAAAACTAACATTGATGTCATTGACGATGAAAACAAAATAAGAAAGAAAGAGAAGAAACTCAAGGAAGTTCTCTGCGCGGCCATTCGTCATGTCGTGGACCCTTTAGTCGCAGAGACTCTTAACAAGGCCGCTCAAGATTTGTAATTTATTTGTATGTCTGACTTGATTGGACTTGTTTTGTGTGTGTGTGTGTGTGTATAAACAAATTCATAGACTTGTAAATTATCTCATGACTTATGTAAATTATATAAATTTGGAAACTAACACCTGATTTGCAATCCTTTTCTGTGATGTCATTTCTGAGGCACATTTTGATAGCTCATTATTTCCGAATTTGCTGAATCTTTCATTTCTCTTTGCTTTGCTGATTTTCCTGAGAAATATAAAGCAAACAACATCTCTAATTGTTAGCTTGAAATTGACATAGTAGTCTATGTATATTGTTTGCTTAAATTAACAAATCATCTTGTTAATTGCATGAGAGATAATCTATATCAAATGTTTAAATCCCTTCTTCAATCGTGACGAGAAATGTTGGAGAATTTAATTTTAACCTTTTGGCTGGAATATCTGAAATTTGCTGATAGAAAATCCTACCTTATCACAAGGGCATAATTATTGGAATGAAACCTTTAAGATATATTTAATAAAGAACTAAATTCAGAAATCGCCATTTGAATTTCGGAAGTAGAAATCCTTTGACCCATTTCTTGACATTAATGGGATTTGGTAAATTAGAAATCCAAAACTCAAATTCAGAAACTCTTTACAGTGATCTTCATGATAGTATTCCTTGACCTAGATTCGGGCATTTGTGGTATAAAAATAGAATTCTACTATTGAAATTTCACACCCAAATTAAGGTTTGAATAAGTAATCGTCTCGATACCTAGATTTAGGTATATTAAGATAATCAGTGATCAATAGAGACCCAAAACCTAGATTCGAGCATTAAATAGTAAAGTTCTGAAATGAATATCCCGAAACCCAGATTCCGATACTAATTGATATCATTTAGATGTCAAGGACCCAAAACCGGACTCAGGTATTAATGGATGAAATTCTGGTATAAGAGACCCGTAACTCAGATTCGGGTATTTTTAGATGATGTTTAGAAATGAAAGTCCCGAAACCCAGATTTGGGTATTTTTAGATGATGATTAGAAATGAAAGTCTTGAAACCCAGATTCGGGTATTTATAAGCGGTGCTTGTTATATTCCTTTGATGTGTGAACCCTTCAGGTCTTGTATAGAAGTAATTTGTATAGTTGCCTCCTAAGCTTGGATGTCTTAGTCCATAATTTGAAATGCCTCTTTCTTGGGCTTAGATATCTTAGTCTATTGCTGAATGTGCCTCTCTTCGGGCTTGGACATCTTAGTCCATTGTTGAATGAGCCTCTCTTCGTGCTTGGACATCTTAGTCCATTGTGATTGAGCCTCTTCTTGGGCTCAGACGTCTTAGTCCATTGTTGTTCGGTGCTTTTGGTTAGCTCATCTTAGAGACTGGAACTAAGGACTTACCCAACATCCCTCCAGAAGGCGCCCTGCCCTGGTCCTTTTGCGGCGCGGACAGGGGCTTGTTCGGTGCTTTACCCTGGCCATCTTATGGCACGGATAAAGGCATCCTCCGTCCTCCCTTCAGTAGGTGCCTTACCCTGGCCCTTTTGCGGCGCGGATAAGGGCTTGTTCGGTGCTCTACCCTGGCCATCTTATGACGCGGATAGAGGCTTACTCCATCCTTCCTCCAGGAGGTGCATTGACCTGACCAAAGGCACGGCCAAAGGCTTGTTCGGTGTTTTAACCTAGTTATCTTATGGCGCGGCTAAAGGCTTACCTGCCCTCCCTCCAGGAGGTGCCCTGGCCATTTCAGCGTGGACAGAGGCTTTTCTACCATCTTAGGTAGACTACCATCATAGGCACCATCCAAACAAGAGGAGTATTTCACTCCCAACCATGTAGATTTTCTCTTTATAGAAAGTTGCTCTTTATTGATTTTCTTTCAAATTCTCTTTACAAATTCAAGGATCTTTCCATGTCGGAAGAAATTTATAATCATCCCCTCCAGGGCTCTGCAATGATTGGTTTCATGACCATTCATCATATGGTAGTAACAGTAGGATCCTCCCAAATCTCTTTCATGCTTCGGTTTCTTTTTCTAGGATGTTCAATTGTTTAGCTCATCCTTTGTAAGCAAGTATACATTCTCAATTGATGTTGTTAAGTTGCACTCCTTTGGAAGTCTAGACTTGAAGCTTGATTCTTGTGGATGGCTTTTTGACTTTTTGCTTCTTGGCTTTATTGTTTCATGCTCTTCAATGGCCTTCCTTTTTACCACCCTTTGTTGCTCTCGAATTGGAAGTTCTCTTGTTGTAGTTGGTTGCCATTTATATGGAAAGGCGTTGTAATCATTCATTATTTCTTTCTCGAAGATTGTGCCTTTGGAATAATGTTGAATGGTTCTTCTCATTTGATTAAAGATATTGTCACTTCCATTTGTATTCTTTTCGAGTGCAAAGATAGGGGTAAAGCCAACATGAAAAGGATTTGAGCTCCAGTTTTCGAGGTCATAAGGTTCCACCTTCTTCTGATTTATAATTCTAAAAGCTTCTAGGCTCAATCTTTGCTCTTCGTCTTGATTGGAATCCTTGATGATTACTTGGGAGAACCTTGTCAAATATGGTTCAGAGGACCCTTGTTCAGATCTTTTAATTCTTCTAGCCATGGTTTTCCAAAGCAGATAAACTTGAAGTAGGATTGATCCAAGTGGGGTTAGAGAGTAGCAGTGTTGGGGTTTTATACAAGTTGGAGGTTCGGGCCCTCCTTCTAGCGCAGAAAATATTAACAAGATTTCTTATCAACATCCCAAAATGATGCTAAGAAAGGCGAATAATCTTTTATACTATTAGTGCAGAAATGTAGGTGTGATTCCTTTTACATCTGCCTTTTGATTAAGCTTTATTTAATGATATTCTTCAAGCAAGCCTTTCGACTGTGTCGAAAGGGTTGGATTATGGGTTAAGTGACCTTTCGATCCAGTTGGGTAGTTATGATATCTCCTTTGAAAACCTTCCTTTCGATCTGATTGATATGCCCTGAGTTAAGTTTTCTTAGATAGCTCTCGACCTGGTTGAAGGCCTAAAGCTATAGATTGGCTTGGGTTTTGGTTATTAAGCAGGATGGGAGGTTTCGACCTTGTTGAAAGCTTGGGGGCTTATATTTCTTGAGTTTAAGTGGAAAATCTTAAGCTTTAGTAGACCTGTGATAGGTTTCGACCTTGTCGAAAGCCTTTGGTATAACTTCTTTGGGTTGAATTTGTAATCTCAGACTTTGGTGTTTAGAGGATAAGCTTCGGCTTTGTCGAAGGCTTTAGACCACAAAGTAGATAGCTTCGAAGGGGTTACAAAAGTTATTGGGGCTTGAAGAGGTATCGACTATGTCGATAGGAGCCTTTTGGTAGAGGTTAAACCTGGAATATAGAAATGAATCCAGCAAAAGCTAAAATAAAATAGTAAACTAGCATAAAGTAATTGAAACTTTCCTTTCTCCAACTCCAAACACTTTATTTCTTTAAATTCCCAACTTGATTTACAAACTAGGGTTAAAATGTTTTTCTTAAAATAATACAAGTTTATAATGAGAAGAATCAGAACCCCTAAATGTGATGCGTCGGGTCTTATTTATAGATGCGGCTTGGCACCTTTCTACCCTTATAATTTCGACTGGATCGGAAGGTGGCCATAGAGTGACCTAAGCAAGCTGTCATCTTTATCGAAAGGTATGTCAACGCTCCTCATCTTTGAGTTGTCTTGAAAGTGCTTTTGACTCTGTCGTTAGCCTTTGCCTTTGGTTTCAATGGTGTTGGTTATGCCCATGCTCTTGTTTTGATCTGATGCGGAACCATTCCTGGACCACATTGGTTTTGACCAATTCGAAAGGCTTACTATATCTTTCGAAGGGGTTGCTTTAGGTAATACTTGCTTCCTAGCAGTTTGAATGATGGCGAAACCATTGGTTTCGAATGGTTTACACTACAAAAGAATTCTGAATTCCCTACGCCAACTGGGCGTAGGGAAACAAATTTCCCTACGCCTCCCCTACGCCAAAAAAGAAGTCGGAAAATGGTGCATCGCGAAAATTCCCTACGGCTTCCCTACGCCGTTTCCCTACGCATTACCTATGCCAGATTCCATACGCATTACCTACGCTAGATTCCATACACATTACCTACGCCAGGTTCCATACGCATTTCCCACGCCATATTCCATACGCATTACCTACGCCATATTTCATACGCCTTCATCCTTATGCGTTCCCTACGCCTACCCTTCTTCTTTTACAAGTATCTCTCTTACGAGTTCCATACGCCTTCCCTATGCCACCGTACATCAAAAATTCAATATGATCCTATTGACTTCACATTCGTCTACCTCACATATCACCATAAAATCTAATAAAACCGAACATCAGCAACAAAAAACATTAAATAAATTATATAACCACATGCAAAAATCATAACTATATGTCTCATTAAAAACATTAATGTAGAATGCATATCATGGTTAAATTACCATAAACTTGTTCCATAATGTGTTTAAAATACATCATGTCCAACAAACAATAAAATAAAGTTGCTACATAGCTCCAACATAGTTGTTTCATCTAATTCAAACATCATACAATGTACGTTATAAAAATAGAATATCAAACCCACAACCAAAATAGGAATAACTCACGAAGTTGGTCGTATCTCTGATCCTTGGTCCCGCCTCAACCCCCGTTTAAACTCCTGCACATAACTCATCTCCTCCTACATGGAAAGTAAATCCCCTTGTAGTTTGTTAATCGTGGCATTCATTTCTTGATTCTTACTCCTTAGCTCTTCTACTTCCTCCTCAAGTTTCTCTGTCATGTGAAACTCCAAACCAAGCAGTATATGTATTGCCTCTGTATGTCTGCATGTAAATTATTTAATCACATTAGCAAAATGTATAACTATTCGACTTTTCTTTTCCTAACTTATAATTTCATAAAGAAATGAAAGAACTAGTCATGAAAATATGCTGATAGTATAATTGGCATTCTAAATCTTCAATTAGTGTAATGTCAGAAGTAATTTTTTAGTAGCATCAAATCCATGCTACCTTACTTCAAATTCATGTGTACAGTCATGTTATCTCCATTAGATAATGACTTTTTTCCATAAAAAGCTGTATATGTTCATTATCGTTTTCTTCTTAAGTAATGATTTACAGTTTGGAAAAACAAATTACTCTTTAGTAAATGATGGGAGTAAAAAATGTAATCATATTGTACAGTTAAAAATATATCTGAAACCAAAAAAATGTCAAGTTTCATGTCAGAAATACGAATTGGGTTAACGCGGACAGGAAGAAAGGTATATATGCGTACAACAAGCTAAGTATAAATTTTGAAACAAAAAACATTTGCTTTTTCTTTGTATTTCATTTTCCACAGTAGTTGCATGTTTTCTTCATTTTTGATAACAATGTCTAGGAGGATTCAAACCTTTGGTTTACCTTTTTATTGAAAAGAAGCTGCATAATAATGCAACTTTTACAAATTGGACACATACATTATTATGCAACTTTTACAAATTGGACACAGTCATTATAATGCAACAAGCTAAGTATAATAATGCACCTTTTTATTGAAAAGAAGCTGCAAAAAAGAAACATATTAATCACAGACATTATGCACAGCACTGCCTTTGCAACAGCAGTGCACAACTGCCTTTCAAGCATAGGCAGTGCTATTGCACTGCTGTGCAAAGGCAGTGCACAGCACTGCCTTTGCAACGGTAGTGCACAACTGCCTTTCAAGCAAAGGCAGTGCTGTTGCACCACCTTTGCAAAGGCACTGCTGTGCAAAGGCAGTGCTGTTGCACCACCTTTGCAAAGGCACTGCTGTGCAAAGGCAGTGCACAACACTGGCTTTGCAATGGCAGTGCACAACTGCCTTTCAAGCAAAGGCAGTGCTGTGCAAAGGAGGCTGTGTTATCTTTAGAGAAAAGGGTTGCATTGTACGCAGGTAATATGTTTAGAGAAAAAGGAGGCTATGTTATCTTTAGTTGTGTTGTTTGTGTATGTAGTTGATTGGGCACTTGAATATGTGACACTGCCGGAAAAGCTGAGTAATATGGTAAGAGCTCTTATAGTAACTGTATGAACCAATAACTAAAAGATATCCATTTTCATATACCATTATGGTAACTTCCAAGAAATGGAGAGTTGGATGAAGGAAGAACATTTAACTCAATACTTTCTGGGCATGTTCATAATGGATAAATGTAACAAGGGTTGAAGTCATTTTAATGCACATGTGGGGAAGGGTAATTTTTCTTTGAGCTGGTAACTTGGTAATATTTCTTGAGCTGGTAACTTGTTCAAACAGATGGTTGAAAGAAATACTGTAGCATGGGAATATGGAATGTAATGCTGTCTGGTTATGTTCAAAATACACAGCTTGAGGAAGCATACAAATTGTTTACAGAAATACCAGTTGCTATTTATTGGACCACCATGTAATGAAAGCTTGAAGAAGCAAGAGGGCTGTAGAATAAGATGTCGTGGCACAAGCTGCTATGAAGTATGATACCTAGATATGTTCAGACGTGCAAAGGCACTGCTGTGCAAAGGCAGTGTTGTTGCACTGCCTTTGCAAAGGCGTTGCTGTGCAAAGGCAGTGCACAACTGCCTTTCAAGCAAAGGCAGTGTTGTGCAAAGGCAGTGCTGTAAGGTAGTGCACAGCACTGCCTTTGCAACGCTAGCGCACAACTGCCTTTCAAGTGCTAAATGTTTTAACAATTGCAAAATGAAGGCGTCGTTTGTTTTAAAACGTCGAAAGCTAAATATTGGACATTGATTACTGACTGCTGGATTCTGATTGTTGATTATGAAATTACGAATAGTCATTTGTTTATATATTTAAAACTTCGGGTTGGATTTAAGGTACCAACTTATGAAAGCAACATTTGAAATGAGTCATTACCCCAAGAATATTGCCAGTACCAGGTCTCCACGTGCTTCTTGAGGAAGCGGATGTCTCACCTACTCCAATAAGCTGCATGTATAGAAGGTTTAGCTCGTCGTGATAGAGCTCCCGACCTTTATTCGCGGTCATTTGAGCAACTCGCTCATTGTATTTGGCCTGTAATTTACATTAAGAGCTAGGTATTGTACACATAACATAGTTTGGAATTTGTAAAAAAAAATTTGATTACATACAACAAACTGTTCCGAGAATTCATCAATCCATTCGCCATCTACAGAACTGTCCGGTTTCTCAACATAATGTGTTCGAATGTACACCTGCATGTATGTCGGTGTTCGACCCTGTTCTTTCTCCTAAAAAATAAAAATAATTTATCGTGTGTTTATTTGAATTGTATACTAGTATTATTAAATAACTTAAACAATCACCATATCATTCATCCATTGTGCAATTGATTTAGAACCACATCTATGTGGCCTTGGATTGCATTTGCGAGCGATTGAGTTCTTTTTGGCAAGCTGCTTCACATCCTCCCTCTCCCAGTGGGCTAAAAACTGTTGCCATACCTCATTTGTTATACAAGCATTCTTCTTTTTATATCTTTTCATGTCTCCAACAATCCACCTATACTTCAAAGAGCACTTTTGTTCCCATAATCGTCTGACATCAGCAAAAGAAGTCGTGGGATCCCAAGAGTACAATGCCTATACAAGAATTTGGGAGTAGATTAAATGAACTGAAAAACTTAATCATGGATAGACTAAAAATATTATAAGATCGTGAATTTCAAAATTATTATACCTTAAACTCTTCAAACCAATGATCCTTAATATTAGCAGGAACCACACTAAAGCAAGGCCAAAATGATGTTATACAGGCCTTAAGCATAGAAGATATAGTATGAGACGTCGAGGCACTATTTGCGAATTCCCAGCTATTAATGCACAAATTATATTAATCCTTTACTGCATTATTAACATATACGATAATTCAAAAGCTTATAAATTTTACTTACTCTCCACTCTCCCTGTAATAGATATACATGGTGCCGACCGAGGAAGTCGAGCCAGTCTGTAACATATGTCCAGATAACCCAGGGGTGCCTTCATCATGATCACCGCCATCTGAAGGGGTAGGTTGTTGATCGATGGAGGGAGGTGTTGGTTCGATCAAAGCCAAACCACGTCCACTACCACTACGACGACCACCACCACGAGAACTCATATCTGTTACAAGAATACAACATATGCAACTATATATATAAGATAAGGTAACATTTCAGAATGAAATTTGTGAACTTTATTTAAGACAAGGTTTGAAAACGTACATCAAATAGCATAGAATATAAACCAATAACTGAAAATTTTACTATTAACTAAAAGATGAACAACTTCATCAACATAAAAGCAATCGAGCAACTTAAAACCCATGCAAACAATCATCATTAAATATACATGCTACCAATCTTCATTATCATCATCACTCTTAATATTTACACTCTCATCTTCAAGTTCACACTCATCTTCATCTACTTCGACTTGCTCATCGTCGTCTTCATCTACTTCGACCCCATCATTAACGTCATTAATAAGAGATCCTATATCTTCTACTTCTTGTACAATCTCTAGTAGTTCGTTAGGTTCTGGATCATTTTGATATGCCATATTGTCGGTTATGATCGTGTTTGAGTGAAATGACCATCTCGGTTTTGTTTTAATAACAGCCCACCAATCTGAACGATTGTTGTCGATAGCAGGATACAGCGTAAAATAAACTTGTGTAGCTTGTGCTGCCAACACAAATGGATCGTACCCTAAATATTTTTTTTGTGGTTTACTCCAATAAGAGGGTAATCCTTGTGTACGCGTCTTACTCCAATATTCGGCCTACTATCAAACCATCGACATTTGAATAGAAATGTTTTTAACTTCGGCACCATCGAGTAAGTTAACTCGATTATTTCCTCTAGTACACCATAATAATCTTTTATGTCATCGTCGTTGTTTCCACCTTTAATACAAACTCCACTATTAACAGTTGTTTTTTTCTTTCCATATTCTTCTATGTGAAACTTAAATCCATTTATAAACATTATTGGACATATTATGTAGCTATTACGCAGACCAAATGCAAGTTTCCTATAGCAAACATCAATGATGTTGTTCGTATCAACCTGTCGATTTGAATCAAGTACACAAGTTAATATATAATGAATACCTTACGAGGTTAAAATACAGGACTTATCACACTTACATATTGTTTAAACCATCCCTCGAATTCTTTACAGAGTTCAACATTAGGATATTCACTTTCGAACTTGCTGTTTAAATCAAGCACACAAGTTAATATCCAAGGAGCATTGTGTGTAGGTTGAAAAGATTGACATAAATTTAGTTAATGAATAATCAAATTATTATGGTACCTAATAAAATCAGTTAATTCATTACAATTAAGAAGCACAGTTTCCTTTGCCAGATTGTAATCCTTTGTTGTAGCGAAGCCTTTAACATTCTTCCATTTACCAGATAGACGTCCTTATTTTATGAATACCGAGAGAACGTTATCGATTGTATCATCCACCATAACATTTTCATTGCGATGACCACGATTAAAATTTAAATTCACGCGATCATCAAAATAATGACTAAAAAATATGGATGCTTCTTCAATAATGTATGCTTGACAAATAGAACCTTCAACGCATGCTTTCTGTTTCACTTTTTTCTTTAGGTGACCCAGATACCTTAATATGAAAATGTGTGAAATTAACTATAACACGTTATATATTTAAAATTGCGTAAATAAATATAACTATTATATACCTCTCAAATGGATACATCCATCCATACTGCACTGGTCCCCGTAGTAACGCTTCAGTTGGTAGATGTACTGGTAAATGTTCCATGCAATTAAATACTCCAGGAGGAAATATTTTCTCCAATTTACACAGTAATTTGGGTATATCTCTTTCAAGCTTCTGCAAATGACTTTTAGATAGAGTTGTCGAACATATCTCTTTAAAGAATAAACTGAGCTCAGTTATAGGCATCCAAACCTTTTGTGGTAAAAGTTCTTTAAATACTATCGGGAATAGAGTTTCTAAAAATACATGGCAATCATGACTCTTCATACCTGACAGTACAACATCCTTCATATCAACACATCGTTTCATATTAGAAGCAATTCCATCAGGAAACCTCAAAGAATCGACCCACTATAGTAATTTTATACAACGAGTCTTATCCAGCTCATAACACGCAAAAACTTTGAAGTTTGGATGCATAGGATTAATCTTAAGCTCTGGACGATTGCAATAGTATTCGATATCTTTTCTTGATCTCAAATCATCTTTGGTTTTTTCTTTCACATTCATAATTGTATGAAAGAAATTCTCAAACACATTTTTTTTCAATATGCATCACATCCAAATTGTGTCGAAGTTTTAGATCCTTCCAATATGGTAATTCCCAAAATATACTCTGTTTGCACCAGTTGTGATAATCCCCTTTTCCAGGAATTTTAGGCTCTTTGTTTCCCGTCTCGTGTAATTTTGCATAATCTTTTACAATATCAAATACCTCTTCTCCATTCAAAAATGTTGGTGGTTGCAAACTTATAGTTTTATTTCTTTCAAAAATTTTCTTATCACGTCTAAACGTGTCATTTGTATGCAAAAATCGATGGTGGCAATCTCGCCAACACTGCTTACCACCATGCTTCAATGTAAATGCTTTTTGTTGGATCCATGCACATGGGGCAGGATAATTTACCCCCCGTACTCCAGCCCGAAAGCATCCCATACGCGGGAAAATCGCTTATCATCCACAATAAACAAGCAAATAGTTTAAAAGTTTTCTCTTTGACACGTCGTAAGTGTCAAAGCCCTCTACCCACATCTTTTTCAGGTCCTCGATTAAAGGTTGCAAATAAACATCTATTCCATTTTTTGGATTTTTCGGCCTAGGGACAATTAGAGTTAAGAACATGTATGGATTTTTCATACACATCCAAGGAGGTAAATTGTAGGGTGTTAAAATAACTGGCCAAGTGGAGTATTTTTTGCCATACTGGCTAAAAGGTTGGAAACCATCAATACATAAACCGAGCCTAATACTTCAAGACTCCTTGGCGAAATCAGGATATTTGTCATCGAAATATTTCCATGCTTCTCCATCTGCAGGATGACATAAAACAACTTCCTCTCGAACTCGTTCACTATGCCATATCATGTGTTCTGCGGTGGCATAAGACGAATACAATCTTTGCAATCTAGGAATAAGTGGAAGATAATGTAAACGAGTAAAGGGTACACCTTTACCATTACTTTTTTTCTTTTCATATCTTCCTAAGCCACAAAACTTACATTGTGAACGGTCTATGTCCTCTTTCCAATATAGCATGCACCCACTTCGACATGTATCTATCTTTTCGTACGGCAATCAAAATGCGGACACTTGTTTTTTAATTGATACCAATTTTCTGCCAATCTAGTCTGCAAACCAGATGGGACCACATCTCGAACTAAACTAAGAACATCATTCATTAATTTTTGTGTACAGTTGTTTGTGGATTTTATAGCAACTAACCTAGAAGTCGCTGCCAACTCCGTCATTGGACATCCATCAAAAAACGGTCTTTTGATGCTTCTAACAAGTCGAAAAATTTCTTAGCTTTTGGATTTGGTTCTTCCTCTACATCCAACGAATTAGTCAGCAAACTCGGACCAGCGGCATCAATAACCATTTCTGTCATTCTATTTTCTGAAGTAGTAGATTCATAAAAATAAACACCAATGTTTACGTTATCATCCTCACCAACCATCGATGTATTAATAACATTCATCATATCTTCACCATGATGTATCCACACATAGTAATTATCCATAAAACTGTTTTTAGTCAAATGCTTTTGAACAACTTCATACGAATGATGTTTAGTAGCTTTACACTTCTTACAAGGACAACAGATTTCTGTCATGTTTGTCTCATTGGAAGATGCCACTAGCATGAACTCAGTTAAACCTCTTAAAAACTGAAATGGAATCGTTCCTCTATGCCCTACATTTTTGTACATCCAAGCTCGACGAACTTTCAAATGTTCCATCTTGTACTGTGTAATTAAGATAAGTTAGTTGAGTACTTAGAATATGATTATATGGAATTATAGTTATTTCATTATTTCCATTATGTCTTGTTAACGAAGAAGTCCATTGCAAACTGCTCTGCAACCATTATATGTACGCATTGATTTCAGATCGATAGATTAAGCCATAAATATTACCTTTTTTAGTGATTTTCACTGTGTTTACCTATGTTACATGCTGTGCAGTTAATGCCCCGCTATAACCCCGCTATATCTCATAGCGGGTTTCTGCCGCTACGATATTTCCATATAGCCCCACAATATAGCCTTTCCGCTTTAATCCCCGCTATTTCCGCTATATCCCATTATTTCCGCTATATTCCGCTATTCCCGCTATATCTTCTTTAATAAAATGAATTGAAAAATTCAATTTATACATTATAAAAATTATGAAACTAATTTATTTGATTTAATTTTTAATATATTTTCAGAAATGAAAATACTCTAATATTCTACTAAATTCAATTATGTTATATAACAGTTTTACGTTTATTTAAAGTATATTTGCACATGTTTTTATTTAAAAATTATTTATGTATTAGTTATAATTCAATTGAATGATAATTTTTCATTTAATTACCTTTTATATATTCGTAAAAACATTAAGTACGAGTTTTATATGCTATTTTAAAGTCATCCGCTATATCCTGCTATATCCTCGCTGTATCCCCGCTATGACTTTTTGCACCTCCACCGCTTTGAATCTGCCGAGCGCTTTAACTGCACAGGTTACATGTGTCAATTGTAGTGGTAAACCTTATACGCATATAGAGAAAACATATTTCTTGGGTTTTACATGGACAATATTGTTTCAAGATGTTTCTTTATTTAAACAAATGAGTGGACGAACATGGATTTGGTTTGGGCTAAATCTATTTTATCGTTTTTAAAAGTACAAAATGTTAGAAAGAGTTTTATAACGTACATTTAGATTCTCTTAAATGAAATGTTCAGTATTAACACAAATTGACACACACTAAACATGCTCCCGCGCTAATTTATATAACTCACACAACTAGATTTAGGCTACATAATGAAATCTGCAATATACTAAAGGTTAGAAATTATAAAGAATTAGCACTGGAAAAATAAACTATGCAATAACTACATCTTGTACAGTAAAATAGTAAAACAAATAAAGTGAAATACTTGTTTAACTTATTAATACAAAACCTTGTAAAACTAAGAGCATATTTTTATACACACGTATATAAAGAAACTAGAAGTGCAAATCTCTTTTAGTTAAGAAAATTGAACGTACATACAGGACTATAACAAAAAGTATAACAAAGTGATGCAACTAGGGTTTGCACTACAAAAATGCAACCCAATCCATTTCAGCTGCCAAGTGAACAAGGCAGATAAAATGACAGGGATTCATAGATAAGAATGCAGACATACTCCCTATTACCCACACACATGAGCAAGAAGATCCATATGTATACAACAGAAGACATGGAGACATATCCATGTATAATGACACGCACATCCACCCAAAACCGGCATGCATGAAGACCTACCAGGAGGAACTGCGATAGTAACACAAAAATCAATGAACAGAGGTCGACCGGTCGACCAAAGACCATCACAGGTCGACCGATGGAGGCTTATTCAAGGCGTTAGTGATCGCCTGTAGGCGGCACTTCTATATTGCTTCAACCATAGCTCGAAACCCAATAAATTGATGGCAGACAAAATAAATTAATCGATTAATGGTGTACCTACTAGCCGCGCAAAAGCACTTACTGACGACGGCGCTGAGGCACTTACTAGCGGCGGCGTGGAGGAAACTACTGGCGGCGGCGCGGAGGCATCTACTGGTGGCGGCGTAGAGGAACCTATGGGGCGGCGGCGTGGAGGCAGAAATGGCGGTACGGAGGGAGGAGGATTTGGGGAATGGAAAGGTGGTTTAGATCGGATCTGGAACGACTATTTTGTTTTGCTCTCTCTGAAAACGGAAGGAAGAGGGTGGGATAATTAGGTTCAATATGGAAACATTTAAAGCAGGGACGCGTAGGAAATGGGTAGGGAACTGCTAACGCTTTTCCTACGCCTTACTCACGTTTACACGATTTCCCTACGCCGCGCCTACCCAGCATAGTGACGGCGTAGGGAATTTCGGGTTGGAAAATTAACATTTCTCTTGTAGTGTTAGCATATATTCAAAGAGCTATTCTTCATTGTCATCGGAAGATGTGGCTTCAACTTGCTCAAAAGACCTTCATCTAGTTGAGGCGTTGTCAATGAAAGCAGAAGGGAGCTTTCGACTCCTTCACCTTCTTCGAAAGGTAAGAACTCTCTGAACATTGGTAGAGGAGACCTTATGACACCTTTGAAAGGTCTTGAAGCTTTTAAACTTTGATGGAAGCATCCCTTCGACTCCTTCGAAAGGTTTGGCCTGAACTCTTCTCTCTTGTTCTTTGTTTTAAGGAGGTCTCGACTTGGTCGAAAGGCGAATATTTGGAGTAACAATGGACTTAGTTGTATACTTAATATGCTAAAATGTAATTAATGTAACCATTTTGCTACGATTAAATATTTATTTAAAACCCTAGACATTATTATAATATCATAGAATTCTTATAGAAAGATTTTGGTTAGCGTAAGGTAAAAACCTGTCCATGTTTATGTGCGGCGTGGTCTTATGAATACCTCTGTTTTGAGAGTTTTATAAGTATAACAGTTCATGTGTTTGAGTTTACTCACACCAGACCCATGTCTGACGCTGAATTTTTCTTTGTTTTGCCTGAAACTCTTTGGTACTCTAATTTTTGAGTTTCCAAGTAGTACGGGTTTTCAAGGATGCATTTTGGAGGAGCATAGAGAAGGAGACTTCGCTGTTATCTAGTTATCTATTTTATTTCCGTTGTGCGTGCATGGTATGTATCATCATTGTAAGAGCAGGTAGTTATAACTGTCCTTGGCATAAGTTAGTAAGTGTTCTAACTCTATGTTTAATTTTGGAAGTGATCATATGTACTATCTTATGTTCTATTATAAGTGATTCTCTTGTGTTATGAGATCCTGTGTTTCTTTCTTGTATTTTCTTTTCTTTCACCTCGATGACCTATCTTTCAAACACCTAATGATCGACATACGAATACCGTGGATGTATTAAGTGCCGTCTTTAGGAGTAAGAAAGGAAGATCGTTACACGGACTACCAAAGATGTTGCTATCGACCACCAAAGATACCACTATCTTCTTCAATACAATCTCAGCATACGAGCTAAGTTTTCCCATACTTATATGTTACTCAATTTTCTCATAAGTAATTAGCAAGTCGATTAAGGTATGCTTTAGTCCAATCAAAGACGGCCCGACTATTCATCGACCAGCCTATATATGCCGGCCCAGATTCAAGTTAGCCTTAAACCAGCCCATCCACTTAGCAAGACACCAAGCTGAAGACTAGCCGTCTTGGCCTAAGTAGCACTCACTACCTGTTACTCAAATAAGAACAAAGCTAAGTATAGCACTACCTGGTCCATTCCGGCCTTGCTCGAAGACAATTGGCTCCTTCATGCTAAACCACTCTCAGCCGGACCCCAAGTCAGCCCGTCTATCTCAGCATTGCTTCAATCATAGGTCGACATTACTCCAGACCACCTCAGACAACTAGCATATGGGACATGGCCAGCTCAAGCATGAATCTTTCTTGGCCCGGCTTCTGTACAACCGCCTCCGACTGGTTTCATGCAACCCACTATGTCACCTCACATTCGGCCTGGCACCATCTCCCCAGCCGTTTTCTCAGCTACTTTCAGTCTCCTTCACACCATCGGCAGCCAACCTACTATCTCAGCAAACATTTCCACATAAGCACACAATAGTAAACGATAAGCTGTCTATCCATCTGCACAAAACCCTACAGCTAGGCAGTTGAAGTGATGGCTACTCCCATAGTAAGCCATTAGCATTTAATGTGCATTAAATGCATAGCCTATGCTTGGTACAGAGAGATAATTTGTATATTTCTAAGCCAAACATCCCGTTGTACCTTTACAACCGTCTTCCATTCGTCCAAGGGACCAAACTAATGACCATGCGCTCTTCTCGCTTATTTATAGCACAATCTCAGCCTTTCGTCATCTTTCTCAGCTACTATAAATACCTTATGCATTTCCACTTCAAAAGGGTTGGAAAGTATAAGAATACTGGGTACTATACATAATCCAGAGCTATTCACATAGCTAGTTCTTAAGATTGGCTACCTCATTAGCCTTTAGTGCTTCCTTTTTCTTATTATTCTCTTGTAATTCCATATAACTGTAAGAGGGAAATATAGTAAAAAGAACTTCATAGTAGACATAGGCGATATTGCCAAACCGCTTTATATTCGACGTTGTTTACTTTAATAGTTCTTCCTCATTTTCCATTTTAAGCCTAGTGATTACCAAGTAACATTTACTCTTCACAAAGCATTAGTCTAATTTCAAGGTTAGCTAAAAATCTAGTTAATTTTTTTGTGCTAAAAGGAGGCCTACCCTTAAAGCTCTCACTTTTCTTCATTTTTCTCCTCTTCAAAAATCTGATCTGATTTATTACTATGGACAATCTTTCACCAGTCGAAGGTAACAACTCTAAGGGGCATGAAACTAATGGCAACACTATCGCTAGTGCCATCTAACTCAATCTTAGTGTCAACGAAGAAATGTGGTGCACTATGTTGTTATACCTATCAAATGTGGATCACTTAGCTTGTGAGGTGAATGGATTAAGGATGAGGTTGGATACCCAAGCAATTGTAAAATTTGTCTCACCAGCTCCTCCTATGGCCAGCTTAGTCAACCTGCATGCTCAAAGATCCATGCTTCCTAGCGCCTATGACTTCATAAACACTGCTTAGGCATGAGAAAGGATAGTGCTTGATACCCAGCTCAGGATGTTCATGCTCATCCCAGAAGGTATGTTGGGCGCGTGCCTAGCCAAATTGATATCGCCCTAAAATGTGGCTGCACTTATAGAGCCAAGGCATCATCATTCCCCTTTAGTGGAATGTTGTGAACTTCTACTTTTGACTGCCTCAACAGTGGTGCCCCTACCGTTGGCACGACACATATGATTCTCAACACACCCTGGATCTCATAGGGGTGTGACCAGGAATAGGTCGAGGGAACAAGGGCGGGCCGTATATTCTAGGTTGCCCTCTATGCATAAGGAAAAGTCTCATGCTCATCATCATCACCATTCTCTATCTCGCTATCAATCTCCTACTCTACCCAGGCACAGGCTAAGTCCTCGGCCCGTAGTTGGCCAGAACATCCCACAATAGGTCGATGCTGGCCTAAGGGAAGAAATGCATTTCCTCCACTAGCAAATCAATGTAATGCAAGCCAAAAATGCAGGGGGCAAAGCATTCTCTGATGACCAGAATGGGGGAACCATCATACGAGGAAATTCTAAATAATTACAACAATCGACAACATGCCTTGTTGCCAATTTACAAGTATGATGGAAGTGTTGACCCATCCGGCCACATTACTACCTTCAATTCTATTACTCATATCGACCAGCTTTCTAGCTCGACAAAGTGTTTTCTCTTTTTGTCCACACTTACAGGTCCGACCTCCTACTGGTCCCGACATTTATATTCAGACAGCATAAGTTCCTGGGCCCAATTGTGTGTATATTTAAAAACTCATTTCTTTACTTCCAGAACCCATGTCATGATGGCTAGCGAACTAGGAAACTTCAGGTAGGGTTCTTCAAAAATTTTATAGTCGTACATTGACCGCTTTAATAAAGAATCCACCAGGGCTAGGGTTGTGGATGTACATAGCTTGGTCATGGCACTAAGTTGAAGGGCCAAATACAAGGCTCGAATGTGGAGAGAGCTCCAGAAGCAGCTGGCTATGTCCCTAACCAACTTTTACCAATGGGAAAATAGTATGATGAGAATGGAAGACGTAGATCATTCGGATAGTGAAAATGAAGTACGTCGTCGTACCAAAGTCGGTCCTTGCAATAACTATCGTCGAAATAGTGGCCACTGTACAACAAAAGAGGACCAAAGGACGACCCTCAGTACAAGCCTATGTATAATAGTTACGCTAATTCGAACAGGGGTATAGCAATGATATATCTTACCCACGGGACCAGATGCCCTTTCATAGAGCCAACACAACCAGGAATGAAAAATGGAAGGAACCTTGCGGCAAATGCAATATTGCTAGCTCCATCATATCAACGGCCACTCTATAATAGAGTATCGGATGCCTAAATATGAGATCAAGAGACTCGTCTAGGAAGGGACTCTCTTGGAGTTTGTTTAAGATCAAATAGAGCAAAGGAAAAACCCTAACAACTGGCCACCTTAGCCCTAACCACCCTGCAACACAAATGCTCAAGCTGTCACTGAAGTCTTGACCATATGCCGAGGCTCGCTTGTGGCCTACAGTAACCGAGGAGCCCAGTCCCTCTATCAAAGAGAAGTGGGCATAACCAACCAGATCTATTCGCTAGGTTCTTTGGCATCCAATGCACCCCGACTGGAATCAAAATAACCAATCAACTTCACTACCGAGGATAGGGAAGCATGCTCCTACCTCCATTATGATCCCATGGTCATCACTCTAGCAATAGTCAACTACAATATGCACCGAGCCTTCGTGGATGGGGAAAGCTCGGTTAATGCCATGTTCAAGGATGTCTTTGAGGCTCTCAAGCTTCCTACCTCCAGCACCCCATGTGCCTTTTCATTTAAGACTTTGGGGGTGTAAGCATTGTTCCTATGGGCACTATATCACTTATAACAATGTCTGGCTAAGATCCCCTTACTACAAAGATCTAAGTAAACTTATGGTGGTCTATTGCTCGTCTGCTTATAATCTATTAATAGTGATAGAGTTTGGGGTATACCCTAGGGGCAATTATATAATTTGTTACATATACCTAACTTTGTAACCAATCTTGTTCAAAATAAAATATGTTTTCTTTCTATCATATACTTGTTATATAGTGATATAAATAATTAAGTAATTAATTTAAAGTATATAGATGGAAAATCCTTAAATGATATGTAATGTGATAGTAATTCCAAAGTGTTATAATCATGAGAATTTTATCATAATGAAAATAACATATTTTTTTGAATATTCCTAGTCAAGATGTTTTAAGAAAGGATATTGATTTATCCATTAAGACTAGAGTATGTAACGCTTCTCCAAATGTTGGACAATATATTTCTTATGGCTATTGGGTGGCACCAAGGGGTTACGTACCAATAGTTATCTAATAACTATGGAATGACTCACTCGAGAGTTCTCTATTGGTTAATATAACTAAGTGAAACAGACAATCTCGAAGTGACGATGATACAAAATTCCTTCGACTTGAGAATACCGTGGCACTTCAATATGAACACTCCATTTTGATTATAATTAAATCGTGGCATGGCATCAATCGAACAACTATAGTTGGGTATGAGTTGAAGCATTGAAACTGAAAAACTATTTAATAGAGAATTCATCACCTCGTTTATATTGGGTTAGTACCATGGTCAATTGTATTCAACTAAAAATTAAAGTATCTGGCAAGGGCAGTAGGTTAATAATAATAATTATTGAACCAAGGATTTTTTGTTTGGAATTACAAAGTTGAATGTGGACGATGCTGGAGTTTTGATCAAAACCAAATTTCATAAGTCCTAATGTGATATAATTTTGATGAAGAGAAATGGTGTTGAAACAATCATACTGCCTAGTACCGCTTATAATAAGTAGAATTGGGGTTTACCAGAAGATATGTAAGCGATAAATTCAGCCAAAATGTCACACCACTAGCTAAGGTGATGTGTGAATATTTTAATATTCGAATTGTTTGATATTAATCGCAAATTAAATTTATATCTTTGAGTCGCACAATCGTAATGATGAATTTTTCGAAAAACCATATGATTTAATTAATTTATAAAATGTTGTAAAATAGTCAAATTAATCAATATTTGAGAAATATTAATTAATATTTAATCTAGTTGATGTTTTAGAGCTGTTTGTAATTATTTGTATGCATTTATAAAAGTTATATTTGTACGCATCGATATAGGATATCAATGTAATTTTAAATGGGTTTAAATAAAAGATAATTGCATGAAGTGATTTATGAAAATTTTATGTCATTTGATGGCATGTAATTACTGACATACTATGTGACAAAAGAGGCATGGAGAGAGATAATTAAGGAAATTAATTAAGGAAGTTTTAATTAAAGAATGGGAAAGATTTCATTCTTTTAATTAAAACAAATCCACTAATTTATTTCCTACAGACAATTCATTCCTTCTCAATTATTTTTTTCTCTTCTATCTACCTAACCTTCGATGGCAGAAAACAAAAATAAAGATTTCCAAAAATCTTTCAACTCCAATCAAGAAAAAACAACAAATAAAATGAAACATATGTGGTTCATCCATCTCTTGTAAGGATTAGGTGTGGATCTTGAAGGTCCAAGGAGATATCATCATTTAAGATGTGATTTATGGGCAACATTCTAAGGTAATTCTCTAATTTATTTATTTATATGTTTTACCATTAATATATTTTGTTTTGAATGATTCATTATGTGTTTAATTGATTAGTTTTAAGCATGTGAATCAAAACCCCTTTATCTCAATCAAAATTGTGTATATTATTTTGATTCATCTCAGATCTGCACATGTTTTTTTGTGACAACCTACCTTTCTAACCCCTGGGAAATACACTTAATATATCCACGATATTCGTGTGCCGTTGCCCAAGCATCCGAAAGATGAATTGTTAAGGTAAAATAAAAAGAACAAAATAGAAAATCTCACAACGAAACTGTTAAATATATCATAATAGTAAAATAGTACATAAGGTTACTCCCTAACATAGAGTTATCAAAGTTGCACAAAAGTACTACATTCATCTTAGGCAGTTATAACAACCTGCCTTTACAAATGCTGAAACAAAATAAACTTACAAGAATTAAACGAACAACGGAAATAGATAATTAAATAGATAAAGGCCACCTACTCGGACGCCATCTTCAAAAGAGCCCATCAAAGACCTGCTACTCTCAGACTACTCAAATAAAAATGAGTACCCGAGAGTTTAGGAAAACAAACAACTTGAGTCAGACAATGTGTATGGTATGAGTAAAACTCTAAAACAATAGGTGTAATTAAACAACATGTGAGTCCACACCGCCAAACGCGGAACGGGTTTTCTCTCACAAAAAAAAATCCAAATGTAAAGAATGGGTACAAATAATTAAACATCACGAAGAGTGCTATACTCTTCTTGATGTAGTTAAGGGAAAACAAATTTGAAGGTTCGAATCAAACAAGGAAAGGAAAATTTTCCAACAATGAATAGGAGGGTGCGCCCCACTTACCAAAAGTATACCTCTAGAAATATACTTAAAATATACTTAAGAGAGTCATATACTCTATGACTTCTCTCAGACACATCTAAGCCAGACCTTGCCAACCGTATCGAGAATCCGAGTATTTCACATCTTAGTGCACGAATATCCGAAACCAATCTAGAGTAGATTTGAAAATACCCTAATGGGAGCAACCCCACATAGCTTGGCTTCCACTCGCTCTTTGGGTTTAGTCATTTCCGACAAAAGATAACAAAGCTCAAATGAGCAACATATCATCTTAGAGTGATGAAAAAACAAAGAAGGATGAGGTAATCGATAGTCGATAAATCGACTATCGAAGAAAACAAAATAATCGTATATGGACAGTAAACCTCATATTTCTACCACTACTCGTCGACTTCAAACTTGTAACGACCCGTAAATTTTAACTATTTTAGTTGAAATTTTATGAAATTTTAAACGATAAAATTTTGAAATAAAAAAAATTTGATATTTGGAATGCGTCTAGTTAAACATAGCAAATGGTAAATTTTCATCCAAAAATTTGAAAGTTATTTTCGTGTGTAATTTTATTTTAATTTAATCAGTTAGGAATTGATGAAAATAAAATATTTTCGAAACCTAAATATTTTTACATAGAAAAATTCTAAATCATCTTCTGAGCAAGATGTCATTTTTCGTTTTTCCAAATTTGGGCTTCTTTGGCTCCGTCGATCTTATTTTTCTACGTTTTTTCTGCATTTTCCGCTAGTATAAAGTCGAATTTTATAATTCAATCGAACCACTAATATCTGTATACCATTTTGATCGCCTCATCGCACTGATCAAAACGGTATATTTATTCGTGCAAATTGGAGTCCGATGGAAATCGTCGTGTTAATTTAATCGTTCCAGACGGACCGATTAAACAAATTTCAGCCCAAATTCTTTAACCCATATCCATTTGAATTTGAATTTTTTTTAATCTCAGCTGATAATTAATATGTTAGTTGGTAGTTGGGGGGGTTAACATTGGAAAAGAGTTGTGGCATTTCGGTTTTCAAAAACTGAAATTTATCGGTACGAAAATTTTAAAACTTAAAAGAACACAATTCATTTTCACTATTCTCCTCACATCCATTCAGAGGCTTCAGACACCCTTTTCCTCCTTCTTTCTTCTCACTTCCTTCTTACAGTAAATAAAAAAAAGTTAATGCACGTACATAGTACATTTATGTAGTGAGCTCAACATGTTCACTTACTGGAAGCTATTTGTTTTCCTATCACCTGCATAATTTGTTTTCCTATCACCTGCATTATCATCTTCTCCCATACTCTTCAAAGCATCCACCTTACACCCTTCACCGAAGCCTTCCTTCATCTAGCGTCGAACTCCAGTCAACAGCCCCAAGCTCCGGCCGTTAGCTCCTCCTCCTCTGCTCCTTACTTGTTTCCGCACCAAGGTCGCCTACACCAAATCTCAACGCCGAAATCCACTTGCATTCAATGGCCTACCACCTTTTACCTTGAACCCATGACAAACGCCCACTGTCACTTCCTCCTCGACACATCATTAGAGCAGCCACCGCAACCTCCCACCACCGAGCCCCAGTGCCAACGCATCAGCCACCTATTTTTCCCCTCTGACTTTGACACCGACCGAACCTCCGCAGCAATTCCATCCCGAGCAACCGCCCTTAGGCCTCACTCGCCTCTTCACCTTGCCGAGACCAGCGTGTTTTCTCCTTTTCCCCTGCTCGACCATTTCCGCAACCGCTGCCACAACCTACGTGTGTCAGCCTCCTCCCCACGCCAAGCGCATGAACTCTCCACAGTCTCTCTCTTTGACCTGACCGCTCACCATCAGTGCACCACCATTCAACTCGACCCGAGCTTCCATCATTTCATTTAAAGTATAAGTTAGTATATATCAAGTTTACAATAATATTTGTATGCAACAGTAGCCTACCTTTCTTAGTTGCGTAGGTATGTGTATCTATATCTAGCTTTATGAAATATTATATGATTTTTATATACCTGTATATTTTACTATTTTATACATAGATCGGCTTTACCTAGTTCATAATATATTATTAAGTGGGTTGGGTTGGTTTAAAAAAATTATATATATAGATTGAATATATATGTTAGTGATATAGTTATATGTGTCAAGCTGCAGCCTGTTATAAGTTTACAGTCTACTTGTTTTAAAATATACAAAGTCATATTGATTCTGGTATAAACTGTTGAGTTTGATGCTTAGATTTAGAACATATTTTTATGAATATTTTAGTTATCTATGTATATGTATACGAAATATTTTTTTAGTAACGTTATTTTGACATTTCAGGAGGTATGGGCTTTGAAACTATAAAATACTAGCATATATAGAATATTGTAATGGGTAATATATATTTGTTTCATTACTCATGGGTGTAAATGTTATGCGTAAGTTATAATTGATTTTAACATATATAGATTTGATTTTTCCAAATGTATGCATTTTTTTTAGTTATATTGATTTTCAAATATGTATTTTATTTTAAAATACGTGTTTTGATTTGAACCTTGTTTTAAAAGAAGTAATATAATAATAATACAATGTACTCCTCATTTCAATTATATCAGGATGATTCTGATTTGTTCATCGATTCTTATCTATCAGCTTGTCCGTCGAATTCGAGCCAATTTTGTTTTGCTTGGATTTGCAATTTAAATTCAGTATCTGTATTAGTGAGCGTATCCGTGTTATCTTCTCGTTCATCTCTTGCCTCAAAAGGAGAGCAATCACTCAGGATTAACGTTCTTTTATTTATTAAATTTGATTTCAATTGAAACCACAATTGAAATATGCTGTTGTTAGTTATTTACACTGTTTTATATGTTATTGACTGTATCAGTTCACCTGTGACATCTGACACCATTATCTGTTAATTATACGATGATAATCCCATTTGGTTGATAATTGATTGATTGTTTGTTGTTTATATTGGATGTAAATTGTAATGTGTAAAGTGATAAATATTATGCAATTGAAATTGACGAAGGACAGTTAGATTTGATATATGTGTTAAATTTGATGACATTTGCATAATATGACCCCTTTAAATGTTGAATTAATTGACACGCAGAAATTTGGTAAAATACACCTTGAACCATGTAAATGTTTGTTGTTTAAATTGATGTAGTATGAAATTGAATAATAGATATCAATTGAAAAACTGTATAAATATTAATGTAATAATCTTTAATCTACATGAAACGATAGTGTAGATTCTAGAAATAATTATATTAATTTACACAAACAACAATGTGAATTAATACGATTATTTCGGGATTATTTGAATTAATCATTGGATTATTATTGATTGTTGTTATTGCTTGTTTATTTACCTTGACACCATCCCTGTTATCACACTGCAAGTTCCCTTTGCTATGCTTTGATTAGTGTATTGAAATGGAATCGGGTTGAAATGATAAATACCCAAATTATACTTTGACCTAGGATAGAGAATTAAATAAAAACCGATTGGTCAATAAATTTTATTTAAAAATAAAATGAAGATTTTATTTGAATAAATAATATGGTTTTGAAACGAAGTTTGAATTTGAAATTTAACGAAAGGAAATGTTAATAATTAATAATCTGAATCAAAATATTAACATAGTAGTTGATGAAAGAACGTTGTTTTGAAATTCGGAATTATTAATAATTAAGTTGAAATTATTTAATAATTAAGTTTTGAAATTATTAATAACTAAGTTTGAAATTATTTAATGATTAAGTTTTGAAATTATTTAATAATTAAATAAGACTGAATTATTTAACAATTAAATAAAATTGAATGCTTTAATAAGTGAAATTGAACTTCTTGAATAAGTGAAATTAAGTTTCTTTATTAATTGAGTTTTGAAATTTGTAACTAAGTAAATGAATAAGTGGAATTGAATTTCTTTAACAAGAAATAAAATGGGATTTATTGAATCAATGTAAGACTTGTAATTTAAAGAACTTGATTTGACGAATTTAATTTAATTCAATTTGAAGTTTTGATATAATGAAGTTGAACTTAAGTAATTGATTTAATGAATTGGAAATTAAATAGAAGTTGTTTTGAATGATAAATTAACTTAACGAATATTGAATGAAATCGATTAATGAATTTAAATTGATTTGAATGTTAAATTAAATTAATATAAATTCGAAATGAAACTTATATACGAACTTGAATCAATATTTGAATTGTTTTAAATAAAAATTTAAATTGAATTATAAGATTTTGAAATGGTAATTTGGAAATTTTGAAACGTAAATTATGGAAATTGATGTAGGAAGACAAATGAAATGTTGATTTACATATTCTAATTGACCTTGAATTTGATTTGGTGTTGAAATATATTAAACTACCAATCAGTGTAATAATTACTAAAGTTATTAAAGAGACCGGAATCGGTTAGGGACATACTCACTGTCTAAACCGAAAACCACTTTAATAACTATATGCGGAGTGTGATCCAGAATGAAGTGGTTGGAATGATGTACGTGATGACTGAAGAAAGAGAACGATAATGGATAGCCTTGACACTTGTGTCAAATTAGAAATGACTAAAACAGGAGTCGTGCCGGGCCAAATGGGGTCAGGTACCTCGAGCGAACACACTTCTTCGAAAACTACTCATTACTTGTTATCGATTGGTGAACCCTTGATTTGGGAGTGTTGTTTCGCGGTGTTGCGATCGCTGCGGCGATGCGTTCTCACCAGTCCGGATCAGGCAAAACGGTAGTTTCACTACCTTAGGTATTGCCTCATGTACCTTGTCATTCTTGTATCCCTATATACGCGACCACTACGATTTGTTTTATGTTATACCTATGGAGTACTCCCTGATATCCCACTAGTTTACGTTGGAGTTTACAGTGCTGTATAGTCTATGACGCTTATATAAAAATGTGTTAAGGGGAATAATGGTAACGCCTTAACTCTATTTTTGATACTTTATATTACTGATAGGCATTATCTACTTAGCGTACACTACTACATAGTAGATAGTTTAACGGATCCTTAGAGGATGGTTATTCCAAACATCCTTTAAGTTACTTGTATTCCAGTTGCTATTTCACTTGAGTTGGATTTATTGATATAAGAATGTTAATCCTGACTCGAGTGTTTTTGTGTTTTGCTTTACGCTCGGGTCAGACTGAGTGTACCAGTATTCGAGACTCACCTTTGGAGTTGGAGCTTCGCTTGGAGATCCAGCTATCTATCCAGCTTTCAGATATTCAGTTGATTCCAGTGACGTATTCTGATATTGCATTTGACTATTGTATTCGAGATTTCTATTGTACCTTATTTTACTCTGATATGTATATAGTAGCTTCATGGACTACTATCTTTTGTTTCCGCTGCATTTATTACTCTGTGTATGTGATCTGTGATTATTTTATTTACTGTATATGCTCAGTTTTGCCAAATTTAAATTAACAATTTGGTATTTTGAATTATTCAAGTCCGACATGTGCGGATGCGAATTGTCCAAAATAGTGGGTCGTTACAAAACTTGTTCTATTTCTTGGTTAAAAATGAAGTTGGAGAAGTGAAGGTAGTGTTACCTCTAGGAATTGCCTAGATGACCTTTTTAACTTCTGAGATAGTGACAAGTTTCCATACCTTGACATTTAGTGCCAAGAGTATGATTAAAAACTTTCCATATAAGCGATGTCATTTATGGAAACTTCTTTTCCATAACCGAATTGAAATTTTACTTTTAAAACCAAATTCATGCTTGGGCTTCTCATTATAAGTTTTTAACTTTAAACATCTTTGTAAGAATGGTTTATTGACTTTAAAAACACCATTATAAAAAGGATTTAATAACCAATTTCAACTCTAACTTCCACTAGAACTTGAACACGACCGAGATCTTTGCTTCTAACTTGGAAAAATGATATTTTGGTGGGCTTAAGTGGGCAATATGTTTCGGCCTAGGGCTTAGGTTGGCTCGGCCTAGATGAATATGGGTATGTATGGGCTTGTTTTGGTAAAAGAAGAAGTGTAGTGGAGAAAGAAGCTGTTTTTAGTGAACTTGCTTAGGGAAGAAATGAAAAGAAATGATTTTTTTTATAATTTAAAAGTATCTGGAAACCATGGAAGCTTATGAAGGAACTTGAATGAAGGTTTGAAAGTGAAGATAGAAATGAGACAATGAGAGAATGTATTAGGAAATTTGCATATATATGAAGGGATAAATTAAATTACCAATTTACCCTTAAAGTACATAACCTCCTTTCCTTTGTTGTCACCACATCAAGCTTGTCTCCATCCCATTAAAATTAGAAATTTCCTTGTCCCCCCTTCTTTTCCAACATGCCAATATGTATTTAAGGACCAATTGTACTCAATGTTTCATAACGTGACATATGCTTTTTATATTTAAATTTTAAACTTAGGAAATTATCACATCACACTTTATAATATTCTTAAGTTATATTAATTATTATCATTTTTAAATCCTAATTTGTTTACAAATGTTTTTTTATATGTAAACTTAAGTGTTCACAACATTTCGAACAACTTTTAGACGACAAAAAGTCAAAATTTCGGAAAACGATTCGCGGTCATGTTTTGTATTTTTCTTCAAACTAATTATTTTTGTAAACAAATTTTGAAAACCACACCATCACTAGTTAATTTTTAGAAGAGTTTTATTTTAGTTATAAAATCCATTAATTAACTGTTTAAAAATATATTAAATACCTATATTTTGAAGTGGTTAAATTACGGGTCATTACATTTTTAATTCCCTAATAGTTTATGTTATTTATATTAATATTAATAGATCCATCACCCTCTTTTTTTCTTTTGTTCATATTGGATGTTTAGTTTACATTTGAATTTTATTATAATGAATTTATATATGCCTTGGTTGTCTAATTCTTTTCTGTTTTAGAAATTATTGTTTGAATAATATTTTATTTTGAAATGTTTTGATTAATTGATTTAAATTTTTTGTTACAAGTTTGGGAATTGAATACACCGTCACAAGTAAATTTGTAACAATTTTGATCATTATTTACGTTAGAATAAAAGTTAATTCAAGATTTACATATGGACTTTTCTATTAAATCTTAAAACTTTTATTTCAAGTTAACAATTAGATCTAAGATTATTATTTTGATTAAATGCATATATATATATATTAAACTACATGTAAATTGAATACATATATTACACTTTCTTTTGAATACATTATGGTCTTAATTTAAAATTTACGAAAGACTTTTATGAAAATTACAATTTTGATTTAGAACCATCTGTTAACAAAAACTAGTTCTAAATTATTTGTTTTACTTTAATACATGTCAAACAACCATAATCAACTTTAGTGTAAGCAAGAACATATATATATATATATTATATGTGTGTTTGTATATATATAACAAATATTGTTTTGTTTTAAAAAAATTTGGACGACAAAGGAATATATAAAAGGAATCATTAACTATGCACACTTCTTATATATTACACTTGCATAATATACACTGAGTATATTTGGATATACTTACATTTCATGCTGTGTTTAAATTGATCATCAATAATATTCAATGAATCACTAATCTAATCAGAGAGAGTGTGAGAAATGAAAGGTTTCTCTCTCCAATTAGAGCTATTAATTCTCTTAATTGATTGCATAGGTTTTAGGGAGGGAAACAAAAAGGTTTGCTTCTCAAATTAACTTTAATTAGTAACTATTACACAAATGAGTGTATCAATACACTCATACATTTAAATTAACATCAAATTCAAACTCTTTCAATCTAATTAAATTAAATAAAGGTTTTATTTAAAAAGCCTATTAGATTGGATTTAGAATCTTTTTAGACTTCATGGGCCCAATAGATCCAAATTGGATTTTTTTTTAAATCTACCTAGTCTACCCACTTTCGATTGGCTCGGTTCTAACAGTGGTGTCAAAGCCCAATAGTCCACAAGGTCTAAATTTATCATATTGGACGAACCAATTAAGCTTTCCCACTTAGTACGATGTCTAGAAAGGTAACGTCTAGGATTAGAATATGATAATCAAGTACCTTGTCCTGCCTGGTTATCGGCCTAGCCTAAGAGGTGAAGTGAGCCCAAAGGTTAACCCTAATAGAAAAGGCCCAATTCGAATTGGGCCTCGGGCTAATTTTCAAAATTATTCTGAAAATTAAAGTAAATATTTTGAATTCAAAAGTTAAATTTAAAATGGAATATGTTTATTATAAAAGTTATAATATAACATAAGCTTTCAAAATATTTGAAAAGATAATAATTTTTTTAAAGTGTTTGAAAATTTAAATTTTAAACAGTAATTTCTAAAAATAATTTATTTATAAGATAATTTATTAATAAAATAAGTTATATATGTGTGTGTGTGTGTGCGTGCACGCGTGCATATGCGTGTGTGCATGTATTTTATATATCGATATATGTTGTGAAGGTCCAAAAACTCGGCCTTCGAAAATCGGCACCCGTACTTCACTTGTTGTACTCAAAATGCCGTAGATTCAAACGCCGAATCTGGGTCACCAGAGCTTATAACACCATTAAGTATAACAACACAGCGGAATAAAGAAATCGATGATATCATATACAACACCAATGAATACAATATCCAGAATGATATACAATAATGATATCAATATGATACAAGAATATCAGAGATAAATAATGATACAGTGGAAAACAGAAGTGATAACTCCAAATGATCCTCAAAAGAGAATGAGTCCAACAACTCCAATATCAGCTCGAACCACCATCACGATGCACAAAGATAAGCAACATCAGTCCTGATCTCCAAAACTGAACTAGCTCCAGATAATCTACTAAACCTGACTATCTGAAAATCCCAACTCTAGACTGCCCGTGTGGAAAATTGTGAGCACCCAGAGTTTAGGAAGGGAATAATAAACTCCGAGTCAGTCATGGGACTGGTGTGAGTAACAAAAACAGTTTATCTTTAAACAACAATAAAAGAATTTTAAACATTGAAATCCGCAATGCTTTTTGGAAAATGAAACTACCATAAGACCTCCCGCCACACACACAATGCAAACGCAGAATTGGAGGAGATTTCTTCTTATGATAGTCAAACATGCTTACTACGCAAAAAGAAACTCTTTTGATATTATTACTAGAGCATAGTGGAAAACATTTCAAAAGTATAATATTAATCTTAGCCAACATACAACCATTATTGTATGCCTACTATAGCTACTATGTTCAATAGCAGGTTACCGCCACATTCCATAGCAGGTTATACAACTAAAACCGTACAAGGTTCGTATTGTTTCTTTGGATTTCCAACAAATGGTCAGGCTAAGGAACTTCCCACTGCCACATGGGTACGCCTCTGGATGGACGTCCTGAGAACTAACTAGCTCTCTACCAACACAAGGTCGGGTTACCTCTTACACTAGGTAACTACTACACGAATATGCCACCCCCCGGTCCTTTGGGACCTTTATCCGAGGTACCTCGATCACAAAGCAACAACCACACAGAAAATGAGATTGGAGCAACTACATAGGTAAATATCTAGGCTCCATACCATAATATCACCTTTTTCCAGAAGGAAATGACATACCCTAAAGGGAGCGACCCTCATAACCTTGCCGCATCATTCCTGTTTCAACCCATTTCCGGGTTGTGAGGTTCGATGGGGTCTCATCCACAAAGCTACGCTTTTTCACAAAGCCATGCTTTGATCAACAAATGATCAGCAAATGACCATCAACACACAGCAACACTCAGCATGCCACACTACCAAATTGGGAGTATATCACCGATAACCTTCAACTACATAACCTCTGAGCTCGTACGTCTCAGAGAAGGGTGTTAAGCTAAGAGAATAAATTCTCCGCCACCAACAGAAATGTATTTGAAAGAAATCAGCTTTATATCTCAAAGTGTAATGTCAGACATACAACCATACAAGTCTGTTTCGGGTTCGAACAGAACCGAAGGCACTTCCTAAGAAGCCCTTGCAATCCGAGTATTCACAATCCCGATCGAACTTCCCATCACTTAAGGAATCTCTATACCAGGAGCTACCCAGTGCAGAGACAATCGATAGGTTATCCTATCGTTTTCACAAATACCCGGTCTTCAACACTGGTCTTCAATTGCTATCCATATACGACATATCACTTATTCGGAATGGGTTATATGACACAAAGTCCTCTCCTGGCTAGACCGAATAGTGAGCGCAATATTTTAAAAACATATGGATAATGGGATTTCAATTAAGTCACAACTTATTATCCAAAACTTTCCTTTCGAATGGTTTAAACAAATTATCATTTTTAATCTTTTACAGAAAGATTCATTTCACAAAGTTCACCCAGTTTCACAAAGATCTATTCATAGATTTCCAAATCGATTTCCATTTCAATTGGATTAACTCATTAAACCTTTAAATCAAGATTTAATTCATAGCTTTCAAAAAGAATTCACTCATAACTTGGAAAAACCATTTTTCAATTCAAACTTGAAATTCCTTCAACTTAAATTGGAATTTCATTTCTTATATGAAAGCTTTTATTATCTGAAAACAAACAGTTTTCATTCCGAAAAATCTGATTCATTTATACGAATTAAAATCCTTGGGTTAAATTCAAATTCTCAAACCAATACTTTTAAAATGGTTTAATTTCATATAATCACATTTATAACATCTTTAACCAAAATTTCCAAGCATATAATTTAATTCCAAATTTTGAATTCAAATTCAAATTGAATTATTTAAATTGGAAAAAACTTTACCAAGTTATTCAAAATACTTTTTATCTTAAAAACTCCTCTTCAAAAGCTTTAACATTTAACCCAAATCCATTTCCAAAATCAATTGAAATTAAAATTTCAATTTCAAAAATATCAAATTTAAATCATCTGTGACTTAACCGATTTCCTCGTGAAATCCATATTTGTTTGTGTATGGTGTAGTCCAGGGGTTTCACACAGTAGTGCAACATCATTCAATCATTACAGATCAGAATATAGAAATATAGTTGATAAGCGGTATAACTATAACGCTTATCTTTCATTCACAGATCACAGATATATAAATTACAGATAATATATTGCATTCATCCCAGATAAATGAACTACAGTACAGATCACACACAAATCAGAATATATCACACAACATCACAGATTAGGGAATATCAACAATTCAATCATTCAGTCAGGTCCAAACCTTCATAAGTAGGGACAATTTAATTATTTTGATTAATTTAAATCAGGTTAATTTCTATGAATAATTTGCTAGTTATGGTGAATTAATAATCGATTAATTACACTTAATTAATTACACTGAATAATTAATTCCTTAATTATTTTCATTAAGAAATTACACTTCACAAAGGATTATTATTAAATTAATTAATCTTAGTTAATGATCTTCATTAACAATTAGAATTTCTTTAACTGCTTTGCCCAAGAAATTTACCTATATTAATGATCATTGATTATAAATTGATTAACCAATAAGAACTCATTAATTAATCCTAATTATTTAATTAATTAAATGTTAACTGTAACTTAATTAATTCTTCATTACTTGATTAATTTATTTATAATCATTAATGAATTATCTTAACTTATCTAATCTTATCCGATTAATGATTCTTGATTTACAAATAAATTAACTTAATTAATCTTTAAACCTTAATTAAGTAATTTAAACCTTTAATTACTTATTTAATTAATCCAAATCATTAAATAAATAAATAAATAAATTATTCATTTTAATTAACTTAATAATTAATGAATCACCAATCATTAATCTTTAAGATGAAAATATTTTTCTTATTAATGATTTAATTATCATTCACAAGCACATTTGAAACATTTTACTTTAAATTTTACTTTCAAATTCCATTTCAATTAGTTAACCAATTTAAATTTAAAACTTGATTTATACACAACTAAGTTTCAAAACTGAACTTGAATTTGTATTTAGACTTTAAATTTAAAAAACTCAGTTTTAACCTGACTTTAAAATTTGAATTTCAGTTTAAACTTGAAAGGAAACAGAACAGTTCTGTTTTGTTGAAACCCTGTATAACACACACTCGAGCCATTTTATATTTACTTCGAGCCCAACACTAAATCCCCCGAGTCACTCACGAGCAAAGCCCACATTCCCCTCGCTCCGAGTCAAACACGAGACTATCCCCTAAACCAACCCGAGGCAAAAGCTTCTCTCCCAAACCTTTGATAATAACAGGCACAGACAATTCCTCATGCACGTGTACAGGTCGTTGGAGCTTCGGCGATCGATGCTGCAACCTTCCACATGTTGTCGGTGATCGACTCGACGACCCACACCACCTAGCTTCGATGATCTCGCCGGAAATCGAAACTTCGCCACTCGACTTAAAACTGGAATGTCATAGTTCGTCAAAACCCCTCGCTCTCACGGCTCCGACCACGAGAACACGTGAAACTCCGGCTACCCACTCCTCGACACTTCCTCCACCACCTCCCAAAATTTTGCATCACTCGATCGTCTATCGACGACGAATGAGACCAAATCCCAATCCACGACAAAACTAGGTTTCCAAACTTCTTGAGCTTACCGCCGCCACCACGGTGGTCTGACCACCATTCCAGTATTCTTCCCAACACCATTGCTTACTCCTCCACCTCCAGACACGAACCCGACCACCACATCCAAGTAGATCACCAAAAATTGGTTAAAAAGCAATTTCTGTTCAACTAAGGACTGCTCTCAATCCCCGCATCTTAAAATCATCATATTAATTTTAAAAATCATGGTTTGGTTTAGGGATTTGATCTATGTTCCTGGAATTATGAATTAAGATGTTTGAATTTTTTGCTTATATTGAGTTGCTTAGTTTTTTTCTTGGTTTCCAGGGTCCTATACTTATTATTTTGACTTAAGTAAAATCCTAAACTAAGGTTTAAAATGAAACTAACAAATTCCAATTAAATCTTAAGGCTAAACAGAGATTAAATTTCAAGCTTTTGAATTTAAATCAAAACATGAACCAAAGCTGGAAACAGAGAAGTCAAATGTTCAGATCCATGCATACACCATACTTTATAAGTTCAATGATGTAAATGCTCAAACATACTTCACAATATAATATTAATCACAGTAATAACATGAAAACTAATTTATACTTTAAATTTTTATAGTGAAGTTACTCACATTAATTTCCAGAAGAAGAACAGAGCTTCTTTTATGTTGACACAGGCTGAAGAAATGTAAGTTGAAACTCTTTCTTTTGATCCCTGATTTGTTTTGATATGTAATTTTTTTGTTTAAGTTTTGTAAAATGGTGATATATTTTCTTCTGGTTTGCTTAATTTTCTTTTGTGAACGTACTGAAATGAAGATAAGTTGATATATAGGAAAGTGAAGTTACAGGATATAATATTTTGTACAGGTGATAATATATTTTTGTACAATGGGATCAGAGATTTTTCTTTGGTTTGTGGCTGATGATAATGTTTGTGGTGGCTAATTATAATTGCCTTGTACAATTACACTTATTTTATTTTATTTGTACATAGATTTTTTTAATTTTATTTTTTATACTAGAATCTTCTTTTGCAAGCTAACACATAAACTTATATATTTTATTATCTTCTATAGGTTTACTTATTCCATTCCATACTTATCCAATTTTTTTGTTTATACTTGAGTGTATATTTATTTTGTACGAAGATATCTTGTCTTATTATTTTCTTGCTTCATACCTTTGTGCTTATCCAATTTGGTTTCCAAGTCTATTTATATATATATTTATTTTTATTATTTTGTAATATAGATAAATTCTATTTTTAATTAGTTGTTAAAGTTTAGCAAATGTATTTACTTGATATATTTTTTATATAGTTTATCTTATATATATTTATCTCTATTTCTAGCTTAAATTATTTGTTATCAATTTTACTTTAATACTATTTGTCTTGTATTTCTATATATATTTTTATAAACTCAAATTATTATTATTAAACCATTTACTTGGGATTTTAAACTCAAATTCAATATATATATATATAATTTCAAATTTACTCATGTATTACATATACATAAATATTCACATATATATACAATTTCTAAATTTAAAATGATTTAATATATTTTTATTTGGTTTCGGGGAAACTCGCATCAATTTATCGATTAATTTTACAATTTTTATTCAAAAACTAAATTAATTATCAATTTAAATTTATATAAAATTTGGGGTCGTTACATATGTTATATTATCTTAAAATGTTTAAGATAGTATAAATACACATGTATGTATATATAAAATGACTTTCGAAATTAATGTAATTTAATTAAAAGTGTTTAATTAATTAAAGGCTAATTAATTAAATTAAAGACACATACACACATATATTACTATAAGGTTATAATACATACTATAAAGGTTATAGTGTACATGCGCAATATAAGATTTATATTGGAATAATAATATAAAATTAATATAAAGAGTTAATTAATTAAAATTAATTAAATAAGATTTAATTAATATAATATTATACATAAAATTATTATATAAGTTAATGAAATATAAAATTTATATAATAATTAAACTAATACAATATGAATATATAATGTATAGGTGAAACATTGAAGAAACACAAATAGACTTAAGGAATAAATACGTACATAATTGTACCTATATCATGGTTTTTAATGTGTTCGATACTTGAATCACGAGGGTATTCACAAAAAAGTACATTATTCTATAAGTCGATATCACTCAATATAATATATTAAAGATTATGAGTCTTTAATATAAAGTTGTCCTCCACCATTTATATATTAATAGATTGTTTGTATACTCTTTAGTTGTTGATATTCCTTAAGCTAGAGATTTTATGTATAGCACTATCAGTATATTGACTAAAAGAGGTAAAATACATGCATGTATTTGTTGATATTCCTCAAGGTACGTGCATTATACTTAGGCCCTTGTGAAATGGTAGGTATGAGTGAATAATCACTTTCGATTTGTTGATATTTCACATGGTCGAGAAGATATTAGGACAAAGACCATGGGTTAGGAGTTGTATTTGATACAACCGGTAAAATGTTATCCATCGCTTGTTGGCCCATAATTTGTTGATGTTCCTCAAGGTCAGAATCCCAAGACAAGTGAGTCCTAACACCCATTAGAGAAATCAAATGATCTCTATGTTTTTCTTAAGGTTTTGATAAACATAAAAATCTAGTGGGGCCTTATTAGAAAAATGAAATGGTAACATTTAACCTTTCTAATACTGTAAGAAAATTTGCTATATAAAGTTATAATAATCTACATAAATAAATTTGTGCAATCAATATAGTTGATAAAATGTTTATTAACTAAAATATACAAATGAATTGAATTAATATTGACAAACAAAAATATAAAATATACTTACCGATATTTTTTTTTGCATGTTGACCCATGGAAGCGCCTAATTATACAGCTACTAAATACGTTCGTTACTTGGTCACTTACGTACTTAACCAAGACCATGTATTGCCTTTAGTGAGTTTCAAACTCTAACAGCAGTACAAGGATATGAATATTTGATTCATTTCCAATCATATATAAATGTTATATGGTGAATGGTCTTGATTTGTAATGTACGAATCTGCAATGAAATTAGTTCATTGATATAAGCAAGTAAACTGCAGTGTGAGATCCTGTATTCAATATGGTTGATTACAATAATGATCTTGTTGTGTTAAATATAACATTGGACTAAAGGCTACAAAATAGATATAAGAATTCGATCATTGAAATGTCAGTTTGACCACTTAACATAAAGTGCAATTCATTTAATGTTCTTAAAAGTTAAGAATGACCAAATGCACTTTTTGTAAAGAGTTCGTTTTGATATTATAGTAAGGATTTCCTTTGAATTGTTTGACTATTTAGAAAGGAAATTGAATGTAGGAGAGTGGATATAACCTAAGGCATAGTTGGGATGAAAAGAGTGAACGATCATTTCTGCTTCATAAAGAAATTCAAATAATAGAATTGTAAAATAATAATAGTACTTAACACTGGAATGAAAATTATGATTTCTATTCCAATATGTTTTCACATAGAAAATTGTTTTCTATGATATTTATTTCTTTGAATTCAGGATACTTGATCTAAAATTTCTCGATTGTAAACAAGTTACAGTAAATGATATAAATAGTCTGTATTAAATGGTTGAATGGAGCTTCATATTTTATATGCTATTATAGTAATGGGGAAAATAGTGGGAGCATGCCATATAACACTTATTGATTACATCAAGTTGCTAAAATTGTTTTCATAAAAGATACCGAGCATTATTTATGAAATAATAACTTTTTTAGCGTTGATTGAAAAATAGACATACTTTTATTTCAATGTAAATATTGTGAATATTCATTATGAAACAAAACTATAATGTGGTATTTTATTAATAACAAAAGCAATACATTGGAAAATTCCAAAGTATCTAAAATTATCTAATATTATTTTGGAATTATAGACTAAGCCGTAGTTTTGAGTAATAATTTTTATTATATGATTATGAATCATATGATAGTAGTTAATTATATCTCAAACAATTAAGGGCAAAACACCTATTATGTGGAAGCGTCAAAAGAGTTGATGAACTCTTCAGATTGATATATATATATATAGACGTATGCAATTTCAAGTCTACTGATACCAAAATGGTTCCATGCACTTCGTTGTATTCACCGACGAATTATCACAAGCATAAATATATGTATTTGATACATATGGAGCATGTCTATGATAAGTTCATAGAATTTAAAATGGAAGTAAATAAAATAACATGCAACAATATGATTCTATATGATCGAATGGGTAAGTTTTTTGAAAATTGTTCCAAACTACCTAAAATAAATATAGATTTGTCTCAAGAGTCACTCCTCCCTATAATACATAATTATGTATCAATAAGGAGTAATCGAACTTTATTTAACAAAGTACAATTAATTGTGAGCGAACTTCTTTATGGAAGATCATGTACTTAAGAGTAGTACACAAGGTTAAAATTAATTTCATCTAAATAATAGTTTATAAAATCACACAAGATAAGGGTTTATAAGAAACCCCAACATATCCTAGGTCAAGGAGCAGGCAGGTTGCAAGTGTCGAAAAACTATACGTAATAATTGTTCATGAGGGATCTTGTATGAATCGCCTCATAAGGAGTTTAGGAACGACTGTCATTGCATGGAAAATTTATGCCTTGAACATAAGTATTGTAAACTAAATCAGTTATATATAAGGCTATCCATAAAGTGTTTATGAAAATCTATTCCATTGCACTGAGACACAATTGTTGTTTCAAGAAATACCAACTTCATAACGAAGGAATTTCATTTAGAAATTATTTGTAGTAAAATGGATTTGGATAAGACCCAAGGATAAAACCGATTACGAGGGATGAAGTGAAATTAACCAAAACCAAAATGAACATAACACATTAGAATAAGTATTCTTGCACATTAAAGAGAAATCATGAGTTTTTTACCAATGTTAAGAATAGATAACCCTCAGTTGTCAATCAAACCATTAAGAGTACCAACTCTATGATATGGTATGATGTGCAAATAAGAAATTGATTCCAAGTAAATTATCAAAATATGTTTTTGATATTGGTACTCGAAAGGATATGATCCGTTAATTGCAAAAGTGTCTTCAAGAAGAAGACAAATGCAGCTAGAATAAAGTGATCCACATTGATAAGAATAATATCGTAAATTTCTATAGTTGAAATTAGCGTATTAGATTCATCATTCAACATGCTCTAGTTATTTCAGATTTTACTCACAAAATTATCGCCTAA
Organism: Allium fistulosum; assembly: GCA_030737815.1. Lineage (NCBI taxonomy): Eukaryota > Viridiplantae > Streptophyta > Magnoliopsida > Asparagales > Amaryllidaceae > Allium > Allium fistulosum. Next base: position 746,554,020 of record CM060902.1, read on the forward strand.
TATGACTTTGTGTTTTGGTATATATGCGTTGAAACGAAGAAATTCTATATAATGATTTATAATATACTATTTGCACATAATAACCAAAATGTCTTAAAGTCAGTGGGAGCAATATTGAGTTTGTGGTTTTTCATATATGATCCATAAATGGATACGAAAGTATCATTCGATAAGCATTAAAGTTGAACAAGTGTTTTGATGGAAATATAAAATAGTTTTATTTGCAGTCATAATGTAAAGGAAGCATGTGTCTACAAGAAAGAACATTAAAAGGTATATAGATATTTCTTAATTATAAGTAAACAACATACTACCGATTATTAACGATGTACTTATGTTAAAATGACTTCTAGTTTGGTTTTAATACTTGACATTAGATTTGTAAATTACATCTTTTATAATTATAAAAGAATGATGGGATTATCCCAAATTATATATGCGGACATGATATTAAAATTGTTTAATACGGAGCATGTAAAATGGATTTCTTATGCATTGGCAATATGAATTATCATACATGTTGTATCGTCTACAATATCACAATTCACTCATGTATTTGATACATGGAACAAGTAAAAAATCCATATTAAGATCACTTAGTGACAGTTTAGTGTGTTTTCGAGTATTTATGAAATACTAGAGAATTTTATTTAGAAACAACAAACTCCTTATGAAGTAAAGCACGGACTCGAACTTCATTAATGATAACGAGTATAGTATGTCAATCCTATATTCCTGTTTACACTTCAGTTAAGAACTTTAACTTGGAATCATTCCAAACAATAAGTAGTGGCTGATTCAACCAATGGATACTACAATGTAAGAAGTATAAGTAAATGTACAAATTTATAATTAAGCTAGGGGTGATTCCAAATGTTGAGAATCCCATAACATTGTTATATTATAACAATCCCGTGCTACGGTTCCTAAAATAACCTAGAGCTCACTAGAAGTTGAGGGACATACTCCGAATAGTTCCACATGATAAAGACCATATATCAACATCGGAGAGAGTTATTTGACAGAGTAAATGATTAAAAAAATAGCATACCCATTCACCGAAGAATCGACACGATTAGTTTTTGAGAAAACTGATCAAAGAACTTTGAATTTGATTTCATAATTGACCCCAAGTGTAAGTGGGAGATTGATAGAGTTAGAGGTAGGCCCTAGGGGCAATTATGTAATTTGCTTTGTGACCAATCTTGTTCAAAATAAAACGTGTTTTACTTTCTATCATATACTTGTTATATAGTGATATAAATAATTAAGTAATTAATTTAAAGTATCTAGATGGAAAATCCTTAAATGATATGTAATGTGATGGTAATTACAAAGTATTGTAATCATGAGAATTTTATCACAATGACAGTAGCATATTGTTTTAAATATTCCTAGTTAAGATGTTTTATGAAAGAATATCGATTCATCCGTTAAGACTAGAGTACGTAACGCTCTCCAAATGTTGGGCGGTGTATTCCCATGGCTCCCGGGGCACCAAGGTGTTATTGATAGTTATTGGATAGCTATAGAATGACCCACTCGAGAATTCTCCATTGGTTAATATTACTAAGGTGAAACAGACAATCTCGAAGTGACGATGATACACAATTCTCTCGATTAGAGAATACTGTGGCACTTCAATGTGGACACTCCACTTTGATTATGGTTAACTTTTTTTTAAGTTAACAATTAGATCTATGATTATTATTTTGATTGAATGTGTATATATATATATTTTAAACTACAAAACAATTGAATACATATATTGCACTTTGTTTGGAATTTGAAATACTGATTCAATTATTGTATACATATATATGCATATATATACATATACATATACATATACACATACATACACACACACACATATACACATAGATATACATATATACATACATATATATGAGCACATACATACATACATATACAAACATTTACATACATATATATCTATAAATACATTTAAACATATATATATATATATATCTGTGTGTGTGTGTGTTTATTTATATATATATATATACATATATAGCGCTCCATGGCACCCCTACTTGGGAGCACCCTAATTTTAGCCACAAGTTTCCATTTAAATAATTGGGTGAGTGGAGAGAGGGTTAGTGGGAAGAGAGAGAAACAAAAATATGGGGTGGATATCAGGGTGCTGCAGGGGTGCTACACTGTTTGGGGTACAGTCGAACGCTCTCCACACACACACACACATGTGTGTGTGTGAGTATATATATATATGAATATACATATATGTATGTGTTCTTAATTCAATTTTTATAAAATGGACTTTTATGAAAATTACAATTTTGATTTAGAACCATCTGTTAACTAAATCTAGTTTTAAATTGTTTGCCTTACTTTAAAACATGTCATACAACTAAAATCAAGTCTAGTATAAACAAGAATACACACAGACACACGCACACATACACACACACATATTATATATGTTTGTAAATATATATAACAAATGTTGTTTTGTTTTAAAAAAATTGGACAACAAAGGCATATATAAAGAGAATCATTAACTATGCACACTTCTTATATGTTGCACTTGCACAATATACATAGTGATTATATTTTGATATACTTACATTTCATACTTTGTTTAAATTGATCATCAATGACATTTAATGAATCATTATTCTAATCAGAAAGAGAGAAATGAATGGTTTCTCTCTTCAATTAAAGCTATTTATTCCTTTAATTGATTGCATAGGTTTTAGAAAAGGAAACAAAAGGTTTGGTTCTCAAATTAACTTTAATAAGTAACTGTTACACAAATGGGTGTATTTGATGCACTCATACATTTAAATTTATTTCAAATTCAAACTCTTCCAATCTAATTAAATAAAATAAAGAATTATATTTAAAACACCTTTTAAATTAGATCTAAAATCTATTTAGATTTCATAGGCCCAATAAATCCAAATTGGGAATTTTTTGAAATCTACCTACATCCGCTTTCGACTGGCCCAGTTCTAACAAATAGGGCGACCGACACTTACTGAATTAGATGCCATCATATCCTACAATTCCCTTATCATGAATTTCTCCGCCCATGGCAAGTTCGGTGAAATCAGAGGAAATCAGTAGAAGACAAATGAATGTTACGGGACTTCCCTTAGACAAGCAAAGAATGGTGTTCTCATGCTTCAACAAGAGGTTTCAACAAATAGTGGTAAGTTTCTTGAGAGATCCACTAAGCCTGCCAGGACTCTAGTTCGTGCCAAGATCGTTCCCAAATCTGAAGCATCAACATTAACTACTCCTACCCTCTTTAGTCCGTCGACCCATCTAAGAGGGTCGGGGGCATCATCACCTCGACTCAGTGCTACCACTATAGATAAGTTATCATTTATAAAATTCTCCTATCTATGAGTTATCATGAACGGGTTGCACACTAGCCCATCTCATCACAATACAACTCACTTGTACATAGGAGTATTAGAGCCAGCAACGCACTCCCATTCGAATCGGGATCAACGGCTGCTTTACGATTGGCGGTATGTCACCCAGGAGAACCTCACAGCCTATGCACTTTGGTTCATGTTGGGCCTGCCCATCATGCTGCGTCTGACCACTTATCACCCAGGAGAATCCACAAGCTAACATGTACTTCAGCTTACGCTTGTGCCAACCACCACTCTAATCGGTCAGCACGTGGTTCACATAAACGACCTTAGTCGACCCGTCCTGTGACGACCCAGAATTTTTGTATGTTTGAAATTGGAATATTTAATTAATTTTAAATATTCAGAGATTAATTATTAACTTAAATTTCAAATATCACTGGTTATTGGATAATTAATTACTAAATTTAATTATTTGAAGTTGGAACCTTTTCCAGTGCGTTCGGAATAGGTGTTTAACATTATAAACGCCTATCAGCATGTTTGATTCGAAGTTCGAGATTTCGCGTATTGCAAATGAGATATTTTGAATATAAAATTTAAAATAACAAGTCAACACTGTCTATCGGTCGTCCTACATCTCCCTACATCTGATAAGCCACCCTAGACATACAGTTTTTTTTAAAATCGCGAAGTATCCTTTATCTTCTCCAGGATTTCAAAACAAGAAATAATAATCGCAAATCAAAAGAATAAAATAAAAGAGAAGAGAGATGCGGCTGTACAAATCGTAATCAATTCACGAACTCGAGACGAAGTTCGCCGTGGCATGGGGATGTGCGCAAGTGAGAAGGGAAACGAGGAGGCGCGTGAGGTCGCGTTCAGCTTCGTCGAGGCCAGGCTGTTCGACGTTTTGGGTCGCACGCGTGGATCGCAAGCAGGCGGAGGGTTGTGGGGATTTCGAATCGAAGAGCTCGAAGTCGCAGTTCTTCCTTAGGGTTTCGGCATGGGAAAGGGTTGGGGTGGCTGGCGATTCGGTGATTTTGCGATGGAATCGTGACTGTATGACGTCGAGATTGTTGGTGGCATGGGGCGTCGACGTCAGTGAATCGTTGGCGGTAAGGCAGTGCTGTTGTCTAGCAGTGAGGTATATTTCTAGTTCATTTTATCAATTTAATATCAATTTATATATATGCATGTATAAGCAAGAAAAATTATTATAGTAAGGTTTAAAATCTATTTTAAGAATTTAACAGTAAGCTAAAGTTTTGTTTTGTTTTTTTTTATATAAAAATGGGGGCTTTTTATAGTGAAGAAAATTTCTATTTTTACAGAAAAATAATAATATATATGTGTTAGGGTAATCAACTTGTTTAATTAACTTATTACATCATTTTAATTTACTAAGAAATTATTAAAGGGAAAATTAGTTAATCAAGTTTAATAAATGATAATTGATCATTCGATTAGTTTGAAATGTTAATAAATTATCTAATGTTTATTCAAGGTATAAATCGTGGAGGAAATAATCGAGGTGGAAGTGGATTGCAAAACGAAATTTAAAGGTGAGTTAATCTCACTCAGTTAAATTTAAATTTAAATGGTTAAATTTAAATAATTTATTGAATGGTTGATTTGAATGATGTGATATATATAGTAGTATATAACAATATATATATTGGCATATGTATATATTGGAGTTGATATTCCCGCATTGTATAGCGGATGAGACCCTATGCGCCGCATAATAGCGGATGATTTTTATTTAATCACATATACCGCGATATTCCACATTGAAGTGGAATTGGTATTTTATATTGTGCTAACGTCTGTGGATGCAGGGAAACAGGTTGGAGGGATCCAACTGGATTCCTCAAAATATTTAATTTTGTTTAAATATGCTGTGATATGATTTTGATATCCTGTGATGAATTATATGGATAATTGGATGTTATGGTTTGGTTGGACTGATTTGGATATGTTGAGTTAACAAAATCTCTAGAATGGAATTTTTGAAAAGAAATAAAAGAGTAAATTTTTAAGTAAAATAATTATAAGAGTTTGGAATAAATTTGAGAATGAATCTGATTAAGAATAAAAGCGATTTCCAAAATTCTAATAAATATGGAAAAGAGGAATTTTGAATAAATAGAGAAATATTGAATTTAAAGAAAACTTATGTGATATTATTTAAAGGAATAAATAATTTATTTTAATTCAATGTTTAAATGTAATTAAAAAGAAAGAAGGAATTTGGGAAATTTGAAACTTGTGTTTCGTTTAAAGATTTTAAATCATAATGAGAAATAAAATATGGAGTTAATGAATTTTGGAAATAAATGGATTAAGTAAAGAAATCTATTTCAAGTAAAATAAATTGGGAAATCAATTGTAAACTGATTTAAATATTTGGGATTTGAAATTTAAAGAGAAATGAGATTTTGGAGAGATAAACTGGGTTTATAAAGTGAAATAAAATATCAGTGGATATTTGAGAATATAAATTCAAGGTGGGAATTTATAAAAAAAATATGAATTGGTTTAAAAATAAATGTTGATTTATTTTTTAAAGGATGTGAAGAGAAGTGTATTTCTTGGATTGCCAAGTACGTTTTTCAAAGAAATTTTTAATATAAGTTAAAAGTTCTAATTTGTTTAAAAATGCATGTTTTAGAAAATTGATTATTTCTAAAGGTTAATTTCCAAAGTAAGTATTTTCAAAAATCTATTATTGTAGTAATTATATAAAAATGATTTGGTATCATGTTTTAAAAAGAGAAAGTTAGCTTATATTTATAAAGTGGTTTTATTTTAAATATTCTTAAAATATATATTTTGATAAAGTATTAAAGTAGTCTTAAAATTTCAATGTTATAAAGTATATTTAAATAAGTGTTTTTAAATTATTTTAAAATTAAAAGTGTTTTGTACTTGGTGATTCAGTGGAAATAATTATTTGGGAAATGTATTCCGTAAGCGGAAACTGTTTGAAATTGTTTTCAAATGAGCTTTGAAAATTTGGAAATATATCTTGGAAAGATATTTGGGCAAATAAATAATGTGGGAAATTATTTATTGTGTGATGGTTGCTTGTGGATGTTAATTGATAGTTAAATAACCGACTATCAATATTGGCCAAATGCGTTGATCGTTTCGAAGAGACCGGGATCGAGTTTCCGTATACCGGGATTCTAGGTTTGGAGACTCGAATACCACTTCGATCCGGTTTGTACGTGTCGTGTAACGTGTTCGGAGTCGAAGATGGAGCTGTGAAGTGCAAGGGCTAGTCGCTACTAATCCTGAGGATATTTCCAAAATGGATGTAGTAGGAATAGTGCCTTCGGTTCCGTTCGGACCCGGGACGGACTTGTATGGACGAATGCTTTCGTGACATCGTCAAGTGGACGATGGGCATTCTAAGGGATATGTGCTATAAAGGTATCGTTTAGCCTCGAGCCTCATCAACCGGGAATGACTGAAAATCAGGGGTTATGCAGCAAGGCTTCGTGGGTAGCCCCCACTTGAGAGTAAGGTCATCCCTGTCTAGATGTCCCTTTTTTTTCGGCTTAGTGTTGCGGTTGCTGATCCCAACCGTGGGGTGATCTTATTTGGAATTATCCAGTAAGGGATGATTCCGGCCTTGTGTTGCAGGGGAGCGGGCGTACTCCTCGGTACTGTGATCTAGGCCACGTACTGTGACAGGTGGTACCCCAGTGCCTAGTCATTCGTTGGAAATCCATTCTCCCTACGTGCCTTGTACGAGTTTTGTTTGTATTACCCACTTTGTGGCTAGTATGCCGGAATTTAATAGATGTAACAATTTCGGCTATTTTAATAAGTATTTGTAAATAGACACTATTATAATATCAGAGGATTTAGATAAAAGTGTTTTAGCTATCGTAAGGTAAAAACTCGACATGTTTATTTGTGGCGTGGTCTTACGAGATGCTTTTGTTATCAAAGGATTTTGAAACTTTAATAATCAATTTGAGTGTGATTTCTCACGCTGGTATTCCAGACTGACTCGGGTATTGTTTTATATGATGCTCGGGTCAGACCGAGATAAACAGGTTCAGGATATGATGCTGTGGAGCTCAGGAGACGAGCTGGATGACGATACGTACTCTCGTACTTGCTATTATTTTTCCGCTGTGTATTCAGTTGTATGTTATGGATGTTGACGTACTCTGATGATGTACTCTGATGATGTATTGTATAAACAGATATAGTTTTTATTTTGTGTAAAGATCTGTTGATATATATTATATTTTATTCCGCTGCGATGGTTAGATTCTGATGTTGTTTTCTATTTTTCTTCTTCTACCTCTTTTTCTTAACTAAAATGGTTCGATTTTCCGGGTCTGGAAAGCCGGGTCGTTACACGTCCTAATACCATGCTATTTAATCTTTCTTGAAATGGAATTTTTACAAACAATAAAAGAACTATCGGCTATTTAAAGTACGCTAATCTATGATTTCATGCATAGATAAACAAGCATAGCTAGAGCAATTAATTATTAGACAAGATTCATGCTAAAGGATAGTTTTGTTTAGACTAAAGAGTGCGGAGGAGGAACGCCCGCCTCACTAGTCGTACAAAGATTATTGCTAACTAGTTGAAAAGATGAAAATGAAGGTGGGTGTCATGGAACACTCCAAAAGATCTAGCTTCAAATGTGCAAATGAAACAGGCCAAACCGAGCTCTTGGCACCGCTCGAGCGGTATTTTGCTATGGAAGTAGGGTGCACTTCCACCCTTGAAGCTTTCCACATCGAATATCATAAGAGATCTCGAAAAGCTACTAGTTGATGGTGCGAAGGAGCCACCGAAGACTTTAGTTGTGACATCAGAGGCGGAGGTCATAGCCACTACTCTTTCCAAAAAGGTATTAAAACATCCAAACCGACCTATATTCGATACTGCTGGTGCAAGATGAAAAGGAAATCCTCCGGCATCAATTGAACCATTAATATGGTGGTGATGGTCAGTTAACATCAAAGTGATGGCCAAAGAGCCTGAGCTCAGGTGAAGCAAGATCCATCTAAAAACAACATTCTGAACAATGGTGCTAAAAACCTATTTCTAACAAGAATCAAGTCTGAAAAAGCGTTCAAGAACACTTAGAGAGAAAGGGGAAGATGAAGTTAGTTGCTTTCACAAGTAGACAACTATGGAAAATTTGGAAGCTTTTAAGGTGTTTTCATGGCAGAAATTTTTGTGGCTTTAGAGTAAAGAGAAGAGGGATGTATATATATATTTATATATATATATACACAAACACACACACACTCTTCTTCGATCCTATGTATTAAACTTAAAAGGTAAATGGGATCTCAACTGTTCAGATATGATCAATATGACATCACTTCATGCACGTGGGAGATGTAATAGGTCTCTGACACATCTTAAAAAGAAAACTACCACAGTCAATGACATAATGCCATGTGGAGAGCACATTAAATGCATGGTAGAGTCGTCGAATGATAAGGTCTTCATGATTTGACAAGTCTGTATCCATATACGGGTGCAGGCTTAGGGGAAAAATGTTGCTCAATTTTCTTGTAAATAATTAGCAACCGATTAAGGCACAGTCTGGCCCAATCAAAGCCGGCTCAGCTATTCTTCGACCAACCTATTCATGCCAACACAGACTCAAGTTGGCCTCAAACCTACATCCACTTAGCAAGATGTCAAGCTAAATATCGGTTGTCTTGGCCCTAGGTGGTAGTCACAACCTACAAATTAGATAATAACAAATCTAATTATAGCTCTGTCCAGTCCATTGTGGCTTGGCTCGAAGACGATTGGCTCTCTCATACCAACCCACTCTCAGCCTGACCCCATAAAAGCCCGTCTATCTCAGCATCGGTTCAATCATCGGCCGGCACTACTCCACATCACCTTAGAAAACCAACATACGTGACAAGGTCAGCTCAAGCATGACACATCCTTCACTCGACTTTAGTACAACCACCTCTAATCATTCCCACACAGCCCTCTCTGTTACCTCACATCCGGCTTAGCACCATCTCCCCAGTTGGGTCCTCGGCTACTTTTAATCTCCTTCATACCTTCAGTAGCCGACCGTCTATCTCAATAATCATTGCTACTAAGCACACAAGAGTAAAGGACAAGTTGTCTATCCATCCGCACAAAGACCTGTAGCTAGGTGGCTGAAGTGATGGCTACTCCTGTAGCAAGCCATCAGTATTTAGTGCGCATTAAATGTGAAGCATGTGCATGGTACAGAGAGACAGTTGGTATATTTCTCAGCCACACATCTCATTGTACCTTTACATATGTCTCCTATCTGCCCAAGCAAGCATGTCAACATCTAGGCGTTCTTCCCGCCTATTTTGTAGTATAATCTTAGCAATCCGTCATCTATCTCAGATACTATAAATACCCCATGCATTGCCACTTCAAAGGGGTGGGAAGATATAATAATTATGGGTACTATACACAATTCAGAGCTATTCACACAACAAGTTTTAGATCAGCTACCTCATTAGTCTTAAGTGCTTCGTTCGGAATTATAGTAGGAGAACTTCGGAGTGGACATAAGCGATATTGCAGAACCACTCTATATTTGGCGTTATTTACTTTAATTTCTTACGTTCTTCCTTATTTTCCATTTCATGCCTAGTGACTAGCAAGTAACTTTTGCTCTTTGCAATAGTCCAATACCGAGGTTGACTAAAATTCTAATTAACACTATTATCAATGGTCCGTTGGCCGAAGACCAAAATCCACATTTCTTCGTATTATCACGATCTACATTTGGAATAGCCATTTTCATCATTGAAGTCTCCACTATATGATCATTATTCTCATCATTGATAGTTGATTGACTTAAAGCCTTCAATGTTTGACTTGGTGTTGCCGATGAATATGGACGATGGAGATGGTCATCGTTGGAGTGACGTGTGCACAACTTTATGCATGATGCACACACGGTGCATAAAATTACTTTTTTTAAACAATTTGCTTTTACAAATTAGTCTAAGACAATGTAAAAAATCTATTTAGTTAAAAACAGTTTTTTTATTAATAATATTATCGGTCAAATACACCTTGAACTGTCCGCTCTACCTATGAGAGATTCTATCTCTAACTAAATGATAGAGTTATAAAGTCCACCATATATATATATATATATATATATTTATGGAGAGAGAATGTATTTTCCTGTTTGTAGAATGAGACATCTATGTATATTTATATCACACTAATAGTCTATATAAAATGTCTTACCAGATCCACCATTCAGGGTATAGCACATTATAAGTGAGATCTTATCTCATTTAATTAATTAAACTCATTTAATTAATCAATGCTCATATATGTTTTGGCCTACATTATTTCAAAACAATTATAAAAATTTCGGCTATCAAAATAATATAAATACACAGATATATGTTTTCTTTTCTTAGGTGAGGGGTGGAACAGATCGAAAGGAAAGCCCAGATGCTCTTAAATAAAAAGTTTCTGTTGAGTTTTCCAAAATAAAAGAAGATTGGTATTATCCAAAATTTAAGCAATCTCTAATTAAAATGATTTCTATGAACCTATTTACTCAAAAATGTTTGCTAAGATTTATTTTAGGGTTTATCATAAATGATGTCTTAAATAACACTGTTTTTGACCCACCTAAAAGTTAAGGAATTTGGATCGAAAGTTAAGTGAGGAAATTTGAAATATTTATCCAAAGCAAAAGAATGAATTTCTTAGAATTTTCTAAGTCAAAAAGAAAGAGATTTTGAAATCATCCAAAAAGCATTAAAGTGAAAAGAGACTTAATAAATCCTATATACTCATATTCACTTTTTATCGATAATTGGATTTCGAAGGAACCGGGGTTGGATTTGGATCATTCCTATCCGAAAACCACTTCGAACCAATGTATACGTTCGAATGTGAAGACATGTTGAAGATGATGATTATTGAAGACCGTGGATCTTCATAGCGTGAAGACTGCTTGTTGAACATGCCCATTATAGAGTTATTTATAGCAGTGGTCTCCTTGTGATGGAGATTTTTCGAATTGAAGGACTACTCGCTACTAGTGGTAGTAGGAGAGCGCCTTCGGTTTGTCCTGTTCCTGGACAACTTGTATGGATGTTTGTCTGACATTGCATTTCTAAAGATTACGTACATTGGTTTTTACAAACGTACATCAGTTGGTGGCAAAGAAGGCAAATTCTCTTAGCTTAACACCCTCCTTGAGACATACGAGCTCATGGGTTGTATTTTTATGGAAGGCAATTAGTAGTTAATGGAAATGGCAATGTGGCATTCAAAGATGTGATATGTGCTATGTGAAAAGGTAATCGTTGCCTCAAGCCTCATCAAATCGGAAATGACCGAAACAGGATTAGATGCGGCAAGGCTAAGTGAGTCATGCCCAATTAGGGTATGATCATCCCCTTCTAGATATATTTCTTCCCGCTATGACGTTCGGGATGTAAATTAATGTGGTGTATGGAAATGAGCGCTCGGTTAAAGGTCGGTAATGATGGGGGATGACATATTCGGTACTATCTAGTTATAGAGGTAGGCCGGTCTTGTGTTGGCAGAGGAGCCTTGTGATGGTTCCTTGGGACATCCATCTAGAGGTGTACCCATTCGGAAGGTAGATCCTTCACCTGGTCATTTGTATGGAAATCCATTCTCCAATAAGAACCTACGGACTTGATTGTACACCTATTATGCTGGAATTTAATCAATGTAACAATTTTGGCTAAGATTAATAAGTTTATTTGCAAATGTTTTTCAAAGAGATGTCATTAGAAATAATATCAAATGTTTTTATATAAAAGTGCTTTAGTTATCATAAGGTAAAAACCCGCTCGTGTTTATGTGTGGGCATGGTCTTATGAGATGCTCTTTTTTTTCAAAGGATTTTATTCAAAAACTGATATATGACACTATCATTCATTATTAAGTTTTTCTCACGCTGGTTTATCAAGACTGATCTGGGTATTTTCAATACTCGGGTCAGATCCGAGTAGTTTCAGGTTAATCGAAGATGGTTGGAGTTTCCAGAGGAGAGCTGGAGATATTCATCTACGTATGGACATATTCTATTATTCGCTATACTTAGTTTGTTTTAGTTTGATGTTTGTTAGCAATTGTAAGGACGGATGTTTATAACTGTCCAAGCTGAATTTAGGTTAGACTCTGATATATGTATTCAAAAGTTTTCCGCTGTAAAAATATTTGTTCAATATTATATGTTATTCCATTCGTGTGAGATTCTGTTCTGTCTTATTTTCTTCATTACCCTTCATGTTCCGTATTTTCGTGCAATTTGAGTTGGACATGTGTGGATTATTGTCGATTCAAAGGATACGGAAAAATGGGTCGTGACAATTATCATCTCCTAACAACTAACATTCATTAATAATCCTATAGGCTTATGAAAGTTATAATTTTATATATATAATATAATTTAGGCAAAATTATTTCATTTACCCTCTTTTAAAATAATATCATGTCAACTTGCCTCGTTTAAGTGTTTAGAAACCCATATCGATAACATGGCATCCCACGTGCCGATTAGAATTCATAAACAATTCAACGGATAAGCAAACACAATATAAAATATTCTATAACACTAACAAGTACGTGCTCTTATATACATATATTCTCAAACAACTCATTCTAGGGTATTACTACCCTATGTCTAATGAGTCAAACCCAACAAAGCTAAGGTTATCACTAAACCAAAGCTGTGCTACCAACTGTGACGTCTCGCGGAAGGTTTAAATTTACAATAATCCACAAATATCCAACTTAAACAATCTGGAACATAGATAATCAATGGTGTTAATTAAGAAAAATAAGAAAAGAAGAAAACAACACAGAATCTCGCAGTGGAATAACAAAATATAATAATCAAATAAACAGTTCATGAAGCTGTTTATATTATACATTTGATTAAGATTTTACAACATTTATCGGAGTTATATATACAACAGAATAATAAAATAATACAGCGGAATAAACAATGTGGTGAAATAATACTAGTAATGATAATATATGTGACGACCCGACTTCCTATGCCCAGGAAGACGTATCATCTTTAAGAAAGAAAGAGGTGAGAAAAGAGAAAAGATAGGGAAGAAAGAACTAAACAACATCAGAATCTCACAGCGGAAACGAAACAAAATATAATACATCACATAACTATTACATAGTATCATATACATTAGAGATACATAGCTTATACATCACAAATTAGACAGTTATAAACACCTGTCTTTCATACAACTCACACATCACAGAGATACAACACAGCGGAACTACAGATAAACACTAACACAGCGGAACCAATATATATCTATATGATGAAGCCTCCTACTCCATTGCTCCTTCAGAATTTGTCAAAGCTAACCTGAATCCCTGGGCTACTCGTAAAAATTTGAGTACCCGAGAGTTTAAGAAAAACAGAAATAAACTCTGGGTCAGACATGGGTCTGGTGTGAGTAACAGGTTAAAGTTGCTTAATTTTAAAAACATTTTAACATAAAGGTATCACGTAAGACTTCCCACAAATAAACATGGCTAAGTTTTTACCTTACGCTAACCAAAACATTTGATGGGAAATTCAGTGATATTATAATAGGGTCTAGGGTTTTCAAGTAAAATACAGAAATAGCTGGAATGCTTACATCTCACGTTCCAACATAGTTGGGCACAACTAATACGTACGGCACTTATTGGAGATTAGATTCCATACAATGGCAGGGCTACTGGAGTACCGCCCGTCACAGTATGTAACAACCCGCATATTTGTCGAGTATATATTTGAATATCTTATTTAAATATTTTAATCGTTAGTCGGATCTTGTTCGAAAAGCTAATTTTTGCATACAGTCAAATTAGGACTCGAGACCCCTCCCATTGAGTTCAAAATGATGTTTGCGATCTTTTTAAGTATAAACTTCGATATGTTTGCAGTAAGTGGAAATTTCGTCACTTTTTCCCGCCTTTGACTTTGGTTGGACTGCACCTTCTTTAGCTCAGCCCAACCCTCTTCCCTTCACAACTTCACTCTTTGCTAAAACATCCCAGCTTCATCAAAAATGGAGGAGGGAATGGGAAATTAAAACTCCAAACTCAAATTCAATTGCAAAACCAACATTCAACTCCAAATTCAAGTAGAAGATATTGGATTCAAGCTTTGGATTGCTTCTCCTTGCTTTCAAGCTTTATCTTCATCCATTTTAGTGAAAAGGTGAGATTTTTATCTCACATCTTGCCTATAACTGTCATTGGGTTGTTGGGAATGACCTCCTATCACTTTAGCATGAATGTTTGCATTTGGTTTGGATTGAATTGGCGAGGAACTCAATTTTCAGCGTTTTTGGCAAATTCTAGGCTTTAGGTCGCTCTGTCTAGAAGTCACTGCCTGTAGATTTTCGTTCTTGGCTTAGGTCGCTCGCATGCTAGGTCGCTAGTTCGTAGGTCGCATACGGCATATAGGTCGTAACTCCTTAGGTCGACTCGCAGTTAGGTCGCGATCCTTAAGTCGCTCGGCCATAGCTCGTAACCCACTTGGTCGTCCTGCCTACGATTAACTCACCACGAGTTAAATCGCCCAGCCTTGTATTCTTTAGGTCGCGTGAAAATCCTAGGTCGCTAGGACTTAGGTCGTAGGTCACTCAGTTAGGTCGTTTGACTTTAGGTCGCTCGGCCTGTTTCGTGTTAGGTCGATTGGTCGCGTGACTTTAGGTCGCGAGTTTTGGGTCGCTACACGTTAGGTCGCGTGGCCATCCCACTTAGGTCGCAAGGCCACTAGGTCGTTAGACCTTTAACACTTTAGGTCGCATGATCCCATCTCCTTTAGGCCGTTAGGTCCTTATACCTTTAGGTCGCATGACCTTGCCTAGGTCGTTAGGTCACGTGGCCATCCCACTTAGGTCGCATGACCACTTAGGTCGAACGACCTTGTTAGGTCACTCACCCTTAGCTCGCGTACCTTCTTAGGTCGCGCACCCCTTTAGGTCGCATGACCTCGTTTTAGATCTTAGGTCGTGGCAACGTTATGTCGCTCGATCCCTTTTCCTTAGCTCGGTCAAGGCTTAGGTCGTAACACGTTAGGCCGCATGGCTCTGTTAAAATGTTAGGTCGCTCGACCTGTTCTTCTGCTAGGTCGCACGGCATTCTACCCTTAGGTCGTTCGATCTATTTGACTTAAGATCATTGCACTTTAATCCGACCATGTTAGGTTGCAAGTATATTTCTACTATGATGGTTTTGGAACTGATTTCCTTGGGTTTTTCTCACATCTTCGAATGTGTAATTTTGTGATGCGATTTGTTTTCAACAATCATTTTGTGACTTGTCACTTTTAAAACGTGAAGGCTTCAATACTAGTAGTGAATATCAAAACTCTTTCATCAAAGCGATTTCAACACTTCTTTACTACAAAGATCTTTTTCCTAAAACGTTTTCCAACCTATTAGTATATACAAGCCATTACTTCACTCGGATGAGAAATCGAATTAAACGACTTAGTAAAACGAGTGGTATGAAATGCTTGCGTTCACTTCGTCGGTTAGCTCTTGGACTTGTTCGATTGAACCCTTTTGTGACAATTTTCTAGTGAAGATCTACAGTTTGTTCGTAAATATTTAAGTTAAGCTAGTGGTTATGGGACATGAAGCTAAACTCATATGTTTACTGGCTTAGTGTAATTGACACTTCTATATGATCATGACGATCATTTTTGTGATTTAGACTAGCAACTGTGCGATGTCTCTTTGTCTGCGAAGGAGACTAGACCCCGCTTATGTGATGTTTCTACTCACATATATGGGGTAGCACGCCATGGTCCTCGGGCCGTTCATGTGTTAAAATTTAATGGATAGCTTCCATGAGATAGCTTCTCGTTCATGTGTTATACGCGTTGGTGAGTTTTCATGCTCCCGTTCTTGTGATAGGCCTCCCCCTTTTTATGTGATTTATGGATTTCGTGTGTTGATTTCTGGAATTTGTGCTTCACCAATTTTCATGATTTTCATTGATATGTTATCAGTTTTTGTGCATTGGTGAATTCATGTGTAATTGACTTGTTATGAATACAAGTTTAGGGTATGATACCCTATTTTATCTTTGAGAAGATTCTTGTGATATTGATTAATCTCTTGTTGATTTTCAATTACATACTTATAGTAGTATGCCACGATGGTTATTACATGTTCATGCCGTGTCTTTTACTTTATACCATATCATATGATATTTATAGCTAGACTGGTCCATTTATTATTTTCTTATAAATAATACTCGGGTCAGACCGAGATGTTACAGGTGCTTCTGCATGACTTCTCTTCAGAATTATTCTGACTTTTGGCTTACTACATAGATTAGTAGTTTTTGGATGTACACATTTGAGATATAGACTCTTTGTTGTGTACTTATTCTTTTGTATAACACGTGTTGCTATTCTTTTGTATTATCGTGGATCTTTCTGACCACTACTCTTATGTACACTTTCATGTGTATATATATATTCATATCTTTTTCCGCCTTTGTGATATGGATGTCTGTGACTGATTTATGTTATGTTTATTTCTATGTTTGTTTCCGAAGATTATATATAGCCACTGTGTGACAGCTTTGAGTTTGTATCGGTATGTCGGATTTCGTCCTTAAATGATGTACATGTTATACTATCTGACATATCGGTACTCGCACAAAGAAGTTACATGGATGGTCGCTCCTCAACAGCCTTATTCTCCGTGCTAGTTGACAGCATTACACCGTAGTGTTCTTGAATAGTGTGGGTATAGAGGTGGGGCATCACAGCTTGGTATCAGAGCCAAACTTCGGAATAATGTAGAATAACTTAACAAGGATCATCGTCCTAAGTCCAACTTAGGAGTCGTGCCTTAGGATTTAATTCGAGTCTTCGAACCAATTCATCCTATTTCCTTTTATGTATCCTTGTTTTATCTACCAAGACTTGCTTGATATTTATTTGGAGAATAACTTTTCTTCTTTTCTCTTCCTAAAAGAAGAGAATGTCTAGACCAGGTCATCCCAGAGCTGGACCATCTACTATTACTCCCCAGGATGGAGTTTTCATGACTGCTCAGCAGCTTCTTGATTTAGTAAAGAATGCTCAAGCAGCTGGTCCTAATCAGGAACCTACCCATCCTAAGTCTGGATTTGCACGCTTGTGCAACGACTATACCAACTTAGGTGGGAAACCATTCAAAGGTTCCGAAACTATTATTGAGGTCCAGGCTTGGTTAAGAACACGCGATAGAATCTTTTCTCGCATGAATCTTATCGATCTTCACCGTGTTCAGGTGGCTTCCAGTATGCTCCAAGAGAGAGCACTGGATTAGTACGAACTTCTTATTTCTGAAATTAATGAAGCTGATCTTACCTTGGAGCAATTCCGGGAACTCTTCGAATTAAAATTCGTACCAGAAGCAGAGAAAGTGACATTGGCTCGTCGTTTTATAGACCTTGTTCAAGGTGAATCCTCTGTGATAGATTATGTCGCATCCTTCGAGTCACTGTCTAAATATGGGGTTGAATACATCAACACCCCATTGAAGAAGAACTAGAGGTTCGTCTATGGCTTAAACAAGAATCTCAAGAAGCCATTACTTCTAAAATTAGAAGTTTCTTTCAATCAACTCATTGATATTGCTCTTCGTCTTGAAGAGGCTGATAAGGACAGTGATGTTGAAGTGGTGGCTGCCAAACCAAACTTCAACAATAAGAAAAGGCCTAACAAGTTCAAAGGTCCTTATCCCAACAAAAAGGGTAAACAAGCAACTCCTGCTGCAAAGACATTTTCCCCCAGTGATAGAAAATGCTTCAACTGTGGTGCTAAGGGCCATTTTGCGAACAAATGCTCAAAGCCCCGCTCTTGTCGCTATTGTAAAAGTCCAGATCATTTTATGCATCTATGCCCTAGGCTTCAAGGCAAGGAGGGAACGTTAAACGTTGCTCAAGCCCCTGGCAACACATCTCGCGGTCAAGGTATGTCTCATTCTGTCCTTGATGGCATTATTATATTTCATGATCAACCTATTAGAGTTCTCTTTGATACGGGTGCATCCCATTCTTTTATTCAAAGGAACTTGTCGATACTTTTTCTTTAAGTGTTGTTGCTTTAATGACTTCTTTAAGAATTGCGAATCCAGTTGGTGGATCCGCAACTCTTAGTTTGCTTTGTAAAGATGTGGAGATTATTTTGTGTGATTTTTCCTTTCCTAGCCGATTTGCATGTCATGCGTTATTTAGGCTTTGGAATGATTTTGGGTATGGATTGGCTTAACCGTTATGAAGCTCATATCCTATGTCCTGAGCGGACTATTTATCTCCGACATCCGCAATCTGTAAATCAGATTTCTATTATACTTAAAGATTCAGATTCCGCTTTGGTTGCATCTTTATATTCTTTAAATCCTCGTGATGATGATAATGATGACGAGGAAGATGTCATCTCTCTTATTCGCGTCGTTCGTGAATTTTCCGACATCTTTGAGCCCGTTTTAGGACTACCACCTAAGCGAGCAATTGAGTTCAAAATTAATCTTATACCTGGAGCTCAACCTATTACCCGTCCTCCTTATCGCATGTCCAATAAGGAGAATGAAGAGATGCGCAAACAATTATCCGAATTGGAGACGAAGCAACTTATTCGCTCTAGTTCCTCGCCTTGGGGAGCTTCAGCTATTTTCGTAAATAAGTCTGATAGTACACTTAGGCTTTGCGTCGACTACCGCAAGCTTAATGATCTTACTATTAAGAATAAATATCCTTTACCTCGGATTGATGATCTGTTTGATCAACTTAGTTGTAACGACCCGTAAATTTCAACTGTTTTAATAACGTAATTAGTTAAAATTTTGTGAAATTTTAAACGATAAAATTTTGAAATATAAATTTGATATTTGGAATGCGTTTAGTTAAACATAGCAACTGGTAAGATTTCGTCCGAAAATATGAAAGTTTATTTCGCGCGTAAATTTACTTCAATTTAATCAGTTAAAAAACGATGAAAATAAAATGTTTCCGAAACCTAAATATTTTTCCATAGAAAAATTCTAAACCATCTTTTGAGCAAGACGTCATTTTTCGTTTTTCAAAATTCGGACTTCTTTAGCTCCGTCGATCTTATTTTTCGGCGCTTTTCCTGCATTTTTCCAATAATATAAAATTCGAAATTTTGTAATAAAATCGTACCACCAGAATCTATGTACCATTGTAAGCGCCTCGTCGCGCTGATCAAAACGGTATACTTATTCGTGCTAATCGAAGTCCAGCGGAAATCGTCACGTTTATTTAATCGTTCCGAACGAACCGATTAAATAATATTCAGCCCTAAATTGTAGCCCATGACCGTTTAGAACTTTGGAAAATGAATTTATGGCTAAGTGCATTTATTTCGGTAGTGGGAAGATAATAGTTGACTTGGAAATTGAGATGGCTTTTAGGAATTCAAAAAAAAAAATTAATTCACTACTACTAAATTTCAAAAATATAAAGTAAAGAGCGTATCACTGCATCATCCTTGCCATTTCAAAATCTTTCCAGGTAACACATCCCTCCTCCATCCTTCTCTTCTTCTTCTTTTTTTTTATACTTCTCTGTGAAAAAAAAAGGTATGGCCGAAACCAGAAAGCACGCAACCTCCTTCGCCACCCGCACTCCACTGTCCACCATCCTCCGCCTTCGCTGCCCTTCGCACCACCCAGCCACCACGACGCCGACCACCCACATCCACTGCCCTTCCGCACCTACCATCCCTACCACTTCGGCCACGTGTTCACCACCTCGCCCTCACCCCGACCACCCCGCGCACCAACCAAAGCCACCGCCCTCCACAACCATTCCAGTGCGCCTCCACCACCAGCGGGACCACCCCATCACCGCCTGCATCATCGTTTCCCCTCCTCTTCTCCCAGCCTCGCATGGCCGTGTGTAAGTGCGTGTATGCGAGGTGTCGCTTGCGTGTATATGGTGGCGTGTGCCGTGAGAAAATATGTGCAGTGTAGTGTACGTATATGTGTTGGAGTGTGCGTGCTGTGTGTGTGTACAGGGGTTCATGCCTATGGTCTGGGGTATCGAGTCCAGTTTAAATTAAATGATGAGTCCTATTCTACATAGAGGAACAGTGGTTTTGTGTATAAATCGTATGCTGGCATTGGAGAAGTACAGAGGATGAGTCACTGTTTATAAAGAATGAGTTAATGTTTGAAAAGGAAATGAAGTCTCGGTTTTGAAAAGAAAAAAGAAAGCATGTCTAAAAAAAATGAATGAAGTTGACAATGTGCTGTCACTTTCAATTGTTGCTAAAAAAGAGCATTTTCGCAGCATCTATTTTTTTACTGAAATATAGTAACCGTTTCCTTTCCTCTGTTGTTGCAGCAACCGACTGAGCTTCTTGTCGCAGCAGCATCGATCTTCAGCTTTCGTTCGTTCTCCATCGTTGGTAAGCGAATCTATAATTTATAAATTATATATGACGTTCACTGAATTAATATCGTTTCTCTTTTGTCGATATTTGCAGTGTCCGTTGTTCGTGTTATACCGACTTTATTCGTGCTTTTTCCGCTTCGCCATCAAATTTCTTTATCCACGAAAGGGGAATTAATTTTCACGACTATATTCTTATACTAGTTTGTTTGTTGAATGATTGCTATGTGATTGAATTGAATGTTGATTGCTAGTATAAAGTGACAAATAATTTGCAAGTAAATTTGATATAGGATAGTTAACGAATTTAATTTGGATTATATATGTCGAACTTTGATTTGCTAAACCTGACCCCCTTCATATGTTAAATTCGATTAGTTAAAATTGACCCTTTAATTGTAAGTTAATTGACACGTAGAATTTGATAAATTTCACTTTGGACTCTTGAACGTATATTGAATTAACCGTTGTAGTATTAAATTGAAATTGAACGACAAGTGAAAACCGTAATGTAATAATCTTTAATCTACTTGAAATGATAGGGTAGATTCTAGGAATAATTATATTAATTTGCATAAATAACAAATGCAAATTTATACGATTATTTCGGGATTATTTAAATTGTCAAATTGTTGTGAATGGATGCTATTGCTTGTTTATTTACTTTGACACCATCCCAGTTATCACACTGCAAGTTCCCTTTGTATGCTTTGATTTTGAATTGAAATGGAATCGGGTTGAAATGATAAATACCCAAATAACTTTGACTTAGGATAGAAAATTAAATAAAACCCGATTGGTCAATAATTTGATTTAAAATTTAATAAAGATTTTATTTGAATAAATAATATGGTTTTGAAATGAAGTTGAAATTTGAATTTTTAATGAAAGGAAAATGTTAATATTTAATAATCTGAAACAAAATGTTAACAATGTAATTGATGGAAGAATGTTGTTTAATTTGAGAAATGATTGAATTAACTTTGAAATAATTTAATAATCAAGTTTGAAATTATAATTAAGTTTGAAATTATTAAACTTTAAAATTATTTAATAATTAAGTTTTGAATTATATAATAATTAAATAAGATTGAATGATTTAATGATCAAATTGAATTGAATTCTTTAATAAGTGAAACTGAATTTTTGAATAAGTGAATTTTACTTCGTAAATAATTGAAATTGAGTTTCTTTATTAATTAAGTTTTGGAAAATTATTTAAGTAAGTAAATAAGTGAAATTGAATTTCTTTAACAAGAAATAAAATGTGATTTATTGAAATTAATGTAAGACTTGTAATTTAAAGAATTTATTTGACAAATCTAATTTAATTCAATTTGATGTTTTTTATAATGGAGTTGAACTTAAGTAATTGATTTAATGATTTGGAAATTTAATAGAAATTGTTTTGAATGACAAATTTACTTAACGAATAGTGAATGAAATCGATCAATGAATTTAAATTGATTTGAATGTTAAATTAAATTAATTTAAATGATTTGGAATGAAACTTATGTACGAATTTAAATCGATATTTGAATTGTTGTAAATAAAGATTGAAATTGAATTATTAGATTTTGAAATTACGAATTTGGAAGTTTTGAAACGTAAATTATGGAAATTGATTTAGAAAGATAAATGAAATGTTGGTTTACGAATTCTAATTGAAATTGAAATTGATTTGGTTTTGAAATATATAAACGACCAATCAGTGTAATAATTACGGAAGTTATTAAAGAGACCGGAATCGGTTATGGACATACTCTCTGTCTAAACCGGAAACCACTTTAATAACTATACGCGGAGTGGTGATCCAGAATGAAGTGGTTGGAATGATGTACGTTGATGACTGAAGAAAGAGAACGATAATGGATAGCCTTGACACTTGTGTCAAATTGGAAATGACTAAAATCAGGAGCCGTGCCGGGCCAATGGAGGTCAGCTACCTCAAGCGAACACACTTCTTCGAAACTATTCATTACTTGTTGTCGATTGGTGCACCCTTGATTTTGGGAGTGTTGTTTCGCAGTGTTGCGATCGCTGCGGCGATGCGTTCTCACCAGTCCGGATCAGGCAAACGGTAGTTTCACTACCTTGGTTATTGCCTCATGTGCCTTGTCATACTTGGATCCCTATATACGCGACCACTACGAATTTGTTTTGTGTTATACCTATGGAGTACTCCCTGTGTAACGACCCGTATTTTCACGGATCGAGACATCGTAAAGGAGTTGACCTTTGGTTGCATTTCTATTAAGTTTCAGATTTTGGCAGAATTTTGTCTATGTCCTAAGTCGTAGCCGACTTATGGGTTCTGGACGAGTTAGTGTTAGGTCGTGGGTTAGTTGTAGCGACCTATAGAATTATGCAACCTAGGATTTAGTTAAGTGTTAGGTCGGCAGGGCGAGTTAGCGACCTAAGGAACTGACCGACTTAAGGATATGGCGACTCAAGGGTAGGCAGACCTAGTGGAGTTAGCGACCTAGTGGTTACCGGGTTAGCATAGTTAGGTCGGCAACGACCTAGGGGAGCTGGGGTAGCTGGTTAGCGACTTAGTAGAGTGAGCGACCTATGGGATTGACCGACCTAAGGAATAAGTTAGTTAACGACTTAATAGTTAAGTCGTAGATGACTTAGGAGTTAGTGGTTAAGTCGTCTAGATGACTTAGTAGTTAGGTCGTATCCCAATTTGTTCGCGACTTATGTTAGGTCGCGTAGATGTTTTAAGGGGTTAGGTCGTAACTCGTTGGGTTGAGTTAAGTGATAGGTCGTTAAGGCGTGTCATGGTTAAGCCGTAGACAGATGAGTTAGCTAAGTCGTAGGTCGGCTACCATGATGAGTCGTACCCTCTGTTAAGTCGTATCTTGGTTGGGTAGTAACTTTGTTAGGTCGGCGAAGCTGCTAAGTCGTTAGGTCGTATAGGCGCATGTGTTATGTTGTGACCGACTTAGGAGTTTGGCTGCTATATCGTTAAGTCGTAGGTCGTAGCCTATGTGTTAAGTCGCGAGCGACCTAGGAGTTAGGATGGTAAGTCTTGAGACCTGGTTCGTTAAGTCGCGCGCATTGTTTAGGTCGAAGAGCTGTTAGGTCGTATAGGTTTTAGGTTGGCAAGGTCTTAGGTCGTAGGTCGGAGACGACCTAATTCCGAGCTACGACTTAGAGAGATTTCTGCTATAAATAGAGGGGGTTGTTCTCACTTTTTGGGATCCGGATTTCGAAGCGACGAAGTGCTGCCATTTTGAGAGCTCGACTTCTACACTTCTTCACTTCTTTTCTCCACTCTAATCTAGTGCTTACATCCATCCAAGTTGAAGATCAAGATTGAAGATTCAAGAGCTTAGATTAAAGATCTTCATCTTTTCAAGAGAGATTTCTTCGTTTAAAGCGGATTTGTGATAGATCAAGCTCGATCCTTCGCTGTCCAGATCTGAAGCGTGTAGATTTGGGTTTGTTTAGGTGATTTGGTGAGTGGTGATTATCTCTCACATGGATCCAAAGGAGTAGATCGGATTGTTGGTTCAATTTGGTGTTAAAATAGTGATTTTCATGCATTTTCTTCATCCTAAGTGTAGATCCATGTAGATCCATTGTTCATAATGATTTGACAACCATTTTTGTATATGATTAACCTATGCAAGTTCATCCATCAAGTTGTAGAGATAATTCTCATGTTTTCATGCTTGTTAGACTTTCAACTCCTTAATTACGAAATTGCCATTATTGTTATAATTGTCCATTTTGCTTATATTTGAATGCTTGGTTAATTGGATTGATGTTTGACATGATTGATTGCTGTGAATTAGATGATTGTTGATTGGGTTTAGATAAGGTGGTCGAAGATGATTCAAAAGCTAAGGGAAAGGCTCTGGAATTGGGAAAGCTGCTCGTGGCATATGTAGCGGGATGATGAAGCTCTTATGCATAGATTCGATGATATAATGTTGAGATGAGGCTTGGCGAGGATGTGATGAAGCGAAGCATCATGTGATGAAGACTTGGTCTAATCCAGACGGGATCATTCCAAGCACGTTGGTAACTCGGTGATATGATTCGAGTTAAGGATAATGGATGCTTGAGAGGCGCTTGAGCTAGTATGGAAATAGTCATCGAGGAGGATGACTAGGAGGCTTGGATAGCATCGTTGTTGAAGGTTCTAGCAGACTCAAAGAAAGGGTACGTTTGGGCAGTTGCAAAAATCCCAACGACAACGAATTGATGGTCGAGTACCCTGGGTAGTTGCGAAAATCCTTGGCACGGGCTGCGATGACGTGCAGAGTTTTGTCTAGAACCGGGGTTTCCATTAGCCCTTGACGGACGGCTGAAAGAATGTGCCGGTCATTCAATTAACGGTGATATCGAAGCAATGATAACAGTGATAGCCAGAGTCATGGATGTTTGGTTGTATCGTCATTCAGACTCAAGAGCGGTATTTTCTGGGTGCTTATCTGATTTAGGCCTTGGTACTTGGAAAACATCGCCCTTGACTCGAGTGATAGTAGCTTTACTTTAAATTGTATGCTCTGCTATGTTTGCTTCTGCTTAGTGTGTGTCTGGGGGCTATCACTGTAGAATGAGGTTGGAGTGGGAGGGTTGTATTCCTATTCCTTTTCCTTTATGCTCTTTTGGTATGTTGTTAGTCAATTTACTGCTCACTAAGACTGTTGTCTGACTCAAGGCTTTATGTTTTAATTCTTATTGCCTTGGGCTGTTCGTCCATTTTGGGACGGGCAGACTAGGTAGCAGGTGGCAGGTGCTGTTCTCTTCTCACGATGCTGATATCGAAGACGAGCTGGAGGGTTGCATATTATCTTCTTATTATATGTACTGGATATTCCGCTGTTTTGTATTCTCTGAGAGATATGTAGTGAGGCTGGATGTATTGACTATGTGGATGCTTGTATTCAACTATTATGGAGTTTTATATGATGTCATTTTGTTATGTAAAGCTTCACTATACATATGTTCTATTGTATTTTGTCCATGCGCTGTGAGTAATACGATAGATTCTGTTGTTTTGATCTACCCTGACAATCGTCCATGGTCACCTGGCACACTTTACAGCGCACTATCTCTAGATTCGGTGCAGGAGTCATGGGTGGTCGTCACATTTGGTATCAGAGCATTGGTTAATCGATTTTACCCTACGCTCGCTGTCATAACTACGTATGAGAGACGTAATTGTATTTTGATGGATGAATACTATATATAATATAGTAGTTTAGTTGAGTTTGAGTCCTTTATGCAGTTGTTTCTCTAGATGTTCTAATCATTCTTTTTTATAGATATTGAGAATGAGTCGAAGAGGGAGACCAGCTGCTAGGGAAGGCCGTGCTACTGAAGAGACTGCTGATTATGCAGCCATGTTCGAAGCTATGATGACTTCGATCATGAGAAGGATACCAGTTCCGGGGGCGGCAGTTGATGTTGGAGTTCAGGTTCAGACTCCGAAACCAGTGGATTTTGCTAAGTTGTGCAAGGACTATACTGCTCTTGGAGGAAAGGTTTTCTTGGGAACAGAATCAACTATTGAGGTCCAGAGGTGGATAGATGCTTGTAGAAGGATCTTTGGTGATTTGGGAATTGAGGATGCAACTAAGAGGAAGTTGGCATCAAGGCAGCTTCAAGGGAGAGCCTCTGATTGGTGCAATTCTATTACCATCACTACTCCGGAGGAAGAGATTACTTGGGAGCAATTCCAAGTCAGATTTGAAGCTAAGTTCATTTCTACAGCTCAGAAGTCTGTTCTGTTCAAGAAGTTTGTGGAGCTCAAGCAGGGTGGAAGATCAGTTCTTGAGTATGTTTCTGAGTTTGAAGCTTTGTCCAAGTATGCTCGGTCGTATATTGAGTCTGCTTATCAGAAGAATGAGAAGTTTGTGACAGGCTTGGACAGTTATCTTGGGAGACAGTTGGTGGATCATTTGGACGATTCCTTTGAGAAGCTTGTGGAGAAAGCTCTCAGGCATGAGAGTCTGTTTCCTAAGGAAGGACCTGTTGTTGCTGTTACCAGGGGAGAGTCTAAACCACAGCAGGGTGGAAACCAGAAGAGGAAGCAGCAGCAGCAGAAGGGTAAGAATGGCCAGAAGAAGCCGAAAGGCGAGGTGACTTGCTACAACTATCAGCAGAAAGGCCATCTCCCCAGGGATTGCAAGAATCCGAAAGCGCCGGCGAAGTGCCACAACTGTGACAAGCCGGGGCATTTCAGGAAGAATTGTCCAGAACCGAGAAGGGACAAGCAGATTGTGCAAGCTTATGCTTTGGGAGCTGTTCCGTCGTCTTCGAAAGCTCCTACGGCTGAAGAGAGAGGGAAGAGTGTGGTTGTTCAAGGTACTCTTTTCTTATGTGGTGTTCCAGTTAGAGTGTTGTTTGATACTGGAGCGTCGCATTCGTTTGTTTGTAATGAACTTGTAGGCCGGTTAGGTTTGGAACCGGATATTGTTGATAGGCCATTGGTTGTGACTAATCCAGTTGGGGGTTCGTCTTGTTTGTGTATGTTATGCCGTGGTCTAGTTGTATCGAGTCATGGTTGCTCTTTTGTTTGTGATTGCTTTGTTCTGAACTTTGCGGGGTTCGGAATTATTTTGGGTATGGACTGGCTTAGGAAGTATGCGGCTAAGGTTGATTATGAGAGGCTGGAGGTGACAGTCGAGAATGTGGAGGGGCGAAAGATTGTAATACGATGTAAGCATGAGGAAGGCGTCTTCATGAGCTTCATGTATTCGCTAGTTGTTCCACGGGATGGACTGTCTTTAGTGCCAATCGCAAATGGATTCGACGATGTCTTTGACGAAGTCAAAGGGTTGCCGCCGCATAGAGAAATCGAGTTTCGTATAGATCTAGTTGAAGGAGCCAGACCTGTTGTGATACCTCTTAGGCGGATGGCGCCTAGGGAACAGCAGGAGTTGAGGGTGCAAGTTGATGATCTTTTGCAGAAAGGATTCATTCGGCGTGGTGTGTCCGAGTGGGGTGCACCAGTTGTGTTTGCAACCAAGGCGGATGGGTCGTTGAGATTGTGTGTGGATTATCGTGAGCTGAATAAGGTGACTAAGAAGAACAAGTATCCATTGCCGAGGATAGATGACTTGTTTGATCAGCTTCACGAAGCTAAGGTGTTTTCTCAGATGGATTTGGCAACGGGATTTCACCAGTTGAGAGTGGCTAAGGATAGTGTGCCGAAGACTGCTTTTAGGACACCATCCGGTTTCTTTGAGTGGCTGGTAATGCCGTTTGGATTGACTAACGCGCCAGCATATTTTGTGGATCTTATGAATAGAGTGTTCAGAGATCAGTTGAACAAGTTCGTACTTGTGTTCGTGGATGATATTCTGATTTATTCCAGAACGGAAGAAGAGCACAAGACGCACTTGCGTATTGTTTTGGAAATCTTGCGGAAACATCAGCTGAAGGCTAAGTTTTCGAAGTGTCACTTCTGGAAGAGTGAAGTGAGGTTCTCAGGCCATGTGATTTCTGGAAGTGGGATAGCGGTTGATCCCGCTAAGGTGGCAGCAATCCAGGATTGGGTTAGACCTAAGAATGCATCTGATGTGAGAAGTTTTCTTGGATTAGCAGGATATTATCGACGGTTTATCAAAGACTTCTCCAAGATAGCTGCACCGTTAACAGGATTGACGAAAAAGAACCAAGTGTTCAGTTGGGATGCTAAGTGTGAGCAAGCTTTCGGAATCCTAAAAGAGAGATTGACGAGTGCTCCTGTTTTGACTATTCCAAGTGGGAATGATGAGATGGTGGTTTACACCGACGCATGTGGTACTGGACTTGGAGCAGTGCTGATGCAGAGGGATAAAGTTGTTGCGTATGCCAGTCGACAACTGAAGCCGCATGAAAGGAATTACCCAACTCATGATTTGGAGTTAGCGGCGATTGTATTTGCTCTGAAGATGTGGAGACATTATCTATTGGGAGTTCGATTCGAGTTGTTTACAGATCATAAGTCGTTGAAGTATCTTTTCTCCCAAAAGGATTTGAATCTTCGGCAGCAACGTTGGCTAGAGTTTTTAGCATCATATGATTTTGGTATAGCTTATACTCCGGGAAAAGGTAACGCAGTGGCAGATGCGTTAAGTCGAAGACATGCAGGATTGGGAGCCATGTTTTCAGAATGGAAGAGTCTCGAGTATTTAGCTGGATTTGACTTCAGGCCTAGATGCGAATTGGAACCTGAGATGTTGGCAAACTTATCAATAAGACCCACTCTTGTGGAAAGGATTGGCGAGAGCCAAAAGCGAGACGATAAGCTTGTCAAGATTATCCGTGATTTGGAATCTGGATTGGATCCAGAAAAGGATAAAGGATTCGAGGTCGATCGAGAGGGTTGGCTTCGGAAGCAAGGGCGACTAGTTGTTCCCGATATAGATGAATTGAGGAGTGAAGTTCTGAAGGAAAGTCATCACTCGAAGTTGACAATTCATCCAGGTGGAAATAAGATGTATCGGGATATGAAGAGAACCTACTACTGGGAAGGTATGAAGAAGGATGTTGGAGATTTTATTTCCAAGTGCATGAACTGCCAGTTGGTAAAGGCTGAACAGAAAAAGCCAAGTGGATTACTTCAGCCATTAGAAGTTCCTACATGGAAGTGGGAACAAGTGTCGACGGATTTTATCGTTGGATTGCCTAGAACCAGAACGGGAAATGAAGGGATTTGGGTCATTGTGGATCGTCTGACTAAGAGTGCACGATTCATTCCTGTTCGATCGACTAGGACTGCATCAAAGTTGGCTGAGTTGTATGTTAAGTGGATAGTTCGATTCCATGGTATTCCGAAGAGTATAGTGAGCGATCGAGATCCACTGTTCACTAGTGGATTTTGGAAGAGCTTCCAGGAAGTTTTGGGAACCGAGTTGTGTTTGAGTACAGCTTATCACCCTCAAACAGATGGTCAGACCGAGAGAGTCAACCGAGTTTTGGAAGATCTTCTTAGAGCTTGTGTTTTGGATTTCGGGGGATCATGGGAAGATCACCTTCATTTGGTGGAGTTTGCATACAACAACAGTTACCAGTCAAGCATTGGTATGGCACCGTATGAGGCATTGTATGGAAGACCGTGTAACTCTCCGACATGTTGGTTGGAAACTGGAGAAAAGCTGATACTTGGGCCAGAGATGATCCGACAGACTTCGGATTGTATAGAAATCATTCGGCAACGAATGAAGGCAGCCCAAGATCATCAGAAGAGTTATGCTGATAAACGTCGTAAGGATTTGGAATTCGACGTTGGTGATATGGTTTTTGTGAAGATCTCTCCACTGAAGAATGTTATTCGATTCGGGAAGAAAGGAAAATTGACTCCGAGATTTGTTGGACCATTCCCGATTATCGAGCGAATTGGAAAGCTCGCCTACAGATTGGAGTTACCGGAGAAGATGTCGGGTGTGCACAATGTTTTTCACGTATCATATCTACGGAAGTATGTGCACGACTCGAATACCGTGGTTCCTTCTGATAGCTGTGAAGATTTCGAAGTTGATCCAGTCGATAGAAGACCTCGTAAGCCGCTTCGTGCTGTTGAAACCGACACGAAACAGCTTAGGAGGAAGGTAGTTAAGTTGCTCAAGATACAATGGAGTGATGATGATAACGACTGTACGTGGGAGGTGGAAGAGAGGATGAAGGCAGCTCATCCTGAACTCTTCAAGGTATGGCCCTAAGGTGTCGTCTCATCTCGCGATATTGTAACTTGTTCTAGTCTTAGAATTTTGTACGCTAAGTTAGAATTGGATGCATGGTTTGTTGATTTCTATGGTTGGTAGGCGTGCAGAATAGTCTTTGATTGCTTTGTTGTTTGGAATTTCGGGGGCGAAATTCCTAAGGGGGAGAGAATGTAACGACCCGTATTTTCACGGATCGAGACATCGTAAAGGAGTTGACCTTTGGTTGCATTTCTGTTAAGTTTCAGATTTCGGCAGAATTTTGTCTATGTCCTAAGTCGTAGCCGACTTATGGGTTCTTGACGAGTTAGTGTTAGGTCGTGGGTTAGTTGTAGCGACCTATAGAATTATGCAACCTAGGATTTAGTTAAGTGTTAGGTCGGCAGGGCGAGTTAGCGACCTAAGGAACTGACCGACTTAAGGATATGGCGACTCAAGGGGAGGCAGACCTAGTGGAGTTAGCGACCTAGTGGTTACCGGGTTAGCATAGTTAGGTCGGCAACGACCTAGGGGAGCTGGGGTAGCAGGTTAGCGACTTAGTAGAGTGAGCGACCTATGGGATTGACCGACCTAAGGAATAAGTTAGTTAACGACTTAATAGTTAAGTCGTAGATGACTTAGGAGTTAGTGGTTAAGTCGTCTAGATGACTTAGTAGTTAGGTCGTATCCCAGTTTGTTCGCGACTTATGTTAGGTCGCGTAGATGTTTTAAGGGGTTAGGTCGTAACTCGTTGGGTTGAGTTAAGTGATAGGTCGTTAAGGCGTGTCATGGTTAAGCCGTAGACAGATGAGTTAGCTAAGTCGTAGGTCGGCTACCATGATGAGTCGTACCCTCTGTTAAGTCGTATCTTGGTTGGGTCGTAACTTTGTTAGGTCGGCGAAGTTGCTAAGTCGTTAGGTCGTATAGGCGCATGTGTTATGTTGTGACCGACTTAGGAGTTTGGCTGCTATATCGTTAAGTCGTAGGTCGTAGCCTATGTGTTAAGTCGCGAGCGACCTAGGAGTTATGATGGTAAGTCTTGAGACCTGGTTCGTTAAGTCGCGCGCATTGTTTAGGTCGAAGAGCTGTTAGGTCGTATAGGTTTTAGGTCGGCAAGGTCTTAGGTCGTAGGTCGGAGACGACCTAATTCCGAGCTACGACTTAGAGAGATTTCTACTATAAATAGAGGGGGTTGTTCTCACTTTTTGGGATCCGGATTTCGAAGCGACGAAGTGTTGCCATTTTGAGAGCTCGACTTCTACACTTCTTCACTTCTTTTCTCCACTCTAATCTAGTGCTTACATCCATCCAAGTTGAAGATCAAGATTGAAGATTCAAGAGCTTAGATTGAAGATCTACATCTTTTCAAGAGAGATTTCTTCGTTTGAAGCGGATTTGTGATAGATCAAGCTCGATCCTTCGCTGTCCAGATCTGAAGCGTGTAGATTTGGGTTTGTTTAGGTGATTTGGTGAGTGGTGATTATCTCTCACACGGATCCAAAGGAGTAGATCGGATTGTTGGTTCGATTTGGTGTTAAAATAGTGATTTTCATGCATTTTCTTCATCCTAAGTGTAGATCCATGTAGATCCATTGTTCATAATGATTTGACAACCATTTTTGTATATGATTAACCTATGCAAGTTCATCCATCAAGTTGTAGAGATAATTCTCATGTTTTCATGCTTGTTAAACTTTCAACTCCTTAATTACGAAATTGCCATTATTGTTATAATTGTCCATTTTGCTTATATTTGAATGCTTGGTTAATTGGATTGATGTTTGACATGATTGATTGCTGTGAATTAGATGATTGTTGATTGGGTTTAGATAAGGTGGTCGAAGATGATTCAAAAGCTAAGGGAAAGGCTCTGGAATTGGGAAAGCTGCTCGTGGCATATGTAGCGGGATGATGAAGCTCTTATGCATAGATTCGATGATATAATGTTGAGATGAGGCTTGGCGAGGATGTGATGAAGCGAAGCATCATGTGATGAAGACTTGGTCTAATCCAGACGGGATCATTCCAAGCACGTTGGTAACTCGGTGATATGATTCGAGTTAAGGATAATGGATGCTTGAGAGGCGCTTGAGCTAGTATGGAAATAGTCATCGAGGAGGATGACTAGGAGGCTTGGATAGCATCGTTGTTGAAGGTTCTAGCAGACTCAAAGCAAGGGTACGTTTGGGCAGTTGCGAAAATCCCAACGACAACGAATTGATGGTCGAGTACCCTGGGTAGTTGCGAAAATCCTTGGCACGGGCTACGACGACGTGCGGAGTTTTGTCTAGAACCGGGGTTTCCATTAGCCCTTGACGGACGGCTGAAAGAATGTGCCGGTCATTCAATTAACGGTGATATCGAAGCAATGATAACAGTGATAGCCAGAGTCATGGATGTTTGGTTGTATCGTCATTCGGACTCAAGAGCGGTATTTTCTGGGTGCTTATCTGATTTAGGCCTTGGTACTTGGAAAACATCGCCCTTGACTCGAGTGATAGTAGCTTTACTTTAAATTGTATGCTCTGCTATGTTTGCTTCTGCTTAGTGTGTGTCTGGGGGCTATCACTGTAGAATGAGGTTGGAGTGGGAGGGTTGTATTCCTATTCCTTTTCCTTTATGCTCTTTTGGTATGTTGTTAGTTAATTTACTTCTCACTAAGACTGTTGTCTGACTCAAGGCTTTATGTTTTAATTCTTATTGCCTTGGGCTGTTCGTCCATTTTGGGACGGGCAGACTAGGTAGCAGGTGACAGGTGCTGTTCTCTTCTCACGATGCTGATATCGAAGACGAGCTGGAGGGTTGCATATTATCTTCTTATTATATGTACTGGATATTCCGCTGTTTTGTATTCTCTGAGAGATATGTAGTGAGGCTGGATGTATTGACTATGTGGATGCTTGTATTCAACTATTATGGAGTTTTATATGATGTCATTTTGTTATGTAAAGCTTCACTATACATATGTTCTATTGTATTTTGTCCATGCGCTGTGAGTAATACGATAGATTATGTTGTTTTGATCTACCCTGACAATCGTCCATGGTCACCTGGCACACTTTACAGCGCACTATCTCTAGATTCGGTGCAGGGGTCATGGGTGGTCGTCACACCCTGATAGCCCACTAGTTTACGGTGGAGTTTACAGTGCTGTATAGACTATAACGCTTATAAAATGTGTTAAGGGGGATAATGGTAACGCCTTAACACTATTTTGATATTCTATATTACTGATAGACATTATCTACTTATCGTACACTACTACATAGTAGATAGTTTAACGGATCCTTAAAGTATGGTTATTCCAAACATCCTTTGAGTTACTTGTATTTCAATTGCTATTTCACTTGAGTTGGATTTATTGATATAAGAATGTTAATCCTGACTCGAGTGTTTTGTGTTTTGCTTTACGCTCGGGTCAGACTGAGTGTACCAGTATTCGAGACTCACCTTTGAAGTTGGAGCTTGCTTGAAGATCCAGCCATCTATTCTGCTTTCTGTATTTGATGATCCCAGTGATGTATTCTGATTTGTATCTGATGTATCGTATTACTCTTCCGTTGTATCTGGTTTAACTCTGATGTAACTTATACATTTATATAGTAGCTTCATGAACTACTATCTCTTTTATTTCCGCTGCATTTATTACTCTGTGTCCGTGATCTGTGATTATTTATTTACTGTATATGTTCAGTTTTGCCAAATTTAAATTAACAACGCGGTATTTTGAGCAATTCAATTCCGGCATGAGTGTCTACCTATACACTTATAATGGATGCGAATGGTGCAAAATATCGGGTCGTTACAGTTGGTATCAGAGCTTTGGTAGCTCTAGGCAAAACTTAGCATATAGGGTAAATGTATTTACAGAATCACTCTCATTCGAGTTTCAATCTCTTCCTTCGACTCAATTCCTTTGAATTTTGGAACGTTCCCCATCGGTTCCGAAATTCATTCGTGTCCTTCATAATTCATCTTCTTTCAATTCTGGAGCACCCCATAACTCCATTATGAATGATATCTATAATAGATCGGCGGTCTTGCCAATCTTTGAATGATTCATAAAAGAGCAAAACTCCTTTATAATAGGCATTGATTCACCGGAGATTTCTGTATCCTCGGTTTACGATGCTATCTATCTCCTACTATACCTGAATTTTATTTCTCGAGATCGGATGTTGATTTACCTCGGAATTCAGCATCGATCTTATTATTAAAGTCACGGTCGATCCGGTTAAGGTTGCCCGTAAATTAAATAAGCTTATCTGTCTCCCGATTCTGTTAATATAATTATCTTATCTCCTGTCCGAACTTATCTTCGAATCAAATTTCTCTTGATTTGAGTCCATCAAATTTGAAACCCTATCCTTATTTTGAAAATTCATTCCTGTATCGTCGAGCAAAGAAATGTATTTGTAAATTTATATTAAAAATGTTTTAATATACATTGTGTTGTTTGAGTTGTTGATGTTGATTTGGGTTTTCGATCGATTCGTCTGATCAACGCTATCGATAGGATTTCCAAAACACTTGAGTAGAGCAAACTGACACAATATTGTTTTCAAATTTGGTAGATAAAATAAAAGTTTTGTATGATTATATTATATATAAATATAAGTTTTCTGAAATTAAATTGTTAATGAATTTGTTGTCAGAAATGATAATAATTTGATTTTCATTTCTTGTTTTGTATACCATTGATTATTGCATAATATAAATAAATGAATTTATGAAACTTGGTTATAATTTGATTTGGGATTTGAAAGGAATTTAAATAAAGAATTTGAGAATTAAATTTCTGGTGATTTCAAACTTTGATTTGGAAGTTTTAAAGTGTATAGTACTTAAGATATTTTCGAATAGAAATCGTTTTCAAAGAATTTTAAAATGTTAAAATCAGTGCTCTTCTCTTTGTCGCTGGAGAATAATTTCGGTGATGGCGGCCGCATCATCGACATTCATTTTCGAGCTTCAAAGTGAAGAAACCATTCTATAGTTTTGCTACGGTTTTGTTTGGAAAAATATTTTAATTTGAATTTCTTAAGTATGATTTGATTTATATATATATATATATATAAGTATCTTATTTTAAAATTTAATTTGATTGATATAAATATATTATATATATCTCTAAATTATTTAAAGTTAATCGGAAATCTAATGCTTAAATCTAGTTAAAGGATGATTTTAATTATAAGTAAAACCAAAATTTGGAATAAATATTTAAACTTGAATAATTGAATTGGGAAAATTTTATTTGTATATTGTTCAACTGCATTCTAATACAACTTACCTAAATCATTCAGAAGTTGAATATGTAATTAGATAATATATAATATAAATTGAATTTATAAATAAATTTGAGTGGTTATAATAAATGTTATACACTTAAATTTTAATTATAATGTTAATAGAGATAAATAGAATGATAAGATAATTGAAAAATAAATTGTGATTTGTAGGTTAATTAATAAATTGAAATTAGATCAACTTATAGAAATACCTTGAAATTGAAATCAATTAATGAATATAAATTAATTTAAATTCAAATTTATATGGTTTAAATTAATTTATATGGTTTAAATATATGTAATAAGATATATTAAGTGAAATAAATTTAACAATAATTTGGAATAAAGAAGAATTTAAATTGCTGAAAAATATGATTATAATAAAAGACTATTCAAATTTATGGTTTTAGAAATTGTAAATTTAAGATAATTGGATAATAAAATAATGAATTTGGAAATAGTTGAGATTGATTTTAGTGAAATCAAATGGAATTAAAAAAAATTATTGAATATCAATTAATTAAAATTTGAATTTATATGGTTTAAATTAATTGTTATTTTGTATTTCAAATCTGTTTTTCTTTCTAGTTGTTTCTATTCTCCTAACTCGTTCCTTTTCGGGGACGAAAAGTTTTGAGTGGGGGAGAGTGTAACGACCCGTAAATTTCAACTGTTTTAATAACGTAATTAGTTAAAATTTTGTGAAATTTTAAACGATAAAATTTCGAAATATAAATTTGA
The DNA here is from genome assembly GCA_030737815.1 of Allium fistulosum. Taxonomy (NCBI): domain Eukaryota; kingdom Viridiplantae; phylum Streptophyta; class Magnoliopsida; order Asparagales; family Amaryllidaceae; genus Allium; species Allium fistulosum. The sequence goes on from CM060902.1 coordinate 746,590,510, forward strand.
TATTTGGAATGCGTTTAGTTAAACATAGCAACTGGTAAGATTTCGTCCGAAAATATGAAAGTTTATTTCGCGCGTAAATTTACTTCAATTTAATCAGTTAAAAAACGATGAAAATAAAATGTTTCCGAAACCTAAATATTTTTCCATAGAAAAATTCTAAACCATCTTTTGAGCAAGACGTCATTTTTTGTTTTTCAAAATTCGGACTTCTTTAGCTCCGTCGATCTTATTTTTTGGCGCTTTTCCTGCATTTTTCCGATAATATAAAATTCGAAATTTTGTAATAAAATCGTACCACCAGAATCTATGTACCGTTGTAAGCGCCTCGTCGCGCTGATCAAAACGGTATACTTATTCGTGCTAATCGAAGTCCGGCGGAAATCGTCACGTTTATTTAATCGTTCCGAACGGACCGATTAAATAATATTCAACCCTAAATTGTAGCCCATGACCGTTTAGAACTTTGGAAAATGAATTTATGGCTAAGTGCATTCATTTCGGTAGTGGGAAGATAATAGTTGACTTGGAAATTGAGATGGCTTTTAGGAATTCAAAAAAAAAATTAATTCACTGCTACTAAATTTCAAAAATATAAAGTAAAGAGCGTATCATTGCCTCATCCTTGCCATTTCAAAATCTTTCCAGGTAACACATCCCTCCTCCATCCTTCTCTTCTTCTTTTTTTTATACTTCTCTGTGAAAAAAAAAGGTATGGCCGAAACCAGAAAGCACGCAACCTCCTTCGCCACCCGCACTCCACTGTCCACCATCCTCCGCCTTCGCTGCCCTTCGCACCACCCAGCCACCACAACGCCGACCACTCACATCCACTGCCCTTCCGCACCTACCAGCCCTACCACTTCGGCCACGTGTTCACCACCTCGCCCTCACCCCGACCACCCCGCGCACCAACCAAAGCCACTGCCCTCCACAACCATTCCAGTACGCCTCCACCACCAGTGGGACCACCCCGTCACCGCCTGCATCACCGTTTCCCCTCCTCTTCTCCCAGCCTCGCATGGCCGTGTGTAAGTGCTTGTATGCGAGGTGTCGCTTGCGTGTATATGGTGGCGTGTGCCGTGAGAAAATGTGTGCAGTGTAGTGTACGTATATGTGTTGGAGTGTGCGTGATGTGTGTGTGTACAGGGGTTCATGCCTATGGTCTGTGGTATCGAGTCCAGTTTAAATTAAATGATGAGTCCTATTCTATATAGAGGAACAGTGGTTTTGTGTATAAATCGTATGCTGGCATTGGAGAAGTACAGAGGATGAGTCACTGTTTATAAAGAATGAGTTAATGTCTGAAAAGGAAATGAAGTCTCGGTTTTGAAAAGAAAAAAGAAAGCACGTCTAAAAAAAATGAATGAAGTTGACAGTGTGCTGTCACTTTCAATTGTTGCTAAAAAAGAGCATTTTCGCAGCATCTATTTTGTTACTGAAATATAGTAACCGTTTCCTTTCCTCTGTTGTTGCAGCAACCGACTGAGCTTCTTGTCGCAGCAGCATCGATCTTCAGCTTTCGTTCGTTCTCCGTCGTTGGTAAGCGAATCTATAATTTATAAATTATATATGACGTTCACTGAATTAATATCGTTTCTCTTTTGTCGATATTTGCAGTGTCCGTTGTTCGTGTTATACCGACTTTATTCGTGCTTTTTCCGCTTCGCCGTCAAATTTCTTTATCCACGAAAGGTGAATTAATTTTCACAACTATATTCTTATACTAGTTTGTTTGTTGAATGATTGCTATGTGATTGAATTGAATGTTGATTGCTAGTATAAAGTGACAAATAATTTGCAAGTAAATTTGATATAGGATAGTTAACGAATTTAATTTGGATTATATATGTCGAACTTTGATTTGCTAAACCTGACCCCCTTCATATGTTAAATTCGATTAGTTAAAATTGACCCTTTAATTGTAAGTTAATTGACACGTAGAATTTGATAAATTTCACTTTGGACCCTTGAACGTATATTGAATTAACCGTTGTAGTATTAAATTGAAATTGAACGACAAGTGAAAACCGTAATGTAATAATCTTTAATCTACTTGAAATGATAGGGTAGATTCTAGGAATAATTATATTAATTTGCATAAATAACAAATGCAAATTTATACGATTATTTCGGGATTATTCAAATTGTCAAATTGTTGTGAATGGATGTTATTGCTTGTTTATTTACTTTGACACCATCCCAGTTATCACACTGCAAGTTCCCTTTGTATGCTTTGATTTTGAATTGAAATGGAATCGGGTTGAAATGATAAATACCCAAATAACTTTGACTTAGGATAGAAAATTAAATAAACCACGATTGGTCAATAATTTGATTTAAAATTTAATAAAGATTTTATTTGAATAAATAATATGGTTTTGAAATGAAGTTGAAATTTGAATTTTTAATGAAAGGAAAATGTTAATATTTAATAATCTGAAACAAAATGTTAACAATGTAATTGATGGAAGAATGTTGTTTAATTTGAGAAATGATTGAATTAACTTTGAAATGATTTAATAATCAAGTTTGAAATTATAATTAAGTTTGAAATTATTAAACTTTGAAATTATTTAATAATTAAGTTTTGAATTATATAATAATTAAATAAGATTGAATGATTTAATGATCAAATTGAATTGAATTCTTTAATAAGTGAAACTGAATTTTTGAATAAGTGAATTTTACTTCGTAAATAATTGAAATTGAGTTTCTTTATTAATTAAGTTTTGGAAAATTATTTAAGTAAGTAAATAAGTGAAATTGAATTTCTTTAACAAGAAATAAAATGTGATTTATTGAAATTAATGTAAGACTTGTAATTTAAAGAATTTATTTGACAAATCTAATTTAATTCAATTTGATGTTTTGTATAATGGAGTTGAACTTAAGTAATTGATTTAATGATTTGGAAATTTAATAGAAATTGTTTTGAATGACAAATTTACTTAACGAATAGTGAATGAAATCGATCAATGAATTTAAATTGATTTGAATGTTAAATTAAATTAATTTAAATGATTTGGAATGAAACTTATGTACGAATTTAAATCGATATTTGAATTGTTGTAAATAAAGATTGAAATTGAATTATTAGATTTTGAAATTACGAATTTGGAAGTTTTGAAACGTAAATTATGGAAATTGATTTAGAAAGATAAATGAAATGTTGGTTTACGAATTCTAATTGAAATTGAAATTGATTTGGTTTTGAAATATATAAACGACCAATCAGTGTAATAATTACGGAAGTTATTAAAGAGACCGGAATCGGTTATGGACATACTCTCTGTCTAAACCGGAAACCACTTTAATAACTATACGCGGAGTGGTGATCCAGAATGAAGTGGTTGGAATGATGTACGTTGATGACTGAAGAAAGAGAACGATAATGGATAGCCTTGACACTTGTGTCAAATTGGAAATGACTAAAATCAGGAGCCGTGCCGGGCCAATGGAGGTCAGCTACCTCAAGCGAACACACTTCTTCGAAACTATTCATTACTTGTTGTCGATTGGTGCACCCTTGATTTTGGGAGTGTTGTTTCGCAGTGTTGCGATCGCTGCGGCGATGCGTTCTCACCAGTCCGGATCAGGCAAACGGTAGTTTCACTACCTTGGTTATTGCCTCATGTGCCTTGTCATACTTGGATCCCTATATACGCGACCACTACGAATTTGTTTTGTGTTATACCTATGGAGTACTCCCTGATAGCCCACTAGTTTACGGTGGAGTTTACAGTGCTGTATAGACTATAATGCTTATAAAATGTGTTAAGGGGGATAATGGTAACGCCTTAACACTATTTTGATATTCTATATTACTGATAGACATTATCTACTTATCGTACACTACTACATAGTAGATAGTTTAACGGATCCTTAAAGTATGGTTATTCCAAACATCCTTTGAGTTACTTGTATTTCAATTGCTATTTCACTTGAGTTGGATTTATTGATATAAGAATGTTAATCCTGACTCGAGTGTTTTGTGTTTTGCTTTACGCTCGGGTCAGACTGAGTGTACCAGTATTTGAGACTCACCTTTGAAGTTGGAGCTTGCTTGAAGATCCAGCCATCTATTCTGCTTTCTGTATTTGATGATCCCAGTGATGTATTCTGATTTGTATCTGATGTATCGTATTACTCTTCCGTTGTATCTGGTTTAACTCTGATGTAACTTATACATTTATATAGTAGCTTCATGAACTACTATCTCTTTTATTTCCGCTGCATTTATTACTCTGTGTCTATGATCTGTGATTATTTATTTACTGTATATGTTCAGTTTTGCCAAATTTAAATTAACAACGCGGTATTTTGAGCAATTCAATTCCGGCATGAGTGTCTACCTATACACTTATAATGGATGCGAATGGTGCAAAATATCGGGTCGTTACAGTTGGTATCAGAGCTTTGGTAGCTCTAGGCAAAACTTAGCATATAGGGTAAATGTATTTACAGAATCACTCTCATTCGAGTTTCAATCTCTTCCTTCGACTCAATTCCTTTGAATTTTGGAACGTTCCCCATCGGTTCCGAAATTCATTCGTGTCCTTCATAATTCGTCTTCTTTCAATTCTGAAGCACCCCATAACTCCATTATGAATGATATCTATAATAGATCGGCGGTCTTGCCAATCTTTGAATGATTCGTAAAAGAGAAAAACTCCTTTATAATAGGCATTGATTCACCTATGAAGGGTGTTGTACGTTTCAGTAGATCGGGAAAGTTAGCGCCTCGATATATTGGGCCATTTCCTATCACTGAACGTATTGGTTCCATGGCTTATCGCCTGTTGTTACCGGCTCAGTTTTCTGCCATGCATGCCGTGTTTCACGTTTCTCAATTGCGGAAGTGCCTTCGGGATTCCGATTCTATTCTTGAGCCCGGTGTTATGGAAGAGATTGAAGTTTCGCCTAATTTAACTTATAAGCAGCATCCTATTCGAATTATTGCTTCGGAGGTCAAACGACTTCGAAATAAAGATGTTCCGCTTGTTAAAGTTAACTGGTCCTCAAATCCTAAGGATTGTTCTTGGGAAACTAGAGAATTCATCGAGCGAACACATCCGGACTTACTATCTCATGCTCTTTGAGGTGAACTTCTATTTCAAATTTCTTTTGTGTTAATATGCTTTTATGGTTGTTACTTTTGTTTTCCGTCTTATATATTGCGAGGATGTAATTTCCTTAAGGGAGTCTGTAACAACCCGCATATTTGTTGAGTATATATTTGAATATCTTATTTAAATATTTTAATCATTAGTCGGATCTTGTCCGAAAAGCTACTTTTTGCATACAGTCAAATTAGGACTCAGGACCCCTCCCATTGAGTTCAAAATGACGTTTGCGATCTTTTTAAGTATAAACTTCGATATGTTTGGAGTAAGTGGAAATTTCGTCACTTTTTCCCACCTTTGACTTTGGTTGGACTGCACCTTCTTTAGCTCAGCCCAACCCTCTTCCCTTCACAACTTCACTCTTTGCTAAAACATCCAAGCTTCATCAAAAATGGAGGAGGGAATGGGAAATTAAAACTCCAAACTCAAATTCAATTGCAAAACCAACATTCAACTCCAAATTCAAGTAGAAGATATTGGATTCAAGCTTTGGATTGCTTCTCCTTGCTTTCAAGCTTTATCTTCATCCATTTTAGTGAAAAGGTGAGATTTTTATCTCACATCTTGCCTATAACTGTCATTGGGTTGTTGGGAATGACCTCCTATCACTTTAGCATGAATGTTTGCATTTGGTTTGGATTGAATTGGCGAGGAACTCAATTTTCAGCGTTTTTGGCAAATTTTGGGCTTTAGGTCGCTCTGTCTAGAAGTCACTGCCTGCAGATTTTTGTTCTGGGCTTAGGTCGCTTGCATGCTAGGTCGCTAGGTCGTAGGTCGCATACGACATATAGGTCGTAACTCCTTAGGTCGCCTCGCAGTTAGGTCGCGATCCTTAAGTCGCTCGGCCATAGCTCGTAACCTGCTTGGTCGTCCTGCATACGATTAGCTCACCACGAGTTAAATCACACAGCCTTGTATTCTTTAGGTCGCGTGAAAATCCTAGGTCGCTAGGACTTAGGTCGTAGGTCGCTCGGTTAGGTCGTTTGACTTTAGGTCGCTCGTCTTGTTTCGTGTTAGGTCGATAGGTCGCGTGACTTTAGGTCGCGAGTTTTGGGTCGCTACACGTTAGGTCGCGTGGCCATCCCACTTAGGTCGCAAGGCCACTAGGTCGTTAGACCTTTAACACTTTAGGTCGCGTGATCCCATCTCCTTTAGGCCGTTAGGTCCTTATACCTTTAGGTCACATGACCTTGCCTAGGTCGTTAGGTCGCGTGGCCATCCCACTTAGGTCGCATGACCACTTAGGTCGCATGACCTTGTTAGGTCACTCACCCTTAGCTCGCGTACCTTCTTAGGTCGCGCACCCCTTAGGTCGCATGACCTCGTTTTAGATCTTAGGTCATGGCAACGTTAGGTCGCTCGATCCCTTTTCCTTAGCTCGGCCAAGGCTTAGGTCGTAACACGTTAGGCCGCACGGCTCTGTTAAAACGTTAGGTCGCTCGACTTGTTCTTCTGCTAGGTCGCACGACATTCTACCCTTAGGTCGTTCGACCTATTTGACTTAAGATCGTTGCACTTTAATCCGACCACGTTAGGTTGCAAGTATATTTCTACTATGATGGTTTTGGAACTGATTTCCTTGAGTTTTTCTCACGTCTTCGAATGTGTAATTTTGTGATGCGATTTGTTTTCAACAATCGTTTTGTGACTTGTCACTTTAAAAACGTGAAGGCTTCAATACTAGTAGTGAATATCAAAACTCTTTCATCAAAGCGATTTCAACACTTCTTTACTACACAGCTCTTTTTCCTAAACCGTTTTCCAACCTATTAGTATATACAAGCCTTTACTTCACTCGGATGAGAAATCGAATTAAACGACTTAGTAAAACGAGTGGTATGAAACGCTTGCGTTCACTTCATCGGTTAGCTCTTGGACTTGTTCGATTGAACCCTTTTGTGACAATTTTCTAGTGAAGATCTACAGTTTGTTCGTAAATATTTAAGTTAAGCTAGTGGTTATGGGACATGAAGCTAAACTCATATGTTTACTGGCTTAGTGTAATTGACACTTCTATATGATCATGACGATCATTTTTGTGATTTAGACTAGCAACTGTGCGATGTCTCTTTGTCTGCGAGGGAGACTAGACCCCGCTTATGTGATGTTTCTACTCACATATATGGGGTAGCACGCCATGGTCCTCGGGCCGTTCATGTGTTAAAATTTAATGGATAGCTTCCATGAGATAGCTTCTCGTTCATGTGTTATACGCGTTGGTGAGTTTTCATGCTCCCGTTCTTGTGATAGGCCTCCCCCTTTTTATGTGATTTATGGATTTCGTGTGTTGATTTCTGGAATTTGTGCTTCACCAATTTTCATGATTTTCATTGATATGTTATCAGTTTTTGTGCATTGGTGAATTCATGTGTAATTGACTTGTTATGAATACAAGTTTAGGGTATGATACCCTATTTTATCTTTGAGAAGATTCTTGTGATATTGATTAATCTCTTGTTGATTTTCAATTACATACTTATAGTAGTATGCCACGATGGTTATTACATGTTCATGCCGTGTCTTTTACTTTATACCATATCATCTGATATTTATAGCTAGACTGATCCATTTATTATTTTCTTATAAATAATACTCGGGTCAGACCGAGATGTTACAGGTGCTTCTGCATGACTTCTCTTCAGGATTATTCTGACTTTTGGCTTACTACATAGATTAGTAGTTTTTGGATGTACACATTTGAGATATAGACTCTTTGTTGTGTACTTATTCTTTTGTATAGCACGTGTTGCTATTCTTTTATATTATCGTGGATCTTTTCGACCACTACTCTGATGTACACTTTCATGTGTTATATATATATATTCATATCTTTTTCCGCCTTTGTGATATGGATGTCTGTGACTGATTTATGTTATGTTTATTTCTATGTTTGTTTCCGAAGATTATATATAGCCACTGTGTGATAGCTTTGAGTTTGTATCGGTATGTCGGATTTCCTCCTTAAATGATGTACATGCTATACTATCTGACATATCGGTACTCGCACAAAGAAGTTACATGGATGGTCGCTCCTCAACAGCCTTATTCTCCATGCTAGTTGACAACATTACACCGTAGTGTTCTTGACTAGTGTGGGTATAGAGGTGGGGCGTTACACAGTACGTGGCCTAAATCACCATACCGAGGATTACTCCCAATCCCCTACAACACAAGGCCGGAACCATCCCTTATTGGATAATTCCCGGACAAGAAACCCCGCGGTTGTAGCTAGCAACCGCCCACACAGCCAAATAAAAAGGGACACTAGACAGGGGAAATCTTATCCTACTTGGGTGCTACCCACTAACCTTGCTGCACCTCCCCTGTTTTAGCCATTCTCGGTTGATGAGGTTTGAGGCTACGATTACCTTTAGAGAACACCTCACTTAGAATGCTCATCGTCCACTTGACGATGTTCTGAAAGCATTCAATCCATGCAAGTTCGTTCCGGGTTCGAACGAAACCGAAGGCATTATCTCGTTACACTCATTTTGGAATCACCCTCAGAGTTAACGACAATAACCCTTGCACTCTGAATCTTCATCTTCACTTGAGATTCATGACCTATCGTTAATTTGGATCGATGTGGTTTTCGGATATCCAAATCTGGAAACCTGCTCCCGGTCTCATCGAAATCCAAATCGCCATCTTTTAGGTCCAAGTTGTTTTAAAGTTAAAACAATTCAATTCCATTATCTATATATACACAGATAGATAATTCATAACATCATCACAAACAGATAATTCACATTATTATCATAAACAGATAATTCACATTATCATCATATTTCAACCAAAGCATTCATATCATACAACATCATTTATCTCATATCTAAGGTCTCAAATCATTCAAGACAATCAATATCATTCAACATCCATAAGCAATGATTTATAATCTCCATCTATAATTAATTTAAAGTGAATTAAATTAATTACTTCCATTTCCAATTAATTCAAATAAGTTAAATTAATTACTTTCATCACATAAATCTTGCTTACTTAATCATTATTAATTACAAATTAATTTATTGATCATTCTCTAATTACCCATCTTAATTAATCATCATGATTAGTTTTTCTTAATTACTTTAAGAAATTTGCCCTTAATTAATTATACAAATTAATTATCCTTAACCATTCACGGTAATTAACCATTAATTACTTCATTAATTTCATTAATAAATGATCCTTAATTAATTAACTATAATTAATTACATTAATAAATTAAACTTTAATTGATTACTTCCATTAATCAACCCTTATCATAAACAGCAGTTATCATCCTGAAATTACCTACCTTAATTAATTAACTTATTATTTAATTATATAAATCCTTTGATTAATTACACTAAGTAGTTAATCCTTAATTACTTCTACCAAGTAATTACCCTTTAATTACTTCCCATTAAGTAATTCCCTTTAATTAATTACATCCCGTAATTATACATTAATTACTTCTCTAAGTATTATACCTATCAAATCTTATTAAGTATTCATACTTAATCAACCATCAAATGATTATCCTTAATTAATCAATCAATTAATTATCTTAAATTGATCACATTCATTTGATTAATTTCAATCGGGTAATTCATTCCTTAATTACCTTTAAACAAATTAATAAATCTTTAATTGTAGATTTAATTATCCTTTAACTATTAATAAATAAATCTCAATTATCAATTAATAAAACTTAATAACAAATTAATTAATTCTTAATTATTAGTTAATCGGTCCTTAATTACAATTAATTAACCCTTAATAATAGTTAATTAATTCTAAATTACCTTTAATTATATATTAATTATTAATTAATAAATCTTAATTATTAATTAATAATCTTAATTAATTTATCCCAAATTAATTAACTTATAACACTTAATTATTAATTAATAAATTAATTAAATCAATTAATTACTCTTAATTAATTCCTTACTTAACCCTTAATAATTATTAATTAAATTAACTATTTACCCTTAATTACATCATTTTATTAATTAGACATTAATTATTAAAATCTTAATTTAACTTTTAAGATAAATCTTTATCTTTATTTAATGGCTCACTTAACATTAACATAATTTAAACACATTTAAAACATCCCACTTTTAATTTAACTTTTAAATTTATGATAAAGAAATAACTTACAATTTAACTTAACAAATTTTAAGTAAAACAATTTATAAAACTTCTAAATAAAATGTTAAAAGAAACATTTCTTTACATAATAGTTTAGACTTAGATTCATTTTAAAACTTAAAACTTGTTTCTTTAAAAAAAACTGTTAAAATCTTCATTTCAAAACCACTTCGGGTTCTACCTGAGACTAGCTCCAGTTCAGACTCGAGTTCTCCCCCACTTCTTCATTTTGAAAAATACTTAGAAAATTTTTAAGTTTAAAACTGTGTTGCTAAAACACTGACCCTACCCGAGTTCCCTCTCGAGTCACAAGCCCAGAAACTCGATCCCCTCTTCGAGTCACAACCCGTTCAAAACATTAGCCTCCAAACATCACCGTGCACCTGCACAGTCAACTTCGACAGCGGTGACCATCGCCGTAAGCTTCGACATGCTGACCATCTCCCATACATCTGTTCTCGGTCATCCAAATGCATACACAGGCCTCGAATCAAAATCGAGCAATGCAGAAGTTCTTGGGACAACCACCTTCACCAGAAAATTCCTCGAACACTCACCCCCGACCACCAAAGACGCTGCACTTCTGGTCACAGAAGCTCTGACCATCCACGAACCCCTTCCCCTTGGTCCCATCGCACTCGATACACCAGAGATGAATCACCGATCCATTTACCCCGCTCGACCAAATTAGGTTTAGAAACCTAAATCACTTCGTCGTTGACGCCACAGCGATCTATACCGCCTCCAACCATTTTTCCCATGACCACCATACCTCGCTCCATCTCCAGTGATGTTCACGACCACCCCTGATGCTCCGGCCTCCAGAATTTACCCAAAAACCCAATTCCAGTCAATCCCGAAATGCACACTCATCCTAATACTAAAAATCTTGATTTTTGTTTTAAAAATCCTATCTTCCAGAACTGATTCAAGATATGTACTTAAATCAATAAATTTCAACACTTGATTTTATCATATTATTTAGATTGCTACTGTATTTCCAGATTCTACCATATTTCAAACTTTAAAATATTTGAACATATTTTTATATATCTTAGATTATGTTTAAACTAAGCTATTCTGTTTGCAATCCAAAGTTCAACAACAACAAGTGAAAGAATTGGGATTTTGATCTAGGATTTAAACTCTGTACTATGAAATAGAGAAGATAAATAAAATCAGACATGCACACATGACACATTCATATATACAGAATTCTACACTAATAAATACACATGCAAAGCACAATTAAAATCCAATAATCATATTCAACAGATTATCACTTATTAAATTTTAAAAAAAATGTTTACTCACCTGAACAAAAAGATGAGCAGAGCTTTGATAAAAATGCTTGATTCCTGGAAACTTTGATTTTTGAAAACTTAAATGCTTAGATCTTGTTTACTGAAATCTACTTGATATTGCTTTAAGACTTTGATTTCCTTTAAAACTGAAATGCTATGTTGTTGAGAAGATTACTTTGACATTCCAGGTTGCAATTTTGAAAATAAAGTCTTGGTTACAGGTTTTGGAAAAGATGACAGAGTTATTGATTTGTTTTGAGGGAAGATGATTACAGGTTAAAGAATATTTTGAGGAGATGCTAACTTATTATTCTCTGGTTTGCTATGTCATGAGAACGAAATGAGAAGAAGCTAGATAAATAGAACAAGTATGTAAAGCTATGATTTTGCTGGTACAAGATTTTTAAATTTTGATCAGAGATTTTTATTTCCCTTTGGAGGCTGAAATGATTTTCCAGCAAATTTGAGATGATGGCATTAAATGCCTATGTCCTTACAAGTTTACACATACTATTCCTTTGCAAATACATATTGCTTTACTGTCATACCTATCCCTTCTTATTCGTATGTACAAAGATTTTCTTTATTTATTTTTTATTTCCTTGCATCACTACACTCTATAGTACATATACTTCCCTAATTTCCTCTTGCCTGCAAATACATATATTTGTTTCTATAAAGTTGTTATATTTTAGAATTATCTTTTTATACTTAATTAATTCACAATTTTATCTTCCCTTTATTTTTTTAAACTTAAACTATTAAATACTTAATTTACTTATTAACTATTTTTATACTTATGTTTAAATATTTATAAGATTTATTTTATTTTAAATACTTTGAAAGATTTTATTTTAAATTTACAAATCATAGCTTTCTTTCAAAAAAAATACATACATATAAATAAATTTGAAATAACCATTTCTATTTATAAAAATCCATTTGTAAAGACATTACATTATTAATATTATTTAAATCTAACTCATTATTAAATTAAAATAGTTTATAGAAGGAGTTATCCCTTTATTAATAAATTACTTATTGAATCAAACTATATTTAAAAAGAACAAAACAACCTTTCTTGTTTAAATTTAAACTTAGGCTAAAATCATTTTAAACAAATAAACTTTTATCTTGAGTATTTTAAAATCATATGGTTATTTATTTAATATTAAATTAAATCAAATTTCCAAATTACCAAAAATATTAAAATTAGAATACATGCCTTTATTTATTAAATTTAAAACAAAGCTTATCTATTTACAATATATACAAATATATTTACATTATAAATAGAAAACAATTTATTAGCTTTTAAAAGATAAATTATTAGTTAAATATCTATTTTAAAGAAGATTATTAAATCAATTCAAATCTTATTAACAAATATTATCAAATCAATTTAATTTTTAATGCAGATTATTAAATTGATATTGCCCAAAATTCCGGGATATCACAATATACCAAATCTTCGTCTTTGTCCTCTAGAAAAATAATCTTCAATGCGCTGAAAACTCAGGGCTGACCCGAACATAATGAAAAGACAAAACACTCGAGTCGGGACTAAAATATCCTCATGTGAGTTAGATCAATATCACATATAACATGAGTGTAATAGCGTTAGAGATGTTTACGGAGTTTTATATCTCCTATTCAATGTATAACGTGCGTGCAACAACTCAAGAGATGTTACAGGATTATCCATCTCTTAAGGATCCGTCAAAAGATATATATATATATATATATATATAGTAGAATACGCTATATATGTAATGTCTAATCGGTAAAATAAATATTTTTCTTAGCGTTAAGGCTTTACATTAATCCCCCTTAACGTGTTTTTAAGCATTGTCGTACAGTTTGCATATAATGCCCCAGCAGCACGTCGGGGGATAGGGATGGGGCCGTGATACAATAACACTAAACCAAACTCGTAGTAGTCTCATATAGGGATAAAAGTATGACAAGGCATGTAAGGCAATGCCTAAGGTAGCATACTACCAGTTCGGGTCACAGGGCTGGTGCTAACACATCGTAGCCACGATCGCCCACTGCGTCCATCCATCCCATATTGAGTCAAAGGGAGGTCATCCCAAAATCAAGGTGCACCAATCGAAACCAACATCAAAGTAATAGTATGGACCAAGTCCAAGAGGAAAATCGAAGAACGAATGTCCACTAGAGGTAATTAGCCTCATTGGCCCTGTCAAGCCGTCCTGTTTTAGTCATTTTAAATTGGCACAAGTGTCAGGGTCTATCCATCATCGTTCCCTTTCTTCAAATCTAGCAAACGTACGCCAAATCCAACCACTTCATTCTGGAGTCTCCTCCACGTACACAATTGTTAAAATGGTTTCAAAATTTACAAAGAGCATGCCAATAAGAGGCCTTGGTCTCTTTAACAACCAAATGTCGTTTTACACACCGGTTGGCACTTTTACATTTTAGAAACGATTCATACTTGATATCAAAATATCATATTAGCTTCAAAATATCATATTTACTTCAAAATCGTCATATTTACTTAAACATGTCAATTTCATTTGAAAAATCATTTCACTCAAATCTCCATTTCGAATTTCAAATTAGGTTATAACTTCATTTTAACCCACTTCGCATTTAAATCAACGATTTAAATACAAACATTCCAACCTTGCACGGTTTGAATTTTTAGAAAATAGTTTGAATAGTTTAAGTAGTTTTAAAAAGTTAAAATAGTTAAAGTAGGTTATATATTAAATGATTTGAAAATTTAAATAATTTGAAATTTTAAAAAGATGAATTTAAAACAGTTTATAGGAAAATAGTTTATAGCGAAAATAATTTCAAATTCAAAACTGTTTCTTCCTATTTCAACAAATCTGGACTCAGGTCCAAATTTCAATCAATTTGATTCAATTTCAAATCTTTAATTTAAAATCATCTTCAATCTCAAATCAATTCAAATCGACTAAATTTCGATTTAAATTCAAATCAACTCAATTTCGATTTCAATTCGAATTAACTTCAATTTCCAAACGTTCATTTTAATTTCAAATTCAATTTCACAATTCGATTCAACGGTTTAAATTTCAATCCAATTCTTATTTCAATTCTCTTTATATCAATTTCAATTTCAATTTCAATTTATTGATTTAAATCGCTTAAATCAAATTTAAACTTCAATATTCAATTTAAGGTTCAAATCTTCAAAATAATTCAACTCCGAGCCCAAATTTGAAATATCTATGTAAATTACTTTTACTTAGCAATATTTCAAAGTTTGAATAAAAGTCCAAATCATTTAAAACAAATCGATTTTCGAAATTCAAATCATATTTCAATTATTACTTCAAAATCTCAAATTTCATTTTTAAACGATTTCGTTTAACAAATTTTAATTTCACATTTCAAAACTCAAATTCGAAATTAATTCAATTTCTATATTTCAATTCAATTTTATTTTTATAAAACGAAATCATTTAAATAAATTCAAATCCAAGAATTTAAATCATTTAATTTAACCAATCCATTGTCCGTATATAATTTTTCTATCCTATGGCCAAGTGATCAGTTATTTCAATTTTTAATTTAAAGGATGGATATATATCATTTCAATCCAAATCCAAGTGTCATAGGCATATATCATTTCAACATATTTCTTAATTTATTCGAAATAATTCAAATAATAGTTTATATACTGTCAAATAATATGCAGGGTGATAACAGGAATATATTAAAATACATAAACATCCAAATCATCCAAAATATCAATTAATAGCATCCATCAAAATCAACATTCCAAAACAGTCAATATACCACAACAGTTGACTAGTTATCAATAATTGGGAATTTAACTAGCAGTTTAATTCCAATTCCAATTTAACTGCCAATTTTAGTTTCTAACAGTCAATTCATATGTCAATTAAATTATCAAACAACAGTCAATAAAATTAAACTACTTCATGATGTCAATTTAACGAACACAAAAATATTTTAGTACTTCGTGAGCGTTATAAAACACTTACCTTTATTCGAAACTGAAAATATTTCATCTTCAAATAAATTCCAATTTGATTCCATAGCATAGACGACGTCAATACGAACGCAACGCGACTCGTTTCACTCGAATCGGACTTCGCATGAAAAAGTTATGATTTTATTAATATAAGGATAATTAAAAATATAATTAACAACTAAGTAATAATTAACTTACCCTAACAGCTCCTTCTTCCTTCGTTCGTATGCGAACAACCCCAGGCTAATAAAACCCATTCGCGACCAAGCTTCCATCGCGCACGCTCAACCAACGTTGAGCGGACTTCGATCGGAGCACGCTAGGAGACGCGCCACGACCTCCTTCACGAACGCCAGCAAGCTCATAGCCTCCGCTGCCTTCGTTGTCATGAAAAATACTCGAAACCGCACGGACTTCGAAACTCGATTCTGCCATTTCGTGATGCTTTGCCTCGATCCAACCATCCAAAATGTAGTGCTCAAGGAGATCTACAACTTTCCTTTTGGAATCATTCAATTTCATTGAGTGGGTGGTGAGAAATCGAGGAGAGAAGGATGGGAATTTTCGGCCACTAATCGTTTTAAATGAGAGCTGCTGCGCGATTAGGGTTTCGATTAACGAAAATGAAAATATCTCATAACCTATTATATAAATATCCGACACTATTCACACATAAATTTTTCGAACTCCAAACGACGCATGCCACCTTGCGCTCTATATGTTATACCCCCATTCCGAACACAATGGAATATGTATCGGGAGCTAATTCCATCATATTCAGAAAATAACTTTTCAAAATTAAATTATTTTAATTAAATTTCTTTAATTGATTTCTACACATTTCAAGCTTGCACGACCAAATGATAAGTCTGATCGGTACGAAACTTGAAATCCTATAATAATTCACTAACGGATCCGATGAAACTGGTTTCATTGAAATCCGAGACAGTGCCCAAAAAGACTATTTTTCTACATTAATTAAAACAAAAAATTTCCAAAAATAAATTTAATCTCTTTTAAATTCAATTTTAAAAATTAACAATCTTCATTCTTGTTTAAATAAAATTTAAATCAACTTCCAACATCATTTTCATTCACATTAAATTCAGGATTCGATTATTTAAACAATTTAATTATAAAATTAATTACATTAATAAATCATAAAATTTCAAATAAATTTTAATTATCAACAATTATTTTATTTCCATTTAAATAATACAACATTTATTATCCAATTTCAGCTATTGATTATAAACACATTCAATATATAAAATTTTATTTCATGCCTAAATCTTCGAAATTGACTATTTCAATTTTTATTCAAGTTCATATTCAATAAATTACAATAATAAATCATTAAATTTTTATTTCTAACGATTTTTTTCCAATAATCGTATTAAATTTAATAAGTTAAAATAGTTAAAAATACGGGTCGTTACAGGTTGTAAGGACAACCGAAGCAAATAACACTATTTACTTCGGTGCATCTACTTCTGTTATTAATACAACCGAAGCAAGTGATACCATTTTCCTCGGTTTTGAGCACAACCCACGCAAATAACACTATTTGCTTCGATGTATTTACTTCCGTTGAACAACCGAAGCAAATGATACTATTTGCTTCGGTTGTGAGCATAACCAAAGCAAATGAGGCAATGCAACATACAATTTTATACTATATAAGAACAACGACATATCCTTTGAATATAGTATATTACATTTTATATATAAAATGTTGTACATTACATCATGTTAAAAGTATCTAGCATTCAATATCCAACGTAGTTTAATTAAGCATTACAATTTTATAATGCACAATGACCATATAACCTATCAATAAAGGACTTTACATTACATTGTAATAAAAGTTTATAACATTCATCCAAAAGTGGTTTCTAAACATTCAATATGTACATATACCATTCAATATCCAACCTCCAACATCTGTCATCCAGCTCTTGATTACATTCAGTCAAGTTAGATAAATTGTAATCATTTAAGCAAAATTGCCTATAGTTATACACTCTTTAATACATTTGACAGTTTCAGGTTCTAATTTCCAGCCATAGTTTTGCCTATGAAGATATCATATAGGATGCGAGTTCTTAGTTTTTGTATTTCTTCATCTTCGTATAAAACTACTTTTCCTTCTATTTTTATATTGTTAGATAGGTCTTCCATATATTGCATAAGAAATATTGCATAATCAATTCTATATCAGATAATTTATTTTTTAATGTTATTAAATTTACTTTTATAGATTATAACTTTGTACTTACTAATAGTATGTTTGATGTGGACAATCACTACAACAGAAAACAGTGTTTCCAAAGCGAAATAGCCGTCGGTTTACCGTCGGAAAACATATTTCCAATGCCTTACCGATGCCTTTTTTGTGTCGGAAAATCTGTCATAGAAAAATATTTTCGACGCCAGGCGTTAGGTGTTTTTCGACACCTTTCCAATGCCATAAACTTTTCGACGCCTCTTTGATGCCCTTGATTTTCCGACACCTTTTCGACGTCAGTCCGACGCTTTCTTTTCTTACGCCTATTCGACGCCATTATTCCGATGACATTCCAACGCCATTATATTTCGACGCCATACCGACGCCATTTTAAAATATAGTTTTTGGATATTTCCACGCCTTTCCGACGCCTTTTCTGAAGCAATTTTATAACATTTCTATTTTATTACCAACCTCAAATACATTCATTTTGACAATGCCAAACATATATATCTCAATTAAACAAAATAACATCACCGACAACATTATAAAACAACAAAAACAATGAAATAATCGATGAAACATTTAAATAACACGCAACATTCATAGTATTATATGATACAACTTAAACTAATGTCACTTACACGTAAGTCGAAATGAAAATTATGTCCACGTAGATATATATATATATATATATCTATACTATAATATAAATAGCCAGTTCAATTTCAAGAGCACACAAGCTCTCTAGAATTTTGGCAACTGAACAGTCTCTAAATTTATATTATCTATACTATTTATGCTGTATTATTATTATTATTACTGAGTTTTTCTAAAGCGCAGCAGCCTCCTCCGAATTTCTGTTAGATCTAAACTAAGAGTCGTGCAATGTTTTTCCTCCATTTTTACTGTCCCTCTCTCGCGTTTTCAGCCCTAGATGCTAATCTCACCTTCATTTGTTCCTTTTCGACCTATCGCCTTCTTCCTCCCCTCCTACCATTGCTACATCGCAATCCTCCTCCCCTCCAACCGCCATCGCCAGGACAATCGGCTTTAAGTCATCTAACAATCGCTTTCGCCTCTTTGTCGCTTTCGACTATCCTCATCCCACCTACCACCAATATGTCGCAATCGCCCTCCCCTCCTACCAAAGTCGCCATCCCTACTGACTCCGCCTCATCCCCCAAAAGACTAACAACCCCCTTCGCAGCAGTAAATCTTACCGTCTCCTCCCTTCCAAAATCGCCAAACCCTAGCCTGCAAGCATCTTTGCTTCCACTGCAATTTGGTAATGGTGAACGGAAAATATGGTGGCGTTGCAAGGTATATTCGTACGCTAGCCAATTCAAACTGGAATCACTTCCAATACGTCCATCTACCGGTTAGTCATATCCATCTTGTAACGCCCCACCTCTATGCTCATAATAACAAAGAGTACTAAAAGGAATACTGTCTATTATTACGAAGAATAAGGCTGGATAGGAGCGACCATCCGTAATTGGCCTTACACTAATATTGGTTATCTCGATAGGAGTGGTATATACTTTTTAATTTTTCATCTATTAATTATTTACTCCCCTCGACATATCCAATTATCAGTATAAAACAAACTACGATAGTTCATAATAGTTTAGGACATTAGATATAACAATAACACAGATAATATAAATGCGGAACACAGATAAAAACAAAAGTCTCAGATATATATAACTGATGTCAGTTAATACATAGTTGACACTATACATATGATACAACTACAACTGTCGACTCTAGAAGTTATATATACAAGTACATTATCGACTAATATACATGAATACATATCATTCTATACAATGACACGACTACTACAAAATGACTGACAACTTCAGAAGATGTGAAAAGTCTTCAATCCCGAACAGCAACTCAAAGAAAGAAATCTACAACCTGAAATACTCGGGTCTGACCCGAGTATTACATTCAAAAGAAAATAATACCCAGGTCAGTCTAATTCAAACCAGTTTATTAGTGCATATAGGCAATAATAATCAAATAGTCCAATAGATGACAGTCACAGAAATCTCGTATACCCGACTCCTCGATAAAAGAATCGGATAACGGCAGATATAACATTATACAGTGTTAAACAACAAAACAACAATGCCAATTTAAAAACAACAATGCTGATTGGCTACAGTGCACGCTAACGTGTACTGCCTCGCCAATACAGTCTACCAAATACTCAGAAGCTCAATGAATCTAAAAGCCAACCAATCCAATTCAAATCAAAATGAACCATTTCAAACTACGCTTAATAAAACGGCAACAGATAGCGTCAAATTAAATTAAATCTCGGTGTGGCTGCAGTACACGCACGCGTGCACTGCCTCGCCACTACCGTACGTCGAAATTGCAAAGGTCAAGTCACATTAGCGTGACTCAACACAGTTGCAAACAATTTGAATGCAACAGATTAAACAGTGGATTACAAGACAGTTTGCAAGCAGTTCGAGGTGGAAGTGCCATCAGAGATCAACTAAAAACAAAGTAAGTCCAAGTGATCAATGACAGGAATGCAACTGTCCGTTCAATATCCAAGCAGGTCGAAACACTGGATCAAGCAAGTTATAACCCAAAGACTTCACAAGCAAGAACAATGAATTAGCAAACTGAAGATGAGAGCACCAAGGATATGGCACTACAACATTCAACAGAAAAAGACGCAGATCAGCCTCCATAGGAATTAAGGTCATCGGTAAAGCACAATGACCAAATGCAAATAGATACAATGCATCAATGCAATGTATCGGATTCGAGAACAAAGGCAGTGCAACAGCATAAAACTTTATCTAAGAGAATGCTAAATATGTACACAAGTGATGGTACATTACAAACTGCACAAGGCAATTGAATCAGGGGTACAACGGTGAATTAGATCAAATAACACCAAGTAAAGAACTCAATCAGAGAACAAAACTGCAACTCAACTACAAGGGTTCGACCACTCCAGAGAGTAGTTCAAATGCAAATGAACTCGAATAGTAACCCAGGCTACAAAGTGTGCAAAGTACAGACTGCAACCAAGACCAGCAACGCCAACTTGACTCAAATGGTAAATGAAGGTCTAAAGTCACTGACTCAAGAGTCCTAGTAAACATCAAGCAATCACAGTTTGAATACAACAGTTCAACAAGACGAGTGCAGACAGACAAGGCACAAAGTGCACAGGAGATACAAGTGCAGGCCCAACAGTGCACATGTACAACAGAGAACATATGAAAAGTCTGGATGGTCAGCAATTTGAAAATGCAACATATTCAAGTGCAATGAACATGTACAAGTGAAACAGTGGACATAAGAGATGAACAAGAAGTTCATCATCAAAGTCAACAGTGTTAATAACAAGAATACCACAGAGAAGTTAGTCAGAGACGTGAAACAGTTTAAAATTGTTTAAGGAATCCAAAAATCAATCTACAAAGTCAACTACAGGTCGCAGAATTTACAGATGGCCCGAAGATGACCAAAGTCAGGGATAAACACCAGAAGTTCACGCAACATATAACAGAGAAGCCAAAGTCAGATATGAACATAGATGGTCAGAGAGAACCATAAACTGGAATGCAGACTAAAGCTCACCATCAACGACAACAGTGAAAATGACTGTAGTCAAGTGATGATTCGAGTAGATAATTGTCACAAAAGCAAATGGCCAGAGAAGATGACCAGAACCAGAAACAAGTCAAATTTCAAAACTTGGCTAATGCATCAAAATATCGCATAAACAAAGTCGAGCAAAATAACAGTGTCGAACTCGATTTCAAAAATCAACAAAGCCAATTCGAACATATATATACATATCAAACGATATATATACATACATGACTGCATGCTTATATATGAAGACTAAATGCAACTGGGTGCAAACAGTCTCCACAAACATGAATCTACAACTTGTAAACCCATAAATATAGTACTGTAACTGGACAGTACAAGGTTTCAAAACAACTAACTCGAATGAAAAATAATGCAAGTACGAAAATGTCTGTAAGCATATCTATGAATACGCAGACGTATTTATATCAAGATAGACCATCACCGGCAAGAATAAGGCACAGTGCTAAAACGAAAAGGCAAAGGCCCGAAACATTTAAATGGTCAGAAACACTATCAAAGAAATGGTACCAATTGACTGTAATACAAAGTCATGAAATTTCATTGACTAAATCAAGTGACAGAGCAAAATCAACAACATCGAACGAATTCGAACAAGTCAAGAAACCCAAAACCCAACAAAATCAACTTCGAACCAAAATCGAATGCCGAGATAAACTAAACCAATTACTCAAGCAACAAAATCCCAAATTGGAACAAGCTAGGACATTAGAGGCTCGAATTAGATGTGAGTAGATAGTGCTACTCACCTTAGAACGAAGAGGCAGCCGCGATCGAAGAACGGAAGTCGAAGCCTCGATTTCCAAAACGCCACGAAAGTCGACGAAGCCAAAACTCAGATTTGCCAGATAGAAGTCGAAGCCGAAGCCCTAACTATTTGGAGACGAGCGAAAATAGACGAGCCGCAATTAATCTCGTTTGTTTGATTTTTATTCTAGGGTTACGAAAATGAGAATAAAATTTAGAGGGATGGTTTACATGGTTAAC
This sequence comes from Allium fistulosum, assembly GCA_030737815.1. NCBI lineage: Eukaryota > Viridiplantae > Streptophyta > Magnoliopsida > Asparagales > Amaryllidaceae > Allium > Allium fistulosum. The sequence goes on from CM060902.1 coordinate 746,612,938, forward strand.
ACGGCAATTCAAAAGAACAAAGGGCTAACTTCTCTTTAAAGCCCAACAACCTTTAACTCAACATTTTAAAGAATTTTACAGCCAAAATATTTCACTACGATTAAAACTGTAATTAACAACGATTCAATCGTTATTTTGTCGATAAATAAAATTTACAAAATCCCGGGTTGTTACAGACTCCCCTCCTTATAAAAATTGCGTCCCCGCAATTTTCATACTTAAATTTGTCTATAACAATTATTCCTCTAACATAAACTGGTTAAGCTAGAAAAATAAAGATTGAGAACACAAACGCCAAGAAATCCTTCAATTTCATAAAAGAAATTCACAAATTTTCAACAAAATTTAATTATCAAAAGATAATCAGAAGACAGCAAACGGAATAAATGCAAACATCAGCGATATTCAATTATCAACAAGATAATTAAAATACAGAGAATCATAAAGCAACAATGTCTAATCATCGATACGATAATTAGAAAACAGTGATTCAATAAAATCAGCATATTCTAGAATCTATTGGAGACTAGAAAATCTCATATCAATAAAATCAGCAACCATTCAATCATCCAAACGATACTCAGAAAACAAATCAACAAATGTCAAATTATCGAAGACGAATATCACAAAACATCAAATTCAACAATTATTCGATTATCAAAAACGATAATCAAATTTCAAATTCAACAAATATTCGATTATCCAAAACGATAATCAAATTTCTCAAATTCAACAAATATTCGATTATCAAAAACGATAATCAAATTTCAAATTCAACAAATATTCGATTATCCAAAACGATAATCAAATTTCTCAAATTCAACAAATATTCGATTATCAAAAACGATAATCAAATTTCAAATTCAACAAATATTCGATTATCCAAAACGATAATCAAATTTCTCAAATTCAACAAATATTCGATTATCAAAAACGATAATCAAATTTCAAATTCAACAAATATTCGATTATCCAAAACGATAATCAAATTTCTCAAATTCAACAAATATTCGATTATCAAAAACGATAATCAAATTTCAAATTCAACAAATATTCGATTATCCAAAACGATAATCAAATTTCTCAAATTCAACAAATATTCGATTATCAAAAACGATAATCAAATTTCAAATTCAACAAATATTCGATTATCCAAAACGATAATCAAACTTCTCAAATTCAACAAATATTCGATTATCAAAAACGATAATCAAATTTCAAATTCAACAAATATTCGATTATCCAAAACGATAATCAAATTTCTCAAATTCAACAAATATTCGATTATCAAAAACGATAATCAAATTTCAAATTCAACAAATATTCGATTATCCAAAACGATAATCAAATTTCTCAAATTCAACAAATATTCGATTATCAAAAACGATAATCAAATTTCAAATTCAACAAATATTCGATTATCCAAAACGATAATCAAATTTCTCAAATTCAACAAATATTCGATTATCCAAAACGATAATCAAATTTCTCAAATTCAACAATTATTTAATTATCTAAAGCGATAATTAAATTCGAAATCAGCAAATATTTAATTATCTAAAGCGATAATTAAACTCCAATTTAGAAAATATTTAATTATCTCAAACGATAATTAAATTCCAAATCAACAAATATTTAATTATCTCAAGCGATAATTAAATCTAAAATCAACAAATATTTAATTATCAAAAGCGATAATTAAATCTCAAATCAGTAAATATTTAATTTTCTAACAGCGATAATTAAATCTCAAATCAACAAATATTTAATTATCTAAAGCGATAATTAAAAACAACAAATATCTGATTATCAAAAATGATAATCAGAACTCATATCAACAAATATCTAATTATCACAAGCGATAATTAGAAACAACAAATATCTGATTATCAAAAACGATAACCAGAACTCATATCAACAAATATCTAATTATCACAAGCGATAATTAGAAACAACAAATATCTGATTATCAAAAACGATAACCAGAACTCATATCAACAAATATCTAATTATCACAAGCGATAATTAGAAACAACAAATATCTGATTATCAAAAACGATAACCAGAACTCATATCAACAAATATCTAATTATCACAAGCGATAATTAGAAACAACAAATATCTGATTATCAAAAACGATAACCAGAACTCATATCAACAAATATCTAATTATCACAAGCGATAATTAGAAACAACAAATATCTGATTATCAAAAACGATAACCAGAACTCATATCAACAAATATCCAATTACCTGCAGATAATTGGATGCAACAAATATCTAGAAATCGATTAAGAAGACTAGAAAATCAACATAAAAGCTTGGATCGATCCCATCAGATGGCGAGTTTTTAATTCGCCGCACGTGCATCAACAAATGGCCGAAGCCTACCAAGTACTCAACATAATTTTGGCGCCCAACAAATGACCCGAAGGTCCAACAAATGACCCGAAGGTCTAGTACTGGTATTTGACACGAAGGTCCAACAAATGACCCGAAGGTCCTCATAGTGGCTCGAAAGCACACGAAAGCATCAAAATGTTTCAATTAACGAGTCCGGAATTAACCGAAATAGCAAACGCACATGTCCCATACCACGTGTTTTACTAAATCGTTTGATTCTCTTCATCGTTTCCTTGAAAGTGCGAAATTGTGTATTTTATAAAAATACATTTTACGTTCTCAAACGGACAAGTCCGGAATTAAGCGAATCAGTAAAAGAAAGGGGTCATAGTCCTCGATTTTGCTGAAACGTTTAAATCGCTTCCTCATTCTTTTGAAAGCGTAAACTGTTAAATTTCTGAAAACAATTGTTATTTATTTTGTAAAAATAACAATTCACCTTCTCAACTGGACAAGTCCGGAGTTAAGCGAAACAGTAAAAGAAAGGGGTCATAATCCTCGATTTTGCTGAATCGTTTAAGTCGCTTTCTCATCCTTTTGAAAACGCAAACCGTTAAAAATTTATAAAACAATTTTCATTTTTAAACGAGTTTCCAATCACGTGATTAAAGCAGCCATTTTAGTAACAATTTCGATAAGGAAATTGTACTTCTCAAAATACCGTAAAAACGGTCACAAATCAGTATTGCGGAATAACCGCTTGAAAATCCACTTTTAAAATTTGACGGTTACTGAAGCCAAAGCGACAGTAATTTTAAAACGTCAAAATCACATCAAAACAATTTACATCTAAATGTACTATCAGAGAATTTTCATTCATCAAAATGCCACAAAACACCGTACTTCAAAATATAGCATTGGTGTAAAATTCCGTTGTAAAAACAACGGCAACAAAATACGTTTCATAACCAAGCATCGGTTCAACGTAAAATAAATGCAATAACGTGCAATTTAAATTTTTGCACGTACTACAAAATGGACAAAGAATCATTCAAATGTATCTTCAATGAAGATAATTCAAAACAGCAAAAATCTAATCACTAGATGATTAGTACAAAAGAAAGCCAGGGGAAATTTCAACAAAAATCACATATCTGCAATTTCCTCGAATCCTCAATTCGGATTCGAAGTTCTCAAAGAAATAAAATAATTACAGCTATGTAAACAACAAATGAAATTCATATCAATTTCGTATTTTGATTTTTAAATCAAAAAGATTATCAGTTGTACTCAGCGAAGACGGTTTCACTGTTTCCGCTGCGCACTCTGATAAATAGAACACAAATCAATCATATCATCAGAACACAATTTCACTATTATTTTTAAATAAGGATATTTAAAAATTTCATCCAAATTTCAAAACTTTAGTTTTGACTCAAAGTACAAATAAAACATCGACCAATAGTTGTAACATATGTTCCATCCAAGTTATGTTTTATATTATGTCCATAAACCCCAAGCTCTGATACCAACTGTAACGCCCCACCTCTATGCTCATAATAACAAAGAGTATTAAAAGGAATACTGTCTATTATTACGAAGAATAAGGCTGGATAGGAGCGACCATCCGTAATTGGCCTTACACTAATATTGGTTATCTCGATAGGAGTGGTATATACTTTTTAATTTTTCATCTATTAATTATTTACTCCCCTCGACATATCCAATTATCAGTATAAAACAAACTACGATAGTTCATAATAGTTTAGGACATTAGATATAACAATAACACAGATAATATAAATGCGGAACACAGATAAAAACAAAAGTCTTAGATATATATAACTGATGTCAGTTAATACATAGTTGACACTATACATATGATACAACTACAACTGTCGACTCTAGAAGTTATATATACAAGTACATTATCGACTAATATACATGAATACATATCATTCTATACAATGACACGACTACTACAAAATGACTGACAACTTCAGAAGATGTGAAAAGTCTTCAATCCCGAACAGCAACTCAAAGAAAGAAATCTACAACCTGAAATACTCGGGTCTGACCCGAGTATTACATTCAAAAGAAAATAATACCCAGGTCAGTCTAATTCAAACCAGTTTATTAGTGCATATAGGCAATAATAATCAAATAGTCCAATAGATGACAGTCACAGAAATCTCGTATACCCGACTCCTCGATAAAAGAATCGGATAACGGCAGATATAATATTATACAGTGTTAAACAACAAAACAACAATGCCAATTTAAAAACAACAATGCTGATTGGCTGTAGTGCACGCTAACGTGTACTGCCTCGCCAATACAGTCTACCAAATACTCAGAAGCTCAATGAATCTAAAAGCCAACCAATCCAATTCAAATCAAAATGAACCATTTCAAACTACGCTTAATAAAACGGCAACAGATAGCGTCAAATTAAATTAAATCTCGGTGTGGCTGCAGTACACGCACGCGTGCACTGCCTCGCCACTACCGTACGTCGAAATTGCAAAGGTCAAGTCACATTAGCGTGACTCAACACAGTTGCAAACAATTTGAATGCAACAGATTAAACAGTGGATTACAAGACAGTTTGCAAGTAGTTCGAGGTGGAAGTGCCATCAGAGATCAACTAAAAACAAAGTAAGTCCAAGTGATCAATGACAGGAATGCAACTGTCCGTTCAATATCCAAGCAGGTCGAAACACTGGATCAAGCAAGTTATAACCCAAAGACTTCACAAGCAAGAACAATGAATTAGCAAACTGAAGATGAGAGCACCAAGGATATGGCACTACAACATTCAACAGAAAAAGACGCAGATCAGCCTCCATAGGAATTAAGGTCATCGGTAAAGCACAATGACCAAATGCAAATAGATACAATGCATCAATGCAATGTATCGGATTCGAGAACAAAGGCAGTGCAGCAGCATAAAACTTTATCTAAGAGAATGCTAAATATGTACACAAGTGATGGTACATTACAAACTGCACAAGGCAATTGAATCAGGGGTACAACGGTGAATTAGATCAAATAACACCAAGTAAAGAACTCAATCAGAGAACAAAACTGCAACTCAACTACAAGGGTTCGACCACTCCAGAGAGTAGTTCAAATGCAAATGAACTCGAATAGTAACCCAGGCTACAAAGTGTGCAAAGTACAGACTGCAACCAAGACCAGCAACGCCAACTTGACTCAAATGGTAAATGAAGGTCTAAAGTCACTGACTCAAGAGTCCTAGTAAACATCAAGCAATCACAGTTTGAATACAACAGTTCAACAAGACGAGTGCAGACAGACAAGGCACAAAGTGCACAGGAGATACAAGTGCAGGCCCAACAGTGCACATGTACAACAGAGAACATATGAAAAGTCTGGATGGTCAGCAATTTGAAAATGCAACATATTCAAGTGCAATGAACATGTACAAGTGAAACAGTGGACATAAGAGATGAACAAGAAGTTCATCATCAAAGTCAACAGTGTTAATAACAAGAATACCACAGAGAAGTTAGTCAGAGACGTGAAACAGTTTAAAATTGTTTAAGGAATCCAAAAATCAATCTACAAAGTCAACTACAGGTCGCAGAATTTACAGATGGCCCGAAGATGACCAAAGTCAGGGATAAACACCAGAAGTTCACGCAACATATAACAGAGAAGCCAAAGTCAGATATGAACATAGATGGTCAGAGAGAACCATAAACTGGAATGCAGACTAAAGCTCACCATCAACGACAACAGTGAAAATGACTGTAGTCAAGTGATGATTTGAGTAGATAATTGTCACAAAAGCAAATGGCCAGAGAAGATGACCAGAACCAGAAACAAGTCAAATTTCAAAACTTGGCTAATGCATCAAAATATCGCATAAACAAAGTCGAGCAAAATAACAGTGTCGAACTCGATTTCAAAAATCAACAAAGCCAATTCGAACATATATATACATATCAAATGATATATATACATACATGACTGCATGCTTATATATGAAGACTAAATGCAACTGGGTGCAAACAGTCTCCACAAACATGAATCTACAACTTGTAAACCCATAAATATAGTACTGTAACTGGACAGTACAAGGTTTCAAAACAACTAACTCGAATGCAAAATAATGCAAGTACGAAAATGTCTGTAAGCATATCTATGAATACGCAGACGTATTTATATCAAGATAGACCATCACCGGCAAGAATAAGGCACAGTGCTAAAACGAAAAGGCAAAGGCCCGAAACATTTAAATGGTCAGAAACACTATCAAAGAAATGGTACCAATTGACTGTAATACAAAGTCATGAAATTTCATTGACTAAATCAAGTGACAGAGCAAAATCAACAACATCGAACGAATTCGAACAAGTCAAGAAACCCAAAACCCAACAAAATCAACTTCGAACCAAAATCGAATGCCGAGATAAACTAAACCAATTACTCAAGCAACAAAATCCCAAATTGGAACAAGCTAGGACATTAGAGGCTCGAATTAGATGTGAGTAGATAGTGCTACTCACCTTAGAACGAAGAGGCAGCCGCGATCGAAGAACGGAAGTCGAAGCCTCGATTTCCAAAACGCCACGAAAGTCGACGAAGCCAAAACTCAGATTTGCCAGATAGAAGTCGAAGCCGAAGCCCTAACTATTTGGAGACGAGCGAAAATAGACGAGCCGCCATTAATCTCGTTTGTTTGATTTTTATTCTAGGGTTACGAAAATGAGAATAAAATTTAGAGGGATGGTTTACATGGTTAACACGGCAATTCAAAAGAACAAAAGGCTAACTTCTCTTTAAAGCCCAACAACCTTTAACTCAACATTTTAAAGAATTTTACAGCCAAAATATTTCACTACGATTAAAACTGTAATTAACAACGATTCAATCGTTATTTTGTCGATAAATAAAATTTACAAAATCCCGGGTTGTTACACATCTCTTCAGTTCTCATAATAATTTGCTCAGCAGTCTCCATCTTCTACAATCATTTTTATTTTGTTTTTCAGGTCAACCGTTCATGCCCAGTTTATTGTTTATTTTCTTTGTTGCATAAGCATAAACGAATTTCATAAGCCTGCAAATGCTTCAAGCTGATGCAAATTATTCAGGTAAAATTATCTCTATTTTTTTACGCATCAGATATACACCTAAAATTTGTTGATTGCCACTCTTTATTAATCGGTTCTAATAAAGGCAAACGTGGAAATTTTTTTGATTGCTATATTGGTTCCGTGGTTGTTTATTCCTACAGCCAGATCTCATCGACTCTAATTTTCTTCTTCTCGCAGCAACCCAAATTCTATTTTAAAGCAATCAACATCGGATCAATTCATCGGACCATTAATGATGTCCACATCGATCATCTTATGAAAACTTAACCGCGGACATCAGGGTAAAATTCATAATTTTGATTCCCATCTGTGCTTTTTCTTCTTTCTCCATGATTTCAGTTTCTAAGTTTATGACGACCTATAATATGAATTGTAATATGAAGTACTAATCTTTACATTTGAACTCCTTCAATAATGAATAATATTTTTATGCTAAACTAAATAATTGCACACAATTTAAATATTTTATTATTTACTAATTAGTTAACTGATTTTGCAAATGGATCATTTTTGGTAAATCAGTAGGAAATTAAGGATGCATTTCTTAGGTACTAAGTGAAAACTAAGCTAAAAATAGAACTCCACTTAACATTTTCACATTTCATAGTCTCCTATCTTTTTTCTTCTCGAATTTAACTATTACATGTACCTAACAACTTTAAGGTCTGATGTTTGTGTTTTGCATGATTCTCCATAAGGCCGTAGCTTAAGTGGGTTTAATGGTTGATCATGTTTATAAAAACATGTCATAGATATGAAGATATAATGGTTGTGCTCATTAATTTCTCCCCTTAACCTTTTTATACTACAGAGTACTTGTGCTCTTTGTTGTCTGTTGTGATGGTCAAAGGAACCAAGGTATATTAACATTTCCACAATTCATAACCTCCTTTTCTGTTTTCAGCATTTAGTTATTACATGTATATAATACCTTAAAAGTTTGTTTTAGTATGTTCTTTATCATTCTCCTTAAGGTTACAGCTTTGTTAACTTTAATGGTTGACCTTATATAAGAAAATGTGCTATAAATGGTTGTACTCATTCTTCGTTTCCCTTTATTTATTTTTGCAGTGCAGGTATGTGTGTTCTTTGTTGTTTGTCGTGATGATCGAAGGAGTGCGGGTATATTTATGAATTTGTGAATTATTTTATAAAATTTTACAATTCATTATGCTGTTGCATTTGTTTAAGTTATGATGATCTTTGTAATTAATCGTACACTGATTGTTGGTAGACTTTTACTTGAAATGTTAGATGGTTACACATTTAAAATTGGACAACAAACTATTTATTACATACAGGTTTGACAACTAATTATAAAAGTTGTTTACTGGAGGTTATAATGTTGGTTTATAAGTGATGTTTATGAAAACTATATTGTAAATAAAATCATAAAAATGAACTTCGACCATGATTGAGGGATTTATGATTATTTCTAACCATGTTATTTTAACAGTTTAATGAAAACATAAAGTTAGATGGTGACCTAATAATTTTTACTGCCCTATATGCACGACTATAAATATATGTTGTTCCACTTTTTATTATTCATTTGTTAACATTCAAATAAATTAGAAAATGTAAATCTGACATTTAGGTCAGTAATTTTAAGGACCAAAATCATATATATGTATATAGTTCCAAGATTATCTTTGAATTTCAGAATAACCCGAGAATTTAAAATAATAGTAATTGAAGATATTCCATTATACTTAAGTGGAAGTGGAACATTGTAGTATATTTACATGATTTGGCATAATCCATGGATCTTTGAAGGTCCACACCATGTTTGTCATTAATTTTGTGATTTTTTATTTTTATTTCATGTAGTGGAATTGTGAGTACTTAATTTCCTTAAATAACTATTTAGACTTTATTGCTTAGTTTTGTTAATTAACCATTTTCGGTTTGAATTAATAACTTTGCAACTTATACATTAATTTTCTATTTGAAATTCCAATAGTATTTTCATTATATATATATATATAAAATTTTTGATGTACACCTTTTCCATCAAGATAGTAATTTAATGACAAATATGGATATTACATAGGTGTACCCAAGTTAATGAACTAAAATTAAAATAGCCTTGGCTATGCCAATATAAGCATGCCACTTGCAATTGACACGATTATTTGTCTTAGAGGGTTAATACATTTTTTGCCTAATTGGTTATTTGCCTATATTTTACTTTGTCTTTTCGAGTTAATGGTTTTATACTACTTTTACCTTTTTCCCTCTTTTTTGTGTTGAAAATCACATTGAGTTTTTATGATCAGTTGTAAGATACCATTATAATTGCTTACTAGACAATACAACATTATGTTTTTATACATGGTTTCTTATCTGAAGCTATTTGTCTCTCCATCTCAAATCCTAATACTAGGAGAAGTGTTACTCTATTATGTTGTGGATGCAATACTGGTAGCATTAGGTCTTCCTGACAGTGGCCAGCTTTTTCCCCATTCTGATCCAAAATGGAAGGGAATTGCTTCTTCTCTATTCATGAGAGAAGCTGTGAGTTTTCTATATTTTTTTATTCTTATTAACTCATTAAAGGTTCTTTTCACATCATAATTAATTTAGTTTTCAAAGGTTCGTGAAGATTCAGTTTCAACTGAATTCCTAACTATGGTACAGGACCATGTGTCACAAAATTTGTAGCAAGTAATGCATGTAGTACGCTTACTCTCAATGAAGTCACAAGCAATTTAACGATAAAGGAACATAATTTTGACGGGTTTAGATCAAACTCCGTCTACGTTCTCTGCCCAAAAAACCTCTGTTCCTTTTAAGTTTCAAGTTTCAACTATATGGTAAATTACAAAGGATTTAATCAACTTACAAAATAATTACAATGGTTAAAGCAAACTGTAATTTTTTAGAAAGAAGATATCTAACTTGAAAACAATAACCAATTTGAAAATAATCACCTTTGAGATTGAATCATTCTTGATTTTATTTTATCTCTCTAATCAAGATGTAAAATTTGCTGTATATAAAATCCTAGATGAATAGTAAAAGCTAGATGGAAAGAAAGCGATCTGTTGCATCAAAAGTAGCCAAAACCTATGTTTCTAAAATGTGGCCAAAGTCATAACCTCCATGGACACATCCAACAAAAGAACCATGCAAATAGTGATTTGTAAATTCCTCTTCAACTATTACATTTGAAATTCCTTTCATTTTCACGTGTCAATATCACAAGTCAATGTATTTTTCACATTTCAATAGTAAATACCTCTTCATGTAGATAAAGGCATGAGTCATTTATGATATCTTGCATGTTAATTGCTCATCATTGTCTTCTTTTGTGACTAAATACACAACATCATAAATTTTTTATTTTGACCTTTGTGAAATGCGGTCTTCAGTATTCCATGTTTTCACTACATTTTCAAATTTATCAATGTGTCATTGCTTAATATTCATGAGCAGCCTCAAAGAAAGTTACTTTTATTCTTTTTCTCTGAAATCTGTTAATAGTTTAATATTTTGGTTTACTTAATCACTAATCATCTAACTTGCCTTCTTCATAACTATTATTCCCTTATTATTCACCTTTGGATTCTTATAGTCATTATTTTATTATTTCGTACTTCAAAAGCCAAAATTTGTTGGAATTATTTTGTTTGTAATATGTTTCCACCATTTATGTTTGATGTGGACAATATTTTAACCCTTATGTAAGTGTGGATAATATTAAAAAATAGTTTATTTTTTGATTCAACTTTAGTTTGTTTTATAATAGTCATGCAATTAGAAGTTTAAATCCTATGTTATGATTTGTATAAAGTAGGATAGTTTGTCTTATTTTATAATGAATGCATTTAAAATTTTACTTTTTCAAATTAAACCTTAAAAATTCTAGCATGCTAAATTGAGCTACTTTGAATATTTTCAATCGTTTAACAATAACATTTGAATGGTTCAAAGTACTCATCATTTCATATCTTTTGCTTTATTGGAATTCATCATTTGGAATTAATTTAATTTATTATTATGAAGGTCTGGCGCTAAGAATTTTTTTCCACCGCCATTAAATTCTGAATGTTTTTTGCTTCAACCTTGAAAGCTTCCATCAAATTTGGAATGTATTTTTGCTTCAACCTTGAATGTTTTTTCAATCAAAGATCAGTTACACATCTTATTTCGATTACTTAAAAAATTCTAATTATATGAAAAATAAATAATGAAATTTGAAAACAATACTTGAACCGAAAATTTTGATATATAGAAAGTAGATCGAAATTACTAAAGTTATAAAAGACCGAGACCAAAAATGAAATTTTAAACCTTTATATTAAACCTACTAAACTTTAAAACTTAAAAGTATTAACTAGATACTTTGTCATCTATTACATTGAATGCATCTTATAATTTAAAAATATGAAACTACTTGGTTTTCATTTTTAATCTGATCTGAAAATTTGGCAGTTAATGGGTTAGATTCTTGATTTTATTTAAAAAATCGCACTTTACGATCATTACATGAGATTTTTATACTTGCCCTTCCCATTTTATTCTTTCTTCTAAGGTTCTACCTTTTTATTTATAACCTACAATATAAGATATTTTATTGTAACCAGTAAAGGTAATGAGATTTAGAACAATTACTTGCCATTTTATACATTGGGAAATTCAATTAATACACCATAAATTACTATACGTAGACCAATATTTCTATCAAAATCATATGCACCATATATCACTTAATGTACACTATCCATATTACAAAACAACCCTCGCTCTAAATTAAAGTAAAACACTAATCTCATTTCTCCCTTTGGTCAGTCTACATGTAAATTCTAATTATTACATCTACTAACTTTAGATTTTCAAGTTCCAATCTTTTAGTTTCCCAACAATTATCTTGAGAATACACATTCCAAATCATCACACAAATCAATAGTATTTTTTGTTCTCACTTATTACAACTTTTTAAATTTAGCCAAGAATATTGTTCAAATTTTAGAGATTATGTTGTATTAATTAATTATAGGGAGAATTGAATTTGGTTGTGTAACTAAAGCCACATTTATAAATTTCACATTTACTACTTTTATATAGAGATAAATTCTAAAGCTAAATTTTAAATTAAAATCTAATTTTAGTTAACATTGAGTTTAACTATGAATTTATAGTGTAGGAATTTAAAATGGTTAAACTAGATATTAGAAATAGTTTGTTTTGAGTTTAGATTTTGAATTAGAAACTATTAAAATAGAAACTTTGAATTTAAACCGTTAAGATATTAGGGCATTTTTATCTTCATTTTTATTCAAAAATTATAGTGCATGTAAAATAATTTATGATGTGTGAATAGAATTTTCCATTGTACATTCATATAGGATATCCAATGCAAATACTATATATTCTTAAACTCTTCATGCTCTAACTTCATGCTCTAATAGGCTATGTTATACTCTTCACTCTACCTTGCAGCTATGGGCTTGGAAAATGAAAAGATGAATATTCCTATGGGGATAGAAAGAAACTAAAGTTATTTTTTCAACAAAGGAGATTGGTCCAACAAAAGCAATGTAACCAACTCTGGACTGCAAGATACACATAAATACAAATTTGACATATATGACCTTTTTCAATGGATTGCAGTTGGGTTCAAAAAAACCTTTACAATGATCAACCTTGGTACTACGTAATTTGTTTTATAGATTTTGTGTTAGTATCCACTATACACTCAAACACAAAATGTTTAACTATAGTAATTAATTAACATGTTAAGACGATATCAATTGCATGATATCAGCAACATTTATAAACTCTTTGTATAACATTTTCACCATTGCGTTCGATAACATCTGAAATTTAGTTTGAACCACTCATACTACTATATTTCATTACAGTCAAAAATTTTGTTTTCTCTTTCCCGTACATTATTATACCATCCTTTTTGGTTTATTACTGCAATTCTTTTAACATGTCTTGATATTGAAACATTTGCTGATTATAGTAGAATTATTTTACCAGAAACGATTCATGTTTATTACTCCAAATTATTGTTCAACTTAGCTTTAAAACTTTCACTATCCGTCATAATCATTTTTCTTGAATCAAACTATTGACAATTTTATTCACACTCACTGTGATTTCCATGCTTGAGCCTATACAATGACTACCCATTATATTATTCCCATTGAATTACAATTAGAAAATCAATCAATGTAATTGTTTTGACTGCCACAAAACCCACAACATGCACTAAATTACTTATGAAGTTGTTTATCTACCTTGGGCACCCATGAAATTTTGCTAAAATTAGAAAAATAAAATAAAAAAAGGATTATAATTATGATTATAAACATCCAAAAAAAAGTTTGACAATACAAAACAAAAGCTTATTTATATCACCATGTAATATTCCATGTACCCCAATTATTAGAGTTTCGGATGATAACAGAAAATTCTGTTTCAAAACATGTAGCAATTTGTTTTATCTCATAATCGATCTCTGCATCCACTCTTAACTGTCCCAAAATTTATCTTTGATTTTATAATATATTTTCTTAGCTTCCCACGCTATTATAGAAAAAATCATTAAAATAAAGAGGGAGCAGGGAATAAGGAGAACGACTTAAGAATTTTCAAGATGAAGAAGTTGAAAATTGGTGCAGTGAGATTCATGTTATTATCTGGGTATTATAATTTATATGGCTGTTACACATTTTTGTATCGTAGGTTCTACTATTATTGTTTTTTGTTCTTAAATATTATGTTATAGGTTGTATGGATTGAGTTAGAGGTTTGACTAACATTTACACATATATGTGTTGCTTTACACATTGAAGGCACCTGCTTTGTACAATTACTGTAGTTGAAACATATGTCCAATGTATATTTATCGTGAAAGAAAAAAAATACTTCAATGTTACAAATGCATAATGGCAAATGAAACCAATGCTTTATATGTACGTATCTTAAACTAAGTTGGTGATCATAATTCATTGTTACATTGTTGAATAAGCATTCTAGATGTTGGTCATTATTTATATTGGAGCTAAATTCATGATTTACAAATTGATAGAACATGTGTATTTAGTAATTTATAGACTAAAACATTGCTATAATTATCCTAACTCAATTAGTACTGTAGAAGTTAATATTTACATAGAAATATACATCATCTATACTACATGGACTGTAATCTGATAAGTATTTACAATAAAAGCATTAATATTATTAATCATTGGAAATTTTACATTTTTCTTTCATATATTGATTGCTTCTATAAACTTTTTATTTCTTGATAGATTTTTTTATGCATACATTTTCTTTTTTTGGAAGTTTATAGTATATTAATGATTTATGGATTTTTTGTACCCTACCAATATTTCTAACTTCATTTTATCCAGTAAAAAGATTTTTTTTTTCATTTTTCAAGTTTCAACCAGCTGGTTGAAAAAATCAAAATTTATTTTCTACTTTTAAATGTTCGTTAATCTTAGTCAAGAATTGTTGACATAGTTTACACCAAAAAATCTTTAATGTCTCAGATCAGATTCATATGTACTTTTTTATTTTATGTTTGCAAGCAACATTTTTGGCAACTACCGTGTGCGTAGCAACGTTGTTTCATGAAGTGTTAATTTATTGCTTGAAAATCTTGACTTATTTTTTAGTAGTATACAAATAATTGTGTTTACTTTGGATGAATCATGACCCTTTAGAAATACAGTTATCATATTTTAGTTAAAAACTTTTAGATTGGTTTGACAAATGAAAGCTTCTTGATCATTTTGTAATGATTACTTATGATAGAAGGGGATTTCATTGTTATATCTGTAGATGAAGAAAAACTCATTGTTGGATTCAAGATAGATAGACTTAATAGCTCACTTTCCTGATTTAAAAGGCAATACTTTATTTTGTCTATATATGGTTACAAATGCACATTTCCTTGGCTGCATATCCCTCTAATTATGCTGAATATTGGAAATTAACCTGTTACCCCCTTTTTTTATGATACAAGTAGCTCTACATAATTAAGAAAAATAGAGGTCAGCTTGAGTGATATGGTTGAACCAAATAAACAAGTTATCTTTATTTCAATTTCATCATCAGTCAATATTCTATATCAAGGTTCTTAGGCGTTATAGTTTAGGAACTTTTTGACTGTAATACTAAAATTACGAAAATAGAAATAATTTTAAATGATGCAAAATATTTACAAATTGTTTCTTTCCTATATTCAACAAAATATTTTGATAAGGGGGACAAACTTTTCTAATAATTTTTTGGTCATCTTATATTTATGTCGTTGGCTATGAAATGACATTTTATTTTAGTAATTTGGAATATGATTAAGAAATTGTTAGGAGATATCAAATGAATCCTGACTTATATGTTTAACTTGACATATTAGTGTTAATGTTGATGTTGATATTTTTAATGTTTAGGCATATTGCTTTGTTTATTACATTTTTAATCAGTTGATTATTGGGTCATAGTTATGCAGTTTATTTTAAAAACATCAAATTACAAGGTAATGTATCACTATTTTACATAAATAGTTAGATTCTCTATTGGTTTAACAGTCGTGGTCCGCAAGCAGAAGTGTTTTAGTGGTGCAGTAGAACATTTCCACATTTCTCATTTGGAAACGAAGGTCTGTTGCATACTTGACGATACCTATCATGGTGTGGAGGTAATTTTCTATACATTTTTTCACCTGAAGGAAACATTATCCCTTTCATTATTTTTCACATATTGTTTACGAATAGGAAAAAAACTATGGTTATCATTATATCTGAATGCATGTCCTAAATATTTCACTTAAACCATCTCAAAATCCGGCAAAAAAAAGGAAAAAGAGAGAAGAAACAAGCTTTTGTAAACACTTCTTTAAATTTTATAACAAAAAGAAATGCGCTTACATCTTTACATCTAATACAATAAAATAAAATGAAATAAAATACCTGTAAGATTACAAAAGCAACAAATATTACAGTATCCCTCTTTGCTTCAAACCAATATATCATAGATGCTACTTTAATTATTTGACCCTTTGTCTTTCAATTATTTGGAGATTCATCTTTGGCATAAAGATCTATGTGATGTTCTATCAGAGTTCCGAAGTATTCCTTGATTTGGTTTACTTGGAGTCCTCTTGAGTAAGATTTAAAAGTGTTTTGGATGGCACATATTAAATGCAGGTTGCATTTTTGATGTTCAAATTATTATTCGGTTATTAATTTTAAGGATAAGTTAAAAATATCACTCTACCAATCTAATTTTAATTCAGCTTGGGGCACTGATATTGACTAATGGTTAAAGATGTTTTCCCTTTCAGGGTTGTCATCCTCAGTACACTTCTTCTTTGGTACAACCTAAAGCAGACCAATCTGTGACAATGGCACCTGTAGGTCGCTTCTAAGCTTGACCGATTGATGCATCCGTTAAACCCTAGCAGTTCAACCGATCCCTTTTCCCAGACAAACTTTCAAATATTTTTCTTATTACCTTCGTGTTCTAAAATATTCGTGTTCTTAGAGTTTGGAAAACATGAAAACAATGTCGTGATTTATTTCCTCTAACTATTAGAAAACATTTACACCATCAGAACAACATGTAAGCGGGTTCATCCATTCTGTGAACACTAGAAAACACTCTATGATGTGTAAAAAAGTTGGATTAAAGTTCCACTCTCACTATTAGAAAAAAAATTAGTTACCTTGCTATGGATCAGCTACTTCATGTCCCTCTAATATGATTTTTTTTAACTTTACTCTTTATTTAGTGAATAAGAATGCAAACTTTGAATCTTATTTTGTGCAAGCTATACTTATTCGAATTCATGAAGCATAGAAAATTATCATACTTTTACTGTAGCACCTTCATCTTTTTCTCCAGGGTCTTCAGTTAGTCCGATTTGATTGTTTTTTTACTTTCATTTTTATAATTTTGCAGGGAACGTAGGTACTATCATCAACAATATTACAGGAGCAATGAATTATGTGAATAGTTTTCTTTATTATTAATCGTTAATAATTTCATAATTTTTATTTGTTAATGTGCATCTAAACGAGTTTATATAAATGGTGCCATGTTTTATATTTTTGTTCACACATGTATATATATTTGTGTGTATGTGCAACTTCCGATTGTTTATTAATCTATTTTCTTTGGACTAAAGTTGAATATTTACCGAGACAAATTAATTTCGAGCATCATTTTCTTTGATACATAATTTACACAAGTATGTAAGATATTATTTACAAAAATTGATATAATATTGGAATAGGCAGTGGAAAACATGTACATATTTTGATTTGTAAACTATTACAAAAAAAAGTAAAAATCAACTCACATACTACGTGAACATTATGCTGTCTTATTTTTGTGAAATTAAATATTAAAGTTACTTATAGTTACAGTGAGAGGAGATTATTTCATTTATAGTAGTGCACTTCCATAGTTCACAACATTATCATGAGATTATTTTGCTCATAATAGTTGCAGTTTTATCCCAACTATTTGCATTCTTTGTTCTACGAAGATTTTTGAAATCGGTATGCTCTTAGGATAATATATGATCGGACGTGACAATGGAAATTGACTTTTAAACAGAGCATTTTATAACGTAAATAAAAGTGTTAATTTTTGAATAATTCTTTTCTCAATACTTGGATTGTTTTTTTTGGTTCTACGTGTAATTGTGAAAATTGTCCAAGTTATCCTAAAATAAACAAATATGATTATGTCATAGAAACAATACAATTTGAATTGTTTGCGGTTTGAAGTTTTCTATTTTTCTCTGTGACTCCCTCTCTACTTTTAGTACTCACATGAAGGATTTTTTTCCGTTATAAAATCTTGGATTCCAAGATATATGACAGGTCTGTTGTTTGGGTACTTACCATGCATGAGTCCTTTGTATGGGTACTGGAGTTGGAGGGCAAAAGAAGAGATTTAAGTTCAAACATCTTAAGACGACTTAAATTGTCCACTAAAATATAAACTTAACTATTGCATACACTAATGATGGTAAAAGATATATAACAACAAACCATATGCGAAGCACGGGTTTACACTAGTATATATATATATATATATATATATATATCATAATGTCTTGAAGTAAAAAACCATAACTGCATATCAAACATAAAACTTCACTCATCTTCTATGTGGTCCTGGCCTTGGCGATGCTTGCTTGCTTGGCCACTCATTACTCATCAACCAATCGACTAAGCCTCTTATAATTTAACTGAAGCATCTCCACTTTCGCCTCATCGCTACCAACTTCTGCTCCATGTGGGCAATGTACTGCGCTGATTGATCTGAAACATTGTTGTTGTCTCTACTATTATACTTCTGCATTTATTTCATTATTTAAAGTGTCAAACAATAACATTTATTTCACTACAGTAATGTAATTATTTTATTGAATTTTTAGAAATTACCTTAGGCATATTGCCATAATTAGGTCTACGGTCCGGCCTTTTGACCATAGAAGTGGTGAGGGCGCGAAAGACTTCTTCCTCGACTTCATATGTGATGTCCATGCCTTTACTTTTTAGCTCGTCAATCTGAGCTTGATATTTTACCTATTTTTTATTTTTCATACTTATTAGAATCAAAACTATACGCATATACTATTTGATCAATTTTTCTGAATAGCTTACCGTAAACTGCTTCGCGGCATCGTCAATCCGTCCAACGGTGGTCGATCCATCATTGCTTGAGTCAACCTTGTGAGTCGTGCAATAAACTTTCCAAGATGTTGGCTCCCTGTTAAGATCTTCCCACTGAGAAATGAAAAATAAATATTAAATAATAATCAATAATTCAAACTGAATAATGTCATGATATCCAAACATCACCAGGATAATAATCAGCAATTCAGATTGCAATGATGTCATTGTCTTAACCAACCCATAATACCTTTTTTATTGCATTAAATAAGGGATTTTTGTTCATGTGTTTTGGCTTGCAACATGTGTTTTACTTGCAATTTGTGGATAGATAGATATGTTATTTGTAATTTATCTACTAGTGAATAGTGGTAGACAAATTGAGGATGTCAATTTGGCATGTGCATTTGGTTTGTGTTATCCCATTTTTGGTCAAAACTGGAATGTCTGTGTGGGGTGCGTTTCCTCCACAACCGAACCAAGAAGAAGCAGCCAGCAAGCGTATCATCATCAAGGTCATTCGGCAGTCATCATGCGGCACTCAGGATGCCTTGGTACATCCGGCATTCCCAGTACAAAAGCTCATTCGGCATCACCTCATTCGGCACCACCTCATTCGGCACTACCTCGTTCGGCATCCTCACAACTGCCGAACCAAACTATTTCGACCTCATCACCACCACCGGTCCAAGACCCATCACCGAACCGAGCCCCTACCACCGGTCCAACTCCATCCCTAAGCCTCGCCGAACCACCAACGCCGGACCACATAGCTCATCGCCGGACCAACTCCTCCACAGCTACGACCGAACAAAGCTCCGCCGAACCAGATTTGCCAGGCCAGATTGCTTCAGCCCAGGCCCACCAGCAGCTATATACATCCAAGACCCCTGCCCCCAACCTCACTCTATAAATAGAGGGGCAGGGGTACAACAATGAGGGACAAGTTTGAGAGCTCAAGCACGGAAGGAACTTTCAAACACTTTTAGATACTTGTACCAAAGCTTTGTACTTGTAATCTGAGATCTAAAGGAGAAATAACATATAAAGTGGACGTAGGCACGTTCTGGCCGAACCACTATAAATCTGTGTGTCTTTTTACAGTTTAGCCCCTGCTTTTCATATATTTGCATAAGTCACCCAAATCACTAAGAACAACATAAGATCTACTAAATCATACAACTTTGAGGTGTTTGTCCATTTTTTGTGCAAACATTTTTGGTGCTTTCACTGAGAATTGAACTCAGGGAATCTCAGATCTGAAGCTTATTCTATGTTAGAAAGAAGATCCAACTTTGCTATGGAAGGAACTCAGCAAGGGGCAGCCAAGAGGCGTCCTCTCATTCAAACTTTCCTTCTACCATGAAGCAAATAGCTGGGGGCAACCACCAAGGACCAGAAACAAGGGGCATATTCGGAATGGTTTGCTATCACAATATGTGAGAAGGAGGGCCACAACGGTGGGACAAGAACGACCACCGCCCGCACCAACTGAAGACGGCTCAGGATCGAGAAGTCATCTTATTATCCGTTGATCGAGATAACGACGAACGAGCAGCAAACTCCACACTGATACGGTTAAGTTGTTTACACATGTACAGGACCACGAACGATCCTCAGGCATGCTCTGATACAACTATAAACCACATCGATATAGGCGTTTGCACTCCGACGTCACTGCTTTGCTTTTGTTCTTTATTTCTTAGATTTGGATTTGACTTTGCTGAACATTTCTATTTTAAATTTCATCAGTTGAATGAATATTTGGTTTTGATAATTCTAAAATGGCTAAGCTACTTACACATGTACGGGATCGCGAACGATCCCTAGGCATGCTCTGAGATAGTGATAAACCGCCACAACAGACAATCCAGAAACTCACCCGAACGTGAATCTGGTTTGGATGGTATTAAGTCCCCCCCGGGCACACATAAACTCGCCTCGAACGGCACCCCGACCGCGAACGGTCACAACTCGCCTCGAACGGCACTCGACCTCGAACGGTCACAACTCGCCTCGAACGGCACCCGACCTCGAACGGTCACAACTCGCCTCGAACGGCACCCGACTTCGAACAGTCACAAACTCGCCTCGAACGGCACAACTCACATTTCACCCCAAGTGGCTCGATCGCGAACGGTCGCCATTTGAGGTCCACCCCCTGACCGCCAACAGTCGCACCTTACCACGAATGGCTCGATCTCGAACGATCGTCATTCGAAGTAAGGCGCTTGACCGCGAACGGTCACATTTCACCCCAAGTGGCTTGATCACGAACGGTCGCCATTTGAGGTCCGCCTCCTGACCGGGCTCGGTCGCACTTTACCTCAAATGACTCGACCCCGAACGGTCGTCATTTGAAGTAAAGCGCTTGACCGTGAACGATCACATTCCACCACAAATGACTCGATCTCGAACGATCGTCGCATGGATTTAGACGCTTGACCGCGAACGGTCGCACTTCACCTCAAGTGACTCGATCGCGAACGGTCGTCATTTGAAGTTAGGCGCTTGACCATGAACGGCCGCGCTTCATCCCAAATAGCTCGATCCCGAACGGTCGTCATTTGGGGCCATATAAAACTCTCAAGCTCTTTGCAGGTTGTTGACAGGATATGAACATCCAACTCAGGGCATTACAAAACACGTCTTCCTACCGCAAGTCATGTTTTGGGGGGCAAAGTGTTATCCCATTTTTGGTCAAAACTGGAATGTCTGTGTGGGGTGCGTTTCCTCCACAACCGAACCAAGAAGAAGCAGCCAGCAAGCGTATCATCATCAAGGTCATTCGGCAGTCATCATGCGGCACTCAGGATGCCTTGGTACATCCGGCATTCCCAGTACAAAAGCTCATTCGGCATCACCTCATTCGGCACCACCTCATTCGGCACTACCTCGTTCGGCATCCTCACAACTGCCGAACCAAACTATTTCGACCTCATCACCACCACCGGTCCAAGACCCATCACCGAACCGAGCCCCTACCACCGGTCCAACTCCATCCCTAAGCCTCGCCGAACCACCAACGCCGGACCACATAGCTCATCGCCGGACCAACTCCTCCACAGCTACGACCGAACAAAGCTCCGCCGAACCAGATTTGCCAGGCCAGATTGCTTCAGCCCAGGCCCACCAGCAGCTATATACATCCAAGACCCCTGCCCCCAACCTCACTCTATAAATAGAGGGGCAGGGGTACAACAATGAGGGACAAGTTTGAGAGCTCAAGCACGGAAGGAACTTTCAAACACTTTTAGATACTTGTACCAAAGCTTTGTACTTGTAATCTGAGATCTAAAGGAGAAATAACATATAAAGTGGACGTAGGCACGTTCTGGCCGAACCACTATAAATCTGTGTGTCTTTTTACAGTTTAGCCCCTGCTTTTCATATATTTGCATAAGTCACCCAAATCACTAAGAACAACATAAGATCTACTAAATCATACAACTTTGAGGTGTTTGTCCATTTTTTGTGCAAACAGTTTGTCTTCTCAGTTCTCTCCTTTTCATTACTGAAAGCTTACTTAAAAGAGGTGAGAAAAGCATACCAATCCAAAGCTGGAACCATGTTTCCTAGTGCACAGGTAATCCATCTATATTATCCTAATGTCATACTTTCTGAAGACGGTCTGTGTTAAACTCCACATTAAAAGAATTACACTTCTTTGCTCAATGATGGAAAAGCATTAAAAGAATTACACTGACAACACTTCATAATTCTCAAGCTTCAAAGAAATAGCTTTTCAGTTCACTCTTTTACTGCAAGCTTGGAAGACCAGGCATGTCTGCTATAGGTTATCAATTCCCACATGCCCCAAGCTTGAACCCAACAAAAAATTTGAAGCTAGTAAGTTGAAGTTGATTACTACTTACACGTAACAATAAATATTAATGTCTTTTTCAAGTTATTACTATATAACATCCCTATATCAGCATGACAAAAACCAATCACCTTTGTACATTATAACTTTTCAAAAATAACGGTATAGCGTACAATAGTCATGTTTTATTGTATGCATTATGAGTAACAGTATGAAACTTGAATTATATAAGATTTAAATATAATTAACGCATACACATTATGTGTAACAGTATGAAACTGAATAGTGTACAATAAATGAATCTATGTACAAAGGGTGAACAGAGGCAAATATGCGATTTTAGTTTTCTTTGCTTTAGTGAGAAGTTAAACACAGCTTGTCAATTTCTGTTGATGCCCATGTATGGCAGCAATATGCCATTATCTTCATTTTTTTGCATGATATTTTAAAACGAAAGTTTCTAGAGCAAGCTTCCCCGATGCCAAAGGGATAAGGGATGATGTGATTGCCACAAAATTCTTGACAGTATCGTTGCAGAGTAAATATATCATAGATAAAATAAAAATGCACTAGGACTATAACTCATCCATCATCGATTATCATAATGTTGCGATTTTTAGTTAGGATAAATTTAGCAGTGAAAATTGAACATTCCAAACATTAATTCGAATAGGGAATGATCACCCTTTAAATTGACAGTTGGAAATAATTTTACAATAAAATGTTGGTTAACTGTTAATTAGTTCATCCAATTCCAATTACTTGTTTGCTTTATTTTCATTGTAAACATGGCTGCTGACTTATATTTATTATATCTAACCAACCCGCAATGTTTGAAGAGTCCCTATTTTAAAAATCTTCTATGTTACATTAATCCATTATTTAATAATACTTTTGTTATTTTTTCACATAAAATAATCCTTCATTATGTGTTTCTATTTGAAATATTATTATTCTTTCTTGATACTGTCATTATAAGAAATGCACATGCATGTTCTTGCTTGCTCACAAGGGAAAAAAATAACTTGAAAGATAAGATTTATTTGTTGAGATTATGAAATATGAATTTAAAAGAAAACAAAAATGGAGGGTTAAATTTAATCACATATTTGTATGTTGAGATTTTGCTGTTCAATGGCGAAAAAAACAAGCAGTGAATAGAGGCACAGAAAAAAGTGACATCACTTAAGAAATATCCATCAAATTTAGTGTTTAATTACAAAAATGGAGGAAGCGACATTACTTAAGAAATATTTTTGAAAAAAAAATCGTTAAATATCTTTAGTAAATCTAAGTAAAAGTAGGGGGAAGGGAGGAGTAAAAGGTGTCGCAGCGGTGTCAAAAAATATCGACGCCACTCCGACGCTACCTATTTACCCACCATATAACACCCCACACCTCTTAGTATATCCAAAAGGACACACTAAAAGGCATGGAGCATTATTGGTATAACTAAAACTAGTAGAGACTAAGATTCACAAGACAAAAAATATATATAAACAGCGGAAACAATTATAATAATAATAATTTATTTAAAACAAAACCTCAGAATTATTTTATAAATCAAATAAGTCGCCAAATACCAAATACATCATATGTCTCAAAATATCCATACTTGTCTTGCGGAAATAAAAAACCATAGTCTTAATAAAATCAGAGTACAAATCATCCCTCAAATAGTGCCAATACAACATAAGAACTAAAAGCTGAAAATAAAGAAGAGAAATACATAGGAAGAATCTGAGTTGCTGCAACCTCCCTAAATCCACAAATCTACCTCGCTCGCCCTTGATGGCCTATAGGGAGGAAAGGGGAAAATAGAGGAGTGGGTCGGACTAAAAGTCTGGTGATTGATAGTAATTACTAGTATTTTTAAACAAAGTAAAGGTAATAGACTTTACAACAGTTCTAGTATTAAAAGGGAAACAAAGGAAATAGGAAGAAAGAACAAGCTAGAAATAAATACGAATTAATTCGATTAATATGATTGATTAACTTTGATTGTTTGCACTTGTATTTGATCGTTGCTTTGATTAGGCTGAATTCCTAATCCTATAATTAGGCTAAAATCCTAATTCTACCCTTTGATCGGCCTGCTACTCCATAGACCTACTGCGGACTAGACGCTATATAGCTCCCTACACAGAAGGCAATGGTGTCTACGAATGACACGCAAAGTATCTACTGTGGACTAGACATTATATAGCTCCTTACATAGAAGGCAATGGTGTCTACGAAAGACACACATATTAAGCGCTTAGAACTCATAACGATTTATGAGCCATCACTGGAAGTCGCACGTATGACCACCACTAAGCTCGCGTTACCTGTTGTTCCACCTATTGGGTCTTCTTATTACCTTAAGCTCCAGCATAAGCGTGCCCCTCGTCTCACTTTAGGATTATGTGAAACACCGTGTCCATAGAAATAATAGGGAAAATGGTGTTGGTACTGGCCCGTCATCCAAACAATATCTATTTATGCCACTTTGCCCAAATCCCCATGATTTGAACTTCTACTTATTGACCAATTACTACCATTATTAGCATAAGCGTGCCTCTCGTCTCACTTCACGACGATTATGTGAAACACCGTGTTTATAGAAATAATAGGGGAATGATATTTGGTACAGGTCTTACTTTATTTTTATGCTTATTAACTTAGATAAATTATTCAAATAAGCCTTTATTATTGTTCTTACTATCTGTGCTTATTAATTTATCCTAAGTTTTAAAATAAGCCTCATTCTGTTCTGTTTTCTTATTATAACCTACGTTATAATCATGCTTATTACTTAACCCAAGGTCTAAGTGTGAAAATAAGCTTATTTCATTTTTTACTCCTTTTAGTTATAATTCTAAGTTATAACTAAGCCAATTTCTTTAATTTAGTCCAATTCTAATATTTACATCACAATTTCAGTCCAATTCCATTTCTTATTACAGTCGTTTCCTTTTACATCTTATCTTCCGTTATTTCAGTATTCTTATAATTTTAATCCATATTTGTGTTTAATCTATTCTAATCCATATGTGAAGAAGAAGGAGAAACAAAAGAAAACTAAAATTTAAAAAAAAACCAAAGCGTATAAAAAAATGTAAATAACGCATAAATAACAGTAAATAAATTTAAAATGCTGTAATAACTGTAATTAAACGGAAAAGCTATAATTAACAGAAATTAGCTACAAATAACTGACAAGAATAGCTAAAAAGAAATAGACAGAAAATAAATCTAAAACTGAAAATAACTAATAAAAAGGTATTTCCAAAATCCTAGAAAAACTACAACTATTGGAAACCCTATCTTTTAGATTGCTTAAAAATCTGAATAATTATAATCACTCACCTATGGTCCTAAGCTCTTCCCTTTTGGTCTTCCCGTATCCACTTAAGGGTATTAAAATATTTTTATTAAATAGATTCTCTTCTTGGAAAATTATTCCTTTTAGGGTCCTTCTTGAAAAGGTGAACCCAAGCGGAGAAAATCTACAATGAGAAAAAGTGTTAGGCCTAGGGCCTTATTTATAGGGGTAGAAGTGGATCTCAGACTATTGGATTTGAAGATTGAATAAGATGCAACCATGTCATGGGCTGAATGGGAGCCGTCGGATGGTAGCACGGAGGGACCAGATGAGCCAAAATGACGAAAACAACGTGTAAAAAAAACTTGCTGGAACCAACAAGAACGAAGGAAATTTCCTTCGCTTCCCATTCGTAGGCGGGTCGACCTATAGGTCGACCGACCTTGAAGCTAGGTCGACCGGCCGGTGGACCTAGGCCTTGGGATGGTCGACCTCCCTATATATATATATATATATATATATATATATATATATATATATATATATATATCGTTTTCTTGTTAAATTCGTAGTTTTCTTATATTAGCTCGGATTCTGACGTTCTATATATGAAAATTGACCAGAAAATTACCACGGACACAATGGTGCAACTCTCGTGGCTCAATTCTAATAATTTCACAAAGTTATTTTATCATTTGATTAATTCGTTAATTAATTATTATAGTTTAAATCTCGGGTTATTACATTCTCCCCTCCTTAAGGGATTTCGTCCCCGAAATCTCTAAGGATAAAAGAATGAACTAGATGTCTTCATCCAATTTCTACAACCAACTAGTCAATCATCAACCATTCATCCATTGTCCTTAAGTTTCTCTAATGCAATTTTATGATACTTATGCAATTAGTGTACTGTCAATGTCCCTAACTAAAGCAAAAGATTAGGCGGTCCACTGATTCAGTTGACCTCCTTGTATGCAATCATGTCCGTTCTATATCCAAATGAATGCAGAAATCCCTAATGAATACTAATAGTTCTATATGCGTGCTATAATCATCATCCAAATGCAACAACCATGTAATAAACATCTATTTATAGCAACCATGAAAATGAAGAAAAATGTAAATGCGCACACATCCATATGCATATGCATATGCTCTAGTGTCCTAGTTAGGCCGATCCTTAAGAGATAATAGTGCCTAGTGTAAGTATATGCGTCCATTAGCATCCACTAGCAAACACTTGCAACCACTTGCATATATCATCCATAACATGTTCTAATAACATGTTTACATCAAATTCTATCATCCATAGGTTAACTCCTAAGTTATACCCTCCCAAAGAATAATAAAGGAAAGAACCTATTCAAAACTAAAGATGGAAAATAGGAAATTCGAAAAACTACTATCAAAGAAATGCGGATATGAGATACGAATTTTCTCCAAATCAAATTAAGTCTTCTCCGAAGTCTTTTTAACCTCTGTAGACTCTGTCCAACACAAAAGCGACTTGCGCGGTCTTCCATAAAGAGCTTCGAAAGGTGCCACTCTAATGCTAGCTTGAAAAATACCATCATGTGAGAATTCCACTAAAGGAAGATGCTTTTCCCAAGTTTCTTCAAAATAAAAAATACACATCCTCAACCTTGTGTGCCTTACAATCTTACTAATTCCACTTTACTGTTCTTCTTTAGCCTGCTCACATGAATCAACATTCCTAGGTTTTCACTAGAGTCCTATATACTTTATGAAAACTCTATTATTACTTCCAAAAGTAATTACTAATGTCTCCTTTGTAGCCTTACACCTTTTCCGTTACACGTAGAAAATGATTCATATCTACTTCACATTTAGGAGTTTGGTTCGGTGTTTATAGTTCCATTTTAAAAATTAAGGTTTCTAAATTTTTAAAACATCAAATCTCAAAACCTTTGTCTGTAAAAGTGTTATCTTTAAGTTTCTATTAAATTCAAAAATACTAGGTTACTTAAAATCTTATCTTTCTAGACTTGCATCTTCACAGCTTTTTGAATTTACATTATTTCCCAAACTTAGAGGGAAAAACTTTCAAATTCTAAGTCCCAAAACTTATTCCTCATTTTCTTTTAAAGACCTTTTTGGTTTTCTATAAAAATTTGAATTCTCAAATTTCTCTTTTATTAAGTTTTCCAAACACTTATTTAATTTTTCACCAAACTATTTTCTTTTAGAATATCTTTAAAATATCCTTATGTGTTTTCAAAGCATTTCTTATTACAACTAACGGTCTCATACCTTAATGTATTGGAACTCTCTCTTATGAGAAATTACTAATGCTAAAATCTTTTATGAACCTTTTAAAATAGGACTTCATGTTTATGCAAAATTACAAGGAACTTATTTTATATTTTTCGAAACAGGCTATACAAAATATGGTGCTTCACATGCCTTGTACATCTCTTTCACGTATTCATTATAACTTATACAAAACATTTTTATTGGTTTCATAGAAAATTATACCATTATTCTTTTCATTCCAATAGATTAAAGTATGTTTAATTTATATTCTCTTACGATAGAAATTTTCTAATATCTAACTTACTCTTTTCTTTTTAGAAAAACTCATCTTCAAAATAGTTTTAATATATCTATAACTAGAAAACATTTTCTTATACTTACTTAAATAATAAGTGTATTCACAAATCATATTATTTCTATTCTTAGAAATTATCTTTTAAAAATACATTTTTATTTGGGTTCAAAACAGATGTTGCGTAAAACACCGTTACTACAACCCAAAAATACTAGTGTATGAATTTAATTAAAAATAAATACTAATAAACCTCACATATTAAGTAAAAACATTTGCTTTGGGAGTTACCTACTATAACGGTAGCATTATAGTCTATGCCCCTTTTATTTTCAAGAAAACATCTATTACAACAATAAATGTTGTAATCTACGTTTCCGATACTTAATACTTTTTAGGTTTTTATATTTAAAATTTTTATTTACTGACAAAGAAATTAGTGAACTATATACGCTCTGTAATTTTTCAAAAATAATTTCACTTTAGCAAAATTTATATCATATAAAAACCAATTTAAATTTCTTACCATATTCCCAAAAACCCAGTATTTACTTTTAAAAATATTGACAATTCTTCTTTTCAATTCCAATAATTTCATTTTATTGGGTTAGACATAAAGTGGATTTTCCTACTTACTATCCCAAGAGTATCCTTTCTAAACCTTGGAAATCTCATTTGCTTACTTAAAGTCTTATATTCTTGTTTCTCTTGTATGCCTATATTTATCTTATGGCATTACCGTTAAATCCACTTTTCTGAGGCAATTTTAATTTTTGCAATTATCTACACGTGGCTTTTCTCCATTTCTATGATACATCTCCAATCTTTGCCTACCACTCTTTGGATTTTCACAATCCGAACCTAAATGTACAAAATCATTTCTCAAACTCTTTCCATGCACAGACCTTCTCTATGCCCTAAGAAACATGCTTCCATAAAAGTGATACTTCAAGAACTTTGCTTTCAACTGAAGAATGCGAAGTGTACGAAGATCCTCCTATAGATGAACAACATGCTCCTCCATACTCTTGGAAATCACCAAAATGTCATCCACGAATACCACCACAACTTATTTAGGACGCCTCTAAAAACACGACTCATCAAATCAACAAAATAGGTTAGGGCATTGGTTAGCCCAAAAGGCCTAACCAACCACTCAAAGAATCCATCGGGTGTCCTAAATGTGGTCTTATTAATGCCGTCATCAGTGACCCTAAGCTGATGAAATCCTGTGGCTAAATCAAGCTGGGAGAATACGGAAGAGCCAACTAACTGGTCAAAAAGATCATCAATCCTAGGGAGTGGATATCGGTTCTTCTTTGTGAGTTATTTAATTCTCTATAATCAACGGAACCATCTGCCTTAGTAGTGAAGATGACTGGAAAATCTTTGACGAAAGGAACCGAATCTAACTCTGATGATGATGAATTGAGGGAATAAAGGAAGCTCAACATAACTGACTCTTGCAGGTCGCAAGAAACCTCGAGAGTCCTACCATTGCATGTCTCTAGCCTAACGACTCTCCTCTTGCAATCTAATATAGCTCCATATGTAGATAGCCAATCCATTCCCAAAATCATCACATACCCCGAAAATCCCAAAACATAGGCGTCGCAGTCAAATTCTGCGCCTAGGATAAAAAATTTCAAACCCCTACAAACCATAGACAAGTGTGCCGATCCACCTATGGGGTTTGAAACCACAATGGGGTCTACTACTAAAGAGATGTCTAAGTGCAAACAATCTATTAGAGAACTAGAGATGAGAGAGTGAGATGCTCCAGAATCGAAAAAGAGCCCAAATGGGAAAAATCAAAAATAGAAATCAAATTTTCCTACCTTGATTTGGTCTACTGCTGGGGGTGCTGCCTCTAAAGCCTGAATCTGTGCTGTTGGTGCACCCGCTCCCTGCCCCGTCTTCTGGGGACAATACTTACTAATGTGACCGGGTCGTCCACAATTATAGCACTTTCCCTTCATTTTCCCACTCTTGCAGTCCTTGGCTAAATGACCAGCCATCCCACAACTTTGCACTTTTTCTTGATCCGTTTCTAAGGGCCTTCTTCTTTCCTCTTAGAATCTTCCGACTTAACGGCTTCTTTAGGCTCCCCCTCCTTAGCTGCATCAGACATAAGCACCATCTCTACCAGTGACTCACAGGTAGCTCCCATCGGTATGTGAGTCAACAGCAACCCTTGAAGGGGCTGATTTAATCCCTTCGCGAACTTCATAGCCTTCTTGTGTGGTGTATTTACCAACTCCATTCCAAATCGCGATGACTCATTAAATCGATTGATGTACTCCTTTACAGACAAACTCCCTTGCTTCAAATTAATGAATCGCTCCAACTGAACACCCTTTTCTGCTTGAGATAAAAACTTCCTAACAAATCGCTTCTGAAATCCATTCCAAGTAACCTCTCTTCCTTCCAACTCAATAACTTCCCACCAATAAGAAGCCTCCTCTTTCAGCTGCCAAGATGCTAGCTGAACTCACTGTTGTTCATCCAATCCCAATAGCCTGAATATCCTCTCTGTGTTCCTTAGCCAAGCCCTCGCCTCCACAAAAGTCTCCATACCAGAAAAAGTCTTTCCACCCAAATTTGTAAAATCCTTACAAAGCCTAGAGAAACTGATGGCTGCAGGTGGGTTGAAGGGATTCCCACCCGCCGGTGCAGGATTGGGCACTTTCCCTTGCACCTATGGAGTCGTGGCTTGTAGATACCTACGATACCAGGCTGGGACTGGAATCCCCTCGGGAATATTAGGGGCATTCGCCGTTCTACGAAAAGAAAACGAGAGTTTTTAGGAAAGAGTCGAAAGGAGACTGAACTGGACTTTTGAGGGGATATTTACAAAAAATCTTTTATACTTAAAAACTATTTCTAAGTGTTATTTTCTGAAAACTACTTTTAAAACAAGTTATTTTAAAAAATACTTTACCTTTAAAATAAATTTTTAGGAATCCTATAACCTTAGGCTCTGATACCATATGTAACACCCTGTTGATTCATGAAGTTTTGATTCATGACACAAGCTTAAGAGATCATACGACGAGAATTCAAAAGCGACAAAAAGAGAATAAACCATATATATCACACACTACAAAGGAGACAAGACTACAATCCAGATTTTAGTATGAATATTTTATTCTATTGAGTCTTAGAATATTGTTAAAATCATTCCTCAAGTAGTCACACACACACAATTTAAGTTATATATAAAATTAGTGTGCACTGTGCAAATAACAGCAGGTCGGCCGACCGACCAGAAATTTCGGTCGACCGACTCTGTATCCAGAGCACCGATATGCACCGTTTTATTTATATTTGTAAACTCAGCTGACCGACCCAAGTTTCTCGGTCAACCGACCAGAACATAACGGCTAGTTTTCTGAAGAGGTGCAATTGTTCATGAAGAGGAATATCTTTTATTTCAAGAGATTCGGACACAACTTTTGATTGAAACTCTTCATGAAAGATTGCAACTATTCTATAACAATATAAACATGTTCAATTCACTTCTACAAACACCGATTCTTGTTTATAATTCTGAATTCTATTCTCTATTTATTTCTGCAAATAAAAGCATTCATTCTTATTCAATATCACTAGAATCCTTGAATTAATTCATATACTTCGATTCTACGTGATTATCTTCCTTCTAAATCTTCACACACATATATACTCTTGAGGATTTGATTATAGGAAAGTTGTACTATCAAAAGACAATCAGTGTTATTCAAAACACATTCGTCAACAAATTATTTGTATTAAAGTTGAAGTCCTCTTTGGCTGTTGAGGCGGAAAATTCATGTTCGGCTGCTCAGGTGTCGTATACCTATTCCTCCGGGTTAAGTGAGGGGTTTAGTTTAAATCCAGAGGGTATTCTGGGACTGGATGTAGAACGGGAAGTTCGAACTAGTATAAAAATTCCTGGTGTGCTTACTTTAATTTTTATTTTACTGCTATTATCAGTTTCCGCACTTATATACCATATTACACGATCCTTAGTACTACACGTACACTTTCATTTGCTACTAAGGATCGTGTAATATGGTATATAAGTGCGGAAACTGATAATAGTAGTAAAAATTAAAGTAAGCACACCAGGAATTTTTATACTGGTTCGAACTTCCCGTTCTACGTCCAGTCCCAGAATACCCTTTGGATTTAAACTAAACCCCTCACTTAACCCGAAGGAATAGGTATACGACACCTGAGCAGCCGAACAAGAATTTTTCGCCTCAACAACCGAAGAGGACTTCAACTTTAATACAAATAATTTGTTGACGAATGTGTTCTGAATAACACTGATTGTCTTTTGATAGTACAACTTTCCTATAATCAAATCCTCAAGAGTATATATGTGTGTGAAGATTTAGAAGGAAGATAATCATGTAGAATCGAAGTATATGAATTAATTCAAGGATTCTAGTGATATTGAATGAGAATGAACACTTTTATTTGCAGAAATAAATAGAGAATAGAATTCAGAATTATAAACAAGAATCAGTGATTGTAAAAGTGAATTGAACATGTTTATATAGTTATAGAATAGTTGCAATCTTTCATGAAGAGTTTCAATCAAAAGTTGTGTCCGAATCTCTTGAAATAAAGGACATTCCTCTTCATGAACAATTACACCTCTTTAGAAAACTAGCCGTTATGTTCTGGTCGGTTGACCGAGAAACCTGGGTCGGTCAGCTGAGTTTACAAATATATATAAAACAGTGCATATCGGTGCTCTGGATACAAAGTCGGTCGACCGAAATTTCTGGTCGGTCGACCGACCTGCTGTTATTTGCACGGTGCACACTAATTGTCATCTTGAAAAATCAATAATTTATTGTGATAATACTAGTGCGATAAATCTTTCAAAAAATCCGTTCAATCACTCACGAACAAAACACATTGATATTCGTCATCACTTTCTTAGTGGTTGTTTGGAAAAAGGATTAATAAATTTAGAATTTATCAACATTGAAAATCAAATTGCTGACATTTTTACTAAACCGCTAAATGAAAATATTTTTATAAAACTTAGACGTGATTTAGGTATAATGTCGTTTAAAGATTTATGAATAAAAATATGCAAAAATATCGAAAAATCAAAAATTGTTTTATTTCTGACCAAAGCGGAACTCGAACTCATGACCTCTGACTTGTTTGTTAGATGTTGTATTATAGCTACTTGAGCTATGGGTGTTTCTTGTTTCAGTTTTATTTACAATCTGTACCATTAACTTTAATTTCAAAACAAACTATTTTTAGCTCTAAAGCTTATATATCATACAATTACGAACAGTTTTGCTATAAAATTCTATGATTATAGTTAAAATTTGTTTTAAACCACTAATTTTTCAGAAAATAGATGGTTATATATATGTACTATGCTTATTGTTTAGAACATATACTACAAAATTTTTTACAAAACAAAACTTGAAAAAATGTCTTCAAACAATGATTACTATAACTCTGAAAATTCTCATCTATCATACACATCTCCGGACGACGATTGTTCTGATCGCATCCCCGAAAATGGCCCCTATCCTACTTTTCCAATGCCTAAACGTGTTCTAGACTTCTCCTCTCCAGATAAAGACCCCTGACACGGGTGGAAACCATGGGAAGACTCCCATACAGGCTATACACCTGAAAAGAAGAAAGGGAGAATACAATGGTAGTATCTCCATCAACCAAACAAAAAATTGATGAAATACATCACTACCAACAACAGCAAATGAATATGCAACGGGAACTCTACTACGAACAAAAAGTCATGGCAAGACGTTTAAGTTTTCTTGAAAAGATTGCCATGAAAATTTGTTCATCTAAAAAGGATGATGTTGCTGAACCTTCTTACAGATCTCCATCACCTTCAAACCCTGTTCAAACTCCAATAGCTCCAAGATGGTCACCAATAGAAAATGTTCTGTCTCCAAACTCATGGGAACGTAGATGTTGATGAACCATGGCTATAAATTTATATATATATATATATATGTTGTTATGTTCAATAAGATGTATAAATATAAATGATGTAATAATATAATTTATATTTCTATAATTTTTTGTTGAAAAACAGCAAAAATTTGTTTGTTTACCTGCCTCGGTCGACCGGAGAGCCTGAGTCGGTCAGCTGAAACTATCCCGAGAATTTAAAAAAAACATATTTCTACCAGGTCGGTCGACCGAATACCCTGAGTCGGTCAGCCGAACCCTTCCCGAGAATTTCACCATCTTTCAGATTGCCAGTTCGGTCAGCCGACCGAGTGCTTCCGGTCGACCGAACGTATCATTTTCTGTTTTCTACTTCAGTTTTATACCCATCCTTTCACCTTTTTACTTTATCTCTTCACTTTTACTTCCCCAAATTCAGATTTTAACCTAGCCTCCATTAAAAAATCTCTCAAATTTTTTTTCTCTTCCAAAAACAAATGGCTCCCAAGAAGAAATCAAAGACAACCGGTGGCTCATCTTCATCTACTCCGGTGGATACACAAATTGCTTCATGGCTAGTTAATGATATAGCTCTTCAAAGATGGATAAAACTTCAAGATGCCAAAATCTTTGAAGAGTCATTTGTAAGTTATCCTGACTTTGCTTCCTACGGTATTGAAAATGCCGCTATTGAGAGTGGTCTTGATACATTCCTTGACCATAGAAAAAATAACTTGAAAATCAATCATATTATGGTCAAGTTATTTCTAGCAAACCTTAATCTTGTTGATCCACCAAGGAACACTGAAAATTGTGTTTGGACATCGGTTTGTGGTACTTCATTTTTTCTCTCAATAGATCGAATTAATCACATTTTAAATGCTCGACCGGGTGGAATTTCGTTACACGATGTAGATTGTAATACATCGACTCGTGACCGTCTAAGTCATCTATTTTTTGAAGATGACGCTACTGATTTAAGGCAAACATCATCCCTTCGATCTAAAGCCAGACTCTTTCATCGATTCATGATGAAGTCTATTGTTCCAAGAGGGGGATCATACCACTTAGTATATCCCGAAAACTTCAAAGCATTGTATGCTATGTGCGGAAATATTCGAGTAAATTGGGCACAACTTCTTATGGATGAATTTCTCTCTTTCAACCAAGGAAAGATGATCCATATTTATTATGGAGAATACATAATGAGGTTGATTAATAGCTTTGTCACCCATGCTCCGAAATCCGAAACATCCAAAGTTCGTACTTTTGACTCACGAACCATAAAACTAATGAAGTTACCCGATGCACTGTCCAAAATTACAACTTTTCACCAATGGCGTACTACTCCTCGAGAACAACTACGTCGCAGCTATTCTACACCTCAACCATCTACTCATGCTACAGAACGTATAACTCGTCAAACCTCAATTCAACGACCAACTCCCGGTACTAGTACGGAGGCTGCCATTGATATTTTGGCTCGAAATCAACTAGCTTTGGATGCCCGACTTCGAAAAATTGATGGGCGGTTCAAGAAAATCAAAGGCTCCTTCGTAAATTTATAGGATGCCTTATCATGTACTTCCGAAGCCGGTGCTTCTTTTGTTGCTCTCGGAAAAAGACCAGCGCCAAATTTTTCTTGGTCTACTTCAGAAAACACAAGTTCCAGCACATCGGCAACTCACGCACCTCCCACTCAAAGACGGGGTAAGGAACCGGCTCCTTTGGATGAAAATACTCGTCCAGAATTTTGGGATTCCGATGATGATGAGGAGTAATTGTAGTGTTTTACAATTTAATTTCAAGAATTTCTTTATGAGAACAATATATTTTTCTTCATTGTTGTTGTGTACTAAGCAAACATCCTTAATTGTTCCTATTTTGGTTTGAATATTTAATATTTAAATTTCAATGATTCGCATTACTTTAACATATTACTTCTAGTAAGTATTCCTTTTTGTCGATGACAAAGGGGGAGAAATGTATGAAAGCTAACGATTTTTTTGCAGAAAAGTCGCCATATATTCAGTGGGAGAATTATAATATATATGTGAATATTACTTCGTCATATAAGTATTGTCATCAATCAAAAAGGGGGAGAATGTTGATTCATGAAGTTTTGATTCATGACACAAGCTTAAGAGATCATACGACGAGAATTCAAAAGCGACAAAAAGAGAATAAACCATATATATCACACACTACAAAGGAGACAAGACTACAATCCAGATTTTAGTATGAATATTTTATTCTATTGAGTCTTAGAATATTGTTAAAATCATTCCTCAAGTAGTCACACACACACAATTTAAGTTATATATAAAATTAGTGTGCACTGTGCAAATAACAGCAGGTCGGCCGACCGACCAGAAATTTCGGTCGACCGACTCTGTATCCAGAGCACCGATATGCACCGTTTTATTTATATTTGTAAACTCAGTTGACCGACCCAGGTTTCTCGGTCAACCGACCAGAACATAACGGCTAGTTTTTTGAAGAGGTGCAATTGTTCATGAAGAGGAATGTCTTTTATTTCAACAGATTCGGACACAACTTTTGATTGAAACTCTTCATGAAAGATTGCAACTATTCCATAACTATATAAACATGTTCAATTCACTTCTACAAACACCGATTCTTGTTTATAATTCTGAATTCTATTCTCTATTTATTTCTGCAAATAAAAGCATTCATTCTTATTCAATATCACTAGAATCCTTGAAATAATTCATATACTTCGATTCTACGCGATTATTTTCCTTCTAAATCTTCACACACATATATACTCTTAAGGATTTGATTATAGGAAAGTTGTACTATCAAAAGACAATCAGTGTTATTCAGAACACATTTGTCAACAAATTATTTGTATTAAAGTTGAAGTCCTCTTCGGCTGTTGAGGCGGAAAATTCCTGTTCGGCTGCTCAGGTGTCGTATACCTATTCCTCCGGGTTAAGTGAGGGGTTTAGTTTAAATCCAGAGGGTATTCTGGGACTGGACGTAGAACGGGAAGTTCGAACCAGTATAAAAATTCCTGGTGTGCTTACTTTAATTTTTATTTTACTGCTATTATCAGTTTCCACACTTATATACCATATTACACGATCCTTAGTACTACACGTACACTTTCACACCCCACACCCCTTAGTATACCCAAAGGGACACACTAAAAGGCATGAAGCGTTATTGGTATAACTAAAACTAGCAAAGACTAAGATTCACAAGACAAAAATATATACAAACAGCGGAAACAATTATAATAATAATAATTTATTTAAAACAAAACCTCAGAATTACTTTATAAATCAAATAAGTCACCAAATACCAAATACATCATATGTCTCAAAATATCCATACTTGTCTTGCGAAAATAAAAAACCATAGTCTCAATAAATCAAAGTACAAATCATCCCTCAAATAGTGCCAATGCAACATAAGAACTAAAAGCTGAAAGTAAAGAAGAGAAATAGATAGGAAGAATCTCGGCTACTGCAACCTCCCTGAATCAACAAATCTACCTCGCTCGCCCTTGATGGACTATGGGGGGAATGGGGAAAATAGAGGAGTGGGTTAGACTAAAAGTCTGATGACTGATAGTAATTACTAGTATTTTTAAACAAAGTAAAGGTAATAGGCTTTACAACAGTTCTAGTATTAAAAATGAAGCAAAGGAAATAGGAAGAAGGAATAAGTTGGAAATAAATACGAATTAATTCGATTAATATGATTGATTAACTTTGATTGTTTGCACTTGTCATTTATCGCTGCTTTGATTAGGCTGAAATCCTAATTCTACCCTTTGATCGGCCTGCTACTCCATAGACCTACTGTGGACTAGACGATATATAGCTCCTTATACATAAGGCAATGGTGTCTATGAATGACATGCAAAGTATCTACTGTGGACTAGACGTTATATAGCTCCCTACATAGAAGACAATGGTGTCTACGAAAGACACATACTAAGCGCTTGGAACTCATAACGATTTATGAGCCATCACTGGAAGTCGCACGCGTGACCACCACTAAGCTCGCATTACCTGTTGTTCCACCTATTGGGTCTTCTTATTACCTCAAGCTCCAGCATAAGCGTGCCCCTCATCTCACTTCAGGATTATGTGAAACACCGTGTCCATAGAAATAATAGGGGAAATGCTATTGGTACTGACCCGTCATCCAAACAATATCTAGTTGCGTCCCTTTGTCCAAATCCTCATGATTTGGACTTCTACTTATTGACCAATTACTACCATTATTAGCATAAGCATGCCCCTCCTCTCACTTCAGGATTATGTGAAACAACGTATCTATAGAAATAATAGGGGAATGCTATTTGGTACAGGTCCTACTTTACTTCTTTGCTTATTAACTTAGATAAATTATTCAAATAAGCCTTTATTATTGTTCTTACTATCTGTGCTTATTAATTTATCATAAGTCTTAAAATAAGCCTCATTCTGTTCTGTTTTCTTATTATAACCTATGTTATAATCATGCTTATTACTTAACCCAAGGTCTAAGTGTGAAAATAAGCTTATTTCATCTTTTACTCTTTTTAGTTATAATTCTAAGTTATAACTAGGCCAATTTCTTTAATTTAGTCCAATTCTAATATTTACATAATAATTTCAGTCCAATTCCATTTCTTATTGCAGTCATTTAATTTTACATCTCATCTTCCATTATTTCAGTATTCTTATAATTTTAATCCATATTGGCGTTTAATCCATTCTAATCCATACGCGAAGAAGAAGGAGAAACAAAGGAAAACTGAAAATAGAAGAAAATCCAAAGCATATGAAAAGGATGTAAATAACACATAAATAACAGTAAATAAATTTAAAATACTGTAAATAACTATAATTAAATGGAAAATCTATAATTAACAGGAATTAGCTACAAATAATTGAAAAGAATAGCTAAAAAGAAATAGACTAAAAATAACTGATAAAAAGGTATTTTAAAAATCGTAGAAAAACTACAACTATTGGAAACCCTATTATTTTAGATTGCTTAAAAATATAAATAATTACAATCACTCACCTGTGATCCTAAGCTCTTCCCTTTTGGTCTTCCCGGATCCACTTGAGGGTATTAAAATATTTATATTAAAAAGATTCTCTCCTTGGAAAATTATTCCTTTTAGGGTCCTTCCTGAAAAGGTGAACCCAAGCGGAGAAAATCTAGAATGAGAAAAAGTGTTAGGACTAGGGCCTTATTTATAGGGGTAGAAGTGGATCTCAGACTATTGGATTTGGAGATTGAATAAGATGCAACCATGTCATGGGCTGAATGGGAGCCGTCGGATGGTAGCACGGAGGGACCAGATGAGCCAAAATGACGAAAACAACGTGTAAAAAAAACTTGCTGGAACCAACAAGAACGAAGGAAATTTCCTTC
Source organism: Allium fistulosum (assembly GCA_030737815.1). Lineage (NCBI taxonomy): Eukaryota > Viridiplantae > Streptophyta > Magnoliopsida > Asparagales > Amaryllidaceae > Allium > Allium fistulosum. The sequence continues at coordinate 746,653,097 of CM060902.1, forward strand.
GCTTCCCATTCGTAGGCGGGTCGACCTACAAGTCGACCGACCTTAAAGCCAGGTCGACCGGTCGGTCGACTTAGGCCTTGGAATGGTCGACATTCCTATGTATATATATATTCCATTTTATTGTTAAATTAGTAACTTTCTCATATTAGCTTCGATTTTGACGTTCTATATATGAATTGACCAGAAAATTACCATGGACACAATGGTGCAACTCCCGTGGCTCAATTTCGATAATTTCACAAAGTTATTTTATCATTTGATTAATTCGTTAATTAATTATTATAGCTTAAATCTCGGGTTGTTACACACCAAAAATAAATTAGGCGTCCGAATGGCATTGACATACTCCGACGCCTTTAATATTTTGCCGGGTAAATTGATGTCGTCAGAGAGGCATCGGTATTTTTTGATGCCTTTTCGACGCCATTTATCTGATTTACGACTTTCCGACGACTATCTGATGCCCCGCCTTTTAGGCTTCGCATTGGCGTTGGAAATTTTCATAGCTACTTTAGCCTTTTTCTAGTAGTGAATTCACAAAATTCACCAGTTTTTTGTAGTTCTAATGGTTTTTTCTCTTTTTTTGCATAAATTGACTTCATAACATCCATTATTTTGTCTTTTTGCTAATAATAATCAAGTCAACAAATATTTGCACCTTTTCCTAGTAAGTATTTGCCACTAGGCAAATATTAATATATTTAAAACTTACCACTATTTTCTATTGCTGTTTGTGTGTGCAGCTGAAGTTTTTCCTTCTTGATCTTTAGAAATCATAGTTTGTCCAGGTTTTATCAATTGCATTAAACTCCAACGTTGTATAATGATTTTTTTTATTATGCAGTGGTATCAATATTTTAGTGCAATTCATTGCTTCTTCTACTGGCATTTTGACTACCAAAGCTTCATATGTTGTTTTGTAGTCTTCAATTATTGATGCATGTGTTTACGGTTTAATTAACTTTCAAAATTTTCAAGTGATATCTATTTGTAGTTTTAAGTATTTCATAATGCCGCGTAGGACTTTAAGTATATGGTATCTTTATGATTTGGCTTCCATTTTATTTTTGAGAACTGGTCTATAACCTGCTTAGAAATTAGATTTTATTTATTAGCTTTCTTATTTTTAGTTAATAATATTATCTTGAATTATATAGCGTTGATTCGATGAATCTATTGAATAGCGTGTTAAAAATTTGCACTCCACTTATTTTAGTGTCTTTGTATGGGTTATAGGATGCGACTTTCCTATATTAATAATAGGTAAATATATTAGTATGTATTATGGTAAGTAGGTTAGAATATAATATATGAACTTTAATTATGTTTTATGTCCGGAATTGATGCTTTAGTATGTGAATATTATCTAGGGTAAGTATTTTGTAACGACCCGTAAATTTAACCGGTTTTAATAACGTTATTAATTGAAATTTTAGGAAATTTTAAACGATAAATTTTGAAATATAAATTTGATATTTGGAATGCGTCTAATTAAACATAGCAACTGGTAAATTTTCATCCGAAAATATGAAAATTTATTTCGCGCGTAAATTTACTTCAATTTAATCAGTTAAAAAGCGATGAAAATAAAATGTTTCCGAAACCTAAATATTTTACATAGAAAATTCTAAACCATCTTCTGAGCAAGATGTCAGTATGTAGTTTTTCCAAATTCGGACAACTTTGGCTCCGTCGATCTTATTTTTCAACGTTTTTCTTGCATTTTCCGCTATTAGAAAATTTGAATTTTTATAATTCAATCATACCACTGACATCTGTGTACCGTTTTGATCGTCTCGTCGTGATGATCTCTACGGTATATTCAATTGTCAATTTCGGAGTCCGGTGCGTAGCCAAACCGCGATACGGTTTGTCGTACCGGTTCTATAATTTGGGTTTTTGGGTTTCCAATGCCTTTTCATCTATCTGCCATCTCAATCAATAGCCATCTGCTCTATTTAAATTCATAATTTAATACTCTGACCCTCACTTTTCTCTATTGCCCAGTACTATTCCCGGTTCATTTTTCGATGTCACTTTCCGTTCATACCTCTGTGAAGAAAAGTAAATAAATATGAACAGTATATATTACTAAAGCCTGTGCGTTCTTATCTGTAGCCAGCTGTTCACTTTTTTTTGAAACTCATCATCTTCTTATCGTTTGCCTACTCAGTTCAAGCATCTCCTCTCCTTCTTCTTGTTTATATTTTTTTCGGTTCCACTGTACTTCGCTAAAAAAATAAAACGGAATGAATTTCTGCTTTCGTATATGTATTGCCTTCACCTAGCTTCCACACTCCACTGCCTTCTCTCTGAAACCCGCCTCCACCCTGCATGCTCGGCCTCCCCTCCTTCAACTTCGGACCACCTCGCCATCAACAAACGGCCGCGCCCAGCAGCCTCGACGAACCGTCCTTCCCTCCGCCTTAGCTGGCCAACCTACTTCCAACTAGAGACGCCGAGACCTTTTCTCTTCTTTGAACCGCGTGCAAACCACGCCTTCTACTCCTCCACGCCCTGGAGCCGTGAAAGCCCACACCAACCTGACCGCACCTTCATTCGCCCGCAACCCACCCTCGCCTGCCTCAGCTAGCACAGCAGCCACCTTGGCCGCAACTTCTCACCGGTGCTCCTCCACTTAGCTTCGGTCACCCACATCCTACATTTTTCTAATCCATCCAAGGTAAGCTAATAAATTTATACAAGCAGTTGTCTTCTTTAAATACAATGGTCACAGCACTTAAAAGCTGATGTACGTGTAGTAAAATTTTGATTTGCTTAAGTGTTATTTAGTTTATATATTGAGTTATAGAATTTTTCGTTTGTTTTTGTTTTTTTGTTTTTTTTTGTTTTTTTGTTTGTTTACTAGTTATCTTAGTTTATATATATGTTGACAGTTTAGACATTTTGAACGAAATATACATATTGTAGTATATGTTTGGTTTACTGTAGATGTGATATTTTAAACAAATATTTTTTAGTTACAGTATATATATATAAGTTTTGTTATAAGTTGTTTATTTTACTATCAAATATTGGTATACTTTATACATACATTTCACATTATATATGTGTTAGTGGAGTGTGCTGTACATTTGAATATTTATAATGTATATGTTATTATAATACAAGTTGGTGTTTACTTTAGTACGCATGTGCATATGTTTGTCCTGTTCTATACAATATTCATATATTAGTATGCATTGTTTTGAGCTTGCAATTCTCTTTCTGTGTACTTAAGTCTATTTTAAAATATATAGTTGCCTATGTTGGTTTTCCCCAGGAACTGGTTTTAAGATAAGTTGAAAGGAGACACGTTTTAAATTAAAAAGTGGTTTTAGATATATACATAAGATTTTATTTTGGTATACAGTGACTTTAAAGAATAATGATCTAAATTATATAGTACAATTTTGATAGCGGTTGTAAGAAAGGTTGATTCTAAAATTTTATACATAAAGATTTTTACTTTATTTTATATATGTAGTTTAAAATTGAACATTGAGAAAGGTATATGTTTGGATTTTTAATTTAACTGTAATTTGTATATATGTCATTTTAAGAAAAATTTATATTTGGATTGAGTATTTGATTTAAGAAAAATATTAATATAATATACATTTTATTTCAATTATATCAACTGGTTCTGATCTGTTCCCATCGATTTCTGTTATCAGCTCTATCAGTCGAATTCGTGCCAATCCTGCTTCGCTTTAAAATTCGTGCTTGGATTCGTAACTCGTTTCATTTGCCGAACCTCTCTAGCCTCGAAAGGTGAGCAATCACTCACGATTAATGTTCTTATATTTATTAAATTTGATTTCAATTGAAACGACAATTGAAATATGCTGCTGTTAGTTATTTATATTGCTATATCTATGACATCATCTGTATATGTTCACCTGTGACACCTGACATCATTATCTGTTATTTATATTGATATATATATATATATGCCATCATCTGTATCTGTTCACTTATGACATCTGACACCCTTATCTGTTATTTATACTGATGATATATGCCTGTTACCGTTGTTATATTATTATCATATATGTTATCACTCTGCAAGTTCCCTATTAGTATAGAATCACTATGGGTTGAAATGATACATACCCGAATGGATTTTAGAATAGGAGAAAATCGTTATGGGTTGAAATGATAAACCCAAGCGATTTTTAAATTAAATTGAATTTGGGATTTCGGGTTGAAAAGATATATACCCGAATATATTTTAAATTGCGGATTGAAATGATAAATATCCGTATCACTTGACCATAGGATAGAAAATTATATACAGACACCGTTGGTCTATATATAAATGTTTTTGAAAAACATTTCTACGGTTTTGAAAGAAATATATGGTTTTAATAAATAATGATTTTAAAGATTTAATAAAGTTGATTTGAATCAGTATGAAATATGTTTAAGTATTTATGTAAAAATTATATTTTTAAAATATAGAATTTATAATGTTTCAGGTTGAAAGATAAATTTGAATTGATTTGGAATTCTTAATTATTTAAGAATTATACTTAAATAAGTTGATTTTAAATCTATTAAATTTGAAATTTTAAGATATGTTTTATAACTTGAATTAATTAAGAAGTGGCTTAAATGAATATTTCAAACTTATATAAATTTTAATGGGATATTTTGTCTATATAAATTTGTAAACTGAAGTTGTATTTTGATGTATTGAAATGATTAAAGAAATATTTCAAAAACTAAATGTAATGAAATTAAATTGGGACATAAATTGAATTATCGAATTTAGTTTCGAAATGTCGAATATTTAAACTTGAAATATATTGAAATTGAAATGGTTTATTTATGGTTCAAATAGACATTTGAAATCGATAATTTGAAAGGGTTTATTGAGAAACTAAATTGAATTGAAATTGATGATTTGAGATTTAATTAAATTTTAATTTTGGAATTCGAGTTTATGTGAATTGATTTGTGAAATTTGTGGAAGCTATTTTATATAAAGTATTTAAAATATATCTAAAACTATTTTTATTTTACTTTATAAATTTTAATATAAATTAATTTAATATAAATCATTTTCAATATAAATTATTTTATTTTAACTTATAACTATTTTATATAAACTATTTTATTTTATAAACTATTTTTCTATATATAAAATTTTAATATCTAAACTGTTTAAGAGGAAAGTGTTAGGATTCAAAGTGTTATGAATTTCAAGTTTTGATTTCCAAAGTGTTATGATTTTAAAAGACTTATGAGTTCGAAAGCGATATAACTTTGGAAAGTGATATGATTTTGGAAATGAATTTATTTGAAGTGAAAGTGATATAGTATTAATATGGTTTTGAAATGGCAATGATATGTCGGTTTTGAAATATAACTATTTTGAAATTTTATTAAATGACCATCGGTGTAATAATACGTAGTTATTAAAGAGACCGGGATCAGATATGGACATACTCTCTGTCGATACCGAAACCACTTTAATAACTAATATACGCGGAGTGTTGATCCAGAATGAAGTGGATGGTTTGGTGAACGCGTTGACTGAAGAAAGAGAACGATTTTGGATGACCCTTGACATGACTAAAACAGGAGCCGCGCCGGGCCATTGAGGATCGCCATCTCTAGCGGACACACTTCTTCGTTACCATATCTATTACTTTTGTGATTCGATTTGGGTGCACCCCTCGATTATAGGAGTGTTGTTTCGCGGTGTTGGGGTAGTAGCTGCTATGCCCAACATCAGTCCGGATCACGCAACTACTAGTATCCTAGTTGGTATTGCCTCATGTACCTTGTCATACTGATTATTCTATTCGCGACCACTACGATTTTGGTTTGTACCTTTAGTATATGGATTGCCCTCTGGTGACTTCCGGTTTTGGGGAAACTACGGTCTTGTATATGCTCTTAGGAATAAAAATGTGTTAAGGGTGGAATGGGCCATGATTTAACGCTATTTTGATATCGTACTTTACTGATTAGACATTATCTACTTAGCGTACACTACTACATAGTAGATAGTTTAGCGGATCCTTAGAGGATGGTTATCCCAAACATCCTTTGAGTTACTCGTATTTCAGTCGTTATTTCACTTGAGTCAGATTTGTTGATAAAAGAATATTAATCCTGACTCGAGTGTTTTGTGTTTTTCTTTACTCTCGGGTCAGACTGAGTGATACAGTATTTGAGACTCACCTTTGGAGTTGGAGCTTCGCTTGGAGATCCAGCTATCTATCCAGCTTTCAGTTATTCAGTTGATTCTAGTGATGTATTCAGATCTTGTATTTGACCATTGTATTGAGATATCTATGTATTCGAGACCTCTGTTGTATCTTGTTTAACTTTGTTATATATATAGTAGCTTCATGAACTACTATTCTTTTGTTTCCGCTGCATTACTCTGTGTCTGTGATCTGTGATTATTTATTTATTGTATATGCTAAGTTTTGCCAAATTTAAATTAACAATCTATTATTTTGAATTATTCAAGCCTGACATGTGTGGATTATTGTCGACTTGAATGGTCCAAAATAGTGGGTCGTTTCAAGTGGTATCAGAGCTTTGGCTCTATGCAAACTTAGCATATATGGTAATTTATTTACAGAATCACGTTCGTTCGAGCTTGAATTCCTTCTTCTTTGACTCGGTTTCTTTGAATTTTGGAACGTTCCCTTCGGTTCCAAAGTCCATTCGTGTCTCCCCTATTCGTATCTTTTTAATTCTGGAGTATCCCATAACTCCAGTTCGAATGATCTCTATAATAAATCGGCGGTCTCGCCAATATCTGAATAATTTGTAAAAGAGTGAAACTCCTGTACAACCAACATTGATTCACCGAAGATTTCTGTATCCTCGGTTTACGATGCTGTTATCTTTTGCTATACCCGAATTCTATCTTTGGCGATCAAATGTCGATTTGTCGTAAAATTCTACATCGAATTTATTCTTGGAATCACGGTTGACCCGGTTAAGGTTACCCGCGATTTATATAAGTTTGTCCATCTTCTATTTGAAAACTCAATTATCTTATCTCCCTATCCGGTCTACCTTTTAGTTGAATTCTTTTAGTTAGAGTTTCTCTAATCTGAATCTCTATCTTTGTTTTGAAATCCATTCGAGGATATCCGAGTGAAGGAGTGTATTTGTAATCAATATTAAAATGTTTTATATATTGTGTTGTTTGAGTTGTTGATGTTGATTTGGGTTTTTGATCGATTCGTTTGATCAACGTTATCGATAGGATTTCCAAAACACTTGAATAGAGCAAACTGACACAATATTATTTCAAATTTGGTAAATTGAATAGATTCGTATGACTATATTATATATATATATATAAGTATAGGATTTTCTGGAATTAAATAGTTAATTAAATTGGTTGTTGAATGATAATATTTGATTATCATTTATTGTTCTAAATGAATTTATAAACATGGTTTATAAATTGATTTGGAATCGAAATGAATTTAAAAAAAATCAGGAATTTGAGAATTTGATTTCCGGTGATTTCAACTTTGGTTTTAAAGTGTATATTATTAAAGGTATTTTCGAATAGAAACCATTTTCAAAGAATTTTAAAATGTTGAAATCAGTACTCTTCTCTTTTGTCACTGGAAAATAATTTCGGTGATGACTGCAGCATCATCGACATTCATTTTCGAGTTTCGAAGTGGAGTGACCATTCTGTAGCTTTGCTACAGTTTTGTTTAGGAAAAAAAATATTTTGATTTGAATTATATATATATGGGTATATTATTTTAAATTTAATTTGAATTAATATATATAGTATACACATAATTATCTCTAAAAGATTTTGAAATTAGACGGAAATTAATTATTAAAATTTTGTTAAAAGGATGTTTTCAATTATAAATAAAGCTAAATTTTGAATAAGTATTTAACTTGAAATAATTGAATTGGAAAATTTTATTTGTATAGTACTAAATTGCATTTCAATATAACTTACCTAAATTATTCAAAAGTTAAAATGTAATTGGATAATATACAATATAAAATGATTTTATAAATAAAATTTGAGTGTTTATAATAAATATTATACACTTAGATTTTAATTATATAAAAAAATGCTAATAAAGATGATAGAATAATAAGTTAATTGAATGAGATGTATATAATAAATTTTGTTCTAAAAGAATTAACAAATTGAAATTAGATCAATTTATGGAAATACCTTGAATATAAATTAATTTAAATTGAAATTTATATGGTTTAAATAAATTTATATGGTTTAAATATATGTAATAAGATATATTAAGTGGAATAAACTTAATAACAATTGGGAATGAAAGAATTAAATTTGTTGAATAAAATAGGAGTACAATAAATGATTATACAAATTGATGATTTAAAAATTGTTAATTGAAGATGACTAGATAATAAGATAATGAATTTAGAAATAGATAGATTAATTTAACTTAAGTGAACTAAAAGGATTTAACCAAATTGTTATATATTAATTAATTTAAATTGAAATTTATATGGTTTGAATTAATAGTTTTACTTGTATTCCAATCTATTTTCTTTCTGGTTGTTTCTATTCTCCTACCTCCTTCCTTTTCGAGGACGAAAAGTTTTGAGTGGAGGAGAATGTAACGACCCGTAAATTTAACCGGTTTTAATAACGTTATTAATTGAAATTTTAGGAAATTTTAAACGATAAATTTTGAAATATAAATTTGATATTTGGAATGCGTCTAATTAAACATAGCAACTGGTAAATTTCGTCCGAAAATATGAAAATTTATTTCGCGCGTAAATTTACTTCAATTTAATCAGTTAAAAAGCGATGAAAATAAAATGTTTCCGAAACCTAAATATTTTACATAGAAAAATTCTAAACCATCTTCTGAGCAAGATGTCAGTATGTAGTTTTTCCAAATTCGGACATCTTTGGCTCTATCGATCTTATTTTTCAATGTTTTTCTTGCATTTTCCGCTATTAGAAAATTTGAATTTTTATAATTCAATCATACCACTAACATCTGTGTACCGTTTTGATCGTCTCGTCGTGATGATCTCTACGGTATATTCAATTGTCAATTTCGGAGTCCGGTGCGTAGCCAAACCGCGATACGGTTTGTCGTACCGGTTCTATAATTTGGGTTTTTGGGTTTCCAATGCCTTTTCATCTATCTGCCGTCTCAATCAATAGCCATCTGCTCTATTTAAATTCATAATTTAATACTCTGACCCTCACTTTTCTCTATTGCCCAGTACTATTCCCGGTTCATTTTTCGATGTCACTTTCCGTTCATACCTCTGTGAAGAAAAGAAAAGAAATATGAACAGTATATATTACTAAAGCCTGTGCGTTCTTATCTGTAGCCAGCTGTTCACTTTTTTTTGAAACTCATCATCTTCTTATCGTTTGCCTACTCAGTTCAAGCATCTCCTCTCCTTCTTCTTGTTTATATTTTTTTTTCGGTTCCACTGTACTTCACTAAAAAAATAAAACGGAATGAATTTCTGCTTTCGTATATGTATTGCCTTCACCTAGCTTCCACACTCCACTGCCTTCTCTCTGAAACCCGCCTCCACCCTGCATGCTCGGCCTCCCCTCCTTCAACTTCGGACCACCTCGCCATCAACAAACGGCCGCGCCCAGCAGCCTCGACGAACCGTCCTTCCCTCCGCCTTAGCTGGCCAACCTACTTCCAACTAGAGACGCCGAGACCTTTTCTCTTCTTTGAACCGCGTGCAAACCACGCCTTCTACTCCTCCACGCCCTGGAGCCGTGAAAGCCCACACCAACCTGACCGCACCTTCATTCGCCCGCAACCCACCCTCGCCTGCCTCAGCTAGCACAGCAGCCACCTTGGCCGCAACTTCTCACCGGTGCTCCTCCACTTAGCTTCGGTCACCCACATCCTACATTTTTCTAATCCATCCAATGTAAGCTAATAAATTTATACAAGCAGTTGTCTTCTTTAAATACAATGGTCACAGCACTTAAAAGCTGATGTACGTGTAGTAAAATTTTGATTTGCTTAAGTGTTATTTAGTTTATATATTGAGTTATAGAATTTTTCGTTTGTTTTTGTTTTTTTGTTTTTTTGTTTTTTTTTGTTTTTTTGTTTGTTTACTAGTTATCTTAGTTTATATATATGTTGACAGTTTAGACATTTTGAACGAAATATACATGTTGCAGTATATGTTTGGTTTACTGTAGATGTGATATTTTAAACAAATATTTTTTAGTTACAGTATATATATATAAGTTTTGTTATAAGTTGTTTGTTTTACTACCAAATATTGGTATACTTTATACATACATTTCACATTATATATGTGTTAGTGGAGTGTGTTGTACATTTGAATATTTATAATGTATATGTTATTATAATACAAGTTGGTGTTTACCTTAGTACGCATGTGCATATGTTTGTCCTGTTCTATACAATATTCATATATTAGTATGCATTGTTTTGAGCTTGCAATTCTCTTTCTGTGTACTTAAGTTTATTTTAAAATATATAGTTGCCTATATTGGTTTTCCCAGGAACTGGTTTTAAGATAAGTTGAAAGGAGACACGTTTTAAATTAAAAAGTGGTTTTAGATATATACATAAGATTTTATTTTGGTATACAGTGACTTTAAAGAATAATGATCTAAATTATATAGTACAATTTTGATAGCGGTTGTAAGAAAGGTTGATTCAAAATTTTTTACATAAAGATTTTTACTTTATTTTATATATGTAGTTTAAAATTGAACATTGAGAAAGGTATATGTTTGGATTTTTAATTTAACTGTAATTTGTATATATGTCATTTTAAGAAAAATTTATATTTGGATTGAGTATTTGATTTAAGAAAAATATTAATATAATATACATTTTATTTGAATTATATCAACTGGTTCTGATCTGTTCCCATCGATTTCTGTTATCAGCTCTATCAATCGAATTCGTGCCAATCCTGCTTCGCTTTAAAATTCGTGCTTGGATTCGTAACTCGTTTCATTTGCCGAACCTCTCTAGCCTCGAAAGGTGAGCAATCACTCACGATTAATGTTCTTATATTTATTAAATTTGATTTCAATTGAAACGACAATTGAAATATGCTGTTGTTAGTAATTTATATTGCTATATCTATGACATCATCTGTATCTGTTCACCTGTGACACCTGACATCATTATCTGTTATTTATATTGATATATATATATATATGCCATCATCTGTATCTGTTCACCTATGATATCTGACACCCTTATCTGTTATTTATACTGATGATATATGCCTGTTACCGTTGTTATATTATTATCATATCTGTTATCACTCTGCAAGTTCCCTGTTAGTATAGAATCACTATGGGTTGAAATGATACATACCCGAACGGATTTTAGAATAGGAGAAAATCGTTATGGGTTGAAATGATAAACCCAAGCGATTTTCAAATTAAATTGAATTTGGGATTTCGGGTTGAAAAGATATATACCCGGATATATTTTAAATTGCGGATTGAAATGATAAATATCCGTATAACTTGACCATAGGATAGAAAATTATATACAGACACCGTTGGTCTATATATAAATGTTTTTGAAAAACATTTCTACGGTTTTGAAAGAAATATATGGTTTTAATAAATAATGATTTTAAAGATTTAATAAAGTTGATTTGAATCAGTATGAAATATGTTTAAGTATTTATGTAAAAATTATATTTTTAAAATATAGAATTTATAATGTTTCAGGTTGAAAGATAAATTTGAATTGATTTGGAATTCTTAATTATTTAAGAATTATACTTAAATAAGTTGATTTTAAATCTATTAAATTTGAAATTTTAAGATATGTTTTATAACTTGAATTAATTAAGAAGTGGCTTAAATGAATATTTCAAACTTATATAAATTTAAATGGGATATTTTGTCTATATAAATTTGTAAATTGAAGTTGTATTTTGATGTATTGAAATGATTAAAGAAATATTTCAGAAACTAAATGTAATGAAATTAAATTGGGACATAAATTGAATTATCGAATTTAGTTTTGAAATGTCGAATATTTAAACTTGAAATATATTGAAATTGAAATGGTTTATTTATGGTTCAAATAGACATTTGAAATCGATAATTTGAAAGGGTTTATTGAGAAACTAAATTGAATTGAAATTGGTGATTTGAGATTTAATTAAATTTTAATTTTGGAATTCGAGTTTATGTGAATTGATTTGTGAAATTTATGGAAGCTATTTTATATAAAGTATTTAAAATATATCTAAAACTATTTTTATTTTACTTTATAAATTTTAATATAAATTAATTTAATATAAATCATTTTCAATATAAATTATTTTATTTTAACTTATAACTATTTTATATAAACTATTTTATTTTATAAACTATTTTTCTATATATACAAATTTTAATATCTAAACTGTTTAAGAGGAAAGTGTTAGGATATCAAAGTGTTATGAATTTCAAGTTTTGATTTCCAAAGTGTTATAATTTTAAAAGACTTATGAGTTCGAAAGCGATATAACTTTGGAAAGTGATATGATTTTGGAAATGAATTTATTTGAAGTGAAAGTGATATAGTATTAATATGGTTTTGAAATGGCAATGATATGTCGATTTTGAAATATAACTATTTTGAAATTTTATTAAATGACCATCGGTGTAATAATACGTAGTTACTAAAGAGACCGGGATCGGATATGGACATACTCTCTGTCGATACCGAAACCACTTTAATAACTAATATACGCGGAGTGTTGATCCAGAATGAAGTGGATGGTTTGGTGAACGCGTTGACTGAAGAAAGAGAACGATTTTGGATGACCCTTGACATGACTAAAACAGGAGCCGCGCCGGGCCATTGAGGATCGCCATCTCTAGCGGACACACTTCTTCGTTACCATATCTATTACTTTTGTGATTCGATTTGGGTGCACCCCTCGATTATAGGAGTGTTGTTTCGCGGTGTTGGGGTAGTAGCTGCTATGCCCAACATCAGTCCGGATCACGCAACTACTAGTATCCTAGTTGGTATTGCCTCATGTACCTTGTCATACTGATTATTCTATTCGCGACCACTACGATTTTGGTTTGTACCTTTAGTATATGGATTGCCCTCTGGTGACTTCCGGTTTTGGGGAAACTACGGTCTTGTATATGCTGTTGGGAATAAAAATGTGTTAAGGGTGGAATGGGCCATGACTTAACGCTATTTTGATATCGTACTTTACTGATTAGACATTATCTACTTAGCGTACACTACTACATAGTAGATAGTTTAGCGGATCCTTAGAGGATGGTTATCCCAAACATCCTTTGAGTTACTCGTATTTCAGTCGTTATTTCACTTGAGTTAGATTTGTTGATATAAGAATGTTAATCCTGACTCGAGTGTTTTGTGTTTTTCTTTACGCTCGGGTCAGACTGAGTGATACAGTATTTGAGACTCACCTTTGGACTTGGAGCTTCGCTTGGAGATCCAGCTATCTATCCAGCTTTCAGTTATTCAGTTGATTCTAGTGATGTATTCAGATCTTGTATTTGACCATTGTATTGAGATATCTATGTATTCGAGACCTCTGTTGTATCTTGTTTAACTCTGTTATATATATAGTAGCTTCATGAACTACTATTCTTTTGTTTCCGCTGCATTACTCTGTGTCTGTGATCTGTGATTATTTATTTATTGTATATGCTAAGTTTTGCCAAATTTAAATTAACAATCTATTATTTTGAATTATTCAAGCCTGACATGTGTGGATTATTGTCGACTTGAATGGTCCAAAATAGTGGGTCGTTTCATATTTACCAAGCAAACATTTTCCAGGAATACATACATTTATGTATGTTTGTTTGTATATTTGCATTTTATGTTTTAATAAATTAACTTACATATTTCAATCTGCTTCATAAGAAGCTTTAAGCTTGTCAATCTGTTCTTTTGTGAGCCATTTTCTTCCAAGCTTGCTTTTTTCAATCGATATCTTTGTGCCTTCTTTTATTGCAAACCTACCATGATCGAATTCTATGCTTTCGTCTGATATCATTTTAGGTTGAGGAGCTTTTTCATCTTTTTTATTAAAGTTTCTTTTATCTGATTTTGGTACTGTCTATTTTCTGATTAGAATACTGAAAATCTAGATCTGTTACTTTTTCTCTTTTTGATTCGTTTTTTACTTTTTTTGAGAGTGAAGAAGGAGGAACTTCTGTTTATTTTCTTTTCAACTTTTTCTTCTTATTTTCAAGCTTGATTTTGTAATCTGCAGCCACTTTTTATTGAATGTTTTCTGATTCTTGGGTTGATTTTTGGCTACTTTATTGACACTAGCTTGAAGGTGTTTGTAAATAGAATGTTGAATAGTCAATACATGGTATGTATTTCTTTTTATTATCTGTTATAATTATATATTTAGTATATGTCAAATATTTGACATATATTTTTTTATATATAAAATAATTTTTATTTTAAAATATATACCTTTCTTTCTTTGTACTATTTTTTCTTGATATCCTTCTACAATCAAAGCTTCTTTGTGTGCTATGTTTTTTTTATTGTTTTTCATGAATTTCTGCAATAAATGTATCATTATTGTTTGGTTATTATTTGACATAAGGAAATATTTTGTTGGATACTTACATTTTTGTTTCAAAGTGATCTCTTCTTTCTGCTCCAAAGCTTTATGAGTTTCAATTTTTTGAATCTGCTATTTGTTGTAATAACTAATTATTTATAATGAATATATTTTGTGAAAATAATTATTTTTGAATAAAATATTTTATTTCAATTTTTTTAGTAAATATTTATATGGAAAATATTTGATGTAAAAGTTTAATGTATTTAGACATTATACCTGCGAACATGATGAGACCACTTTATTCTTTAACTAGTGCAAACCCGTGCTTCGTACACGGGTATGGTAAAAATATTTTACATGCAATTAAAGAATTAAAATATTTTTAAAATAATAAGAATTTTCTATCTAAAGAAAGTAATGTGAAGTAGTATTACCCTACCAAACATACATGTAGGCATAAGGTTTTAAATGGGAAGATATACCTGTCAATACATAAGGAAATAAATAAATAATTAATCAAATAAAAAAACAGCAGATGCACTAAGCAGTAAAAAGAAGGGGTACTGTAAAATATAGGACCAAAGTGTAATAAAATAATGTTTCCACTATGAAATAGAGGCATATTTTAATGTAGCATACAAATTGTGACCTATATTTGATTGTGTCAACATTATTTTTTAAATGACTTCAACACACAGACGAAAAAAAAGTGTATGATATTGTTGATATGTACGATAAGTATTGACAAAGAAATAAGTTTACTGAATCAATATATTAATAAATATGAATATACCTATCATAATTGGTATAGCAAATATATAGACTAAATGCATAGTTATCTAGCTTTATGAAAAAGGTATGATAACAAAAGAGTAACATGATCTGTAGCTTCATAGTTGTTCTTCTAGGTTTATATTTGATGGACTCCAATATATATAGTATGTAGGCTGGGGTTTCAGAGAATGCCCAGAACATTGGTAACGTTATTGTAACAACAACTGGTGCAAACGTCAATGAAAAATCAAACTGGGCAAAGAGAAATAAGACAGCAAGATGATTTAATAGAGAATGGTTTTCAGAATTCATGTTCATACATAGTACAAACAATAGTGGATAAGTATAATTTTAGGAGGATGTGGAAAAATCAAAATCAGCTTTGTTTGTACAAATTTGGTCTTCATATTAAGTGGCAGCCCTTATCTTGTTGTTAACTTTTGCATTTTAGCCGGGTAAACTATTTCAACACTGAAGTCATTTGTACTTACAGCAAAGAATAATAAAATATTTAGTTGCAGAAGGAATGTTTAAATGCATTTTGTACTTGCATATTTCTATAACCTGAAATCTACATTCACTGTGAAAGTTGTAACAAAACCAATATGAAATTAAAACATGGTAGATATTATGCCCGCATTGTTCTTGTCTCTTGCGCACTGTTCTATATTATTCAATTAAATTTAGCTTGTTTATGATATGGTTGGAAGAAGGGAAAAATTCGTTAAATTAAATATTTGGAAATTTAGGAAAAGCTTACCCGATATGGGAAAGTTTCGTCAGAGTAGAAAGCAAACCTTAAATTTTGTAGTAAAGATTACAAAATCAGAAGCATAACCACCTCAATAACTAAAGCTATCATCCAAACTTTCAGATGAAGAACAAAAAAGAATCACATACCAATATCACACCAATTGTTTTTACATTACATTCATACTTAAAATTTCAAACGTACACTACATGTAATTATTTGAGAGATTCTTAAACCTTATGTAAGACCTATGGTAATAGACTGAATTCTACAATTTTGTTTCTATCAATTTTTCCAATAAATTTCGGTGCCCATAGAGAAAAATATGTAAGTACATTCGTAACCAATAGTATCCTGATCGTATTACAAATTAATTTTCAATGTGTGGATCATTCTCTACTTTTGAATTTTCAAATATAAATTTAATAACAGTTGTGCCTTTAGGAGTCGATTGAGATTTTCAGTACATTAATTTATTTAGTGATTTTTTTTGACTAAAACTATAAAAGTATCATAATCAATTAAAACAATTAACTATAGCTATAATATTTTATGATGCTTTACTAATTCAAATCATGTAGAGTAATTCAAATCAGAGTACATGGTATATTTTTTATAAAATAATAATTTAAATCAAATTTAAGTCTACGAAAATGTGAAACTGGTAAATAAATCTAACCAAAGAGAAAAATTCATACTGTTTTTAATAAAAGAATCTTTAGTAGGTAAGTCAAAATTTAAAACACCAATCAACCTTATATTTGAGCACGAATGCTGCGAAAAGAGGATAACACCTTACAATGGGCCATCAAACCAATGAATTAATAATAATGCTTACATATTTTGATGTAGTCGGCGCATGGATCTAAATACGAAGTGGTTGTAAGAGCATCAAACTAAATATAACCGAAGTGAGAAGTGGAAAGCAAATTTCGACAAAGCAAAGAGGAAAAAGGAAAACATTACCGTGTGCAATAAAATCAAGAGGTTTTAAATTATACCATCAACGAAGAATTTACAGAAATGAAAGGAAGTGGAATATGCATTTTTTTTGGAACTGGCTTTGTTTTATGGGATTCACCAATGATTAGAATAAAATTTTATTACTTATGTTAAATTTTTAACATTTGTGCTTCCAAATGATTATTTGTGCTTTTGTATATAATAATATGTTCGTGGTTCCAAATTTTTAAAGAAATTGAAAACAGAAAATTGAAAAAAAACCGTAAAGCTTCATAAAATAAAAATACATTGCACATTTGTCGAGTAGAATGGGTGTAAACAAAGGTATAAAAACAACAGTTATAGCTAATACAGACTTAAATGCTTTTCTTTAATTAATCAAGATCAAATGTAATAAAAAATTGGAGTATTCAGTTTTTAGGACACAATGTAGAAAAAAATTAGATTCGAGAACAATGAACGTTAACAATTAAATTACAAAAAAGAACCTTTTTAGATTATGTAAATCTCAAGTTCAGTTTAATTACTCAACTTCAGTAAATTAATTTAAAAAATGAAGCTCGAAATTGCAAGGAAAAAGGTGATTTCAAAAACATTTTAATTAATTAACGTTATCGTAAAATATATAAGAAAACAGCTTTTGAACGTTACACGTGAAATTCTTTATGTCCTGTAGTTTGAGAGGAATGCTGCACATCCCCCTGTTTCAGATTTAAATACATGTGCCTAAAAATAAAATAGCTTAAATGAATACATATAATATAACTGAAAGTTACTAAGGCAATATGTAAACTTATGCTACAAACCTGTTGGTAACTCCCAATTGAAGTAACAACTGGGTCAGCCAAAACTAAAGTCTTTTTGCAGAGCTTAATTGCCCTGTGCAGTTCTTTCAAATGCCCATACTTCGGTTCTCTAATTAAACCTATAAAAGTTATATAAGTTTTAAAATTTGAATCTTGGTATCTATGATAAGCTTGTATAGATACTGGCAAGTTACACTCTTACCATATTCATCAATAGGAACATCATAGTCATAGGTAGTAGTTATAAATGGACCACCAGCAGTACGCCCAAAATTGGTTCCACCATGCTACTAAGATTAACAATAGTATGACCCAATTCAGTACTTATCAAGAAAATTAATTTAACGTGGTTATATATAGTTATATGGTGTACATAGATAACCATATAATAATTTCCAAACGAACCACCCTTCTGGATAAACCTAGCTACGGGAAATGCTAAATCTTCAACTGGTCGTTGAAATACAGCACTCCTAAATTCTGTAAACCCGACTATCATAGTAGATAACTTACTTAACTTAGCTATATTACAAATAAAAGATTACTGCAATAGTAAAAAGAAAATTTATTGGCCACCACAAGCTTCAGTCCAAAGCGATGGTTTATATGGCTTGTTCAGAGTAAACCCATCACAGTAAAAACCATTGCAGGTGTTAATCTATTGCATCACACATCGAAAATGACACTAATTGCAATTAGTAAACCAAATTGCAGCTATATCAACTACTTGTAATTAAATTTGTGTTTGGAATAGCTCATCTGGCCAATGTACTGAGACGCCCGATAAAACATGTAAAGGTCAACTTTCAACATAGTTGAATCACTTGACGTATGCATTATAGAGTCGGTGTAAATCATTTAAGAAACTCAGGGACAATGTACAATTATTTGTGTATTAAAAATTGTGATTGAAAGAGTAAATTTCATACCACTGGGTTGGGTGCATCATCTTCTTTGCACATAACCCAAGGCACGCCTGTGCCGATTTTAACGGCCATTTTTGTAGCCCAGTTCACATAATTGTGACCAGCAGGACCAAATGCTTCACTTTTCGATCCATATTCATTCTTAATCTGCATTGATACTCAAATTTTCTACAAAATATGTTGTTTATGTCATTCGGTGTTTTACCATATTTCTTAAATGATGGTTCATAAAATGGAGATAATACCTGTGAAAGAATTATAGGGCCACCTTGTGACTCGTAAAGCTGTTCACTTTTCATCAGTTGAAGTATTTTCTGGGTGAAACATATAATAATTTCCAAACGAACCACCCTTCTGGATAAACCTAGCTACAGGAAATGCTAAATCTTCAACTGGTCGTTGAAATACAGCACCCCTAAATTCTGTAAACCCGATTATCATAGTAGATAACTTACTTAACTTAGCTATATTACAAATAAAAGATTACTGCAATAGTAAAAAGAAAATTTATTGGCCACTCCAAGCTTTAGTCCAAAGCGATGGTTTATATGGCTTGTTCAGAGTAAACCCATCACAGTAAAATCCATTGTAGGTATTAATCTATTGCATCACACATCGAAAATGACACTAATTGCAATTAGTAAACCAAATTGCAGCTATATCAACTACTTGTAATTAAATTTGTGTTTGGAATAGCTCATCTGGCCAATGTACTGAGACGCCCGATAAAACATGTAAAGGTCAACTTTCAACATAGTTGAATCACTTGAAGTATGCATTACAGAGTCGGTGTAAATCATTTAAGAAACTCAGGGACAATGTACAATTATTTGTGTATTAAAAATTGTGATTGAAAGAGTAAATTTCATACCACTGGGTTGGGTGCATCATCTTCTTTGCACATAACCCAAGGCACACCTGTGCTGGTTTTAACGGCCATTTTTGTAGCGCAGTTCACATAATTGTGACCAGCAGGACCAAATGCTTTACTTTTCGATCCATATTCATTCTTAATCTGCATTGATACTCAAATTTTCTACAAAATATGTTGTTTATGTCATTCGGTGTTTTACCATATTTCTTAAATGATGGTTCATAAAATGGAGATAATACCTGTGAAAGAATTATAGGGCCACCTTGCGACTCGTAAATCTATTCACTTTTCATCAGTTGAAGTATTTTCTAGGTGAAACCTTACATAACATTCTGTAAAAAAACACATAATTATCAAAACTACATTTTTTTTCTATTTTTAGGTAAATTAAAAAGATAACCTTAAAGGGTTCATTATCTATTCTGAAGCTAATTCCAGGAACATATTTCAACCAAACAGGAAACCCTCTGCATATAAAATTCAAGAAAAAGGATAAATGTTGACAAAATCATAGATTATTAAAAACCAGAAGCATTAATAAAATACAAATAAAACAAATATGTATCCAAAATTCCATTCAGCACAAACATAAGGTCCAATTCTCAAATGTACATAAAGACCTGCTTTCTGCATTGTCTTTATAAACCTCACTAAATCGTACCTTCCTTCAAAATTGTACTGCAAAAATCAGAAAGATAACATATTTGATGAAAAATATAATTGTTTGTTTTAAAAAATGGACTAAAATTTTGTTAAAAAAATACATTGCGAGGGGAAGGTTCATTTCCATTCCAAAACACATAAGTTTGTATAACATCCAATCCACCCTCTTTTGTCTTCTGCACTAGTCTGCATGATCCAACCAAGTAATTATGAATTAAAGCAATCTACTAACAATTTGTCAAAATTTGACAGATCCAAAATTAAGCAAAGAAGTAGTTAATGATTTCTAAGACATCATTAAACTAATACTGTAGGCCTTTCAATATTTTGTTCAAAATATAATTCGCTCCAAACATAATTTGCAATTTTAGCACTCCCTGATTTGGGAAAAGACATCCCCTAAAATTTCTATTTTTATGTGTAAATTTCTGTATGTCCAGAAACAAAAATATATTGAAGGCTGGTTGGATAGGAGAATAAAGTATGAAACATTTAGAAATCATGTTGATGAAATCAACTAAAAAACAGAGGAAAAGAAGTTAAATGCAGAATTCTAATTAACTTGTAGCAAAGAGTTCTCTACATATAGAGTATAGACTTGGTATACCTATTGAGAAAAATCATCAAATTGAAATCAAATGATATCAAGATAGTTATGAAACAAACATCTGGGTCTGAGAAAGAGAGATGAAGTTGATAAATTTACTAATGAAGGTGTATATAATTTTCATGTTCATACCATAGCAAAAATCCTAACCTAAGAATCGAACAATCACAAGGCGTCTGCACCAAACATCAAATGAAGCAAGCCAAGCCTTCAAAATCAGTTTCTAATATAACAAATCGACAACCCTAATCCAAGATAATTGCCAAGAAGAGGAATCTAACTAATTTACAATCGGTTGCTAAGAAGAAGAAGAACATGTGCTTACATTGGGAGAAGAGCTATCAAACTTGAAGTCAACCCTTGAACCAATCCCGATCTGTTGCAATATGGCAGGTGACATGGACAGGAAGCGCGAAAAACGATGGGCAGAGCAGATAAGCATCAACTGGAGAGGGACGCCATCATCTAGGTTTAGGAAAAGGAAGAAAGGGAAAGGCGTGATTAAAGTGGAGGAAAACCAAATTCAATAGATTGGGAGAAAATAGGAAAGGGAAATGACGATAGAGAAAATTGATGAAGAGGGGGAAAGGATATTAGGACGGGGAGAGTGGAAATTTTAGGGGGAGGAAAAAAGGATGAGAAAATCACGAATAGGGCAGACAGAAACAAAGTTGAGACTGTTCAGTTTTCAAAATTGAGGGAGGCTTGGTTGTGTTGAACTCGGAGACTATTCAGTTGCCAAATTTCAAGGGGGCCTGTGTGAGCTTGAAATTTAACTCACTAATAATAATATAGTATAGATTTTGTCTTTCTCTTCGTCGTTGAAATTTACTTTATTTACCATCAAATCTTTTGATATTTTACTTGCTTTGTCAAAAAATTTCAATTGTTAACTATTTTATTTGCTAGCATATGGATGGCTAATATTTTTTAGGTTGAATTTTTTATAGTAAATTAATTTATTCTAAACATTTATCTTTTTCTCTATTTTTTTCTTCTTTAGTTGATTTTTTTTCCTTTTTTAGCATTCTATTTTTCTTTATTATCTTTTTTTGTCTTTGGTATTACAGTTATTTCATATTGGGTGATGCACCAATATATCCAAACACGTCTCCAACTACATATCCAGCTACATTTGTAGTTTCATCACTAGCTACATTTTTTATTATCATTTTTTTGTTATTATCATCATCGTCATCTTTGTCATCATCGTCTTTATCACTCTTGTCCTTTCCATCTTCATTATCATCATCTTTAGTTTTCATTTTCTTTTCATCATCATCAGCAGCACCATCAACTTTATCTTTATCAGCACCATCATTATCTTTACCTTCATCACCATCAATTTTACATTTATCGGCACCATCACCGTCTTTTTCTTCATCGGCACCATCACCTTTACCTTCATCAGTAGCATCACTACCACCTTTGTCTTCATCAATAGCATCACCATCTTTATCTTCATCTTCACCATCTTAATTACCTTCGTCATCATCTTTACCTTCATTTTCATTAGCACCATCAACACCAATATCATTTCCTTTATCATCATCATCAGCATCAGCATCATTTGTTTCATCATCATTAAGTTGATCATCATCATATTCAACTTCATCACTTTTAACGTCATAATCCTCATCATCGTCATTTTCATTTGTTACTTCTTCATCGAAATTCATTTCTTCTTCTTTTTCAGCTTCTTAATTTTTTTCGGTTACTTGATCTTCATTATCTTCTTCTTTTTCCTTCATTTTTTTGCAGATTTTCTTTTTTTCAACAGCTTGTTTTCTTTTTTTAGATTCTTTATTTTCAATTATATGTCCATCAGTTGTTTGTTGATTTTATTATATTTTTGATCCACGACTGAAGATTTTTTTTAACTAATGTGCTTTGGTAGATTTTACTCTTTTGTCTTTCTTTGTTTTTCTTTTTTTTGTAAATTAGAGAAAAAAATTCATAATCAAAAAACTGACCGAGAAATATTTGTTTTGAAATTATAAAGAAACATGATTATTAAATTGTCAAATTCAGCTTAGCAAATATTGTTGGAATAATTCAACATAATGTGACCATATATTTTAATGTTTGAATGTGTGGGCTATCTTGTAATTAAGTCTAATTACGTGATCTATTTTTGAAATAAACATATTAAGAATTAAGGGGAATATTCGTCATGTAAAATTATAACGTGTGGATATCAGTGTTAGGTGTGGCTCGCATTATAAATGGAGTGGGTGCGTGGATTGAACGGTTAAAGTCCCACATAGTAGGATATTCAGAATAATCGTGGTATATATATGGGATTGGTGGCACGTAACATTGGTGATTTCTTTTGTTACAATGTGTTGCCAAGATCAGATTATATGCCCGATGGGAAGGCGATGGAGGGATGTTCAATCGGGACGTCGACATGGGAGACTTTGACCATTAATACTATCTAGACACGGTGAAGCGAACACATTCAAAACGCTGGAATGCCGAAACTAAACATGGTATCAGAGCTCCATGGTTCGATAGGACCGGTACGATGCAGCGCGACCGAAGCATGGATCCAAAGGGGGTTTGAGCATGGGATGCTCGTCTAGGTGGAGATATGGTTAAAGCAGTTGTCCTTCCTGCTTTTGAGAACTCGGAGTAGCAGCCGCAACCAACTACGAAGAGGACTCAATATAACTCCAAGGTGACTTGAGCAATGCTCGCCAAGGTGGAGATTGTTAGGTGCGGCTTGCACTATAAATGGAGTGGGTGCGTGGATTGAACGGTTAAAGTCCCACATCACAGGATATTCAGAATAACTGTGGTATATATATGGGATTGGTGGCACGTAACATTGGGAATTTCTTTTGTTACAATGAGTTGCCAAGACCATATTATTTGCCCGATGGGAAGGTGATGGAGGAATGTTCAATCGGGACGCCGACATGGGAGACTTCGACCGTTGACTCCGGCTAGACATGGTGAAGCGAACGTGTACGGTATGTGGGAATGTCGAAACTTAACAGTCGGAGTGACAATTTTAGTTTGTTGAAGGGCCGAACTGAAAATGTCATACATTATATATATGGGGTTATGGTCCCAAATTACATAAGTCTTATCATATTCTCTCTACCTTCTTCTAAAGAGAATTTACAGATTTAAGCTTGTGTCAATTTGGAAGATCTAATCCAATTTAATCTTGTCATTAATTAAGAATCGATGGATTCAGGTACGCCTTCCGTTGTTAATTTCATATGTTTGTTTCTCAATTGAATCAATATGGGTTATATGTATTCAAATCTAATATAGATTAATCACCAACAAGTGGTATCAGAGCCACCAATCATTGATTTTATCGAGAAATTTCCTGATTTTAAGTATATATGAAATTAGGGTTCTGATATTTACATTTTGGGTTGATTCACCCGATGCCTTTATTTCAGACCTGTGAGATTTTCTCTTTTCTTATTGATTAATCTGATGCCTTTGCTTCGGATCTATATAAATAATTCATGAATTAATTCCACTTGTTCGGATCCGATGCCTTTAATTGTTGCTACTTATATTATTCATATTTTTTTGTCAATAGTATTGCGACTGTATTATTTTTTTTATTGCTATAGATGGTTGCCATATTAAGTTTTGTTTCATTCACACGTATGGAAGCATCTTTATGCCTTTTATGTTCCTGTAATACGTATTGGACCACATAACGGTCAATTGCATTTTTTTATATCATAATTCATTAAATGTGGTTGTTATAGTAATAAATAAATAAATTTATTATCATCAATGTAGTAAATGCGCCAGTTGCAATAAATTTAACGATGCAACATGTTTGTATTTGGAATAAGAAAAGATATATTGTTTATTATTTAATTCATTTATATTTTATAGATACATATATTTTATATGTGTGGCCCGCTCATTAAAAATATGTTTCATTTTCTGTAATATTATAACACATGTATTCATATTTGCTTATTCAAATAAGCTTTCATCGAAAGCTAATCACTTGCCGCACTGATATAATAAGCTATTTTGACATGGATTATTTATTTTCATTGCTTCCCACTATGTTTGGGATCAACCACTGCTACAGCTTTTAGCTATTCATTTTCTTGCAATATCACATGTATGGACCATGCTATGTTAAAATTTGTTTTAACTTTTGTCTTGAATATTGATAGTTAAATAAAGTATGCAATATTTTATCGTTAATTATTATTTCAAATACCATTTGTATGTATTGTTACAGTTTTAGTTGATGTCAAATTTTTTTTATTACGGCTATGAAACCATATTTTCAATATGTATAAAATTAAAAAAAAAATATTGAAATTTATGGAAT
Source organism: Allium fistulosum (assembly GCA_030737815.1). Classification (NCBI taxonomy): domain Eukaryota; kingdom Viridiplantae; phylum Streptophyta; class Magnoliopsida; order Asparagales; family Amaryllidaceae; genus Allium; species Allium fistulosum. Next base: position 746,678,344 of record CM060902.1, read on the forward strand.
ACACATAAATGAATGCGTTAAAATAAACCAATTCAAATATTATTTGGTGTCTCTTTGCAAACTAACTGTGAATATCGTACATTACAAGTGAACTAATTGAAATAACATGTCATCAAGTGACCTCTCTTATTTTAGTTATTCATGAAAAATGTTTGATGTTTGTGTGTATTTATTCAAGCGGATATTAGCCAGCCCAAAGGAAGACTAATATTTGGCCGAATCATTTATACATATGTGATGATAAATATGTGACAATCATATAGTTTTGCAAGTGAATATCTAATCGGCCCAAAGGAAGATTGATATTTGACTTGAACTTATTGTCAATGTTTGATCATTACAACAAGAGTACCACTTACAGTTAATATTACTGTCCAAAGACTTGATATTGATGTTGTGCTAGGTATCTTGAGAAGAGACTTACCAATTATTTGAATTTACTACGGTTTTGTTATACAATGTGAGCATATTTGATTGATTCTTATGTTAAAATTACAGCTAATTTAACTACGGTATCTGCCAATCTTAACAACATTCCTATTCTGACTGGAACAAACTTTAAGGATCGGAAAGAGAATATATTGCTTGTTCTTGGCCGCATGGATCTAGACCTTGCACTTAGGATGGATGCACCTACCCCTCTTACGGATGAAAGTTCTTCTGATGTTATAAAGAACTTTGAGAGGTGGGATCATTCAAATCGCATGAGTCTAATGATCATAAAGCGCGACCTTCTAGAGGCATTTAGGGGTGCAATATTTGAAAAGATTACCAATGCTAAAGATTTTCTTGCTGAGATTGAAAAACATTTTGCTAACAATGATAAGGCGGAAACAAGCACACTTTTGCAGTGCTTGATTTCCATGAAGTATCAAAGCAAAGGGAACATAAGGGAGTACATTATGGAAATGTCTAATGTTGCTTCAAAACTTAAGGTGCTTAAGCTTGAGCTTTCGGATGATTTTCTCGTGCATTTGGTACTAATCTCTCTTCCTTCACAATATAACCAGTTTAAGATCAGTTATAATTGTCAAAAGGAGAAATGGACTCTTAATGAGCTCATTTCGTATTGTGTACAAGAAGAAGAGAGATTGAAGCATGATAAGACTGAAAGTGCTCATTTGGCATACACCCCTAAGGGAAAAGACAAAAAGAGAAAGAAGGATAAGGAAACTGCTAAGGGTCCAACGGAAAAGAAACAACATAAGGAGGCTGATGGTTGTTACTTTTGTAAGAAGGCTAGACATTTAAAGAAAGATTGTACCAAATATCATGCATAAAGGTACATCCTTTGCTTTGGTCTGTTCTGAAGTAAATTTAGCTACAGTACCTAGAAACACTTGGTGGTTAGATTTTGGAGCTTCTACTCACATAAATGTTTCTATGCAGGGTTGCATGAGCTACCGAAATCCAACTGATGCTGAAAGATACATCTATGTGGGTGATGGAAAATCGGTTAAAGTGGAGGCTATTGGGCATTTTAAGTTGTTATTTGTGAACTCGGTTTTATTTGGATTTATTTGATACTTTTGTTATATCGTCATTTAAACGGAATTTGGTTTCTATTTCTAAGTTGGAAAAATCTGGTTATTCTTGTTCATTTGGAAATGGTATTTTTAGTTTATCAATAAATTCAAATCTTGTTGGAACTGGTTCTCTCAATGTTTATGATAATTTATATATGCTTGATGTTAAAACCTCTATTTATGAAGCCTTGCATGTGGAATCGCGTGCTACTAAAAGAAAAGCTAATAAGGAAAATTCAGCCACATTGTGGCATAAGCTCTTAGGTCATATATCTAAAACTAGAATTCAAAAGCTTGTGTCAAATGGCATTTTGGAATCTGTTGATTTTTCAAACTTCGATGTCTGTGTAGAGTGCATCAAGGGAAAACAGACCAAACATAAGAAAATAGGTGCCAATAGAGCAACCGACGTCTTAGAATTGATACATATGGACATTTGTGGACCATTCCCTATGGCATCATGGAATGGTCTACAATATTTTATCACATTCATAGACGACTACTCAAGATATGACTACCTATATCTTATACATGATAAATCAGATTCCTTAGACATGTTCAAGAAATTTAAGGTAGAAGTTGAGAACCAACTCAACAAAAGAATTAAAGCTGTCAGATCTAACCGTGGAGGTGAATATTATGGTAAATCTGATGGATCGGGTGAACAATGTCTAGGACCATTTGCCCAATTCCTAAAGGAATGTGGAATAGTCCCACAGTACACCATGCCGGGTTCACCTAGCATAAATGGTATTGCTGAGAGACGAAACAGAACTCTTAAAGATATGGTGAGGAGTATGATTAGTCATTCTACCTTACCAAAATCACTCCGGGGGAGGCATTAAAGACAGCAGTTTATATCCTTAACAGGGTACCCACTAAAGCAGCTGCCAAGACATCTTATGAGCTTTGGACATGCAAATAGCCAATTCTAAAGCATTTTCATGTTTGGGGATGTCCAACTGAGGCAAGGCCTTATATGCCAAATAAAAGAAAATTGGACTCTAAAATAGTGATCATCTACTTTATTGGTTATTCTGAGCGATCCAGGGGCTATAAATTTTATGATCCCATACTAAAGAAAATTTTGAGACGGGAACTGCAACATTTTTTGAGGATGTTGAGTTAAGGCGGAGAAATGAAGTAAGGAACATTGTTTTTGAGGAGGAATCATCATCTATGATTCCTACTACAGTTACTTCTTCTGACAATGTACAGATTATCATTCCTGTCATTGATGAAGAAGTTGATCTGGAACCACAACCAAACAATATTGAAGAAACCCCTCTTCAAGATGAGGACAATGTTCCACAAGAACAAACTCAACAACCTCAAAATGAATTGCCACTAAGGAGATCCACTAGAGAGAGGAAAGATGCCATTTCGGATGATTATGTAGTATTTCTTGAAGAAATAGGGGATAATAATGGATTGTTGGAAAATGATCCTATCAACTTTCACCAAGCCATGTAAGATGCTAATTCTCAAAAGTGGATTAAAGCTATGAACGGAGAGTATCAATCCATGCAAGACAATAAAGTTTGGGATCTTGTCTCTTTACTTGAAGGTAAGAAACCCATTGGTTGTAAATGGATATTTAAAACTAAGAGGGATGCAAAAGGTAATGTGGAAAATGTAAGGCTCGTCTTGTAGCAAAAGGTTTTACTCAAAAGGAAGGCATCGATTTTAAAGAGACTTTCTCTCCGGTTTCATCGAAAGACTCTTTTAGAATAATTTTGGTGCTTGTTGCACATTTTGACCTTGAATTACATCAAATGGATGTTAAAACTGCATTTCTCAATGGAGACATTGAGGAAACAATTTATATGCTGCAACTAGAAAACTTTGTGTTCGTAGATCCAAAGAATATGGTTTGCAAACTAAAGAAATCCATTTATGGGCTCAAACAAGCTTCTCGTCAATGGTACCACAAGTATCATAAAGTAGTTACCTTATTTGGTTTCGAGGCAAACATAATTGATAACTGTGTGTATCACAAGTTTAGTGGGAGCAAATTCATATTTTTGATTTTATATGTTGATGATATATTGCTTGCCTGTAATAATTTACATATTTTGCACGAAACCAAGAGATTTCTTTCAAATAATTTTGAAATGAAAGATCTTGGAGATGCTTCTTTTGTCTTAGGAATCCAAATATATCGTGATCGCTCACGGGGTATTCTTGGATTGTCACAAAAGAACTATATAGAAACGGTGCTTAAAAGGTTTGGCATGCAAGATTGTAATACCCCTATTGCTAAAGGAGATAAATTTTGTCTCAAACAATGCCCTAATAACATCCTTGAAGCTAAAGAAATGCAGAAGATCCCTTATGCATCTGCTATAGGGAGTCTAATGTATGCTCAAGTGTGTATGCGTTTAGATATTGCGTACATTATAGGAGTGTTAGGCAGGTATCTTAGTAACCCTAGAATGGATCATTGGAAAACAGCAAAGAGGATTATGAGGTATCTTCAGAGAACAAAGGACTAAATGCTTACATATAGAAGACCAGATCAGTTGGAGATCGTTGGGTATTCGGATTCTGATTTTGCTAGATGCCCGGATAGTAGAAAATCCACTTTGGGATACATATTTCTACTAAGTGGAGGGGCTATATCATGGAAAAGCGTTAAACAAACGCTCATAGCTTCTTCCACCATGGAAGCAGAGTTTATGGCTTGTTATAAGGCATCTAACCATGCGAAATGGCTGCGGAATTTTGACACTGGGCTGCGCATTATTGATAATATTGAAAGACCATTAAAGTTATATTGTGACAATAGATCTACAATATTATATTCTAATAACAATAGAAGCTCAAGCAAGTCAAATTACATTGACATCAAGTTTCTATTTGTAAAGGAGAGAGTGCAGAATGGGTTAATATCCATAAAGCATATTGGGATAAATTCCATGCTAGTGGATCCGCTTACAAAAGAAGTACCACCCAAGGTCTTTTATGAGCATGTTGCTAAAATGGGTGTATCTTTAATACAAGGATATAATGTTTTCTTTTGCACTTCAATTGTTTATATAGATTATTTGGAATTTTTATCTCACTAAAGTAAAGTAGGACCAGTTGGGAATAGACATGTAAAGATCACATTTCATGTAATTTCCATGCGACACATACATGATTGATCTACATCGTTTAATTCTATTGATATCTGTGACCATTGATGGATTTAGTTACAAAAACAGTAATGAAAGCCACTTTGGTTCTATATTAACACAATCAATGTACGAGATTGTTTTGAATATTCCATATTATCAAGGTAGCTATTTAAGAGCTCATAAAGTTAAATACATTCTATAAGGTTACATATGTGGCTCAGGGGGAGATTGTTGGAATAATTCAACATAATGGGGCCACATATTTTAATGTTTGAATGTGTGGGCTATCTTGTAATTAAGTCTAATTAGGTGATCTATTTTTGGAATAAACATATTAAGACTTAAGGGGTATATTCATCATTTAAAATTATAATGTGTGGATACCGGAGTGACAATTTTAGTTTGTTGAAGGGCCTAACTGAAAAATGTCACACACTATATATATGGGGTTATGGTCCTTAAATTACATAAGTCTTATCATATTCTCTCTACCCTCTTCTAAAGAGAATTTACAGATCTAAGCTTGTGGTAATTTGGAAGATCTAATCCAAATTAATCTTCACATCAATTAAGAATCGATAGATTCAGGTACGCCTTCCGCTGTTAATTTCATATATTTGTTTCTCAATTGAATCAATATGGGTTATATATATTCAGATCTAATATAGATTAATAACCAACAAATATTTGCCAGACTATTTATTTTTTGCCAAGCAAATAGTTGTCATTCACTTTTTATAACAGAATTTCAGAGGTATTATTACAAGTTTTACCTTTTAGATAAGGAAGTACTTAATTTTGCTTGGAGTAACTTCCCGTAGTGTCCATTTTGCAAAGGTCGATTCATTTTGTTAATGACTTGTTTTTGGAGCAATTATTTTCATAATATCGCAGAACCAGTACTGCACATAGAGATATTAGGTGTTAGTTTAGTTTATAATAAAAATTATAAAAGATAAAATGAATCAGTAGAGTTTACCGATAGTAGGGTTACGCATGCACTTATTTTTCTTGGACTCTCTTTATTTTTTCTCACTTGTTTCATCAAATATTTTCCTATTGTTGCTGGCCATGAAACAGTTTTCATTTACTTTAATTTATAAACGTATGGTAGCAGCACCAATGGAAATGCAGAGTATGCACTGGAGAACAAGTATGTCGAAATCAAAAACATAATCAACAACCTCACAACATCTATTGTATTTTCTGTTTTTTTTTTGCTTTTCAAAGCTAACCGAAGGATTATTTCAATATCCTTTGCTTTGATCATTTTTGAATTACATAAATATTTTTGTTTGAATGCTTTTATTTCAGAGTTCATATCAGTTTCTTTTAAATAAGACGTTGTTTTAATTATGATGCCTTTATTTGGAAATCCAAAAATTGTTGCGATGTCACTCTTTTATAATTGTTTTCATATCTCCGAAATAAAAATAGTTTTCTTCTATTGAAATGGAGTATATGATCATATCTATCGGAACCGATTCTTTTGATATGTGTTCGATAAATACAGCTCCTTCAAAGAATGGATTGATAATGTTGAGGAACGAAGTTTGCTTCAGTAATGTTACATGCGTTTCTCGAAGTAGCTTTTCTTTTAGTAAATTTTCTATCAATGTATGGAATGACTTTAAGCTTCTTCTATAGTTTTTTGAATTATCCTTTGGCAGTTCTATTTTTTGGTTCTTTGAAGGTGTTTTTGTAGCACCGCTTTCCTTGGTGGTTGTTTTCTTTTGAAGGATGTAAGAAAAACACATTGATCACTTTCTTCTCTAGATGTTACATATTCAGAAGATTCAAATTTTGGAGATTTGGAATCTTTTGCATTTAATTTAGCTTCAGATTTTTCCTCGGCAACTTTTTTGGCTTGCTCATTTTCTATAGGTGTTGGTTTGTGAGCAAATATTTATTATTGTATGCTTTTTATGTTAATGTATATACACTATACTTTCAACCTGTCAACTATCTAAACTTTGTATGACAAATTTTTACTGTTTTGGTATTTGTAGTAGTAATTTTTTTAATATGTCTAGAAATTACTAGCATTAATTGATTATGGCAAATATTTGTCATTCTTATTTCGTCATCTAATGGTTACAATTTCAATCTACCATGAATCAGAGCTACGAATAATAAGTATTTGACATTTTTAGTATTTTTACAAAAAGTTTTTGTAATATATCCAGTCATTTTTAAAATAATCTTTTTAATGTCTATACTTGATATCCTCACTTCATCTTGTATACTGCAATTAGAACTTACCATCAGTCAAAACTATATATATCAAATATTTGACATTCTCGGTACTTATAGTAAAAAATTTGTAATATTTCAAGCAATTGCTAATAGAAATAACATATGACAAATATGTGCCACGTAAATATTTCTCATTCTTAATATTTATTTTGCTATATATTTATAGTAGTATATATTTCGATCTAACATCAACCAAAATCATACATGCCAAATATTTGTCATAATCAATATATGTAGTAAAATTTCACTTATATATTAAGCATTAATCGATGAACATTTGTTATGTCAAATATTTTTTATGTAAATATTTGTATGTCTAATATTTGTCCAATTATATGTGTAAATTAAAGGGGTTTTTTGGCTCATGGAAAAAGCTGGAGAAAAATTTAGTTTTAGGGACAAGAAGTTTGCTTTTTAAGTTGAAGGACGCTTTTTAGTGTAAATCACAGAATGATAGTTGTAACTATCATTTCCAGTTTACATTAAAAAATGTCCTTCAGACTAAAAAGCAAACTTGCTGTCTCTGAAACTTAATTTTTTTGCAACTTCTTCCTTATGCCTATTTTCCTATAAATTAAAGTAGTATTATTTCAACCAAAGTTATACCTACCAAACATTTTTCATTATTAATATATACAGTAAAATTTTGATTCATGTTACCTTTTTCTTCTTTATTTTCATGATTTTCCTTTCGGATTGATGCATATTCTTCACGATAGGTGTTCATTGGTTGCCATCTTTGAATATTGAAGATCGCTTTCTACAAATTTGCAGATATTGTCAATAATTTTGGGAACTCGCTTGGATTTGTTCTTCGATTTGAATCATTGCTTTATTAACAGTGTAAGCAGCTAAGTTTTCCAAATTGTTGCTTGATTGTTAGTGCAAGCAGCTTTTAATTGTTCGATTGACAATGAATTTTCATTTTCATTTTTTTGTAGAATTATAAATCACATAATGATTCCGTGGATTGGGAAATGATTTTGTGCTGAATGTAAGCGAGTAATTCTTATTTAATTTTTTAAAAAGAGGAATGTATTTTTATAAGTTCTAATTGAGAGATATTTGGGCCTAATTATTGTCGATTATAGTGATGTGGGTCAAAATTTCCCTTTTAAGTTATTTAACTTCGGTTAAATCAAAATAAACCACTTTACGGTTAAATTGACATATTTTGAAGGCCTAAATAGTTAGAAGTAGTTCACTTCAAAATCTGCCAAAACTAGATTCCAGAAATTGCATAATTCAGGACCATGTACTAAAATCCAATTGTATAAAATATCTCTCAATTAATCTTTTCCAAAAAAATGTGAATTATTATGGCTTAATCGAAAATTTCATCATAAATAGAATAGTCGCATAATTTATCAAAGTAACCATCAATAGATAATCAATTAAACCTACACTTTCAAATCCAATCAACTTTAACAGTTATATAGCAAAACAACTATATGAACTAACTATACATTGAAATTCATAATTAATTTAGGAAACCAAACCCTCATTTTCTTCATATAATCTTCCTCCTATGTAACCCGATAGTAAAAATTAGTATCGACTTTTTTCCAGAAGAAAAGGATTTAGGGTTTCTAATTTTCTAAAGAGGAATAATCACGTTGTTGGCTGCTGATGTGGATACTAACTTGGGATAAAAGGAGATAATGAAGTGGTACTTGCAAACGGGCCTTGCTTATATTGAGACCCGTTAAAGACAATTATTTAATCTTTCAAAACCCGTTAGAATCACAATTATTTTGTCTCTAATTAGACATTATTTAAAAACCAAAATGTTTGTAGTCTTTAAAACTGATCACAATTTTACCTTTTTGTTGTAGCGTCGGATCACCCCTTATTTTAATGTTGACGCATGTTAAATCCTTCTAAAAACATATTTTAGGTTACACTCCTAAATAAATTTCGAAAAAACGTTTTTTTTTTTTTCAAAAATCAAATATGCAGGTTAGTACCAAATTTTTGTTCTTTAAATTTGAAGTTCACACATTAGGACTTTAATAACAAAAAAACCAACATTTAGTTGTTATAATAATTTGAAACGACCGTCAGAGTAGTGCAGTTGATTAGGACATGCGACGCTCACCTTGAAGGTCAAGGGTTCGATCTCCACCTGCATGGGTTGTTGGAAAATTTCAACATGTAAATGTGATCTACTTCGGTGTGAAACCTATGTACTAAAATATTTAATGCATACAGTAAAGAATATTTAATGCATAAAAACATAATTATCATGAAAAGAATAAGTAGAGAGCGAAATAATTTTTACCGGAGTGATTTTCAGGTGCCAAATTGAAAATATCACACTAAGGTTGTAGTCCCTGCATTACACAAGTTCAATTTGTGATAATTTGAAATATCATACCTTTCATTTCTTTCGGATCCGATCAGGTACGACTTCCACTAATTTATTTAATTTTCCCTAAATCAATATGGATTTGATCATTCCCAATTAAACCCTAACCAATATGGTTATTTAATTGTATCTTGGATTTAATGGTTAATTAGTTCTAAAGGATCGCAATGTGTATAAAAATATTCGTTCCAACTTCATTTTTATCAGTTGCACTTTGAAATAAATTTGAAGAAAGCCAAAAACACATATCGTTCTTCATCATTTCTTGCGATTTAGATAAATTCAGTGAAAACATCTATCAACTATTGTACTACTTCTGGATTGAGTGTGGAACACACATTCAAGAAGACAAAAAAGTACTCATTGGATCTTCCCTTATTTGATTTTGATTCTAAAATATCACAACAGAAACACGAGATTTACTTCTAAAACGCATTGCATTATATCGTTCCTAAACATCCACAATCCGACGATACTTTATTCTTCATACCTAACGCATGCAAATGCCTGGAAAACTAATAAAAACGCACACTTTATTCATATCATATGATTATACATTCATACTAAAGCACATACATAAACCACATCGTACACATCAACCGAAGACAGTAAAAAAAAAAACTGAACTAAAAGATATCAGAGAGAGTCGGCAACCTCATCTCTCCTCTCTTGTTCACCGGAATCGTGAAATTCCCTAAAACTGGAAGATCAATAATAAGCCTGACACACAATTCATAGTCGATGTCCCAATCTCTTCCAACGTCTTTCATTAAGCTTATCAGAAAGTCATATGGCACTTTCATTGGCACGTCCATTCTTGTAACGTCATTTGCCTTCAACGATCCCGGGTCGGGAATATTACCCGACACCACTTCCCTGTCATATCCAATATGAATCGATCATGCATGCACCATCATATATATACATGTAAGAGAGATTACTACTTACCTGCCAGCGCTTTTGAGAGTGTAGATTATGTCACAAATAGGAATAGAGTGGTCGTAAGGGTTGGTTACGTTTAATTCGCCATGAAAATTGGCTGAATCTCGGGTGACGTTCTTTATGGAGACGTCGCCTAGGTCGGCTTCTGGTTTCTTCATATGAGCCACCTTGTCTGAGACGAACTCTTTCGCCTTCCCGAGCAACTGAGCCATGGTGTTTTGTATATATCGACAGGTTTATTAGATGAAGATGATGATCTAGGTTGTGTTTTTTTCTCTTTCGCTGTAGGTTATTTATAGCGAGGGTGGAGATAGAATGATGAGAAGAAAGCACGTGTATTTGTTTGCAACATGTATGGCTCACGCGATGACATGTGCATGCCAATGTGATCGAGCATGGATGCCATCTTCTTTAGACTCGGATTCTGTGAAGGTCGGTGGAATCGTATTTACATTTGGTTTGATTCAGATGTGTGATATTGGGCAAACGGTCACAGTTGTTTAATTCTTTGTATAAAATGTAAATATTGTTATGCAAATTTCAATAAATTTGTATGTAACTTTGAATCTGGTCAAACAGAGGGAGTAAATTAATATAGCAATTCACGCTGCAAAACACAGCCATTTGAGTTTGAGTTTGTAGTAAAATTCGATCACATGAAAACCAGATTGTTCAAGGTATTTTCCAAAGCATAACCCTTAAAAGACTTGTTGGCAATGGAAGACAGTTCTAGTGGTCAAAAAGGTCATGACACGGCAATGGCCGGCATCTCACTTCCGAACGGTAGGGATGTGCAAGCCTCCGGCTCAATCATGTTTTAAGTGTGAAAGTTCATCCTTGGAGGATGCTAGGGTCTCAACAAAAATGTAAATATCTCGTAATTTGTGAAACTACAAATCTCGAGCAACTCGACGTTAGATAATGGAATATGATCGAGGAAAGTTTACGAACCATTAGATCACTGGATAAGAATCACAAAGCCTATTGTTAGTCCAAAGGGTGGGTTAACAACTCATAGAGATTGCGTAGAGATGGCATTTCGGAATGTAATCACTATATATCTTTATAGTTGGTTAAAAAGCTCTAGATGAGAAATGGGTTTAACCTATCTCAAAACTTAGATAAAAAAACAGAAATAACATCCAAATAGATTATAAAATGAACACATAAGACTTTATGGTGGTTCTCATATACACACATCTAATTATACTATTTTTATTTATGATTTTCGGTTTTATAGAGGGATTGCAATTGCTTTAACTCAAAATTACAAAAATAATAAGCTAAAATGCTAACAAAGGTCCCCCCGTATGAAAATAAAAATCAGTTCTCTTTCTGATGCAGTTGCCTTATAATTATAGGCATTGTTGATGCTTCAACTTTCCTCGATTTGCTCAAGATATTTCTAGAAAGTTAGCGAGTAAAAAATAGGTCCAAATCATAAAAACAGGTAGAATTATAGGTTAACGTTGACTTTGCCTATGATTATGTTATTATAGCTCGGTCCCGATCCATCCATATCGATCCATATAGACCTATCCACTTTTCCATCATACATCTTCTGACTTTGTTGATTGATCATTAATACCCTAGCTTCTTCAACAACAACCCAGGTCGATGTTAAAATTAAGAGCATGCTCTACGAACAATTATATAATTTGGTTATATAACATTAACTCTGGAGGTAACCTTATTTGTAATAAAGTATGTTTTTGGTATTTTTTTATATTTTGTGTTGTTATATTGTGATATTAATAAAGATCTAACTAACATTAAACATATATAAGTAGAGAATCCTTAAGACTAATGTATTATTGATTGCAGTTATGAATGTGTTTCTAACCATGAGCATTGGATCGATATAAATAATACATTAGCTTCTTAAATGTTCCTAATCGAGATGTATTGAGAAACGGATATCAATACGTCTATTAAGACTAGTGTATGTAATGTTTACCATATGGTGGATGGTGATTTATTCATGACCGTTGGAGGCACCACGTGGTTGCGTATTTTTGACTGTTTGAAATGTTTACATAACGAATCAACCGGAGTCCTATAAAGGTTAGTGCAATGAAATCAAAATAAAAGATCTCGTGGTAACGATGTACAAGTAGTCTTTTAATTTAAGAGTACTGTCAATCTTAAGTAGTTAGGCTATACTTTGATTATGATTAAATACTAGGCATAATGACCTTATTATGACCATAGTAATAGAGTTAGGGTATGCCATAGGGAAAATTATGTAAATGTTACATATATCTAACTCGATAACCAATCTTGGTCGGAATAAAAGGTGTTTTCTTTCTATTATATACTTAATATAATATGTTATATCAATTAATTTAATTAAAAGTATATTTAATAAAAAAAATCCATAATTGGAATGTTTTGTGATAGTAGTTAAAATGTATTGTAAACATGAGTGATTCATCAAAATGAAATAAATATATAGTTTAAATATTCTTAGTCAAGATGCCTCAAGACTGGATGTCAGCACATCTTTTGAGACTAGAGTATGTAATGCTCTCCAAATGTTGGGCAGTATATTGCTCATGGATATTAGGGACAGCAAGGAATTATATACTGATGGTTATTGGATAAATATGGAATAACTCACTCGACAGGTTTCTATTGGTTAATATAATTAAGGTCAAACAGAAAATATTGATGTGACAATGTTACATAATTCTCTCGACTTGAGAATACAATCGAGTTCCAATGTGAAAAATCCGTTTTGATTATAGTTAAATTGTGGCACGTCTTCCATCGAACGACTATAGTTGGGTCAAGTAGAAGTATTGGAAGTGAGACACTATTCAAATAAGAATTTGTCACCTCGACTATATAGGGTTAATATATCACAATAAACTGAAGTCAACTCAAAGTCAAAGTCACTGATCAAAGCATATCGGTTAATAATAATTGTTATTATTGAACTAAGGACTTTGTGTTTGGACTATAAAGTTGAATATTGATGGTATTGGAATTTTGACCATTATCAAATTCCATAAGTTCTAATGTGATTGAGTTTTGACAAAAGGAATTAGTGTAAATAATCGTCAGTGCCAGATGACATTTAAATAAGTAAAATTGTATTTTACCGAAGCTCTATAAGCAATAAATTTGACCATAATGTTATACCACTTGCTAAGTTGTGGATGGTAATATTCGAATTGTTTTATATTAACCGCTGATCAAATTTACACCCAAGAGTCACACAACCAAAATATCGAATACTCTTGTTACCACCTGATTTAGTTAATTATAAATTAATTAATATTTATGAAATACTAATTATAAAATTTTATTTGATTAGTACCGATTTAATATTAAATAGCGCATATATAATAGTTATAAATACACTTATCGATATACGATATCGATAATCGTTCAAATTGGATTTAAATGTGCCAATTATTGATCGGCCTTGAAGCGACTTAGAGGCCCATAGGAGGGTCTATTATAGCTAGCTACTCCCCTTCCTTTATCCTTAAATTTTCTAGCTCCAAACAATTAATCAAATATAATCTAAGGACCGGTAGTAGCTGCGTTCAACATGGTAGCTAAGGACCGGTGGCAGCTGCATTCAGCATGGTAGCACTTTCTGGATTCTAAAATGGTTTCAAAGAGTTCTGATTCGACATTTTAAGGTGTACTATCTGTTAATTAGGTGAAATGTAAAATTCTTTATTTATAATGATATTTTTTTTTATATTAATGCCTTAGTTATTGTTTTTTATGACAACAATCATATACAATCATATAAAATATAAATACTAATGTTTTGCCAAGTTATATAGTATATAATGCCGAATATTTCATGGGTACTGCATCAAAAACTGTACAATATAAAGACTCAAGAGATAGACATGAAGACTCATGAATACAAAGACTAAGATATAAAGATCTCAAGATTATAATTTAGTATATAGAGCCATAACTTATATTGTTAAAGTCTCTGGTAGCAATCTTTGATCTTTGTCTCCTATTTTCTATCTTTTATATGTTTTAAACAAAATAAAATTTTAAAATATATTTCAAAATATTTTATATTTTTTTTTTCAAAGTTCAAAATATTTATAAACTATGTTCAAACTATTTCACAATGTATCTAATTATTTTAGAAAGTATAAGATTTTCAAAAACAATGTAAAAGAAATAAGTTTTCAAAATATACATGTATATTCGACATATAGGCAGAAGATATGTCGACATATATGCCACCAAGTAGTATTTTGAATTTTGAAAGGAAGTGTCTATTCGTTGCAACTCTTCATGAATGGACGCATTTGTTTATTCACTATATAAAAAGGAGTTCATATGAATTTTTTAACAAATAATTACTTATTTTCTTTTCTTCTCTTACTTTCTTGAAAATCCCATTGAAAATATACTATGTTCTCTACAAAATCAAATAGAATCAATTCGTACTTCTTTGTATTGATTCAATACTACTTTCTTACTATTTTAGAAACATCTCTCACTCAATTCAAAGATCAAAGTGATGTCCAAGAGGCTATAGGATCCATTATATCCAAAGTTCAAGAAATTGTCTTTAAGAAAAATATTAACACTATTTGTGTTTTCTTGGGTATGCTTGTAGTCCATTCAAATCAAGTAGGTGTGGTTAGTAGCCCGAAAATATAGTGGGTGTGCTTGTAGCCCGTTCAAATCAAATGGGTGTACCCTAAGCTTGGAAATTCAGGAGAATGTATCTCGCAGCCTCAGAATCGAGATTGAATTTGGATTTGCCTTCTACCTGTTTAAAGATTGACATTTGAAAAAAAAATTATACAAGCAATTGTACAAGATTAGATTTAGGAGAAATCCGAATCATTATAAAATCCCTAATGTCATCTCTCCGACTCTTTACTTTTCTTTACAGCTTTTATTTTTATCTGTGATTGCATCTGTGACTGTTTGATGGTATAATTTTGTGTTGTTAATATGTTATTTAATATTTAACTTAAAAGAAATTTAAAAAGATTTACATAAGTTAGAAAATATTATTCACCCTCCTCCAGTGTTTCATTAGTCTTAAGATCCATAATTTCACAATCCACATTTGGTATCGGAGCACTAGGTTTTCAAAAACTCGTAATTTGATTTTTGAAAAGTTTAAATGACTAGCAACACTGTTAGTACACTTATTAATACTTTTATCGAAGGATAATATACTGCTAGACCCCCACTTTTTAGTGGCAGTAATTACACTTATTAGTCATGTAGGATAAAGATTTATTTACATTCTAATGGTTTAGATATTTGCAATGTTACACAAAATAAGTACACTGAAACCCATATTAACTGTGCAGAATGGACTACTGACTAAAAGACACTTGCACTAAATAATTCTAAAGCCATGAATATTTTATTTTGCTCACTAGATAAAAATGAATTTAATAGAGTTTCT
This sequence comes from Allium fistulosum, assembly GCA_030737815.1. Taxonomy (NCBI): domain Eukaryota; kingdom Viridiplantae; phylum Streptophyta; class Magnoliopsida; order Asparagales; family Amaryllidaceae; genus Allium; species Allium fistulosum. The sequence continues at coordinate 746,693,971 of CM060902.1, forward strand.
ATTTGTAAGTATGCATATGAAAGTCGAAGAACACTGCAGTTTACACATGAGGGTACCAGTAAAGTTAAACAAATCAAAATTTCCATGCTAACTAATCAGTTTCGATTTTTTTAAATGAATCCAAATGAGTCTATTTCTGATATGTATTGTAGATTTCAAGATAATGTGCATTCTTTAGTAGCATTAGGTAAAAACTTTTCTAAAAAGAATCAGGTTAGAAAAATTCTCAATTCACTCCCTTTAGAGTGGGATCAAAAGACACTAGCAATAGAAGAGGCAAATGATATTACTACTGAGAAAATTGAAGAGTTAATTGGCAATTTAATGTCCTATGAAGCACAATTGTAGGATAGAAGAGAAAGCAAGACAACAGAAAAGAAAATCATCACTTTTAATGAAATAACTGATGATCAGGATTCATACGATGACAATGATGAAGAAATTGCTTTCATAACCAGAAATTTCAGAAAGTTCCTGAACAATAGAAAGATGAACTACTTTCAAAGACCAGAAAACAAGACCCTTGGAACTGCAATTATATGTTTCAACTACGATGAACCGGTCATCTGCAAAGAGACCATTCCATCAGAATAAATCAAATATTTCACAAGTTACTGAAAGGGCTTATGCAGTAACATTGGATGATTCGGATACTTCCTCAGGCGAGAATGAACTAGATACTAAGAATGTGAATATGTGTTTCACGACATTAACAAACTAGTCAGAATAGACCAATAGAAAGCGGAAAAAAGGCTACCTTTTTGTTTATTAATTTTTATTATTATAAAATCTAGGAATAAAATATAGATTGAGATTAATATTAATATTAGATGAATATAAGTATAAGTACACACACACAGATATATATATATATGTGTGTGTGTGTGTGTGTGTGTGTATGAATATTTTATATGAGTTTTAGTTTTAGATTTTACGGGCTATATGTCGATATATACCCAGCCTATATGTCGATATACCTGCTAGTATTTATTTCAAATTCAAAATTTGAATTTTCTTCTCTTTTGCACTTACTCCCATGTTCTAAAATGGCATCTTTTTTACTAGAAAACATGACTCTTAACTCTCTATTAATTCAGCCTATCTCTCTATCCATTCATTCACTCGCTTTATTGCAAATTTTAAGTATCTCTTCAAAAACTCAAAAACGGCCTCCTCAAATCAAAGTCCTAAAATCATAAGACTCTCAAAGAGAACCTAAGACTTTCTTTTCAATGACAAAGAAGCCATTGATACTTATATGGACTATGCTACTTTCGGAAATGTTTTCTCGGAAGATTTGCTAAATTTGATGATTTCTCCTTTTGTGGTCTTGAAGATATTTACTTACAAAATGAAATTCTTGGTTTAGTTGACTCCTCTAAAAATGATTTTATATGTTATTCGGATTTAGCTAAAATGTTTTATGCAAATTTAAATGGAAAAAAATTTCAAGGAGAAACGGACAAATTTGGAGTAGTATAAATGGCACTCAAATTGTTTTAAATTATGAACTTTTGGGTCATATACTTGGTTGCAAATCTAGTGGTATTAAACTCTCCGCTTTTAGAATTGATGAACAAAATCGTGAAGCTTTTCATGACATTTTCAAAAGTGACGAAGAATTTTGATTTAAATACAAGAATATCTTAACAAAATCGAGACTTATGAGTCTCATTTTACAACAAAGTACTGCCCCGAGGACGGGTAATTACAATAACCCAACTCAAAAAGTTTTTTGAAGCTCTTTTCACCATTTACGGAAAATACAACGTCAATTGGGTATAAGTCATCATAGATGACTTTGTTCAAAAGAATATTTCAAGACATGAGAAAACACTCTAACGTGGTGTGTACCATACTAAATTTTCATATATTTTGATGTTGATTTATGAGGAGAATCAATCTTCCTCGAAAGTTTATCAATAAGGCAAACATTTCACTTATGCATATTCAACCTTATTTCGAACCATTTGAAACTCTTGTTGAAAAAGAAGAAAGATTACCATGGAAAGAAGAGCAAGAAATACAACAATAAGAAGAGGAAGAAGACGACAAAATGGAAGTAGAACATGAGGAGGAGGAGAAGGAAATGGATACTTCTTTAGAAAGATTTAACAAACCATCTTATCCTTCTAATAAAGAGATTCTAAAGAACCAAGAAAAGCTTTTTAAAAACCAAAAGAAGCTTAAATATTCCTTTAGTAAAAAGTTCGCTTTCCTCTACAACAAAATGGATAAATATTTTAGGAAAATTATTCACAAGCTTGGTGGAAATTCATCGCCATCATCTACATCTTTCTAAGTCTATCTAGTTATTACCTTGTGATGTCTAGCTTTTATTTTGGTATATTGTTCTAGGTTGATTTATGTTACTTTATGTATTTTGCTTTTTTTTCTATGTATCATCTTTTTTATTAATGAAAAAATGTTCTTGATGTTACTTATTTTTTAAATAGTCTCTAAAAGTCATATAAATATAATGAAATTAAACAAAAACAAAGACTATAACAAAAACATAAGATTTGCATTTTTAGGTATGTATGTCAACATACATACAATGTATATCTCGACATATGTTAGCCGTTGGACAAAATTTTCAAAATTTAAAAATAAAATAACTAACACCTATTAAATATATTTAAATAAATTTTCAATTCTATATAAGCCTATTTCTTCCAGAAAAACTCGCTCATCATTTTATTCTCTACTCTCTTGTCATTCTAAATTTTTTTTAACAAAATGTTTTCTCCATACCAAAAATTGTATGAAAACATTGAACAAACACTTTGATGCTTCAAGGATATTCTTACCTTTATATTAAGAAGTCAAAAACATTTAAAGTTAAATCAAATGTAGATGATCAAAGATCAAGAAAAGCATTTTGATGCCCATTGATGGTTGATTTCTTCCTTAATCAAAGATGATCAAACCAACAATTTAGAATGCTCTATCAACAAGGATAATGAAGATTGGGATGCCATCAAAGCAGATCTGACGGTTGGGCTAAAGCTCCAAGAAATGTCTAGTTATTCGGTTCATTTTAAATTATATATATAACTTATTTTAAAACTCTTAGGATTTGATTTGGTTAGGTGTGTATATTTGGATTGATATTTGGATTTGTGTATTTTTGTTTGATTGAATGTTTTGGACTTATAGTTTTGATTTTGAATTAATAAAAATAGTTTGTGTTATCTAATTTATCATTTATATCATAAACATCATAAGGTTGTCATATTAATATCATATCGTATCATGCTTAATATGCATCGATTATTTTAGTGCTTAGTTACTTATTTTGACTCTGTGGTTTCTAAGTATTTTACTTAAGGGGAGTATTAAGTTTTCACCCATTTTTGTTGATGACAAAGGGAGAGAAAAATATAAAATATACATGCACATATAGAGGGATTTATATCATATTTTATATACAGGAATATTTAATGGTTGTCATCATAAAAAAAGAGGAGATTGGCAATACCTCAATTATTGATTTTGATGACAACAACCATATATAATCATAAAAAATATAGATACTAATGTTTTACCAAGTTATATAGTATATAGCGTAGAATATTTGACATGTATTGAATCAAAGACTGTACAGTATAAACACTCAAGAGATAGCATAAAGACTCATGAGCACAATGACTAAGATATGAAGCTGTGGCTACAAACCTTCTATGGAAATTTATTAAGGGTGAATCATTATGGGCTAACTGGACTTGAAATAAATACTGTAAAAATGCAAATATCTGGACTGCCAACATAGACCCTACTGCTTCTTATACTTGGAATACACTGCTCAGAGCTAGACAATGGTGTAAAGGACTCATTAATAGAAATATTGTTAATGGGGACACCACAAATTTGTGGTTTGATCCCTGGCTCAACGGCTCCTCCTTAATTGAAATAAGTGGTTGGAATGCCATGCATGTGGTGAGAGGATATGACAAAAAAGTTTCTGTGTTGATCTCTAACAATACTTGGAAACAACACTTAGAGCATGTCCCTATTCAATTCCATCAAATCATTCGCAATATCAACATCCAACAACAAACTGGGGACGACTACTGGACATGGACCCCCAGTAACAATAGTAACTTCACCTTAAAATCAGCATGGAACCATCTTAGAAACAAGAACCCAGAACATTTTTGGACAAAAATCGTATGGGGAAAAGGGTGTGCACCAAAAATATCAACTTGTGCTCTAATGGCCATTCAAGATAAATTGAAAACAAAAGACCGTGTTAGTAGATGGAATACATCTATTGACCAACAGTGTAACTTATGTGCTAGTGACCTAGAAGACAGGGACCATCTCTTTTTCAACTGTCCATATTCTCGTAATCTATTAGACATTATCATGCAGCAAATCAACATAGATGTCAATCGAAATTACAACATCATGAATATATTAGACTGCATAAGTAAGAAAATGAGAGATCAAAATTTAGCTAAGCAAGTTGACAATATTGCTTTTACTTCCCTGATTTGGAATATATGGTGCGAACGTAATAATAGGATCTTCAGAGGGGTTGAAATGCCTGCTTCCATCAGAAGCACCCTGATAATACAAGAGATTAGATCGTTACTGCATCACTTAACCATTAATCATGAAATTAATATAGAGACTAAACGTATCTTTGAATAATGGAATCTCGTAGTGAGGTCTACTATTCCCCATCGTCCACCCTGATTTCCTTATCTCCCCCTTCTGGAATCGTAGTTGCTCTCGAGCTTGGTCTCTTTTTTTCACTTTGATTTATCGACATTTCGAATTCCTCAGATCTATTATGTAGAGAAAGGCGCCATTTCTCTTTTTCCTGGATTCTGACATTTCTTTGAACTGGAAGACACATTGAGTTCGTTGAAAACCTCTCCTGCTCTCCACGTGATGCTTAGTCTTTACTCTATGGTTTCTCGGTTGAATTTGCAGTTATATAAGGTTTTGCTTTCTAAGTCTTTGGATCAAGTTGCTCCAACGGATGGTTTTGAGTGCGGTTCTCCTTTGTTTTACTCCTCCATCTGTTAAACAACTTGATTTCTGTATGTTCTATATTGTAATGTTAATATATAGAAGTGATATGTATTCTTTTTCCTTGTAAGGCACCCGTTTAGGTTAGGGGGATTGCAAGGTTTTAATGAGGCATATCATGAAAATATATGCTTTCTGTTAATAAAGTACCCTTTTTTCCAAAAAAAAGATATGAAGATCTTAAGATTATAATTTAGTATATAGATTCATCGTACTGTTAAAATCCTTGTTAACAATCTTTAATCTATCTCCTATTTTCTATCTTTTATATTTTTTAACCAAAATAAAAGTTTAAAACATATTTCAAAATATTTTATAAAAGGCTTTCAAAGTTCAAAATGTTTATAAACTATGTTCAAACTATTTTACAAAGATATCAAACTATTTTACGTAGTATAGGATTTTTTTAAAACAATTTAAAAGAAATAAATTTTCAAAATATGCAATTATATGTCAACATATAGGCATATGACATGCCGACATACATACTGCCAAGTGGTTTTCTGAATTTCGAAAGGAAATGTCTATTCGTTGCAACTCTTCATGAATGGACATATCTGTTTATTCACTAAATAAATAGAAATTCAAACGAATTTTTTAACGATTAATTACTTATTTTCTTCCCTCCTCTAACTCACTTGAAAACTCCATTGGAAATATATTTTATTCTCTTCAAAATCAAATAGAATCAATTCATACTTCTTTGTATTGATTTAATACTACTTCTTACTATTTTGAAAACATCTCTCACTGAATTCAAAGATCAAAGTATTGTCCAAGAGACTACAGGATCCATTGTATCTAAAGTTCAAAAAATTGTCTTTGGAAAAACTATCAACTCTTTTTTTATTTGCGTAGGTGTGCTTGTAGCTCATTCAAATCAAGTGGGTGTGCTTAGTAGCCCGAAAATCAAGTGGCTGTACATGTAGCCCATTCAAATCAAGTGGGTGTACCCTGAACCCGAAAATTCAGGAGAGTGTGTCTTGTAGCCTCGGAATTGAGATTGTATATAGATTTTCCTTCTGCCCATTTAAAGATTGGAATTTGTAACGAAATTTATACAATCAATTGTATAGGACTGGATGTAGGAGAAATGGAAACTAGTATAAAATCCTTGGTGTCATCTCTCTAACTCTTTACTTTGCTTTACTACTTTTATTTTTATCTATGATTGCATTTGTGACTGTTTGATAGTATAATTCTGTGTTGCTAATCCATGATTTAATATTTAATTTAAAAAGATTTACGTATGTTAGAAAACACTATTTACCCATTGGCCTTAAGATCCATAATTCCGCAAGCCACAATATATATGTATATATGTATATATATGTATATAATGTCTATGACATCATATATGTTATAGATTGTAGTCGAATATATCACGAACCTGTATAACATTGTGATTTCTTCATTAGATGGGGTGTGTGTGTGTGTGTGTGTATCTGTGTGTGTATGTTAATGATCTAGTTTGTATTTTCTTTATCTATAGCGAGGGTGGAGGTAGAATGAAGGAAAGATGAGAAGAAAGCATGTGTATTTGTTTGCAACATGTAGGGCTCAGGCGACGACATGTGCATGCCAATGTGTTGAGCATGGATGTCATCTTCTTTAGACTCAGATTGTGTGAAAGTCGGTGGAAATCGTATTTATGTTTGGGTTAGATTCTACTAATGTTTAGACAGGCCCGGCCCTGAGTACTTGAAGGCCCAAGACAATTTTTTACTTAAATGGAGGTAAAATAAAGTTTAAAGGATCCCAAATATAACAAAAGGCAAAGAAAAAGGCAGAATTTGGGCTCAAACTTTGGCTATTTATATACCCTGACACATACTTGACAACTTAGCTAAACAACTTTTTGAATAATAAAGGGTATCAAATCATATATATATATATATATATTAAGGAATGGTTCATGAACGAAAGTCAATCATACTCCATTATCTAACGTTCAATCTACCTCTTTTCCCTCATCGATCCATTAAGCAATGCACTCAATATTGAAAGATAAGGTTGCCTAAAAAAGATTTAGAGACAATGTAATAATTAGTATGCTTACCAACATGACTAGTACTAAAATTTCAGAAGTACAAGTAAATATAATGATCTGTTTTGTTTGAAATTTGTGTTTTGCATTTTTAATGTGTATGTCAAAAGGCATGAGAAAGGAGAATGGATGGAAAATGACCAATTTTAAAAATAATTTTAACATATAAATTTAACATAAAAATTAGGCGGGAGGAAATAGTTTAGAGTATTTTTAGAAGAAGGGCGCAAATCAAAAATTTTAGACAGAAGGACAAATAGTAGCAGCAACCAAGCAAAGTGAAGCACAAGATTCCAAGTAACGAAGAAACCCAAACATCACGAGATTTTTCACGCAACTAGAATAAGATGCAAGGAAGAAACAGAGGCAGACTAAGACCTTACTCAAGAAAACTAGATTTTTGGGGCGAATGTTTTTCCAGTATTTGATTTTATTTTGGACCACTCTGAGTAGATCAAATTCTTATGTAGATAGAATTTGAAAAGGGATACAAGGAAAAGTACCAAAAGGGAAAATTATGATATAGCATTAGATTGACATGGTGCTATTTTAGTTTGGGTACTTTTGGCACAGGTCCTTATTAAGTTTCAAAATTCACGAAAAGTCCTTCACTAAATTTCAGTGTAAATTAGGTCCCTGTTTTTTATTCACGATTATTGCAGAGCATGATGCAACATTTCATAAAAGTTGCTGACATTTCCGCAACATTTCTGTACACTGTGAACATAGTGTATGAAAGTTGCTGAAATATCAACACTTATTTATAAAAGTTGCTGATATTTCAGCAATATTTATGTACACTGTGAACACAGTTTATGAAAGTTGCTGAAATATCAGCACTTATTTATAAAAGTTGCTGACATTTCAGAAATAATTTTTCTTTGTTTTTACAATAAAACTTTGACACAGATAGTTGCTGAAATATCAGCACTTATTTATAAAAGTTGCTGACATTTTAGCAATAATTTTTCTTCGTTTCCAGAAAACAGGGACCCGCTTTACAATGAAACTTTGACAGGGACCCGCTTTACAATATGAAAGTATGATAGGGATGCCTCCCTAATTTCCACTTTTAGTTTAGCATTTATACATTATATAAATGAATAACACAAATAATGCTAATTCAATATAGCATTCTTTAAGAGGCATTTCACCAGAAGGACAAACTTTGCAGTCCAATTAGTTTCTAGGATACCCATTCAAAGAAATTACTTTCAAGGCCAAAGTCAGCAGAATAATTACTTTCAAGGACAAAGTCAGCTGTCCAATTACTTTCAAGGACATAATTTCATAGGTTTTTAGGCCCTAGAAACTAATTATTTTGCATTTTGTCCTTGAAAGTAATTATTTCAGTTGTGTGTCTTAGAAACTAATTCCACTTGCTAAAGAGGCCCTTGTGCCTAATTTCCACATTCCCCCTTAATGTGTAAATGCTATTTTTAATTATCATTTTTATTCTGCACATACGATGCATATACAAGTATAACATTACATTGATACAGTGCCAATTTAATTTAGCATTTACGCATTATATAATGAATAACACAGATAATACTAATTTACTATAACATTTTTTTATGTGTAAATGTTATTTATTATTTTCATTTTTATTTTGTATATATGAGTATAGCAATTCATTGGTATAGTGCTAATTTAATTTAACATTTACACTATATAATAAATAACACACAGGCAATGCTATATTAATACAACATTTAAAATAAAAAACTTCTTTCATACTAAACTTTTGAGACATAACGACCCGATATTTTCAACCATTCGCATCCATTATAAGTGTATAGGTAGACACTCATGTCGGAGTTGAATTGCTCAAAATACCGCGTTGTGGTTTCATATAGGGTCTGCATATGTAGGTATGAATTCATAGAAGTTGTACGAGTCTGCTGTTTTCACTATAATAGGGTGTGTTTTAATAACATACATCCTAAAGCATATAAAATAAAGTGAATTTAGTTTTGAAATATATGTACATATGTTGGTTAGTATATATGTATATAAGTTTGTAATAACATTGATTTGAAAATAAATATATATGTATTATTTTAATTACATGGTTGATTTTAATATATATGTTTTAATTTAAAGAATAATGATTTTATTATATATTTTATTTTAATATATGTGTTTTAAATATTGATTTCAAAGAAATGATATATATATACATATACATACACACACACACACACACACACACATTTGCTATCTCTGTCAAACTGATTCTAAATATTTCGTCAATTCCTTTATCTATCAGTTTTGTCCGTCCAAATTTGTGCCAATCTAGCTTTGGTTTGGGGATTCGTGATTGAGTTTGTAACTCATTTATTTGTCTATTATCTCTAGCCTCGAAAGGTGAGCAATCACTCACGATTAATGTTCTTATATTTATTAAATTTGATTTCAATTGAAATGTCAATTGAAATATGCTGCTATTAGTTATTTACATTGTTATATATATGTCATTATCTGTATCTGTTCACCTGTGACATCTGACACCATTATCTGTTATTTATACTGATGTTATATGCCTGTTACTGTTGTTATATTATTATCATATTTGTTATCACTCTGCAAGTTCCCTGTTAGTATAGAATCACTATGGGTTGAAATGATACATACCCGAACGATCTGTAGAATAGGAGGAAATCGTTATGGGTTGAAATGATAAACACAAGCGATTTTCAATTGAATTGAATTTGGGATTTCGGGTTGAAAAGATATATACCCGAATATGTTTTAAATCGTGGATTGAAATGATAAATATCCGTATCACTTGACCATAGGATAGAAAATTTTATACAGGCACCGTTGGTCTATATATAAACGTTTTGAAAATGATTTCTATGGTTTTGAAAAGAAATATATGGTTTTGATAAATATTGATTTTAAAGATTTATTAAAGTTGATTTAATAAAGTTGATAAATAATATGTTTAAGTATTTATTTAATATCTATATTTTCAAATATAGAATTTATAATGATTTGAATTTGATTGAAATTATATTTATTATACTTAAATAAGTTTGATTTGAAATGTATTGAATTTGAAATTTAAAGAAGTGATTTACAACTTGAAATTTGAAAAGGTGACTTAAATGGATATTTCAAATGTATAAATATTTAAATGAGATCTTTTGTTTATTTAAATTGTAAATTGAAATTGTATTCAAATGTCATGGAAATGTTAAGTTAATATTTCAAAACTAAATAATTGTAAAGTGAATCTGATATGTATATAAATTTATCGAATTTAGTTTTGAAATGTTGAATATTTAAAGCTTTGAAATATATTCAAATTGAAATATATTCAAATTGAAATATATTCAAATTGAAATGGCTTATTTATTGTTTAGATACGTATTTGAAATTGATAATTTGAAATGGTTTATTTAGAAGCTGAATCGAGTTGAAACAGATGATTTGGGATTTGATTAAATTAAATTTTTGGAATTCGAGTTAATTTGAATCGATTTGTGAAATTTGAGGAAACTAATTTATTTTATAACGAAATTTTAATATCTAAACTGTTTAAAAGGAAAGTGTTATGATTTCCAAAATACTGTGATTTCCAGACTATGATTTCGAAGCATTATAATTTTGGAAAGTAATATGATTTTGAAAATGGATATATTTGAAGTGAAATGATATCGTATTAAATTGGGTTTTGAAATGATAATGATATTTTGGTTTTGAAGTATAAACTATTTTTGAAATGACCACGGGGTTATAATAAAGATTGGTTGGCAAAGAGACCGGGATCGGATATGGACATACTCTCTGTCGATACCGAAAACCACTTTGACAACCATGTACGCGGTGGAGATTCCAGAATGAAGTAGGATGGTGGCGGCGTTCTTAAGGTATGTTACGTGGACCCAACTCCCGTGAGTTGGCATAAGGTGGCTAAAACAGGAGCGATCTCGGACCAGTGAGGTAGCACCTCTTTTCGGACGCATTTCTTCGATATTATACTCTTACTTGTGATTTGACTAGATGGCCATCCTCCGACTTGGGAGTGTTGTTCGAGGTCGAACGGTAGTGGCTGCTATGCGTATCCATCAGTCCGTGTGCGTAATTGGTATATCTACCCTGGCATTGCCTAGTTGTGCCGTGTCACCTACCATATCGAGCTTTACTACGATTATGATTTTAAGATCCGACCGCGTTAAGGTTCTCCATCCCCTTAACGCTATTTTCTATATGATTATACTTTACTTATTTAGACACTATTATAATAGCGAATATTACTACATAGTAAATAGTTTAACGGACCCTTAGAGGATGGTTATCCCAAACATCCTTTAAGTTACTTGTATTCCAGTTCATATTTCACTTGAGTTGGATTTATTGAATATAAGAATGTTAATCCTGACTCGAGTGTTTTGTGTTTTGCTTTACGCTCGGGTCAGACTGAGTGATACAACATTTGAGACTCACCTTTGGAGTTGAAGCTTCGCTTGGAGATCCAGCAATCTATCGATCCTGCTTTCAGTTATTCTGTTGATTCCAGTGATGTATTCAGATCTTGTATTTGATTATTGTATTGAGACATCTATTGTATTCGAGACTTCTGTTGTACCTTGTCTAACTCTGTTATATATATAGTAGCTTCATGAACTACTATCCTTTTGTTTTCGCTGCATTATTGATATATTACTCTGTGTCTGTGATCTGTAATTATTTTATTTACTGTATATGCTGAGTTTTACCAAATTTTATTTACAACGCGGTATTTTGAACAATTCAACTCCGGCATGAGTGTCTACCTATACACTTATAATGGATGCGAATGGTTGAAATTATCGGGTCGTTACATGTGGTATCAGAGCTCTGGTTTTAGGAAAACTCAGCATATGTATTAAATTAAATTACAGAATCACTTTCGTTCGAGCTTGAATTCCTTCTTCTTTGACTCGGTTCCTTTGAATTTTGGAACGTTCACTTCGGTTCCAAAGTCCATTCGTGTCTCCCCTATTCGTGTCCCCGTAACTCCACTTTGAATGATCTCTATAGTAAATCGGCGGTCTCGCCAATCTTCGAATAATTTGTACTGGGGTGAAACTCCTTTACAATCGGTATTGATTCACCAGAGATTTCTATATCCTCAGTTTACGATGCTGCTATCTTATGTTATACCTGAATTCTACCTCTGGTAATCAAATGTTGATTTGCTTCAGAATTCTACATCGATCTTATCTATGAAGTCACGGTTGACCCGGTTAAGGTCGCCCGCGATTTATACAACTTTATCCATCTTCCTGTTTGAAATGCAATCATCTAACCTTCGTTTCGAGCCTATCTATTTTAGATTATAATTCTCTTTGATTAGAGTCCCTCTATATTTGGATCTCTATCCATGTGTTGGAATCCAATTCTGGAATCATTGTGTGAGGGAGTGTATTTGTAATTAATATAAAATAGTTTATGTTTATAGTGTGTTGTTTGAGTTGTTGATGTTGGTTTGGATTTTCGATCGATTCGTCTGATCAACGCTATCGATAGGATTTCCAAAACACTTGAACAGAGCAAACTGACACAATATAATTTTTAAATTTGATAAATGAAATAAATTTGTATGATTATATTATAAATATATAAGAAAAACTTCCTGGAATTAAAAGTTAAATAATTTGGTTGTTGAAAATGATAATATTTGATTTTCATTTTATCGTTTTGTAAGTCATTGACTATTGCAAAATGACTATTGTTTATAAATTTATTTGGAATTGAAATGAATTTAAATTGTGAATTTAAGAATTAAATCTCTGGTGATTTCAAACTTTGTTTTAAAGTCTTAAAATGTATATTATTTAAAGTATTTTCGAATAAAATGGTTTTCAAAGAATTTTAAATGTTTAAATCAGTGCTCTTCTCGTTGTCGCTGGAAAATAATTTCGGTGATCGCGGCCGCATCATCGACATTCATTTTCGAGTTTCGAAGTGGAGAGACCATTCTGTAGCTTTGCTACCTTTTTGTTTTGGAAAATTTATTTGATTTGAATTTCTGAAGTATGACTTGATTTAAAATATATATATATAGATTGGTATATGATCATATATTTAATTTGATATATATATAGTATATATATTTATATCTAAATGGTTTGAATTGAAATCAGAAATTTTACTCTTAAATTCTTAAATTCTTGAATAAATATTTAAATTGGAAAAATTTTACTTGTATAATACCCGATTTCATTCTAATATAACTTACCTAAATTATTCAGAAACTGAAAATGTAATTGGATAATATACAATATAAAGAAATTTATAAATAAAATTTAAGTGGTTATAATAAATGTTATATACTTAAATTTTATTATAAAGATGTTAATAGAGATAAGCAGAATAATAGGTTAATTAAATAATAGATGAGCCAAATAAATTGTTTTGAAGGAATTAATAAATTGAAATTTGATTAACTTATGGAAATACCTTGAATTTAAAAGCAATTATTGAATATAAATTAATTTAAATCAAAATTTGTAAGGTTTAAAGTAATTTATATGGTTTAAATATATGTGATAAGATATATTAAGTGGAATAAACCTAATAATAATTTGGAATAGAAAAGAATTAAATTTGTTGAATAAAATATAATTATAACAAATGACTATTCAAATTTATGATTTTAGAAATTGTTTATTTAAGATAATTAGATAATAAGTTGATCAATTTAGATATAGTTAAGACTGATTTAACTTAAGTGAAATCAAATGGATTGAAACCAATTATTGGGTATTAATTAATTTAAATTGAAATTTATATGGTTTTAAATTAACTGTTTATTTTGTATTTCAAATCTATTTTTCTTTCTGGTTGTTTCCATTCTCCTACTTCCTTCCTTTTCGGGGACGAAAAGTTTTGGGTGGGGGAGAGTGTAACGACCCGTAAATTTCAGTGGTCTTATTTATTTAAAATTGAATTTTGTGAAATTTTAAACAATAAAATTTTGAAATTTAAATTTAATATTTGGAATGCGTCTGTTTTAACATAGCAACTGGTAAATTTTCATCAGAAAATTTGGAAGTTTATTTTCTAGTGTAATTTTATTCCAATTTATATCAGTTAAAATTAATGATAATAAAATGTTTTCCGAACCTAAATATTTTTACATAGAAAATTTGTAAATCATCTTCTGAGTGAGACGTCATCTTTCGTTTCATCAGATTTGGACATCTATTGCTCCATCGATCTTATTTCTGACAAAATAGCAGCATTTATGGTACCGATTATCGACTTTTGATCGGATGATCCTACCACTGATATCTGTATACCATTTTAATCGTCTCGTCGTGCTGATCTCTGTGGTATATTTATTTCTATATTTTGAGGTCCGGTAGGTGACGAAAACGATGGTAACGTTCCATTGTAGCGGTACAAAATTTGTGACTTTCCACTTTCTTACCTTTTCAAATTCAAACGTGTTATCCGTATCCTTTTATTTTAGTCTTTGACCTTTTCCATTCTCCTTGGTTAATATATGTCGGTCTCTGACCTTTTCAAATTCAAACGTGCTATTCGTTTGGAAACTCCTTTCGTTAATACCGGTCTGTTGATTCATTTAGGGAAATTATAGTATTATATGATGTGGTGTGATATATTTGCTGTCCATATTTTTCACATCATTCTTTCTCCCTTGCCAGAAACTCATATGCATCCGCCCCAAGCTTTTAGCCCTCTGCCATACACCGCCTCACTTTCTCCTCTACCTCCCACGCTCCTCTGTCCCTTGCTTCTAGATCCGCCGCCTGCATCTCCATCAGCCACCGCAAGCCTCTACATCTCATTCCCTTCCGCCTTCACCTACTCGACGGCAAGCCGAGCCAAGCCTCCACTGCCGGAAGCCCATGTCGCCCGTCTCCCACCAACCTAAATCCCATACTCTCCCCACCGTGCCAAGCAAACCAACCGCACTCACCCTAGATCTGCCTCAGATCCGATCTCCGCCCAGATTTCGCCAGCCTTCGCTCCTCTGCTCCGGCCAGTCGCTGTCCCCATGTCATCAACGCCGACTAGCAATCCTTCATCCTACCGGCCTGCTACCTCTCTGGGCTGCCCCGTCCCTCTCTCTCCTCTCCTACTGCCCACTCCCAAACCGCCTCCTCAGATCCGAGCAACCCAACCAACCCGCCTGAGCCGCTCCACCGTCTGTCCTCTCTGCCACAACCTAGACCCAGACTAGGCCACCGAGAATCACTTGCTTCATCCCATCAACTTTCGGCCTCATCCCTTCACTTTCCTCCTCCACAAATCTAGGTCGAAGCCATGCAGCAACACCCATCACGCAATCTTGTTCCTCCTCGCAGCCGCCTCATCCTGCCCCTTCGCTTTGCGCAGCTGAGCCCGCCCAACTCGAATCCACCCATCACCCAAACTTTGCAGCCTTTGCCGAGCTTGTCATCTCTCCTTCCTTCCTAAATAGGTAATCTACATACATCACTATATAGACTGATTTGTATGTATGTATACATTTTTTTATAATGTTTTTTTTACTATCTTATTTTATATATACTTAAGTACTGATATATTTTGATTTTGTTAGTATATTTATAAAATATTTCAAACTGTTGTTTTATTCATATATCACAGTACAATATATATAAACTTATACGTGCTAATTACCTTGATTTTATATATACTATGATGAAGTTTTAAAACTATAATATGTATAGATTTTGTTATAATATCTTAAGTTTACATATGTTTATATTTTGTTATGCCTGATTGGTTCTATTGATATTTGTAGAGTAAGATTGAATATAGGATTTTATATGTTATAACCAGGCATGTCTATTTATAAATTGGATATATATAATATACGTGTGTCTTTTGTCTGCATAAGGGTTGTTTCATCAATTTGTTAGGATATACCTATATTTATCATATTTCATAATAGGATGATGGTATAGTATAATTAGTTAAAGTTGGCTAACTGTTCGGTTTTCATTATATTATATAGTTATATACGTATTTATACAATTTGATTTTTATATAAATTTAATCTGCTGAGTTTCCATCTATGTATAATGATTAAGTTATATTGATTTTTGTAATTGATTTTAAAACAAAATAGGGTTATATTATATTAGTATATTATATTAGTTATATTATGTGTTGGTTGTGAGTATTTTGTCTATGCATATAGTTGTCCTGTCTGCATATGGGTGGTGAGTAACCTGCGTATATGTTAATCTATATACCTAGTTGTGGTTTCATATAGGGTCTGCATATGTAGGTATGAATTCATAGAAGTTGTACGAGTCTGCTGTTTTCACTATAATAGGGTGTGTTTTAATAACATACATCCTAAAGCATATAAAATAAAGTGAATTTAGTTTTGAAATATATGTACATATGTTGGTTAGTATATATGTATATAAGTTTGTAATAACATTGATTTGAAAATAAATATATATGTATTATTTTAATTACATGGTTGATTTTAATATATATGTTTTAATTTAAAGAATAATGATTTTATTATATATTTTATTTTAATATATGTGTTTTAAATATTGATTTCAAAGAAATGATATATATATATATACATATACATATATATATATATATACACACACACACACACACACACATTTGCTATCTCTGTCAAACTGATTCTAAATATTTCGTCAATTCCTTTATCTATCAGTTTTGTCCGTCCAAATTTGTGCCAATCTAGCTTTGGTTTGGGGATTCGTGATTGAGTTCGTAACTCATTTCTCTGTCTATTATCTCTAGCCTCGAAAGGTGAGCAATCACTCACGATTAATGTTCTTATATTTATTAAATTTGATTTCAATTGAAATGTCAATTGAAATATGCTGCTGTTAGTTATTTACATTGTTATATATATGTCATTATCTGTATCTGTTCACCTGTGACATCTGACACCATTATCTGTTATTTATACTGATGTTATATGCCTGTTACTGTTGTTATATTATTATCATATCTGTTATCACTCTGCAAGTTCCCTGTTAGTATAGAATCACTATGGGTTGAAATGATACATACCCGAACGATCTGTAGAATAGGAGGAAATCGTTATGGGTTGAAATGATAAACCCAAGCGATTTTCAATTGAATTGAATTTTGGATTTCGGGTTGAAAAGATATATACCCGAATATGTTTTAAATTGCGGATTGAAATGATAAATATCCGTATCACTTGACCATAGGATAGAAAATTTTATACAGGCACCGTTGGTCTATATATAAACGTTTTGAAAATGATTTCTATGGTTTTGAAAAGAAATATATGGTTTTGATAAATATTGATTTTAAAGATTTATTAAAGTTGATTTAATAAAGTTGATAAATAATATGTTTAAGTATTTATTTAATATCTATATTTTCAAATATAGAATTTATAATGATTTGAAATTGATTGAAATTATATTTATTATACTTAAATAAGTTTGATTTGAAATGTATTGAATTTGAAATTTAAAGAAGTGATTTACAACTTGAAATTTGAAAAGGTGACTTAAATGGATATTTCAAACGTATAAATATTTAAATGAGATCTTTTGTTTATTTAAATTGTAAATTGAAATTGTATTCAAATGTCATGGAAATGTTAAGTTAATATTTCAAAACTAAATAATTGTAAAGTGAATCTGATATGTATATAAATTTATCGAATTTAGTTTTTAAATGTTGAATATTTAAAGCTTTGAAATATATTCAAATTGAAATGGCTTATTTATGGTTTAGATACGTATTTGAAATTGATAATTTGAAATGGTTTATTTAGAAGCTGAATCGAGTTGAAACGGATGATTTGGGATTTGATTAAATTAAATTTTTGGAATTCGAGTTAATTTGAATCGATTTGTGAAATTTGAGGAAACTAATTTATTTTATAACGAAATTTTAATATCTAAACTGTTTAAAAGGAAAGTGTTATGATTTCCAAAATACTGTGATTTCCAGACTATGATTTCGAAGCATTATAATTTTGGAAAGTAATATGATTTTGAAAATGGATATATTTGAAGTGAAATGATATCGTATTAAATTGGGTTTTGAAATGATAATGATATTTTGGTTTTGAAGTATAAACTATTTTTGAAATGACCACGGGGTTATAATAAAGATTGGTTGGCAAAGAGACCGGGATCGGGTATGGACATACTCTCTGTCGATATCGAAAACCACTTTGACAACCGTGTACGCGGTGGAGATTCCAGAATGAAGTAGGATGGTGGCGGCGTTCTTAAGGTATGTTACGTGGACCCAACTCCCGTGAGTTGGCATAAGGTGGCTAAAACAGGAGCGATCTCGGACCAATGAGGTAGCACCTCTTCTCGGACGCATTTCTTCGATATTATACTCTTACTTGTGATTTGACTAGATGGCCATCCTCCGATTTGGGAGTGTTGTTCGAGGTGGAACGGTAGTGGCTGCTATGCGTATCCATCAGTCCGTGTGCGTAATTGGTATATCTACCCTGGCATTGCCTAGTTGTGCCGTGTCACCTACCATATCGAGCTTTACTACGATTATGATTTTAAGATCCGACCGCGTTAAGGTTCTCCATCCCCTTAACGCTATTTTCTATATGATTATACTTTACTTATTTAGACACTATTATAATAGCGAATATTACTACATAGTAAATAGTTTAACGGACCCTTAGAGGATGGTTATCCCAAACATCCTTTAAGTTACTTGTATTCCAGTTCATATTTCACTTGAGTTGGATTTATTGAATATAAGAATGTTAATCCTGACTCGAGTGTTTTGTGTTTTGCTTTACGCTCGGGTCAGACTGAGTGATACAGCATTTGAGACTCACCTTTGGAGTTGGAGCTTCGCTTGGAGATCCAACAATCTATCGATCCTGCTTTCAGTTATTCTGTTGATTCCAGTGATGTATTCAGATCTTGTATTTGATTATTGTATTGAGACATCTATTGTATTCGAGACTTCTGTTGTACCTTGTTTAACTCTGTTATATATATAGTAGCTTCATGAACTACTATCCTTTTGTTTCCGCTGCATTATTGATATATTACTCTGTGTCTGTGATCTGTAATTATTTTATTTACTGTATATGCTGAGTTTTGCCAAATTTTATTTACAACGCGGTATTTTGAACAATTCAACTCCGGCATGAGTGTCTACCTATACACTTATAATGGATGCGAATGGTTGAAAATATCGGGTCGTTACAGTCCTTGATTCAAAATTTTCTTCAAATTTGTCATTTTGACTAATTTACTCTAAAATTAAAAACATTTTTCTTTTCCAACTTTTGGAAAATATCAAAATATGAATTCTTCTATCATATTAATTTTGTAATAATTAGGATTTTCACACTTTGCTTCCCTAAGTGTTTTGATAAAAGCCAAATTTTAAATCAAACACGCTCAATTATTTTGCACCGGTGAACATGGGTGTGGTTGTAACAAAATAATACTAGGAAAACTTGATGTAGTCGTAGAAAATTGAATAGACTCCATAAGACAATCAAATGACCTTAGCATACTGATATTTTCTCCGGATTAAGATATTTATATCTTATGAGCAATAAATCCATTGTCTATGAAAAATTCAAAGAGTATAAAAATGAAGTAAAAAATCCAAACTAATCATGAAATAAAAATATTTCGAACTGATTGAGGAGGTTGGTACATCGAAAAAAAACTCCAATAGTACTTAAACGAACATTTGTTTGGAGTTGAGAAAGATAATTTATATTTGTGACTTGGAGTCGGTGTCGACAGTATTAAATAAGTGAGTTCAGATGATTTTATGCTCAATACAGAGAATTTAAGTCGAACGTAAAATTCACATCTCCTTCAACCATAAAAATTGAAGAGGTGAAAAGTTGCTAATGAATATGCGTAAATTTTATGTTCAATACAAACATTTTAAACCGGACATAAAAGGTTAGAATTGGTTGATCCATTAGCAGAAATAATGTCTACCAAAGACCTATGGTTCTTTCTTGGAAGGTTTCATGGTCGTGGACACTATTTTACATAGCACTCGTCCTATCCATATTGATGTTTAATATAAGACATATTGGCTCATATTTCGGCAATACACGTTGGACTTGAAGCCTGCTTCTCTTAATTTAAAGCTACCACCCATTTAATTCATAAAACCCGCCTATGCATTTTTATTGGACTCGATCAAATTTCACTACCTCTTTTTAAGCCCATTGTAGCAGTCCGTTCCCTGATGTAACCGAGCCCAAAACTCTTAATTCTGAAGCACATTTGTTGTGTATGTGGACCTTCTAGCTATTGAAAGCCCAAATAATACCGATCCACTTGCTTACAACCCATGAATATCTCCTTCACTTAATTGAATTCATCACCTCTCATTGGGCCCGCATAATGAAGACCGACATAGCCCACGGGATTTTGAAGCCATGAATATGATGATTAAAACGTGAAAGGAAATGTAGATCCAAAGGAACATTCATGGGGATATATTTACATTTAAATAGTATTCTATATTTTGATTGTAATATTATATAATATATTTTTCAGACCTTTTTTAAAGAGTCGACTCCATGTTTCTATGAGTAATAAATTAGGAGTTTGATTTTCCATCCTTTGAGTTTGATGAACAATCTCATAAACCACATCAGAATAAGTAGATGGTAAGTGTTTCTACTTGAATAGCTCCTTTTGTGATGTTGCCATCTAAAGTTCAGTCAGCTCATTTGGATAATCAAAGTTTTTTCTCAATGATAAGCAATACTAGTCTTATGTGAAAGAGATTAATAAGATCGTAATATGTTTTGCAGTTATAACAAAATCAATCCGGAATCCGTAAATTCAAAACATAATAGCGAAAGAATTTAAATCTTATAGTTCTGAAGTGAAGACATATTTCGGTGGAAGCGTTAATATTAATTTTCAATAGTTTTCCTCAGATCTAATGATAGAGACCCTTTTACCATTTTTTTTTCTTTTGTAAAATTATTGGACTTAAAAAACATTCAAGAAATGATCTCTTAAATACAAAATGGGTAGAAGAATGTTTTAATATTGCAATCTCATCAGTCCAAATAAAGAAGGGGTCTATATATATTCTGAGGCAACCTTTGGGATCAGCATAATTATTAATAGCAATTTGAATTTTTCCATCAAAAATTCTGATTTCTTTTCATTAATTCTCTAAATGAAATTGGTGCAAAATAAAACTAACATTCTTCCACTTGACCGTAATGTTATAACATAATAAAGCACATATTCAAAATTAGTCAATATAGTTTTCATTATTCCTAAAACTCATCAGTTAGAAATACCAACCCAAACTAATGTAATCAGAATAACAAATGTCATTATTTGACCCCCATTAATTATATTATGCACATCATATTAAGAAACTTTATAAATTCAAAGTCAATACATAATTAAAAACTTAGTATATAACATTATATATATATATATATATAGTTTGCAATATCGAAATTATACAATAACTAAAACCATGTCGGCAACGTGTTTTTTTGTAAAAAGTGGTTGGAAGCGCTTTTATTAAAGAATCAGCTAATGCAACCCTTGTATTAATATGTTGATCATAATAGTACAATCTTTGACTCTATCTCTAATAACAAGATATTTGATGTCAATCCACTTAGATGCACCACTTGATCTATTATCCTTTGAAAAGAAAATAGCAGCTTCGTTGTAACAAAATAATGTGAGTGGCTACAATACTTTTAATTACTTGAAGTATTGATATAAAATTCTTTAACCAAACTGCTTGACCAATAGCATGTTAACATTCCTTAAATTCTGCTTGCATAGTAGAAGATGCCTTTATAGACTGCTTAGCGCTCTACCATGAAACTGGTCCCCTTGCAAGCATAAATATGTTACCTGATGTGAATTTCTTACCGTCGACACATCTAGAAAAAACTGAATCAGAATAACCAATAACTTCAAAGTTATTTGATCTCTTGTAAGTAAGTATATAATCTTTTGTCCCTTGCAAATAACATAAAACTTTCTTGGCAGCTTTTCAATGTTTCATTCCCAGATTAGTTTAATATCGGCTAAACATACCAACTGCAAATGCAATATCAGGACCTGTAAAGCTGGAGCATACATGAGACTACCTACTACCGAAGCATAATGAATTTTCTTCATTTGAGCATGTTCTATTTCAATTTTAGGACATTGGAACTTACTGAATTTGTCGCCTTTGATAATAGGAGCAATTTTAAGAGAGCAATTGTGCATGTAATATCTTTTAAGCACTTTCAACATATGCCTTTTAAGATAAGCCTAAGATCACACAAGACCGATCTCGATAAATTTCAATACCTATAACATAAGAGGCTTCACCAAGATCCTTCATTTCAAACTTAGTTGATAGTGTCTCGTATAACATGTCTAAATCACTACTTATTGATAAAATATCATTTACGTACAAAAAGAGAGATAAATTTTCTCCTACTAATCTTGAGGTGTATGCATTAATATATTGTATTTTCTTTAAATCCAAATTCGATATAACCTCATCAAACTTGAGATACCACTCTTGTCAAGCTAATTTTAACCATATATTGAATAATTTAATCTACATGTCATATGCTCCTTGCCTTATACAACAAACCCTTCGGGTTGCTCCATAAACACTTCTTTATTCAAGTTACCATTCAGAAATGCAGTTTTTACATCCATTTGATGCAGTTCTAAATCATATGAGCTACGAGGGCTAAAACAATTCTTAATGAATATTTCTTTGAGACATTAGAAAATGTATTATCAAAATGTACACTTTCTTTTTGTATAAACCCTGTAACGACTAATCTGGCCTTAAATGTTTCAATGTTATCTTTGGAGTCAGTTTTAGTTTTATAGACGCATTTACAGCCTACATGTTTAACCCTGACCGGTAACTCGACAAGATCCCAAACACCATTAATTTCCATAGATTTCATCTCGTCATTCATGGCTTCTAACCATTTAGGTGATTAGTCACTCATAATAGCTTGCTTGAATAAGATAGGATCATCTCCATTACCTATATCACATCCTTCCTCAGTAAGGTGTTTGATATAATCATCAAGTATGGTAGATCTTCACTCTCTTTGTGATCTTCATAAGGGTTCTTATAGCAGCATAGGAGCTTCATCAACATCAGGGACATCATGAACATGACTTTTTCATTAGCCCCTTAAACAAGAGGTATAGAGTTTTAATCTCTCGAATTATCAGAATTGGAACAAAAGCCCGATTTTCCTCGAGGTTCACTATTCTATTTATATTACTCCTTACTTTGCCAAAAAATACAACATGTTTGTCCCTACTATTCTTGTGGTATGTGATGGGCAATACAATTTGAAACATGTGGATCTCTCTAGATAACCAATAAAATAACAACTAATGGTTTTGGAATCAAGTTTATTTAGTTGTGGACTATAAACTTTTGCTTCAGCAAGACAAGCCCACACACGCAAGTACCTTAATTGTGATTTTCTACAAGTCCATAATTCATAAGGTGTTTTTGTTACTAGGAACTCGATTTAGAATATGTGTGGCTATTTTTAAAGCTTCCATCCACAAAAATTCTAGCAATGTGGTATTGCATATCATACTTCGTATCATATCCATTAGTGTGCGATTAAATCTTTCATCAACTCCATTTTGTCGAGGATCTCCCAACATAGAGTATTGATGAACAATACCTTTTACTTGAAGAAATATAGCAAATAGGCCTAGACTTTGACAAAGGTCAGTGTGTCTACCATAATATTCACTGCCTCTATCTGATCACACTATTTTAATTTTAAAGTTATGTTGATTCTCAACTTCAGCTTTAAATTTTTTGAATTTATCTACTTCTTCAGATTTTTCATTAATCAGATATACATGACCATAATGAGAATAATCGTCAACCAAAGTAATAAACGTTATGCCCATTAAAACCCGAAGTAGGAAAAGGGCCACATATATACATATTAATAATTTCTAATAGTCCCTCACTTCGAGTGGCACCGTATGAATAATTTCTGATAGTCCCCACTTCGAGTGGCTCCTTTCTTATTTCCCTTAACAAATTTTCCTTTAACACCGTTCTATGCAGTTGTCGTAATCAGAAAAATATAATGCTGGGAGAATTTCATTTCCAATGAGATGTTACATTCTATCTCTTAAAATATGACCCAATCAGTAGTGCCATAATTTGGAAGAATTAACATCACAATTTCTCTTGACTCCAAGTTTATGATTAATACTAGTAATATTCATAGACAACATAGATTCACAGAAGAAAGAATTCAAACATGATTTATATGGATTATCACAAAATAATCCAGAACCAAGTTGGAGTTTGGATATAGTTTCAATTCGTTACTTCCAAACTAAAACGTAAAACCACATGCATCAAGTCTAATAACAGAAATTAAATTCCTAATCATATACTAGGAATATAAACTACATCATGTAAATCATGAATAAAGTCACTCTTCGAAACCGAATGAAGAGTTCCAATAGCCTCGACTTCAGCCTCTAATTGTTAGCAACTTTAAGTTTCCTTTCTCCCCTTTGAAGCTTCCTCACGGAATGGAATCCCTGCAATGAGTTCGTAATGTGCATAGAGGCATCAGTGTCAATCCACCACGTATTTAAGGGAACATTGACTAAAAAGGTTTCACAAATCATGAAATTTTAATTATTACCCCTTTTAGCGAGCCAATCTTTAAACTTCACAAAATCCTTCATGTGTCCATGCATCCTACAATGATGACATTTAGGAGCATGCACGAGTTTTGTGCTCGATATAATAGTCTTTTTAATACCTGTCGCCATATTCACTTTATTTTTACCTTTACCATTATCCTTATTTTTCATTTTTGGGTTTTGAATAGCAATGCATGCATAGTTAGGTTTCTCAACTTTAATCCTTGGTTTTGGACTTTGAATAGAAATGCATGCATAGTCAAGTTTCTCGGCCTTAATCCTTTCTTTTTCTTCAACACATATAACGATTAGTTTCTCATTTTCACTTTTCTTTTCGTGTATTATAATTGACCTTGAAAGAGCCAAATTATGTAAGAAGAGAAGTCATAATGAAACGAAGGAAAAAGCCTTTAGAAATTGCCATATCCATGTCATTTAATTTTGCTGCCATATCATTCATCATCATGATATGTTCATGTACAATGCTTATCCCGTTATACTTGGCAGTGAGCATTTTCATTAGGAGAGTACTTGCACTGGCCTTAGAAGTGCTTTTATATCGCTCTTCAACTGAAGCCAAATACTGTTTAGTAATGAAAATATTATTTGTGTCATCCTTCTCAGGAGTACCTCCTCTTATAGCAATTGTAATGGTACATTCTATAATCATTAGAGACATGCGGTTTGACCAACCCTATTTTGCAAAATTAGCATTTTCATCGTCGGTACTTATCGCTGTAATAATAATAGGTTTGTCCTTGTAATGTCAGTTAACATCCAAGACACCAAGACAAATCTCAATTTGCTCTGTCCAAGTGGAAAAATTAGTTCCTTTCAATTGTACTATTCCAAAAATTTGAGCATGAACATTATTCAATGCTGCATTAGATTCAGAAAAAATGAAATGCTTACTATTATCAACTATAAATCCACAAATAGTATACAACATTAAATCTACTATATATAGAGAGACTAACAGTAATTATATTGAAATAAATAATAAAACACCAAATAATATTTTAGTCCTACAATAACAATTGTTGCATAAAATTTAATTCATATTGCCGTTGGGCAGAAATAAATTGAATTGTTAAAAATAATAAATTCACTTAATAAATCATATTTGCAATAAAAGCTATAAAATTGCCATTCATAATCAATTAAATGTAAAAACGTAATTTCATGAAAATTGTTTTGTATCGCTATTGGACAGAAAAAAATTAATCATCAAAACAAATAAATTCAATTAA
This sequence comes from Allium fistulosum, assembly GCA_030737815.1. Taxonomy (NCBI): domain Eukaryota; kingdom Viridiplantae; phylum Streptophyta; class Magnoliopsida; order Asparagales; family Amaryllidaceae; genus Allium; species Allium fistulosum. The sequence continues at coordinate 746,719,983 of CM060902.1, forward strand.
TAAATCATAATGGCAATTAAAGTTGGTAATATACCGTTCATAATTTATTAAATGTAAAAACATAATTTCATGAAAGTCAATTTGTATCACCATTGGGCAGAAACAAACCGAACAATTAAAAAAATCCACTTAATAAATCATAATGATATTTAAAGTTGGTAAAATTATCGTTCACAATTTATTAAAGGTATAAACATAATTTCATGAAACCAATTTGTATCGTCGTTGGACTGAAACAAACTGAACCATTAAAACAAATAAATTCACTTAATAAATCATAATGGCAATTAAAGTTAGTAAAGTAACCATTCATAATTTATTAAATGTAAAACATAATTGTGACTTTGAATCAAAAAAATTATTTTAATAAATTGGCAGTTACAACTCAAAGTTGATAGAAATTGACGACAACAAATTATTTAAAAAATACATTATATGGTTTAAATTACTTATAAAAAATATATACAATAAACCATAGACAATAATAACATATTCAAAATGCAACATATATAGACATGTCAAAACTCTTGGTCATGATCTAACTTGGACCAAAATTTCACATAAACTTAGTTGTACTAGAGCCAACATATCAAAAGGAGAGTACCCATGTAATTCATGACATAATGCCTCATGATTAAAAATCTTCAACATTACATCTTCATGGAAAATACATTGATCAACATCTATGCACATACATAATGGAGAATAAAAAATTTCTCCTTTTTAATCTTTCGTCCAAAATTTCAGGAAAATATTTATACATAAATTAGTTGAATCTATATAGCCTTTATACGAACCACTGAAATTCAATTTCGCAAGAACTTGCATCTTATATGAATTTATGATGGCTCTGGTACCAAATGAAAGGTATTTAATAAGATCGTAATATTTTTTGCAGTTATAACACAATTAATCCAAAATAAAATAGCAAAGGAATTTAAATTTTGCAGTTTTGAAGTAAAGATATCTTCAGAAGGACGTGTTAATACTAATCTTCAAAGGTTTTCCTCAGATCTGATGATGGAGAACCATTTGATTTTTCTTTTCCTCTTTCATTTTGTAAATTTATTGGACTAAAAAATAATTCAAAAACGATCCCTTAAACACAAAATGAATAGAAAAATGTTTTACTTTTTTTAAATATCATCAGTCCAAATAAAGAAGGGATCTATATATATTTTGAGGCAACCTCTAGGACCAGTATATTATTAATATGAATTTGAATTTTTCCATCAAAAATTTAGATGCATTTCATTAGTTTAAATGAAATTGGTGCACAATAATAATGTAGGTCATATAATAAATAAAACTAACATTATGAACAAAAGTTTCATGGTATATGAATTTTTTTAATCTTTTTTCTTTTCTATTGTTTGCATTTTTAGATAATTCAAAGTGGTTGTAAAATTACTTTCCTTCACACAATAACCCCATTATTCTTCAATTTATAGGAATGAGATAAACATGGACTACTGGCTATCATATTTCAAATATATGCATATGTATCTTCATGTATTTGTTAAAGGCCAAGATTTGCAAGTAGAGGAATTAAGGAGAACATTTTGAAGTACATTTTGTGTTTCATCTTGCATCTGCATGTCTGAGAAGCTACGGTCAATATCACCAACTTTTGAAGCTCACTTGTTGCATGTGGACCCACATGTTCCTAAAATCCCACATTATGTTGACCCGTCCGATTATGGATCTTCTCCACTTAATTGAACTTGAAGCCCAATAAAGCCCACAACGGTTCAAGGGCATGTAGTTAAATATTAATTCGAAACAACGATAAACTAATTATAACATCTCCATAAAAACACAGGAAGTTTTATGCCAGATTAGGACATTTAAGTGCATACGATAATATATTAAATTGGATATTTGTAGTTTAATATCATTTTGAAACAACGAGAATTTGGGATTATGAGTAAAAAATAAAAAAAATGCATGTATAACCGTATAGAATAAAACAAAAATACCAAATGACTGACAAATCTGTCTCGAAATAGCTTCAAGCAACGCTTTACATTAGAGGCATCTTCAACAATTATGTTGTCATAATTAATTTTCATGCTCTTGTGGGTTTTCAAGTTTTCAACACTTGGAAATACTAGTTGCAACAAATTTGGGAAATACATCTATGAAGCATGCATGTCTTGTTTATAATACACCATATTTTTCTCTTTTATAATAAATCATCTTCCATTTTTACAATTTTGTCTCTTTCTAAATTATGAGCAGATGTACAACTCATTACAACACATGCACAGTAGTAGCTACTTGAATTTCTTTTCAACTCTTTAGTTTTAAAAAAAATTGTTGGAGATGGTCTTTGATGCAGCGCATACCTTATTGCTAAGTCGCGAGATCCTAGGTCGCGAAGTCGAAGCCTCTCCAGAAATCGCATCGCGAGCATCGCCAGTAAGTCGCGAGCAAACCCTAACATCGCCAGTAAGTCGCGAGCAAGCCCTAGGTCGCGAACGACCTAACTCTAAGTCGCGCTCCAGCTAAGTCGTAGGTCGCTCCGCCTCCAGTTATGCCGCATTCCTTATGTCGTAAAGCTTAGGTCGCAAAGCTCCGGTTATGCCGCATTCCTTATGTCGTGAAGCTTATGTCGCGAACAAAATTTTAGGTCGTTAATTGTCTTAAGTCGCATTATTGTTGTGTCATTTGAGTTGTATGTTGTTATGTCGCGTGATGTTGATATTTTCTTATGTCGTAAGTCGTATGTCGCGTGTGTTGTAACCCGTGTTTTGTAAGGTTGTACGTTGATAGGTCGTAGGTCGTTGCTGTTGAGTCCTAAGTCGCTGTTTCTTGTGTTACTTCTTAAGTCGCTGTTTGTATTTGTTAAGTCGTGTGTATGTGTTGTAATCCCTATAAATAGGGGTGTGATGTCATTGTAAAAGGGAGTTGAATTTTAAATAAAATTTGGTTTGTGCTTCTTGCCTCCATTAAAATTGGTAGTTGAGTGTTATCTCCTATCTCCACCTTCGGCATTCGAGTGCGCTCGAATCAACGATTGTTGAAGCCAATTCACGGAATCAAGTGTGCTTGATCAACGTTCGAAGAATTGTAGATCTTCTCTCACGGCATCGTGCGCGATCAACGTGTCGAAGATTGCTAGAATCCGGTATCTTCGTGATCAACGGATTTGGGCATTTGGGTATTCTTAAATTCACCAATTTATCATCGATTCACCGATTATTTCCGCTAATCATGTGAGATCCTGGACGGATTCGATTTACATCGTCGAATTCGCTTCCTTGGTTGCATCAGTCTTAGCATGGAGTTCGATCCCAACAATATACTCATCCAATCCGGTAGCTACGAGGAAGCACAACAAAGCCAATAAGAGTTTAAGACTACGTAGTGTTAAAACTCTAAAAAAGTTAAATATATTCAAGCAAAAAAGCGCTTAGACTCCCTCATTTCCACCCTTTTCCCTCTTCCTCCTCAAACAATTAGTAGTACGAACCCCATTTCCATCTTCATTGCTGATGCTTCCCGGTGATTCTTCAAACCGCAGTTTTCTTAACCAGTCCTTCAAATAAACAAAAGAAAACATGCAAAGCACTTAAAGTTATATCTAAAAATAAACATCTATTTTATTAACTTCAAAATTCCAAATGATTATCAAAATTATGAAAATAAGAGGAAATAATGCATAGATAGAAGTCAAATTAATCAGACTTAACACTGAAGAATCATACGAGTAACCCAGTAGACTAAATCCAACACTTCCTCCAATGCCACCACCTCCTCCTCCTCTCCACCACCACCACTATCACTGCTTCCTCCACTAGTTAAGAATGGTTAAGCTAATATTAATTTTTAGTACCGTCTAATTGTGATCCTATTCAAACTCGGATTCTATATTTTGTGTTAAGTGTGGCTCTAGATGTTGGACTGGTGCCTTTATCTCAGCACTTTGGCTGAAGCTGAAAATGAAACTTTTTATCCAGAAATGGTGAAGCTATTGACTGGAAACTTCTAAAAACTTCCAATAGGAGCATTTTCATGGTTTATGGAAAATTTACGCACAAGGTTTGGGATTCCATAACATAGGACATTTTCTTGATCTTCGAATGACTTCTTACAGTAGACATCAAATTCTAATTGTTTTCCATAGTATTTTATTAAAGAATTCGAAGATGATAATTAAATGAGAGAAGAATACCGAGTGACCTTGTTTACGTCATACCAACATCAGAAAGCAGGACATCCGTGCGTAAGGCACTAGCCCTATCCCTAAATAACCTATGCCCAAAAACAATCTTTCCGCACTATTACACACACAAACACAAAAAAAAACCCAAAACATAAATCCCTAAATACCCAACCTCGACCTCCACCCCACAATCGCCTCCTATCACAAGCCACCAGCCTCATGCAGCCAGCCTAACAACAAGGGAAGCATAAAAACTTAAAGCATTATAAATTAAAACATTGGAAAGAGAAAGAAATTAACAACAAAGTGTTTCTACCTTGGTTTCTCCCCTTTTGGACTTCCATTATGCAACTGAAATAAAGCACAAGTTTGTAAATGTACACTATGATCCCACAAAAAACCAATTCCCAACGTTCAACAAAAATATGAGAATGTATAACAAGAACAAGGATAATATAAGTACCATGAGAAATAATGATTGACGACTACCGCAAAATTAACATAGCAGGAACATTCATAGCTTGACTAACCTCATTCGGCCAATTCAATGGAAAGATGCTGAACTCCATCTCTCTTCCATTGTTGTATTTATGCAATTCAAATATGTATCTATGAGTGCTTTAGATTGAATATATAATGTAGAGCATCATGTTGGAAGATAAGTGAAGTCGATTGGAGGAAGGAAGTAAAAGAGTTGGAAAAGAGATGTTGCTATAATTGTCTATAACAGGCAACCCATATGTTTGGAAAAAACAATCTAGACGTCTGGAAGCCCGTGTGTTACAAGACCATGAAGCTTCAAGAGGAAAATTGTATGGATGTTTTGATCCATACGTCTGTGTTGATGCATAGAAGTTTACGTGCTTTTATCCAAACGTCTGAGATGTTGATTTTCCTATTTCAGATTTTTTGGACATTTGAACCAGACATCTCTGGTGATCCCAAGAGTTTGCTTAGATGTCTGAACATTTTTCTAGACGTCTAAATCACTGTTTTGAAGAGTTTCGGGAGTTTTGGATGATTCAAATTTTGAAGGGTGGTTTCGTCAATCAGGTGCTAGTTTCTTCTCAGCTGATGGTGCAGATTCTTTTGATTTGATCAGATATTCTAGAGTGATTAGAGCATCTTTAATTTGACTTTTAATCAACTCCCTAATCAAGTAATCAAGACTCAATCATATTTCAAATAATTAAGACTAATATAAATCCTAGCTAAAGAAAATTGGGGGTTTTCTACTTTGAGTGCTCTATTTTGTAATTTCTTCAAGTAGATGATTGATTGGAAAAAGGTCTCCACATATTATAATTCTTTAGTCATAGAATTTTCTTGTAATCTCTGATGATTAAATAAAAGAGGTTTTTAGGCCTCTATGGACATGGGATACTTATATCTGAACCACGTTATCTTTTGTGTCTCTCTAGTTACTATTATTTGTCTTGTGTGATTGCATAATTGAATTTGAGTTGCATTGATATTTAAATAGGTAATACTAGATCCTAATCAAAATGCTTTCACTCGTTTAATTATTTCCACAACAGTTTTGTATCTTAGCTAGTGTTATTGTTCTATTTGAGTATTAATGGCTACTTCTGTAAAGTCTGTTAGTAGATCTGGTGTCAATTATTCTATTACATATTTTGATGGAAAGGGAAATTTTTGTACCTGAAAGATGAAGATGGAGGTAGTGTTGAAGAAGGAGAAGACTTTTAAGATTTTTTCTACATCTGATAAATTGAGCGATATTGAGGCAGCTTTTTGGAAGAGATGGAAGATGAAGCACTTATAATAATCCAGTTGAGTCTTTCAGATAAAGTTGTTAGAAAGTTCTCTCAGAAGAAGATGGTGAAGGAATTATGGAATGCATTATCTAATGCATATCAAGACAAGTCTCTCACTAATCGGATTCTTCTTCAACAACAAATCTATTCATTTAATATGAAGCCTGGAGCCGATCTTATGGGGCATTTAGATGCTTTGACCACTTTCATTATGAACCTGAAGGTAGTGGACATTGAATTTACTGATGAGGCTCAAACAGTGATCCTCTTGTGTTCCCTGCCTAAGCAATCCGAGAATCTTCTGGAATTGCCACAACATGGGCATTCTTCTTAGCTAGAATCGGTGTTCAAACCGCTTGGCCTCAATTCCCTGCGCTGATTTTTAGGCAACAAATAAGTGGACTCATTTCGGTCAACTCTCCATTATCTTTCTTTGGCTCCGGGCGTGGTTGTTTCGAAAAATTGCGCTTTCAGTTCGTAGAGTGGATCAAACATGTGTTCTGCTTGAATCGTTGGTGTAGTCACTTTGTCATCTTATGATTTGAAACTTGATTCCGCCTACACAAACAACTACGTTGTATACTGCTTTTGTTAGTTCCTTTATATTTGTTTGTAGCAAGATTAGTCTATCAAATGTAAAGGTTGGTCTTCATAATGAAGTGTTAAGAGAAAGGTTGGGGAGCACTAGTTTGGATAGTGATATAGAAGACTTATCTTTTCAGAGAGTAAGAAGCCAAAGCAAGTCAAAGAATGGTGGAGGTCGAAATAATTCAAGGTATCAATCTAGGGTACCCAAGAGATTGACTTGCCATTATTGTAAGAAACCGGGGCACTTTTTAACTCAATGTCCCACGCTCAAAGGAAAAAAGAAAAGACCCAAAGCAAGATTTAGCATCTACTGTAGATAAATCAGATACAGAGTGTGATAATGATGCAGTTACAGTTTCTGCTTCTTTTGGGAAGAGCAACTTATGGCTTATTGATTTTGGTGCATCCTATCTATGACACCCGATAAGAACTATTTCTCTACATATCATGAGATTGATGGAGGAGAGGATCTGATGGGCAATGAGGCTTGTTGTCGTATGGTTGGTGTTGGTAGTATGAAGGTCAGGTTGTTTGATGGTGTTATTCATACTATTACTGATATTAGACATGTACCTAATTTAAGAAGGAGCTTGATTTCAATTGGGGCTTTGAGTAGGCTTGGATTGAAGAATGTAGTTGAGAGAGAGAGAGAAGATGAAAATATTGAAGGGTTCCATGATTGTTATGAAAGGTGTAAGGGCAGGATATTTTTATTTATTGAAGGGCACTACTGTATTTGGTGAATCAGCTTCTGCTACTTCTGCCGATTCAGATTCTTCCAGATTATGGCACTTGCGGATAGGACATATCGGCGAACGCGGTTTGGATAAGTTGAGAAAGCGAATTTTGATTGATGGAGTTCAGCATTCAAAGTTTGGTTTTTGCGAAGAGTGTATTCTTAGAAAGTAGGTAAAGATTTCTTTTAGTATAGGAGAGCATAAAGAAAAAGCTGTTCTAGAGTATGTTCACACAGATGTGTGGGGTCCCTTCTCTTGTCCATTCATGGTTGGAACCAGGTACTTCATTTCATTTATAGATGATTTCTCTCATAAAGTATGGGTATACTTCCTACAGTCTAAGAGTGAAACCTTTGCCAGGTTTCGAAAGTGGATATCTATGGTTGAGAAGTGGTCAGGGAAGAAGTTGAAAATTTTCTATTCGAATAGCGGTGGTGAATTTGTATCATAGGAATTCACTGATTGAGTCTGAAGACATTAAGAGGCATTACACCATACCTAGTGACCCTTAGTCTAATAGAGTTGCTGAAAGGATGAATCATACATTGTTGGTGAAAACTGGTTACCTCAAATTGACTACTAAGTTGAAGATGGGGTTTTGGGGAAAAAGCTTTATCTATGACGGCTTTCTTCATCAACCGCACACCTTCTACTGTTATAGATATGAAGATCCCTGAAGAAATATGGAAAGGATAATATGTTAGCTATTCATCTCTCATAGTGTTTTGAAGTTAAGCTTATGTACATGAGAGCAGAGGAAAGCTGGAACCTAAAGCTCACAAGTGTATCTTTCTAGTCTACAAAAGAGAAGTGAAGGGGCAGGCAACTGACTTTTGATGTGAAGACTATATTGAAGGTGGAGCCTTCCTCATCCAATGACAATGTGAGGACAGATTCAAAATACCAAACATAAGGTAAGTCATCTTCAAATTCTTTCTAAAGATGTTTAGATGGTGTTTTCGATGGCACCGTTGTTGTTGAGGATAGTACAGTTGGTACAGAGGATCAGACTCAAGGTGGAGCTCATTCAGAGTCCAAGCCTATTAGAGAGAGAAGGAAGTCTGGGTGACTTGATGAGTTTGTTGGATTGACCACTGAAGACATTAACTTCGATGACATAGCAACATATGCTTTGAATGTTGTCCATGATGAGTCTAGAGAAGCAGTGCAACAAGGAGTTTGATATGGAGGATTTGAGAAAAGCATAAAGAATATTGGGAATGGAGATATTCAGAGATAGGAAGCATAGAGAGTTGAGACTCGTTCGGACATAGTACATCGAGAAGGTCCCCGCTCAGTTTGGTGCGGAGAATTCTAAATCGGTAGGCACTGCATTAGGCTCTCATTTTAACTTGTCGAAAGGTTTGTCTCCTTCATCGGATGAAGACAAGAGGTATATGGCTGATATACCTTATTCTAGTTATGTTGATAGTCTAATGTATGCTATGGTGTGTACGAAACTAGATTTGGCCCATGCAATAGGTGTTGTTAGTTGATATATGTCTAACCCAGGTAAAGAGCAGTGGCAAGTAGTGAAGTGGATTCTAAGATATCTTCGTTGCACTTCTTCAGTTGGCTTGAAGTATGGTGAAGTAGATGGTGACATCTCTCTTAGAGGTTGCCATTGTTCAGATTATGCCTAGGATAGAGATGGACAGAAGTCGGTGTTGGGATATGTTTTTACAGGCTCAATTTTTTAGAGATCAAAGCAACAATCTATAGTAGCGTGGTCGACTACTGAGGCCAAATTGATATCGATTGTGGAAGCGACTAAGGAGGGATTGTATTTACTTCAGTTGTTGGATGATCTTTCGGTAGTGCAGCGGACAATGGAGCTAATTTTAGACAGTCAGAGCGTGATTCGTCTTGTAGAGAATCTAGCCTATAGTTCTCCGATGAAGCACGTTGATGTCAGAGGATTCTTTCTTATGCTTGAGGAAGAATGAATTGAGATCAAGTTGGTAAAGGTGAATACTACGGATAACCCCTTAGATATGACTAAGTCACTTCATAAGGACAAGTTTGAGCATTGCCCAAACTTGATCCATTTGATTTCAGTTATTTAAGCGCCATGAGGTGCAATACCCAATAGCCCCTATGTCAATTATTGATGAGACATACATATTTGAATCGAGGTGGAGTATTGTTGTTATGTGATGTGCCTAGGAGTGCTTTAGATTGAAGATATGGTATAGAGCTTCTTGTTGGAAGAGATAAGAAGTCGATTGGAGGAAGGAAGCAAAAGAGTTGGAGAAGAGATGTTGCCGAAATTGCCATTAATAGGCAACCAGATGTTTGGGAAAAAAATACAAACGTTGGATTCCTTTGTTTTACAAGAACGGTCTGCTTTAGGAGGACATGCATTTGGATGTTTTGATCTAGATATCAGTGTTGATGTACAGATGTCTGTGTGCTTTTATCCAAACGTTTGAAATGCTGATTTTCTTTAATAAGACTTCGGGACATTTGTACCAGATGTCCCCAATGATCCCGATAGTTTGCTTAGACGTTTAAACATTTTTCCAGATGCTTGAATCGCTGTATTGTAGAGTTTCAAGAGTTTTGGTTGATTCGAATTTTGAAGGGCAGTTTCGTCAATCCGATGCTTGTTTCTTCTCTATTCATGGTGTAGATTCTTTTGATGTGATCGGATGGTCTAGAGTGATTAGAGCATCTATACATTAGCCTCTTAATCATCTTCCTAATAAAGTAATCAAGAATCAATTATATTTTCAATAATTAAGATTAAGAGAAACCCTAGCTAAATCAAATTGGGTTTTTTCTATTTTGAGTGCCCTATTTTGTAATTTCTTCAATTGGGTGATTGATTAGAGAGAGTACCCACATCTTGTAACTCGCTAATCATAGAATAGGCTTGTAATCTCTGGTGGCTAAATAAAAGGGGTTGTTGGACCTTCATGGACGTAGGATACTTATATCTAAACCATGTTATTTCTATGTCTCTCTTATTTCTACTATTTGTCTTGTGTGATTGCATACTTAAATTTGCATAGCATTGATATTTAAATAGGCAATACTAGATCCTAATTAAAACGCTTCCGCTCATCGAATTTTTTCCATAACAGTTTTGTATCAGAGCCAGTGTTATTGTTCTGTTTGGGTATTAATGACTACTTCTAGAAAGTCTATTGATAGATCTTTCAATTATGCAGTTACACATTTAAATGGGAAGAAAGATTCTGTAATCTGGAAGATGAAGATGGAGGCATCACTGAGGAAGGAAAAGACTTTTCAGATTGTCTCTACGCCTGATAAATTGAAGGATGTTGAGGCAACTATTTTGGAAGAGATGAAAGATGAAGCTCTTACAACAATCCATTTGAGTCTTTCAGAGAAGTTCTTAGAGAGTTCTCCCAGAATAAAATGTAGAAGGTATTATGGGATGCATTATATGATGCATATCAAGACAAGTCTCTCACTAATCGGATTATTCTTTAGCAATAACTCTATTTATTTAAGATAAATCTTAGAGACGATCTTATGAAGCATGTAGATGCTTTGACCATGCAGCGGATACTGGTATTACTGATAAGGCTCAGATAGTGATCCTCTTGTGTTCTTTGCATAAGGAGTATATCGCTTTTGTTAATTTCATGATATACGGTCGTAGTAATATTAGTCTGTCAGATGTGAAGGCTAGTCTTCTTAATGAAGTGTAGAGAGGAAGGTTGGCGAGAACTAGTTTGGAAAGTGATATAAAAAGCTTATCTTTTCAGAGAGGTAGAAGCAAAAGCAAGTCAAAGAATAGTGGAGGTAGAAGTAATTCAAGGTCTCAGTCTAAGTGACCTAAGAGATTGACTTATCATTATTGTAAGAAACCAAGGCACTTTATAGCTCAATGCCTTAAGATCAAAGGAAGTAGAAAAGACACAAAGCATGCTTCAGCATATAATGTAGAGAAATTAGATACAGAGGGTGATACCGGTGTGTTTACAGCTTCTGGCTCTTCTGGGAAGAAAAACTTATGGCTTATTGATTCTAGTGCACCCTATCATATGACACCAGATAGGAACTGCTTCTCTATATACCGTGAGATTGATGGATGAGAGGTTCTAATGGGCAATGATGCTTCTTGTCGTACGGTGGGTGTTGGTAGTGTGAAGGTCAGATTGTTTGACGGTGCTGTTTGTATTATTACTGATGCGAGACATATACATTATTTGAGAAGAAGCTTGATTTCTATTGGGGCTTTGAGTAGGCTTGGCTTGAATATTGTAGCTAGGGGAGAGAAGATGAGGATAACGAAGGATTTCATATTGTTATGAAAGGTGTGAGGGCAGGAAATCTTTATTTATTGAAGGGCACTAATATAGATGGTGAATCAGCTTCTACTAGTTCCGTCGATTCAAATTCTTTCAGATTGTGGCACTTGCGGATGGGCACATCGGCGAACACAGTTTGAATGAAGTGAGAAAGCGAGATCTGATTGATGGTTTTTAGCATTCAAATCTTAGCTTTTGTCAAGAGTGTGTTCTTGGAAAGAAGGCAACGATTTCTTTTGGTATAAGAAAGCATAAAGCAAAAGATGTCCTAAAGTATATTCATATAGAGATGTGTGGTGTCCCTCCCCTTGTCCATCCTTAGATGGAGCCAGATATTTCATTTCATTTATAGATGATTATCCTCGTAGAATATGGGTATATTTCCTATAGTCTAAGAGTGAAAGCTTTGCCAAGTTTCGAAAGTGGAAATCTATGGTTGAGAAACAGTCAAGGAATAAGTTGAAAGTTCTCTGTTCGGATAATGACGGTGAATTTGTATCAAAGTAATTCATCGATTTGTGAGTCCGAAGGCATAAAGAGGCATTACACGACATCTGGAGACCCTTAGTCTAATGGAGCTGCAGAAATTATGAACTGAACAATGTTGGGGAGAACTCATTGCCTCAGATTGACTACTAAGTTGAAGAAGAGATTTTGGGTAGAATTTTTATTATGGCGGCTTTCCTTATCAACCGAACACCATCTACTGCCAAAATGTGACGATCCCTGAAAAAGTATGGAAAGGAGAGCCTGTTAGCCATTCATTTCTTAGAGTGTTTGGATGTCTAGCTCATGTACATGAGAGTAGAGGAAAGCTAGAATCTAAAGCTCGCAAGTGTATCCCTTTAGGTTATAGAAGAGGAGTGAAGGCATATAGGTGTAGTGTCCAATTAGCAAGAAGATTATTATTAGCAAACATTTGACTTTTGATGAGAATGTTATGTTGAAAGTGGAGCCTTCCTCATCCAATAACAATGCGAGGACAGATTCAGAATACCAAACACAAGGCAAATTATCTTTAGATTATTTCCATAGAGGTTTAGATGGTGTTTCAAATGACACCGTGGTTGATGAGGATAGTACAGTTGGTAAAGAGGATCAGACTCAAAGTGGAGCTCATTCAGAGAATATGCTTATTGAATAGAGAAGGAAGCCTAGGTGGCTTAATGAAATTGTTGGATTGAACATCAAAGACATTGACTTTGATGAAATGGCAATTTATGCATTGGATGTTGTCCATGATGAGACTAGAGAAGCGGAGCTCAGCAAGGAGTTTGATATAAGATTTAGGAAAAGAACAAAGAATGTTGGGAATGGAGATATTTAGAGATAGGAAGCAGATAGAGTTGAGACTCACTCAAGCACAGTGCATCGAGAAGGTCCTTGCTCCATTTTCTATGGAAAAAGCTTACCTTGTAGGTACTCCATTAGGCTCTCATTTTAAGTTTTCGAAAGACTTATCTCCTTCATCGCATAAAGACAAGAGGTATATGGCTGATATACCTTATTCTAGTGCTCTCGGTAGTCTCATGTATGCCTTGTTATGCACGAGACTATATTTGGTTAATGCAGTAGGTGCTGTGAGTCGATATATGTCTAACCCGGGAAAAGAACATTAACAAGTAGTGAAGTGGATTCTTAGATATCTTCGTGGAACTTCTTCAGTTGGCTTGTTGTATGGTGGAGTAGATGGCGACATCTCTCTTAGAGTTTACTGTGATTTAGATTATGTTGGGAGTAGAGACGTCGGCCAATGTTTTTGCACTTAGCATAAGCTCGATTTAGTGGAGATCAAAGCTACAATCTATAGTAGCTTTGTCGACTACCGAGGCAAAGTTGATATTGATTGTGGAAGCGACCAAGGAGGAATTGTATTTAATTCGATTATTGGATGGTCTTTCAATGGTGCAGTGGAAAATAGAGCTATTTTAGGAAGTCAGAGCGTGGCTCATCTTTTAGAGAATCAAGGCTATAGTTCTTGGACGAAGCACAATGATGTCAAATGATTCTTTCTTATGCTTGAGGAAGAATGAAAAAAGATCAAGTTGGTGAAGGTGAGTACTTCGGATAACCCCTTAGATATGATGACTAAGTCACTTCCTAAGGACAAGTTTGAGCATTGCTCAAACATGATCCATTTATTTTTAGTTGTTTGAGTCATGGAGCACAAGACCTAACAACCCTTATGTTGATATTTGATGAGACCTACATATTTGAGTAGAGGCAGAGTGTTGTTGTTATGCGATTCAAATATGTGCCTATGAGTGCCTTATATTGAAGATTCGGTGTAGTGCTTCGTGTTGGAAGAGACTGGAAGTCGATTTGAGGAAGAAAGCAAAAGAGTTGGAGAAGGGATGTTGTTGGTATTACCTGTAACAACAACCAGACATCTGGGAAAACAATCCAGATATTTGGATGCCTATGTGTTATAAGACCGGGAAGCTTCAAGAGGGCAAATGTCTGGATGTTTTGATCCAGACATCTTTGTTGATGTACAGACGTCTATGTGCTTTTATCCAGATGTCCAAGATTCTGATTTTCTTATATCAGGCTTCTGAACATTTGAACTAGACGTTTATGGTGATCCATCTGAACTTTTTTCTAGATGTCAGAATTTCTTTTCTAAAGAGTTTCGAGAGTTTTCACTGATTCGAATTTTGAAGGGCGGTTCTGTCAATCCGGTTCTAATTTCTTCTCAATTGATGGTGCAGATTCTTTTGATGTGATCGGATGATCTAGAGTAATTAGAGCTTTTATACTTTAGCCTCTTAATCATCTTCCTAATGAAGTAATCAAGAATCTATCTTCCAATAATTAAGATTAATATAAACCCTAGCTATATCGAATTGGGGGTTTTCTATTTTAAATGCTCTATTTTTAAATTTCTTCAATTGAGTGATTGATTAGAAAGAGTCTCCATATCTTGTAACTCTCTAATTATAGAATAGGCTTATAATCTCTAATGATTGAATAAAAGGGGTTGTTGGGTCTCCGTTGATGTACGATACTCATATCAGAACAACGTTATCTTCTGTGTCTCTCTTATTTCTCTTATTTGTCTTGTGTGATTGCATACTTGAATTTTTGTAGCAGTAGTATTTAAATAGGCAATATTAGATCCTGATCAAAATGCTTTCGCTCATCGAGTTTTTCCACAACAGTTTGATATCAAAGCCGGTGCTATTGTATTATTTGTGTATTAATGGCTACTTCTGGAAAGTCTATTAGTAGATCTGGTTTCAATTATGCTGTTATAAGTTTTGATGGAAATGGAGATTTTAGAACCTAGAAATGAAGATAGAGGCAGTGTTTAAGAAGGAGAAGATTCTTAAGACTGGTTATGCGCTTGATAAATTGAAGGACATTGAGGTAACTATTTTGGAAAAGATGGAAGCCGAAGCTCTTGCAACAATCCTGTTGAATCTTTTAGATGAAGTTCTTAGAGAGTTCTATTAGAAGAAGACGGTGAAGGAATTATGAAATGCATTATCTGATGCATATCAAGGTAAGTCTCTCACCAATTGGATTATTCTTCAGCAACAACTCTACTCATTTAAGATGAAGCCTGGAGCCGATCTTATGGAGCATGTAGATGTTTTAACCACATTGATTATGAACCTGAAAGCAGTGGATGTTGATATTACTGATGACGATCAAGCAGTGATCCTCTTGTGTTCTCTGCCTAAGGAATAAACTTCTTTTGTTAATACTATAATATATGGTCATAGTAAGGTTAATCTATTAGATGTAATGGCTGGTCTTCATAATGATGTGTTAAGAGGAAGGTTGATTTTTGTGAGTCCAAAGGCATTAAGAGGCAGTCATAGAAGAAGTCGAAAGTTCTTCGTTCATTTAATGGCATTGAATTTGTATAAGATGAATCGATGATTTTTGTGAGTCCAAAGGCATTAAGAGGCATTACACCAGACTTGGTGACCCTCAGTCTAATGGAGTTGCTGAAAGGATGATTTGGAAGTTGTTGGAGAGAACTCGTGACCTCGGATTGACTACTAAGTTGAAGAAAGGATTTTGGACAGAAGCTTTATCTATGGCGGATTTCCTCATCAGCCGCACAACTTTTACTGCCATAGATATGAAGGTCCCTGAAGAAGTGTGGAAAGAAGATCCTATTAGCTATTCATTTCTCAAAGTGTTTGGATGTCCAGCTTATGTACATGAGAGCAGAGGAAAGATGGAACCTAGTGCTCGCGAGTGTATCATTCTGGGTTATAGAAGAGGAGTGAAGGGATATAGGTTGTGGTGTGCTATTAGCAAGAAGATTATTATCGGAAGACATGTGACCTTTGATGAGAAGGCTGTGTTGAAGGTGGAGCCTTCCTCATCTGATGACAGAGTGAGGATAGATTCAGAATACCAAACACAAGGCAAGTTCTCTTTATATTCTTTACATAGAGGTTTAGATGGTGTTTCCGATGGCACTGTAGATGATGACGATAGTACAGTTGGTATAGAGGATCAAACTCAAGGTAGAGCTCTTTTAGAGACTAGGCTTGTTAGATAGAGAAGGAAGCCTAGGTGGCTTGATGTATTTGTTGGATTAAACATTGAAGACATTGACTTCGATGACATGGCAACATATGCATTGAATGTTGTCTATGATGAGTCTAGAGAAGCGGAGCTCAGCAAGAAATTTCATATGAATGATTTGATAAAAGAACAAAGAATATTAGGAATGGAGCTACTCAGAGATAGGAAATAGAGAGAGTTGAGACTCACTCAGGCATAGTACATCGAGAAGGTCTTTACTCGATTTGGTATGGAGAAAGCTAAACCGGTAGGCACTCCTTTAGGCTCCCATTTTAAATCATCGAAATACTTATCTCCTTCATCAGATGAAGACAAGATGTATATGGCTGATATACCTTATTTTATCGCTGTTGGTAGTCTCATGTATGCTATGGTGTTCATGAGACAAGATTTGGCCCATGCATTGGGTGTTGTGATTCGATATATGTCTAACCCAGGCAAAGAGCATTAGCAAGCAGTGAAGTGGATTCTTAGATATCTTTGTGGCATTTCTTCAGTTGACTTATTTTATGGTAGAGTAGAAGGCAACATCACTTTTAGTGGTTACTATGATTTTGATTATGCTGGGGATAGAGGTAGACGAAAGTCGGGGTCGGGCTATGTTTTTACACTTTTCATAAGGTCGATTTCATGGAGATCAAAGTTGCAATCTATAGTAGCTTTAGCGATTACCGAAGCTGAATTGATATCAATTGTGTAAGAGATTATTTCTTATGCTTGAGGAAGAATGAAGCAAGATCAAGTTGGTGTTCTATGGATAACCCCTCAATGATGACTAAGTCACTTCCTAAGGACAAGTCTGAGCATTTTTCAAACTTAATCCATTTGATTTCAGTTGCTAGAGCGCCATAGGGTGTAAGACCCAACAACCCTTATGTTGATTGTTGATGAGACCTACATATTTGAATCAAGGTGGAATTATGTTGTTATGCGATTCAAATAAATGCCTATGAGTGCTTTAGATTGAAGATATGGTGTAAAGCTTCGTGTTAGAAGAGACGAGAATTCGATTGGAGGAAGGAAAGAAGCAAAAGAGTTGGAGAAGAGACGTTGTTGGAATTTCCTGTAACAAACAACCAGACATATGGAAAAAACAATCTAGATGTCTAGAAACCCGTTTGTTACAAGATCGTGTGCTTCATGTGGATAGACTTTTGGTTGTTTTGGTTCAGACGTTTGTGTGGATTTACAGACGTCTATGTGTTTCTATCAGGATGTCGGAGATTCTAATTTTGTTATATCAAACTTTTGGACATTTGAACCAGACATCTCTCGTGATCCCAAGAGTTTGCTCAGACGTCTGAACAGTTTTTTGATGTCTGAATCGTTGTTTTGAAGAGTTTCAGGAGTTTTTGCTTGTACAAATTTTGAAGGTCAGTTTTATCAATCCAGTGCTCGTTTCTTCTCTATCGATGGTGTAGATTCTTTTGACATAACCGGATGGTCTAGAGTGATTAGAGCATCTATAAATTAGCCTTTTAATCATTTTCCTAATCAAGTAATCAAGAATCAATCATATTTCCAATATAATAAAGATTTATAGAAACCTTAGCTAAATCAAATTGGGGGTTTTCAATTTCGAGTGCTATATTTTGTAATTTCTTCAATTGGTTGATTGATTCGAGAGAATCTCCATATCTTATAACTCTATAATCATAGAATTGGCTTGTAATCTCTGATGATTAAACAAAAGGGTTTGTTGGGTCTCCATGGACTTGGATATTTATATCTGAACCATGTTATCTTCTATGTTTCTCTTATTTCTATTATTTATCTTGTGTGACACATACTTGAATTTGAGTTGCATTAATATTCAAATATGCAATACTATATCCTGATCAATGCTTCCGCTCATCAAATTTTTTCACCAACAGTTTGGTATCAGATCCTGTTATTGTTCTCTTTGGGTATTAGCGGCTAATTCTGAAAAGTCTATTGGTGGATCTAATGTAAATTATGCTATCACATGTTTTTATTGAAAGGAAGATTTTGAAACCTGGAAGATAAAGATTGAGGTAGTGTTGAAGAAGGAGAAGACTTTTAAGATTGTTTAAGCGCATGATAAATTGAAGGACATTGAAGCAATTGCTCTGAAAGAGATGGAAGATGAAGCTCTTACTACGATCTAGTTGATCTTTCAAATGAGCTTCTTAGATAGTTCTCTCAGAAGAAGACGGCGAAGGAATTATGGAATGCGTTATCTGATGCATATCAAGACAAGTATCTCACTAATCGGATTATTCTTCAGCAACAACTCTATTCGTTTAAGATGAAGCCTGTAGCCGATTATATGGAGCATATAGATGCTTTAAATACTTTGATTATGAACCTGAATGCGGTGTATTTTGATATTACTGATGAAGCTAAGGTAGTGATTCTCTTATGCACCTTGCCTAAGGATTATACAGCTTTTGTTAATTCCATGATACGTGGTCTCAGTAAGATTAGTTTATCAGATGTAAAGGCTAGTCTTCATAATGAAGTGTTGAGAGGAAACTTGGCAAGCACTAGTTTGGATTGTGATATAGAAGGCTTATCTGTTCAGAGAGGTAGAAGCCAAAGCAAGTCAAAGAATAGTGGAGATCGAAGTGATTCAAGGTCTCGGTCTAGGGGACCTAAGCGAATGACTAGCCATTATTGTAAGAAACTGGGTCACTTTATAGCTCAATGTCCCAAACTCGAAGGAAGACGAAAAGGCCCAAAGCAAGCTTCAGAATCTATTGCGGAAAAATCAGATACAGAAAGTGATACCGACGTGTTTACAACTTCTGGCTCTTTTGGGAAGAGCAACTTATGGCTTATTGATTATGGTGCATCCTATCATATGATACCCGATAGGAACTGCTTCTCTGGTAAGATTGATGAAGGAGAGGTTTGATGGGAAATGATGTTTCTTTCTGTATGGTTGGTGTTGGTAGTATGAAGGTCAGAATATTTTACAGTGTTGTTCGTACTATTACTGATGTCAGACATGTAGCTGATTTAAGAAGGTGCTTGATTTCTATTGGTGCTTTGAGTAGGCATCGATCAAAGATTGTAGTTGAGGGAGAGAAGATGAAAATTTCGAAGGGTTCCATGATTGTTATGAAAGGTGCGAGGGTTAGAAATCTTTATTTATTGAAGGGAATTACTACAGTTGGTGAATCGGCTTCTTCAACTTCTACTGACTCAGATTCTTCGAGAATGTAGCACTTACGGATGGACACATCATCAAACACAGCTTGGATGAGTTGAGAAAGCAAGGTTTGATTGATGGTGTTCAGCATTCAAAGCTTGGCTTTTGTGAAGAGTGTGTTCTTGGAAAATAGACAGAGATTTCTTTTGGTACAGAGGAGCATAAAGTAAAAGCTGTCCTAGACTATGTTCACACAGATTTATAGGGTCCCTCTCCTTGTCCATCATTAGGTGGAGCTAGGTACTTCGTTTCATTTATAGATGATTTCTCTCATAAAGTATGTATACTTCCTACAGTCTAAGAATGAAACCTTTGATAGGTTTCGAAAGTAGAAATCTATGGTTGAGAAGTAGTCAGGGAGGAAGTTGAAAGTTCTCCGCTCGGATAATGGAGGTGAATTTTTATCATAAAAATTCATCGATTTTCGTGAGTTTGAAGGCATTAAAAGGTATTACATCACACCAGGCGACACTCAATATAATGAAGTTGCTGAAAGGATGAATCAAAAGTTGTTGCAGAGAACTCGTTACATCAAATTGACTGCTATGTTGAAGAAGTTATTTTGGGCAGAAGCTTTATCTATGGCGGCTTTCCTCATTAACCGCATATCTTCCACTGCCGTAGATACGAAGATCCCTGAAGAAGGATGGAAAGGAGATTTTGTTAGCTATTCATTCCTCAATGTGTTTGGATGTCCAGCTTATGTACATGAGAGCAGAGAAAAGCTAGAACCTAGAGCTCGCTAGTGTAATTTTCTATGTTATAGAAGAGGAGAGAAGGGATATAGGCTGTGGTGTCCTATTAGCAAGGAGATTATTATTAGTAGTTATGTGACTTTTGATGAGAATGCTATGTTGAAGGTGGAGCCTTCCTCGTCCGAGGATAGTGTGAGTAGGGATGGGTGTTAACCGACTTAACTGAATTAACCGACATCGACCGAACCGACTTAATCGATAAATTCAATTAATCGACGTAATGATTAACTGACCGACCATAACCGAACATTTTCGGTTCGGTTAACGGTTAATGAAATTTGCTCAATCGGTTAACCGTTAACCGACCAAAAAAGTTAAGTTTTTTTTTAAAATGAAATGGCAGGGCAAAACCAGCCCATCTGCAAACAATGCATACCCGAACCAGACTATTAGCGTGCCCTAGTATTCCTCTTTCCAGATCTAATCCAATTCTCATTTTCCAGATAAAATAGAATAAACGAGAAAACTCAAAACGTAGATCTAATATATTCGCTGATCTCGTCTGCTAAATGCCGATTTTAGTCGCGATGCTTCACGATGTTAGCGACGACCACCATCATCGAGTTGTTGTAGTAATTAATGGCGTCAATATGGTAATGAAACATCTCGAGTTTATTTTTTTAGTAATTCTTAAGTTCTAAATTGACTTATCAAATTTGAGTTTTAAATGAAAGATCATCTAATGTTTTAAGTTCTACTATCGGCCTGTTACTTCTAGTTTGTTACTCGCCGATTTCAGTTGTATGCTATACTATGTATACTTTTCTATATTTATTGTATTTGCAATTCAGTAATCATATACTAATTACTATATAAGTAAAAATATTTTTACAACTAATTTACATTAATATGATTACAGAGATATAATAATTTTATACTAAATTTACAGTAATTATAGTAATCATATACCGAATTTATAGCAATATTTTAACTAATTTAGTAATTTACAACTAATTTATAGTAATATGCTGAATCGACTTTGTTTGATTTTTGTCTAGTTTTAGCAGCTTGATTGGTTTGTTTTTCTACATCCTTGGGTACATAACATGGGCATTATGTTCGCATATATGCATACTCCTATCTCATTACTTGATTACATATCTATGTAATATTACATTATTACTTAGTGTTTTAGGAGTGTCAGTAGTTCACTTTTGGTGTTTCCTTCCACATCTTCAATATTTTTTTTGCTCATTGAGTAATGGTTTGGTATTATTGTTTTCATCTTCATACTCATTATCTTTTTTTGCTCATGCTGCTTCTATATTTTCCATAAGGTTATATTTCAAGGCAATGCTTGTTGTATAAATTTGCAATTATTGTTTTAATCTGGATAGAGAAAGATGTTTGATAATTATCTTTTCTCTTTTAATTGAAATTTACTGATTGTCTGGTCATATGCAATATTCTTATCTTATTGTTTGATAAAATTAGTACAAGTTTTAATTGGAAATGCTATTAAATTACAATAAGCAAAATATATGATTTGGTCTATTCCTTTAGTGTTTCAACTTTATGATACGCCTAATTTAATGTAAGATACGTAACATGCATTTGATGGAAAAAATGGCAATAGCACATTTAGAGGTTTATTGATCATTTTAATTAGTGTGTGGATTTTACAGTGTTAGTCATGTATAAATCATATATTAACCGATATTTTGAACTTAGTGGATTTTTAACATATAGTTATAAATTGTTATTTGTTAATATATATGCAAACATGTATAACTTAGCTGTGAATGTATATTAGTTGTGAATAATGAACATAGTTTGTGCATATATAAGTTGATTTCATGTATATATTTAAAGAAAATTCATTTTTTTAATTTATTAAACTATTAAATATATATAAGTTGGACTATTAGTTATGCATCTAATGATATGCATATATCAGCTACGAACTAATTGATTATCACTTAACTCTTTCTTTCTCATTCTTGCTATTTTTACTACAGTAAACATGGCTTTAAACTTGAGCTACTAACATGTTGTTTGTCATTCTTGCTGTTTGTCATTGAGACTTCAGAGCTTTGAGCTGTTAACTTGCTGTGGAGTGAGTGTGGATTGTTTGTAGTTTGGCTTATGAGTATTGATATAAAAAATCAGTTATGAATATGTGAATATATCAGTTTCATACCACATCAGTTTGAATACTCAGTCAGTTCATATATCATATATAATCATATAATTGATACTGGATTACAACTGTGTAGCTCATATATCTGTTATACTATTAAAATATATAGTATCAGTTGCATATATGAGTTGCACACATATATGGTTTAATTTGTACTTCATTATTACATATATACACTTCAGGTTCACTTATCTGTTGTTTAGACAGACTTATATAAAACCTATATTGCATTATCCATTTGTTTACATTATATGTTTATAGCCATATACATGTAATATTAGTTTAATATGAATGTGTATTAAACTGCATTATTTATTTGTTTACAAACTGTGTATTAAACTACATTATTCCATTATCTGTTTGCGCACTTATATGCTTCAGTTCAATTCTTATACTCCTATAGTTTATAGTTATATATGCTTACACATGCTTCAGTTAATTGCTAAATTATCCCATTTACTAGGGGTGGGCATTTAACCGGCCGAACCTACTTAACCGACCGAACCGACCTTAATCGAACCGCTTTAACCGAAAATATTGGTTAACCGAACATTAGGTTAACCGACCGACGTTAACCGATCAAAATTGGTTCGGTTAACGGTTAACCACGGTTATATATCGGTTAACCGTTAACCGAAACCAATTTTTAAATTATCGTTAAAACCCAAAACAATTAGTATTTGCTTCGCAACCCGGCCCAAAATTTTTTAGGGAACCCTAATCAACACTTCAGCCGACAACCGATATTCACTATCTTCGTACTTTAGTTTAGAGAAATCGAAAATGTTCCCAAAAATAAAATAGTTGTCTACTTTTCTAATTTCTATCATAATCACTGAATCTGTCATAATCGAATCGATCCTCCGCCATAATCGAATCGATCCTCCGCTTCCTTAGTCATAATCGAATCGATCCTCCGCCGCCTTGCTCTTTAGTCTTTGCAATCCAGATCGTCGATTTGAGCAATGATGAATGCTAAAAGGAAGAGGAAAAACGTGAGTTTGATTTATTTTTTACAAATGATTTTTCTGATTTGTTAGTTGGTAGTTAAGGTGATACAACCTGATATTCTCGAGTTTGCTGAACTGGGAGAAGAAAAGGAATTTAAGGTGACTTTCATAGCTGAAAATGGCCCAACAAAATATGTATTTGGAGCTTTGATTTGGGATGATGGGAAACATACTGTGTGAAGTCCTATTGTGATTTAGGGCAAGGGTTATTAACTTCTTCCTGATTATGAGCAATAGTTGCAATCCCCTCTTTGTTTGTTCAGTCTTGTGCCTGTTTGGATTATTAAAAGTGTTTTTTATCCTTGAGTTTACATGGTATAAGCAGTGACAATATGAGCATAAAATTCCAAAAACCACTGCTTCCTTATATAGAAAATATAAACATAAGAAAAAGAAATGTCTTAAAGTTTGATGGTGTTGTATCGTTATAATATGCAAAAAAGCTTTTGCCAGAAAGTGAACCCCACATTCTTAACTGTTCTTCCAATATAAAAGCGTATGGTCAGTGAACTATAATTTTACAGTAGTAAATAAAATCAAGAAGCCAAAAGATTTGGAAAGAGGTCTTGACTTTATTTGTAAGGAAGCATATCAGGATTCAACTATTTAGAATCGGAAGATATGTACACTAATCACTTTCACATGTTAATCAAAATCAATTTGAAAGAGAATATTAGTCCAAAGTAATATGTTTCGTCTGTATTGTTGATCTTGAATAACATGATGCATATTGTTAGAAGCCCAATAGTAGTAATGGAAAATGGATATTGATACTTCTGTGCTTTCTATTTGATTACAAAATTACCATTACCGGTGTTGAGTGTTCATTTTTTTTTCACTTGTTTGTAGGCTGCTAGTATTGATATTCCAATAGTGTATGTGTTTGTCATTTCTTCTTTCTTTTCAATCTTATTAGCAGAGTTCCATTCATATGATTTAACATATTTTTCTTATTTAGTGCTTAAATGATGAATCATAAATGCTTAGATGATAATATGAGATATTGACTAACCCAGGCTACCGACACTAGTAAATTATAAATACTATTGCATTGGAACTAACAAAAAAGGGTACCTCGGAGCAGCTTGAACAAGTACACAGCAAGAATTGTTCAGTACATAGCAAAACAAAAGAATCCATTCCATACAAGCATAATTGTGTTTGGAAAAGTTGGCTCGATATTTAGTAATAGCGTTGGTGGTCTTCTCACTTCTGTTCAAAAATATAAGAATGATTTTGAAATATTTGATTTGGCACCATAGTCTTGATTTCATTGACATGGTCACATGAACTTGTGCAAACTGCTTAACAAATTTAGTATCAATATCAGTATACATGATTAATAAATTTAGTATATATGATTTCATCTTCTTTAGCCTGATTTCTGTTCATGCATTGTGCAAACTGCTTAACAAATTTAGATAATACATGATTAATAGCCTGATTTCTGTTCATGCATTGTGTAAAACTGCAAACTGCTTAACAAATTTAGATAATACATGATTAATAGCCTGATTTCTGCTCATGCATTGTGCAAGATCACTAGCCTGGTACAAATGCAATGAGATTGTCTATTATGAGAAGTAATTATTTAACTTGCTGGTTATTTGATTTTTTTTGTAATTACAATTTACAAATAGTAGTCATTTGTCAACTATTTTGACAAGCCATTATGTTCACTACTTCTACTAAAAAGATATTAATAATATTATAATTAAATTTATAAATTAAACATGCAATTTGTATATTACTATGTAGTTTACATACAACAATTTATTGTCAGCTCAACTCATTTTGTTGTTGTTGATATCCTTAGAATTAGATTTCAGATCATTGATGAGCACAAACCAATGAACCATTTTACCAATTATTTGATGCATGGCAGTTATGAGTTATATTTATTTTGTTTGCTTTGGTTATGTTTTGCTATTTAGTATTTAATATGAAGTAGGATGGTTTATCTTTATAGTTACCAATTTGGTTTTGTAAAATAGGTGGAAATAGGTGGATCTTCTAGAGAAACAATGGATGATGATGAGTACGTGGAAGAAGCGGACGATGAGGAAACTGGGGACGAAAACATCAATGTTGGAAAACCACCTCCACACCCGAATCGCAAGCCTTCTTCTAGAAAGCCTTCTCTGGTATGGAAACATTTTACTAAAGATGTTAATCCCAAAGTTAACAAATGTGCTTGCAATTACCGTGGTCAACAATTTGCATGCGATTCTAGATATAATGGCACTTCACATTTGAATTATCATGTAGCAAAATCATGTAGGTCAATTCCACGTGATAGTGATAAGAGATAAAAAACTTTATCTTTTGGAAAAAATAGCGATAGTGAAGATAGTTGCACTCTCACCACGTGGTCATTTAACAAAGAGGAATGTAGAAAATCATTAGCTCGAATGATAATTATTGATGAACTCCCTTTTAGTTTTGTGGAGGGTGAAGGTTTTCTTGAATTTTGTCGGCAATTGTGTCCTAGTTTTGAAGTTCCTTCACGTAGAACAATTTGTAGGGATGTGCTTCAATTATATTAGGACTCAATAGATTCTCTTAAAAAATTGTTCTCCGAATCTTTGCATGGTGTTTGTCTAACTACCGATACATGGACTTCTATTCAAAATGTGAATTATATGGTTTTAACCACACACTTTATTGATGGAAATTGGAATTTACATAAAAGGACTATAAATTTTTGTGTGATTACTAGTCAAAAAGGAGAAAATATTGGAAAACTTATTGTCCAATGTATTAAAAAATGGGAACTCAAAAGAATAGTGTCGATCACGGTTGATAATGCTAGTGCAAATGAAGTGGCAATCAATTATGTGAAAAACAAATTAAAAGATTATAATGGTGGTTGTGTTTTGAATGGTGAATTCATTCATATACGTTGTTGTGCCCATATAATCAATTTAATTGTTCACGAAGGGCTAAAAGAAATTAGTAATAGTATAGGCGGAATTCGTACTGCAGTTAGATTTGTGAGATCGTCTCCAGCACGATTTTCTAAATTTAGAGAGATATCTTCAACTTTGGGAATTGAGAATAAATCTATGCTTGTTTTAGATGTACCCACTAGGTGGAATTCAACGTATTTGATGTTGGAAGTAGCTTTGAAATACAAAAGGGTTTTTGATGATATGAAAGAAAATGATGGTATTTTTGTCGCTTACTTTGATGAAGAAGTTCGTCCTCCGGGTACTATAGATTGGAAAAATGCCGAATTATTTGTTAAAATCTTAAAGAATTTTTATGATATTACTTTAAAATTTAGCAAAACTTTATCTATTACCTCAAATGATTGTTTTGCCGAGCTAAGTGGAATTCAAGAAGAATTACGAGCATTGATTGTGGAAACGAATCCTTATGTTGGAAGAATGGGATTTAATATGAAAGCTAAGTTTGACAAATATTGGGGAAGCGTACGTAACATGAACAAGATTTTACTTGTTACGTGTGTGCTTGATCCAAGGTATAAATTTCAATTTTTGAAGCTATGTGTTGAAGACATGTATGATAAAGTAGTTGCAGATGATATATTAAAAAGTGTGAAAGATATTTTGATAAGGTTATTTGACTTCTACGTGAGCGATACTACATTTGGAACACAAACATGTGATGAACCACCATCTAGAAATTCCACTGATAGTGAAAATATTGTGAATGCTAGTGATGTTCTTTCTAGAAAAAGGAATACTTTTTTAAGACAAATTCGACAACGAGATATTGAAGGTAATGAACTAGAAAAGTATTTAAATGCACCGATTGAGGATGCACCAAATGATTTTGATGTTTTACTATGGTGGAAGGTAAATAGTTCCAAATATAATGTTTTATCTCTAGTTGCTCGAGATCTCCTTGCTATTCCCGTGTCCACGGTTGCTTCCGAGTTTGCTTTTAGCACCGGAGGAAGGGTTATAGACCCTTTTCTTAGCACTTTGAGTCCACGAATGGTTGAGGCATTGGTTTGTACTCAAAATTGGTTAAGGTCCAAACCAATTTTTGTAGATCACCGGATTGAGGTTCCAGTCGATGATGTTTACTATTATGATGATGCATTTGCAGGTGATATTAGCATTCATAAAATAATCTAGCTCGGCATTTGTTTGATTTTACATATAATACTCTAACTAATTTATTTTCCATGTAGAATTTGTACATGGACACCAATGTGAATTGCCATTATCTTCTATTTTCAACATGGATAGTCCATCTCCATCATCGCTGTTTTCACCATGGTTAGTATCTTCCATCGCTGTTTTCACCATGGTCTGAGAATGAAGTCTTATATTACTTGAGCATTTAGTTTGCTGCCTCTTATATTGACCATAGCCTACAGTAATTAGATCGCTCGATTGTTCCTTAAACTGAGAAATAATAATGTTAATAGTTCTATGTAGTTTAATTATACATGCATGATACAAAATACAAATGTTTAATGTATTGATCCAGAAAGCCAATCTTTGAGTATGAGTTGAGAACTTCAAGTCCACATCATGTAGATTGTTTAACAAACCCCTGAAATTTAAATAAAATTACCTGACTTTGTTGACATTCATGCATATGTTTTTATGTAAAAGATATGAATATGAATTGTAGTTTCACACCTTAGCTTAGTCTGATATTGTGCATTCAATTCATATAGTTCTGTTACTTCTGACATCTGTACATGCGGTCAGACAACATTGATCAAAATACATGCATTCAAACATTGTGCATTCAACAACATGCATTCAACAACATTGTGCATTCAGACTTTGTTGTTCCTTAAATCTGCATTCAAATCATATATAATATAGTTCAAAATGTAAATCAAAATTGAATGTATGTTATACATTTTAGATCCTCTTTGTTTCTTTTAAAACCTATTCCGATTTGGACATTAAGCTAGATTTTGCATGCATCATTAACAATTTATCATATGACCATAGACTGACAAAAGCATTGTACTATTAACATATTAGTCTACTTATATAATAGGCTACCTGAATGTAACTTACTGTATTCATGAACTCAGAATACAAGGTCCCGCTATAAACTGAATAATTTCATGGAGCTATGATTGCCAATGCTAACCATTAACCAGTTGGCATTCTGCTAATATTTTCAAATGCATACAACATAAACCACATGTTTTAAGGTAATTGACTTTGTAAACCAAAATCATGTCAAGTTTATATAAGTATAATGAAACATGCTGAAATTTCTTGATAGGTAGATTATTTTTGCATCAGGTTGATTATTTTTGCAATTTGAATTTTACAAGAAATTCTGTTAGATTTGATATGAAAGTATCTTTTGATAATGAATTATTTCCAAATTTATTACATAGTGGAAATTACTGCCACCAATTTGCATTTAAATTATTCGTTGTATAATATTCTACTTAATCATGGTTATACATGCAGATTATTCCATAATCTCCAGCAATTTTGTCAGTGCAACCTTTTTTGAACCTGAAGGTAATTAACTCACTACGCCAAATTTTGTAATTACTTCTTTATATACATCATGGTAAAGATATGGATAACTAATTTGGTATGATAATCATTGTTGCATGACTATTAAGTCTCACCTTACTTTCTGCTTTTCTTCATCATTATGTTTTTGATGTCGAAAGTGTACAAATACACAAACGGCCCAGACAGTGACTCTATTGGCCAATCATGATCATGTATTAATCTAACAGTCTTAGTCAGTCAAGATTTAGAATTAAAGTTATATGGATAAGCATGTGTCTAGAAACTTTATCACACTAGATTTATAGAGTTTGAACTACTTGATTCACTTACAGGTTTGTCAAATTATTTTATTATATTTTATTAACCTGAACATTTATTTTATGATCTATATAGGACCTACAGGTGTAATTATGACTTGATAGTTGATTGTATAATATTAGAAATGTCATTACTAAATGTAGGGACTTCATGGCCAGGTAGCTCAAAAAGTTCTAACACTTGTTTGTCTGATTGGTAATTGAAAAGTTGATTGTATAATTTTGCTAGGAACTTCCTTCAATATATATTTCAGGTTTAATACGGTCTAATACAGTCTTTTAGGTTTAAAAGTCCGATAATTGAATACAGTCAATAACTTTTAGGAAGTCTAATACAGTCAAGGACCCAATAATAGTCCGATAATTGAATAACTCCCTTCAATATATATTTCACGATATCGCGTGTTTCTATTTTCAGCTAACTTCCATTTGTTTACCTTTGGGCAGAGAGACTTGGAGAATGGAGACCGCTGGTTGTTAGCTCGTGGCAGACAGGGGTTGAATCAGTTGATGGCTGCTGTAGAGTGTAGACTACAGTTGTACTTGTAATGTTTGATTGTTTATGAAATTGGTGTAGACATGTAGTTCTAATGTTTGATTGTTTGTACTTTGTAATGTGGCATGTAGGCATGTAATGTATAAACTATGAAATACGAATGCTTGTAGCTTTGTAATGCTGTCTATGAGTCTGTTGTGGTTGCTGCCTTACTGGTTAACGACTTGTGGTTGTATTTCTATGGTTACATTTGTTTGTACTTTGTAATGTGGCAGTTCCATGTTGTTATGTCTGTACTCTATTATGGACCGTGGTTGTATTTCTACGATTACATTTGTCATTTTCTATTCAATACATGCTTTTAATTTCAGTGCTATGGTTATAACTTGATCGGTTAACCGCTGTAACTTGGCCGGTTAACCGATTAACCGTGAATAACAATCGGTTAACCGTTCTATTTGAATGGTTAACCGCGGTTTAAAAGTTGCGGTTCGGTCGATACATCTGACCATGATTAACCGCATATTGGTTAACCGAACCGTTTAATAGTTTAGGTTAACCACAAGAATTAACCGATTTGAACGGTTAACCGACCGCGCCCACCCCTACCATTTACCATTGTTTAGACAGGTGTGGAGAATGGAAACTGAAGTTGAAGAAAGGTGGAGACTGAAGTTGGAGAATGGTCTAAGAACTGCATTACTAAATTATCTGTTTGTTGAAATTGGACTGAATTACTAATGTAATGTAGTAACTGTAAATATTTAATGACTCTTGTAAGTTGTAACGTATAAACTAAGGACTGAAGTATGAATTAAGTAACTAAGGAACGAAGTATGAAGTATGAATTG
The DNA here is from genome assembly GCA_030737815.1 of Allium fistulosum. Classification (NCBI taxonomy): domain Eukaryota; kingdom Viridiplantae; phylum Streptophyta; class Magnoliopsida; order Asparagales; family Amaryllidaceae; genus Allium; species Allium fistulosum. Next base: position 746,750,303 of record CM060902.1, read on the forward strand.
TAATCTTGTAATGTATGAACTAATGATGCTTGTAATGTATTGCATCAGGTATTAATGCATGCACATAAGCATTAAGTATTACTGACGTATGAACTGAATTATTGAAGTTTGAAACTGCATTTATTAGTGTATGTATATGTTGCAGTTTTATAACCATTTAACATAAACGGTTAACCATTCATATTAATCGGTTAACTGATTAAATAAATTGGTTAATCGCGGTTAATTTTGATCGGTTCGGCCGGTTAACCAATGCCATAATTAACCGAAGACCGGTTAACCGAACCGCCACAATTTTGTGGTTAACCGAAAAAATTAACCGATTGAATCGGTTAACCGACCGTGCCTACCCCTAGGTGTGAGGAAAAATTCAGAATAACAAACACAAGACAAGTCATATCAAGATTATTTCCATAGAGGTTTAGATGGTGTTTTCGATGGCACGGTGGTTGATGAGGATAGTACTATTGATACAATGGATCTGACTCATGGTAGAGCTCATTCAGAGACTAGAATGGTTAAACAGAGAAGGAAGCCTAATGGCTTGAAGAGTTTGTTGGATTGAGCATTGAGGACATTGGCGTCGATTACATGGCAACATATGCATTGAATGTTGTCCATGATGAGTCTAGAGAAGCGGAGCTCAGTAAGGAGTTTGATATGAAGGATTTAGGAAAAGCACAAAGAATACTGGGAATGGAGATATTCAGAAATAGAAAGCGAAGAGAGTTGAGACTCACTCAGGTGCAGCACATCGAGAAGGTCCTCGTTTAATTTGGTATAAAGAAAGCTAAACCGGTAGGCACTTCATTAGGCTCTTATTTTAAGTTTTCGAAAGACTAATCTCCTTCATCTCATGAAGACAAGAGGTATATGGCCGATATACCTTATTCTAGTGGTTTTGATAGTCTCATGTATGCTATGGTGTGCATGAGACCAGATTTGGCCCATGCAGTTGGTGTTGTGAGTTGATATATATCTATTCCAAGCAAAGAGCATTGGCAAGGGTGAAGTGAAGTCTTAGATATCATCGTGGCACTTCTTCAGTTTTATTGTTGTATGGTGGAGTAGATGGAACATCTCTTAGAGGTTACTGTGATTCAGATTATGCTGGGGACAGAGACGAAAAGAAGTCGATGTCGGGCTATGTTTTTACACTTTGCATAAGATCGATTTCGTGGAGATCAAAGTTGCAATCTATAGTAGCTTTAGCGACTACCGAGGCTGAATTGATATCAATTCTATAAGCAACTAAGGATGGATTGTATTTACTTCAGTTGTTGGATGATCATTTAGTGGTGCAGCGGGCAGTAAAGCTATTTTTAGACAGTCAGAGCACGAATCACCTTATAGAGAATTAGGCTTATAGTTCTCAGACGAAGCACATTTATGTAAAAGATTATTTCTATGCTTGAGGAAGAATGAAGCAAGATCAAGTTGGTGATCTATGGATAACCCCTCAATGATGACTAAGTCACTTCCTAAGGACAAGTTTGAGCATTTTTCAAACTTAATCCATTTGATTTCAGTTGTTTGAGCGCCATGAGGTGCAAGACCGAACAAGCCTTATATTGATTGTTAATGAGACCTACATATTTGAATCGAGGTGGAATTTTGTTGTTTTGCGATTCAAATATGTGCCTCTGAGTGCTTTAGATTGAAGATATGGTGTAGAGCTTCGTGTTAGAAGAGACGAGAAGTCGATTGGAGGAAGGAAGCAAAAGAGTTGGAGAAGAGACGTTGCTGGAATTTCCTGTAATAGACAACCATACATCTGGGAAAAACAATCCAGATGTCTAGAAACCTGTCTGTTACAAGATCGTGAGCTTCAAGAGGATAGACGTTTGGATGTTTTGACCTAGACGTTTGTGTTGGTGTACAGACGTCTCTGTGTTTCTATCCAGATGTTGGAGATTCTAATTTTGTTATATCAAATTTTTGGACATTTGAACCAGACATCTCTCGTGATCCCAAGAGTTTGCTCAGATCTCTGAACATTCTTTTTGAGGTCTGAATCGTTGTTTTGAAGAGTTTCAGGAGTTTTTTCTTGTACAAATTTTGAAGGGCAGTTTCGTCAATCCCGTGCTTGTTTCTTCTCTATCGATGGTGTAGATTCTTTTGACGTAATCGGATGGTCTAGTGTGGTTAGAGCATCTATAAATTAGCCTTTTAATCATTTTCCTAATCAAGTAATCAATAATCAATCATATTTCCAATATATTAAAGATTAATAGAAACTTAGCTAAATTGAATTGAGGGTTTTCAATTTTGAGTGCTCTATTTTGTAATTTCTTCAATTGGTTGATTGATTTGAGAGAGTCTCCATATCTTATAACTCTCTAATCATAGAATTGGCTTGCAATCTCTGGTGATTAAACAAAAGAGGTTGTTGGGTCTCCATGGACGTAGGATACTTATATCCGAACCATGTTATCTTCCGTGTCTCTCTTATTTCTATTATTTATCTTGTGTGAAGAATACTTGAATTTGAGTTGCATCGATATTCAAATATGCAATACTATATCTCGATCAATGCTTCCGCTCATCAAATTATTTCCACAACTGTTTGGTATCAGATCCTGTTATTGTTCTCTTTGGGTATTAGCGGCTAATTCTGAAAAGTCTATTGGTGGATCTAGTGTAAATTATGCTATTACATGTTTTTATTGAAAGGAAGATTTTGGAACCTGGAAGATAAAAGTTGAGGCAGTGTTGAAGAAGGAGAAGGCTTTTAAGATTGTTTAAGAGCATGATAAATTAAAGGACATTGAAGCAATTGCTCTGAAAGCGATGGAAGACGAAGCTCTTACTACGATCTAGTTGATCTTTCAAATGAGCTTCTTAGATAGTTCTCTCAGAAGAAGATGGCGAAGGAATTATGGAATGCATTATCTGATGCATATCAAGACAAGTCTCTCACTAATCGAATTATTCTTAAGCAAAAACTCTATTCGTTTAAGATGAAGCCTGTAGCCAATCATATGGAGCATGTAGATGCTTTAAATACTTTGATTATGAACCTGAACGCGACGTATTTTGATATTACTGATGAAGCTAAGGTAGTGATTCTCTTATGCACCCTGCCTAAGGATTATACGGCTTTTGTTAATTCCATGATACGTGGTCGCAGTAAGATTAGTTTATCAGATGTAAAGGCTGGTCTTCATAATGAAGTGTTGAGAGGAAACTTGGCGAACACTAGTTTGGATTGTGATATAGAAGGATTATCTGTTCAGAGAGGTAGAAACCAAAGCAAGTCAAAGAATAGTGGAGATCAAAGTAATTCAAGGTCTCAGTCTAAGGGACCTAAGCGAATGACTAGCCATTATTATAAGAAACTAGGTCGCTTTTTAGCACAATGTCCCAAACTCGAAGGAATATGAAAAGGCCGAAAGCAAGCTTCAGAATCTACTGCGGAAAAATCAGATACAGAAAGTAATACCGATTTGTTTACAGCTTCTGGCTCTTCTGGGAATAGCAACTTATGTCTTATTGATTCTGGCGCATCCTATCATATGATACCTGATGGGAACTGCTTCTCTAGTGAGATTGATGAAGGAGATATTTTGATGGGAAATGAAGCTTCTTTCTGTATGGTTGGTGTTAGTAGTATGAAGGTCAGAATATTTTACGGTGTTGTTCGTATAATTATTGATGTTAGACATGTAGCTGATTTAAGAAGGTGCTTGATTTCTGTTGGTGCTTTGAGTAGGCATTGATCAAAGATTGTAGTTGAGAGAGAGAAGATGAAAATATCGAAGGGTTCCACAATTGTTATGAAAGGTGCGAGGGTTATAAATCTTTATTTATTAAAGGTAATTAGTGAATCGGCTTCTGCAACTTCTACTAACTCAGATTCTTCGAGAATGTGGCACTTGCGAATGGACACATCATCGAATGCATCTTGGATGAGTTGAGAAAGCGAGGTTTGATTGATAGTGTTCAACATTCAAAGCTTGGCTTTTGTGAAGAGTGTGTTCTTGGAAAATAGATAGAGATTTCTTTGGTAAAGAGGAGCATAAAGTAAAAGCCGTCCTAGACTATATTCACACAGATTTATAGGGTCCCTCTCCTTGTCCATCATTAGGTGGAGCATAAAGTAAAAGCTGTCCTAGACTATGTTCCTACAGTCTAAGAATGAAACCTTTGACAGTTTTTGACAGTAGAAATCTATGGTTGAGAAGCGGTCGGAGAGGAAGTTGAAAGTTCTTCGTTCGGATAATGGAGGTGAATTTGTATCATAAAAATTCATCGATTTTTATGAGTTCAAAGGCAGTAAGAGGTATTACATCAGACCAGGATACACTCAATCTAATGAAGTTGCTGAAAGGATGAATCAAATGTTGTTGGAGAGAACTCGCTACCTCAGACTGACTGCTAAGTTGAAGAAGGTATTTTGGACAGAAGCTTTATCTATGGCAGCTTTCCTCATTAACCGCATATCTTCCACTGCCGTAGATACGAAGATCCCTGAAGAAGGATGGAAAGGAGATTTTGTTAGCTATTCATTCCTCAATGTGTTTGGATGTCCAGCTTATGTACATGAGAGCAGAGAAAAGCTAGAACCTAGAGCTCGTTAGTGTATTTTTCTAGGTTATAGAAGAGGGGAGAAGAGATATAGGCCGTGGTGTCCTATTTTCAAGGAGATTATTATTAGTAGTTATGTGACTTTTGATGAGAAGGCTATGTTGAAGGTGGAGCCTTCCTCGTGAGATGACAGTGTGAGGACAGATTCAGAATACCGAACACAAGGCAAGTCATTTTTAGATTATTTCCATAGAGGTTTAGATGGTGTTTTCAATGGCACTGTGGTTGATGAGGATAGTACAGTTGATACAGCGGATCTGACTCAAGGTAGAGCTCATTTAGAGACTAGACCTATTAAACAGAGAAGGAAGTCTAATGGCTTGAAGAGTTTGTTGGATTGAGCATTGAGGACATTGGCGTCGATTACATGGCAGCATATGCATTGAATGTTGTCCATGATGAGTCTAGAGAAGCGGAGCTCAGTAAGGAGTTTGATGAAGGATTTAGGAAAAGCACAAAGAATATTGGGAATGGAGATATTCAGAAATAGGAAGCGAAGAGAGTTGAGACTCACTTAGGCGCAGCACATCAAGAAGGTCCTCGTTCAATTTGGTACGAAGAAAGCTAAACCGGTAGGCACTTCATTAGGCTCTTATATTAAGTTTTCGAAAGACTTATCTCCTTCATCGCATGAAGACAAGAGGTATATGGCCGATATACCTTATTCTAGTGGTGTTGATAGTCTCATGTATGCTATGGTGTGCATGAGACCAGATTTGGCCCATGCAGTGGCTGTTGTGAGTCGATATATATCAATTCCAAGCAAAGAGCATTGGCAAGGAGTGAAGTGGATTCTTAGATATCATCATGACACTTCATCAGTTTGCTTGTTGTATGGTAAAGTAGATGGCAACATCTCTTAGAGGTTACTGTGATTCAGATTATGCTAGGGACAGAGACGGACGAAAGTCTGTGTCGGGCTATGTTTTTTTACACATAGCATAGGCTCGATTTCTTAGAGATCAAGGCTCCAGTCTGTAGTAGCTTTGTCGACTACCGAGGCCGAGTTGATATAGATTATGGAAGCGACTAAGGAGGGATTGCATTTGCTTCGGTATTTTGATTATCTTTCGGTGGTGCGCGAATAGTAGAGCTATTTTCAGAGAACGACTCATCTTTTTGAGAATCAAGTCTATAGTTCTTGAACGAAGCACGTTCATGTCAGAGGATTCTTTCTTATGCTTGAGTAAGAACGAAGCAAGATCATGTTGGTGAAGGTGAGTATCATGGATCAAACCTCAGATATAATGACTAAATCACTTTATAAGTACAAGTTTGAACATTGCTCAAACTTGATCCATTTGATTTCAGTTGTTTGAGCAACATGGGGCGAAAGACCCAATAGTCCCTATGTTTATTGTTGATGGGACCTACATATTTGAATTGAGATGGAGTGTTGTTGTTATGAATTCAAATATATGATGAGTGCTTTAGATTGAAGGTATGGTGTAGAGCTTCTTATTGGAGGAGATGGAAAGTTGATTGAAGGAAGGAAGCAAAAGAGTTGGAGAAGAGATGTTGCTGCAATTGCCTGTAACAGGTAACCATTTGGAAAAAATAATCCGAACATCTGAAAGCCTGTGTTACAATACCATGAAGCTTCAGGAGGACAAACGTCTGGTTGTTTTGATCCAGATGTTTGTGTTGATGTACAGACGTCTGTATGCTTTTATCCAGACATCCGAGGAGATGATTTTACTGTATCAAACTTCTGGATATTTGAACCAAACGTCTCTAGTGATCCCGAGAGTTTTCTCAGACGTCTGTACATTTTTCGGGACGTTTGAATCGTTATTTTGAAGAGTTTAGGGAGTTTTAGCTGATTTAAATTTTAAAGAACAGTTTCATCAATCCAGTGCTAGTTTCTTCTCTATTGACGGTGCAGATTCTTTTGATGTGATCGGGTGGTCTAGAGTGATTATAGCATATATAAATTTTCCTCTTAATCATCTCCATAATCAAGTAATCAAGAATCAATCATATTTTCAATAATTAAGATTAATAGAAACCCTAAATAAATCAAATTGGGGGTTTCTGTTTTGAGTGCTATATTTTGTAATTTCTTCAATTGGTGATTGATTAGAGAGAGTCTCGACACCTTGTAACTCCTTAATCATAGAATTGGCTTATAATCTCTAGTGATTGAATAAAGGGGATTATTGGGTCTTTGTGGACGTAGGATACTTATATCCGAACCACGTTATCTTCTGTGTCTCTTTTATTTCTATTATTTGTCTTGTTTTGTTGCATACTTGAACTTAAATTGCATTGATATTCAAATAGCAATACTAGATTCTGATCAAAACGCTTCCGCTCATCGATTTTTTTACACAACATTCATGTCCCTCGGATGACTCTTCATTGCAGCAAGCCTAACGAGAACCCAACATAGTTGTCCACTGCAACTAAATAAATAACAGAGTGAGATGTTCGCACTTGACAAAACTAAGCATTCATTATACCAGTAGTCCAAAAAGCTAACCTCGATTAACTTTTTGACAACCAACTTAACAGGAAAGGTATACTGAGGTGAAAATGTTGTAGCAATCTTTTGAGCAGTGTTTTCATAACCCTATCCTGCCTCGGTCCGACCTCGAATAACCCTGAACCTTGGACCACCATGGTCCGGAACTCAATCGGACCTCATTCTTCCATAAACCTTGGTCGGACCTTCAAACCAACGGTCCGACCGTCAATTTTACCTGGTTGAACCACGGTTGTTTTGTTTTTTCCTACTTTCTCATTGTGTAATTCTCTCTCATTTCCATCTTTTGCATTGTTTTAAAAAAAAAAAAAATATATATATTTCAAAAATCATAATCGTTCCAAAATCTAAACCACCAACTTCATCACTTTGTTCTTTACTACTGCAAACTTCTCTAATACAACTATAAGCTTCGTCAAGTTTGTCATCATTAAACTTCTATCGTTGTGCACTACTCTACTATATACAAAGCTGTAGTTGTGCACTGCAACAAAACACAACTTCGGTTGCAGACCTTGATGACTATCTACAGCTTGTGTACATAGCATTATTATTTCAATATTTTTATGTATAGTTTGTAGTTAATTGGACAAATTTTTCGAAAATATAAATCACAATTTCGACGATTTGACCAGTTGAACCATCAAAACCTTAAACCTTCAATCATCACGGTTCGAGGCACGACACGGTCATGAAAACTATGCTTTTGAGCACTAGACTTAGAATCCCAAAAACCTCATGAACTGAACATCAGAACAATTAAACAGACCAAAGGCATACAAAACTGCAACCATTATCCATCCAGATTGTTGAGAGATAAAATACAGCAGCCCATTATGCATGCACACTGTTGAGTGCAAGTGGCTTCTGCTGCTCCATGACACCTAATACTATATAGCCATCATATATAGTCAGACCTTATGTTCATGTAAAAACCGATTTTTGTATAAAATAACTCTTGTATATATAGTGATGTGCGACTAAATAGATGTTTTTTTCTTATTGTAAGTTATTATACAAAGTGTTTGCACGTAAAAAGAAATGGCATGCATTATAATATATAATCATATTCTTTTCTAATAAAGCTACCAGAATGTTTAACTTGCCCGATGATAATAACACAGTACGACACATATCCAGGGCACCAGATTACCCATACTACACAGTAAATTTAATTACATCGGACACATGGAAGAAAGATTATCATCGAAACAAATCATGTAAGGGGAAATGTTTTGTGCTGATAAACTCACCCCTCTCAGGCTACTACCTACTATGTCTAAGACCTGCACCAATATTAATTCACCTTGGATCAACAAGTGTGTTGTACTAGATGGCTAGATGGTAACTTAACCTTACTGGAGATATTTATGTAGCATAGGTTCTTCGAAATGTATTGATAGGGTATGGATACTATATAGTATATACACGAAAGGTTAATATAGAAAATTTTACTAGTAAATTAAATGGTGCAGTAATATCTAGAACTTGCCTGGACCATAAGAGTATACATGAATTGGTCGGTTGTATAGGTCACAAAAAACCTCGAGCCCCACATTGTTACCATACACCTAAAAACACTAACATAATAATATGAGATTTATTGTAAACAAACTGATAGTAAGAGCATCTCCAACAGTTCGAAGTGCGGAAATTGGATTTTCCGCACTCCGAAATGTTGGAGGCCTCATTTCTACAACAGAAATGAGGCCAGGCGCCTGTTGAATAGGCGCCTGGTGATCGCACCTATATTAAGCGCTTTCCCCCCTCTCCCCCTCATTTCTGCCTCTTTTATCCTCTTTTCGATTAATTTTTTTAATTCTACTTTGCGTCGAAATGTCGCTCCGTTCGGTCAAAACCGGTAGACGCACCGTTCGATATGCGATCGATGCCAATATCGGACCCGCTCATGTCCCTCCTGATGCCGCCATGACTCCAAACGATCTTCGATCCTTACACGACTTGCCCCCTACTGTTTCACATCGACTTACTGTAGCTATAGCGACGCCACAGGTATACGTTTATTTCTTTATTGCTTGATGAACAACCGTGTAACTGTATATGTATGATAATTGTTTTTTTATTTTAACACTAAAGAATCATATTTTTAGGTTCGTCACGTAGCGATGCGAGGTAGTTGGTATAGGTGTATGTTTGAGTATTTTGATCAGTTACCACAGCCGATTTTGGATAGGCTACATGCGTCACCTTTTGGTGAATTTATAGATTTACCTAGATTTGCACATGTAGATCGTTGCCTGATAGATGCCCTCACCGAGAGATGGTGGCCTACCACTCACACATTTCATTTCCCTGATTTTGAGCTAGGACTGACTCCTCTAGATTTTTATATGCTCACCGGCATAGAGGTTGGTCGACTGGACTGTCTCCCTGTTCCATTTGATAGTTCCTTTGAGGAGTTCGAGTCATATTCAGCTTATTTACCGACTTTGGCCGATGAGGAGGTTAGAGGAGGAGCTGTTACTCTCCCTTGTTTGCAGCGTTATATAGCAGAGTACATGACCATTGAGGATATGCACACTCCGGTTATCCGTGCCTTCATATTATACCTTTTTGGGTCTACATTTTTTAGTAACAATAAGGGTACTATTAGGCTTGGTTTTCTGGCTGGGTTAGTAGATGTGGATGGACTACATATATATGATTACGGTACCGTTATTATTGGTTATTTGTACGTAGAATTAGATACTTATGCGCTTCAGTAGTCTAGACAGATGTATGGATTTTGGTACATTCTTCCATTTTGGTACTATGAGTATACTGCCAATATGCACCCTCGACTTATTGTAGAGGCGAATGCCACACCTTATATTTACTTTCCTAGATTGCGTCGTTGGGGGTCCTCCTATGCATTTGTCCCGTGTTGCACAAGGGGTGCACAATGAGCTGATGGAGTCTAGATAGCAGATGGATATGAGGCGGCATGGTAACATTATAGTTCGTCCATGGGATCAGTACTTACAGTTCCTAGAGCCCGGTCCTAATCATCCACTCACTTTTCAGTTTTCCATGTCACGACGCAGGATTTGCTTTCAGGTTCCTACATGTCCATTCATATGGTATTTAGGGGATCGGTGTTGGCTACAATTGTATGGTATAGTTCGCATTCCATCAGATCCGCTACCATGGGATGATATGTATGGTGATATTAGGGTTGGACCAGCTTATATTCTTGCATGAGGGGTGCGGGATGGGTGGATGGTGAGCCTTTTACAGTTCTGGGAGACTTTGATTCATATTGGGCTCGAGTAGCCACATGTGCTTACGTGTTGCCTGATTATATTTGGGGTTTAACTTCGATCATATTATTCCGCGTACCTCTTTTGGTAGAGTTCCACTACCGCCTGCCACCTTTGAGCCTACATCATCTCAGTACACGCAGCCTCCTACTTTCGACCCCCTCCTCATTCGTGTAGAGCGTATGATGTACATGGTCAGGTAGTGGAGTATCCCTTGCAGTATCCTACAGATGACGCTATTACGGGTATACCATCCGCCGGATTGTATCAGCCTCATCAGGTTTGTACGAGTTTTAATTTTCTTTAAATTACTTGTCATTATATTCTCCACCTATGTATAATTTTCTTGTGCGCATATCAGTATTCTCAGTACATGGATTATGATAGACGGATGATTGATGCATTTGAGCGTATGACGCTCGATTATACACAAATGATGTATCAGAGTTACCAGACTGCGGTCCAGCAGCAGCAGACTCAGTATGATGCGCAGATACAGGGATTACAGATCCAGATTTAGCAGCTTCAGGAGCAGCTCCATGCCGGACCTGAGCCTCATGACTTTGATGACGTCAACGATGACAGTGACGACGATAGTGGAGACGATGAGGAGATTGATAGCGGTTCCGATCACATAGACTGATGTGCTGCATTTAGATGTTTTAGACTGTGTTATTATTTTTCACACCTTACATTAGTTGGTTGCATATTATGTTGGTGATGATGCCACTGTTATATGTGATTGTCTATATGTTATGGCATTGTGTCGATTATATTTTATGTTGAGTAGTGCATTGTGTTGATTATAATTTACGCTTGTTTATTATTAAGCGTATATGAAGTCAAAATGTTGAAGTAACAAACAAAGTTGTGTTTGTTTGTCAAAAATTTTATGGATGTTTGACACGTGGACGTTAATCTCATGCTTCATTTTTTTGATGCGGATCACGACCTCTTTATTTAAGAAAAAGGGTTATACACAACATTTAAAAGTTCGGTAAATTCAATCAATGTGTAACATAATATTTTCGGCTATAGAATTGAAACTGTTAGTAAATTTTTTTATACAAACTGATCAGATGTGCAACGATGAAGAGATAATGGCAACTCAGTTTTGGGACACTATTGCTGAACTTTACAATAGCAATGTTGAGTGTAGAAGTAGACGTACGAAGGTAGAGTTGAGGACTGCTTATGAGAACTTCTGCAACGCCTGTACGCGGTACAGTACGGTTATCAATGAGGTTATATTTGAAAATTTGTTCGAACCAACCCATTCCACATTTGAAGGTCATTACTTTCTCAAATATCACAGCACATTCATTGGACATGAGGCTTATATCATACGTCAAAATTGGTTAGAACGATTTGGATATCCATAATTTGAGTGTATTATTGTTAAGCTTCTTAGTGTCAGTTCTAAGTCCTAGTCGGGGTATATTTGTTTGTTGTATTATTGTGGAGTGTATGTATTGTCGTTGACTGTATTAATGTTTGGGTGTTGCAGCAACATTGTTTTGTTTCTTTCTGCATTATTGCCTTAAGAACATGGCTACAGTTGTATGATGGGACGAGACACCGCATCAACAGTCAATAGTGTATGGAGGGGACAAGACAGTGCATATGTGACACTGCAGACAAGACACTGCATCAACATTTAATAGTGTATGTTAAGAACATGGCTACAGTTGTATAATGGGACGAGACACTGCATCAATAGTCAATAGTGTTTAGATGGAACGAGACACTGCAGACGTGACATAAATGGAATCTACTTTATAGATGGTGGTTGAATTGAATTAATGCTACCCGCATGTGATTGTTTGTTTTGTTATGAAAGCCAACATGTGATTTAAGCTATAAAAAGCTTGTTAGATGCTGAGAAGTATTATTGCTCATTCTTATTTCATACAATTTCAAATATAACAAATGGCGGCCGAAGATTTTATATTTTTTGATTATAGCGACGACGAATTTGATGAAATGATGAAAGATCATTTTCATCGTGAAAAGGAACTAATAAGTATGGCTGCACTACAGGTTGGTCAATCGAGCAGGCAACATGGTGGATCAGTTATTGGTCGTCGGTATAAAAATCGTAGACATTCATGGCACAATGACAGACTGATGGAAGACTACTTTGTTTCAAATCCTACTTACATAGATGCTGATTTTAGAAGAAGATTCCGCATGCGGCGTCCTCTATTTCTTAGAATCCTACAATGTATCAAGCAGCATGACAAATACTTTATCTTCAAACCCAATGCATCTCGTACAATGGGATTGATTGGAAATTAAAAAAATAATAGCTGCACTAAGAATGCTTGCATATGCATGACCGACGGACGCGCTTGATGAAAATTTGAAAGTGTCGGAAAGCACGGTATTAGAGTGTTTGGAGCATTTCTGTCAAGCTATCGTGGACATTTACGATAATCAATACTTACGTAGACCGAACGAGGTGGATATAGTAATGTTATTAAATATGCATGGTAGTAGAGGTTGGCCTGGAATGTTAGGCAGTATAGACTGCATGCATTGGGAGTGGAAGAATTGTCCAAAGGCATATGCTGGAGCTTATCAGGATAAGTCTCGTAGGTCCTCTATTATTCTTGAAGCCGTAGCATCGTATGACTTATGGATATGACATGCATTTTTTGGAATGCCGGGTTCGAACAATGATCTTAACGTAGTCGAACGATCTACTTTGTTCAATGATTTAGCAAACGGTAGATCAACTCCTTGTACCTTTACTTTAGGAGGTAACACGTACGATCATGGATATTATCTTGGTGATGGTATATATCCTAAATGGAGTACAATTGTCAAGACAATTCCTAACCCACAAAATAATAAACAATCAAAGTTTGCAGCGATGCAAGAAGGCCAGAGGAAAGACGTTGAAAGAGCATTTGGGGTTCTTCAATCTAGATTTGACATAGTCAGTAATCCATGCAGACTTTGGTCACCAGTTAAAATGACCAAAATAATATACACATGTATTATTTACATAATATGATTATAGAGGATGAAAGAGACATGGAAGAAGATTACTTTTACGAGGGTGCTCCAACACCACCGCTTTTTTGGCGCAACGATATGATTGGAAGCGCACTAGAACTCGAGTTTCATGTAGAAAACCAAATGTCCTACCATAGTGTTCAACTGCATCAAAGACTGCAAAATGATCTCATAGATCATCTTTGAAGCTTTTCTGGAAACCAGTGAAACTATATTTCTGTTGTTGCTTTTCCTATTGTTGTTTATGTTGTTGTTACTTATTATTGTTATTGTAATCTGTTTATGTTTAATTAACGTAATGTTGTTATAATCTTTTTTCACTGTAATGCAATTTCAATGAAAATACTTATATTAATAATTGCTTGCATTCAGAACACAATACAACTAACGGTAATTAAAAGATACAAAGGTTGTAGAAACGGTAATTCATTTAATGACCCTCTTCAAGTCTACGCCTCATAATTTCTCTCCTTCTTTGCTCCGTATACTCCAGTTGTTCTGCAGGCATGTGTGACGTATCCATGAACATTATTGCATCTTCATCTCTTTGCCGGTTTCCAGCAAGAAGTTGATCCATTCTTGACAACTTTTCTTGATGTTGAATCGCTCGAGTTTCCATTGCCCGGTTAAATCTATCCTCAGATTCAAGTAGGAGTTTTTTAATTTCTACTTGATCTGCTCCAGCAGTCTGCTTCTTTTTGGCCGCTTTTGCTCCCCGTGGCCTAACAAAATGATCTTCGGTTGAGGTTGAGTCTTCTTCTAATCCTAAACCGTAGCTTCTTAGCGATTCCCTAGGACTGGAGCTTTCTCCAACTCTAGGCGTTTTACCCCGACCACTGTTTGATTGAACTTGTTGAACGGTTTTCTGAAGCGATGATTTTCATTTAACGTGCTCGACCAACATGTCATAAACATGCATGAACTGATAAAGATGTGGTGCTTGTTTACTATCAGGTTTATAGATTTGTTTGAACAACTTGTTTGCGGTCATTCTCTGTTAAAAAAAACACTTGTATAATTAGAGAACTATGATAAAAAGTAGAACAATGAAATTATATATAAGCTTACCAAATGCGTTTCATTTTCAAATCCACTTGGATTCGTTTGCTTTAGCTTGAAAATTTGAGAATCGAACGTTTGCGTTTGACGATTTATTTTTCCATAATGACTTTTGACTGAAGATAGCGTTCTTTTTCGATCGATGTTCTTCCGATTGTAGCAATTAGTAATTTTGCCCCAAAAAGTCTCACCACTTTGATCGGTCCCTCGAATAGGATCGACCGAGAGTGCACAGTAAATGCAGCAAAGATCGTAGTCTTCCGCAGCGCTCCAACTTGCATTAGTTACCTCTCCCCCAATCGGAACCGTAACGTCTTGTAAGTCGTAGTCTTCAAAACTAGACCTTGCAGTATCGACGTTGAAATCAGAGTACATTTTTAGTTGAGATTAGTGGAAGTAAAAAACTGTGATGGAGAAAAGAAATTGATTGTGAAGGAAAGAAGAGGAGGAGAGTTGTATTTGAAGGGTAATTATGGCGTTGGGGTGACCGTTGGAGGGAATTAATGGCGTCCGGTATTCAGGCGCCTATTTAACAGGCGCCTCGCCTGATTTCGCATCCCGGTACTTCGACCCTCCCTTTCTGCACTATGGAATTTTCTACACCCTGTTAGAGAGCTTTTTGGATGCATATTTTGAGAATTCTCAAACAGTTGGAGATGCTCTAAAGAAGGCATACTCAAATTGCATGGCAAACATGCCACTGTGTCTAAATTAAAGCGTATGCATTAATAAAAATTATATATTGGTGGATACCAGAAGATGACACTGTGTTGAATTAAGCATGTGTTCACTTTTCAATAGGTTAACATTCTTAAGTAGCCTCCTTAACTACGTAACATAATATCATATCAAATTTCTATAGGATTGAACTATAATACATAGATATTATAAAATATATCAATGCCTCGCCATTCTCAAAGTTGTTATATTCAGATAACGGTGTCATTGCTGAAGCTTCACTCTGCCCCCTCTTTGCGTTTGTGTTCACAATACTACATCCTATTAATAATCATATAGAAAATAAAATAAAATCAGAAAGTAATAAAACCTTTTGACCAAGTATTATACTTGATATTCCATTAGTTTCTCAGGATATAATAGACTATTACTAAATGCTCTTCGGTGGATTCCTTGAAGAACCTGGAAAAGTCGAGCAAATATAAACATTACTAAATGCTTAGATTTGAAAAGAACAGGCATATAATAGACTATTGCCTTTCTACTTACTTGGCAAAGGCTTTTAGTGCAACATTATCTCGATCAAAGTACGCATCATGGCACTGTAAACATACGATACGCTGTATACAGTTCTGGATAATAATAATGTGAGAGAAGATTAGATCAGTAAAAATAGAGTACACTGACATTAACTGAAACAAATATCAACAAATGATGATGAAAAAAGTTGCTTCATGTCCTCCTTACATAGGAGTGAAAAAAAGATGACTCCATATATCCAAAAAAAAAAGTTACATATTTTCCCTTGTTCCGTTACAATTTTTTGTCATGTCTATGAAAGTATGGGTCTTTTAGTTGTTGTTCTGAATGAGCAGGCATTACTATAAGTGCAGTACAACAAATGAATGCCAATCAAAATTATATATGTAGAGAAGTCGATATTAAACCCAACAATGAACAAAATAACATATAAAGGGGAGCACAACCATCCTATATCAAAAACTCGAAACTTGCAAGCTGGAATGCCTCGCAATTCAGCGCTGCCAACTTCAATGCAGAACAACACTGCAGTGAAAGGTGGCTGTACTGATCATTCTGATAGTTTGGTAATATACCTTCTCTAGGTGATGCATATATAGCATCGTTTGTCTGATAGTGTGATAATTGTATGGCAAGCATGCCGATGTTTCTAAATTAAAATTTGTATGCATAAAGTATATAGTAATGGATACTAGAAGATGACACTGTGTTGAATTAAGCATGTATATGTCCAACATGGTTAAGTCACACCATTTGGAATATTCATTGAACGTACAACTAATAAAGAAAATGAATTTTGTTTATGTAACTTAGAACCGATACTTTAAATAAAGCATGATATTATTTAATTTAAGATTTGGTTTACTAAATAAAATATTCAACGTTCTTTATGAAAATTAAAGTAGGTTGTTTTAAATTAATATTATGATCAAAATTTTAAATTTAATACAATTTTATGCATGTTATACGCACATATGTGTCTTTGTATGTGTGTGATATTATTATATATGTGGGTATGTGTACATGTATATGTATATGTATGTATTTGTGCGTGTATTCATTACCATTGAAATATTCATTGGATGTTACAAGTGAGAAAAATAAGGGGTTTAAACTTGTGTAACTTATAAATTGTGTACCTTAAGTGAAACCTTCACCGTTCTTATGTATGTAACATATTATTTCCTTAATTAAATAAACCATTCAAAGCTTCTTTTCAAAATTGAATTTTTTTTATTTTGAATGGAGGCTTCAATTGTGTGTGTACACACACACCATCAAGTAGTTTCATCGGAAGGACAAGGTCGCTAACAACTCACTAAGTAGTTTCGTCCTGAAGACAAGGTTGCTAACACCTCACTAAGCCGTTTCCTCGGGAAGACAAGGTACTAAGCATTTTTGTCTGGCAAGGTCGCTAACTTACTCAATCTACTGAATCAGATTACTCCTTCTAGTGGAGATACTCACACAAAAACAAGATCCCCAACATCAAATTCTAAGTCCTTTCTTCTTTGATCAACATAGGACTTCTGCCTACTTTGGGCTTCCTTCATCCTCTATCTAATAACTTCTATCTTTTCTGAAGCTTCTTTAATAGAATCTGGCCCAAGCACATAGCTGTCTCCTGCTTTTAACCAACAGGATAGAGAACAACACGACCTTCCATATAATGCTTTGAAATGAGCTATACCGATACTCGACTGAAAGCTATTGTTGTAGGCAAATTCTACTAAATAGATATGACCAACCCAACTCCCCCTAAAATATAGTATGCAAGCATGAAGAAAATCTTCAATAGCTTTATTAACTCGCTCTGTCTGACCATTTATTTGAGGGTGGTAGATAGTACTAAGGTTCGACACCTAATGCAGTCTGAAGTGTAACGACCTACTTTTCCTTACAATTTAAGAGGACAATCAACCACACATGACCCACTCAAATTGAATGGAAAAACGGATAGTTAGGAAAAAGAAGAAAGGATAAGAAGAAATAAGAAAACTAACAATACAAAATCTCACAGCGGAACGAATAATCTATAATATATAACAAATCTTTAAGCAAAGAAAAATGTAATATACATACACCAATCAGAATACACTAACATATTTCAGTGTAGACAGTTATTACAGCATGTCCTTAGAATTGCTAATAAATACAACTAACAGACAATTCAGCGGAACACAAAGAAATATGTAGATACGTCTTGGACCTCCAGCTCGTCTCCTGAGCTCCAATGCATTCAAAGCAATCTGTAAAAATACTCGGTCTGACCCGAGCATTATAATAAAATAACAACAGATTTAATCTGGAAAACCAACATGAGGAAAAACACCTCAATCGAATTTAAACGTTTCAAAAATCTTTTGAAAATAAAGGTATCTCGTAAGACCATGCCGCACATAAACATGGATGGATTTTACCTTACGATAACCAAATAATTTCTATAGAAAAATCCATTGATATTTTAATAATGTTTAAGGGTCAAAGTAAAATATGAATATAGCTGAAATGCTTGCATCTCACGTTTCAGCATTCGGCACAACTAAGTCCGTACGACGCTTATGGAGAATGGATTTCATATAATGACTGGGCTACTAGGGTACTGCTTGTCATGGCACATCTATAGATAAAATAACACTGAGGATCCCCTCGGGATCCCTTACCAACACAGAACTAGCCTACCACTGGACTTGTAGTACCGGATATGATAACCCCTCCGTTAATGGGCCCCGAAGCATAAAAATGAGAAATAATATTGAATCTAAATACGGATGATCATACCCTATGGGAACGATCCATTTAGCTCTGCCACATATTCCCTGTTTTAGTCATTCTTGGTTGACAAGGCCAGAGGCTATGTTTACCTTTTATATAGCACTTCCCACTTGAAATGCTAACACTATCCTTCAGGCAACATTCCAATGCCAGCAGTCATCCATACAAGTTCATTCCGGGACTGAATGAAACTTAATTGCACCTCTTCTACTACATCCATTTTGGGATCACACTCGGGATTAGTAGCAAGCAGCCCTTGCACTTCAAAAAGCTCCGTCTTCAAACTCCATCATCTTTAAGATGTCTTCACTTCGAAACGTATTTGTTGGATCGAAGTGGTTTTCGGATAACATATCTGATCCTAGTCTCTTTGAAACAACATTCAATAGTTTTCGATAAACTCAACCTCGGTTCTTTAGGAAACAAACAGTCAAAGATAAGAGCAAAGATCACCTCCTAATCGTTAGTGAACATATTTCCTTATCATTTATCCTAGGAGAATGAAACGAGATTTGTACGCATAGTACAACATCATCGAAGATGACTGTACCATATAACTCACGTGTTTTTCCTAGATATTTTCCAAAGTTACATTTGGGTCCAAATTCAATAGTCGGTTATTTAACTATTAACAACACACATCCAAATCAGGGATTTAATTCCATAGGAAAAACCAACATTGGTTAATCACATAAGCAATCACTAGCCTTTTAAATTAATCTTCTTATTAATTAAAATAACTTGGTAAATTTCTTGTATAAAAAATACCTTTACAAAGATATACTCACTATTCCCTATATCTTTAATACTTGGAAATTATCCGTATACTTATCGTGATGGTATTAGTATATTCACAAAACGGACGAAGATTTCCCTTTTTCACAATTCTAGAACCATTTATAAATTCCTTTATAAATTTCTACCATTTATAAATATCTTATAAATCTCAAAAACCATTTATAAACATCTCTAAATCATTTCTCAAATCATTTATAAACTCTTTATAAATCCATAAAACTAATTATAAAACTCCTTTTATAGATCCATAAACCCATTTCTAAAATTCTTTAACAAATATCTAAAACCATTTATAATCACTTTTCACCCTTAACTAATCTTCCTTTAAGTTTCCGAACCATGTTATAAAACTTCTCTTATAAAACTCAAGTCCATTTATAAACTCTATTTATAAATCTCGAAAACATTTATAAATAAATTCTAATCATTTACTTTAAACACTATTATATAATAATAATTAATAATAATAAACATTATAAATAAA
Source organism: Allium fistulosum (assembly GCA_030737815.1). Taxonomy (NCBI): domain Eukaryota; kingdom Viridiplantae; phylum Streptophyta; class Magnoliopsida; order Asparagales; family Amaryllidaceae; genus Allium; species Allium fistulosum. The sequence continues at coordinate 746,769,990 of CM060902.1, forward strand.
TAATAATTAATAATAATAAACATTATAAATAAATAATAATTTTTAACTTTAAAACATCTTAAAATAATAATTAAAATTTTCAATGACATTATTAATAAAACACTAATAATTAACTTTCCACATTAATATTAAAACAAGTCATTCCAAATCTGTTATAGCCTAAGACTCTAGACTCTACCTAACTGTAATCTATACATCATGGTCATTCCAGTTTCATTCGGAGTTATGACATCACATGTCTCTAATTACATGATACATCTCTAATCGTCCCGTGTTCGTCCGCGATATACATAATTACCACTCAGATTTAATTTAGGGTTATAATATTATATATTAAAATCACATCATATATCGAAATAATATCACATCTTATATCAAAATCACATTATGTCACATCATATATCAAAATCATCCCATGTTCATCCAGGATTTATCCATTTTATTTTATTTATAAGGTATTTAAATCCTTTTCGCAAAATCAAATCAGTTTTAAGGTTCGATCTCTCCGGACCATTTAAGTTTAATGCGCAATCTCTCTGGATCGTTTGATGTTTAGTTTAAGGGACGATCCCTCCAAATCATTTGTTTTTTCAGTTCAGGAAGATTATCTCTTCGGATCATTTGCTTATTAAAGTAAGAGGGATTAAGTAAGCCCATCTGCTCACTCTCCGGTGAGGGGACTTATTTCTTGCACTCTGGTCCCGTCTCTCCGGTCAGGACTCTATGGCATTTGATATCGTACAAGTCCATCCACTCGCTCTATGGCAAAGGGACTTGCACCTTGTTCTCCGGTCCTGTCTCGCCGGTTGGGACTCTATGGCATTCAAAATCAATCATTATATTAAATATAGATTTTACAAAATTAAAATTTCAAATCAAAGCAAACAAGTAGAAATTAAATAAGCAAAAATCCTGAATGTTTATCCCAAACATCCGACTCAGAGTATGGCAAGGAACTGATCTAGATTCTGTGCACGTCCAAGCGGTCTGAGATTATTATCCTAAGCATTCATCCTAGATGTTCGACTCAGAGACCGACTAAGAACCAATCTTGGTTTAGCACACGTCTAAGCGATCTGGGGTCATTATTGTTTTTACCGCTAATATACGAAAAGAAAAGTGCAAGAAAGAAAGCAAAGAGTAGCAGCCGGATCTAACTTCCCATCCATCCCAGTTATGGGATAATCTATCTTGGCCTAGTTCCTTAGGTATTCCTTGAAGCATCTGCTGTGGGTGGTGGCTATTCCAGCTATGCTATCGTAGCTTTGTTCCTCACGTACCGTGACAGCTGGTTGTTCCGAACCAGTTTTTCTATTAGATCACGAAGGTGTCGGCAATTATTTGTTTCATGTTCGCTCAGCTCATGAAAGTTGCAAAACTTTCTAGATCCTTTCTCTCGATCAGTGGGCTCTCTTCTTAGAGGCTTTCGATAGGGAATTTGCTCCTAGTGTCTAGGTATATCCTTTCCAGGGTTGCAATCAGCTCAGAGTAGGAGGAGAATTTAGGCTCCCTCCTTTGCCATTTTGGTCCACTAGTTACATCATCAGCTTCTCTTTTCCCTTTATCTTTTCCAAATCCCGATCCAGAGGATCCCTTGCCATCCAAAGAATAAATTTCGACGTCTTCGGCTTCATCTTCAGCGTCAACATCCTCTTGATGTAAATATCTCTCAGCTTTATAGTAAAACTTAGCAAGATCCATTGGTGGATCCCTCTTAAGTGCAGCCTTGAAGTCGGTCTTGTTTACGACTCCAGACACTGCCGCCATAAAAATCACTAATGGGTCTTGCTTATCAACAACAAACGCTGATGCATTGAATCTTATTAAATAACTTCTCATGGTGTCCGATGAACGTATTTTTCTGCATTTTAAACCATTTGTTTCATATATTTTTATTTTAATAAAATGGTATTATACGGGTATTTTGTTGTGGTTTTGTAGATTATAGATTCAGAAGTGCAATGTTGAAATTAATCGGTTGTGCCGTCTATTGGTTCAAATGACACGCAGAAAAGAGTGCAACATTTTGAGCATCGAAATAAAACAAAGGTAAGCACATTTTAATCAAATAAACACAGCTTACATGGACCCAATTCTACATAAAAATTCACGTTTTCAAATACATGGACCCATTTCAAGTCAAAAATCAGCTCATGTTTGTAAGTTAAAAAAAGTGGGACCATTTCAAAGTAGCAGTTCACATTTCAAAGATCAAGCATATTATTCTCAAAATTACAGATCCCGAAATGCAACATTGGAATTAATCATGGTAGCGTCAATCGATTCAAGCAAATGACCAAGAGCAGCTCAAGTTTTCTTCAATGCAAAATTACAATTCAATACATGTATTTCTCAAAACATGGATAGGTAGCCATATTAGTTTAATCCTTAAAGCAGCTAATGTGAAGAGACGTGAATGCCAAGCAGCAAAACTAATTCAAGCATATAGTCACTTACTTTTCAAGTTCAACATATATTTTGTAAAGACCCAAAAACTCGGCCTTCGAAAATCGGCACCCGTACTTCACTTGTACTCAAAATGCCGTAGATTCAAACGACGAATCTGTTTCTCCGGAGCTTATAACACCATTAAGTATAACAACACAACGGAATAAAGAAATAGATGATATCATATACAACTCTAATGAATACAATATCCAGAATGATATACAACAATGATATCAATATGATACAATAATATTAGAGATATAATGATACAATGCTACAACGGAAATAACATAACTGATAACTTCAAAATGATCTTCAGACAAAAAAAAAATGAATCCACAATTCCAAGATGAGCAACTCCGATGAATGAACTCCAAATACTGAACTAGCTCTAGATAATCTACTATCCTGAATATCTGAAAAAAAACCCAACTCTAGACTGCCCGTGTGGAAAATGGTGGGCACCCAGAGTTTAGGAAGGGAACAATAAACTCCGGATCAGTCATGGGACTGGTGTGAGCAACAAAAAAACATTTTATCTTTAAACAACAACAAAAGAATTTTAAATATTGAAACCCGCAATGCTTTTGGAAATGAAACTACCATAAGACCTCCCGCCACACACACAATGCAAACGCAGAATTGGAGGAGATTTCTTCTTATGATAGTCAAACATGCTTACTATGCAAAAAAAAACTCTTTTGATATTATTACTAGTGCATAGTGCAGAAAACATTTCGAAAGTATAATATTAATCTTAGCCAACATACAACCATTATTGTATGCCTACTATAGCTACCATCTAAACAGTGGGGCGGCACCATAAGTAAATGGCAGGTTCTACAACTAAAACCGTACAAGTTCCGTATTGGGAAATGGATTTCCAACAAATGGCTAGGCTAAGGAACTTCCTTACCTACTGCCACATGGGATCGCCTCTGGCTGGACATCCCGAGAGACAACTGCTCTCTGCCAACACAAGGCCGGGTTACCCCTGTAACTAGGTAACTCACGAATATGCCATCCCCCGGTCCTTTGGGACCTTTATCCGAGGGGCCCCTCAATAAACACACAATCACACAATAAATGAGATCGGAGTATCCACATAGGTTAAATACCAGGGCTCCATACCTGATACCACCCTTTTCCAGAAGGAAATGACATACCCTAAAGGGCGCGCCCTCATAACCTTGCTGCATATTCCTGTTTCGACCATTTCTGGGTTGTGAGGTCCGAAGAGGTCTCATCCACAAAGCTACGCTTTTTCACAAAGCCGTGCTTTGATCACAATTGATCAATAAATGATCAACACACAACAACACTCAGCATGCCACATTACCAAATTGGGAATATATCGCTGATAAATTTCAACTACATAACCTCTGAGCTCGTACGTCTCAGAGAAGGGTGTTAAGCTAAGAGAATAAATTCTCCGCCACCAAACAGAAATGTATTTGAAAGAAATCTGCTTTATATCTCAAATTGTAATGTCAGACATGTAACCATACAAGTCTGTTCCGGGTTCGAACAGAACCGAAGGCACTTTCGAAGAAGCCCTTGCAAATCCGGATAATTTTCTAATCACGTCCGGACTTCCCATCACAAATGGAGATCTCCATAACGAGGATCAGCCAGTGCAGAGACAATCGACGAGAAACCCTTTCATTTTCGAAAATATCTGGTCTTCACCATCGGTCTTCACATGCTATCCATAACGTCGAATCACATATTCGGAATGGGTTATACGACACAAAGGTCCTTTCCCAGCTAAACCGAATAGTGAGCACAACATTTAAAACATATGGATATGGGATTTCAATTAAGTCACAACTTATTACCCAAAACCTTTATTTTAAATGGTTAAACAAATTACCATTTTAAATCTTTAAACAAAAAGATTCATTTCATAAAGTTCACCCAGTTTTAAAAAGATCCATTCATAGAATTTCAAAACAATTTCTATTTCAATTAGGATTAACTCATCTAATCTTTAAATTAAAGATTTAACTTATAGCTTTCAAACTGTTTTCATCACTTGGAAATTATCTTCATTTCAAACTAGAAGTCATTTCAACACAAATTGGAAGTTCATTTCTTATGTGAAAGGTTTTGTTATTTGAAAACATGTAGTTTTCATTTCAGAAAAATCCAATTATATTTGCTCGACTTAAAGCCTTTGAATTTAAATTCAAATTCCCAAATAAATACTTTTAAAATAGTTTAACCCATATATAACTGGTATAACATCTTTAATCCCTAGTTTCGAATCATAGAATTCAATTTGAATTTAAGTTTAAAACAAATTATTTAAACTTCAAACTTTATCAAGTTATTCAAAATAAATTTCATATTTGAAATTCCATTTCAAAAGCTTTTCACTTTAAACCCAATCTCATTTTCAAACCATTTGAATTTAAAAATTCAAATTCAAAACTATTTTCAAAAATCTGTGACTTAATCGATTTCCTCGTGAAATCCATATTTGTGTGTGTAAAGGTGTAGTCCAGGGTTTCACACAGTAGTGCAATATCTTTCAATCATCACAGATCAAAATACAGAAATATAGTTGATAAGCGGTATAACTATAACGCTTATCTTTTATCTACAGATCACAGATATATAAATTTCAGATAATGTATTACATTCATCCCAGATAAATAAACTACAGTATAGATCACACACAAATCAGGATGTATCACAAAGCATCACATATCAGGGATATCAAACAATTCAACATTCCATAGAATCCAAACATTCATAAGTAAGATCAGTTAATTGTCTGATCATTTCAAATCAGATTAATTTCTTATGAATTTCTAATCCTGGTTAATTAACATCAATAATTTACAAATCATTTTGATTAATTATTCTTTAATCATTTATTAATTAACCATTAATAATAAATTAATTAACCTTTAATTATTATTATCAACCTTTAATTATTAAATAATTAACCTTTAATTATTCAATTCACCATTTAATTAATTATTTTTAATTAATAAATTACCCTTAATTAATTAATTACCACTTAATAAATAAAATTTCAATAAGTAATCATCCCTAACCACTTACATTAATTAATTAATCTTTGATTAATTATCTTCAAATTAATTGCTTTAATTTATTAACCGTATTAATTATCCTTTCACTAATCATTTGATAAATTAATCAACTTTAATCATTTATTCATTAACTTTAATTAATTAATTATCCTCAAATTAATTACCTTAATTAATAAATCATATTAATTAATCAACCTTTAAACCAATTGCATAATTAATTAACCCCTTAATTGCTTTCACTAAGTAATTAACAATTTACAATTGATTATCTTAATTAATTAATCAAATTAATTATCAAAATTAATCACATTAATTTAAATTACCTAGTAATTTCTAGTTAATTATCTTCATTAACTAATAACATTTCTTTAATTGCTTTCTTGAGAAATTATCTTAGATTAATTCATTATTAATCATTTCTAATTATAAATTAATCTAAATTATTTATTTATCAATTAAATAAATCATTATTTAATTACCTTATTAATTTAAATCATTTTATTACCTTAATTAGCTCTAAGATAATTAATTTCTTTATTAATGATTTCTTTAACATTTAAGTGTATTTTTAAACATTTACTTTTTGAACTTACAATTTAGTTCCATTTTGAATTTAAGTTTAAATCAATCATTTAAATCCAAAACATTTTAAATTTATACTTTAACCCCTTTTTAAAGTAGTTCAAATAATTAAATTTTTATAAAACATTCTTTAATTCAAACTAGGATACAAAAATAAATTTGGATCCATCTTTCAAATTCTAGTTTTAAACTTTATATTAAAACCTGGTTTCAAATTTTCAAAATCTGTTTAAATTCAAACAGACAAGTTTAATTAAAACCTATAACATTTCCAAATGACCCGAGGCAATCAAAATTTTCTTCGAGTCCAAACTCCATTTACTTCGAGTAAATACCCGAATCACTCGAGTGAAACGCACGAGAACTGCTTCCACCCAAACTTTTCCCATAACCAAGAAGTTCGTGCATGGTGCACGTGCACCGACCATGGCTCTGGCAACCTCCAGTCACCACCCAGACTTCAAGCACGACGACGAGCTACCCTAAAACCCATCACGATCATCAACGCCTCTCCATCCACTCGAAATCAAATTCGAGTGCGAAAACGAAACCTGGAACATTCGAACTTGTACGACCCCAACCTGTCAATGCGACGTCCTCCGACCTCCGACCATCTGAAAGCCTGCTCCTCCGGCCTCGACTTCATCATCACCAAAGCTTCCACTACCCGAAGTTCCATGACACTCGATCAACATTTGAAACCGAGATGATCGAATTATCCAACAAGACCAAAACTAGGTCTACAGATTTTAAATCCAAATCCCAAAATCCATAAAGCATGATTCTTCGATCCAATATTTTTCCGATGATCTCTGATCGATCACCTTACCACAGAAACAACCCCGACCTTCCCGAGATCATAGAACAACATATATGACCAAAAACTACAATTTTGTTCAACCCAAAACTGCTTCCTCAATGCTTAACTAAAATGTAAAATTCTTGTTTAAAAAAATCAAGTTTGGTTTTAGCATTTGATTCATACACCTGAATCCATAAATTGTGAAGATTGAATTTTGACTTATTTAAAGTTTTCACTGTTATTTTATATTTCCAGAACCAATACAAATTGTTTTTCCTTCAAATAAATTTTTAAACTTAAGTTTATGTTATAACAAACATTTTATGCTCAGAACTTAAGTCCTATCAATGCTTGGATTAAGAGCAGATGAATTTTGATGGATATTCAAGCCTGGAATCAACAGAGAGAGATGCACAGAAATACTTACCATATACTCATACATAAACACAGAGATATACTTAAAACACACTCACAACAACTAGATCTCAGAGAGAAACATGCAACAGAATAACTACTTAAACCATTTAGATTGTGTGTTACTCACCTGTATTTGCAAATGGACAGAGCTTTTCATTGAAATAGGCTTGAAAGTTTTGCAAGCTGGAAACTTTTCTTTTCTTTGATCTCTGATTTGCATTTGTCTTTTAAAGTTGAAGCTTTGTTTCAGATTTAAATGGTATTTTACTTTCAGTTTTCATAGCTAAGAATGGAACAAAACTGAGATGAAGCTTGATATAAATGAAAGAAGCTCACAAGGTATATATTTTGTACAGGGTGGTTAATAAAAATGAGTTTGTACAAATTTTTAACAGGGATATTTCTTTGTTTGATGGCTGATAGAAATCGTGTGATGGCTTTATTAATTTACTTTGTACAAATGCATATTTTATTTTGTGTGCTAAGATTTGGCATTAATTGCCTTGGTACCATTTTTGTTTACCAGGCAAGATCTTGGAGGTTGATATATATATATCTCTTGTGTACTAGAGATGGTAGTATTAATTATCATGTACAAGCTTGCTTATTTTATTTCTTCTTGCTTTGACTATGCTACATTTGATTTCGGCTGGAGATATAATGTTTTGGTTGAGTTGTCTTGTTGTACTTAATTTATTTGTACATTCATATATTTATCTTGTTCCTTGTTTTGAATGTATATACACATTGTCTTCTTTAGCAAGCTACTACAAAGATATTTATATTTTTGTTTTGTTCATATCTGAGTGTTTTTCTTTTGTTTTGTTTTATCACTTTGTAATATAGGTGAATTTCTATTTTAGTTCATGTATTTATTTTATACTTTATCTTATATAATTTGTATCTTTATTTTTTAAACCATTTATCTACGATTTAAATTCAAATCAAATATATATATATATATATATATATCATTTCAAATTTACTCATATATGCTCAAATACTTATATATTCACATATATACAATATTTTTAAAGTTTAAATGATTTATACCAAATTTATATGGTTTCGGGAAACTCGCATCACTTTATCATTAAATTTATACAATTTTAATTCAAAAATTCAATTAATTATCAATTTAAATTTATATAAAATTCGGGGTCGTTACATATTTTAGTTCAAAGCAACATGTATTTTAAACTCACATGCAAGTCATGTAGCACATATTATTCTCAAACAGCTCATGTTATTTCCAATTCAAGTTCAGCATTTATGCATCAATGCATGGTCACGTTTTCAAGTCAAGTGAATGCCAATTCAAGCTCAACATATATATTTTAGTTCAAAGCAGCATCACATGAATACGAATACAAAGAAGCAACACTGAATAAATCAATGCAAGGAGCAGATTACGCAATGACGTGGCATATTAGTTTTACCAATTAAAGCAATGGAACTGTTCTTTTGTGGACCATGTCAGTACATATATTTCTCTACAACAAGTGATGTGGACCCGAAAAGCAGGACTTGATTTCAGAGCTGAAGTCTATAAATATAGCACAGAGTAACACATAGAACTATCTCATACCCCATTACTCTTCTTCTAGTTTAGTTTTAATTTCAGCAATGTTTGTAATTCTGGACAGAATACGTAAGATTGTTAATTAGATTTAGCAATTTATTTATTCTTGCTCTTAGTTATTTTCAGCACTCTTTCCAGTTAGTTAATCAATTTAGTTCATTTTATTTTAGTTGGTTGCTCTGTTATTTTCTTTTACGCACTTTTAGTTTCTGCTCTGATTTCTACAATTTTATATTTTGATTACGATTTCAATTAGATACGAAATCGATTCGAAGTTATTATTGTTTTTATTTTCTGTTCAAGAACCACCATCGAATTTGTTTAACATGCCTAACATTTAAATATGGATTTCAAATATTTTAAAATACTATTCTCTGTGTTTGACCTGCATACTACACGCTTGTGCGCTTGTAGAATTTATTAAAATTTGTGCTTTTCTAGTCAGTAGAAAAGTCGCAACAAGTTTTTGGCGCCGTTGCCGGGGAATTATTATTTTGAAATTTTCGATTTTTTCTGTTTTCTAAGTCTATTCGTGTTAATTTTCTATTTTGCATGTCAGTCAGTTGCATTTCATTTAGTTAGTTTCTGTTTCACATACCAGCACTCACGTTAGTTTCAATTTAGTTTCTCACGTTCATGTTCATGCTCTTACATATATTCACATTAAAATCATACACACGTGAGCTTCTCCTTTCATTTTTGTGTGTCTATTACTGCTACTTGTTTCTTTTTTTTTTCACATTCACCTTACATTTTAGTTTCATTCATTTACACGTTAGTTGCATTGCTTTTTGGTTTTCACGTAACCAAAAACTTGTTTAAACTGTTACTACTGGTTAGTTTCATTCTCATTTTTATGCATATAACGCTTCCAATTCATTTGCTCACATAACAGCCATTTGATGCAAAATGTAACTATAGGCATTTAGCCTCTGTTTTATAAGCATTCATACAGTTCAGTTTCTGCACAGTCACATTTCATTACATTTAGTTTCATTTAGAGTTTTTCCACTTGCATTTAGTTCTCACGTTATATTTTGCACTTGCACTTTCACATTTTCACGTTCTCATATCTTTGCATATATTCATTCACACATAAACAGTAGCAGTTTCATTTCATTTTAGTTCCGCATACACCGTGTTTTTCATATTACCTGACCATGTTTTTGGTACTCAGCAACAACATAGCAGCTCAAATAGCTCCAACTCAATACAGTCATTCGCTAGCGCTACTCAGTTGCACTGAACAGACTGTCATAACCCTCTATAAGTAATTTTCAAATCTACAAGTGCCCAACTAAAAAACTGCTTAATTTTTTTGGCTATTACACCTTGATTTGTTTATACGCATTTGGTAAAGAAATAATTTTAACCATTTAGAGAGCCAAAATATCTCATTAAACAAATCAAAGGAAATTTCAAATCAAACAAATATGAACAGTCACATTTCATATCACGGTTCGCATCACAGTTCACCTAAATCGTCACCTGGATCACATGCTGGAAATAATGAATTTCATGAGAACCGACCAATTTCCCTTAGAGACCGATGCTATCCTACACGGACTGTTCAACCTTCGGTTATTTCGTTTCCACCCGCCGAAGGAAATAATTTTGAGCTAAAAAATTCTTTTATCCAAGGGGTACCAAAATTCATTGGGTCTGAAAATGCTTATGAATTTCTTAGTGAATTTGAGTTATACGCTTCTACAACTAAAATGAAACAACTTTCTAATGAATCCATCAAGCTAAGAATTATTCCATTCTCGCTTCTAGAAAGTGCAAAAAGATGGCTTAATTCTCTTCCTAAAAATTGAATTAAAAGTTGGGATGATTTCGTTACTATATTTTTGAAAAGTTTTTTCCTTTCCACAAAACTCTTAAAATTCGAACTGAAATAATCAATTCTCTCAAAATGAAGGAGAAACTTTTTCAAAATATTTTGAAAAGTTCAATCAATTGTTATATAGTTGCCCACAACATGCAATCCCTAAACACGTTTTGTGCCAAATCGTTTATGAAGGGCTTAACTATCAAATAAGATCCCAACTCGAATCAATGTGCGAAGGAGAATTCATGGAAAAAACAAACGAGGAAGCTTGGGAATTTTTAGAAGAATATTCGAAAAAGGATATGCAATGGGAAACAATTCGTGTTCCAATTCGTACTCCAAACAGAGGAGTACATGCCATTGACCCATCACATCTTCCTATAGAAGCCCAAACTCCTCAAAAAGGAGAAGGACTACCCCATTACTACACATAAGACCAAATCAATGCTATAGCTCAAAATAGTCCTTACTCATCTACATATAATCATAACAGGAAATATCATCCAAATTTTTTGTGGTCAAATCCTAACAATGCAGCTAATCCATCACATATGTATCCGATGATACCAAATCCGAATTATCGAGCCTCAACTTCTAATGCTCAAAATTCTCTACCCGCTCCTTAAACAAAACCTCAAATCAACCATATAAGCATCCTAATTTCAATCCATCAACCAAACTTTCTCAGCCTTCATAAGAAATTGCTCGATTGGAAAAACAACTCTCTAAACAAAATGAACAAATCACTAACCAAGATGCGAGAATTGAGAAAATTACTAAACAAAATGAACAAATGTTGATAATGATGAAGGATCTCATGAAATCAATGAGAAAGGAAAATTGCCTAGTCAACCCGAAGTGAATCCAAAGTATAACTCTCGAGGAGTAAATCTTTGTGAGGACCAAAATGTAAATTCGGTTAATGCTGTCACCACACTAAGGTCTAGAAAGAAGGTAGACAACCACGTCGGCAACCCCGACATCCTTCTTATGTCTACCCATGTTCAAAATTCTAAGACTCAGTCGACACCCACTATTGTCGATCCAGTCGACTCTCATTCTTCATCCAAGGTTGGCAATCCCAACCACTCTTCACCTTCTAATGTTGGCAACCCCAACATTCCAGCTTCCGTATCTTCACCCTCTAATATAACACCTTCTTCTTCGAATGAAAAGATTGCTGAACAAGTCTATAAACCCATAGCTCCATTTCCTCATAGACTCAACAAAATGGCTAATTTTGACCAAATTCTTGAAATCTACAAACAAGTTCGAATCAATATACCACTTCTTGATACCATCAAGCAAAATCCTCAATATGCCAAATGTCTTAAAGAGCTATGTACTCAAAAACGTGCCACTAACGTTCCTAAGACTGCATTTCTAACTGCAAACACTAGTTCTGTTCTTTCAAATCCCTCCCAATCAAGTATAAGGACCCCGGTTGTCTTATAATCGGTTGTAAAATTGGTAACACTCACATTAGTCATGTCTTACTCGATCTTGGAGCGAGTGTGAATCTTTTGCCTTATACTATGTACTGTCAACTTGGACTAGGGGAATTAAAGCCTACAAACATCACAATTCAACTAGCTGATCGATCTGTCAAGAAACCATTAGGCACAGTTGAAGTTGTTTTGATACAAATCGAGGAATTCTATTTCCTCATCGATTTCATAGTCCTAGAGACTGCACCTGTCTCAAATCCTAATGGTTAGATTCCTTTGATATTAGGTCGTCCATTTTTAGCAACATCAAATGCTATCATAAATTGTAGGAATGGTCAACTCCAACTTTCCTTTGGGCACCTAACCATTGAACTAAATATCTTCAATCTTAACAAACAACCAAGGGATCTTGAAATAGAAGAAGTTGACATGATCCAAATAATTGTAGAAAATGATTTTAGTGCTACAGAGTCTCTTAACATGTGCCTAGATCATTTTAATTCCAATTTCAATGAACATGAATACATTTATGAATTAAATGATATGCTCTATTCATTTCATAATTCACTAGAATTCAATCAGTTGATGTCTACTGAAGCCTCAAAAGAAGAACGCCCTAAATTAGACCTTAATCCTCTTCCAAATGATCTTAAGTACGCATACTTAGATTCTTCGAAAAATTTCCTTGTAATCTTGGCCTCCGATCTCATTAAGGACCAAAAAGAACAACTTTTGAAAATTTTAAGGGAAAATAAAGAGGCGTTAGGATGGGTAATTGCTAACATTAAGGGAATTAGTCCATCAATCATCGTACATCGAACACATTTAATCGATGAGGCTAAACCCACTCGCGAATCTCAAAGGCGATTAAACCCTAATATGAGAGAAGTGGTAAAGGAAGAAATTATCAAAGGTTTAGACAATGACATTATTTATCCTATTTATGACAGTATTTGGGTAAGTCCGGGACAAGTTGTACAAAGAAGTTTGGAATCACTGTGACCAAAAATGAGAATAACGAACTTGTTCCCACAAAAGTCAAAACAAAATGGCACATTTGCATCGACTATCAAAAACTCAATGCAGCAACAAGAAAAGATCATTTTCCCCTCCCTTTCATTGATCAAATGCTCGAACGCTTAGCCGGTTATGAATATTATTGTTTTCTTGATGGTTACTCCGGCTATAATCAAATTCCCATTGTGCTAGAGGACCAACACAAAATGACATTCACATGCCCCTTCAGAACTTTCGCTTATCGTCGCATGCCCTTCGGTCTTTGTAGTGCTCCCGCTACCTTTTAGATATGTATGATGAGTATATTTTTTGATATAGTGGAGGATTTATTAGAAATATTCATGGACGATTTTTCAATCTATGGGTCATCTTTCGATCAATGCCTCCTTCGTTTAGAACGTGTCTTAAAGCGATGTAAGGAGAAATCTCTTGTGCTTAATTGGGAAAAATGTCATTTTATGGTTAAGTGAGAAATAGTCTTAGGTCATGTTGTCTTTAAAAGTGGCTTAGAAGTTGAAAAATCTAAAGTTGATCTTATTGTTGACCTTCCTCCTCCAAGGTCCTTCAAGAACATTCGCTCATTTCTCGGCCATGCAGGATTTTATAAGAGGTCCACTAAAGATTTTTCAAAAATTTCAAAACCTCTTTCGAATCTTCTGGCTAAAGACGTTAAATTTGAATCTTCCAATGAATGTAAAATGTCTTTTGAAACCCTTAACTCGATCTTGACCACTGCACCTATCATCCAACCTCCAAATTGGACTTTGCCTTTCGAATTAATGTGTGACGCTTCTGATTATGCCATTGAAGCCATCTTAGGTCAACGAATCAATAAACTTCCTCGAGTCATCTATTATGCTAGCAAAACTCTTAACGAAGCTCAATTGAATTACTCAACCACAAAAAAAGAGTTTTTAGCAGTTGTCTTTGCCCTCGATAAGTTTAGATCGTATCTCGTAGGGTCTAAGGTCATAGTTTACACCGATCATGCCGCATTGTGGTATTTACTCACGAAAAAGGATGCCAAACCCCGCTTAATCCGTTGGATCCTCCTTCTTCAAGAATTTGACCTGGAAATAAGGGATAAAAAGGATTATGAAAATCTCGTAGCTAATCATCTTTCTCATACTGTTCATGAAAACATCGATAACTCTCAAATCAACGATCATTTTCTCGATGAACAAATTCTTTCCCTCTCTAGTGCACTATGGTACACGGACATCGTAAATTATCTTATCACAAATGAAACACCTTCCCATTGGTCAAAACAAGATAAACAAAAATTTCTCTCCAATGTTCGAAACTTTTACTAGGACGATCCTTATCTCTTCAAATATTGCACCGATCAAATCATACGTAGATGTGTCCCCGAACATGAATTCCATAGCATCCTCTCTTTTTCACATAATCAAGCACATAGAGGACATTTTGGAGCAAAGAAAACCACTGTCAAGATGTTACAGTGTGGTTTTTATTGGTCTTCTCTTTTTCGTGATGCCTACGAATTTTGCTCCAAATGCGCTAGATGTCAACAAAAAGATCGTATTTCCAAACGTAACATGATGCCCCTAAACCCAATCTTTGTCTAGAAATTTTTGATGTTTGGGGTATCGATTTCATGGGTCCTTTTCCTAATTATTTTGGAAATCTCTACATCTTACTTGCAGTGGATTACGTGTCTAAATGGGTTGAGGCCATTCCCACCAGAACGAATGACAATAAAATTATTGTCAAATTTCTGAAAGAAAACATATTTTCCCGTTTTGGCACACCTCGAGCTATTATAAGTGATAACGGTTCTCATTTTTATAATCAGCTTTTGTATCTCTTCTTAAGAAATACTCCATCACTCATAAACTATCTACTCCATATCATCCATGGACTAGCGGTCAAGTCGAGATTTCCAACAGACAAATTAAACAAATTCTTGAAAAGACAGTTAACTCCAACATAAAAGATTGCTCATCTAAATTGATAGATGCCCTTTGGGCATTTCGCATAGCTTATAAAACCAATCTAGGAATGTCGTTATACCGGTTAGTCTTTGGAAAATCATGTCATTTACCCGTTGAGCTCGAGCACCTCGCACTTTGGGCAATCAAATACATTAATTTTGACATAGAAAAAGTCGGATCGCATCGTAAATTACAATTTCCAGAACTAGAAGAACTAAGAAATGAAGCGTATGAAAATGCAAGGATTTATAAAGAGAAAACTAAATTTTATCATGATAAATCCATACTTCGTAAGACATTCAAAGTTGGTCAAATAGTTCTCTTATATAATTCCAGACTTCATTTATTTCCGGGCAAATTGAGATCTCGATGCACAGGTCCATATATTGTGAAAACAATGTACCCTTATGGTGCAGTTGAAATTGAAAATCCTAAGGACGGTTTCATTTCAAAGGTCAATGGACAATGCTTAAAGCCATTTCTAGAGTTTGAACAACATGAGGACGACGAGTTCGTGGATCTACAGGAACCTAGCTATTTGGCATGAGCCACTCACTATCTTGTACATACCAGGTTGTATTTTCTTTTTTATTAGTTTTTTTCCTTTTGTTTTGCATTTGCATTCCATTTGATAGTTGGGACACTATCTCATTCTAGTGTAGGGGGACGCATATCTCATACTGTTTATTCATATTTCATAGTGTTGCATCACTTCAAAAAAATATTTCATCTCATCATTTGTTTTCAAATTTCATTTTCAATTTTTTTTCAAGCTTCATCTCATTTTCATCTCATTTTCCACTATTTTCAGGACTTTGATTTATTTTTAATTAGTCAAGACAAAGTAAGTAAATAGTTGAAGTCAATTGATGAAATTTTTTGTGAATCATTAATTTCAAGTGTAAAATATAATGAAAAGTTGAATTACAAGCGATAATAGTGAGGTTAGTATATATGGGGATTCGTAGGTGATGGTTATGAAATCCTTTCTAATTTGTAGTCTTTGTTTAAAAAAGTGGTAGATTTAAAGTAAATGCATTGACATTTCAAATCATTGAAGTTAAGTGGTGCTAAGTTGATTTGCATAACTCTCTTTTCTTAGTTAATTTTTTTAATAAGAAACACCTAGAGTCAATAGGTGTGCACACTTATGAAAGTGTGTACACTCGCCATGCTCTTTACTCTTCTCACGTAAGCCCGCAAGGCAGTGCATGGATGGTATATCTAGCCTCAGCATTCTGAGTTAGGTGTAAAAAGAAATTAAATAAATAATCACCTAAGGATTACCGACCTTTTCTGACATAGTCAACATCAGTTAGCACAATCTGCCAAGCTCTGTTCCAACTCTCATGTAAGCCCGCGAGGCAGTGCATAGGTGGTATACCTTGGTCCAAAAGTTAGGTGTATATATATAAAAAAATTATTTTTAATAAAGAGAGAATAAGCAATTGAAACCCAAACACTTCTTGACTTTATTGATTTGGCTTGTTATACAAAAGGAAATGAAAATAGCATTTTGAAAAACTATGATTAACAATAAAGAATTTATTTCATGGCTGCACAATGTTATCAACCGAAACAACTGGCTAAACTAGAATTTACTGTATGAAAACTTGAGTTATATTGAAATTTGTGATTAGTGAGGAACCGAAAAATTTCTTGAGATTGACTAAAACTTGTATACATTATTCTGTTGTGATTATTCTGAAATAAATCGAGTCTCCATTATTTCAAAAATAATAATAATTATAATTTCATTCATGTAATACATTAGAATCATCGCATATTGCATTTGGATTTTGTGGGTAGTATCTACTGAAAACCCTCACGAGACACCAATCGCCCTAATAGGGGCACCTAGAGGTTTAACGGCTTGTTGCATACGCACAATGCAATCGTGTTTCCTATGAAAAAGGATTTATTTAGTTTTTATTTTCTTACTTATTCAAGGACGACTAAAGTTCTAGTGTGGGCGTACTTGACGAACATATTTTTCTACATTTTAAACCGTTTGTTTCATACATTTTTATTTTAATAAAACGGTATTATATGAGTATTTTGTTGTGGTTTTGTAGAATAGATTCTGAAGTGCAACGTTGAAATTAATCGGTTGTGTCGTCCATTTTCAAATGACACGTAGAAAAGAGTGCAACATTTTGAGCATCAAATAAATCAAAGCTCAGCATATTTTAATCAAATAAGCACAGTTTACATGGACCCAATTCTACATAAAAATTCAAGTTTACAAATACATGGACCCATTTTAAGTCAAAAACAGCTCACGTTTGCAAGTTAAAAAAAGTGGGACCATTTCAAAGTAGCAGTTCAGATTTCAAAGATCAAGCATATTATTCTCAAAATTATAGATCCTGAAATGCAACATTGGAATTAATCATGGTAGCATCAATCGGTTCAAGCAAATGACCAAGAGAAGATCTAGTTTTCTTCAATGCAAAATTACAATTCAACACATATATTTCTCAAAGCATGGATACATGGCCATATTAGTTTAATCCTCAAAGCAGCTAACGTGAAGAGACGTGAATGCCAAGCAGCGAAATCAATTCAAGCATATAGTCACTTACTTTTCAAGTTCAACAGAAATTTTAGTTCAAAGCAACATGTATTTTAACTCATGTGCAAGTCATGCAGCACATATTATTCTCAAGCAGCTCATGTTATTTCCAATTCAAGTTCAGCATTTATGCATCAATGCATGGTCACGTTTTCAATTCACATGAATGCCAATTCAAGCTCAACATATATATTTTAGTTCAAAGCAGCATCATGTGAATACGAATATAAAGAAGCAACACTGAATAAATCAGTGCAAGGAGTAGATTACGCAATGACGTGGCGTAATATTTTTTACCAATTAAAGCAATGGAACCGTTCTTTTATGGACCAAGTGTAACGCCCCACTCTGAGACCCACTGTAACAAAGAGTATTACGGGAGTAATACCGTCTGTTAAGCGGAGAATAGAGTATAGTGGAAGCGACCATTTGTAATCAAGCTATAACTATCTACTGAATACGTCGAAAGGGTGGTATCTATTTTTTTTTCAAGTGGTTCGACATATTCAATAAATATTTATAACGAAATTACAATGGCTAAAGATCTATCAGAATAAGCATAGTAATAAAATGATAAAACATCACAGAACAGAATCACATAACAGATATAAAATCCCAGGACAATACATCGTCAATACAGATCCAAATACTATAAGTGGGTACAAAGCCACTGCCCACACATGTGAGTCAAAAAATATGTACATATCAAAGTCTGAATAATAACAGAGTAGCGGAATAGTGGACAAATAAAAGCGCTATCTATTAGCATAGAAGATAATGTCCAAAGCGGAAGCACAGAAGCTAAGTCCAGAGACCTAACCTGAAACAACTCGGTCTGACCCGAGCGAAAACACTCGGGTCAGGCTAGCTAAACAATCAGTAATAACTGAGATATATAATAATGCGGTACATAAATAAAACAATACTTTTCCTAAGAGAAGAGTATTTTGGACCACATGAATATAATGACGGTCCCTAATCATCAATCAACAGTAAAAATCTCCAAAGAGAATATCAGCACCAAAGTGTTAAATAAATAAAATCGCCTCATATCATCGGCACAGCCAAAGCTATAACACGTTGCCCATAGGCAATAATCCCAAGAATGACCAGAGTCTGTAATCAATGCCCAAGCAAAGATCGATGCTCCAAAGAGCAATGAGGATATACTGAAAAGTCAATGAAATCAAACACTGAAAAGCAGTGCCCAGAGACACTATGAATCCACAAGGTAATCGCACTTACATCGTATGGTTCCATAGAACCAACACCAAATGGCGGTACTCGAATGGATATAAAAATCATCAGATAATACAAGTATAGCACGTGCACCGACCAGAGTCGTTATTGCCAAGTACTGTAGAGTTGTGATCGATCACTTGCACAGATGCGGAACGCGCGAGACGGCGAGATCCTTCCCAGAAGGATAAAGGCCCAGAGGCACATGCCGAAAAAGAAACTGCTCCATAGAACAGGTGTCCAGAGACGGTTGCCCAGAGGCGTGGTGACCCAGAGGTCCAGGACTGGCTGCCCAGAGGCTAATGTGTCACAAACTTCTTGAAGAGGAACCCGTAAAGTGTTAACGATGAGTCCCATACCCCACGTTCGCACTAAACGGTTTACTAACCAATAGCAAGCTCACACTCCAAACAATAAAAAGTCCACCTCGTATCATCGGTAAACTAGACCCAAAGGTCAAAACGATCAATCGAATAGGTCGGAGATTAACCGGAAAGAAAATACACACGGTTCCATAGGCCGGAGATTTCCTAACCGTTTAAGCACCTTTCCACTTCGCTTGACGTGCTAAAAAGTGAGTGTGAGATTTTTATTATAGAAAATAATGGTTCGAAATGGATTTATAATTGATTTTGAGAACACTCTAAAACGGCTTTTGAAAACTCTCCTATTATGGAGTAAATAGTCTACTAATTAAAAAAAATATTATATAATAATTTCGAAAGCCATTTCGGAGCGAAAAATCCTTTTAAAACCTTTTTATAAGGCCCGTTTACAAAATCCAGAGACAAATCTCAAAGAAATCGATAAAACCAGAAAATCACTGAAAATATTCCAAGTGTTGGAAAATAGTCCAAAACTGACGCGAACCCAAGTTCGGAAAATTATTCGGACCAGCAGACTGAATTCGAATGGCATGAAAATTGGTAGGAACGTAGTCCGACATTCCTACTTCAGAACGCAAAAAGAATTACTCGATTCCGACTTGAAACGAAGGTGTAGCGATGTTCCAAAGTCGGACACAGAAACATGAAATGCACCGTTTTGCACAGCGATCTGGGTTCAAGTCTGACAGAAAATTCGAAGGGTCTAATGAACTCAGATGGTGATCAAACTTTCCAGATATGGAGTTCATAACTCTATCTTTCCAACGAGACCAAAATCGTCAAATTCCGACTAGCGGCTCAAAAGTTATGACCAAAATAGTTTCAGTTTCATCCACAGAGCTAATATGTGTATCACTCTCGGGAAGATAGTAGAAAAATCAATTTTTGACCTAGTTAGACTCAAAATTATAGAAAACTCACTGAACAAAAATTGTAGCATATGTTTTAAGATTTCCAGAACATCCAAAATTATCTAATTCGGATCAAAAACGAGAGAGATACATGCAATACAATATCAGATTGAAACTCAAGATAACTTGTTAAAGACAGAATTGGTTTTCTGTCTTTGAATGCATTTCAGGTCATCTAAATGGCAAAATTATAGAAAACTCACTGAAAATTGTAGCATATGTTTTAAGCTTTCCGGAACATCCAAAATTATCTAATTCGGATCAAAAACGAGAGAGATACATGCAGAACAATATCAGATTGAAACTCAAGATAACTTGTTAAAGACAGAATTGGTCTTCTATCTTTGAATGCATTTCAGGTCATATAAATGGCAAAATTACAGAAAACTCACTGAACAAAAATTGTAGCATATGTTTTAACCTTTCCGGAACATCCAAAATTATCTAATTCAGATAAAAAACGAGAGAGATACATGCAAAACAATATCAGATTGAAACTCAAGATAACTTGTTAAAGACAGAATTGGTCTTCTGTCTTTGAATGCATTTCAGGTCATCTAAATGGCAAAATTATAGAAAACTCACTGTACAAAAAATTGTAGCATATGTTTTAAGCTTTCCGGAACATCCAAAATTATCTAATTCGGATCAAAAACGAGAGAGATACATGCAAAACAATATCAGATTGAAACTCAAGATAACTTGTTAAAGACAGAATTAGTCTTCTGTCTTTGAATGCATTTCAGGTCATATAAATGGCAAAATTACAGAAAACTCACTGTACAAAAATTGTAGCATATGTTTTAACCTTTCCGGAACATCCAAAATTATCTAATTCGGATCAAAAACGAGAGAGATACATGAAAAACAATATCAGATTGAAACTCAAGATAACTTGTTAAAGACAGAATTGGTCTTCTGTCTTTGAATGCATTTCAGGTCATCTAAATGGCAAAATTACAGAAAACTCACTGAACAAAAATTGTAGCATATGTTTTAACCTTTCGGTAACATCCAAAATTATCTAATTCGGATCAAAAACGAGAGAGATACATGCAAAACAATATCAGATTGAAACTCAAGGTAACTTGTTAAAGACAGAATTGGTCTTCTGTATTTGAATGCATTTCAGGTCATCTAAGTGGCAAAATTACAGAAAACTCACTGAACAAAAATTGTTCCTTATTGAATCTAGTTTGCAGTAAAAAAAACCTGACCAAAAACGGATAAGAAATGAAGAAGTTATGCCTGATTTCATTTCAGCAACAATTCCAAAACGAAAATTATAGAAGCATCAAGTAAAAAAAGGATTTAGCTAGCAATTTTACCTCAACCAATATAGCAAGCAACTTGTGTGCACACCCAAAATGAAAGCAAAGAGGATCAAAGAGCTATAATTCACATGTTACATAATAAAACATGTGTTACTAAATGATTACTGAAATCAAAAGATGATTAAACACATATTAGAAGAGGTTTTTAGCAATATACCTCTCACAAAAGCAACAAAGACTACTATAGCATCAACCCAAGTTAGCAAAAGATGATTGGGAGGCTATAAGATCAAAAAAACACATAAAACATGTGTTACCAATTAAATTTCAGAAATTAGAGAGATATAAAAATGGATTTGAGGTGGGTATTTGCATTACCTTTGCATAGAATGACTTGCATAAGCGAAAACTAGAATGAGATGAAGATAGAGGCCATTTTTGTTATGAAAGCTTTAGGAAATGATTAGGGTTTTTGTGACGCCCCACCTCTATACCCACGCTAGCCAAGAACACTACGGGGTAGTGCTGTCAACTAGCGCGGAGAATAAGGCTGTTGAGGAGCGACCATCCATGTAACTTCTTTGTGCGAGCACCGATATGTCAGATAGAATAGGATGCATATCTTTTAAGGAGGAAATCCGACATACCGATACAAACACAAAGCTATCACACGGTGGCTATATATAATCTTCGGAAACAAATATAGAAATAAACGTAACATAAATCAGTCACAGACAACTCATATCACAGAGGCGGAAATAGATATGAATATAACACATGAAAGTGTACATCAGAGTAGTGGTCAAATAAGATCCACAATAACACGAATGAATAGATACAAGTGCAAGATAATAGAATATGTATACATCAAGGAGTCTAATCTCAAATGTATACAAACAAAAAGTACTAAACTAGAGTAGTTAGCCAAAAGTCAGAGTAGCAAATCCCGGGAGGAAGTCAAGCAGAAGCACCTGTAACATCTCGGTCTGACCCGAGTATTATTTATAAGAAAATAATAAACGGATCAGTCTAACTATAAATATCAGATGATATGGTATAAAGTAAATGGCATGACATGAACATGAAATAACTATTACGACATACTACTATAAGTATGTAAATGATAATCAACAAAAGATTAATCAATATCACAAGAATCTTCTTAAAGATAAGGTAGGGTATCATACCCTAAACTTGTATTCATAACAAGTCAATAACACATGAATTCACCAATGCACAAAAACTGATATCATATCAATGAAAATCATGAAAATTGGTGAAGCACAAAATTCCAGAAATCATCATCAGAAATCCAGAAAACACATAAAATAAAAGGGGGAGGCCTAACACATGAATGGGAGCATTAAAACTCACCTACGCGTAAACACATGACGAGAAGCTATCTCATGGAAGCTATCCATTAAATTTTCACACAGGAATGGCCCGAAGACCGTAGGGTGCTACCCTGGAAATGTGATGGAGAAACATCACATGATCGGGGTATAGTCTCCCACGTAGACAAAGAGACATCGCTCAATCGCTAGTCTAAATCACAAAAATGATCATCATGATCATAAGGAAGTGTCAATCACACCAAGCTAGTAAATATATGAGTTTAGCTTCATGTCCCATAACCACTTGCTTAACTTAAATATTTACGAACAAGCTGTAAATCTTCACTAGGAAATTGTCACAAAAAGGGTTCAATCGAACAAGTCCAAGAGCTAACCGACGAAGTGAACGCAAGAATTTCATACCACCCGTTTTACTAAGTCGTTTAAGTCGATTTCTCATTCGAGTGAAGTAAAGGCTTGTATATACTAGTAGATTTGAAAATCGGTTTGAGAAAACGAACTTTTGATATTTAAAATAGTGTTGAAATCGCTTTGATGAAAGAGTTTTGATATTTACTATTAGTATTGAAACCTTCATATATCTTTAAAGTGACAAGTCATAAAACGATGGTAGAAACAAATCAATTCACGTTCGAAGACGTGAGTAAAGTCCAAAGAAGTCAGTCCCAAAACCATCAAAGTAGAAATTCTGACAAATGTTTTTCAGATGAGATTGCCTACGCAGAGTAATACGGGGTTCGACCTGCCCGGTCAGGTCGCGGGGGTCCAGGGGGCAGCGCCCACGGCGGGGTGCGGGGCAGCGCCCCGTCACGGTACGACCTAGTGAAGACAAGCGACCTAAGTTTAAAAAGGCGGGCGACTTAACAAAGTGGCCGATAATAAATGATAACAACAAAAAGGGAATCAACCCGATTTGATTAGAGTTGGATATTCAAGCTAAAAAAACAACTAGGCAAAACACAGCAGATTCAGACGTCTGAGATCAAGAATTCAGACGTCTGAATCTGGAAAATAAACTATTTTCCAGAACAGAATTCAGACGTCTGAATCCTAGATTTCAGACGTCTGAAATAGGCACTTTTTAGCCTATTCCTTTTCTGGTTCAAAACGAACCAATTCAGACGTCTGAAATTTTGATTCAGACGTCTGAATGCTGGGAGAAGAAAATTCCCAGTATTCCATTCAGACGTCTGAACCATACGTTCAGACGGCTGAAACTGTTATTCAGGGCATTCCCTGAACCTAGGCCAAAAAATGGCCAAACGACATCGATAACGATCGGTCGAGCCACAATGACTCAGGAATTGCACAAGGATAAGTGTTAGGAATTCATACCTAACAATCGAAGATAATTATTGACTTAGATGTGAGATAAAAATCTCACCTTTGAACCCAAACAAATGAAGAAGAAGCTTTGAAGCAATGGCAAGAGCAATCACTCTTCAATTCCAACTTAACAAGCTTGAATCTAAGCTAAAAGAGAAACATTTCCCGAATTTAGGTTTAGGAAATTTCTGAGATTGAAAGGAGAAAGAGTTGGAGAAGGAGAAGAGGATGCTTACCAATGGCTTCAACTTGGATTTGGAGCTAGAATTTGATTTGCAAGAGGAAACTAGGGCTTGGGAATTCTAATTTCCCATCTCTCCCACCATTGTTGCTCTAGAACTGAAATGAGGAGGAAGTGAGAGTGAGTGGAGAGGGGAGGTTCAGATTTGGGGGTTAAGTTGGCAAAGGGGCTGAACCCAAAACCAAACCCAAAGTGAAAATGGTCAAATTTTGACTAGCTCCAAACATATCGAAGCTTACACTCAAAAAGATCGCAAACGGCATTTTGGACTCAATGGAAGTGGTCTCGAGTCCTAATTCGACTGTTTGCAAAAAGTAGCTTTTCGGACTTCAATCCGACGAACGATGAAATATTTAAATAAAATATTTAAATATAAAATCGACAAATATGCGGGTTGTTACAGTTTTGATTAGGGATGAATGAATGAGGTTAGGAGAGTTTGAGATAATTTATAGAGGAGGTTTAGGGTGGGTTATTGGGCTAGGTTTAGTAACCCAATAAGAAGAGAGTTATTTACATGTTTTTCCAAAAATTAGTCTAAGTGTTCATATATGTTTATAAAACTCATTTTTTTCTCTTACCCAAACCCGTTTTAAAACTTCTCTTAAAATATTTAACTTTCCAAAAATAACATTTTATCCTCATTTTAAAATTCCATATTTCCCATTTAATGAAAATAGCCTTTTTCAAATAAATTTTGTTATTCCAAATCCTTTTATGCTTCATTAAAATAAATAAAAATCCTAACTTTTATTTATTAATTGGTAATGCAAATCCCGGGTTGTTACACCAAGTCAGTACATATATTTCTCTGCAGCAAGTGATGTAGACCTGAAAAGCAGGAGTTGATTTCAGAGCTGAAGTCTATAATATAACACAGAGCAACACATAAAACTATCTCATACCCCATCACTCTTCTTCTAGTTTAGCTTTAATTTCAGCAATGTTTGTAATTCCGAACAGAATACATGTAACGACCCAGAATTTCTGTCATTTGAAATTCGTATATTTAATTGATTTTAAATATTAACAAGTGGAATTTGTAAGCTGAATGAATTTAATTTCGAATATAGTGATTTAATTGTTTAATTAAATCAACAATTTAATATTTGAAATTATAGAAATAATTGATAATTGGATCAAATGTGAATAAAAATGATTTATAAAGTTATATTAAATCATATTGAAGTTATAATGATGTTATAAAACTTTTAAAATTGAATTAAAAGTAAAATTGTGAAAATTGAATATTTTAATATTTAATTGACTAGTGAAAATAGTCATTTTTCAAACAGTCTCGGATTTCGACGAAACCAGTTTCACCGGATCCGTAATGTGAAATTATTGTAAGATTTCAATTTTCGTAGCAATCGGGGTTGTCATTTGTCCGGGGCAAGTTAAAAAGCATAGAAATCGTTTTAAATCGATTTGATTTAAATTTGATCATTTATTTCTGTAACTCGCACATATGACCGAATTAGCTCCCGAAACACATTCCATTGTGTCCGGAACGTGGGTAAATCCCAAGAAACGCCAGTCAGCATGCTTTGTTTGGAGTTCGAAAATTTTCGGATGAATAGTGTCTTGGCAATTTTGTATAAAAGGACGTTATTCTTTCTATTTGCAAACCAAAATCAACCCTAGGGTTTCCAGCCGCCATTAAAATTTTTATGGCCAAAAATTCACCTCGTTTCTCCTCCATTATCTCTCAATCCACAAATAATTACGCGAAGTGTTCAACTACAAAAACGAAGAGGGTATCGAGATCTTTAACTTCAACGGGTATGATCGAAAAATACGAAGCGAATCGGCGACAATCCTTGTTCAAAGTCGTGCGTTTCATACACGAATTCCAAGGCATAGGGACAGCCGAGTGGGGCCAGATCTCTAGTGAAGGTGGAGTGAAGCAAGGGCTTTCGAATGGTGGTGGAGTGATGGGGTCTCGTGCATCGTGGAGGTCGCGATAATTGGATGAAAGATGGCGGCTCTATGGGTTTTAACGTGCGTGTTTTCACGTTTGGAGAAGAAGCAAAAACACACGGCCTTGATCTGATGAATTGGAACGTGCGGCCTGGATGATTTCTAGGTTAAAAGTTAAAAAGATTATTGTAAATTAATATATATTATAATTTGTATTAACTTCTAAAAATCATAACTTTGTCATACGAGGTCCGTTTCACACGAAACGAATTGCATCGGGTTCGTTTTGTCGAGCAATACGCAATGAAGATAGATTGGAGTCGATTGAAGATAGTGATAATTTTGAGTAAAATTAAACGCCTGTTTAATTTTATTCGAAATAAAATACTGCAACCGTTATTGAAAGCAAGGCGAGAACTTCTCACTCAATCGAAATTGTTTCGATGTAAATTTTAAATAGTTGAATTTAAAATTGCTTGATTGTGTGAATTGAATAATGGTTGCTATTTATTGTGTTGAAATAGACCCTATATGCCGTATATTAAGCGGAGGTTATTTATTAAAAACATATACCGCGATAATTCCACCTTGAAGTGGAATTGGTATTATATATGTATTTGGAGTTGATTTCCCGCATTATATAGCGGATGAGACCCTATTGCGCCGCATAATAGCGAATAATATTTATAAATCCCATATACCGCGATATTCCACTTTGAAGTGGAATTGGTATTGTGCTAACATCTGTGGATGCAGGGAAACAGATTGGAGGGATCCAACTGGATTCCTCAAATAATTGAATTTGTTTCAATATTGTGTGTTGATTTATTTATAATCGCCGTGTGATTATATTGTGATTGAAATTGTTAACGGCTATAATTTAGCCGAATATATTTTCGGTATCGTTGGATACCAGAAATAAATAAAAATTGGATTTTTGAAATTTAAGTTGAAAATTTAACGGAAAATTTATTTTTGAGAATTGGATAAATTAAAAGGAGTTAAAAGATAAAAGTCTTATTTTAGAACTGTATTGAATTAAATTTCAAATTTGGAAGAAAGAGCTTAATAAATGGATTTCGAAAATATTATTTATAAGTTGAGAATTTATTTAAAATTTGGATTTTTGAATAGTTTGGAAAATAAAGGAATTTATCTTCTTAAAAAGGAATTTATTTTAAAAAGGAAATAAATTTAGAAATCCATTTGGTAATTGATTTTTGGTGATTGAAAATAAATCTTTTGAAAATGTTTGGAAATTTATTTGGTGTTTTGAAATAAATTTGAAAATCAATTTGAAATTAATTGATTATTAATTTACCATAACTAGTCAAATTTATTTACAGAAATTTATCTGATTTGAATTAATCAGATAATTTAATTAATCCTACTTATGGATGTTTGGATTATATTGGATGTTGGATTGTTTGATATCTCTGAAATGTGATGCTTTGTGATATCCTGATTGTGTGTGATCTGTAATTTGTTTTTCTGTGATATATGTATATCTGTGATCTGTGAATAAAAGATAAGCGTTATAGTTTATACCGCTTATCAATTATATTGTTATATTTGATCTGTGATGGTTGAATGTTGTTGCACTATTGTGTTAAACCCGTGGACTACACAATACACACACAAATGTGGATTTCACGTGGAAATCGGTTAAGTCACAGATTTTTATCAATTTTGGAAAATAGAGTTTTTGAATCCAAAATGGTTTTGGAATTGGAATTGAAAGTTTTTGAAATGAGTTTCAGAAATAAAAGTTATTTTAAATAACTTAATAGAATTGGAATTTAAATCATTTGATTTAAGTTTGAATTCAATATTTTGAAATTGAATTCAAAAAAATTTGGGAATTCTGGTTTAAAGGATTTTACAAATTATAAATGGTGTTTATATGGGTTTTTAACCATTTAAAATATAATTTTGGAAATTTAAATTTAAATTCAAGTTTTATACTTGAATGGCTTTAAACTATGTAATTGTAACCAGTTTTTCCCAAAACGAAAACTATCCGTTTTCAAATAATAATGGTTTTCATAAAGTGAAAAGATTTCCAATTTGTATCGAAACATTTCAAGTTGGAATGAAATTGTGAATAGTTTAGAAAAACTATGAATTAACTTTTGTGAAGATGTTTAAACTTATTTTGAAATCAAAGAATATTTTAAAAGGTGTATCTTTTATATTATAAAACTTGAATTGTGAATAGTTTTGAAGGCTATAAATTAAATCTTAATTTAAAGATTTAATGGGTTAATCAAATTGAGATGTAAATTGATTTGGGATTCTGTGAATGAATCTTTGTGAAACTGGGTAAACTTTGTGAAGTAAATCTTTTTGTTTAAAGATTTAAAATGGTAATTTGTTAAACTATTTAACGGAAAGAATTTGGGTAATAAGTTGTGACTTAATTGAAATCCCAATATTTATATTTTTTAAAATATTGTGCTCGCTATTCGGGTTAGCCGGAAAAAGACCTTTGTGTCATATAACCCATTCCAAATTAGTGATACGACGATATGGATCGTATTGAAGACCGGTGGGGAAGACCGGGTATTTGTGAAAACGATAGGATGACCTATCGATTGTCTCTGCACCGCTAGCTACGGTATAGAGATTTCCTTTATGATGGGAAGTTCGATCGGGATTGTGAATACCCGGATTGCAAGGGCTTCTTCGGAAGTGCCTTCGGTTCTGTTCGAACCCGGAATAGATTTGTATTGTTACATGTCTGACATTACATTTTGAGATATAAAGCTGATTTCTTTCAAATACATTTCTGTTGGTGGCGGAGAATTTATTCTCATAGCTTAACACCCTTCTCTGAGACGTACGAGCTCAGAGGTTATGTAGTTGAAATTTATCAGTGATATACTCCCAATTTGGTAGTGTGGTATCTGAGTGTTGCTGTGTGATGATCATTTATTAATCATTTGTGATCAAAGCGTGGCTTTGTGAAAAAGCATAGCTTTGTGAAAAAGCGTAGCTTTGTGGACGAGACTTCATCGAGCCTCACAGCCCGGAAATGGTGGAAACAGGAAAGATGCGGCTAGGTTTCAGGGGTAGCTTCCCTAGGGTATGACCATTCCTTTTGGAAAAGGGTAGTATTATGGTATGGAGCCCAGATACTTACTCATGTGGAAACACTATATTTACTACTGTGTGATGTGTTAATGACGAGCGCTCGGATAAAGGTCCCAAAGGACCAGGGGTGGCATATCTCAGCTTTACTACCCGGGAAGGGTGTAACCGGCCTTGTGTTGGCAAAGAGCAAGTTGTCTCTCGGGGCGTCCTGCCAGAGGCGTTCCTATGTGGCATAGGAAGTTCCTTAGCCTGACCGTTTGTTGGAAATCCAATTTCCAATATGAACCTTGTACGGTATTAGTTGTAGAACCTGCCATTTACTTATGGTGGTCACCACTATTTAGATGGTAGCTATAGTAGGCATAGTTCGAAATGTCTATGCTGGCTAAGATTAATATTATACTTTCGAAATGTTTTCCACTATGCACTAATAATAATAATCCAATGATTTGCATAGTAAGCATGTTTGACTATCATAAGAAGAAATCTCCTCCAATTCTGCGTTTGCATTGTGTGTGTGGCGAGAATTCTTATGGTAGTTTCAATTTCCAAAAGCATTGCGAATATTTCCACTTCCTTTGTTGTTGTTGTTTTAAAGATAAAAACTGTTTTAGTTCTCACACCAGTCACCATGACTGAGCTGGAGTTTATTGTTCCTTTCCTAAACTCTGGGTGCCCATCATTTTCCACATGGGCAGCCTAGAGTCAGGTTATCAGGTCATTCTGGATTCAGGAGATGCTGTGGAGCTCAAGTGACGAGCTGGATGGCGAAGCGTAGCACTTGTATATGATATTATTATTCCGCTGTGTATTCTGTATGAGGACAAGTTTGTATAACTGTCCATTGTTGTATTGTTGCTGTAAACTCTGATGATGATGTAATGTATAAAATGATATAGTTCTTTGATTTAAAGATTATTCATTTATCTATTATATGTTGTTCCGCTGCGAATGCGAGATTCTGTTATTATTTTGGTGTTTTTCTGTTCTTTTTCTTCTGTCTTCTTCTACCTCTTCTTTTTCTCCATAACAATTCGGTTTTCCGGCATTCGATTGCTCGGCAGTTGATATAGTGGACGTATTAATGTCGATTTTCGGAAGTCGAAAATGCCGAAACGTTACATTTGGTATCAGAGCATATGGTTAAGCGATAAACTTGGCTCTGTTGGGAATTACTCATTAGAGATAGAGTCAGCAGTACTCTAGAATGAGTGTGAGTGTAATAATAGATATGAGCACGTATTTGTTAGTGAATATAAAAATGTTTTATATTGTGTTTGCTTATCCGTTGAGCTGTTTGTGAATTCTGGTCGGTATGTGGGACGCCATATTATCAATAGGGGTTTCTAAACACTTAAACGAGGCAAGTCGACATAGTATCATTTTAAATTGGGCAAATGAAATAATTTTTCCTCGGTTATATTTTGTATATAAAGGAAATAATTTTTCAGAATTATTAAAGTGTATATAATTGAATTGTTTGGTTGTTGAAAATGTAAATATATATATAAGTCAATAAAAGTTGTTTGAATAAATTATATAAAAGCAACAATTGTATAAGTATAGAATTATAATCAAAATGATTTACAATTGTGAAATAATCTTGTATAAGTAAAGTTAAATAGTGAAATTATATGAGAAAAGGATTTATAAATGTGATTTATAAATAAAGGGAAATTTTGAAAGAATTTAAGCACTGGATTCACTACTGTTGCTGGGAAATAATAAGGGTGATGACTGCAGCATCATCAGTATCATTTTCGAGTTTCTATGTGATTGATTTGCTACCATAATAAACTGAAAAATTGAAGTGTTGTTGTGATAAAAAAAATTTAAGTTAAAATCCAAATTGAAATTGATAAATATAAGTAAAATGAGTTTTATACTTATAATATGATTTGGAAGTTGAATAATAAGTTGTATAACTTATAAAATGAGAAGATGTAAGTGAAACCAAATGATAAAAAGGGTTAAACAATTTTGTTAAGCAAAATGTGATATGAATTTGAATTTGGTAAAAGTTAAATAGAATTTACTTTAGAATTGGAATCTAAATTGGATTTATAAGTGAAAATTTAAGTTAAGTTAAACAAATAATGTTTAAATGGAATATAACTTAAGTAATGTTGAATGAAGTTGATTTTGATATCAAAGTAAATTAATAAAGTGAATTAATGAAATGAAGTGATGAATATGAACTTGAGTTATGTGATGAGATTCAACTTTATTTGTAAAATGAATTAGCAATTGAATTAATAGAGGGATTGAATGTTAATCAATCCAATGTAAATGAATTAATATGGAATAATGGATGTAAGTGTTAATTCATTAAAAGCTAATAAATTGGAAATTGAATGGAAGTCAATTTAATATTAAACCAATTGGAATTAAAAGTGTTGAACCAAATTGAAAGTAAATTAAATTAACTTGGTTGTGTTGAATGACATTGGTTGTTATATGATTGTTGGTTGATTGTATATAGTATAATTCATTAAGTGTTAATGAAATTGAATTGATAAAAAATTGAAAGCTATGTAATTGAATTTGAATTGAATGTAAATTAATGTGAAGTGGTTGTAAACAATTAAAAAAAACCTTATAAATTGCTTATGGGAATTATTTGATTGCATTGCTTATGGAAACTTTGTGTTTGTTATTGAAAATTAATGAAATGTAAATGAATTTCATATATATGTCACTTAAATGTTCAAATTGAGTAAGTACATGTGCCGTGGCTGCCGTTCGGTTGATTTGGTTGCGCTAAAATGCTAAATTAATAACTGCTTTGCTTAAAAATGCTAAAAAGGTAAGCCTACGCAATAAAAATAGGAAATATGAACTGTTTTTCTGCTTTTCCGACCGTGTGGGTCGATGTATATATATTTATGTCTATTGTGATCCTACTACGATTGAACCGCGCAAAGGAGACTGGCAAATTTTTCTGAAAATTTTGGGAGTTAGAAAAAATTTTGAAAATTTTTTTTTGGAAATTTTTTGTTAATGAAAAGTCAATTTCTAAATTGTAATGAAAACGTAGGAATTGAACTAGAAAATGGAAACCATTGTTTTGGTTGAAGTTAAAGGTTTTGGGAAAAGGTGAATATAAAATTTTCACGAAGCGAATTGTTTGAAAAGTTAATGAATTTGGGCATTTTTCTTACTTTGCAATTTCGAGGACGAAATTCTTTTAAGGGGGAAGATTGTATCGACCCAGAATTTCTGCCATTTGAAATTCGTATATTTAATTGATTTTAAATATTAACAAGTGGAATTTGTAAGCTGATTGAATTTAATTTCGAATATAGTGATTTAATTGTTTAATTAAATCAACAATTTAATATTTGAAATTATAGAAATAATTGATAATTGGATCAAATGTGAATAAAAATGATTTATAAAGTTATATTAAATCATATTGAAGTTATAATGATGTTATAAAACTTTTAAAATTGAATTAAAAGTAAAATTGTGAAAATTGAATATTTTAATATTTAATTGACTAGTGAAAATAGTCATTTTTCAAACAGTCTCGGATTTCGATGAAACCAGTTTCATCGGATCCGTAATGTGAAATTATTGTAAGATTTCAATTTTTGTAGCAATCGGGGTTGTCGTTTGTCCGAGGCAAGTTAAAACGCATAGAAATCGTTTTAAATCGATTTGATTTAAATTTGATCGTTTATTTCCATAACTGGCACATATGACCGAATTAGCTCCCGAAACATGTTCCATTGTGTCCGGAACGCGGGTAAAACGCTAGAAACGCCAGTCGGCATGCTTCGTTTGGAGTTCGAAAATTTTCGGATGAATAGTGTTTTGGCAATTTTCTATAAAAGGACGTTATTCTTTCGATTTGCAAACCAAAATCAACCCTAGGGTTTCCAGCCGCCATTAACATTTCTATGGCCAGAAATTCACCTCATTTCTCCTCCATTATCTCTCAATCCACAAACAATTACGCGAAATGTTCAACTACAAAAACGAAGAGGGTATCAAGATCTTTAACTTCAACGGGTATGGTCGAAAAATACGAAGCGAATCGGCGGCAATCCTTGTTCAAAGTCGTGCATTTCATACACGAATTCCAAGGCGTAGGGACAACCGAGTGGGGCCGGATCTCTGGTGAAGGTGGAGTGAAGCAAGGGCTTTCGAATGGTGGTGGAGTGATGGGGTCTCGTGCATCGTGGAGGTCGCGATAATTGGATGAAAGATGGCGGCTCTATGGGTTTTAACGT
Source organism: Allium fistulosum (assembly GCA_030737815.1). Classification (NCBI taxonomy): domain Eukaryota; kingdom Viridiplantae; phylum Streptophyta; class Magnoliopsida; order Asparagales; family Amaryllidaceae; genus Allium; species Allium fistulosum. Next base: position 746,803,689 of record CM060902.1, read on the forward strand.
GCATGTTTTCACGTTTGAGGAAGAAGCAAAAACACACAGCCTTGATCTGATGAATTGGATCGTGCGGACTGGATGATTTCTAGGTTAAAAGTTAAAAAGATTATTGTAAATTAATATATATTATAATTTGTATTAACTTCTAAAAATCATAACTTTGTCATACGAGGTCCGTTTCACACGAAACGAATTGCATCGGGTTCGTTTTGTCGAGCAATACGCAATGAAGATAGATTGGAGTCGATTGAAGATAGTGATAATTTTGAGTAAAATTAAACGCCTGTTTAATTTTATTCGAAATAAAATACTGCAACCGTTATTGAAAGCAAGGCGAGAACTTCTCACTCAATCGAAATTGTTTCGATGTAAATTTTAAATAGTTGAATTTAAAATTGCTTGATTGTGTGAATTGAATAATGGTTGCTATTTATTGTGTTGAAATAGACCCTATATGCCGTATATTAAGCGGAGGTTATTTATTAAAAACATATACCGCGATAATTCCACCTTGAAATGGAATTGGTATTATATATGTATTTGGAGTTGATTTCCCGCATTATATAGCGGATGAGACCCTATTGCGCCGCATAATAGCGGATAATATTTATAAATCCCATATATCGCGATATTCCACTTTGAAGTGGAATTAGTATTGTGCTAACATCTGTGGATGCAGGGAAACAGATTGGAGGGATCCAACTGGATTCCTCAAATAATTGAATTTGTTTCAATATTGTGTGTTGATTTATTTATAATCGCCGTGTGATTATATTGTGATTGAAATTGTTAACGGCTATAATTTAGCCGAATATATTTTCGATATCGTTGGATACCAGAAATAAATAAAAATTGGATTTTTGAAATTTAAGTTGAAAATTTAACGGAAAATTTATTTTTGAGAATTGGATAAATTAAAAGGAGTTAAAAGATAAAAGTCTTATTTTAGAACTGTATTGAATTAAATTTCAAATTTGGAAGAAAGAGCTTAATAAATGGATTTCGAAAATATTATTTATAAGTTGAGAATTTATTTAAAATTTGGATTTTTGAATAGTTTGGAAAATAAAGGAATTTATCTTCTTAAAAAGGAATTTATTTTAAAAAGGAAATAAATTTAGAAATCCATTTGGTAATTGATTTTTGGTGATTGAAAATAAATCTTTTGAAAATGTTTGGAAATTTATTTGGTGTTTTGAAATAAATTTGAAAATCAATTTGAAATTAATTGATTATTAATTTACCATAACTAGTCAAATTTATTTACAGAAATTTATCTGATTTGAATTAATCAGATAATTTAATTAATCCTACTTATGGATGTTTGGATTATATTGGATGTTGGATTGTTTGATATCTCTGAAATGTGATGCTTTGTGATATCCTGATTGTGTGTGATCTGTAATTTGTTTTTCTGTGATATATGTATATCTGTGATCTGTGAATAAAAGATAAGCGTTATAGTTTATACCGCTTATCAATTATATTGTTATATTTGATCTGTGATGGTTGAATGTTGTTGCACTATTGTGTTAAACCCGTGGACTACACAATACACACACAAATGTGGATTTCACGTGGAAATCGGTTAAGTCACAGATTTTTATCAATTTTGGAAAATAGAGTTTTTGAATCCAAAATGGTTTTGGAATTGGAATTGAAAGTTTTTGAAATGAGTTTCAGAAATAAAAGTTATTTTAAATAACTTAATAGAATTGGAATTTAAATCATTTGATTTAAGTTTGAATTCAATATTTTGAAATTGAATTCAAAAAAAATTGGGAATTCTGGTTTAAAGGATTTTACAAATTATAAATGGTGTTTATATGGGTTTTTAACCATTTAAAATATGGTTTTGGAAATTTAAATTTAAATTCAAGTTTTATACTTGAATGGCTTTAAACTATGTAATTGTAACCAGTTTTTCCCAAAACGAAAACTATCCGTTTTCAAATAATAATGGTTTTCATAAAGTGAAAAGATTTCCAATTTGTATCGAAACATTTCAAGTTGAAATGAAATTGTGAATAGTTTAGAAAAACTATGAATTAACTTTTGTGAAGATGTTTAAACTTATTTTGAAATCAAAGAATATTTTAAAAGGTGTATCTTTTATATTATAAAACTTGAATTGTGAATAGTTTTGAAGGCTATAAATTAAATCTTAATTTAAAGATTTAATGGGTTAATCAAATTGAGATGTAAATTGATTTGGGATTCTGTGAATGAATCTTTGTGAAACTGGGTAAACTTTGTGAAGTAAATCTTTTTGTTTAAAGATTTAAAATGGTAATTTGTTAAACTATTTAACGGAAAGAATTTGGGTAATAAGTTGTGACTTAATTGAAATCCCAATATTTATATTTTTTAAAATATTGTGCTCGCTATTCGGGTTAGCCGGAAAAAGACCTTTGTGTCATATAACCCATTCCAAATTAGTGATACGACGATATGGATCGTATTGAAGGCCGTGGTGAAGACCGGGTATTTGTGAAAACGATAGGATGACCTATCGATTGTCTCTGCACTGCTAGCTACGGTATAGAGATTTCCTTTGTGATGGGAAGTTCGATCGAGATTGTGAATACCCGGATTGCAAGGGCTTCTTCGGAAGTGCCTTCGGTTCTGTTTGAACCCGGAACAGACTTGTATGGTTACATGTCTGACATTACATTTTGAGATATAAAGCTGATTTCTTTCAAATACATTTCTGTTGGTGGCGGAGAATTTATTCTCCTAGCTTAATACCCTTCTCTGAGACGTACGAGCTCAGAGGTTATGTAGTTGAAATTTATCAGTGATATACTCCCAATTTGGTAGTGTGGCATGCTGACTGTTGCTGTGTGATGACCATTTATTGATCATTTGTGATCAAAGCGTGGCTTTGTGAAAAAGCGTAGCTTTGTGGACGAGACTTCATCGAGCCTCACAGCCCGGAAATGGTCGAAACAGGAAAGATGCGGCAAGGTTTCAGGGGTAGCTTCCCTAGGGTATAACCATTCCTTCTGGAAAAGGGTAGTATCATGGTATGGAGCTCAGATACTTACTCATGTGGACACACTATATTTACAACTGTATGATGTGTTGATGACGAGCGCTCGGATAAAGGTCCCAAAGGACCAGGGGTGGCATATCTCAGGTTTACTACCCGGGAAGGGGGTAACCGGCCTTGTGTTGGCAGAGAGAAGGTTGTCTCTCGGGGCGTCCCGCCAGAGGCGTTCCTATGTGGCATAGGAAGTTCCTTAGCCTGACCATTTGTTGGAAATCCAATTTCCAATACGAACCTTGTACGGTATTAGTTGTAGAACCTGCCATTTACTTATGGTGGTCACCACTGTTTAGATGGTAGGTATAGTAGGCATAGTTCGAAATGTCTATGTTGGCTAAGATTAATATTATACTTTCGAAATGTATTCCACTATGCACTAATAATAATAATCCAATGATTTGCGTAGTAAGCATGTTTGACTATCATAAGAAGAAATCTCCTCCAATTCTGCGTTTGCATTGTGTGTGTGGTGGGAGGTCTTATGGTAGTTTCATTTTCCAAAAGCATTGCGAATATTTCCACTTCATTTGTTGTTGTTGTTTTAAAGATAAATAACTGTTTTTGTTCTCAAACCAGTCACCATGACTGACCTAGAGTTTATTGTTCCTTTCCTAAACTCTGGGTGCCCATCATTTTCCACACGGGCAGCCTAGAGTCAGGTTATCAGGTCATTCTAGATTCAGGAGATGCTGTGGAGCTCAAGTGGCGAGCTGGATGGCGAAGCGTAGCACTTGTATATGATATTATTATTTCGCTGTGTATTCTGTATGAGGACAAGTTTGTATAACTGTCCAGTGTTGTATTGTTGCTGTAAACTCTGATGATGATGTAATGTATAAAATGATATAGTTTTTTGATTTAAAGATTATTCATTTATCTATTATATGTTGTTCCGCTGCGAATGTGAGATTCTGATATTATTTCGGTGTTTTTCTGTTCTTTTTCTTCTGTCTTCTTCTACCTCTTCTTTTTCTCCATAACAATTCGGTTTTCCGGCATTCGATTGCTCGTCAGTTGATACAGTGGACGTATTAATGTCAATTTTGGAAGTCGAAAATGCCGAAACGTTACAATACATAGGATTGTTAATTAGATTTAGCAATTTATTTATTCTTGTTCTTAGTTATTTTCAGCACTCTTTCCAGTTAGTTAGTCAATTCAGTTCATTTTATTTCAGTTGTTTGCTTTGTTATTTCCTTTTATGCATTTTTAATTTCTGCTCTGATTTCTATAATTTTATATTTTGATTGCGATTTCGATTAGATTCGAAATTGATTCGGAGTTATTATTGTTTTTATTTTCTGCTCAAGAACCACTATCAGATTTGTTTAACATGCCTAAGATTTAAATATGGATTTCAAATATTTTAAAATACAATTCCCTATGTTCGACCTGCATACTACACACCTGTGCGCTTGCAGAATTTATTAAAATTTGTGCTTTTCTAGTCAGTAAAAAAGTCGCAACAGTATCCCCGGACCTTTTTTTACATTTGCCAATGTTATTACATTCTTCTGTTGTGAGAAGTGAACTCGGAATTGTCTAAAAAATATAACCGCTAACTCAGTCCACGTGCTAATGGACCAATTTTCCAATTGTCTAAACCACATCGTCGCAAAACCCATTAAGTATAATGGGAAGCACCGCACCATTACTTCATCACAAGCACCCAACACTTCCATTTGTCGGATATATCTCATCAGATGAATCATTGGATCGGTCTTTCCATCGTACATTTCCAACATTTGAAGCCTGAAATTGGAAGGATTTCTCATGTTCCGGATATTGCAGTAAATGGGTTTTTGTTCACATCTTCCAAACCCTGATCTGCGGGTACTCCTCGAACCAACCTTCTTACTAATTCAGCAATTCGATTTTCACCATCTAATGAAGGTCTTCGTCCAAAAGCGATGTTCTTCCCTCAGCTTGGCAAGGGAAATCCGACGCATATTCCGTTGGTTGCACACTAGTGTTCTGCCCTACTCTCCTAGTATCATTCTATCCTCCGCTCCTCCAGGATAGCCCTAGCACATATTCCTCTTCCGGTTTCACTCTAGTATTGGAATTAGTTCCTGTACCACCAGTTCCTGGAGTTTCAATAGTCACTCCATTGTTGGCCCTTTCGGTGCCCACTCCAACGTTGGTCCTATCATCGACGTGATTCCCAAGTTGAGTCCCGTGTTGCCCCTAAGTATCAGTTGCTCAGGGCATGGAGGCAATGTTCCATCTCGTTCTAATCCTACCTAGCAGCTCTTGTACTGTTTACTAGGATCTGAATTCGTGCAGCTCCTGTAGTTCCTTGTTGTCCCATCCTCTGGAAGAATCCCTCCATCATCTCTTTTTTCCTAGCCAAGATTCCATCCTGCATCTCCTTCATCAACCTTTCCATTTCTTCTCTAGTTACATAGTTGGATTGGTGAGGATTTACGGATACTTCCTGACTGCCTCCAGGCTCTGGTTAATTTGCTCTAGTTTTAGATCTAGTGTTAGGCCTCTTCATTTTTCCCAAATCTCAGATTCAAGCTTCAAGTTTCCAGATCTAACTTTTTCCTCAGTAAAGCACCAAAATGTTAACCAAAAAAATGGATCAGCATCCTGGTTTGAGTTTGAAAGCATCATCCCTGTTTCTTAGAGCAAACAATATAGAAAATAAATGTGAGCAGAAATAGTAAAGAGATAAGAGATAATGTAACGACCCACTATTTTGGACCATTCAAATCGACAATAAAACCACACATGTCGGACTTGAATAATTCAAAACAATAGATTGTAAATAAATTTGGAGCAAATAAAATCAATCACAGAATCACAGACACAGAATATCAGAATAACTCGCAGTGGAAATAAAAATACATAGTAGTTCATGAAGCTACTACAATACAAAGTCTCAAAACAGATACAAAATACCATAGTCTGAAAAATAGATACAACAGAAGTCTGAATACATAAGTTCACAAATACATAAGCAAACCTGAATAGGAAATAACTGAAATGGAAATAGACAACTAGATAGATAGATAAACTCCAGCAAATCTCTAGCTCCAGAAGATGAATCCAAAGCTGTGATACTCAGGCTAACCCGAGCGTAAACCAAAACACAAAACACTCGGGTCAGGACATACATAATTATAAAATGTAAATCAACTCAAGTGAACTGTAATAGAAATGCATTAATAACTTAAAAGGATGCTTGGGATCGCCCATCCTTTAAGGATCCGATAAACTATCTACTATGTAGTAAGATACGCTATTATAATAATGTCTAAAGTAAAGTAAACTATCAAAGTAGCATTAAGGCTTCACATTTTCCACCTTAACACATTTTTATATTCCCATAGTCTATACAGTACCGTAATCTCCCCCGTAATAGGCGTCGTCAGAGGGCACTCCATAGGTATGGTTCTAAACAAACTCGTAGTAAAGCACGCTATGGTAGTTGACACGGCACAACTAGGCAATGCCTGGGTAGATATACCAATTACGCATCCGGACTGTTGGTAACGCAAAGCCGCAGCAATCGCCCAACTCGAGCCACACTCTCGTTTCAAAGGGTGCACCCAATCAATCACAAAGTAATAGAATGGTATACGATGGAATGTGTCCGATAAGAGAAGCTACCTCATTAGCCTGGAATCGCTCCTATTTTAGCCACCTTATGCTAACTCACAAGAGTTAGGTCCATGTTAATATACCTTAGGATCGTCACCACCATCCTACTTCATTCTGGAATCTCCACCGCATACACAGTTGTTAAAGTGGTTTTCGGTATCGACAGAGAGTATGTCCATATTCGATCCCGGTCTCTTTAACAACCAATCATTATTATAACCCATGGTTATAAATTCAAAATGGTTTATATTTCAAATCAAAATATATTCATTTTAAACCATTTTAAAGTCGATGTCAATATCTTTCAAAAATAATATTCATTTACAAAGTTGTAGCGTTAATAAGTTCATTCATTAAATTATAACATTTCCAAAAACATTGTATTTAGCATTCGTAGCACTTTGAAAATGTGATGATACATATAGTAGTATTTCGAAAATATTATCTTTTCAGAAATACCAGCACTTAGAAAACGTTACTATAGATATAGTAGTATTTCAAAAATATTGTCTTTTCAGAAACAGCAGCACTCAGAAAACCTTACTGCAGATATAGTGGTGTTTGGAAAATACAGTACATTGTTAGAAATGGTAGCACTTGTAAAACGCTACCTTAAAGCCACAGCATTTCAGAAATGCTTCCAATACAAATCTGAGATTTACTATAACATTTCAGAAACATTATAATTTCAATTTTTCACCATTTTTAACTTATAAAACATATCTTACCTTTCAAAAATATTTATTTGGATATCATTTAACTTATGATTAATAAAATAAAATTTTATAAATAAAATATCCAAATTAAACCATAATGCATTTATTAAGTCAAAATTACATTTAAATTTCTTAACTTTACTTTTAACAAATAACTTGATACTTTATTTACTTTAAAAATATCCATTTCATAAATAAAATATTTTATTACTAAGTTAAGCCTAAAATTCCATTTCAAATCAAATTTTCAATTATTAAGTCAAATCACATTTTAAATTTTACATTTCAATCATTTATTAACTCATACAATTTTAACTTATAGAAAATCACTATAAAATTTATTTAAATCATTTAAATCCAATTTAAGTTAAAATCTCATATATTTTATATTCCAAATACTTAAAATTTTCAAAAAATATTTATATTTAAAATTAACCATGGGTCTGTATAATATTTTCTAACCTAGGTCAAATGATTATGGATATATATCATTTGAATCCGAAATATAAAATTCCAGGTTTGATCATTTTCAAACCCGCAATCCCAAGTCAAATAAAAAATGCTCGAGCCTATCATTTCAGCTCATAACAACCTTTCCCTATTCTAAAGTCCGTTCAGGTATGTATCATTTCAACCCATAGTAAGGAAACTTGCAGTGTGAGAAACAGAAATATAAATAAACAGTAAAACATAGCATGTCATATCAGGTGATTAAACAGGTATATAATCAGGTTATAACATCATATAATATCATATCACAGGCATATATGAAATTACTATCAACATGGCATATCGCTACTACACATTCACATGACTTTGTTTCACAATTTTATAAGTACGAAGTGGACAGTGATAACTCACCTTCTAACTCTAGAGACGACAATTCAAGACACAGAATCAAACTCCGAAAAAGCACGACAAAGCACGAATCAAATTCAAGGAGATGTAGCACCCAAATCCAAATCTTATAGACAATAAAATAAACATATATAAGCAATTGATTTATACAAGAAAGAATTAATCAAAACAAAACAAAAATGGCTAACATAACCATATGGGCTCGTCCATTTCGCAAATGGGCTAGACCACCTTGAAACATGCTCGGCCATATAGGAAATAGGCTAGGTAGGCTCGGCTATGGTCAAGCAAAAGGCACGGCATAGGGGTATGGATGTGAACGGCTATGGGTATGTGAAAGGATGGCAAGTAAAAAGACACTAGGGAGGCAAAAGGTCAAAGGCAAGTGAAAGGTCATGTGTATTTGGGTTCTGCCTATGCTAACATGGTTCGACCCAATGGTCACTTTGGGTTCGACCCTATGTTCTATGGGTCACGGCACATCTGAAATGAAGGCTATGGCAAGGGAATGGTCACGGCCAAAGGGATGGCAAGTGGTGAACAAGGGGGTGGTGGCCGAGGCAAACAAAGAGGAAATGGTGATCATGTGGTGCTCGGCTATGGTTTGCATCATGGTTTGGTGGTTGATTTGGATCTAGGGGTCAGGGTTGATGTGATGGTGTGGTGGAGGAGATGGTCGGCTAAGGGGGATGGGAATGGTGATGGACGAAATAGCATAAGAGAAAGAAAAAGAAAAGAGAAAAATAAAAGAGAAGAGGAAGCCATGAAATAACTTACTGTAAATTTTTTTTATTTTGAGGAAATGAAATGAGAAGAGATGGGAAACAAAGTGATATGTGCGGCTAGAAAAGGAAAAGGAAAAGGCATCCATTCATTTAAAAGAAAAAGAAACTTATGTCTCTTGATATTTCCCAGCCCATTTGTCAAGCCCAAAACCAAAGTAAAATAGAAAATAACATAGAAAAATAGACAATAAAATACTGAAAATAACTGCGTGTAAAACGCTGAAATTTAACAGATTTAAAAAGTATAAAACAGAATTTGACAAAACGAAAAGCAGAATGAATATCAGAATCAAATTTAGCTTAAAAGAAAAAGATTGGAAATTTAAAATTCAAATTTAAGAATTTCAACTGAAAGTCAAAGTTTGACCAAAGTTGACAAAAATATAAAATTTTTAGAAAATCTTTATTTTATTATATTTGGAAAATAAATTATAACCAAAATCCAAAATACATTGGAAAATTCCGAAATTTCAATTTTTTAAATGATTTAAAATCAAAGTTGCAAATAAATTCAATTAAAATATTTGTTAAAATTTATGGGTTGTTACAGATAAGAATAGTGGTTCGGCTGTTAACGAAGTCTACGTCCATTTTATAGCTTCTTTTATTGATCAAATGCTATTACAAAGGAGTTTAGATTGCAATATAATTCTTCTTTCGTAGATTAGATCAAGCCACCATTGTTAGAGACAAAAGGAGGATCTCAATTGTCTCTTAACGGCTATTATACGAGAGAAGAAGGGTGAAGAAATAATGGTAGAGCTTCAGCAGAGATCTGATCCCTTTTACTATTGTAGATATGATGGTATTTATAGGGGACAGAGAGCACTTGGGCTAGAGCCATTTTAACAAAAGCCTATAGTCATAATGCAGAGGTTGCTTAGGAAGTTTGAGGGTGTTTGGAGCTAATTTTTCAGATCGGTAAGAATCTAAAAAGTTATGCAATTTTTGAGTCTTCTCAATTTGGTTTTCGTATCCCATAATTGAATGCCTTTTCTGAATATCAAATCGTTTGGAGTTGGTTTGATCATCCATCTTCATAGATCATCCAATCACTCCCTTCATAAAAGATCCATCCATAACTCAATTAATACATCATCAAATGACACGAAACTTAATACATGCAATGTACATGAGTAGGAGAGCCTCCAAATCGGATATCAGGTGGATCCGAGCTAAGTATTTGAATCGGCAGTGATCCAATTGAGTCGGATCGGTGATGATCCAAACACTTAGCTTATTTTTGAATCGTTTTTCTTTAGGTTCGTAGGAGATCCATCCATAGCTTGCTCAATACTTATCAGATTCAGACAAAACTTTGTAGTTAGCTTGTAGAGGATGTGTGGGACCTACACAATGAATCTTAGGTGGTGAGGCCCATCTTGATGGGTCGGACCTGACCTGACCTGAATCACTTGGGTCGGTATCGACTCGAATGGGTAGGTCCAATTGCCCTGATTTTTAGTGTGATCCTTCTTCCATGTATAAGTGTTCCCTCCAAATTTTAAGTCAATTCGAGTCCGTATGAGTTCTGTAGGACAATTTTAAGTTGCTTCGGTCCAAAAGCGGGTAGGTATTTGAATGAGTCTTCACTTCTTGAACTAGCTTGCTTGGAATGTTACCAAACTTGATAGGTGAGCTTAGTAGAGGCATAGGAGTGCAATGCAAGTGGTTAGAAGGAACCGCGAGCCAACATTTCGGATCGACACCAATTCAATTGGATCGGATAGGTATCGATCTGTAGAGTTAGAGTAATTCTGGGCCAAACTTCTTATGTTTCTTTGTCTTGTACTTTTAGGCCTTCGGGTCAAGTTTCGAATCGTTCCGACTTAATCAGAATGTTGTAACTCCTTTTGGGTTCTGTTGGGTTAAAAACCTAGTTAACAAATTTAAAATTAAATAAATAGTTACATATTTTAGTAACTGATCATCATTTAAATTCACTAACCCTCCTTCTCCTCAAATTTGATGTAACATCCTCTAACTTGAGGTCCAAAGCTAAGCGCTACAGATGCTGCCGTCATCTATAGTATTAACTTGCGGTGACAAAATACAGTGATGTTAATGGTATCCATAATATCAGAAGCACATGAATATGAAATAAAATCACAGATTCTAAAAAACAACTTTTCTGATTACATTCCAAATCCATGTTTCATATTCCATTACATAATCCCAAATGATTCCCCAGGTTTCGATCAAATATAATTATTACAAATTACGCCAAGAGCGACATATGATGCCCCCTTGGATGATCAGAGTACTCAATAAACATATTAGTCTTAATACATCATAACGAAAATAGAATTAATCACTCATAAATAGCTAACTTTTGCCTCCTGCACGTGTTCGGAAGCTTATTCATCCACCTACTAAACCTGTAAAACCTTAGCTCTCAATCTACTTAAATCAATTTTTGAGCACCCGAGAGTTTAAGGGGAAAACATAAACCTTGAGTCAGATATAAAGCCTGGTGTGAATAATATTATTACATCTCGGTTTTTCTAATATTAAGTGAGACCAAACCGCTTAGCAGAATGGGTTTCCCCTCAGTAATATCTCTTTCTAAATCATATCTTTTGCAAATCAAAATCCTGCAATCAACTGATTGAACAATAATAGCAAGTATATACATATGCATAAAAATCAGGAAATCAATGGACTATCTGTCTATACTATAGTTTTACCTAGTTGACTATTAACCACTAGCTGACTCGGGCCTTCCATACATAACCAAAAATCCGACTTCTATTAGACACCACTTTGGGTTGACTACCCTTAACTTTTGGGCCAACTGCCCTTAACTTCTTTTTCTAGAATCAACTAAACCTAATGGTTTTACGGGCTTACCAATAACCTATCTTTTCCCTGTATATTCCTTTCGGTGTGTAATCCCAATTTAGTCCCATCTATGACAAGCCCTACACACTGGAATTTTGAACTTGTTTTAGCCAAGGGCTAATAGCTTAAGTATAGGGCATGACCCTACACCAGTCCTGCATGGTCTTCTAATATCTGATTCATAAATTTAGGGTTAACTACCCTTTTCATATATTTCTTGTCTTAGGGTTGACTACCCTGTCAAAACTTTATTTCCTTGTAAACATCCCTTACAAATGATTTACCCCTGAAATCATACTTTTTATAAAACAAGGAAATCTTATACTTTGCTTTTCTCAAAACACTTAAGCCATGAAATATATTCTTTACACAAACCAATTAAAGCATATAGATTTTATGATCTGAATGCACACAATATAATAGAATCTAATGATGCTGATTTTTATGAATTGAGATTTTCTTTTAAATTGAGGAATAGTGGGGGTAAATCAAATAACACTATGCCTATTAGAACATAACATAATGAATCTTCTATAAACACTGGGGGTAAAACATATCAGATCGACTAGGACCAAAACATAACCAAACATCCCAAAATCTTTAAATACTATTAAGAGGAAATCAAATTAAACAATATAGTGAGCATATAGAGCTATGAGTACCTTTGTATGCGTGTACATCTTTTAGTCTCACCACTGACAAAGCCCTACACACTGGAATCGCGGACCTTTACCAATCGGGAGCTACCGGCTGAAGCATAGGGTGCAACCCTACACTAGTCCCATCTAAAATCTTATCTGGTTTTAAATCCACGAGTCGTATCATTTTCATCAATTCAAGGCATCCTACACAATTGATCTATCTGATCTCCTGGATGTAATTCTTATCGCTTAGGAATTTAGTCTGACCATACTCACTACTGGAACAACCTAACTGGCAATTTTGTTGTGAGCAGGAAGAGAAGGTTCACTTAAACCATCATATATAATATACATGTCAACCCTTTCTTTTAAGATTTAATTGCAAAATGAATAAATTATATACCTGAAATATGGTATCAATTTAATAAGTAATGATTTATTATTGTTTAAAAATCTTTATGCAGAATGTGATAAAGCTTGCAAGTATGGATGCCACTTGAAAGGACATAAGAAGTGATGTGATCTTCATTATCGTATATAAAATGTAGACATTGTTTATGAATTAAAGTGATTTTTTTCCCGATTAACTGAAGGAATGCTGAGAAGTTCGTCACCTAATTCTTTGTTTCTAATATATTAGTTCTTGGATAATACATGCTAACTAATCACGTATAAAGCCAAATCTTAAAGTTTTATGTATCTAATGGAAAATGGTCCTACTTTTTACGACTTATATAAGTATTTATGTGTAATATCCATTTCACTTTTATCAAAAATAATATTTTATAGGTATTTATGTATTTTATAGTAAAATTTTCTTATTTATCACAAAAATATAGTAGTTTGGTTCTTATGGTTAATTCACGCTACCTGTGCAGGTTGTACATTTGCCTGATAAAGCAAATAACTACCTCACTTCAGCTTCATAAGTATTAGAGAAAAACACATGAAAGGTTCCTGTAGTCTTATGATACTTTCAAACCATTTAAAGAAATAGCACATAATAGCAAAACTAGGTATTATCCAATTGGTATTTAATGTATATAAGTTGTAAATAAGTGTAGTTTATTTTACTTCTGTAAAGAGAAAGTTAACTACTATTTCTACATTAGAAATTAAGTTGAAAGGCTTCTCATCTCAGGTTAATAAGTTTTAAGGAAAATATTTTTGAATAATTAGTTTTAAGGACAATTTACACGAAAATGGTAAATTCATTTATCTTTTTAAGTTGTACAGGAAAATGATAAATTCATTTATCATTATTTCTATATAACTAAAAATGATAACTTCGTTTATCTTTTTTTTGAAAATTGTCCTTGAAACTAATTTTTCAAAAGTGTTGTCCTTAAAACTTATTACCCTGCACAAAGAAGCCCTTTGAGTGAAAATCCCCTTTTTAATACTTACATTCCCTCTTAATTTAGACTTATGATGAAGTTGCTTTCACTATCTTTTTGGAATTATTATCCAATTGTTATCACCCAACATGTAATTGATAGTTCAATTACATTATCTTATCTAAAAATAATTCATTAACTTTTTAGAAAAAGATTAAAGTGTATCTTTTTAGATATATCATGTCATAAAAATGTCTGCTTTCCTCTAAAAAGCCATCAACTCAAATCGAGTAAAAGCTTGTCGTATCCTTTTTTTACCAAATGCTAGTGTATCAGTTCCATATCCGAATTCCAGGTTTATAAAATATTTATGTTATTGCAGTTATTTAAGGCTTGAATTTATGTTCAATATATGACACTTGGTGGTAACTTTCCTGCCTATTAAATCAAATACTGGAGTATATGTTCCATATCTAAATGCCAGGTTTATAAAATGTTTTTGTTGTTGCAGTTATTTAAGGCTTGAATTTATGTTCAATATATGACACATGGTGATAACTTTCATGCCTATTAAATCAAATACTGGAGTATATGTTCCATATCCAAATGCCAAATTTATAAAATATTTATATTATTGTAGCTATTTATGGATTGAATTGATGTTCAATCTTTGACACATGGTATTTTGATGATACAATAGTGATACAATGATAAATTCAAATTAAAAATGTAGTGATACGAGTATAACTATTTAGTTAGCTACTAATTAAACAGAGACAAGTATCAAAAGCCCTTACAATAGCATCTATAACAGCATTATTCACTTGTTCACCTTTTTTTCGAGAGCGAGATTTAATCCAACTCGAGCTCTAGAGATGGAAGATGGATCTTCACTCTACTTTTTCTGCATTAGAAAGAAGATAAAATTATTAATGAGATACCTTTAACATTGAAAAAAACTGAAAGAATGAAACAAGCTAAGCCATATAACTTTGAATCCGAAATAATTTCTTGCTATTTCTTCAGTTAATCGAGCCATTCCGTTATGACTGCATGTGAGTGGCATTTGCTTCCATCATATAGCTTTGTGTTTCTCATTTCATTTCTAAAATAAAATGTAATTAATACAATTGTTAACTGAATAAAATCTAATCAATGATTAAATATATTTTTACCTTAAAAGGTTGAACTTGTTTTTAGCTTGACAAAATCTCTCCACTTCTTCATATTACCAATGTTATCTAGTTTTAACTAAATTATTTCTTCTTTGGTTCTTGCTTTTAATAAATGGCCAACAAATCTGATTTTTGAGGCCCTCCAAATACCTCCCATTTGTTAAAATATAGACACTTTTTGCCAGTCCACGTCTAGTTTAAATCTTGCCTAATATCAGTATGAAAATTAAAAGCAAGACTTTAAATAAAGTTTAGAAATCATAAGCACAAGTACATAATATTTCATATCAAAAAAATATAATTGCATATTACAAATGAACTTTGCATATCATATGAGATAAGTGCAGTTTCAAACAAATTACAAGTTAACAACAACAAAAAATTGTATACATGATTTAAGATATGAATCAGAATCATAAATGAGGACTGTGCTATAGTATGTAACCTGTCATTAAACTATCTAATGTTTAGTTGCGTGAATTCATATTTACATTGGTCGGATCAGTCCTAGAATCATGTTGGAAACAAATGATCTTCGGCCGAGTCGTATATTTACTCACTGTCTTGAAGACGTTTCGGTGTTCCGCTCAATGGTGCAAAGTAGTCTAACTAACGCCGTCGCCTCTAGGATAAAACAGCCTCTTCTTTTTGATTTGATATCGATTCGCTTGAATAGATGAAACCGACTCAATTGCACTCAAAAATGAATGCTCGACATATGATTTTAAAAATTTCGTGGAGAAGAAGATAGGTTTTTGCAGAGTTTAAAAAATATCGTTATGCTTTGGTCACGTCTAAGAACTAATTAAATAGACGGAATACCAAATCGAACGTGTTACTGAATAGTCGGGTGATGTTGGTTCAAAATTTGGATCTGAAATTTTACCATTTCAAATAAAAAACGATCAGAAAATGCAGAATAAATTTTGTTCAAAAATATAAGTGCTACACCACAACAAGCCCGAGCCGAGCCCGACCCGGGTCGGGTCTAGTTGGTAGGCATGCGCACATGTGGTGGTTATGCATGCGCTCCCTGCTCAACACAAAAGCAACATTTTGGTGCCCAAAGGGCCTAATTTAGGAGCTAAGAAACTCATATATATATATATATGAGTATCTTTCAATAATCCCTATGGTGTTGGACTCAAGCAATAATGCACTTATTCCAAGATCTTTAATTTTTAAACAATTCGCAAACCTATTTTTTAAAACAATTTCCAACAATCCCCCACTTGAATTTTTAAAAAGATTTTTCGAGCAGTTTCTGAAAACATAAGATTGTGTATAAACAAAGGTGTCTTTCGACTTGAACCTTTGCATAGTGGATAAGATTCAGTTTTTTTACTAGAGTGACACGTAGTCTTAATCTCTATTCTTGACACCAAACTACACACAATCTTTATATAATGCAATCAAATGACCCCATGTATTTATGGTCATGCACGTCTATCCCAGTTTAACGAATGCTAATTTTGCCCAAAAATCCATAGAAACGGTCACATTTCCACATCCACATAGCTGGGTCAATCAAGAGTACTCCTGAAGGTAGGTACTCCACTCTATATAGAGTATAAATCTCATTAAGAGTTTCTATTCACTAATCCTCAAATAACTTCAGGAATACATGCTTCTAAATATATAAAAATAGCATGTTCAACTCATATCACTTCACAACTTGTTCTTACCCATTGAACCTAGTTCTTGGGATCCCTAGTTATTAGGTTGGGCTACCGTTGTGCGTGAGTCAACAATCTAAGGGAAAAAGTCCCATTCTTTTAGAGGTTCCAAGGACTTTCTCTCTGGCTAGTCCTTTCGTCAAAGGATGGACCAAATTCTCATCACTGCATATGTGATCCACTCTAATAGCTCCTGAAGGGAGTAGCTCTCTAACATTGCTGTGCTTACAACGTATCTATCGTCTTTTACCGTTGTAATAACGGTTCTGTACTTTTGCAATAGCCGCGGTACTATCGTAATGGATCAACACAGCTGATATTGGTTTTTCCTAAAAAGGAATCTCAACTAGCAGATTTCTTAAGTAATATGCTTCTTCACTAGTTGTAGCTAGTGCTATCATTTCAGACTCCATAATGGACTGAGCCAAAATAGTCTGTTTCTTATATTTCCAAGAAATAGCTCTACCAGCTGCTAAAGATATAGCCACTGGTTGCTTTCGAGTCATCAGATAAAGTATTCTAGTCTGCATCGGTGTATCTTTCAAGGACAGCTAGAAACTTTTCATAATGTAACTCAAGGTTCATAGTTCATTTTAGTTATCTCATGAACCTTTTGATAGCATGCCAGTGTTCTATACTAGGTCTACTAGTAAACCTACATAATAATCCCACGACATAGAAAATGTCGGATCTAGTACAATCAGTAGCATACCGAAGGCTGCCAATGATGCTCGCATAATCAGACTGTCTTACACCTTCACCAGTGTTCTTAAATATTAGACTAGGATCATATGGTGTACATGCATGTTTATAGTTAGAGTAATTATATTTCTTTAGTATCTTCTCAATGTAATGAGATTAATCCAAAGGAATTCCCTTTTCTGACCTAGTAATCTTAATTCCAAGGATTACACTCGCTTCACCTATGTCTTTCATATCAAAGTTGGCACTTAACGAACATTTGACACTGTTTATAGCATGAATGTTTGACCCAAAAATAAGTAGATCATCTACATATAGACATATAATAGTGCAAATGTCATTCTCAGATTTATAGTAAATACATTTGTCACTCTCATTAACTTTAAAACCATGTAAGATTATCAAGTTATCAAATTTCTCATGCCATTGGTTAGGTGCTTATTTTAAACCATGATTTGTTTAACTTGCAAACTTTATGTTCTTGACCATGAATTACAAAGCCTTTGGGTTGGTCCATATAAATTTCCTCTTCTAATTCATTATTTAAGAAAGCAGTTTTAACATCCATTTGGTGTATTATTAAATTATGAATAGATGCTAGTGAAAGTAGTACTTGAATCGATATAATTCTAGTTACAGTTAAAAAAAGTGTCAAAAAGTCTACATATTCTCTTCGCTTAAATCCTTTAGCTACTAAACAGGCTTTATATTTATCAACTGTGCCATTAAATTTTAATTTCTTTTTAAGTACCCATTTACAGCCTATAGACTTACAACCAGGTGGTAAATCTACCAAGTGCCAAGCCTTATTGGATTGCAAAGAATCGATCTCATCATTTATAGCCTCTTGCCAAAAATCGGCATCCAAAGGTGAAAGGCTTCTTAGAGGTTTAAAAGATCCTCCTCTGTAGTAAAAATGCAAAAATATGAACCATAATCTTTTGTAATTCTTTCTCTTTTACTTCTTCTAGGTTCGTTTACAGAAAATTCATTGTGTTCTATTCTAATAGGCATAGTGTTATTTGATGTACCCCCACTATTCCTCAATTTAAAAGAAAATCTTAATTCTTAAAAATCAACATCATTATATTCTATTATATTGTGTGTGTATTCAGATCATAAAATCTATATGCTTTGCTATTAATAGCATAGCCAATAAATAAACATTCATATGCTATACTTGCTAATTTTATTCTCTTAGGGTCAGGTATACGAACATATGCTAAACATCCCCAAGTTCTAAAATAAGACACATTCGGTTTTAATTTCTTAAGATTTCAAAAGGTGAAATTTTGCTTTTTGACTTAGGGATCATATTTAAAACATACCACACGGTCAATAAAATTTCCCCCCACCAAAGTGATGATGCACCAGAATTAAATAAAATAGCAACTAAATGTTCTATTTTTCCTTTCAGATTTACCATTCATTTTAGGTGACTATGGTGTAGTTCTTTCATGTATTATTCCATATGAGTTGTAAAATTCAATAAACAAACTTGATTCATATCTAGTTCCTCTATAACTACGCAATCTTTTAACTTTCTTATTAGACTGATTTTCAATTTCAGTTACGAAAGATTTAGACATCTCAAATGCCTCACTTTTATTTTTCATAAGGTATACATAAGTAAAATCAGAGCAATCATCAACGAAAGTGACAAAGTAACAGTGTCCATTTGTAGTCAGAGTGTTATCAAACTCACATATATCAAAATGAATCAAGTCTAAGGGTTCTGATTATCTAACTATAGATTTATGTGGGATTTTTGTTATTTTTGCTTGACTACAAAAATTCACATTTTTCAAAATCATTTAGTGACATATTAGGGATTATTGCATGTTCTATATTATTCGTTTATTTACATGACATAGTCTAGAGTGCTAGATATTAAAATCACACAACATATAAGTAGAAGCATACATTTTACTACATTCAACATTCAGTTTAAACATGCCATCAATTGTATAACCCCTACCCACAAACATACCATTCAAAGTGATGGTGTACATATCAGCCCCAATATTTTGTGTAAACCCAGCCTTATTGAGAAGATAACCCAAAATAAGATTCTTTCTCATCTGTGGAGTATGCATGATGTCTTTCAGAATGACTGTCTTTCCAGAGGTAAACTTCAGCTCTACGCTTCCAATCCCAGCAACAATAGTGGTGGGAGAGTCTCCCAACAACACTTTCTTGTCCTCGGTCTCCATGTATGTTTTGAATATAGCACGATCAAAGCAAACATGACATGTGGCGCCAGTATCTACCCACAAACCCTCTGATCCCCTAACAAGATGAATCTCATCAGAAATCATAGCCATAAAAGGCTCCTTAGTCAGGTTAGCCTATGGTGCAGAGCTTGGCCCGTTCCGACACTTGCGTGCCATATGACCTGGTTTTCCACAGCTGTAACAAAGAAACAACTGTCCAGAGTCATTCTTTTGGGGTGGTTTCTGTTGACCTCTATAGTTTCCTTACGAATTCAAATTATGTTTGTTGCGGTTCTGACTAATCTTGCGGTTTTGATTCTTAAAGCTTTTGGGATTCAGTTTAAGAACTGCAGCTTTCTTAGTGTTGCATGAAACAGTAAGCACTTCTTCCTTCATATCATGTTTTTGAGATTCCTCATCATTACGGAGATGGATTATTAGACTTTATAATGAAAATTACTTAGTTTTATATTTAACGTTATTCTTAAAATCCTTCAAACTGGGAGGTAATTTATCAATCAAAACTGCTACTTGAAACTGTTCATCCAAACTCATGCCTTCGAAGATGATCTCACGAGCAATTTTCTGAAGCTCATGAGACTGCATCTCTATTGACCTGTCATCCGTCATTTGAAACATGAGGTAGTTGCTGACAGCATACTTCTTTGCTCATGCTTCCTTTGTGTCATTCTTTTTCTACAATGCTTCCCTGACCTCCCTTGCTGTTTTGATAGAGTTGTAATAGTCAAAGATATCGTCGCTAAGCCCATTGAGAATGAAGTTCTTGCACAAGTAATTCTGCTCTGTCCAGTTCTACAACTCCTTTGATTTCTCTTTCCAAGCTCTCATTTGATCTGCGTCTGCTTCGTTGGGTTTGTCTGGCAGTTGTGGTTTGTCTGTTGTTAGCATAGCGACCACCTTCCTCATCATCAGTCAGAAACAACTCCATCTTCTGTCTCCAATGTTTGAAATGGAGGTCCTCGAACCCGAAGGGTGTAGCGAACACCATGGGGACCTAGAACATTGATGTCGGGGCAACATCGTCCAAATTTGTAGCAGAAGTCATTGTTGTTGGCATCGTCTTCAATTTTTTGGAAACAAACGATCTTCGGCTGAGTTGTGTACTTGGTCACTGTCTTGAAGACATTTCGACGTTCCGCTCAGTGATGCAAAGCAGTCTTACTAACGCCGTCGCCTCTAGGATAAAATAGCATCTTCTTTCTGATTTGATATTGATTCGCTAGCATAGATGAAACCGACTCAGTTGCACTTAAAAATGACTGCTCGTCTTATGAATTTAAGAATTTCATGGAGAAGAAGATATGTTTTTGCAGAGTGAAATGACCCTCCTATTTCCACCCTAATTTCATAAGGATTTTTTTTTTTACTTAGAGATGATATATAGATATATCATTCATTACAAATATGTTTTCCAAGGTCATTTTCTTTTTCCAATTAACAAAATATATCCAGGATCAAAATAACTTACCAATATAAATATATCAGTACATATCTAATAACATACACATACATATGAAGATGTATGTGTTCTTCTTATTTAAGTTCAGAGTATATATACTTTATTTTTTGTACAAGAACATTCTGTTTGGTTTAGATTTATTTTAGCAATTCAGATAAATTATTGTATTCAGATTTTTGGCCATAAAATCCACTAGAAACATGTACTTTAGTCTGTCATTATGATTAAGAAATGATCAAGTAATAATCAGTGGTAAACAAGCTTTTAATATAGATGATTATGTTAAAGTCTGGATAGTATCAAATTCAGTATAAAAGAAAGTGGATCCTAAGTGAACACAAGCAACATCTAGGCGTAATGGAAACGCGCCTAACTTATACATGAAAGGTCACGAGTTCGAGTGCTATGCTGGTCGGTTCAAACACAATTTTTGGTTTTTTTTTTCTTTTTATTTTTCTCCTGTATGGTTAGAAATCTGATACCTACCTATAATTGTACATATATATTTAATTTTTGCCTATATCCTAACATACAAAACAATTCTTCTTACATAATTATTTTTAAAACCCATTCCTACAACTGTTTTAAGAATTTGTATTTATTTTTTTGCCCAATTATCAACATGTACACAGGTATACATGTACATGTCAATATCTCTGCTCATTTTTCAGAAAACTGGGTGAAACTTTGAAATGCATTTTTATTTTCAGAATACAATCTATCATGATCAACCAATACTTCATTTATTTGAAGCTGGATAACTCATGAATCCTGTATCTGCCACACTAGTTCAATGCAGTGGAGATACCTTTCATGGCACTCTGTCTAAAGCTTTAGGAAAACATTTTACTCTTCTCAATACAATTCAGAAATGAATTCAAACTTATTTACAAAGCATTTCAGTAAAAAGATAATAAAATCCTTTTAAGTTTTCTTCTTGCTAAATCCAGATTTTGTTCTAAAACTCAGTGCTCTGTTATGTCTCAAGATTAACTAATACATAATATAAATTATACAAAACAGTAGCTCAACTACATATGCATATTTCTCTTCCAAACATCCATATCAATAATTAAAATCATTTCCTTGTTTCCCACTCAGATTTTTCCTTTGAGATTTTAAACCTTAATGCATAACAATATATTTAACATGATACAACTAGTTCATCTAACCATAATAGAATTCATTACATGACTGGAAATCTTAGAAACATAAAAATTTTCCTGAATACATGCAGATATAATCAATTTAAACTCTTATTGAAACTAGCTAGCATGTTCATTCACTCCTCCATAAAAGCCATAACTTCATTTTTACTTAGTGCCTGGGTTACCTGAAAGAGCATAAGTGGCTGCCTCATTTTAAAATGAGACACCCCAGATGCCATGAGCAAACAAGGGTCAGATCTATGATCTGGTATGAGTAACATCAATTCATTCATGATATTAAGCAATAGAGAATATAAGGGTACTAACTTGTTATTTAAGCAAATTTCTGCAATCAATTATTTTAACATAGTATAATTAAGTTGAATCAGGTATGATATATTCATTTATCATTCTTTCACTTGCATACATAATCATGCAAACATAATTATCTATTTGCAACAATTTCATTTACTGGAATCATCTTGGTTCCATACCATTCAACCTAAGAAATATCCACATTCCTATTTCTTCATTTACAGGTTGTAATATTCAATTTAAGTCCCTGCCTCATCTGCTATTAAGGAATCACTGGGACACATTGCAATGAACTAATTCACATCATTGCACAAAGATCTCAGGGCTTAAACAAACCATGTGCCAACTTGCATACTTCAAATATGACAAGCATTCCAGCAGCTTTCTTGGCCTTCCCTTCCCTAGTTTATTTACTAGTGTATTGTCTTAAATCCTATCATCAAATATGCTAAGTGAACATATCACTGCAAACATGGAAACATCCATAATTTCTTCTAGCATAATTCTCCTCAGAAATAATCAGACAGTTATTTCCTAAATGGGGTCAATATGTCTTGATCTTAGTAAAATATAAGAACATTTTCAACTGTAAAAGAGGCATGGCATGTTATACTGATCTGCAAGCCTTTATGATTGATTCAGATTCAAGATCTGGTTCAATCATAATTTTAGCTTGTGGGTTTTTCTTTTTTTTTTGATTTGGTTAAGGGCTCAGCACTTAGAAAATTTCTATTGCACCCTTAACATTTTTCTTTTCAAGCCTCAGCACTTATACCAAGTATAATGCAGCTCCATTCATTTTTTATAAAGTTTCCATGCCATAGATCTATAACAGCTGAGAGTATTCTCTATATAATTTTTAAGATCCTAAACTTTAACATTTATGAGTATAAATAAAACAGTATAATACTCATCCAAAGACAAATGTCTCAACCAATCAAAGATCATCCAAAATCATCCATATTAAATCATATCAGATTTAAAATAAGACATCCAAAAAGCATTGATGAAATCATATACATCAAAACCAGAAATACATAAATAGCAATATATAAAGTGGCTGCCTCAACTCAGGTCTTAATGCCATGAACTCAGTGAGATTACTCACCTAAATATTTAATCCAGAAAATTCTTGTTTGAGTGTTCTCTCCTTCCTTCCAATATTTTCCTTCTTTTCTTATTTTTTTGTGCAGCCCGGGGTAAAGACAATTCTACTGTCTATTTATATGCATTTTTTCCTCTAGGGTTTTGTTGAAACAGAATTCCATTTCTGTCCTGGCTAGCATCATGTATTTTTCATTCATAATACCCCGGCCATATTAACCAAATTAAAGGCTGCATTTTCTTTCTTTTACTTTACAGAAAATGGCCACTCACCTAGTCATGTTAAAAGTGTGACTATTTTATTTTATTTTTCAATTATCCCTGAGAATTCTCCTTTGCTATTTTTGCCTATACAAGCTTATTAACTTGTATCACATTTCATGTCATTTTAATGTTATAGTTTTACCTGCTTATATATATATATATACTTTTCAGTACTTAAAAATATATATATATATATGTACACATATCTTATCTAGGCTTATTTAATTTCTCTTTAATTTCAGAAGCATATGCACCTACATGTATACAAGTTTACAAATCCTTATAACATATACATATGTATAATTTTCTTTTCTGGGTTTTAATTAAAATCTATTTACTGATTTAAAGTAAAACTTATTTTTCTTATTTTCTAAGATGATCCATATAATTCCAGAAATCAAATAACCATGTTGCAAAATCATGTTTGTATTGCTCTTTAATTCTTGTTTTAAATCCAAGAAATCTGGAGTTCTTCCTTGTGCTATTTCAGTGTGCACGTGCACACATATACTTGCACACTATTTATTCCAGAAATTTCACCATATTTAAATCTAAATATTTCAAAAATTAAATCATTTTACAAAAATGATTTTTCACAAAATTTTGGGGTATTACATTCACCCCTCCTTTTAGGAATTGTGTCCTCACAATTTTTCTAACATTTATAGTGAGCATCCTTTTTCTTTTCTGAAAACTTATCAAACATATGCATAAGAAAACAAATTCAACCATATCAACCATGCATAACAAAATTTTTCCAGAAGAGAAAATAAAAATTACCTTTTAATTTGCAAAAAGCTTAGGATAATCCATTCTAATCTTATCCTCTAACTCCCATGTGCAGTCATTAGGATCACTACTCCACTGGATCTTAACTAGTTTCAAGGTTTTGCTCCTTAATTTCTTTTCTTCCTTGGCTACAATCCCCACTGGTTCTTTTTCATAAACCAAGTCAGGATTTATTTGAATTTTGGTAGGCTCTTCCAAAATGTCTTCCTTATCATGTACCCATTTTCTAAGTTGGGACACATGAAAAACATTATGCATTGCTTTCATTTCCTCTGGTAGTTCTAATTTGTAAGCCAATGAACCAATTCTTTCCAGAATTTTATAGGGTCCAACATACCTTGGTGTAAGCTTACCTTTCTTGCCAAATCTCATGACTTTCTTCATAGGTGAAATCTTGATGAAAACAAAGTCTCCCACTTCATATTCCACTTGCTTTCTCTTCCTATCTGCAAATTTCTTTTGCCTATCTTGAGCTGCTGCTATTCTTTTTCTTATTAACCCAATTTTCTCTGTAGTTTCTTTAACATATTCAGGTCCAAGAATAGCCCTTTCTCCAGCCTCTACCCAGCATATAGGTGATAAACATGGCTTGCCATATAAGGCTTCAAATGGTGCCATCCCTATGGTGCTTTGGTAACTGTTATTGTAGGTGAATTCAGCTAGATGGAGGTGGTCTTCCCAGTTGCCTCCAAAGTCCAGTGTACATGCTCTCAACAAATCCTCTAAGACTTTGTTCACTACCTCAGTTTGACCATCTGATTGTGGATGGTAGGCAGTGCTTAAGCACAATTCACTCCCCATAGCCTCTTGAAAACTTTTCCAAAATCTTGAGGTGAAGATGGTATCCCTATCACTCACAATGGTTTTGGGTATGCCATGCAACCTTACTACCTCTTTCATGAATATTTGAGCCAATTTTGGAGCATTTCTTTCTGCTCTAACTGGGATAAAATGTGCTACCTTGGTTAGCCTATCCACTATCACCCATATACTTGTGTTTCCCTTCTTAGATCTAGGCAGACCATCTATGAAATCCATAGATATATCCTCCCACTTCCACTGTGGTATGCTAAGGGGTTGCAATAGTCCTGATGGCCTTTGTGTCTCTGCCTTGACTTGTTGGCAAGTCATGCACCTTGCAACATATCTGGCCACATCTGACTTCATCCCCTTCCACCAAAGATTTCTTTTCAAATTTTGATACATCTTGGTGCTACCTGGGTGTATGGAGTATTTACTCCTATGGTACTCATTTAATATTTCCTCCTTCAATTCTATATTTTCTGGAACACATATCCTATTTTTATTCCTTAAATAACCATTTTTATCAATTTGATAATTTATTACTTCCTCCCCTTTTGATATGAGCATTTTCTTTTCCACCATGTTTAGGTCTTGTTCCTGCATTTGCCCAATCTTAAGAAGTAAATCTGATTGCAGAGATATCATACTTAATTTTCCTTTACCTTCACCTTCTTCAATAGGCATCATTTGTTCCTCACTGTTTTCCTCAATTTCCAAGTCAGTAAGTATAGACAAATCCCTAAACTCTTCCATCATCAACATGGCTACTTTGGCATGTTGTCTACTCAAGGCATCTGCAACTTTATTTGCCTTGCCTGGTGTATACAGTATGTCTAGATCATAGGCAGCTAGGAACTCTACCCATCTATGTTGCCTCATGTTCAAATCTTTTTGTGAGAATAAATATTTCAGTGCCTTATGATCAGTGTAGAAAATAAATTTGGCACCTAACAAATAATGTCTCCAAAGTTTCAAAGCATAAACAACTGCTGCTAGTTCAAGATCATGGGTTGCATACCTGGTTTCATGTGGCTTTAATTGCCTAGATGCATAGGCTACCACCTGGTCTTGCTGCATCAACACAGCCCCTAACCCAGAGCCACTTGCATCAGTGTACACAACCAAATTTTCATTTCCTTCTGGCACTCTCAATACTGGTGCATTAATCAGGGCTTCTTTTATTTTGATAAAAGCTTGCTCACATTTTTCTGTCCATACAAAGGCTTGGTTCTTTCTAGTTAAATTGGTAAGTGGTGATGATATTTTTGAGAAATCTTTTATAAATCTCCTATAATATCCTGCCATCCCCATAAATGATCTAATCTCACTGATGGTGCTAGGTCTTTTCCATGCTTGGATTGCCACTACCTTGTTAGGGTTTACTGATATTCCTTTGGCAGAGATAACATGCCCAAGGAAATGCACTTCTTCTTTCCAAAATGCACATTTTGAAAATTTTGCCTTTAAATCATTTTCCCTTAGTCTTGACAAAACTAAATGCAAATGATTTTTATGCTCTTCCACTGTCTTGGAATAAATCAAAATGTCATCAATAAAAATCAGTACAAATTTGTCTAGATAATCTCTAAATATTCTATTCATCAAATCAACAAAATATGAAGGAGCATTTGTCAAACCAAATGGCATAACCAAAAATTCATATAAGCCATATCTTGTGTTAAATGCAGTATACTTAACACTTGAGTCTTCAACCTTCATTTGATGGAATCCTGATGCTAAGTCTAATCTAGAAATTATTTTAGCTTCATTGAGTTGGTCAAAGAGATCATCTATTCTAGGCAATGGGTATTTATTCTTGATGGTTACTTTATTTAGTTCTCTGTAATCTATGCACATTCTCAAGGTACCATCATGTTTTCTTACAAACACTACTGGAGAACCCCAGCAGGAATTGCTTGGCCTTATAAATCCCTTGTCTTCTAATTCTTCCAACTGATTTTTCAATTCTTTCAGTTCACTTGGCCCCATCCTATAGGGTTTCTTGATTATTGGACTTGCTCCTGGAATGAGATTAATTTGGAACTCAACTGGTCTGTGGTGTGGAACACCCTTAACTTCCCCAAACACATCCAAGTATTCATTAACTATGGGAATTTCTTCAATTGTTAGTTCACTCAGATCTTTTTCTAAGTCAACTAAATGATACAATTTCCCTTCCTTAGCTATTTCACATAGAACTGTGATTCTCTGGCCTCTTGAATTTTGCAATGATATGGTGGATGAGTCTAAATTAATTATGGCTTTAAATTGCCTTAACCAATCTACCCCCAATATAACTCCTATATTTGGGTAATTTAAAACATATAAATTGGAGATAAAAGTATTTCCTCCTATGTTTAACTCCACATCCACACAATTCATGTTCAAAACACTAGAACTGCCTAGGGGACTTTGTACAAGCAATGGGGTTTCAACCAATATGCAGTTTAATTTTAACACTTTAACTAATTCATAGGAAATCAAAGAGTGTGTTGCTCCAGTATCATATACTACTGGTATGGGTATGGCACAAATGAATAATGTACCTTCCACTTGGCCATGATTTTCAGCATCAATTTTCACTGCAGATTTGCCTTTTCCTTCCAAAGTTGCCAATTTCCCTTGCTGTTTATTCTCAGGACAGTTCCTCTTCATATGCCCCTCTTTCCCACATAGGTAGCATTTGAAGGCTCCTCCTTTCAACTCTGGGCACCTTGGTTTGATGTGTCCTTCTTTTCCACAATGATGGCAAACCAATTTCTTCTTAGTATCATTGGCTTTTGTATCTTTACTCTTCCTGTTGTCTGCCTCCTCCTTCTTTTTATCATAAGGGTGATATCTTCCCTTATCCTTCTTGTTGTTGCTCTTAAAATTCCTATATTTCTCTCTTTCTTTGTCATGTTGTTCCAGTTTCAAAGCCAGATCAATTACTTGATCAAATGTTCTATCTGCATATGGTAGCATAGCTCTGCTAAGTCCTGGGTTTAATCCTTTTATATACCTATCATTCTTGGATGCTTCATCTGCCACTAGCATTGCTCCATAATTAGATAGCCCCTCAAACTTTTGAGTGTATTCAGTGACATTCAAAGTTCCCTGCCTAAGTTTGATAAATTCTTCAAGCAAAATGGTTTTGGCTGATGCTGGTACAAATCTTGCCTCCAACATCTCCTTGAACTGATTCCAAGTGATTTCATTTTCATTTCTTCCAGCTATGATCACCTCCCACCAGCTTAAAGCTACCCCTTTCAGTTGTCTAGAAGCTACTTGCCTCTTCCTTTGGTCATCCAACTGCATGTCATTGAAAATCCTATCAAGTGTTCTCAACCATGCTTGAATTTCCATCACACTCTCAGTTCCTTCAAAACTCTTGCCTCCCAAATTGGAATAAGTCTTCAATAGTTTTGAAAGCTCTTCATGTGGGTTCTCAGGCCTATGCCCAATTCCATCTCTTAAAACCCTCACAAATTCTTGCATATCAAGCATTTGAGGTGCACTGGGTCCTGCATTGTGATGAGATCCTCTTCCTACCATGGTCTGCTAACTAAATTCTGGGTAAATGGTATTAGTATATTATGAGTACTTCTATAATTTCTAATTTCTTATTTAAATTATTTCATCCAAAACAAACAGACATTATACATTTCTATAATACTTAACAATCAATGCAACCAAGTGCTCTGATACCAAACTGAAATGACCCTCCTATTTCCACCCTAATTTCATAAGGATTTTTTTTTTTTTACTTAGAGATGATATATAGATATATCATTCATTACAAATATGTTTTCCAAGGTCATTTTCTTTTTCCAATTAACAAAATATATCCAGGATCAAAATAACTTACCAATATAAATATATCAGTACATATCTAATAACATACACATACATATGAAGATGTATGTGTTCTTCTTATTTAAGTTCAGAGTATATATACTTTATTTTTTGTACAAGAACATTCTGTTTGGTTTAGATTTATTTTAGCAATTCAGATAAATTATTGTATTCAGATTTTTGGCCATAAAATCCACTAGAAACATGTACTTTAGTCTGTCATTATGATTAAGAAATGATCAAGTAATAATCAGTGGTAAATAAGCTTTTAATATAGATGATTATGTTAAAGTCTGGATAGTATCAAATTCAGTATAAAAGAAAGTGGATCCTAAGTGAACACAAGCAACATCTAGGCGTAATGGAAACGCGCCTAACTTATACATGAAAGGTCACGAGTTCGAGTGCTATGCTGGTCGGTTCAAACACAATTTTTGGTTTTTTTTTTCTTTTTATTTTTCTCCTGTATGGTTAGAAATCTGATACCTACCTATAATTGTACATATATATTTAATTTTTGCCTATATCCTAACATACAAAACAATTCTTCTTACATAATTATTTTTAAAACCCATTCCTACAACTGTTTTAAGAATTTGTATTTATATTTTTGCCCAATTATCAACATGTACACAGGTATACATGTACATGTCAATATCTCTGCTCATTTTTCAGAAAACTGGGTGAAACTTTGAAATGCATTTTTATTTTCAAAATACAATCTATCATGATCAACCAATACTTCATTTATTTGAAGCTGGATAACTCATGAATCCTGTATCTGCCACACTAGTTCAATGCAGTGGAGATACCTTTCATGGCACTCTGTCTAAAGCTTTAGGAAAACATTTTACTCTTCTCAATACAATTCAGAAATGAATTCAAACTTATTTACAAAGCATTTCAGTAAAAAGATAATAAAATCCTTTTAAGTTTTCTTCTTGCTAAATCCAGATTTTGTTCTAAAACTCAGTGCTCTGTTATGTCTCAAGATTAACTAATACATAATATAAATTATACAAAACAGTAGCTCAACTACATATGCATATTTCTCTTCCAAACATCCATATCAATAATTAAAATCATTTCCTTGTTTCCCACTCAGATTTTTCCTTTGAGATTTTAAAACTTAATGCATAACAATATATTTAACATGATACAACTAGTTCATCTAACCATAATAGAATTCATTACATGACTGGAAATCTTAGAAACATAAAAATTTTCCTGAATACATGCAGATATAATCAATTTAAACTCTTATTGAAACTAGCTAGCATGTTCATTCACTCCTCCATAAAAGCCATAACTTCATTTTTACTTAGTGCCTGGGTTACCTGAAAGAGCATAAGTGGCTGCCTCATTTTAAAATGAGACACCCCAGATGCCATGAGCAAACAAGGGTCAGATCTATGATCTGGTATGAGTAACATCAATTCATTCATGATATTAAGCAATAGAGAATATAAGGGTACTAACTTGTTATTTAAGCAAATTTCTGCAATCAATTATTTTAACATAGTATAATTAAGTTGATTCAGGTATGATATATTCATTTATCATTCTTTCACTTGCATACATAATCATGCAAACATAATTATCTATTTGCAACAATTTCATTTACTGGAATCATCTTGGTTCCATACCATTCAACCTAAGAAATATCCACATTCCTATTTCTTCATTTACAGGTTGTAATATTCAATTTAAGTCCCTGCCTCATCTGCTATTAAGGAATCACTGGGACACATTGCAATGAACTAATTCACATCATTGCACAAAGATCTCAGGGCTTAAACAAACCATGTGCCAACTTGCATACTTCAAATATGACAAGCATTCCAGCAGCTTTCTTGGCCTTCCCTTCCCTAGTTTATTTACTAGTGTATTGTCTTAAATCCTATCATCAAATATGCTAAGTGAACATATCACTGCAAACATGGAAACATCCATAATTTCTTCTAGCATAATTCTCCTCAGAAATAATCAGACAGTTATTTCCTAAATGGGGTCAATATGTCTTGATCTTAGTAAAATATAAGAACATTTTCAACTGTAAAAGAGGCATGGCATGTTATACTGATCTGCAAGCCTTTATGATTGATTCAGATTCAAGATCTGGTTCAATCATAATTTTAGATTGTGGGTTTTTCTTTTTTTTTTTGATTTGGTTAAGGGCTCAGCACTTAGAAAATTTCTATTGCACCCTTAACATTTTTCTTTTCAAGCCTCAGCACTTATACCAAGTATAATGCAGCTCCATTCATTTTTTATAAAGTTTCCATGCCATAGATCTATAACAGCTGAGAGTATTCTCTATATAATTTTTAAGATCCTAAACTTTAACATTTATGAGTATAAATAAAACAGTATAATACTCATCCAAAGACAAATGTCTCAACCAATCAAAGATCATCCAAAATCATCCATATTAAATCATATCAGATTTAAAATAAGACATCCAAAAAGCATTGATGAAATCATATACATCAAAACCAGAAATACATAAATAGCAATATATAAAGTGGCTGCCTCAACTCAGGTCTTAATGCCATGAACTCAGTGAGATTACTCACCTAAATATTTAATCCAGAAAATTCTTGTTTGAGTGTTCTCTCCTTCCTTCCAATATTTTCCTTCTTTTCTTATTTTTTTGTGCAGCCCGGGGTAAAGACAATTCTACTGTCTATTTATATGCATTTTTTCCTCTAGGGTTTTGTTGAAACAGAATTCCATTTCTGTCCTGGCTAGCATCATGTATTTTTCATTCATAATACCCCGGCCATATTAACCAAATTAAAGGCTGCATTTTCTTTCTTTTACTTTACAGAAAATGGCCACTCACCTAGTCATGTTAAAAGTGTGACTATTTTATTTTATTTTTCAATTATCCCTGAGAATTCTCCTTTGCTATTTTTGCCTATACAAGCTTATTAACTTGTATCACATTTCATGTCATTTTAATGTTATAGTTTTACCTGCTTATATATATATATATACTTTTCAGTACTTAAAAATATATATATATATATGTACACATATCTTATCTAGGCTTATTTAATTTCTCTTTAATTTCAGAAGCATATGCACCTACATGTATACAAGTTTACAAATCCTTATAACATATACATATGTATAATTTTCTTTTCTGGGTTTTAATTAAAATCTATTTACTGATTTAAAGTAAAACTTATTTTTCTTATTTTCTAAGATGATCCATATAATTCCAGAAATCAAATAACCATGTTGCAAAATCATGTTTGTATTGCTCTTTAATTCTTGTTTTAAATCCAAGAAATCTGGAGTTCTTCCTTGTGCTATTTCAGTGTGCACGTGCACACATATACTTGCACACTATTTATTCCAGAAATTTCACCATATTTAAATCTAAATATTTCAAAAATTAAATCATTTTACAAAAATGATTTTTCACAAAATTTTGGGGTATTACACAGAGATTAAAAAATTTCGTTTTGCTTTGGTCTCATCTAAAAACCAATTAAATAGATGGAATAACAAATCGAACATGTTACTGAATAGTGGGGTGATGTTGGCTCAAAATTCGGATTTGAAATTTTACCATTTCAAATGAAAAAATAATCAGAAAACACAGAACAAATTTCATCCAAAAATTTGATTGAAAAGCCCATGGAAATGCCTTACTTTTCCCTTTTTTCCACTATTTTGTAGTTTGAATATGTAGAGCTATGTTGCTAATGTTTACTCACTTTATGTTTGAAAAAAACTTCACTCTGTACTGGCTGCTTGTAAAAAGTTTAGCCTCACTTAAGTTATGTTGTTTTCCTATTAACTTATGCTGATGTTTCAATTCTTCATTTATGTTTTCTTCATAACGCACATTGTACGGTTTAATTTCATGTTTGTTTTCTGCTGAGCATATATTTTAGATGAAAATTGGGTTATTGCTTCAATACACTGTTATAGACATGATTTTTTTGCATAATTGTACATAATTCATATGTCGGTTTCCTGATTAAAATATATATACATACGGGTAAGAAAATTTGCCCGTATCTTGATAGTGGAGCATGACAAGACTCTCCTTTTTATTGACCAAAAGTAGAACATAACATACAACAAAGACAAGATTCATTTGCCCATATCTTGTAAATTTCTTTGAGGTTAGCATTTAAAATTTTTGAACTATAGTGACAGCACAAATTATACATTAATATACATTTTGGAATATTATACATATGTCAGATTAAAGACAGCAGCATTTTTGCAGTGTGGCATCAGTGTATCCTTTTTAGCCATGTTAACACCAATAGTGTTATGGGTTATAGAAAGTTATATTAATTTCTGGTAGCTAGAAATGAGCTCATGTAACCATTTTTCTCATATATAATTTGTAGTCGCCTGATTTAAAGATGAATGTTATATGTTTATGCCAGAAAAAATATCATCTCCAGTATAAGTGGTCCACTTGCATCCTATAACATTTTTATTTATAGGTAGATATACCAGATTCCATGTTTTATTCTTTATGAGTTCATGATACTCCTCATCCATTGCTTTCTTCTTGTTTTCATTTCTTATAGCCTGATCAAAAGTTTGTGGTTCTTCTGAATTAACAGTTGCAATATATAGTTTGGGTTTAAATATCCCACTCTTTGATCTAGTAGTCATGGGATGACCAGTTTGAGCATGTTGCTTGTAGTGCGCTTGCTTAGTTATATTTTCTTGTTGTGCATGTGAATACTCTCGATTATTTCCTTAACTACTACTTTATGTTGGACTTGTTATATATGTAGGAGTATGGTTTAGATGATCTGGTTGCTCTGACTGTTCATGACCTGCTTCACTAAGCATTATAAGTTATGGATCAGAGTAATCCGGACCCTTCTCAACCCATTCCTTGTTCCATTCAGATGAATACAGAGGTATATCTGGTATTGAAATCTTTGGATTATAAATTTTCTATGTTATTTTCAAACTTGCACTAGAGGAATCAAGTACACATTTATTGAATACCACATGTTTACTCACAACTACTTTTCCATTATTGTCCAAACATTTATACCCTTTCCGATTTGTTGCATAACCAAAAATTATACATGGTGTTAACCTGAAATTTACTTTTTGGGTATTATAGGGTCTTCTATAAGGAAAACACAAGCATTCAAATGTCCTTAAACTATGATAATCATGTTTTATAATAGATAACATTTTTATTGGACTTGTTTTTCAATACTTTAGTTGGAAGTCTATTATTCAAATAGACTGCTGTATCAAATGAGTCTGGCCAAAACATTAATAGCAGTGATGCTTGTGCTAATAATGTACGACCTAACTCTACTATATGCCTATGTTTTCTCTTAACTAGACCATTTTGATCAGAAGTATATGGACATGTAATTCTTTGAATTATTCCTTTCTTTTGAAAAAAATTGCCAAGTAATTTGACTCACCACCACCATCAGTTTGCTAATTGATGATTTGTTTGATTTTCTGCCTGAGTGAGGAAGTGTATTACTACCTTATATGTTTTTGATTTTGTTCTAAGATAATATAATCAAGTATATCTAGTGTATGCATCAAAAAATGATATGTAATATTTAAAACCATAATCTGAATTGATAGGTGATGGACCCCATAGATCAGTAGCAACCATTTTAAGAGGTTTACATATTTGGTTTGTGAGGCAGAGAAAGACAACATATGACTTTTGCCCATTTGAGAATATGTACATATGCCTTATATGTTTCTGATTTTGTTCTAAGATAATATATTAAAGTATATCTAGTGTATGCATCAACAAATGATATATAATATTTAAAACCATAATCTGCACTGATAGGTGATGGACCCTATAGATCAGTAGCAACCATTTCAAGAGGATTATTAAATATGTGAAAATTAGCCACAAGGGCCTCTTCAGCAAGTGAAATTAGTTTCTAGGACACACAACTGAAATAATTACTTTCAAGGACAAAATGCAAAATAATTAGTTTTAGGGCCTAAAAACCTATGAAATTATGTCCTTGAAAGTAATTGGACTGCTGACTTTGTCCTTGAAAGTAATTATTCTGCTGTTTTTGGCCTTGAAAGTAATTTCTTTGAATGTGTGTCCTAGAAAATAATAGGACTGCAAAGTTTGTCCTTTTGGTAAAATGCCCCTTATTATATTTGGTTTGTGAGTCAGAGAAAGACAACATATGACTTTTTCTCATTTGAGAATATGTACATATGTAGGGTAAAGAATGTTTTCAAAAGGAATTTTATTCTCTACGAGAACTTGTTTCACAACATTTGCATTAGGATCACCTAACTTGTAGTGCCACAAATCAAACATATTTTTATTTCTTTCTATAAATTCAAAAAGACTAAAACACGTTTTTTACTTTCAGAATTTCTTGACTTAACGTGATTGAACTTGTACAGTCCCTTTACTGTATCACCTTGCAAAAGAATTTCTCTACTTAGAATATCTCTAACTAAGCAATACTTAGGATAAAATTCAAAATATACATTGTTGTCACTTGCAAGTTGTGACACACTCATAAGATTTTTCAGAGAATAATCTCCGGTATAAGTTCGGTTATAAAGCATTTCAGAGAATAGACGGAAGCCTAAAGCACAACAACATTATATTACAAATATAAGCATTGTATAAGTGTACAAAGCATTCTTTTGTAATCAGTTCATTTTAATATTAATAAAAGTAAATTCTAGTCTCTTATCTCAACTCTGAAAATACTCAAATACAAATCTTTAATGAATTCAATAATATTTATTTTCATCTTCTTTCCAAAAACTTAATATCATTTTTTAGTTGGAAAAGAGGTATTCGAGCCTATTCAATATCATCAGTACATATTCATAAATCGCAAAGGAATATTCTACTTCATTAAAAAAATTCAAGCTATATACAAAAAAATTACATTGTCGCAAAAATTCAGTTCTATCAATATTCTTTATCAAACATGGACCTTTGTAGTGTACTTTTCCATCAACACATTATTCTTTCATAATTTTGTTGCAAAAATCATGTATGGTTTAGATATCAACCAATTAATCATGGTGATTTTATATTTATCAAAAGATGGCATGTCTCACCCTATGAGATTTCATAACATACCAGTTTTCTTGCAAAATCATTTAATAAAGGTTTGTGAAGACACTAAGGACATCGTTCCATTTTCATTTCAATGTCAGTAGGTGCTCACTTTCCTATTAGAACATAATAAAAAGAACTGATCATCTTTAGGGCTAAATCTGACTTGTCATTGTGAAGAAATATTCCTAATATTAGAAAAGAGTATGAGCATATATTTGAAATATAAATGGTAAAAAGTTATGATGCCAATCTAAGAGATACACCAACAGCACAAAACATCGAGTTGCCTCCAATTAGTAACTGTGAACTAAACAATCCCTTGGATTAGCCATCCTAAATAAGAAGATAAGATAACTGATCAAGGTCCTATTGGTTCTTCCAGTGCAATAAATTCAACTTCAACTCTACTTATAACATCTGCATGAGGTCTTTTCATTTTTGTTGAACCTCTAGTGGTTTTTTCCCAATTGGATTTACATTTTGATAATGAACCAGTCCATCGTCTTCCAATGAAACATCATTATTTTCATCAATTGGCATTGCATTATCTTCAAGTGCTAACAAATTATCTTCAGATGCTTTAGCTAGTGTTTCATCTTCCATCACGTTTAAATTGCTACGCTCGATAAGCTCTTCCCTGGCCACAGATTCCTTTGGTGTAGCTTTTGGTACCTCGTGTAACGACCCTGAATTTCCGACCCAGTTTAATTTTTTAAATCAATTTTTTAGTATTAATTTGAATTTTATATACGTTCTCAGTTAACGTCCAAACTTCTAGTATAAGACACATCTAGTTAGTTATGGATATAGGAAATGTTTTGTCGCAAAATATCGAAGTAAAATTCATTCATGTTTTTTTGCATATCAGTTCATTTTAACGTGCGTAAAATTTTCATCTTCCGAATCTAGATATTTTTACACAGTGAGGTTGTAGAAAATATCTGATCGAGACGTCACATTTCGTTTTGTCTAATTTCGTCGTCGTCCGCTTCATTCAAATTGTTCTGTCGAACGAACAATTTAATCGGCGTAAAATTTTGAGTTTTGATGGAACGGTCGTATCGACAATATCTGTGTACCGTTGTAAGCGCCTCGTCACGCCAATCAGAATGGTATATTCAATTTTACAAATCGGAGTTTTGCGTAAAATCGTCGCACTAATTTAATCGTCCCTAACAGACCGGTTAAATGAATATTCAGTCCATTTTCAGCCCACTCCAATTCACCTGATTGTACCCATTGATTCTGAATAAAAACAAAATTTATTCTAGCCCAAAATTGTCAGCCCATTTGCATTCAAAATTTTGTAAAAAAAAAACTTTGGCTGAAGTAAATTGATTAGTGTGGTTGGCAGCTAATTTAATGGGCATGAAAAGTTGAACAACAGTAAGTTATGGCATAGAAAATCTGGAGCATATTTCGTAACTCACACAAAATAATATCCTCTGTCTGTTGGTCCCTGACCATTGGTATACCCAGCTGAAATATAAAAGCTTCGTTGTTTTTTTACTAGCCTCGTTTTCTTCCATTTGCTACAGATAAATATCACATACCTCTCCAACCTCTCTCTTTCCTCTCCTCTTTTATCTTTCTTTCCTCTCTGTCATTGTTTTCAAAAGAAAAAAAAGATGTGTAAAAAAAATCGGCACTCTTCCCTCGTCGTCGCCACCCGCTCCCCTCCTTCGCCACCGCTACCGCCTGCCGCCACGTCGACTTCGCCTCCGACCACTGTAGCTCCACCGCCTGTTAATCCCAAACCCACCGTGCTTGCAAACCTATTTCCCCTCTCGCCGTCTTTCACCTCGAGCTAGATGTGCCGTTCGCCTACCCCTCTACTTCACCCTCCGGTCGCGTGGCTCCACCCGAGGACCCTCAAACCCGAAAAAGGCATCACCCCTCTATTAAAACTCGCGAGCATCATATCGCCTCCCCGCTGTTAGCCCACCTCCACATCACCCACTGACTGGCCATCGCCAACCAACCTGAACCCCTTCTACTGCCAGTCACTGCGCAAACCCAAGACAACCCAATGCCAGACCTGAGCCTATGCTTGTCCATGACAGTGAATGCCTAAAATGAGTGTACATATTTAGTTATATTTATACATACTAATTTTGAAACAGTTTTCTACTTTGTTTTTTTTTTAAAAGAAGAAGAAATGTTTCCTGTTTACAAACAGCCGAGCCCTGCACTTGATTTCATAAAAACCAAAATTTTGTTGTTGCACATATATATATATATATATATATACAGTGTGTATATATGTTTGTAGTATGTGTAAGGGTAGTAACAGATTTTCCTCTCTATTGTTGTACAGCAACTATCTGAAGCCTGTCATCTTGCAGCAACCCTCTCTCATCTTCTCTTTTTCTTCTTGGATAATTGGTAAGAATGGGTATATATAAGTTTTTATATATATATAGGAATGTCTATATTGAAAGATGATGCTATTTCTTTCTTCTCGATTGTTGCAGCTTGTTTGATTGTTCGTGCTAGTGTTGTGTTCGAGTCGAGTCTATTCGTGCCTC
Organism: Allium fistulosum; assembly: GCA_030737815.1. Lineage (NCBI taxonomy): Eukaryota > Viridiplantae > Streptophyta > Magnoliopsida > Asparagales > Amaryllidaceae > Allium > Allium fistulosum. The sequence goes on from CM060902.1 coordinate 746,842,632, forward strand.
TTCGTGCCTCGTCGATCAATTCTCTTTAACCACTAAAGGTGAATAAATTTCACAACTCATATTATTATATGATGATAATCAAGTTTGGTTGATAATATTGATGATTGTTTGATGTTAATATTGAACGTTAAAATTATTGGACTCATGAAGTGGTAAGTAGTACACACTTGAACTTGACGTATGGTAGTTAACATGGTGATATTGGACATGTATGTACTTGTACTTGATTGAATTAAAATTGCATAGTATGACCTTTGAAATGTTTAACTTAGTCGACACATGAATAATATAGTTAGCGACACTTTGAAATGATGTAAACTAATTCCATACTGTGTAAATTGTGATGAAGTATGGACTTCAATTAGGTAAATAAACAAGTGTAGAATCACATGAAATGATAGCGTAATTTACATGGAATGATATTTAATCTACATGAAATGATAGTGTCGATTCTAGAAATAATTGTACTACCTTACATGAAATGATAATATAAATTTAATTTGATTATTTCGGGATTATTTTAATCGATTATTATGTTGTCCATTGTTGTTATTGCTTGTTTACTTACTTTGACACCATCCCAATTATCACACTGCAAGTTCCCTTTACTATGCCTCTGATTTTGAATTGAAATGGGATCGGGTTGAAATGATAAATACCCAAATAAATCACTTGACCTAGGATAGAGAATTAAATAAGAAACCCGATTGGTCAAAATGATTTGATTTGAATAAAATGAGATTTGAATTAAAAAGGAATATGAATGGGGTTAATTAAAATTTGAAATTATAATTCCAATGAAATTCAAAGGTTAAAGATTTGATAAATTGAAACAAATGTTTAAACAAATGTTTAATGGAAGTTAAGTTGTTTAAATTTAATGAATTGTTGAATTGAGTTTTGTAAACTTTATTTAATAACTAAACAAATTTGAAACTTGTTCACCTAAGAAATCTAACTTGTGACTATTTAATTAAATGGGTGAATAAGCGAAATTGAAATTCTTTAATGAGAAACAAAATTTGATTTATTGAATAAATTGGATATAACTTTTGATTGAAAGAATTTAAATTTGGGGAATTCAATTAAATTCAACTTGTGAGTTTGGATTAAATCGGGTCAACTTAGGTGGATGATTTAATCAATTAGAAATTAAATCGAATTTGATTTAAATGTTAAATTAACTTAATTTAAATGATTATTGAATGGAATTCATATATGAAATGAAATCAATATTTGAATTATTTTAAATTGAATTGAAATTGAATTGTGAAACCAAATAGAAATTTGGAATTGGAAATTAGAAATTTTGAAATTTGAATTATGGAAATTGATATTGAAAGTCAAATGGAATTTTGAATTTCGAAGTCTTAGAGAAATTGATTTTGATTTAAAAGTTTATTAAATGACCAATCGGTGTAATAATTACGTAGTTATTAAAGAGTCCGGGATCGGTTAGGAACATACTCTCTGTCAAAACCGAATACCACTTTAATAACTATTATACGCGGAGTGTTATCCAGAATGAAGTGGTTGGAATGATGTACGTCGATGATTGAAGAAAGAGAACGATAATGGATGACCTTGACACTTGTGTCAAATTGGAAATGACTTAAACAGGAGCCGTGCTGGGCCAATGAGGTTAGCTACCTCTAGCGGACACACTTCTTCGTAAACTACTCATTACTTGTTTTGATTGGTGCGCACCCTTGAATTGGAAGTGTTGTTTCGCGGTGTTGCGATCGTTGCGGCGATGCGTTCTCACCAGTCCGGATCAGGCAAACGGTAGTTTCACTACCTTGGGTATTGCCTCATGTACCTTTGCATACTTGTATCCCTATGCGCGACCACTACGATTTGTTTTGTGTTATACCTATGGAGTACTCCCTGATAGCCCACTAGTTTACGGTGGAGTTTATAGTGCTGTATAGACTATGATGCTTATATGAAATGTGTTAAGGGGAATGATGTTAACGCCTTAATGCTATTTTGATACTTTATATTACTGATAGACATTATCTACTTAGCATACACTACTATATATAGGTAGTTTAACGGATCTTGAAAGATGTTTATTCCATTCATCTTGGAGTTATTATTATTTCTCAACCTTGTGCCATATTATCTTGTATAAGAATATATATCCTGACTCGAGTGTTTTGTTTATACTTATGCTCGGGTCAGTCTGAGGATTTTTGTTGCCGAGCTGCTTGGGATTTGAAGGCTTTGAAGACTATCATTATCTTATCAGTATTGCTCTATTCTATTATGATACTTGTATCGGAGATCTATGTATTTCTATTTCCACCATTTACTTGAGACATTGTTGTATTATTTAGTAGCTTCATGAACTACTATTATGACATTGTTGTAATTCCGCTGCGTTATTCTGTTATATTGTATCTGTCTTTGATTCTGTGATCATTCTCATTTATATACATATAGTCCATTAATGATTCATGTTTTGTATTATTTAAGTTGACATGTGTGGATTATTGTCAATTTAAATGGTCCAAATATATGGGTTGTTATAGTTGGTATCAGAGCTTTTGGTTCCCGAAAACCTTAGCCTGTGGAGTTGTAAAGCTCATTAGTGATAGGGTAACAATACCCTAGAATGAGGAGAATCATTTCAGAATCTATAACCTTTTGATTCCATCTTTCTTATTGAATTCGTTTGATTAGAATTTCCTTAAGTTCTATTAATTCTATCTTTGATTCTAAAAAATCGCTTTTGGTATTTCAGGATGAGTACCAGAAGGAACGCCAGAGGTGGGGGTAGAGGAATTACTCCCGCACCACGTGTCCCAACTCCAGTAGTCAAGTTCACCACTCTTAGCAAAGAGTACACCCAGCTTGGTGGCACTAAATTTTCTGGATCCGAGAGCATTATTGGAGCTTAGCAATGGCTGAAGAGCCTAGAGAGGATCTTCACCAGTCTGGAGATTACCGACACACAGAAGCATCAATTGGCCGCTTGGTATCTCCAGGATGCGGCACAAGATTGGTGGGAGTCAGTCACCTCCCACACCGCTAAGGAAACTATCACTTGGACCCAGTTTAGGTAAAATCTAACTGAAATTTCCATCCAAATAATTCCTTCTATCTCATCGAATCTTGACCCATTTTTGTCCCTCTTGTGATTAGGAATTCTTTTTCGGCTCAGTGGATGCCAACAGCCGGAAAGGCTCAGCTTTATAGATCTTTTATTGATCTCAAGCAGGGTAATATGACTTTCTCAGAGTATGAGGGGAAGTTTAACGAACTCTCCAAGTTCGGACCTGGCTTGATCGACACACCACTTCTGAAGAACGAGAAGTTCATTCATGGAGCACGTCCAGAGTACTATGATCTCCTCACAGCCCATGTTCATGGCACTCTCACCGAGTTGATGGATTATGCCCTTAGATATGAGGGAAAGCCGAAGGGTGCATCAGCCACCAAGGCGACAATTGTTCAGCCATCCTCTAGTCAGCCTGGAAAGAGGAAGCCGAATTTTGAGCAGCAAAGGAAGAACTGGAAGAAGACTACCGGGCTTGGCTACTCCCAGAAGAAGCCCATTGACTTATCCTCCATCACCTATTTCAAGTGCGATCAGAAGGATCACTATGCCAACAGTTGTCCAACATCTTCCAGTGCCGCCACTCCTCCACCTCAGGATAACAGGAACAACCTCTGTCATGTCTGTTTGCAGCCTGGCCATTTCAAGAAGGATTGTCCCTTGTATCAAAAGGGCAAGACATCTGGAGTCTTTGCCATGACTTCTTCCACCCGTGCTCCGCCTACTCCACCTGCTCCTAGTGATACCCAAGGTACATTACAGGGCATTTTTATGTTGCATGCTTTGTCTGTTAGAGTTCTATTTGATACTGGAGCAACACATAGTTTTATATCTATTGACTTGTGCAATAAACTTGAATTGGAACCCGTTCTTGCCTCAACTTTCTTGTATGTATCTAATCCTATCGGAGGACCCGCTAACCTCAAAAGGGTCTGCAAAGCTGTCACGCTTATGTATGGTTTGCATCGTTTCACTTAGGATTTCTATGTCCTTGGATTCGAGGCATTCGATATCCTATTAGGTGTCGATTGGCTATGAAAGTTCGAAGCCGTTATCTCTTGAAAAGCTCGAATCATCTCTCTAATTAACGACAATAGTAAACCTTTAGTTATTGAAGGTAAATCGCCTCAGGAGTGTGTTGGAAGTTTTATATTCTCTCTTGACTCTCATCCTAATGATCTAAGCTCTACCCCGATTGTTCAGCTCTTTTCTGATGTGTTTGGAGAAGTCAATTCTCTATCACCTCATTGGGAAATCGAATTCCGCATTGATCTTATTCCAGGTGCTCGACCCATAGTTCTCCCTCACAGGAGAATAGCTCCTAAAGAGAAGGCAGAATTGAATACTCAGATTGAAGATTTGTTTACTAAAGGTTTGATTAGGTGTAGTCACTCATAATGGGGAGCTACAGTTGTATTTGTCACAAAGTCAGATGGTTTCCTCAGAATGTGTGTGGACTATAGAGAGCTAAACAAGCTCACACACAAGAACATATATCCAATGCCCCGCATTAATGATTTATTCGACCAACTCCATGGAGCTAAAGTTTTCTCTCAGCTTAATCTTGCAACCGGTTTCCACCAACTCAAAATTGCTGAGGGGAGTATTCCTAAAACATCTTTCCATACTGATAATGGTTTCTTTGAATGGTTGGTTATGCCGTTCGGCCTAACCAACGCTCTAGTTTATTTCGTCGATTTGATGAATAGAGTTTTCCGTGATGTTCTTAACAAGTTTGTTCTTGTTTTCATCGATGATATTCTCGTCTTCTCTAAAGATGAGAAAGAGCATAAGACACATTTGAGTTTTGTTCTTGAAACTGTTCGTAGTCATCATCTTAAAGCCAAGTTCTCGAAATGCCACTTTTGGAGAGATGAAGTCCGATTTCTTGGCCATATTGTTTCGGAGAATGGGATTTCGGTTGATCCAGCAAAGATGGCCGTAATAAATGTAAGTTCTATACTTATTCATCATTCTCTATTCGAACATCTTATCTCTTCTAAACTCCAGTCCTTTGAATTTACAGGATTGGAGAACTCCTAAAACTCCTACAGATGTTCGTAGTTTCTTGGGCTTAGCCGGCTATTATCGTAGATTCATAGAAAATTTTGCCTGGATTGCAACACCTCTCACTGCACTGACCAGGAAGGATGTCAAATTTAATTGGAATGAAAAGTGCGAATCAGCTTTCAATGAGATGAAGCGAAACTTGACTTCTGCCCCAGTTCTTACAGTTATTGACGGAAGCGAAGGTTTGACCGTCTATACTGATGCTTGCCGTGATGGATCAGGTGCAGTTTTAATGCAGAATGGAAATGTTATTGCTTATGCAGGCCGACAGTTAAAGACCCATGAAGCAAATTATGCAACTCACGATCTAGAACTTCTTGCGGTTGTATTTGCTTTGAAGCTATGGAGGCATCATATTTTGGGGACTAAATTCGAACTATTTACAGACCATAAGTCGTTGAGATATATTTTCTCATAGAAGGATTTGAACCAGAGACAAGTCCGATGGCTCGAATTCTTAGCTGCATATGACCTCGACATCAACTACACCCCAGGGAAAGCAAACATCGTGGCTGATGCATTGAGCAGAAACAAAGCGATGTTATGTTGTAATCTTGTGGAAGGAATGTTATTCCAACTTCTTGTCTCCTTAGCTCTTATGGACCGCATCATAGCTAAGCAGTATGAAGACACTTTGCTCTATCGTATCAAGGAGACAGTCCTCGGTAGAGTCAGAAATGTTGACAGTAAATTAGGTGCACAAGTTGATAGTAATGGAGTTTTGAGGATCGACAACCGTATTTGTGTTCCAAATGTTGATGGTTTATGACATGAGGTGCTTAGAGAAAACCATTAATCCTCGCTTTCATTTCATCCAGGGGTCACAAAAATGTTCCAGAATATGAAGTGATTATATTGGTGGAGTGGGATGAAGCGTGATATTTCTACTTACGTCAGAAGATGCACTACCTGTCAATAAGTTAAGGCCGATCACAGAAAGATGGCGGGATTGCTACAACCTCTAGAGATTCCAAACTGGAAATGGGAGCAGATTTCTATGGATTTTATTGATGGGCTACCAAGGTCCAGAAGAGGAAATAAGACCATTTGGGTAATTGTCGATAGGTTGACAAAATCTGCTCATTTTATTCCAGTTAAGACCACTCGTACTGCTTCGAGTTTGGCTGAGATATATATGAGGGAGATTGTTAGACTGCATGGTATCCCGTCTAGTATCGTATGCGATAGAGACCCTATTTTAACCAGTAAATTCTGGAAGGCATTTCAGGATACCTTGGGCACTAAACTAAATCTGAGCACCGCTTATCATCCTCAAACAGATTGCCAAACTGAGAGGGTGGATCGGATTTTGGAAGATCTTCTTCGAGCATGTATTATAGACTTTGATGGATTCTGGGAGGACCATCTCCATTTGGTTGAATTCACTTATAATAATAGTTACCAGGTAAAATCAAATTTCAATTTGAATAGTATATTTGAATCGAAATTTAATTATCTTAATAATCAGGCAAGTATTGATATGGCGCCGTTCGAAGATTTGTATGGACGACGGTGCAAATCGCCAGCTTGTTGGATTGAACCTGGGGATCGTTTGGTGCTTGTCCCAGAAATGATTATGGAAGCTTCCGAGAAAGTTGAAGAGATCAGGAAGAAGATAAAGACGGCACAAGATAGATAGAAGTGTTACGCTGATAGAAGAAGGAGAGATCTCGAATTCAGTGTGGGGGATGAAGTATTCCTCAAAGTGTCTCCTTTGAGGAACATTATTTGTTTGGCAGGAAAGGAAAGCTTGCTCCCAGATTTGTTGGCCCATTTGAGATTACGGAAAGGATCAGAACCTTGGATTATAGAATATCATTACCAGAGAAATTTGCGGGTGTGCACAATGTGTTTCATGTCTCACATCTCCGCAAAGTAGTGCGCGATCCATCTATGACCATCCCCATTACTCAATTGGAAGAATTGGTTATCGAGCCTGACTTGACCATTGAGCGGAAGCCACTTCGGATAGTCGACCGTGAGACGAAGCAACTTAGAAGGAAGTCAGTTAATCTCGTTAAAGTTCAGTGGAGTTCGGATGACCGAGATTGCACATGGGAAACTTAGGACAGTATTCAGGATTCAAACCCTGAATTGCTGATTCCAGGTATAATCAATTTTTCTCAATCTATCTTGATTTTCTGCTTGTTTCTTTTCTACTTCTTCTGCGTCGTTCCTTTTCGAGGACGAAAAGTTTTGATTGGGGGAGATTGTAACGACCCTGAATTTCTGACCCAGTTTAAATTTTTAAATCAAATTTTTAGTATAAATTTGAATTTTATATACGTTCTCAGTTAACGTCCAAACTTCTAATATAAGACACGTCTAGTTAATTATGGATATAGGAAAAGTTTTGTCGCAAAATATCGAAGTAAAATTCATTCACATTTTTTTGCATATTAGTTCATTTTAAAGTGCGTAAAATTTTCATCTTCCGAATCTAGATATTTTTACACAGTAAGGTTGTAGAAAATATCTAATCGAGACGTCGCATTCCGTTTCATCTAATTTTGTTGTCGTCCGCTTCATTCAAATTGTTCCGTCGAACGAACAATTTAATCGGCGTAAAATTTTGAGTTTTGATGGAACTATCATATCATCAATATCTGTGTACCGTTGTAAGCGCCTCTTCACGCCAATTAGAATGGTATATTCAATTGTACAAATCGGGGTTTGGCGTAAAATCGTCGCACTAATTTAATCGTCCCAAACAGACCGGTTAAATGAATATTCAGTCCATTTTCAGCCCACTCCAATTCACCAGATTGTCCCCATTGATTCTAAATAAAAACAAAATTTATTCTACCCCAAAATTGTCGGCCCATTTGCATTCAAAATTTTGTAAAAAAAAACCTTTGGCTGAAGTAAATTGATTAGTGTGGTTGGCAGCTGATTTAATGGGCATGGAAAGTTGAACAACAGCTGAGTTATGGCATAGAAAATAGGGAGCATATTTCGTAAATAACACAAAATAATATCCTCTATCTGTTGGTCCCTGACTATTGGTATACCCAGCTGAAATATAAAAGCTTCGTTGTTTTTTTACTAGCCTCGTTTTCTTCCATTTGCTATAGGTAAATAACACATACCTCTCTGACCTCTCTCTTTCCTCTCCTCTTTTATCTTTCTTTCCTCTCTGTCATTGTTTTCAAAAGAAAAAAAAAGATGTGTAAAGAAAAAATCGGCACTCTTTCCCTCGTCGTCGCCACCCGCTCCCCTCCTTCGCCACCGCTACCGCCTGCCGCTACGTCGACTTTGCCTCCGACCACTGTAGCTCCACCGCCTATTAATCCCAAACCCACCGTGCTTGCAGACCTATTTCCCCTCTCGCCGTCTTTCACCTCGAGCTTGACATGCCGCTCCCCTACCCCTCGACTTCACCCTCCGGTCACGTGGCTCCACCCTCAAACCCAAAAAAGGCCATACCCCTCCATTAAAACTCGCGAGCATCATATCGCCTCCCCGCTGTTAGCCCACCTCCACATCACCCACTGACTGGCCATCGCCGACCGACCTGACCCCCTCTAGCTGCCAGTCGCCGCCCAAACCCGAGACAACCCAGTGCCAAACCCGAGCCTATGCCTGTCCATGACAGTGAATGCCTAAAATCAGTGTACATATTAGTTATATTTATACATACTAATTTTGAAACAGTTTTCTACTTTGTTTTTTTTTTTAAAAAGAAGAAGAAATGTTTCCTGTTTACAAACAGCCGAGCCCTGCACTTGATTTCATAAAAACCCATATTTTGCTGTTGCATTTATATATATACAGTGTGTATATATGTTTGTAGTATGTGTAAGGGTAGTAACAGATTTTCCTCTCTATTGTTGTACAGCAACTATCTGAAGCCTGTCATCTTGCAGCAACCCTCTCTCATCTTCTCTTTTTCTTCTTGGATAATTGGTAAGAATGAGTATATATAAGTTTATATATATAGGAATGTCTATATTGAAAGATGATGCTATTTCTTTCTTGTCGATTGTTGCAGCTTTTTTGATTGTTCGTGCTAGTGTTGTGTTCAAGTCGAGTCTATTCGTGCCTCTTCGTGCCTCGTCAATCAATTCTCTTTAACCACTAAAGGTGAATAAATTTCACGACTCATATTATTATACGATGATAATCAAGTTTGGTTGATGATATTGATGATTGTTTGATGTAAATAAGTGATAAGTAGTACACACTTGAACTTGACGTATGGTAGTTAACATGGCGATATTGGACATGTATGTACTTGTACTTGATTGAATTAAAATTGCATAGTATGACCTTTGAAATGTTTAACTTAGTCGACACATGAATAATATAGTTAGCGACACTTTGAAATGATGTAAACTAATTCCATATTGTGTAAATTGTGATGAAGTATGGACTTGAATTAGGTAAATAAACAAGTGTAGAATCACATGAAATGATAGTGTAATTTACATGGAATGATCTTTAATCTACATGAAATGATAGTGTCGATTCTAGAAATAATTGTACTACCTTACATGAAATGATAATGTAAATTTAATACGATTATTTCACGATTATTTTAATCGATTATTGTGTTGTTGATTGTTGTTATTGCTTGTTTACTTACTTTGAAACCATCCCAGTTATCACACTGCAAGTTCCCTTTACTATGCCTCTGATTTTGAATTGAAATGGAATCAGGTTGAAATGATAAATACCCAAATAAATCACTTGACCTAGGATAGAGAATTAAATAAGAAACCCGATTGGTCAAAAAGATTTGATTTGAATAAAATGAGATTTGAATTAAAAAGGAATAATGAATGAGTTTAATTAAAAATTGAAATTATAATTCCAGTGAAATTCAAAGGTTTAAGATTTGATAAATTGAAACAAATGTTTAAACAAATGTTTAATGGAAGTTAAGTTGTTTAAATTTAATGAATTGTTGAATTGATTTTTGTAAACTTTATTTAATAACCAAACAAATTTGAAACTTGTTCACCTAAGAAATCTAACTTGTGACTATTTAATTGAATGAGTGAATAAGCAAAATTGAAATTCTTTAATGAGAAACAAAATTTGATTTATTGAATAAATTGGATATAACTTTTGATTGAAAGAATTTAAATTTAGGGAATTCAATTAAATTCAACTTGTGAGTTTGGATTAAATTCATGTCAACTTAGGTGAATGATTTAATCAATTAGAAATTAAATCGAATTTGATTTAAATGTTAAATTAACTTAATTTAAATGATTATTGAATGGAATTCATATATGAAATGAAATCAATATTTGAATTATTTTAAATTGAATTGAAATTGAATTGTGAAACCAAATAGAAATTTGGAATTGGAAATTAGAAATTTTGAAATTTGAATTATGGAAATTGATATTGAAAGTCAAATGGAATGTTGACTTTCGAAGTCTTAGAGAAATTGATTTTGATTTAAAAGTTCATTAAATGACCAATCGGTGTAATAATTACATAGTTATTAAAGAGTCCGGGATCGGTTAGGGACATACTCACTGTTAAAACCGAATACCACTTTAATAACTATTATACGCGGAGTGTGATCCAGAATGAAGTGGTTGGAATGATGTACGTCGATGATTGAAGAAAGAGAACGATAATGGATTACCTTGACACTTGTGTCAAATTGGAAATGACTTAAACAGGAGCCGTGCTGGGCCAATGAGGTTAGCTACCTCTAGCGGACACACTTCTTCGTAAACTACTCATTAATTGTTTTGATTGGTGCAAACCCTTGAATTGGGAGTGTTGTTTTGCGGTGTTGCGATCGTTGCGGCGATGCGTTCTCACCAGTCTGGATCAGGGAAACGGTAGTTTCACTACCTTGGGTATTGCCTCATGTACCTTGTCATACTTGTATCCTTATGCGCGACCACTACGATTTGTTTTGTGTTATACCTATGGAGTAATCCCTGATAGCCCACTAGTTTATGGTGGAGTTTACAGTGCTGTATAGACTATGATGCTTATATGAAATGTGTTAAGGGGAATAATGGTAACGCCTTAACGCTATTTTGATACTTTATATTACTGATAGACATTATCTACTTAGCATACACTACTATATATAGATAGTTTAACGGATCTTGAAAGATGTTTATTCCATTCATCTTGGAGTTATTATTATTTCTCAACCTTGTGCCATATTATCTTGTATAAGAATATATATCCTGACCCGAGTGTTTTGTCTATACTTATGCTCGGGTCAGTCTAAGGATTTTTGTTGCCGAGCTGCTTGGGAGTTGAAGGCTTTGAAGAATATCATTTATCTTATCAGTAATGCTCTATTCTATTATCATACTTGTATCAGACATCTATGTATTTCTATTTCCACCATTTACTTGAGACATTGTTGTATTATTTAGTAGCTTCATGAACTACTATTATGACATTGTTGTAATTCCGCTGCGTTATTCTGTTATATTGTATATGTTTGTGATTCTGTGATGATTCTCATTTATATACATATACTCCATTAATGATTCGTGTTTTGTATTATTTAAGTTGACATGTGTGGATTATTGTTAATTTAAATGGTCCAAATCTACGGGTTGTTACACCTCGATTTCTTTTTGTTTGAGGGTACTATTGAGAAATATGAATGATAGCCTCAGAATATTTTATCTAACCTAAAAATAACAAACAAATAAAACGCTAGCATCCATTATACATCTGTTAGCTATACTTGATATTTTGTTGTAATTACGGTGTAATTAGACAATTATAATTTGGGAAATAAGCAACGACTAGTTGAATAGTAATTAAGTAAATAAGAAACGGCTAGTAGAATCAAGCTATATATAATCATGTACAAAGAGCTTATAGAATCAAGGAAATTTTTTGCAATAAAATTAATTATTCATCATTTTCTCTCTTCTTCTCTAAAATCAATATAGTATCAGAGAAGATCAAATCTTGACTCAAAAGTTCCATAACAACATCAATTGATACAAACATCAAATAACTTGTAGTAAGTTTAACATGTCTCAATTCGACAACATTACATTCACCAATATCATACTCAATGGCAACAGAAATTACAATCCTTGGTCAAGATCAGTATCAACTGGTCTCAACGGCAAGGGAAGATTAAGATTTTTCACTTGCAAAAAGGAGAAACCAAAGCAGTAGAGCTAAATAAGCCAACTCCCGAGGAGAAAGCAAAAATAGAAGAATGGGAGACAACCGACAAATTATTCTTGCCATGGCTTCTTATCAAACATACTCATGTACTTCAGCACATAACATGAGGTTTGGGACAAAGCCAAAAGAAGGTATGGCCAACAAATTTTTGTTTTCTCATATCTTTAGCCTTAAATAAGAGCCTGCCTAATTAAACGGAGTACCCAAAGTAATAATGAACTATGACCGAAATTATGTCAAAATGTGAAGAGCTCACTTTCTATCTCCTACCAACAATAGACACAATTGAAATCCAAAAAAGATCTGAACAAGAATTAATCTTCACCTACCTAAGGCTCTTGATCCAAGCTATGAATTGATTAGGTCTCAAGTTTTGGCATCAACTGATATGCCAAGTTTTGATGATGTAGTGACAAGAATTGAGCAAGAGCTATCTCGAAGGGCCCTCATGCACCCACGACAGTTGGAAAATCAAGAGAATAAGGCGTTCAGATAAAACACTCAGACCATAGTTTCAGGGACACCACAAGAAGGAATGGAGCTTTGAGCACCGAGCAGTTTGACCACTGCAAGAAAGCATGGCATAACTACGATGACTGTTGGTTCCTTCATCCCTACCTTCGACCCGTCAGAGAGAAAGGCTACAGAGAAGGTAATTGGGACGGCGTAAAAAAGAAGAAAAAATTCGATGGTTTTAGCAAAGGAGTGGAGGTAGAAGGGGATAAATCTAAATCGACTCAATGGACTAATAGTAACTCTAATTCAGCGGGTTCTTCTGTGGCCCAAACTGTGCAACTGAATCAACTGCTAACTTAATTGCACTACAGTAACAAACTTCAGGTTTTATACATTTTAATGCTACTTTTAATTCATCGAAAGTCAACAACAATTTTGAAATTGCAAAAATAGGTCAAAATACAAATGGATAGATAATTGACTCAGGTGCTACTAATCACATGACATGAGACAAAAATAAATTAACTATTGTTACACAAAATAAAGACCCTCTTTGTTGGGGAAAAATGCTTCATGATCGCCCGAGGAACAAAAAGAACCAACTTTGTGGGCCGGATTGATGGTGAGGCAAAACAAACAACAGATAGTCACCGACTAAAACAGTCACATATCAAGAAATAAAAGAAAATAGCACACGTGATTTATAGTGGTTCCACTACTGTGAGGTAGTGTATGTCCATTTGGGGAGAGAAGATTTTATTTTTTCTAAGAGTAGAAAATTTTACAAAATTGATAATGGCGAAGAAGAATAAGAAATACAACTGAGAGAGATAATTCTAATCATGCCAATCTATGCCTTTGTATAGATATTATTACCTGAGGTTGAAGTAATTGATTTATGGTCATAAATCAATGCCTCATTAATTCTCCTATTCATAGAGGAAACGTTTATGCATTTGATTTTCCAATTTCCCTCAATTTACATGCGCCTGATAAGATTCCTTCTTTAATCACTAATTAGGGAATTAATTGATAACCTCAATCTCCCAAAATATTACTTCTTCTCACGAAGGTGATATATTACTCTCTTTAATGCTATAAAAGAGGCCATATATATTTGAGTAATTATCTCAAATATCTTTCAAATCTTCAGCAATTGGAAATATTGTATCACCAAATCTTATAATCTCCACCTTGATACTATATTTCCCCGCAAGCCTATCAACTCCACCTACATCCTTTTACTCCAAGTAGCTCTCAGACAAGACACCATAGGTACTTTTTCAGTGAGCTTTCACATAGCCATTACCCATTGCACTTTGTGAACGAACTCCGGCATGGCCGTCGTCTGCCAACAAAGTGTTGAAAGTACCCTATCCAATTAAAACCTATAATCTCCACAATGAAAACAAACGTCTCCGTCTACCAACTCACTCTTCCCTATGCCACCCTGTGGCACCTAGTTGTTCATCAAGCGAATTAAGTTCGAGCAATGCTCGAACTTTGCAACGGGTATCAACTTGGTAAACATATCCGCTGCATTCTCCTCTGTGTGAACCTTATGAAGATGTACAAGCTTCTCTTCATCCATAGAGACAAAATAGGACTCTCTCACCTCAATATGCTTAATCGTTGAGCTGAAAGCCATATTTTGAGCTAAGTGAATTGCACTTTGGCTATCACAATTCACTTCTATACCTTCATACACGAAGCCCAATTCACACAAAAAATGCTTCAAGTGCCTCCTTAGCTGCTTCAACCGCCGCTATAAGCTGTGCTTCTATAGTAGACAAAGCCACAATCGTTTGCAACCTCACTCTTTAACTAATAGATGTCCCACCAATGGTGAACACATAACCTAAGGTTGACTTCCTTCAATCTCTATCACCGGCATAGTTAGAATCACAAAATGCAACCAAGCTGAAATCTCTATCTCTACCGCCAAAGGAAAGCCCATGGTCTGGAGTCCCTCAAAGATATATGAAAATACACTTCACTGTCTCCCAATGCGTATTTCCTATTTGACATGAATCTACTCACCAATCCAAATTCCTATGCAATGTCAGGCCTAATGAAAACCATGGCATACATCAGACTACCAACTACACTCGCATAGAGAACCTTCTCCATATAAGTCTTGTCCTTCTCCAAGATCGGAGAGCCTCTACTAGAAAGCTGTATGTGCAAAGGCATAAGTGTGCTAATTTCCTTTGCTCCTTCCATGCTAAACTGAGCAAGCACTTTTAGAATATATTCCTTTTGAGTGAGCCACAAAAGTCCAAGCTTCCTATCCCTTTGGATTTCCATACCCAAAACATTCCTTGCTTCTCCAAGGTCTTTCATCTCGAATTCTTCTTTAAGCTTCAACTTCAAACTGTAAATTTCAGCTTTATCCTTGGAAGCAATCGACATATCATCCACATACAAGTGTAAATTCACCCAATAACCATTTTTCAAATGCTTGAAGTACACACAAGCATCTTTGATGCTACGATCAAAACAAAGTGAAAGCACAAAAGAATAAACCTCTTATACCACTGTCTATGCAACTGCTTAAGTCCATACAATGACATCTTTAGCTTGCAAACCAAATTCTCTTTCCCATCTACAACATATCCATCTGGTTGCTTCATTTAAATTATCTCATCCAAGTCTCCATGCAAGAAAGCAGTCTTCACATCAAGTTTCTCCAACTCCAATTCATGAGCGGAAACAATAGCAAGCAAAATACAGATGTAGGTGTGTCTCACTAAAGGAGAAAAAAAATCTCATCATACTCCAATCCCTTTCTTTGTGAAAACCTTTTAGCAACAAGTCGAGCCTTGTATCTTCCATCATCCTTCACCTTAAACACTCGTTTGCAACCTATGGCTCGGCTTCCTTGAGGAGGAGGTACCAAATCCCAAGTCTTATTCTTCTTCATCAACTCTAGCTCCTCTTCCATAGCACATATCCACTTCGAATTATCACATGACTTCAAAGCTTCATCAAGGTCAAGTTGATCCTCATGAACCACATGTAGGGCATAATTAAACTGATCACTAAGGCTAAGGTTTGCATACTGCCAATCACCATAACTCTCAGATGGCCTAATAGTCCTACGACAGGTCTAAGTAGGTACAATTTTTCCTAAACTCCTTTCAGCTCCACCTTAAACTGAACTTCCTCTAGTCTCATGCACATCACCAACACTACTAGAAAGAACATGTGGACAACTTTGTTATGTCACATCAACTGCGTCTATCTCACTCTCAACAGCATCAACAACTCTACTACTAGGCTTTGATATGGGAACCTCTTCCATCTCCTTAGGCCTATCTGAAACATCTGATGTGGTAGGTAAGTCTTTCTTAGGACTGAACATTGCTGACTCATCAGAAGTAACATGTCTGGAATGAATAGTCTTTCTATTAATAGGGTGCCAAATATGATACATTTTGATACCATCTGTATATCCCAAGAGGATGCCCTTGCATGCTCTAGCCTCCAACTTATCATCACCTATATGGTGAACACACATAAGACAACAAAAAATATATAAATAACCAAGGTACACGACTTTACCTCTCCACTTCTCTTCTGAAATCTTCCCATCTATGGCTGAGCATGTAATTTGATTAATAATATGTGCCACAGTCGATAATGCCTCAGCCCAAAAGCCTCTAGGTAAGCCCACCGTCAATCTCAAGCAACGAGCGTTCTCAAGTATAGTCATATTCATTCTCTCAGCAACCCCATTGGATTGTAGATCACCTAGTGTAGTGAAATGTCTCCGAATGCCATGTTGATTACAAAAGTCGAGGAACTCCCCAGGGACAAACTCGCCACCATTAGCAGATCTCAGCACCTTTAACCTAGAACCAGGTTGGTTCTCAACAAGCACCTTCCAAGCCTTAAACTTCTCAAAGTTATCTGATTTCGCCTTTATCACATACAGCCAAACTTTTCGAGAAAAATCAGCAATAAAAGAGATAAAATACTTTGCTTCCCTACTGGAAGCAATAACAACTGCACCCTAAACATATGTATGCACATAATCAATTACCCTCTCTGATCTATGGAGTCCAACTCCAAAGGTTACCTTAGCCTGCTTAACTAACACACACTCCTTGTAGAAATCGAACTTGTTGAAGTCACCTTTGATCATCTTCCATCCATGAAGGAACTTTATGCCCTTCCTAGAAATATGACCTAACCTGCAATGCCAATGTCTGGTGGCATCCAAAGCATGAGAACTATCAACTTCAACGCACGACCCTCCAAGAACTATGGTCCCCTTAAGCAAATACAGATTACGGAACACATCTCATTACATAGGAACAAGAGCACCCCTTGAAAATTTCAAACCATCCTTCTCTAAAGTGACCTTGCACCCCATGGATGCCAACTACCCTAAAGAAATCAAGGACTTCCGAAAACTTGGTACATACCAGACACCTGCCAAAGTGCGTATCACTTCGTCAAACATCCTAATCTACACTGTACCTTCTTCCTTAGCTCTACAACTAGCACACTACCCATAAGGACTGCACTTCCCTCTCTATCGACTAGAGAGCTAAAATAATCCCTATTAGGAATCATATGAAAAGACGCCCTCGAATCAAGCACCCAATGTTTTGATACATTTGATATCGCTGAAGATAACACATCATCTGATACAGCTTTCTCCACTACAAATGATGAAGAACCATCTTCTTCCTTCTTCTTCTTCTTCAAATCCGGACAGTCTCTTTTCCAATGGCCTGGTTTCTTACAATGGTGACACTTTCCATTCTTAGACTTTCCTTTATAATTATTACCGAGCTTTCTAGATTTGGAACACACTCTAGAATTCCAATTATTCTTCTCCTCTCTCCCTCTCTCAGCAAATAGGCCTTGACTACTACTTCCTCTGCTACCTTCACCCTTCTCTTTCATCCGAATCTTCAAGTCCTCGGATAGGAGACCCGACTTCACATATTTAATAGTCAAGTATCTCTCGCAAAGATAAGACTATTAGCGAAACCTGCATAACGCTCCGAAAGGGAACACAAGAGCATCATAGCCATATGCTCTTCATCTACCTTCAAATCCACAGTCTTCATCTTCATCACTGGATCGTCGAAGAAACCCAGATGCTTTTTGATAGAAGTACCATCTCTCATCCTCATCGTAAAAAATGTCTTCATCAAAATTAGATGGTTAGTCAAAGAATTCTTTAGATAGAGATTTTCCAGCTTGGTCCAAACGCCCTTAGTAGTAGTTTCACCGCTAATCCCTGAAATAACATTTTCTCACATAGATAATTGCAAAGTATTAAACGCCCATTTTTACATCTCTTTCCTTTCCGTGGCTGAAATTTCAACCATTAACTCCTCGGGAGAAAACACCACATGACGAATTTCATTTCTCATCAGAACATCTTTCATTCACTATTGCCACTTCTCGAAGTCTTTATCACCTTTTCACTTCTCTATTTCTAAACTAGATCCTGATGCAATATAGGTCCCCCTAACATAGGGTCATGGTACAACCGCTGGAGTCTCATCATGTCTTTCCATAATGCCTAACACCCTTTCTCAATCAACCTTGTTGCTTTGATACTAGATAGTTGGGGGAAAGTTCCTCAATATCGTCTTGGGAACAACCCAACCTTGTAGAAAAACAAATAGGACCGGATTGATGGTGAGGCAAAAGAAACAATTGATAGTCACCAGCTAAAAGCAATCACAGATCAAGCAATAAAAGAAAATAACACACGTGATTTATAGTGGTTCCACTACCATGAGGTAGTGTACATCCACTTGGAGAGGGAAGATTTTATAACTTTCTAAGAGGAGAAATTTTTACAAGATTGATAATGGAGAAGAAGAATAAGAAATACAACCGAGAGAGATAATTCTAATCATGCCAATCTCTGTCTTTACACAGAGATTGTTACTAGGGGTTGAAGTAATTGATTTATGGTCATAAATGAATGCCTCATTAATTTTCCTATTCATATAGGAAACGTTTACCCATTTGATTTTCCAATTTCCCACAATTTACATGTGCCTGATAAGATTCCTTCTTTCATTAGCTAATTAGGGAATTAATTGATTGCCTCAATCTTCCAAAATGATTCTTCTTCTCACATAGGTAATTTATTACTCTCTTTAATGCTATAAAAGAGGCAATATATATTTGAGTAATTATCTCAAATATCTTTCAAATTTTCTACAATTTAAAATATTATATCATCAAATCTTACAAATGGGGATAAAGTTCAAATTCATGGTTTTGGTACAATAAATTTTCTTATAAAAGATGTGAAAAATATTTTATATTTACCAGATTTTAATTTAAATTTATCATCAATTAGTAAAATAACCCATGAATAAAATGTCAATGTCACATTCTCACCATATAAGTGACGTTTCAGGATCGAAAGTCAGGGAAGAAGATTGGTGAGGGATCTCTAGAAAATGGCCTCTATTATCTTAATGAAAGCACCATTAAATGTCATGTGTCATTAAATTTAGTAGATCGTGATAAATTGCTGCGTTGGAGATTTGGTTATCCATCCGATCAAATTTTGAATAAACTTTTCTATTATAAATTAAATTTAAAAAATTACGATGTTTGTAAGCTTTCAAAACAAACTAGATTATCGTTTTCTTTATCTACTAATAAGTTAGAAAAATGCTATGATTCAATTCATTCTGATGTTTAGGTCCAGCCCCTGTTGATTCTTATGCTCATTTTAAATATTTTGTCACATTTATTGATGATATTTCTCGCACTACTCGGGTTAACCTTTTAAAATGAAAAAATGAAGTTTTTTCATGTCTTTAGGAATTTTACAGTTTTATAGAAAATCAATATAATGCAAAAATTAAAATTTTTCGATCTGATAATGGGACATAATACGTAAATAAAGATTTATTAGAGTTTTTTTAAACAAAAAGGAATTTTACACCAAACTACATGTATTAATACAGCTGAACAAAATGGAGTTTCAGAAAGAAAAAATCGACAATTACTTGAAGTCACTAGATCACTTCTATTTCAAACCAACATTCTAAAACCTTATTGGATGGATTTTGAGCTAAGTACGACTTACATCATAAATAGATTGCTAAGCGTCTTGCTTAAAAATATGCATCCCTAGAAATTCTTAAGAATAGGAAAATAAATCTTGATCACATAAGAGTTTTTGGATGTACATGTTTCGTACACTTAAAAAGACATGAGAAGCTAGATAAAACTATTGTTAAAGCCATATTTTTAGGATACTCATCCCAAAAAAGGGGTGTAAATGTTCTGATCCAAAAAATAATGAACTATATAACTCATGAGACGTATCATTTTTTTGAAAATGAACCATATTATCAAAAAGGTGAACAAGGAAATATACAAGGTAAACCGGTCATATTGTCTCCAATTAATTTCATGTTTCGTAAAGAAACAAATCAAGAACAGGTTGATCATACAAATGAAGAACAAATCAGAGAAACAAGTCCAATTAGTTCAGGGGGGAGAAGAGGTTATAAATCAGTCGAGTGAAGAACTAACTCATGAAGAATCAACTCAAGAAGAAAATGTCATAAGAAGGTCTACAAGACAAACTCGACCTCCCATCACATTAAAGGATTATGTATCCCAACAGATGATGTATTCAATACAAAAGTATCCTCTTTATATCGAGCTTACTTAAGTAACATCACTAACAAAATAGAACTAACCACTTTATTGAAGCCAATCAAAGTTGAATTTGACGTAAAGCTATGAATGAAGAACTTCAAGCCTTCAAGAAAAATGGCACATAGGATATTATTAATCTACCCAAAAAGAATCCATAGGCTGCAAATGGATGTACAAAATTAAATACAATAGTGATTGTGTTATTGAAAGGTACAAAGCTAGGTTAGTGGCCAAGGGATTTACCCAAATGTATGGTACTAACTATCAAGAGATTTTTGCACCAGTAGTAAAAATGAATATTGTTAGAATTTTTCTGTCAGTAACCACCAACTTGGGATGGAATTTGTTCCAACTAGATGTAAAACTGGCACTCCTTCAAGGAAATATAGAAGTGGAAGTCTATATGACCCTTCCTCTAGACAACAAAAGTGAGACGAACTCATCACTGGTGTGTAAATCAAAAAAGATTATCTGTGGAATAAAGCAATCTCAAAGAGCATGGTATGCCAAGCTAAGCTTTTCTCTTTCAATGATTAATTTTTTAGAAAGTACCGTTGATTTCTTTATGTTTATCAAACACTCATAAAATACCACTCATATTATTCTGGTTTACGTTGATGACATTATCATCACTTGAAATAATAATAAGGAAATTGAAAGGGTTAAACAATATTTAAAAATAGAATTTGACATCAAAGACTTTGGAAAACTTTCATATTTTCTTGGAATAGAAACAGCCCACTCAAGTAAATAATTATTTCTATCCCAAAGAAAATATGCTTGATCTATTAAAAGAGACTGGTAAATTAGGAGCAAAACCAGCTAATATTCCTATGGAGATGAATATAAAATTTAGAATTGAAGATGGTGAGCTATTATTTGACACAGGACAAGATCAAAGGATGGTAGGAAAATTAATCTACATTACAGTAGTCAGATCTGATATTTCCTTTGCAGTTAGTGTCATAAGTCAATTTATGCATGCTCCATGTACCAGCCACTTGAGTGCAATTGATAGGATATTGAGATATCTTAATGGCACTCTAAGTCAAGAATTTTGGATGAAGAAAAACAATTCTAATGATGTGGCTGGTTTTTCTGATGCAGGTTGGGTCGAAAGCTATGACAAAAAAATCAACCATAGGGTTTTGTACATTTGTAGGTGGTAACTTAGTCACTTGAAAAAGTAAGAAGCATAATGTTGTATTTCGATCATGTGCAGAAGTAGTGTATCGAACCATGGCATCCATAGCAAGTGAGCTTGTCTAGATTAAGCAATTACATAATGACATGAAGATAGAGCACACAAAAACAATGCAAATGTACTATGATAATCAAGCTGCATGTCATATTGCATCCAATCCTGTCTTCCATGAGAGAACAAAACATATAGAGGTATACTATCACTTTGTTAGAGAAAATGTGCAATCATAGGAAATAGAAACTCCATTTGTCAAAAGCAAAGAGCAATTGATAGATATTTTCACAAAAGCACTCGACAAAACCAGCCATTTGAACATACTTGACAAGTTGGGTTCTATAAATTTATTCGAACCCAACTTGAGGAGGAGTGTTGAGAAATAGAAATGATAGCCTCGGAATATTTCATCTAGGCTGAAAATTGGAAACAAACAAAAAGGCTAGCATCCATTATACAGATGTTAGCTATACTTTGTACATTATTGTAATTATGGCGTAGACAATTGTAATTTAGGAAATAAGCAAAGGCGGTAGAATTATAATTTGGGAAATAAGCAATGGCTAGTAGAATTATAATTAAGGAAATAAGCAACGACTAGAAGAGTTAAGCTATATATAATCATGTACAAAGAGCTTGTAGAATTAGAGAAAAAATTTGCAATAAAATTAATTATTCCTCACATTCTCTCTTCTCCTCTAAAATTCAATTTAGCTTCTTTTATTTTAAATTTTACTACATATAAATAAACCATTAACATATCATAGAATAACATTATAAGAAGTAACCACTATAAGAAAACGTATGATTTTCGACGGTTGGAAACCATAGGCTGCAATCCGAAGCCATCAGAAACCGACGCAAAAAACTATCCCAAGTTCTCCTGTTGCCGCACAGTTTTTCCGATGGCTTCCAATAGCATCCTTCGTAAACTTTCCGAGTCGACAGATAACTCGATGGCTCTAGACGACCGTCGGAGACATGTGGCCGATCAAGTGGAAGCAAGAAACCGCCACTAGCCATCTGAAGCCGTTGGAAAATTGTAACCTGTAAGCCGTCGGAAGCCATTGGAAAACTTGAAGCATTTTTACAAAATTCTACTACATTCTAGCCTCATATACACAATTCAGAAATATAACATAGTCACACACAAGCACATATTGCATTTAGATATTCAATATAATCTCAAATCATACAAATATACTCAAATCACATATAAAAAATAAACCAACCATAATTCACATAACATCAAACCAACCAACACTTCGTTAATATAATATATATACATGTCATCATACAATATATACACCGTGAAACACCACCCAATCTCACACCGTCAATACCTAAAATATCATCATCAGCACTTCACCATCATCAACTCACAAATGTCAAACTGACCATCACCAAATGTACCATCAAATAATATACAAAACATCTCAAAGTATTCAACCGCACCATCTCAATGTATCAATAAACAATACTAAACAATGTCACATAACACAAAACATACTTATTACTCCCGTCAATCACCTCTAGAACCTTAGGAACCAACTGAAGATGAAAAATGGCCACCATACTACTGCATGTACTCAGCAATACTCTGGTCCAACAACTATGTCAACTCAATGGCTTGCCGAAGGTTCTGCTCCTCCAACTGCGCCACCCTAGCTCTCAATTCCTGGATCTCTACTAGATCGATCTAAGCTCTGCTTTGGCTGGCTCTCCTCTGTCTACCCTACAATACTTATTTAATTTAGTGAAAGTTCAGTTACTATAACCTTACTATCGAAGATACAACATAATATGTTAATTGTTATATCTATAAACTTATTATTGAAACTAAAGTGATGTTAAGTTCTTTAGAACTGAAAGATTACTAAATTGTTATATCTAAATATATTATTCATTACCACTTGATTGCCAAAACCGTAATGCCTGTTCCGTAAAGGTGGGTCCATGACTGGCTCAAAAATGACATCCTCCTCGTTCGCAGTCAGCTGCTCTCGACCTGTTTCCTCAAGGAGTTTCTACCTTTGTAACATAAACCCTGCCTACATGAACAAATATAAATATATTTGAAATTAATAATATGATATCTTAATTCATTATACTTAAACAATTACTAATAGCGTATAAACTAAAATATGCACAAATGGCTCTTCTGCGATTTATCGTTATGCCATGTATATGAAACAGTCCCGTTTGGATTTACATGCTCGATGGCATGAGTATGGGTAAATACATCTATGTACGATATAAGACCCTACGTGTAACAACCCTGGTTTTGGTGATTACCTATGAAATTATATTATAATAGTGGTTATAATTTAATAATGGGGGAATAAAATAAATTGGAGATGTAAAATTTGTTAAAATTGTTTATTTTAAATAAACAATAGATTTTGGTAAAATACAATGGAAATATGTTGATTTGGTGGCTAATTAATTAATTAAGTGAGATAAAAAGAATTTAATTCAAAATTATTTGTTGTAAATAAATAAATAATGTTGGAAATAAAGTTTTAAAAACTTTATTGTGTTAGTTTGAGGTAAAAATGAGAATTATATGATTTTAATTTAATAAAATGCAATAATTTTGGAAATTATTGCCAAAAGGTGATTTTTTTGGTTAATTTTAATGTTGTGTTAAAATTTATGTATGGAATTATTTTTAACATAGAATTTTATGTTAGTTTAGACAAGAAAATAAATTTTATGTAATATTGTTGTTAAAATGTTGATTTATTTAAATAAAATGTGCAAACTAAAGCATTTAATTAAAAATGGAATTTTAATGATGGAAATTGATTTTTAATGATTAACATAACTTCTATATGTGGATAAAACATTTTGTTAAACATAAAATATGTTGGTGTGATTTTAAAAGTTGAAAACATGTAAATGCATGTTGTTTTAGTGAATTAAGTGATTATTAGTGTGATAATATGATTTTTTCTTATTGGGTTTAAGCCCATTTACAATTTTAACTAAGAGAAAATTATCCTCTTCTCTAAACTATACATACACTAAGTTTAGAATTGTAAAACAAAAGAAGTCAGAAACCCCTTTTCTCTTGGAAAACCTAGAATCCAATTTCCAATTTATCTAATTCCTTTGCAAATTATACATTTTGAAGCTATTAATTTCAGGTAATCAATCCAAAACCGAAACCTATTTCATCTATTTCAATTTTTCAGAAGTTGTGTTGTCTATAACTTTTATCTCTTTGATGCATGTCTGTGTATCCTCTTTTTATAAGTTCCTAAAGCTAAATCAAGGCTAAAGCTTCCATCTTCCTCGAATTCACTCAGAAACTATGCTAAGGTGAGTTATAACTCACACATCTAGCTTAAAATAGGTTTGCATGCTGAAATTTGTTGATTTTTGCTTACTGTAAAACAAAATCTATTGCTTGAATGATTACAGTAAGTAAATGTTCTAGAGTCCTTCTTTTTGTGCTCATATGTCTCTGTTCTTGTCATGAATTGATGCTGGAATTTCTTCGGATTGTTGTCTATGTGTAGTTTTATGTGTATGTCAAATTTCATAGTCTGATTCAACCTGGGAGTGCCTGAAATCAGTGCTCAAAGTTGGAAACGAAACAGGCAAAAATGCTTGTAGCTTTCACGACCTTCAGGTCGACCCAGACACATTAGGGGTCGACCCTAGGGTCGACCATAGACATATATGGGTCGACCCATGCTTCCCAAGGTCGATCTGAGCATTATAAGGGTCGACCGTTGTTTGTTTATTTTCCCAGGTCATTTTCTTTTGTTCTTCCTGTGCACTGTTTTGGTGATTCTGCTTATTTCAGTGATCTTTGTGACCAATTCTTGCATTATTTTGGAGTGTTTTGAAGGGCTTAAACCTATTAATAGATAAGCCAACATTATTGTTGATCCATACTCTGGATTGACGTGTTTTTGAGTTGATTTCATATGCCGATTTTATGGCGTTTTTGGGGATTTTTGTGGTTTTCAAGTATGTGTTTTCTAAACTGATTTTGAAATGATTTCTGTAACAAAATAGCTTTCGAAATAAATATTTTACAATATTTATAATTATTTTTGAAGCTATTGAAAATATATATTCTCTATAATAAATAGAATTTCAAAGCTATGAATTTCCAAACGATTTCAGAGAAATTATTTTAAAACTAGTTTTCTCGAAGCACATTATTTCTGTATAAAATACACATTTTTGCACTCTTCGAGAGAACGAGGAAGTGATTTAAACGATTTAGTAAAAAATGTGGTATGGGACACATGTGTTTACCTTTTTGGTTAATTCCGGATTCGTTCTATTGAAGCTATACACATTTCATGTACCTTCGGGTTGTTTGCCAGTACTGGACCTTCGGGTCATTTAGTCTTTTTATCTGTTGGAGCTTCGGGTTGTTTGACCTTCGGGTTGTTTGGCCTTCGGGTCGTATTAGGCACCATATTTGTGATACAGTACTTGGCAGGCTTCGGCCATTTTGTTGAGCACGTACACCTTTTGTGATATTGATCCATCTTTTGTGATATTTATTAATTATTTGCGATTTCCAAATGTTTTCGCCATTTCAAGATTACTGGGCCTTTTGAGCCGTTTGAGGATTTATTATATGGTGATTACATTTTGGAGTTTTGAACTCTTAACCGAGTTCTACATATTGTGATTTGTGGTTGCCATCCTTTGGCATTTTTGAGATCTGCGATTTCCTATTTGGGAGTTATGGTGTTAATGGAAGCCATAATATTGATTGTTGTAGATGCCGATGATATGAGGCGATTATTTTTTGTTAATTGACGTCATTATTGATCTTGCCTCTTTCAAGAAATTTTCATATGATATTTAAGTGATATTATCTCATATGAAGTAGTTCTCACACACACACACACACACACACACACACACACACATATATATATATACACTTGGTGGCTTCTTCTCTTTCGAGAAGAAATATTATCGTTTATCCTTATACTTCATATATCTTGTGCTAATCGATTTATTGAAGTTAGACTGACCCGCGTATATTATATACTCAGATCAAACCGAGTTTTTTCAGGTTAGTCACTTGCTGTAGATTACTATTATGCTGCTTCCGTTATGGATTTTCTTGCTCTCTTTACGATGCTAGTCATCTTTTGTGTAGCCTTGTAGTTATTTTGTGAACTCTGATTTGTACATATTCTTTTGACTCGATGTATATATGAGGTCCATGTACCACCACTGTTGTATCACTATGTAGTGTACTGTGATGTATCTGTATATATGTACTTATATATGTGTGACTACTGTTCTGTGATCTGTTTTATTCGTTGTTGTTATATTTTGTTCTGATAGATAAGTTAGCCACCATAGTTTTGTGTTAAACATTTATTGAGTATGTTGATCCACTTGAGCAAGGTAAATAGAAAAAAAATAGAGCACCCAATCGACGTATTCAATACTTGTTTAAGACAAAGCTTACGAATGGTCGCTTCTAACCAGCCCTATTCTTTGCATTAACAGACAGTATTACTCCATAACGCTCTTTGTTAATGT
Organism: Allium fistulosum; assembly: GCA_030737815.1. NCBI lineage: Eukaryota > Viridiplantae > Streptophyta > Magnoliopsida > Asparagales > Amaryllidaceae > Allium > Allium fistulosum. The sequence continues at coordinate 746,869,748 of CM060902.1, forward strand.
GGGTCTCGGGGTGGGACGTCACAGCTTGGTATCAGAGCTAAGTTCAGAACAAAATATGGTAAACATAGAACATAATATATATTACAGTATATCAGAGTACAGTATAAGTGTTACATATTCCATAATCATCGTGTCCTTAATCTTTTCGTGTCCTTGGGATAGATATAAGTTGGGAATACGTCTAGGAATGCATTTTAGTTCTGTAGTATTTCATAATTGAATTAATGATATCTTACCCCATGAATGATCTTTATCTTATCTTATACTTTCAGCTTATGGCTGGAAGAGGCATAGGTCGCCATTTTGATGCTGGGCCGTCCAGTGGCTCACATCCAAATGGTGTATATATGTCTGCTGATCAGTTCATGGAGTTATTCAGGAGCACTCAGCCTCCAGCTCCTACTCCTTCATCTCCTCCGCGCAAGTCTGATTTTGCGCATTTGTGCAGTGATTTCTCTCATCGTGGAGGCAAGCCTTTCAAAGGCTCAGAGTCTGTTCTTGAGGTCCAAGCATGGCTTCATACATGCGAGCGTATCTTTACTCGCATGGATCTTTTCGACCGTCACCGAGTTATTATAGCATCGAGTATGTTGCAAGAGCGAGCACTTGATTGGTATGAGGTTCTTATTGCTGAGCTTGATGAGTCTACTCTTACTTGGATCTAGTTTAGGGAGCGATTCAAACTTAAGTTTGTTCTCGACCCCGAGAAAGCCCTATTAGCCCGTCGCTTTCTTGTGTTAAAGCAAGGGAAGCCTTTAGTTTCCGAGTATTTATCTTCATTCGAGGCCTTGTCCAAGTATGGTCTCGAATATATTAGCACTTATAAGAAGAATCTCAAGTTTGTTTCTGGCCTCAAAAAATATTTGAAGACATTTTTGATGCTTCAGCTTAAGCTTTCATTTGAGGAGTTGGTTGACTCGGCGCTTCACCTTGAAGAAGTCGAGAAGGAGAGGGAGAGTAGTGATGAGACTAAGGTTCGTAAGAACCCAACAAGAAGAAGTTTCCTTTTCAGAAGTCCAAGTCTTTTCCTCATAGCAAGAAGAAGAAGTCTGTTGGTTCTAGCTTTCAGCCAAGTGGAGCACCTCCTAGTCAGAAGGGGTGTTTCAATTGTGGCTCTTCTGGTCATTTGATTCGAGATTGTCCAAAGCCTCGTGTGTGTCGTTATTGCAAGAAAGAGGGACATCGGGTTTCATCTTGTCCTGTGGCTCCTAGTAATGTTAAGTCGGGCAAGCTTAATTTGGTGGATGCTTCTGGAGGTTCTTCTCAACCTAGAGGTACTTCTCCTTCTATTCTTGAAGGTTCTTCTCAGCCTAGAGGTACTTATCCTTCTATTCTTGAAGGTTCTATATTATTTTCATGACCGTTCTATTCGAGTTCTATTCGATACGGGTGCGTTGCATTCATTCGTATCGAAGGAACTTGTTGATGCTATACCGTTGGATGTTTCTTGCCTTGTTCCTTCTTTGAGGATTGCGAATCCTATCAAGGGATCCGCAACACTTAGCATGTTGCGTGAGAATGTTGAGATTATTCTTTGTGGTTTTTCTTTCCATTCGAATTTGCACGTTATTCACTATCTTGGATTTGATATGATTTTGGGGATGGATTGGCTTGCTTGTTATCAAGCCTGAATCCTATGTTCTGAAAGGATCCTATATATTAGGCATCCTACTTCGGCTGATCAGTTATCTCTTGTTCTTCGAAATGTTGATGGTGATTCCAAAGCATCTTTATTTGCTCTTGAGTTTCAAGATGATAATGATGTATCTCGAATTCCAGTCGTTTGTGATTTTGCTGATGTATTTGAGCCTTTTTCGGGTTTTCCACCCAAGCGGGCAATTGATTTCCGTATCGACCTCATTTCTAGTGCTCAGCCTGTTAGTCGTCCTCCCATAAGGATGTCCACCAAGGAAAATGAGGAACTCAAAATGCAATTGTTGGAGCTTGAAGCCAAGCAATTCATTCGATCCAGTTCTTCACCGTGGGGTGCCGCGGTCGTATTTATTAAGAAATCTGATGGTACTCTTAGGCTTTGCATCGATTATCGCAAGCTTAACGAGTTGACCATTAAGAATAAGTACCCATTGCCTAGGATCGATGACATGTTCGATCAATTGAGTGGTGCTAAGGTCTTTTCTCAGCTCGACCTTGCCACTGGTTTTCATCGGCTACAAGTTGCGGAGGACAGCATTCCTCTTACCGCATTCCGCACTTGTTACGGTTCTTATGAGTGGCTCGTTATGCCGTTCGGTTTGACGAATGCTCCAGCTTATTTCGTCGATCTCATGAAATGAGTATTCCGGGAATATCTCGATAAGTTCGTCCTTCTATTCATTGATGACATCCTTGTCTACTCTAAATCCAAAGCCGATCATGCTCATCATTTGAGGATTTGTTTTGAGTACTCTTCGTCAGCATCAACTTAAAGCCAAATTCTCCAAGTGCCACTTTTAGGAGAATAAGGTGAAGTTCCTTGTCCATGTTGTATCTTCTGATGGCATTTCTGTCGATCCATCGAAGATAGTTCAGAATTGGAAAAGGCCAGAGAATGTTTCTGAGATTCGTAGTTTCCTTGGATTGGCAGGTTTTTACCGCCGATTCGTTAAGGAGTTTTCCCGCATCGTGCTTCCTCTTACTAGCCTTACTAGAAAAGGCGTTCGATTTATTTGGTCTGATAAGTGTGAAGCTTCTTTTCAGAAATTGAAAGAACTTATCACTAATGCTCCTATCCTTTTGGTTCCCGAAGGGAATCAAGATCTTGTTGTCTACACCGATGCTAGTAGATGTGGTCTCGGTGCCGTGCTTGTGCAAGGAGATCAGGTAGTTGCCCATGCTTCTAGGCAATTGCGTCTGAATGAGGTTCGCTACGCCACCCAGGACTTAGAGTTGGCCGTCATAGTCTTTTCCTTGAAGATTTGGTGCCATTATTTATTAGGCGAGCGCTTCATTCTTTATACCGATCATAAATAGTTGAAATATCTATTCACCCTGAAAGGGCTTAATATGCGGCAATAGCGTTGGCTCGAGTTCTTAGCCTCTTATGATTTTGATATCCAATTGCAGATGCGCTAAGTCGCAAGCACTCAGCTGTTGTTTCTATGATGTTAGTTGAGTGGGATGTGTTGGGGACCTTATCTCTTTGTGATATCCGTGATCGTGCTCCAGCTTCAGATTCTCTTACCTTGTTATTTAGTTTGGAAGCTCGTCCTAGCTTATTGGATTGTATTGCCGAGGCTCAGCGGCAAGATCCAAATCTTGTATGCCTTATTCAGCTTTGTAAGTCTGTATCCCGTGATGATGAGTTAAGAGATTTCAGCATTGATATTCATGGTTGTCTTCGTAAGAAGAATCGATTGGTCATGCCTCTTGTTTCTGATCTTAGGCGTGACATTCTTGATGATTGTCACCGTTCTAAGTATACTATTCATCCCGGAAGTAGCAAGATGTATGCCGATATGAGATGCTTGTATTATTGGGAAGGCATGAAGCATGATGTTGCAAGTTATGTAAGTAATTACATGACTTGTCAACTCATTAAAGCCGAACATCAACATCCCAATGGTCTCCTTTAGCCTCTTAAGGTCCCATTGTGGAAATGGGATCAAATCTCTATAGTCTTTATTGATTGCCTACCTTGTTTGAGATCGGGCCATAACAGTGTTTGGGTTATCGTGGATCGCTTGACTAAATCCGCTCAGTTTATTCCTATTAAATCTATAGGACAACTTCTCATCTATCTAAGCTATATATTAAGGAGATCATGAGACTTCACGATGTTCCTAGTTCGATCGTTTATGATAGAGGTCCATTTTTCACCAGTAATTTCTCGCAGAGTCTTCAGAAGCTTTAGGTACAAAGCATAACTTCAGCACAGCTTATCATCCGCAGTCTGACGGACAGACTGAGTGGGTGAATCATATTCTTGAGGATCTACTTCGTGCATGCATTCTTGATTTTGGTGGTAGTTGGGAAGACCACCTACTGCTTGTTGAGTTCTCTTGTAACAATTGTTTTCAGTCAAGTATCGGTATGGCTCCTTTCGAAGCCCTATATGGAAGGCCATGTCGATCACCTTCTTGTTGATTGGAATCCGAGGAGAAGTTGATTTTAGGCCCCAATTCTATTCGTGAAGCTTCAGAGAGGATCGATCTTATTCGTCAGAGAATTAAAGAGGCACAGAGTCGTCAGAAATCCTACGCGGACAACCGTAAGAGGCCTCTTGAGTTCTCCATTGGTGATCTTGTTTATATTTGTGTATCTCCCTTGAAGGGGTAATGCATTTCAGTAGGACCAGGAAATTAGCTCCTCGATTCATAGGACCATTTCCTATTACTGAGCGTATTGGCCCGTTTGCTTATAGAGTATCACTTTCGGCTCATTTATCTTGTATTCATGACGTGTTTCATGTCTCTCAGCTTTGGAAGTGCCTTCGTGATTCAGATTCTATTATTGATTCTCCTTGTCTGCAAGAGCTTGAGATCTCACCTGATTTATCTATTGTGCAACATCTTGTTCGTTTTCTTGCTTCGGAGGTGAAATGCCTTCGAAATAAGGATGTACCACTCGTGAACATTCAATGGTCCGCTAACCCCAATGATTGTACTTGGGAAACCAGGGAATTTATCGTGCGATTTTATCCTAGTTTTCTATCTTCTCATATTGAGGGTGAGAATTTTAAACTCATCCTTTGCTTAATGAAATAAATTGTGTTGTATACAGCTCTTCTATAGGAAATTGCAAGGATGCAATTTTTATAAGGGGGGAGTCTGTAACAACCCTGGTTTTGGTGATTACCTGTGAAATTAAATTATAACGGTGGTTATAATTTAATAATGGGGGATTAAAATAAATTGGATATGTAAAATTTGTTAAAATTGTTTATTTTAAATAAACAACGGATTTTGGTAAAATACAATGGAAATATGTTGATTTGGTGGTTAATTAATTAAATAAGTGAGATAAAAGAATTTATTCAAAATTATTTGTTGTAAATAAATAAATAATGTTTAAAATAAAGTTTTAAAAACTTTATTGTATTACTTTGAGGTAAAAATGAGCATTATATGGTTTTAATTTGATAAAATGCAATAATTTTGGAAATTATTGCCAAAAGGTGTTTTTTTTGTTAATTTTAATGTTGTGTTAAAATTTATGTATGGAATTATTTTTAACATGGAATTTTATGTTAGTTTAGACAAGAAAATATTTTTATGTAATCTTGTTGTTAAAATGTTGATTTATTTAAATAAAAGGTGTAAATTAAAGCATTTAATTAAAAATGGAATTTTACTGATGGGAATTGATTTTTAATGGTTAACATAACTTTTATATATTGATAAAAATGTTAAACATAAAATATGTTGGTATGATTTTATAAAGTTGAAAACATGTCAATGTAAGTTGTTTTGGTGAATTAAGTGATAATTAGTGTGATAATATGATTATTTCTTATTGGGTTTAAGCCCAATTACAATTTTAACTAAGAGAAAATTATCCTCTTCTCTAAACTGTACGTACACTAAGTTCAGAATTGTAAAACAAAAGAAGTCAGAAACCCCTTTTCTCTGGGAAAACCTAGAATCCAATTTCCAATTTCTCAAATTCCTTTGCAAATTAAACATTTTGAAGCTATTAATTTCAGGTAATCAATCCAAAACCAAAACCTATTTCATCTATTTCATTTTTTCAAAAGTTATGTTGTCTGTAACTTTTATCTTCTTTGATGCATGTCTATGTATCCTCTTTTTACATGTTCCTAAAGCTAAATCAAGGCAAAACCTTCCATCTTCCTCGAATTCGCCCAAAAACTATGCTAAGGTGAGTTATAACTTACACATCTAGCTTAAATAAGGTTTGCATGTTGAAATTTGTTGATTTTTGCTTACTGTAAAACAAAATCTGTTGCTTAAATGATTACAGTAAGTAAAAGTTTAAGAGTCCTTCCTTTTGTGCTCATATATCTCTGTTCTTGTAATGAATTAATGCCAGAATTTCTCTGGATCGTTGTCTACGTGTAGTTGTATGTGTATGTCAAATTTCGTAGTCTGATTCAACATGGAAGTGCCTGAAATCAGTGCTCAAAGTTGGAAATGAAGCAGACAAAAATTCCTGTGGCTTTCACGACCTTCAGGTCGACCCAAACCCATTGGGGGTCGACCTTAGACATATATGGGTCGACCCATGCTTCACTAGGGTCGACCTGAGTATTATAAGGGTTGACCCTTGTTTGTTTATTTTCCCAGGTCATTTTCTTTTGTTCTTCTTGTGCACTGTTTTGGTGATTCTGCTTATTTCAATGATCTTTTTGACCAATTATTGCAATATTTTGGAGTGATTTTAAGGGCTTAAACTAATCAATAGGTAAGCCAACATTATTGTTGATCCTTACTCTGAATTGACATGTTTTTGAGTTGATTTCATATGCCGATTTTATGGCGTTTTCGGGGATTTTTATTGTTTTCAAGCAAGTGTTTTCTAAACCGATTTTGAAATGATTTCTGTAATAAAATAGCTTTCGAAATAAATATTTTACAATATTTATAATAATTTTTGAAGCTATTGAAAATATATATTCTCTATAATAAAGAGAATTTTAAAGCCTTGAATTTCCAAACAATTTCAGAAAATTATTTTAAAACTAGTTTTCTCGAAGCAAAGTATTTTCTGTATAAAATATACATTTTTGCACTCTTCGAGAGAATGAGGAAGTGATTTAAACGATTTAGTAAAAATGTGGTATGGGACACATGCGTTTACCTTTTTGGTTAATTCCGGATTCGTTCTATTGAAGCTATACACATTTCATGGACCTTTGGGTTGTTTGCCAGTACTGGACCTTCGGGTCATTTGGTCTTTTTATCCATTGGACCTTCGGGTTGTTTGACCTTCGGGTTGTTTGGCCTTCGGGTCGTATTAGGCGCCATATTTGTGATATAGTACTTGGCAGGCTTCGGCCATTTTGTTGAGCACGTGCACCTTTTGTGATATTGATCCATCTTTTGTGATATTTATTAATTATTTGTCATTCCAAATGTTTTCGCCATTTCAAGATTACTCGGCCTTTTGAGCCATTTGAGGTTTATTATACGGTGATTACATTTTGGAGTTTTGAACTCTTAACCGAGTTCTACATATTGTGATTTTTGGTTGCCATCCTTTGGCATTTTTGAGATCTGTGATTTCCTATTTAGGAGTTATGGTGTTAATGGAAGCTATAATATTGGCTATTGTAGATGCCGATGATATGAGGCGATTATTTTTTGTTAATTGATGTCGTTATTGATCTTGCCTCTTTCAAGAAATTTTCATATGATATTTTAGTGATATTATCTCATATGAAGTAGTTCACACATATATATATATACTTGGTGGCTTCTTCTCTTTCGAGAAGAAATATTATCGTTTATCCTTATACTTCATCTATCTTGTGCTAATCAGTTTATTTAAGTTAGACTGACCCGTGTATATTATATACTCGAATCAGACCGAGTTGTTTCAGGTTAGTCACCTGCTGTAGATTACCGTTATGCTGCTTCCGCTATGGATTTTCTTGTTCTCTATTGGATGCTAGTCATCTTTTGTATAGCCTTGTAGTTATTTTGTGAACTCTGGTATGTACATATTCTTTTTGACTCGATGTATATATGTAGTCCATGTACCACCACTGTTGTATCACTATGTAGTGTACTATGATGTATCTGTATATATGTACTTATATTTGTGTGACTGATGTTCTATGATCTGTTGTATTTGTTGTTGTTATATTTTGTTCTGATAGATCCATTTGCCACCGTAGTTTTGTGTTAAACATTTATTGAGCATGTTGATCCACTTGAGAAAGGTAAAAAGAAAAAAAATTAGAGCACCCAATCGATGTATTCAATACTTGTTTAAGACAAAGCTTACAGATGGTCACTCCTAACCAGCCATATTCTCTGCATTATTAAACAGTATTACTCCGTAATGCTCTTTGTTAATGTGGGTCTTGGGGTGGGGCATCACACTATGCATCCTCTTCCTGAAATTGATTATTATGTATTATTATTATATATTCAAAATTATGCAGCATAATAACTATTTACAATTTATAGTTAATAAATTTACCAACTCTCGGTGATATTGTTGAAACGACTTGGACCTCCTCAATGAGTGATGGGATTTTTGTTCCTATTTGCAGAGTTTCTCTACGACTCTATCTGTACATTTAAATAAAGAATACATTATTTACTTACCAAATATTTTTTGTTATTTACATATCAATCAAATAATTAATAAAAGATTAGTACACTTACCTTCGCTTCGTCACTAACCCAATGCGCCAACCACCCTTTCCATACACTCGCTCCCATCCAGTTCGGCTTCTCCCCTTTATGCTTCACAGGCGATATAGAATCCCAGTAATTCTTTCTCATCTTTTGCATCCAGTAGGGTCGTACTAGCTGCATGTTGTCTGCTTGGATGTCGACTGCGGCCTGCATTTCATGATAAATAAGCGACAAATAATTAAACCTTATAAGGTGAGTAATAAATAAGCGACAAACAAATTGAGAATGGAAAATAGAAGATTATACTTACAATGAAATCCTTCCATATACACTCCATGATGTTGGAGTGGATATTATTCCACTTGGGCCAACAAGCCGTCATCCTACTCTTATATGAATCTCAAGAAACTGATAGAACTACAGCCGACGGTTGTACTTCGAACCCCTTGTGTTAAATATGATACAGATTATTATATCATACAAAAAATATTTATGATATTGAAATATTTTGAATACTTACCCCTTCACTCTAGGCACCGTATACACAACTAGACGCTACGGCAAATGTGATGGGCCACTGCCATCGCCTCCGGATGAATGGGATGAGCTCCTCATTCTGGATGACATGATACCTATCACATACACATCATTTTATAAGAGAATAATAGAAAAATAATGACATATATTGTATAATAATGACATAAATGACATAAAGTACATAAATTGCAAAATATAGGTAATTCAGATTGGGTCTCATATTCCGACTATAAGCAGAATATAGCATTTTTAACATAAATTGCTAAATAAATGACATAAATGGTATAAATGACGTGAATGACATAAACTACATAAATGACATAAATGAAGATAAGCAAATACGGTTTCATAAATGACGTAAATTACATAACTTGCAAAATAAATGTCATCAATTGCATAAATTGCATAATACGTCATAATTCACCATAATACTTTTATCAATCATCATTGTCTTCTAATTCAGATTCGGTCTCATATTTTATATTGTTTTCCGCTCTACTCTCAAATGCTTCTACCAAAACGTTTGATTCATCTTTCTAAGGACCAAAATCAGTACGATCGTTTGTTATTATTGTTTCGTTGCTTTGCTTAAGATTTGCCTGATAAGCTGTTCGTATGGAATATTCTTTCCATCAAACGTAAATCTTGCCTTTTTTTAAAAAACTGCTGACCAATCTGCTTTGTCATTTTTTAGAGAAGGATAAGGAGCGTAATATACTTGCAATGCTTGTTAAGCTAGTACAAAATGATCGTACTTGTATAATACTTGTACACATTAATTCTAGAACTTGGAACATTACTGAACTAATTGCATCTAAACAGAAAAGCATCCTCCATGGGCCGTGTGAAATATGTCAGTTGTAAAATTTGGGTTAAAATGCTGTAAAAATCATTTATGTGATTTTCTAGATCATCACTACCTTTAACAAATACACCTGTATTATTACTTAATTTTTCAGCACCATATAATTTGGTGTTAAATTTCTATCCATTGATTAAATATTTTGGATATGTCTTGACATTTCTTTTTGGTCCTAAAGCAAGATGTTTCAATCCTTCATGGAACACACAATTCGTGGTTCATAAACGTACTTCGAATACCAGTCAAAAAATTCTTTACTAAGATCTCCACGTGGATATTCTCTTTCATAAATACTGCATATATGAATAAAATATTGCATTAAATTCTACACGCACATGCATTATAGAAATGAATAATCACGAATTATTATTTCATATTACCTAACAATTGGTGCAACCTTAGCACAATTAAGAAGAATATAAGTGTGTGCTACATGAAGATCTCTATCGTCTAACCATACGTCTACACATTTTCCAGAAGGTCGACCCTGTTGTCTAAAAATAGATAACATTGTTTGAGTGGACTCTTGTCCGTCGCCTTCATCATTACGTGGAATCTTTCAAATGATATGTTCACATGGTCACTGAAATAGTGAGAGAGAAAGAACGAAGCTTCTTCTTTGATGTATGATTTACAGATCGAACCTTCAACTCATGCTTTATGCCTCACTTTTTTATCCGGATGATTTAAGTATCTTTGAAAAATTAATTTACGTTAACTTTAACTTCCGAATGTAATTAAATTAATAGGTACCATATTTCATACCTCTCGAAGGGATACATCCATCCATACTGCACAGGACCTCGAAGTCGTGCTTCAGATGGGAGATGAATATGTAAATGTTCCATTACATTAAAAAAACCTGGTGGAAATATTTTCTCCAATTTGTAGAGCAATATAGGAATATCTTCTTCAATTCTACATAAACGTTGAACTTTTAATGTAGTCGAACAAAGCTCTTTGTAAAACAGACTAAGTTCCATTATTACCTTCCAAACTTTTAAGGGCAATAGTTCTTTGAATACAATGGCTAATAAATTTTCCATCATTATGTGACAGTCGTGGCTTTTCATTCCACTCAATCTACAATTTTTAAAGTCAACACATTTATGAAGATTTGATGAAATCCCATCAGTAAATCTTAATCCTTCCACCGATTTTAACACAACTTTAACTTGATTATTATCTAACTCATAAAACGCTTTGGGTTTTTTTATTGTCATTTGGTTCATATGAAGCTCGGGATGTTTGCATAATTCTTGTATACCGCGTCTTGTCGTCCTTAGTCTTCCCCTTTACATTCAATATTGTGTTAAAAAAATTATCATATACATTTTTCACGTTGTGCATCACATCAATATTATGACGAAGTAGAAGTTCTTTCCAATAAGGCAACTTCCGAAATATACTTTGTTTGCACTAATTATGAATAGTTGATTTACGTGCAATTTCAATTTGTACTTCGGTTTCATGTGTCTTTGGATAGTCCCTTACAAGTTCATATATGTCTTCGCTTGACCATATCATTGGTGTTTGTCTGGTTTCTATTCTATTAGCTAAATTTTTTTTTCTATATCCTCTGAAGGGATGATTGACATGGAGAAAACATCGATGGCGGTCAAACTATGAATTTTTTTACCATTTGGCAAAAAAAATCCTGTGTTTCTTCCATGCAATAAGGACAAGCTAGACGACTAGATGTACTCCATCCTAAAAGCATTGCATAAGCAAGAAAATCACTTATAGTCCACCACAAAGAAGCAAACATACGAAATTTTTTTCTTTGAAATGCCTAATGTTTCTACTCCTTCATTCCACAGTGTTTTTAACTCCTCAAATAAACGGTTGTAAATAAACATCGATTCCTTTTGTCGGATCGTCGTGGCCAGGAAAAACAACAGTAAGAAAAATATATGGAGTTTTCATACACATCCACGGAGGTAAATTATAAGGTGTGATGATGATGGGAAAAGATGAATATTTAGCATCAAACTGAGAAAATGGTGAAAAACCATCCATACATAATCCAAGTCTAACATTACGACTTTCCGCTGCAAAATTGGGATAAGTTTTGTCAAAATACTTCCATGCTTCTCCATCGGCTGGATGTGTCAACGTACCTTCTTCCTCTGTTCTCACACTATGTCATCTCATGTTAGGTGTAGTTACAGAAGATGCGTATAATCTTTGAAGCGTAGGAGTGATGGGCAAATAAGCATACGTTTGTATGGAACTTCCTTTCCCTTCTTTTTTCTTGGTTTCTACCTTTCCTCTTTACATATTCTACACTTCCTAAGAGTGATGTCATCTTTCCAAAACAACATGCGGCCATTTAAACATGTATATATTTTTTGATATGGTAAACCAAAAGCCGGCATAAGTTTTGTAACTTCATAGTGATTTTCGGAAAATAAATTATCAGGCAGCATATGTCGTTTTACAGCTTGTAAAACAACTATAAATCCAGCTTCAGTGATGTTTTATTTTGACTTCATCGCAACGTATTTTGCGGCCACTGATAGCTGAGTGCCACTTTTACAACCATTCCAAAGAGCTTTCTTAGCAGCATGCAATAAATCATATATTTTTTTGCTTCAGTATTTGGTTCTTCAATATTTACATCATCGTCACCAACTTCATCCGTAGGGGACATTGATCATCCTGCATCTTCAACCATATTTTCTATACGATTCGTCATAACAATTTCATTACCAGCCACCTCTAATTCAGACTCTACGGTAGTATGTGCTACAACTTTCCCATAACGATCTCAAACATAATACTCCGGTACGAAATCGCTTTTGCACAAATGAACTTTCACAATATCAAGTAACAAATGTTTCAAATGTTTACTACACGGACAGTGAATTTCTACATTATTTCTGTTATTACTTAAATCGAATTCAACAAATACGTTTGTACCATTATAAAAATCTTCCTTTATTAAGTCTCTCAGTCCCCTTTTTTGATACATCCATCTCCTCCGATCAACTAAATAATCAATCATTTTTTCTATTTAAAAAAATATGTCATAAATTCAAAAATAAATATTGGTCATTTAACGAATTTACATTTTATTTTTCAATTTATCGATACATAAATCTTATACACGTCAATTTAACCTAACTAAATAATACAATATTGAAATGTTGGTTTATAGTTTTCTATTTTGATGGTCAATCATCCTACTTCCCATTACAAACATAGTAAATAATTATATTTCGTAAATTATTTCATTTTAAACGATTCAACAAAATTTCGCCAGCACTTCCCATTTGTTTTCTGTATTTTACACAAATGTGTGTACACAAGAAACAAAAAAGAAAAGTGACGGCGAAATTTTGTAAACCGTTTAAAATGAAATAATGTACGAAATGTAGTTGTTTACTATGTTTATAACTTGCCCAATACATGGACAAATCCAACGAGTATTGTACCTGATGAATATTAATGCCCATTTTATGATAAAAACGAATATATATATATATATATATATATATAACAATCATGTCCAATACTTGTCGGATTGGGCCAAAAACTATCTAAGGAATGTAATAAAAAAGTAGTTTATAAAAAATTGGAAGTTTTATAGTTTGTCTTCTCATTTATTATAAAATATATTATTGTTTGTAAACGGTTGAAAATTTAATAATTTGTATATTTTGAAAAATTATTAATTTACCACATTATTCCGCGTATTTTATTGAACAAGGTTTATTCAGCGTATTATATTAAATATGTAAATTTCTTTATGATGTTTCGATAGAAAATAATTTATTTAATTATTAGTATGCATGTGTGCGTATGTGTATATATATTTATATATAATGATTAACACACACACATATATGAACAAATAAACACCCCAATTAACACAAGACAATGCTAAAAATAACACATATATAATGGTTTACACATATACACAAATTCACAAATTATACCTACTTTTCAAAATTTAAAGCTAACAAATAAAATATGCATTCCATATGATACTATAAACTATCAATATGCTATTAGAAACAATTACAATCGCTAAATAACCCTAATTTATCAAATTTGGCAAATCTATTTTTAGGTTAAAAATTATATTTTTCGTAAAATTAGAGATTATACCTTAGATATGAAGCAATAGAGAGTGATTAAGAAGCCGTACAAGATCCAAAAGCTTTAATTTGGGGTTTGGAAGATTGAAAATGGTTTTAGGGGTTTAAAAGTTTTTTTCTTCGGTGAGCTGAAATGAGGAAGAAAGGTCATGACTGAAAACTGTATATCGCGAATTCATGACTGCTACCGCCCGTCGAAAGCTGTCTGAAAACTGCCGTCGAAAGCCACCGCCATGTGTCGTCCATATTTCAACCTTCCCTTGTAGTGAATAGGACGATAACTCTTTCATTTTTAAAAGTCAAAATTTTGGAAGAAAAGAGAGGGAAACTGTTGTAATTCATGGTAGGCTATTTTTCATTATCTCTTCTAACGAAAAGTGCAAACGCAACTTCATATATGCACATAATTATTGAATGTTATTTTATCAAGACATGGGACTAAAATAATTTGCTTCCACTTAAAACAATTTTCATTAACAATTTAAGTGCCTTTAAAAAATCAAAAGAAAATTCAACTATAATTTTTAGGTTCAAAAGTTGAAGTTCATGAATATCATATAAATTTGCCTTAATGATGCCTTTACTGCATTTTCTGTTGGAATTCCTAATACTAAATTGAATGAAAATAACATAGTCCCACATCGCCAAAAGTTGCAAAACTATTCTAGTATATTAATAGATTTGTAATAAAGGGGTTGGGGCCTTGGGGCAACCAAATGTTTGCTTCATTGTGAGGAGGGAGACCATGCATCACCACCACGCGCGCGCACCACCGCCGTCGTCCGTCCGACCGAACCAGGCCGGGCCGGGCTCGGGTTTGGGTTTGGATCTAATATGATCCTATTTTTACTGCAAAACTGGGCCGGGTTTTTTGACAGTTGCAGGCTGTACGAACAGGTGCGGATCTGTTCGGAAGTGGACACAGATTGACTAAAGAGGCGCGAGCGAACAGATGCGAGTAGTAGGCGGGTACGATCTGACTGAAGATGCGTGGGAGAACAGAAACAGGTGCGATGCGAGCGGATGCGACCCGTTAACAAACAGTAGCAGTCAAAAAGGCAACGGGTGCGACCAGTCAAGGGGACGCGACTGTTTGAATGGATGCGGACGAAATTATAAATAGGAGAGAATACCGATCACATTCTCATTTGATTTTAATTCGATTCCTTCTGCTTCTTCTCTATTTCTCTATACAATAAATCACGGAGTTGACATACTCATTACAATCTCGTGCAGATTAAATCTGTTGTATCTTGGGAGAATTTGAATAAAAAATTCTTAAGGAAATTATTTCAACAAGCCTCAGACGGAATTTTCTTAGTTAACCAGTCAATTTCTAGTCTATTTGTATATTCTTATACATTATTCTTTTATCTTTCCGCTTTCTATGTTGTGCTATTTTTACGATAGTATAACGTTGTTGTTGTAATTTAACAACGACATACCTATTGCTTAAATTAGCTAATACAGACTTCCAGAGTAGTGTAAATCTGATTGATAAACTTGTGAGACGAGTTTATAATTGATTATTCTCTGTTTTGGTATACTAAATTTATAACATCTTAAGAATTTTTTATTCTTTTCTAAAACAGAGATGGCAATAGTAGAGCCCTCAACAAAGGCTACTACATGCAACATGCCCGATCCTTTTAAAGGAGATGGTGACGACTTTCAAACATGGCATAATCAGATGTTATTTTATCTCACCAAACTCGGTCTGCAACGGTATCTCGACGAGGAGGAACCGATTCCTGCACCAGGCAAGGAATCGGATGTTGATACATGGAAGCATTCCGATTTTCTATGCAGAAACTATATTCTGAATTGTCTCGACAAGGTGCTATACAAAGTATATCAGCCTCTAAAGACAGCAAAGCACTTTGGAATGCACTTGCCACGAAGTACAAGATGCAGAATATCAGTCTTAAGAAATTCATTGTAGACAAATTCATGGACTACAAGATGGTTGACTCCAAACCGATGACTACTCAACTGCATGAACTACAAATCATCATTCATGAACTCGAAGCGGAAGGTCATAAGGTTGGAGAATCGTTTTTGGTTGAAGCCATCACGAGAAAACTACCGCCGTCATGGAGAGTCTACCGCAACTATCTAAAGCATAAAAAGAAAGATATTTCTTTGCAGGACCTCATCGTATGATTAAAGATTGAGGCAGATAACCGTGGAATTACCAAACAAAGCAAGGAGGCGTTGGTAACAGAAGGGTCGAAGAACAAGAATAAAGGCCACTTCAACAAAAAGAATAATTTCTCAAAGAAGAGGAAAGCTCCTGAAAACAAACCCAAATATAATAAAACCAAAAAGTTTAATGGCGAATGTTGGGTTTGTGGCAAAATGGGACACGCTGCTAGAGATTGCAGACACAAGAGGGAACGCAACTCAGAGGCAAATATAGTTGACAACATGGAAGTAGACGAGTCCAATTTTTCAACAGTTATATCTGAATGCAATTTGGTTCAGAATCCTAACCAATGGTGGGTGGACATAGGAGCTACTCGTCGTGTCTGCTCTGATAAATCCATGTTTTCTACATATCATAAATTCGATCAGAAAGAAAAACTCTACATAGGTAATTCTGCTGTTTCCATGATCGAAGGCAGTGGCAAAGTAATCCTCAAGTTTACTTCTGGAAAAACTGTCAAGTTGAATGACGTGCTCCATTTTCCAGACATACGCAAGAATCTGATCTTTGGCTCAGTACTATCAAAGAAAGGATTCAAAATGGTGTTCGAGTCAGACAAGATGGTTCTATCCAAAGCTGGAATGTATATCGGTAAGGGATATTTATGTGATGGCCTATTTAAGGCAAATGTAGCCGTTATTGACAATAAAACTATGTATTCTGATTGTGCTATTAATAAAATTGAAGTTTCTTACTTGCTTGAGCATGAAATTTTACTATGGCATGATAGATTGGGACATAGAAATTTCCGAAAAATGAAAATATTATCAAACTTAGGACTAATTCCGACATTCCAAGTAAATAAGAACTACAAATGTGAGACATGTGTAGAAGCAAAAATGGTTAAAAAACCATTTCAATCTGTTGATAGAAGCACCGAACCACTAGGTTTGGTCCATACAGATTTATGTGATTTTAAATCATTACCTACAAGAGGTGGGAAAAAGTACTTTATCACGTTTATTGACGATTATACGCGATATTGCTATGTCTATCTTTTGAATAGTAAAGATGAAGCAATTACATCATTTATAAAGTACAAGGCTGAGGTAAAAAATCAATTAAATAAAAAGATCAAGATATTGAGATCTGATCGAGGTGGAGAATATGAATCAACATTTGAACAGTTCTGTGCCGAAAATGGTATAATTCATCAAACAACAGCTGCTTATTCACCACAACAAAATGGTGTAGCCGAAAGGAAGAACAGAACATTCAAAGACATCATTAATGCCATGCTTTTAAACTCTGGTCTATCGACGAACTTGTGGGGGGGAAGCCTTAGTATGTCTAATCACATATTAAACAAAGTCCCTCACAATAAAACAGGAACAATTCCATATGAGTTATGGAAAGGACACAAACCAAGTTTTAAATACCTCAAAGTGTGGGGGTGCTTGGCCAAAGTTCCAGTTCCGCCTCCCAAGAAAGTCAGACTTGGACCAAAAACAGTAGATTGTTACTATCTAGGGCCAGCCCAAAATAGTAGTGCCTACAGAGTTTTGGTATTCAAGTCTGATATAGCTGATGTTCGTGTAAATACAATCATGGAATCAAGTGATGCCTCGTTCTTTGAAGATGTGTTCCCACATAAAAGAAACGATGGAAACCTTGTCCCAAAGAGGACAAGAGATAATAGAGATGAGACATATGAAGATGAAACTCATCAGGACAAAGATGAAGTTGAACCAAGAAGAAGCGTAAGGGCAAGAACTTCCAAGACATTTGGTTCAGATTTTTTAACTTATATGTTAGAACGCGAACCTCAAACGTACAAGGAAGCAATGTCATCTTCTAAATCTTCATGTTGGAAAGAAGCAATCCAAAGTGAGATTGATTCAATTCTAAGTAATAAAACTTGGGAAATAGTTGATATTCCACCTGGAATAAAACCAATTGGATGCAAATGGATTTTTAAGAAGAAAATGAAACCAGATGGCTCTATTGATAAATATAAAGCAAGATTAGTAGCCAAAGTATATCGTCAAAAAGAAGGTGTAGATTTCTTTGATACCTATTCACCGGTTACACGAATAACCTCTATAAGAATGTTAATAGCAATTGCATCCATATATAATCTAGAGATTCATCAGATGGATGTAAAAACATAATTCTTTAATGGAGATCTCGATGAGGAGATTTACATGGAGCAACCTGAGGGTTTTATTTCCAAAGGAAATGAAAACAAAGTATGTCGGTTAGTAAAATCACTATACGGACTCAAACAAGCTCCAAAACAATGGCATGAAAAATTTGATAGTGTCATGATGAAAAATGGTTTTCGTATAAATGAATGTGATAAATGTGTTTATTACAAACAAGTTGGACAATCATACGTTATGATTTGTTTATATGTAGATGATATGCTAATCTTTGGTCCTAACACTAAAGTAATAGAGACCATAAAGAAGATGTTAATCAACAATTTTCATATGTAAGACTTAGGAGTTGCAGATGTTATTTTGGGAATCAAAATAATAAGAACACCCACTGGAATTGAAATGTCTCAGTCACACTATGTAGACAAAGTGATTGAAAAATTTCAAGACTATGGAATTAAAGGAGTGAGAACACCTTTTAATCAATCGGAAGTACTGCATAAAAACACTAATGAGAGTGTAATGCTACTGAAATACTCTCGTGTAATAGGATGCTTAATGTATCTCATGAATTGCACTAGACCAGATATCGCTTACGCGGTAAGTCGACTAAGCAGATATACAAGTAACCCAGGGAAGGAACACTGGAAAGCACTAATGAGAGTGTTGGGATATTTAAAGAATACCACTAATTTTTCTTTACATTATGAAAAATATCCTGCGGTCTTAGAAGGATATAGTGATGCAAACTGGATCGCAGATTCGGAGGAATCAAAATCCATAAGTGGTTATGTCTTTACCCTTGCAGGAGCAGCAGTGTCATGGAAATCTACTAAACAAACATGCATAGCTCAATCCACTATGGAATCTGAGTTTATCGCATTAGATATAGCAGGCGAAGAAGCAGAATGGCTTCGTCAATTCTTAGAAGATATTCCATTTTGGCCTAAACCTGTAACGGCCATATGTATTCACTGCGATAATCAAGCAGCGCTAAGTAGAGCGAAAAACTTTGTGTATAATTGCAAATCATGACACATTCGTCGTCGCCATAACACAGTTAGGCAGTTACTCTCCAGTGGAACTATTTCCATTGATTATGTGAGAACAAATGATAACCTAGTGGATCCATTTACTTAAGGTTTATTAAGAGAAAAAAATTGACTGTGCATTGAGGGGAATATGTTTAAAAGCCTAAACCAACAAGAGTTATCTTATACGGAAACCTATCCTAACAACTGGAGATCCCACGGACTAGGATCAATAGGCAAACCAGTTATGAGTAACTCAAGAAGCAATGCATTTGCTTGGACTTAGTCCTACTCTATTCCTATGGTGCAAAATATAATGCATGCCTACAGAAGTAGTTAAAGGTTAAAACTATGTTTTTTTAATGATGACCATATCTTGGAAATAACAAGTGGGGTATATGTAGGATACTCTTAATGGTTACGATCACCTATGTTAGTGTGAGCTGGGTCGGCTCTATGAGAATATTAAAGGCTTAAATTCTCTATAACAATCGCAGAACCAAAATGTGCTCAGGACCAAAATGGACACAACCAAGAGATTGAATGAGAAGGGAATCAATGCTTCGTAAAGCTTTGTTTGGATATATAATAAAGGCCGACGGTTCAAGATGAAATAATTCACCGATTAGCCAGTTAGATCCAATAAGTTTTAACTAGGGAAAGTTCAAAGTGAAATATCTACTTATCCACGATAAAGCATTATTCCATATGTAATCTGTGATATTTCGCTTTGTGTGGGGGATATGTATATTATCATTCATGTGGGGGATTGTTGGAATTCCTAATACTAAATTGAATGAAAATAACATAGTCTCACATCGCCAAAAATTGCAAAACTATTCTAGTATATTAATAGATTTGTAATGAAGGGGTTGGGGCCTTGGGGCACCCAAATGTTTGCTTCGTTGTGAGGATGGAGATCACGCATCACTACCACACATGCGCGCGCGCCGCCGCTGTCCGTCCAGCAGGCGGGTACGATCCGACTGAAGATGCACGGGCGAACAGAAACAGGTGCGACGCAAGTGGATGCGAGTAGCAGGCGGATGCGACCCGTTAACAAATAGTAGCAGTCAAAAAGGCAACGGGTGCGACCCGTTAAGCGGACGCGACTATTTGAAGGGATGCGGATGAAATTATAAATATGAGAGAATACTGATCACATTCTCATTCGATTTTAATTCGATTCATTCTGCTTCTTCTTCTCTACTGCTCTATACAATAAATCACAGGGTTGACATACTCATTACAATCTCGTGCAGATTACATCTATTGTATCTTGGGAGAATTTGAATAAAAAATTCTTAAGGAAATTGTTTCGACAAGCCTCAGACGGAATTTCTTTAGTTAACTAGTTAGGTTCTAGTCTATTTGTATATTCTTATACATCATTCTTTTATCTTTCTGGTTTCTACGTTGTGCTATTTTTACGATAGTATAACGTTGTTGTTGTAATTTAACAATGACATACCTATTGCTTAAATTAGCTAACACAGACTTCCAGAGTAGTGGAAATCTGATTGATAAACTTGTGAGACGAGTTTATAATTGATTATTCTCTGTTTTGGTATACTAGACGTATAACATTTTCTTCCAAAATAACAAGTTTAAAACTACATTGAAAAGAAAATACTGCTAATTGACTTATGAATAAGCAGGGAAAAGAACTTTTGTAACCAACTGATATTAAAAGATCTCTAGTTTAAATATATATCAGCACAAATCAACAAAATTGACACTACAGATACTATTTTGACTATAATACACCAATGATTCATATACCTTACTCAGAACCAACATAAACTGCACATAACTGTAAGTGGCTTAGAATAAAGCAACTGCATTTGATAATTTAAATGTTTGCAAATAAAAAAGATTCAACCAAAAAATCATATCACCATCTTAGAGCACATTAGTTTATCCATACAAATTGAGGCGTACCAATTAGAAATAGGTATTGCTTCAAACATGCACATATATACATATAGATTTTTAGCCTTTATAGAGACACTTGATCTTTGGTGAAGAAAGGTAGGAGTCAAAAGCAACTGTAATGGGTGTTTTCAATAAGTGCAAACATTAAACTAAGCAAAAAGAGAAACAAATCTTATTCTGATTTTCGCTTTAATGCTTTTGCATGCCCAGCAAAATCTTTTGATGTGGTTTTCTATGTTGTTATTTTAGTGCATGATATATCTTTATTCAGGCAACTAACTTGTAAATCTTGATTCTCATGACATAAGTCATTTTATTCAAGGGCATGAACATTTTTAGAGTCCGAGTCCATACAACTCAAGTTCAAAAACCTGGAACAACAGAATAATTTTACATGTGTTATCGTAAATCACAACCACTACGAACTTGAATATCTTTTTTCTACTAGATAAATAACTTTATCCTAACTCCTAACAAAGCTTAAGGTGAATGTGTAGTTTAATGTCTATATAAATTGATATTACAGATGCAAATGCTGACGGCTCTGAGTTAATTACTTATCAAAGCAATAATATAAGATGTTTACAACATACACTATGCCCATGCAATATCCACAAAACTCGCACTTTTCATATAACAAGGTAGTGATAACCAAAATATTAATCGTGACTTATATATCATGAGAGGTTAACCAAAGAGTGTTGTGAATTGCCTATTGAAGCTAATTTATTGATTTCAGTTCCCATTATATCTCACTATTTCTTATCTTACTTTATTTACAAGTTGACAATTGGAGTTCTTTTTTTAAAAAACACATATAACTTGCAAAACATTTATTCATAAAAAAGATATTTTCTACAGAAGTCTTTTAAAAGTAGAACTTGTAACGACTTTGAATTTTATCGCTTTGATTTATGAATATTTGATAAATTTAAAATATTCAATTAATGATTTTAAATAATCATATAACCCTCTTTTAATTACAAATAATGGTGACGAAATCATTTGGAATATTTGTTTATAAAAATAAATAGTTAGACGAAAAATTAATAATGCGAACGAAAACCGTTATTCGGATTTTTGACCTTTTCATCGAACGTAAGTTGTTGAAACATTGCTTGACACAAACACAAATATTGTGCACAAAAATATGTTACAAATAAAAAGTCAAAACGTACAAAAAGAATTAATTAAAGTAAGATTATCCTTAAGTGTTTTTAGAAAGGGATTAAACAAATAATTGAAGAAAAGTGCACTTTTTGTGTATGGATTTGTGTGCATTATACAAAGGAAAAGACGTGCACATGGGTTGGCACATGGAGTGTCATCATGGACCATGTGCTTGCACTGGAAAGGAGAAAAGGTGTACGGAAAAAGGGTGATAGTTTGAAAAAATAAGAAGGGTGTCGCATTAATCAAAGAGGAGTAACTGGGTCATTTGGCAAATAGGCAGTGAAGGTCATTTGCCACATCCCCCCTTTATAAATAAATTCCCTTAGCCTCCCCTTTTTTATTTTTGCATTCCCACTTTTCTTTCCCTTATTTTCTTTTCTTCTTTATCCATTTTTCCTAAGGCAAAAGGATTTCAAATTTGCCCAAAGCTCTTCCATAAGTCCTTACCACCATAGTAAAACTCCTTACCACCTCAAAACCACAAATTTCAGCACCCATCACCCTTTTGGACCACATGAGGCCATGTGCATTGTAGGGAGTTGGGAGGCCATGGCCGTGAGCATAAGGAAGGGAGGGTAGGAGCTAGGGGGCTTCGACGTGAAGGAATGTGGTAGCATTGACATGTGAGTGATGGTAGGAAGTTGTTTTTGGAATCTGGTGGCTTGGGTTGGATGTTAGCTTGGCTAAAAGAGGGATATCTCACTTTGAAATAATTTAAATACCGTTGAATATTGTAATAATTAGTATTGTTTATGATGTATATATAGTAATTGATATTGTTTAATTCCCGCTTGAAAGTGGATGACATAAATAACCGATGTTTTATATGGGACAAAAGCAGACATGGAAGTCGAAGTGTTTCATATCGAATAGGATGCTATGGGAACACTTCATAGATTTGATTTTGTAGAGGGATCTAATGGGATTCCTTGTCTTATTGATATTTATGTACATATATTACTTTTTATTTAAATGATAGTGATATGACTTGGAAAATTGAATTCTTTAGAAAATAGAAATAAAGGGTAACTTTGTGTAAGTACCATAGTGATCGCTAAGCCTCGTTGTGATACTTTTCAGGGAAATTTGTTGATGGCTTTAACTTGTTTCAAAAAGGGGTATAATAAATCTTTAACTCTTATAATATTTGAGAGGTAATAATACCCCAACTTAATGCCGTTGTTGTCAACAAAAGGATAGTTTTAGTTCGAAAATTAACGTTCAGTATATGATGTGTTATTTTCGTATATGAATCCGATTACTTATGGAAATTTAGTAGCCCTATACTTGGCACTAAAGCTGATGAGTAGATTAATCATCTATCTATGAGATCCAAAATCGGAGTGTTGACTAAGGTAAGGCCAGGAGCAACCGGTACCTGGCATTGTCTTGGGCGAGGGATAGAGTAAGTCAAAATATCGAAAATGTGACAAGCTTAGAAAATTCAATTTGAATAAATGATCTCATGTTATGGTGGTATGAAAAGTATTCTTTTCATACTTAACATCAAATTCTGAGGTATGGAAACTCGTCTCTTTCTGTGAGAATTAAGAATTTATGTCAAAGCAAGGGTAGTTTGCTAACTTTTCTAACTTCATTGTTAATCGAGGGATAACACATGTTTGAAATCGAAAAGTTGTGGTTAGTATATTTAGTCTAATTTACATATGACCAATTTACTTATACCAAAAGGAAATTGGTTTGGGTATATGTAATCAATGTTTTTAAAGGACATTTGTTTTTGACCTGTAACGACCCATAATTTTACCACTTTGAAAATGGAATATTTAATTAATTATAAGTTAAATGAACCTGTTTTAATTAGTTAAAGATGATAAGAAATTTATTTTCAAGTTATGTGTACATAAATAAATAGTTTGAATTAAAAACTGAAAAAATGACCCGAAATTGGATCCCGAAATCTCAATGGTTGGACAAATGGAAATTGTTTTAAGTTGATGCAACATTGTTTGTACATGCACACATGTACACATACACACACATATGTGTATCGCAATTAGTCAAATCAAAGCTAAAGAAAATATCTAAGATATTTTTTACAAAAAGTAAGTGAAAAAGGTAACATCTAATCACCATTAAAACATGGAAAGCAAACATCAAATCCACCATTAATGCATGTCATTCCATGCTTAAGATATTTTTGCAATATGTCTTATCAACATTACATCTCATTAATGCATGCACTTGAGTATGGTGACAAGGATTTGATGTTGAAGCGATGTGGTGTAAGAGATATTTTGATAATGTCTAAGAGTAATTTAGTAATTTGCCACATTTTCCTAAGGCTATAAATAAGACCCTAAGGCTTCACAAATTCACACATCTCATTCCATCTTATTCTGCTTCTTTACCTCTACTTTAATGGCTTTCATCACATCCATCCTCTCATCCATAGGCCGAGCCATCTAGAAGCAATAATCCAAGTGATCGTGAGTTAAAAGTTCGAGTTAGCAAAGCTATAGCCAATTTTTAGTTAGTTGTTTAAACCCTAGGTGAGTAAACTCCTAAACTATCGTATTATATGCTATTGGATGTTATATATGTTAGATTATGATTATTGACGATGGTTTTTTACTATGAATGTTGAATATATATGCAAGTCATAGAAATACACGTCGATAAGCATAAAGGAAATCACTTTCTTTTATTTAATGAATTAGTGTATATGGAATGTTAAACCTCTTTAAAATTGTTTAAAAATATGAAATAAATTCTAAAAATATTTAAAAATGTTTTAAAAGTGATTATAAAAATGAGTTTCCAAATGATAAAAAAGTCGTTTTGATCAATATAGCTTAAAAAGCATTTTCCAAAGCACTTTTCCGCAGCACTTTTCTATAACTTTTGAAATGTAGTTTTAAACGCAACCGTTCTTTTCCAAATCTTTTGTGAATATTTTCAAATGATTAATAAAGTATTTTAAAGATGATTTGAAGTATTTATGGAATGGTTAAATATTAAATGATTTAGAGTCGATCAAATTACTTGACCGCCTTATGGGTGTCAGAGAGGTAGTGTTTAGGCTTGAGTTTGGAAAACCAATTTCCTACACTCCCTGGCTATCCGGACTGGCCCGATGGTGGGATAGTAAATTTGATTTACTCGGATCAAAAGTTTCCAAAGTTAAAGGATATAATTCTCCAAATATAAATAACTTGAATTTTATGGAGATAATCTTCCTGTACTCGGTGTTAAAGTCCGAATAGGAAACTCATATTATTCGTGGAATTTAAAGGGTTCTTTCACCGTTATTCTACCCATAGTATTTGTTGAATACGGGAATAGATATTGAGTAGAATCAGATGATTTCTATAGATTCCGCTCACTTAACATTTACTGATTTTGGATTAACATCCTAGATAACATGCTTTTAACTGAACTTAAATTATGCGTTTTGAATTAGGAAACCTTTGTTAAGCTTTAAATGAAATGAATTGGAAATATTTTTCTAAGTAAAATATGAAAGGGTTTGGAATTATTCCACGATTTAAAAAGATTTAAATTAACTAAAAGGATTTGATAAATGAGGCTTGATGATTCCATATACTCTGAAAAAGATAAAGAAATATTTCAATGAATATATCTCTAAGATATATCTATAAATGAATAGAAATATGAATTAAATTAACATCTTTTTAATCGATGATGGTTCGGAGGAACCGGGGTCGGATTTGGATAATTCCTATCCGAAGACCACTTCGAACCAATTTGCATATTCGGAGTGAAGACATGGATATGATATTTAGGATTTTCGTATTGAAGGACTGCTTGTTGATCATTTGGGGATAAACTCCCAATATACATATAGTAGCAGTAGTCTCTTCGTTATGAAATATCCAATGCAAGGACTAATTGCTACTAATCCTAGGAGTAACTCCCGACAGGATGTGGTAGGAGAGTGCCTTCGGTTTGTCCTGTTCCTAGACAACTTGGATGGACGAATGTTTGACATTGCAATTGTAATTACATTGGTGATCTCTATGAACGTATCATCTAATTGGTGGTGGAGAAGGCAACTTCTCTTAGCTTAACACCCTTTCCTGAGACATACGAGCTCAGGAGTTATACGTTTGTAGAAATCAGTTTTGTGATTATGGATTGGCAATGTGGCATTCAAAGTGGAATGTGCTATGAGTAAGGTAATCGTTACATCGAGCCTCACCATCCGGAAATGACAAAAACAGGGTAGATGCAGCAGAGCTAAGTGGGTCGCTCCCATTAGGGTATAGTCATCACCTTTCTAGATATATTTATTCTCGCTATGACGTCGAGTTTTAAATTAACATAGTGTATGCAAAGAGAGCTCTCAAGTAGGTTGGGAATGACCGGGGTGATGACATATTCGGTACTATCTATGGTAAAGGTTCGGTTCAGTGTTAGTAGAGGTTGGAGCCTTAGGTGCATTTTTCTAGAGATGTACTATCGGAAGGTAGTCCCTTACCTTGTCATTGTATGGAAATCCATTCTCCAATAAGTGCCTTGGGATTTGATCGTAGAGCCTAGTATACTGGAATTTAATAATGTAACAATTTCGGCTAAGATTATGTATACTTACTTGAAAAGTGTTTTCAAAAGAATGTCATTAAAAATAATATCCACATATTCTGCGTAGCAAATGTTTTGGTTATCATAAGGTAAAAACCCATTCCATGTTTATGTGCGGCGTGGTCTTATGAGATACCTTTTGTTTTCAAACATCGTATTTTGAGTTTCTCACACCAGTCCCATGACTGACCCGCAATTTATTTTCTTTTCCTTTTAAACTTTAGGTGCCCTATTTTCCTAGGCAACCAACTAGTTAGGTAAGCTTAGAGCATTTTGGAATGGAGCAAGGAGCATGGAGCATTTTGGGTTTTCTATTGAAGTTGTCTATCACTTTTTGCTGTGTCTGTATTATGTTTTAGTATCTACCAGTATTGTAAGGATTGGTTGTTATAACTATCGTAGCTGGGTTAGTACCTGTCGTAACTTTGATGGAACAATTTGGAGTAATTTCATGTACTACTCATATGTATAATTATGTGTTGAATACGATGTGAGGTTCTATTATTGTCCATCTTCTATCTTTTCTTTACCCCGTGATAATCTGCCTCTCGGACACTTGGATTTACGGTACGTAAATACCGAGAATGTATTAGTGTCAATTTATGAGAGTCGAGGAGGTGGATCGTCACATGACCCATCAAATATGATTTTGGAAAAGGGGAAATCTTCCTTTAAGATTCATGAATATACTTATGTCATTAACATAAGTATATGGAGACATTTTTTAAGTGTTGGAAGTGAAATGTTTTATGAATATACTTATACAAACTAAGATAAGTATACACATAACTTTTCAAATATTTAAATAGTGGAGAGGGTCCATGAATTTATCTTTGTAAAAGCTACTTTTAATACAAGTGCTTACAAAGTGATTTTAATTAATGAAAAGATTAATTAGAGAGGCTTAGTGGTTGCTTATGCACTTAATCATGCTTGGTTTCCATGTGAAATTTAATCTCTTATTGGATTGTTTGCTTATTTGATAGTTAAATAACCGACCATCAAATCTTGACCATTTTTAAAATTATTGATTGCTGGTACGGAGAGACTATACTCGAATAAGTATGAGTTATTCGAGAACCACTTTGAATTGGCATAAACATTAGAATTGGAGACATCTTGAAGATAATGGAATCAAAGAAAAGTTCTTTGAAGTGCAAGGGCTTCTTGTTACTAATCCCAATTCCAAAAGGATGTAGTAGAAGTAGTTCATCGGTTTATTCATATCCTGAACAACTTATATGGATGAATACTGGCATGTATTGTTGCCAGGACTGTAGTGTTTGCATTTCAAGTGGGATTTTCTAAAAAGGTAAAATGTAGCCTTAAGCCTCACACTCGATAATAACTAAATTAGGAGATATGCGACATAGCTCTATGGTTTGCTACCATTAGGGTATGATCATCTATGATCTAATTGGATATTATTTTAGGATGTATGCTTCGGGCCCCATACAGTTGTGGATTCAACCAAGAGATGATTATGTTTGATACTATCCAGAAAGTGGTAGGCCGGTTCTATATTGGCTAGGGGCCCATGTGAGGTCCTCGGTACATTTTTTCTAAAGGTGTACTGTGACAGGTAGTACCCTAGTAGCCTTGTCAATATATGAAATCCTTTCTCCAATACGTGCCTTTATAGATTTAGTTGCATACTATATATGCTATTGAGTGTAATTAATGTAACCATTCTGGCTATGTTAATTTTTATTTTAAACCCTAGAGATTATTATAATGTCACTAGATTTTATAATAAAATGGTTTGGTTATTGTAAGGTAAATATCTATCTGTATTAATTACAAGGTGGTCTTACAAGATACCTTTATTTTTTAATAGTTTTATAAATATAAAAATCCATTTTAATTTAGTTTATCACGCTAGTTCACCAGACTGATCCGGGTGTTATTTTCTTATAATACTCAAGTCAGATCCGGGTATATTTCTAGCTTAACTTTGGATGCTTTAGAGATTAAAGAGAAGAGCTGGATGCCTCCAAGACATATTCACGTATTTTATTTTCCGTTGCATTACTTGTTGGTATTTATAAGGATTTGTTAGGACAAACTATTACAATTGTTTAGGCTGATAATAGGTTAGATTACTCTGATTGATATACGTATATTAAAGTTATCTTTTTGTAAAGATCAATTGGATATTATACATTACTCTTCACGATGTGAGATTCTATTATGCCTTTTCTTTTCTTTCACCCCGGGAATATGTATTTTCAGTACTTGGATGCTCGAGACATGAATACTATAGATGTATTATTGTTGACTTTTGAGGGTCGAAAAGGCTAGTCATTACTACTTGTATAAGAGCTTAGGTTGAGCGAACACCTAGACCTTGGTGGGGTAAACTCATTACAGATAGGGTAAGTGACACAATCAGATGAGTTTTAGTGTGTGTCCGTGTGTGTGTGTATATACATACATATATATAAGAACGTGTATTTGTTATTATTGTAAAAATATTTTATATAGTGTTGATTGATCTGTTGAGTGGTTTATGAATTCTGATCGATATAGAAGGTACAACTATATCGATTAGAGGTTTATAAACACTTGGATAAGGTAAACCGACAAAGTACTGTTTTTAAAATTGTTAAATGAAATAATTTTAACTATGATTATATTTTGTATACAAAAGAAATTTTTTTGAAAATTCATATAGTTATTTATGATGTGTTTGTTTTTTAGGAAATGATAATATATAATTACTATCATTTATTGTTTAATTAGTCATGCTCGTTAGTTTGGGAGCATTTACTATCATTTGTTGATTGATTATTTATGCTCAGCTAGTTTATGAGCATTTATTGTTTTGGTTAAACTAATTACAAACATCTTATACATTCAGTTTCACGATTTGACTATAAGGTGTTTGTTACTAATGAAGGTTTAACAAGTTTTCTTTTGTTAAAGGAAAGTTTATCAAATGTAAATGATTTTATAAATTGTTTTTTATAAATGAGGAGGATTTTGAGAAAGTAAATCCCATTGCCTTTGAAAAGGATTTTAAATGATTTTTGGTAAAGTAATAATAGTATTACTTGGAATTATTTATAAATATAAGTATTTTAAAGAGAATTTTAAGTAAGATGCATTTTCTTTAGATAGTTCGAGGAATGAGCCTTAATTAGTTTTGTGGTAGTCTGAATAATCTTCTAAGTGACAATCGGATGTTTGCTTAGGCGAACATTGTAGTACACTATGTAAATTATTCCCTTTGTCATTGTATGATCGAGAAGAGTTCGAATACGAATGAACCTAAAGCAAGTTTTATTAAATAAAGTGCTAAAGCTATTATATATATATACTTTGAAAGGAATTATACATACATACATACATATATATATAAGAAATACATATAGTATTGTTTCAAAATGGGATTTGAAAAAGAAGAATTTTTTATGTGAACTAGTTCGAGTGGCTCAAAAGTGACCAAAAATGGACAAGAGATGTGTTCAGATGGTAAGCGCTTCTCTTAAGTATTATCCTTCTTGGTAAAGGGATGAATAATACTATTTGATATGACCTAGTTCTTTGGTATCATTTTGGCGTCACTTGGTCTATATGTATATTTTCTATGGATTAAAATATATAGTATTATTTCAAAAAATCTTTGAAATAAAACCCGGCTATTTAGTTCTTAAATCTCCTTTAAGGAGATTTGATAAAAAAAGAAGGTTTACATAACTCTTGGATAAATGAGAAATTGTAACAACCCATAAAATTAATCACTTTGTATTTGAATATTTAAATCATTTTTTAAATATTTAAATAATATATTTTAAGACAAGCACCATTGTTCCAGTGGCTAAGTGATTCGGCTTTGGTGTGAGAGGTCACAAGTTCGAAACTTGCGTAGCGTGATTCGAATGTTTATTGACATGTGATATGTTGTCCCAGTGACATGTTGTATATAAAGTACCATTTCCAAATAAAAATAGATTTAAATAACTAAATAAACATCTTTTAAATAATAATTAGTGATGTTAAAATCATTATCAGAATTTTTTTTACTAATATAGTTAGTCTAAATAAAAATAGAAAATGTGACTGAAAAACATTTTCTATAATTATGACTTTTTTACATTGTAAAAGTTATCAAAAACATCATGAACATTTGTATTAACATGCATACATTTATATATGTTATGATTAGTAATAATAAAGCACACTTAAATATAATAGCATATACATATTAATACTTAAGCATGGATGTGACATATTATGCTATAAAACGCATATATACACATACAAATAAACTTATATGTATACAAATCATCTCCATACCCTAAATACATACACATGGAAGGAGCAACATGATTTAAGAAGGTAGGAGTGAGTGGGAAACATGTACTAGGGGTAAGAGAGGCATGGTGTAGTATTCATGAGATTATATTATTTTATGCTAAGGGTATTTTGGTAAATTCTAGTTTTATGTACTTATAAATACCACTACCTCTTCATAATTTCCACTTTACAAATCCTCCTTCTTCATTTCCTACTTATCTCTTCATTTTCTTCATTTATATTTCCATGGATTCCATATTGAAGTTCATGGCATAAAAACTTGTTCTTCCACTTCCATACACTTAAACTAGCATGTTCCTTCTCTGTTTCACTCTACATTCAAACAAGGCCCATAACTTCTCATTTTGAGTCAAGGCTGAGCCATAATAGACCATGGACAAACTAAATAGTCCGCATATGGCTTAAAAGTCCGAGCTTCGGTGTGTAGGAAGTATAGTTCGATTGTTGGTAAGATCGTGTAGCGATTCGACTTCGTTTTGTTCCATATTCGTCAGTAAATAATCCACCCTTATAGCCAAAATTTCTAAACTATTTTAATGCTCATATTATTGACCTATGAATTCTTTTTGTATATATGTAGTGATTTTTTGGTAGTTGGTTTGGTTCTTGTTGCAAAATGTTGTCGAATTTGGAAATTAGTTTGCATGTAGTAAGCGATATGAAAAGTTAATGGCTAGTTAATTATATTGCAACCAAATGTTTGATATATGATGTATTATTGTAAATCACCATGTATATATGTTCATACCCTTGCTACGTGATGCTTGGATGTATTATAATGACATATACTTGATTTTTGAACTGTCCGTATAGCGATAGTCGCTATATCGGCACTTACAAAAAAGTTCACTTTATCGAAACTATTCAGTTTCATTATTGTGAATGGAATTATTTTAAAAGTTAAGCAAGTATTTGATTACTGATGTTTTCTAAAACAATTAATCATCCTAATAATGATTATTTAATTTAATTATTTAATTAATAAGGATTAAGCTTAACTAATTACTTAGTTAATGATGTGTTTTAAATTTAAACTAATTACTTGGTTAATGATTGTTTAAATTAATTAATCATTTTATTTAATGATGTTTAAGGATAATTAATATTTTAATAATGATTGATTAAAGTTAGTTAATCAATGAATTAATGATGTTTTTAAATTAATTAATCTTCTTAATTAACTGCTTTTAAAGTTAATCAACATACTTTCACTTTAATTAATCTTTACTTAATGATGTTTATAATTAATAAGTCATTTTTAATTAATCAGATTTAACTATTAATTAATTTAATTAGTTGTATTTAAATGTTACTAACTAATTGAATTAATGATGTTTTAAAGGTAATTTATCCTTTTCCAATAAAGGCATTTGAAGTTAATTTATTAACTTATTTAATGAAGTTTCAAAGTGAATTTGTCAAAGTAACAAGGATGTTTTGACTTTGTTATTCATTTTAGTTAATGATAATAAATTATTTATTTATTCCATTTAATTAATTATAATTAATTTTTAATTAAATTAAAGGTGTTTAAAGGTGCAGGAGCCATCGAAGTAAATTCATCAACTGAATTAATGAACTTTTAAAGTTAATTAATAAATAAAACAAGGATGTGTTTAAGTTATTAAATCCTTTTTATAATGATGTTATAAAGTTAGTGTTTAACAAATTGTTTTAAAGCTATACTTGTAATATGAAGCCAAGCATGAATTCGGTTTTTAAAAGAAAACGTTTAATTCATTTATGGATATGAATAATTTCTGTAAAGCCATATCATTTATATGAAAACGATTTATTTTATGCTTAACACTAAATATTGAAGAAGTAGACTTGTCAATATTTGAAAAGTTATGAAGGGTCCTGATACATGACTTTAAAGTAACACTACCTTGACTTGTCCGGCATTATTATTAACCTTAGAATAGTACAAGTTTGAATTCAACGAGTGGTGATAAGTATACAAGACCTAATTTCTATATACGATCATTTTATATCCTCGATAGTTGGTTTCTCGGCTATTGCTTACTTTAGCTTCTTTATTATCGTCATTCTAAGATGATTTATTGCTACATTGAGCTTTGATATTCTTTGTCGGAAATGACTAAAACCAAAGTGCGAGAGAGGGCAAAGCAACATTGGGTTGCTCCCATTAGGATACTTTCACATCTCGTCTAGTTTGGATTCAGTTGTGCAATTAAATGTGAATTCGGATACTTGGTAAGGTTTGGTGGGGTTCGGATTGGAGGTTTCCGAGGAGTGTCACATAGTAATTGAGTTGCTTAGAAGTATATTACTAGTGGTATACTTCAAGTGGAGTGCACCTTCATAGTCATTGTTGGAAAATTTTCTTTTCCTTATTTAATTTGAACCATCGAATTTTTTTTCTATAATTTCATCGGGAAGCTTCAACTACTCTTCACGATGTTCAATTATAGTTTTGGTCCATTCTATCAAGTTAGGACTATTATCTTGATTTATCCATTCTATCCAGTTTGGATTTTGTTCATTCTATTTCCATTCTTCCAAGTCTGGTTATTTATACTATTTTTGCCCATCATCTATGTTTGGATATTTTTTCCTATTGTTCTTTTCCATTCTTATGTTTATTTATTGTTTACGTGGGAGAAAAACCATTCCGTGTTAGCGATGCGGTCCAATATATTATTGTTAAATATACTCCCTTTGGTTTCAGAGTTTTACTTATACCAGACGTATTGTTTGTTCCAAGTTGTTTATTTTCCCTAAACTTTCGGATACTCAATTAAATTTGAGTAGTCTGATAATAGCAAGTATCTCTTTGGAGCTCTTTGAAGATAGTGATCGAGAGGCGGTTCCTTAGTTATCTAGTTATTCCTTTCTGCTGTAAGATTATAAAGATGCATTAAGTATCTAAAAATTACGAGTCAGAATGTATAGTTGCAAATCTGTTAGATTTAGTACTTTTGTTTAAATTTGATAGCTCTATGTAAGGAGTAACCTTTTGTACTATATCATTTTTGTATTATATGTAATTATTCCTTTGTGAGGTTATTTTTTTCTATTCTGTCTTGTTATGTTCTTATTTTTCCTAAGACAACTTGTCTTTTGGATGCTTGGGCAACGACACATGAATACCATGGATGTATTATGTAACAACCCACCAATCCTCACAATTCAAGCAAACAATAAATTACACATTCCCAACCCGAATTAAAAGGAAAGACTGATAACTATGGGGAAGAAAGAAGAAAGAAGAAGAGAAGAGAAGAAGAAGAAGAAAGAAACTAAAACAACAAAGAATCTCACAATCGCAGCAGAACAATATATAATATAATATTTACAAAATAGAAACTGTTATATACATACATCCATTAGAGTACAACAACAATCACAGTCATCAACCTAGAATGTTATAACAATCTATCCTCACAAATGTTGATGATTTCGACAACAAAGCAGTGGAATATGAACATATACATGAATACGACATGAAGACCTCCAACTGTCTCTTGAGCTCCAATGCATCCAAAGATATCTGTAAATATGCTCGGTCTGACCCGAGCATTATAATAAAATAACACTCGAGTCGGTCTGGAAAACTAGCATAAGAAAAAACACCTAACTGGATTTTAAAATTATAGAAAACCTGTGAAAATTAAAAGTATCTCGTAAGACCATTCGCACGTAAACACGAATGGATTTTTACCTTATGATAACCAAAACATTTCATATGAAATCTTCTGATGTTATAATAGTGTCTATAATACAAATACTTATTAATCATAGCCAAAATTTTACATTAATTAAATTACAACATAATCGGTATACAACTAAAACCGTAAAAGCTCGTATTGGAGAATGGATTTCATACTATAACAAGATAAGGAACTACCTTCTGCTGGTGCATCTCTAGATAAAATGCACTGGGGTCTGACAAGAACATCTTGTACCCCTGCCATACAGGATTTTCTTACCACTTAGCTAGTAGTATAGAATATGATCACCCCTCCTTTAATGGTCCCCGAAGCATAAAAATGAGAGGTAGTACCGATTTTGTATGACCATACCCTACTTCGAAGCGACCCACTTTGCCTTGCTGCATGCTCGATTTTTGCCATTTCCCAATTGATGATGCTCGAGGCTACTTTTACCTTTATACAGCGCTTTCCACTTGGAATGCTAACACTACCCTCTAGGCAACACTACAATGCCGCATTCATCCATACAAATTTGTTCTGGGACTGAACGAAACGCTTGAGAGCTCGGTCCTCAATTCCATAATCTTTCACTTCGAACGCTTGAGTTGGATCAAAGTGATTTTTGGATAAATTACTTGATCCCGGTCTCTTCGAAACCAAATTCGATAGTTTCTGGTAGACTCAATCCTGGTTCTTTAGGAAATAAACAGTTAAAGAAAAGAGCCAAGATCACTCCTAACGTTAGTGGACAGATTTCCTTATCCTTGTCCTAGATGAACGAAACGAGATTTTTATGCACAGTACAACATCATCAGAGATGATCGTGCCATACAACTCACGTGATTCTCCAAGATATTTCTGAAGTTATGTTTTGGCTCCAAATTCGATGATCGGTTATTTAACTATCAAATAACAAACACTCAATTAGGGATTTAATTCCATAGGGAAAACCAACAAAGGTTAAGTTCACAAGCAACCGTCAACCTTCTTTTAATTAAATTTTCATTAATTTATTTCTCTTTGTAAATAATTGAATTAAAATCCTTTGTACAAATACACACACACACACATACATACAAACACATATATATATATATATATATATATATATATATATATATATATATATCCACAAATCCCTTTTTCTCAATACTTGGAAAACTATCCCTATACTTATCTCAACGGTGTAAATATATTTACCAAACATCAAGGAAGATTTCCCTTCTAAAATCATTTATAAACTCCATTATATATCCACAAAACTATTTTTAAAACTCTCCTTATAAATCTATAAACGCATTTCTAAAATTCTTTTATAAATATCTAAAACCATTTATAAAACCACATCTATTTATAAAACCTTATTTATAACTCTCGAAAGTATTTATAAATAAATTATAATCATTAACTTAAAAACACTATTATATCATAGTAAACATTATAAATAATAAATATTAACTTTAAAACATTTTATAATAATAATTAATAAATTCCAAAAGATCCTAAATAAAAAATTAATAATTTATCTTCAACATTATTATAAATAAAAATTAATTTCCAAAGCTTTATTGATAAATAATTATATTTAATTTCAATCCATATTAGTATTTTAAATAATTGACTTTTCGCAATATAAGATTATTGATAAACAACATCAAACAATATTAAATAAATAAACAGCTTTTAAAAAAACATAAATATATTTCCTTGATAAAATTCCACCCTTAATTTTCAACATAATCATTTCCATATTTATAAAACTATATTTTATAAACCTCCTTCGGTTTTATAAAACTTCATTTTTATAAAAATATCTCTATTTATGAACCCCATTTATAACTCTATTCCTTTATAAATCTCGTTTATTTATAAAATCCTATTCAAAACATAATTTCAACCCGTTTTGAACGCTGCTCCTATATTTATGAATTCCTTTTATAAATTCCTTTTTGTTTATAAACTATCATTTAACATCTCCTAATTTAACCTCAACTTCAATTTCTAAAATAGGATCAACTATTTTCTAAAACAATATTCCATATCTTATAATAAATCTATTGTTTGATTTATTCCTCCAATCTATTAAATGATAATGGTTTTTTTTTCTTAATAAAACACCACTTATAAATCTATCCCTTTATAATATAAAATACGATTTTAAAAACTTCACCTTATTTGTAAAATGTTAGTTTATACATTATCACCTTTATAAATTTCTATATTTATAAATAAATCTTAATATTTGTATATATTATATACATATCACTTTATATAGAATGGCTAATAAATATTTATACCAAATATTTCCATCTTCTTTTTGAAAACATATCTTTTATTATAAAATGCGGACTTATTTTTAAGATTTAAAAAAAAATTAATAACAGTTCAAAATCTCTATTTAATATTTTATAGAACTATAAATTTATAATCTCTAAAAGTCGTACTTTTTATTTTAAAATAAACTTCTTTAAGATAATTAAGGAAAAATTATTAAAATATATAATTTCAAAAATCACTTTGAAATCCCATTTTAAATCAAACCATTATTTTGTAGTATTTAAAATACCAAAAATAATTCCCAATGCTTCTAAAGCACTAAATAAGCAAAATCATATCCATGTCATCAAGTATAGCATCAATATATCATATATCAAATTATATGAAAAATAAAATCAACAATGTGAGGAATCCTGTTGGATCCCTCCAACCTATTCCCCATGCATCACGTACAGTATATAATCAATAATATGAATCAATCGCTTTGAGGCGGGATCATATACAAAGGGTCATTCGCTTTTACAAGGGGTGATGGGAACGTAATAGGGTCTCATCTGCTCCAAGGGCAGGAATATATCCAAACAACAAATAAAAGAGTAAATCATCCAAACAGTCAATAACTATCAACAATAAATATCCACTCATACAATCAATAATTTTTATCGACTATAATATATTTCTGGTTCAGCAACAAGGGTGAGATTTACTCATATTGATTTCAGTATTGTCAAAACGTTCTAGTTTGAAATAAAATTGAACAAGAGTTCAATTTTAGCCTAAATATCTATCAGCTCCTAATCCATCCAATCCAATTCCATAGCGTAATATTCCTTGATATGATCGTAATGCAACTCGTCGCCTTCAATTTGAATCTCGTATGAATAAGTTATGAATTGATGAATATTTGAAATAATTAAACTATAATTAACTTTAATGAATAAAAAAATTTAACCTTAAATTACTTCCTACCTATAGTTCGTTCCAGGCCAAAACATGAACCATTCCTCGATCGCATTTCCCAACGTGCCGCAGCCACCCTTACCGCCATTGCCTGATCCAACCACTACAAGAAACAGTGCAGTTTTCGATGGCCCCAAACCGTCAAAGCGGCAGTTGGAAGCCTTTGGAAGCTATCGGAAATTGCCGCCGCAATCAAATCCACCGTTGAACAGAATTTCCGACGGCTTCCGACAACATCCATCGTCGCTTTTCCAACGGCTCACTATGGACAACCGACGGTTTCCGACGGCCATCGGAAGACACGTGGACGATCACGATGGGCACCAAAAGCCGTCGCACGCCCTTGGAAACCGCCTTTTTTGTCCACCGCTGGCCGTCGGAAGCCGTCAGAAATTTAGGCCTACAGGCCGTTGGGAGACGTTGGAAGCCATCAGAATAGCAGCTGCTATTTTTTAGTTTTCCTGCTGAATTTTCGCCTTCCATCCACAATCCATAAACACAATATATTTCACCCAACAAGCATATATCCAATTTCAAATATTCTATATGAAATCAAACCATACAAACATAATCAAATCACATAAAGAAATAAATCAAGCATAATTCATATAAAATCAAACCAAACTTCGCTACCATAATTTACATACATGTCGTTATACAATATATACATCAATCCTTCATCAACTCCTCACCATCAACCTCCAAATGTCAAAATAACTACCACCAAATGTATCATCAAACAATATACACAACATTTCAAACCCAACTCCACCAACTCAATGTATCATCAAAACTTAATAAACAATGACCAAAACAAAACAAAACATACATATCACTCTAGTCAATCACCTACAGAGCCTCCCGGACCAGCTGATGATGAAAAGCAGCCACCATACTACTGCATGTACTTAGCAATATGCTGGTTCAGCAGTTGTGTCATCTCAATGGCCTGGTGACGGTTCTGCTCTTCCAACTGTGCCACCCTATTTCTCAACTCTTCGATCTCCGCTAGATCGATCTCAGCTCTGGCCGTTTGGATGGCTCTCCTCTGTCTGCTGGCCTGCAATACTTATTTAATTTAGTCTATAATTTTACTATCAAAGCTAGACTTCTCCATGACGATCCCAAACATAATACTCCGGCACGAAACCGTTTTTGCACAAATGGACTTTTACAATATCGGGTAACAAATACTTCAGATGTTTACACCTATTACACAGACAACGAATTTCTACATCTTTTCCATTATTACTTAAAGAAAATTCGACAAATACGTTTATACCATTATAAAAATCTTCTTTTATCGAGCCTCTCAATCCCCTTCTTCGATACATTCATCTCCTCCGATCAACAAAATAATCAATCATTTTTCCTATTTGAAAAAATATGTCACAAATTAAAAAATAAATATTGGTCATTTTACGAATGCACATTTTATTTTTCAATGTATCGATACAAAAACTTATATGCCTCAATTTTACCCCACTTAAGAATACAGTATAGAAATGTTGGTTTGTGGTTTTTTTTCTGATCAGTCATCCTACTTCCCATTACAAACACAGTAAATACTTACATTTTGTACATTGTTTCATTTTAAACGATTCAACATAATTTGGGTAGCACTACCCTTTTGTTTCCTACATTGTACACAAATGCGTATACGCAAGAAACAAAAAAGAAAAGTGACGGCGAAATTTTGTGAACCTTTTGAAATTAAATAATGTGCGAAATGTAACTGTTTACTATATTTATAACTTGTCTAATATAGATACAAATCCAACAAGTACTGTACCAGATGAATATAAATGGCCATTTTGCAAAAACGAATATTTATATAACGATCATGTACAACACCTATCGGACGGGGCCAAAAACTCTCTAAGGGACGTAAAAAAAGTAGTTTAAAAAAACGAATATTTATTAATTTTATAAATTTCAAAAAACTATTGAGTTACCACATTTATTCCGCGTATTTTATCAAATAAGGCTGCTTCAATATTGTTGTCATTTTCCAATACAGTCAAATTTTTTTAGATTCATGCATTCATTATTGTTATGCAAGTCAAGATGTTATACAACTCATGTCTTATTCCAACTAACACAATACAATGGTAGAAACAACACATATATAATGGTTTACATGTACATACACAATCACATATTATACGTACTCTTTAAAATTTCACGATAACATATGAAATAGGTATACCATGTAATACTATAAACCATTATTAGGTTATTGGAAATAATTACAATCACTAATTAGCCTTAATTTATTAACTTATGAAAATCTAGATTTAG
This sequence comes from Allium fistulosum, assembly GCA_030737815.1. Taxonomy (NCBI): domain Eukaryota; kingdom Viridiplantae; phylum Streptophyta; class Magnoliopsida; order Asparagales; family Amaryllidaceae; genus Allium; species Allium fistulosum. The sequence continues at coordinate 746,910,059 of CM060902.1, forward strand.
GGTAAAAATTAGATTTTTTGTGAAAATAAGAGATTATACCTGAGATTGAAAGCAATAGAGTTTGATTAGGTAGCCATGGAGGATCCAAAAGCTTGAAATTGGAGATTGGAAGCTTGGAGGTTTCAATGGTTTTTGGTTCGTGCTGGCAAATGAGGAAGAAGAGGCTCGGCTGGAGCCTGTAATTTGCGAATTTCCGACGGCCACCGACAGCCTGTCGAAAGCCATCGGAAATTAGCCGTTGGAAGCCATCGCTACGTGCTGTCGGTATTTTAGCCTTCTCTAGTAGTGAAAATCGCCATCATGCAGCCCATCCCTTCCTCCATCCACGGCTAAAATGCACCCCCTTTCGATCGCCAGAAACCGCACCGTCGAGCCTAGTGTCTGCCACGAACAGAGTAAAATTGCGGCTCCTATCGTCGATGGTCGACGATCCAACCATTCATTATGCAGAGCTCGTCGAACTCTATGAATTTCCTTCTCGCGCAGTGGCCTTTCATTGAGTGGACGATGAGAAATTGTGGGAGGAAGAAGGAATGGTTTCGGCCATTAAACAGAAACGGCGGCTGAAGAAAAGCTGGGGGTTTTAGTTTTGCAAAATGAAAATGTTTAGGTCCTTATAAGAAAATTTCAAAACACTATTCACACATTAAATTTTCGAACTCAAAACGAGGCATGTCGCTTGGAATTCTATATGTTATACCCCTATTTCGGACACAGTAGAATATATATCAGAACCCAAGTCCATCGTATACAGAAGTTAGCATTTCAAAATCAAATTATATTAATTTAAATACCTTTAATTAATTTCTACGCGCTTCAAGCTCGAAAAACTAAATAGTACATTCAATCGCCATGAAATTCGATGGCATGCTATAATTTACTATTATGGATCCAATAAAACTAGTTTCGTCGAGATCCGAGACAGTGCCCCGAAAGACTATTTTTACACGTTAATTAAACGAGTTATTATAAAAACCAAATTAATCACTTTTAAGTCTAAACTAAAAGTTTATTACTACCATTCTTAATCAACAAAATTTAATTTAAGCGTTGAAATCATTTTCATCCAAATTAAATCCAAGATTCAATTATTTAAACAATTCCAAATATTAAATACAACAATTTAGTTACCCAATAAATCGCTATATTTGAAATTCAAGTTATTTAACTTATAAAATTAACTTTTTAATATTTCAAAATCAATTAAATACTCCAAATTCAAATGACTAAAATTCCGGGTCATTACATATTAAGCATCGTTTTTAGGGGTCAGAAAGGTGGGTCATCACAGTTGATATCAAAGCTTAGGTTTAGCGAACCCCTAAGTCCTGGTGGGATAAACTCTCTAAGGATAGGATTAGAAATGTCCTAGGATAAGTCTGAGAGTATAAATATATACATTGAGTGCATATTTGTTAGTGGTATAAAAATGTTTTATATTATGTTGTTTGATCCATTGAGTGTATATGAATTCTGGTCGATGTGTCTGATCAGCTTTATCAATAGAGATTCCTAAACACTTGAACAGATCTACTGATACAGTATTGTTTTAAAATGGTAGATAAAATAATTTTACCTAGGAATATATTTTATATGTACAATAATGATTTTCAAAATTAATATAGTATATTGATGAATTATTTATTAGGAGTTGATTATTTTATTGTTATCATTTAGGATTTTTTAGTTATGCTTGTCCAATTTAAACATTAACTATTTTTGAATAAGTTCATAAGAAATTTTCCTTGGTAAGGTATAGGCTAGGTAAATAGGAATTAGGGAACCTTAAGAACGAACCTCTTGTAAATTAAGTTTCACGGTTTGACTATAATGTGTATAGTGAAAGGGTTAATTTATAAGTCGTCTTCTAATAGAGCTAAACTGAAAGTGAATTTTTAATAAAAAGTTGTTTAATATAATCTAAATAAGGATAAATATCTGAGAAAATTTAATTATAATGAAGGAGAATTATTTAAATATTAGTTTAACTCACATTCAAATTTGCTATATCATATCTTTAAAGCTATAAACTATTGTTGATTTCTTGAATGATAGTTAGATTTGTTTGTTTTATTATTTAATTGAATTAATCCTGATATTCCATTTAAACTGTTTAAGCATCATTATAGAAATTTTCGCTATACCGTCATTTATTGAATATCACCCCCTAAACCCTTGTATAAGTGTTTGAACTTGAGCTTCTATTTTCTCAAATGTAGATGTTTAAAATTCTTTAATAATTTTGACTGTCTTAAAATTAATTAAACATTTCAACTAATGATTTTGAAATTAATTAACCAATCTAATTAATGATGTTTAAAATTGATTAATCTTTTGATTTAATGGGATTTGAATTTAATTAGATCAATTTGTAATGATATTGAACTTCGATTAATCATTTTGATTAATGATTGTTTAAATTTAATTAATTGTTTTAACTAACAGTGTTTTGAAATTTAGTTAATCATTTTAATTAATAATGTTTGAATTTAACTAAATCATTTTAATTAGATATTTGAAATGTAATTAATCATTTTAACAAACGATCATTTGAATCCAATTAATTGTTTTTAATAGTATGTAAATTTTATAAATCATTTTAATTAATGATAGTTGAGATAAATTATTCATTTTAGTTAACGATTATTTGAATTTAATAAATCGTTTGATAAATGATATTTTAAGTTAATAAATTGATTTAGTGTTTAAAGTGAATCAACTTATTTCAATAAAGGTTTTTAAAGTAATTTACCAATTTTAAGAACACATTTTAGAGGCAATAAACTCTTTTATTAAAGATAATTGATTTGTTTATTAAAGGAAATTATAAATTTGATTAATTACCTTTTCGAATAATTAATATTTTTTTTAGATTCAGGAAAGAGGATTATAAATCATCCCCCAGGATGATCAATTTTTTTTAAAATTTATATAAGGTATTTAAATTGTTCTATTTTCTTTGGAATAATAAATATTGTTTTAAATTTATAAATGATGGTTTTTACATGAGAAATTGTTTTGGGTTTATAGTAAATGATGTTTTAACGACATTTTTTTACCCTTGTTTTAAAACACTTAGTATTATATATTTGTCCCTTAAAAAGGACATTTGAAAGAGTTTTTGAAAAGTTTAAATCCTTAAATTTGTTGGAAATGTTTTCAAAAGATTTTGAGAAAAAGTAATTGTAACGACCCCGGATTTTAATTAAATTTAAATTGATAATTAATTGAATTTTTGAATTAAAATTGTAAAATTAATTGTAAATTGAAGCGAGTTTCCCCAATTCAAATAGAATATATATTAAATCATATGAATTTATATATTGTATATATGTGATTTGGATTTAAATTTCAAGTAAATGGCTTAATAATAATTTGAATATATATGTATATATGTATATATATTGAGTTTGAATTAAATTTTAACTAAATAGTTTAAAGATAAATTATAATCATAAAATTTGGGGTTGATGGTCTATATTAGAAATAGAAATAAAAATAAAACAATAAGTATTACAGTAAAATTTATAATAAATAAAATAGAAATGGAAGTAAAAATAATAATAATAATAATAATAATAATGATAATTTAAGCTAAAAATAGAAATCAATATATAAAAGATAAGTTATAAAAATATAAAGAAAAGCATTAGCTAGAATTTTAACAACAAAATAAAATATAGAAATTCATCTATATTTCAAAATAAATTATATAGTTTTATATAATATAAAGTAAATATATAAATTTTAATATCATAAATCCATACAAAACAATGTAATACAAATAGACTACCAAAAATAAAAGAAAAATAAAACAAAGTTAGAAGCTCACTTATATCACTAAGTAATAAAGCAAATAAAAGGAAAAGTGATGCAACGCAATCTACCAACACACCAGATTTGAGTCGTACAGGAATTTTAGGTCGCTCACGACCTAGTGGAATCTTAGGTCGCTCACGAGTTAATGACGAAACAGTGCAATCTACGAAGTCAAGAAATTCGAGTTGTTCAAAGGAAGGAGCCTTAGGTCGCATGCGACCTAGTGAAGATTCGTGAGTTAACAAGCAACATTCTTTAGGTCGGTTGCGACCTAATGAGGATTCGCGACCTAGCCAGGAGTGAGCGCAAGGTAACGTGATGGGTTGCCCAAACGAGCTACGACCTAGGAGTGGAAACAGGAAACGAGCTACGACCTAACTCCCACAGGCCGCTTTCTTTAGGTCGTTCGAGTGAAAGGTCGCGTGAAGATTGTCATGGAGAGTTGTTCCTAGGTCGCTCAAGTAATAAGTCGTTGCTGCCTTGGGTCGAGGCTTTGTTAAGTCGTTATGTACTAAGTCGCTATGTTGTATTTCTGTTAAGTCGCGTATTGTAATAAGTGTTAGGTCGTTCACAACCTAAGTGTTGTATTGTTAGGTCGTTACCGACCTATGTATTGTAATATGTTGTAAAGTGTTTTCATATGTCGCACTATACATAAGTCGTAGGTCGTCTGTTTTAGGTCGCCAGTTGTTAGGTCGTTGCCGACCTAAGTGTTGTAAACTTTGAGTCGTGTGTGTTGTAAAATCTATAAATAGCGAGGTTGAGTCATTTGTAAAAGTTAAGTTGATTTTGAATAAAATTTGTTTGTGTGCTTTGTGCCACTTCTTCAATTGGTAGTTGAGTGTGATCTCCTATCTCCACATTCGGTATTCGAGTGCGCTCGAATCAACGATTGCTGAAGCCGATTCGTGGAATCAAGTGCGCTTGATCAACATCGAAGAATCGCAGATCATTAAACACGGTATCGTGCGCGATCAACGTGTTTGGGATAGCTAGAATCCGGTATCTTTGGATCAACGGATTTGGGCCATTCGGTATCTTCTATTCCATCGATCGCTACTTTCACCGATTCATCATTTTTGTTATCCGCTGCTGCGTCATTTGGTATCAGAGCTAGACTTAGCCAATCATAGCTAAGCCGAGTCTTGGAGCCAATTCTTATTAAAGTGTTTGAGGAGTTAGTGAAGCCGAGCTACATCAAGCAAAGCCGAGCTAAGTGGAGTTGAAGCCGTGCATAGTTGTTCATTTATAAGTCAAGGCCGAAAGTTTAGTGTCGAAGTTTGTGATGATTCAATCATGCCGCCAAGAAGAGCTAATCGCCATCAAAATGTCGAAGCATTGTATAGAAGAGAAGAAGCCGATGAGATGGAGCAAAGAATTAACGAATACTTTAATGAGAAGCTTAATGAAGGGATTGGTCGATTAGAGAAGATGATGTTAGAGATGAATCAAAATCAGAGAAGGGTTTCACCTGAATCTAACCATGGGGGAAGTAGAGTTTCACCACGTTTGAATCGGGAGAGAAGTATTGATAGTGATCATAGAAGTGTGGATCGAGATCGTGATAGGAATGTGAATGATCGAGATCGGAGGAATGTGGGTGGAAGAAACGATGGTAGAAGAGATGTTGGTGGTCAGGATCGACATCGATGTACATCAGATTTTGAAGAGGAGTTTGATGGTGGTAGTGTTCATGGACAAGGACGAGGACAAGGAAGAAATTAGTCGGAGTATGATCATAAGTGGGAGTCTAGGATGAAAACTGAAATACTGGAATTCAAGAGAGGTATGCAAGCCGAGGAATTTCTTGATTGGTTAGCGTATGTTGAGGAGATTTTTGACTTCAAGGAGGTTCCAGAAGATCGTAAAGTGAAGTTGGTTGCTACTAGATTGAGGGGGAGAGCTATGGCGTGGTGGCAGCAAACCAAACTTACTAGAGAGCGGATGGGGAAGTCGAAGATTGTTGTTTGGGAAAAGATGAAGAAATTGATGAAGGCTACGTTCTTGCCCTACAATTACCAATCACTAATGTATCAGAGATTACAGAACCTGAGGTAAGGGACGAAGACGGTTGCTGATTATGCTGATGAGTTCTATCAGTTAATTGCTCAAAATGACATTATGGAGACAGAAGAACAATTGACCGCTAGGTTTGTTGGGGGACTTAGAACACATATCCAGGATATGGTGAACATGTTCGACCCTAGATCTGTGGCAGAAGCACATCAAAAGGCGTTGGCTTGGGAGAAACAAGGTAGACGTGGGGGAGGTGTGTTTCCAAGTTTTACAGGGCAGAACAAAGGAGCGGGTAGTAGTTCTAATGTTCCTAAAGCATCAAGTAAGCCGGTTGTTCATGAAGTGGCTAAACCGAAAGTCAATACCAATTTTAAATGCTATAATTTCCAGGAAGTGGGTCACAAGAGCAACGAATGTCCGAAACCGAAGAAGAGAACTATGATTGCTGAGGCAGAGGAAGATGAGGATGTAGAAGAATGTTCTAATTCACAACATGATGAGGAGGAAGAAAATGTGTCGGGAGATGAAGGGTATTCATTAATGATGAAGAGATCTTGTTTGACACCAAAACAGGAGGAGGAAACTAGCTGGTTGAGGAGTAACATCTTTCAATCAACATGCACTATCTTGGAAACGGTTTGCAAGTTTGTCATCGATGCGGGAAGTTGTGATAATATCATCTCTACAGAAGCTATGAAGAAGTTAGCATTGAAGATAGAGAAGCATCCGAAACCTTACAAGTTAGCTTGGTTGAGGAAAGGTGGGGAGGTGAAAGTTGGATGAAGGGCTTGTGTTAATTTTTCAATTGGGAAGAAATACAAAGATGAAATTTGGTGTGATGTTGTGGACATGGACGTATGTCATCTGTTGCTGGGAAGACCATGGCAGTATGATAGGGCTGTGCAACATGATGGTCGTACTAACAGTTATAGTTTCATGTTTGAGGGTACTAAAATCACTTTAATTCCTAAGAAGCGACAACACGAAGAAAGCAAGTCGGAGGAGATTGAAGAACTTAAAACTTTGCTATCTTTGAAGGAGTTTGTTAAGGAATTAGAAGAGTAGCCTGAAGTGTTTTTGTTGATTGGACGTGAGTGTAATGAAGTGGTTGAGATTCCTGAAGAAGTAAAGCCAGTGCTGGGAGAGTTTGACGATGTATTTCCTGAGGAGCTACCAACGGAGTTACCGCCGTTGAGAGACATTCAACATCAAATTGACCTTGTTCCAGGAGCTGTGTTACCTCATAGACCACATTACATAATGAGTCCAAAGGAACATGAGGAGTTGAGAAGGCAAGTGAAAGAGTTGCTTGAACAGGGGCGAGTTCAGGAAAGTTTAAGTCCTTGTGCGGTGCCATCTTTGTTAGTACCGAAGAAGGATGGAACGAGGAGGATGTGCACAGATAGTAGAGCATTGAACAAGATTACAGTGAGATATAGATTTCCTATGCCTAGACTGGATGACTTGTTGGATCAACTTAGTGGGGCTACTATCTTTTCGAAGATTGATTTGAAGAGTGGTTATCATCAAATTCGAATCAGACCAGGGGATGAATGGAAGACAGCATTCAAGACGAGAGAAGGATTATATGAATGGCTGGTCATGCCGTTTGGTCTTTCGAATGCACCAAGTACATTCATGCGGGTGATGAATCAGATCTTTAGACCATTCATTGGAAAATTCGTGGTGGTGTATTTTGATGATATACTGATATACAGTAGAAGTGCAGAAGAACACTTGCAACATCTGAGAGAAGTGTTGATGATACTGAGACAAGAACAATTTTATGCTGCAACGAAGAAATGGGTGTTCATGACGCATAGTGTTTTATTTCTGGGGTATGTTATTTCAGAAGGAGGTATACAGGTGGACCAGAATAAAGTTGAAGCAATCAGAAATTGGCCACAACCCAGGACGATAACAGAAGTTAGGAGTTTTCATGGTTTAGCATCATTCTACCGAAGGTTTATTCCATACTTCAGTAGCGTGATGGCACCAGTTACTGATTGTATGAAGGGGAAGCAATTTTCATGGTCAGAGGAAGCAGGATTTGCTTTTGAACGAATCAAAGAACTTTTGACGACAGCACCAATTCAAGTGTTGCCAGATTTTCAGTTGTTGTTTGAATTACATACTGATGCATCGAAGGTTGGAATTGGAGGGGTGTTAAGTCAGAAGGGACGTCCTATTGCATATTTCAGTAAGAAATTATCGGGAGCAAAGATGAGATATAATACTTACGATATGGAGTTTTATGCTATCGTACAAGCTGTGAAGCATTGGAGACATTATTTGTTTCATAAAGAATTTGTTTTATATACTGATCATGAAGCGTTGAAGCATATGCAGGGACAGGACAAGATTGCAGCTAGGCATGCTTCGTGGATCGCATACTTACAACAATTTACATTTGTGGTGAAGCATAAATCGGGAGTTACGAATCGAGTGGCAGATGCATTAAGTCGAAGGAATCATTTGTTGACTACAATGAAGGTTGAAGTGACAGGGTTTGATGTGTTGCCAGAATTATTGGTTGATGATCCTTACTTTTCGAAGTTTGTAGATGAAGTCTAGGAGGAAAAGATTGATGAGTTTGTGTTGGTGGACGGTTTTCTATTCAAGGGAAACAAATTATGTATACCCGAGTGCAGCTTGCGACTGAAGATTGTGAAGGAGATGCATGAGGATGGTCATGTGGGGAGAGACCGTACATTACAGTTGATTTCGCAATCATATTTTTGGCCAACTATAAGAAAAGAAGTTGAGAGGTTTGTGGAGAGATGCCATATCTGTCAAGTTTCAAAGGGAACAGCGACGAATGCGGGATTGTATATGCCATTACCTGTGCCTACCAGACCATGGGTTGATATCAGCATGGACTTTGTTTTGGGTTTGCCTAGAACTCAAAGGGGAAATGATTCTACATATGTGGTGGTAGATAGATTTTCGAAAATGGCACATTATATCGCTTGTAAGAAGACAGCGGATGTCGTCCGTGTTGCTCAGTTATTCTTTAAAGAGGTGTATCGATTACATGGGCTACCTGAATCTATTGTTTCAGATCGGGATACTAGATTTCTAAGCCATTTTTGGTTAAGTTTGTGGAAGATGGTTGGAACGAAACTGAATTTTAGTAGTGCCTATCATCCGCAAACCGATGGGCAGATGGAAGTGGTCAACAGATCATTGGGAAACTTGTTGCGATGTCTTGTACAGGATAATTTGAAGAGTTGGGATATGAAATTACGTCAGGCAGAGTTTGCACATAATCACGCTGTTAACCGTAGTACGGGTTTCAGTCCATTTCAAGTTGTATACTCAGCAAGTCCAAAGGGTCCATTGGATCTGACGACAGTACCATATCAGAAGGGAGTTGTTAAGCGTGCTTGTGATTTTGTGACTGAGTTGCAGGAATGCCACAGAACTGTGCATGAACGATTGCTTGCATCAAATGAGAAGTATAAACATCTGACAGATAAAAGGCGAAGGAGTGTGAATTTTGGAGAAGGTGATTTGGTTTACGCAATGTTGACAAAAGACCGTTTTCCAGTGGGAACGTACAATAAGTTGAAAGCTCGAAAAATCGGTCCAGTGGAAATTTTGAAGAAGATCAATGATAATGCGTATCAGTTGAAATTGCCGGATCATATTCACACTGCAGACGTTTTCAACGTCAAACACCTGATTCCGTATCATGTAGATGAGCTTGTTGTAGAAGAGGAAGGTGCAAATTCGAGGTCGAATTTTTGCCAACCGGGGGAGGATGATGCAGCGCAATCTACCAACGCACCAGATTTGAGTCGTATAGGAATTTTAGGTTTCTCACGACCTAGTGGAATCTTAGGTCGCTCACGAGTTAATGACGAAACAGTGCAATCTACGAAATCAAGAAATTCGAGTTGTTCAAAGGAAGGAGCCTTAGGTCGCATGCGACCTAGTAAAGATTCGCGAGTTAACAAGCAACATTCTTTAGGTCGGTTGCGACCTAATGAGGATTCGCGACCTAGCCAGGAGCGCACGCAAGGTAGCGTGATGGGTCACCCAAACGAGCTACGACCTAGCAGTGGAAACAGGAAATGAGCTATGACCTAACTCCCACAGGCCGCTTTCTTTAGGTCGCTCGAGTGAAAGGTCGCGTGAAGATTGTCATGGAGAGTTGTTCCTAGGTTGCTCAAGTGATAAGTCGTTGATGCCTTGGGTCGTGACTTTGTTAAGTCATTATGTACTAAGTCGTTATGTTGTATTTCTTTTAAGTCGCGTATTGTAATAAGTGTTAGGTCATTCACGACCTAAGTGTTGTATTGTTAGGTCGTTATCGACCTATGTATTGTAATATGTTGTAAAGTGTTTTCATATGTCGCTCTATACATAAGTCATAGGTCGTCTGTTTTAGGTCGCCAGTTGTTAGGTCGTTGCCGACCTAAGTGTTGTCAACTTTGAGTCATGTGTGTTGTAAAATCTGTAAATAGCGAGGTTGAGTCATTTGTAAAAGTTAAGTTGATTTTGAATAAAATTTGTTTGTGTGCTTTGTGCCACTTCTTCAATTGGTAGTTGAGTGTAATCTCCTATCTCCACATTCGGTATTTGAGTGCGCTCGAATCAACGATTGCTGAAGACGATTCGCGGAATCAAGTGCGCTTGATCAACGTCAAAGAATCGCAGATCTTTAAACACGGTATCGTGCACGATCAACGTGTTTGGGATAGCTAGAATCCGGTATCTTTGGATCAACGGATTTGGGCCATTCGGTATCTTCTATTCCATCGATCGCTACTTTCACCGATTCATCATTTTTGTTATCCGCTGCTGCGTCAAAAAGAAACAAAACAAAATACATATGCAAGTAATAAAACAAGTAACAAGACAAATTATATACGAAATGTGCTTACAAAACAAAATCAGGTTGAACATGACAAAAGAAATATATGTAGGCTTGCAAAGGAAGCCACTAGATTTTACTCATGCAATGTACAAATAAAATAAAGCAAAATAAGATAAGTTGTACAACTAATTAATGCCATATTCTATCAGCCACCAAGAGATAAAAAATATCTGTCCTATATTGTACAACAAAATAATATCACCTGTAACTCATTTTTTTATATCAAGCTTTTCAATTCAGTTCGTCCATCTACATCTGAAGCAAATATCATTCAGACTTAAACAAACTTCAACATAAACAAACAATACAAATTCATATTAACCAGAGATCAACTGAAGAGCTTCAGCTATCAAATTCAAAACCCAGGTTTCAACTTTTCAAATTCAAAAAGGATTTCAATTTTCAAACTGGAAAACTTTTGGAATCAAAATGTTTAAGGTGAGTAACATTATTTTTAAAACTTAAGTATATAAATCTGGTTGCCTGATCATCTCTGGAAATAAGAATGTTTGTGTGTATATTTATAAGTGCATTTCTGTGAATATTTGAATGTAAATGTGTGCATGTCTGTTTTATCGAGATATCTCTGTTCTTTGTTTTCAAGACCTAGATTTGCAAACAAAATCATTATCTTTTGATCTAATAACTGTTAGGACATGGAATATAAACAAATTTTGTTTGATTTATCATAAATCAATGTTTAAAATTATATAAGTAAGTTAAAAATAAAATTTGAATGTTTCTGGAAACAAAAACAACAGGCAAGTATTAGTTTTGTCAAAACTCAAACATCTTAATTTATAAATTCAGGGATATAAATCGAATACTTAAACCAAACCGTGATTTTTACAACTAAAATTATAATTTTTAGTGATGGGATGAATGAGCAGTTCTGGGTTGACCAGAAAATGGTATTTTGGTGTTTTCTGATGATCCAAGTGATTTGGGGTGTCATGGTTCTTTCTGGTGGTAGAAGTATGATCGGAGAATCAAGGAAAAATATAGGATGGGTGTGCAGATGATCATGGTGGCGACGGTGGATGTTTCCAGTTTGTAACCCTAGTTTTAACTAGGTCGAGTAAATTGATCACCGCGACATATAGGGTTGATCGAGTGCTACCAGTCTCTGAGTAATGGAAGCTTGGGCATTGACGAAGATTTGGCCGGAGTTTCAGATGTGACGGTGATTGGAGGATCGTGGACGAGGAAGTTTCCAGGGTTGATGTGGTGTTCTTGGTTTTGTTCCAGGTCTGGATTGAAACTCAAATTCGATTTTGAGATTGTGATGGTATTCTGGTGGTCAGGATCAAGTGAGGGAATGATCGACGATGTGATGAAGGTGTCGTGGATGACCGGAGATGGTCGAAGCCACCGTGCACGTGCACGATGCATTTTTGTTGTCTGGTGAAGTCTGGGTTTGTGCAGGAAGAAATACTCGAGTTTTTCTTGAGTCACTATCGTGTGTTGCTCGAAGTTTTGGGATGTTCGACTCGAAGCATTTTAGGAGTGGCTCGAGTCATTGTTTCTGTACAGGTTTTAAAACCTGTTAGTGTATTAAAATTTAAAATGGATTTAAAAAAAAGTGGCAAGCAAATTTTAAACAAGTTCTTAAATCAAAGTTTAAATCTGGATTTAAGTTAGTTTAAATCTCAGTTTTGAAATAAATAAAGTTTTATAAAATTAAATTGTTTATCAACTTCAAAATGTTTAAAGTGTATTTTAAAGTGTTTAAATTTAAAATAAATTTGGTTTAAATTTTTTTAAAATTTCTATTATAAGATAAGTGTTCTCTAACCTTGATTTAAAGGGTTTGTAAATTTGATCTTAATTTTGTTAAAGTCAAATTGGAAATCATTTTAAATCCTGAATTTGAATTGAAATGTGAAGGTAACTACTTAATAAAGTAATTTAAGAAATTAATTACTCAATGTAATTAATTAAGTTAATGTGGTTAATTTTAATTAATTAATTAAGTTTAATTAATTAAAGATGATTACTTGATATTGGGTTAGGTATAATTACTTAATGTAATTAAGGAAGTGTAATTACTTAGTGAAGCAATTAATGGAAATTACTGGATGTAATAAAAAGGGAAATTACTTAATGGATAGTAATTAAAGGATAATTACTTGAGGGAAGTAATTAAGTGATGATGACTCAGTGTAATTAAAGGATTAATTAACGTAATTAATCAAGGAGTTAGTTTAATTGTTATAAGTAATTAAGGGAAGTAAATTATTAATATAATTAATCAAATGGAGATTAAGTAAGGAATAATTAATTTGTGAATTAAGGATTATTAATTAAATATTAATTAATGATTAAAGTTGATTAATCAAGTGATTAAGCAATAATTGATTTAAGGTTAATGTGATAAATTAATTAAGGTAATTAATTTGAGGAAAATTAATCTATTAAAGGTTAATTAATTAATCAAGTGATTGAGAAAAAATTATTAATTAAGGAGTAATCAATTAGTTATTGTAATTACTTAAGAATAATTTATTAATTGAGAATAACTAATTAAGGTGATTGATTAATTAATTTATATCAAATGATTTGTAATTAATAATCAGGATTGGATAATTAATTCATAAGTAATTAATTTAATTGGAAATAAATTGAATTAATTAGGATTAAACAATTAATTAATCCTGCTTATAAATGATTATTGAATGCTTGACCTTACTTATGAATGATTGTATTGTATGAGAAGCCTTGAATTGATTGTCCTATCTGATCTGTGATGTTTTGTTCTGTGGATTGAGCTGTGTATAATCTATTCATTTATTTGTGATACATTTGTATGTATCTGTGAATCTATGAATGAACGATAAGCGTTATATTTATACCGCTTATCAACTATATTTATGTATTCTGATCTGTGATGATTGAATGATGTCGCACTATTGTGTAAATCCCTGGACTACACCATACACACACAAATATGGATTTCACGTGGAAATCAGTTTAGTCGCCGATTTTTAACAATTTTTGAATCCAAATAGTTTTGGAAATTGGAATTAAGAGCTTTGTAAATGAGTTTCAAATATAGAAGTTATTTTAAATAACTTTATAAAACTTTGAAATCAAAATAAATTGATTTAGATTCAATATTTGGAATTGAATTTAACGATTTGGGAAACTAATTGTTTTCAACTAATAAAAGCTCTCATGTAAAAAATGAAAATGAATTTCCAATATAAATTAAAGGAATTTCAAGTTTGAATTGAAGATGGTTTTCCAAGTTACGAATAAATCTTTGGAAACGTGTTTTGAAAGCTATAAGTTGAATCTTTGATTTAAAGATTTGATGAGTTTATCCAATTGAGATGGAAATCGATTTGAAAATCTGTGAATGGATCTTTGTGAAACTGGGTGAACTTTGTGAATTGAATCCTTTTGTTTAAAAAGATTAAAATGGTGATTTGTTTAAACCATTTAAAGAGGAAATTTGGATAATAAGTTGTGACTTAATTGAAATTCCATTATCCATATGTTTTTAAATATTGCGCTCATTATTCGGTTTAGCTGGGAGAGGACCTTTGCGTCATATAACCCATTCCGAATAATGATACGTCGTATATGGATTGCATTTGAAGACTGGTGGTGAAGACCGGATATTTTCGAAAACGAAAGGATAACCCGTCGATTGTCTCTGCATTGAGTCGCGCCGGTATAGAGATTCCCTAAGTGATGGGAAATTTGATCGGGATTGTGAATACCCGGATTGTAAGGGCTTCTTCGGAAGTGCCTTCGATTCTGTTCGAACCCGGAACAGACTTGTATGGTTATATTGTTTGACATTACACTTTGAGATATAAAGCAGATTTCTTTCAAATACATTTCTGTTTGGTGGCGGAGATTTATTCTCTTAGCTTAACACCCTTCTCTGAGACGTACGAGCTCAGAGGTTATGTAGTTGAAGGTTATCAGTGATATACTCCCAAATTGGTAATGTGGCATGCTGAGTGTTGCTGTGTGTTGCTGGTCATTTGTTGATCAAAGCATGGCTTTTATGAAAAAGCGTAGCTTTGTGGACGAGACCTCATCGGACCTCACAACCCGGAAATGGTCGAAACAGGAAAGATGGGGCAAGGTTATGAGGGTCGCACCCTTTAGGGTATGTCATTTCCTTCTAGAAAAAGGTGGTATCATGGTATGGAGCCCAGATGCTTTACCTATGTGGTTGCATCAATCTCATTTACTGTGTGGTTGTTGCTTTGTGATCGAGGGCCCTCGGATAAAGGTCGCAAACGACCGGGGGGTGGCATATTCGTGTAGTAGTTACCTAGTAAGAGGTAACCCGGCGTTGTGTTGGCAGAGAGCTAGTTAGTTCTTGGGACGTCCCTCCAGAGACGTACCTATGTGGCAGTAGGAAGTTCCTTAGCCTGACCATTTGTTGGAAAATCCAAAGAAACAATACGAACCCTGTACGGTTTTAGTTGTAGAACCTACCATTTAAAATGGTAGCTATAGTAGGCATAGTATAATGGTACCTATGCTGGCTATGATTAATATTATATTTTCGAAATGTTTCCTACACTATGCACTAGTAATAATATCAAAAGAGTTTTTTGCGTAGTAAGCATGTTTGACTATCATAAGGAGAAATCTCCCCCATGCGTGCGATTGCATTGTGTGTGTGCCGAGAGGCCTTATGGTAGTTTCATTTTCCAAAAAGCATTGCGGGTTTCAATGTTTAAAATTCTTTTGTTGTTTGTTTTAAAGATAAACTAGTTTTGTTACTCATACCATTCCCATGACTGGCCCAGAATTTATTGTTCCCTTCCTAAACTCTGGGTGCCCACAATTTTCCACACGGGCAGTCTAGAGTTGGGGTTTTCAAATAGTCAGGTTTAGTAGATTATCGGGAGCTAGTTCAGTTTTTGGAGTTCACGCACGACCGACCTTGCTTACTTTTGTGAAATGGTGATGATGGTTTGAGCTTGACGTTGGAATTGTTGGACTCATTCTCTTTTGAAGATCTTTTGGAGTATCACTTCTGTTGTTTCCGTTGTAACATTATTATTTGTCTCTGATATTCTTGTATCATATAGATATCATTATTGTATATCATATTCCTGATATTGTATCATTTGTGTTGTATATAATATTGACGCAGCCTACAGGATCACACAACTCACGAATTGATGAATTCGCGGAAAATGAATCGATGAAACAAGATGAATCGATGAATTGAAGATACCCAAGTGCCCAAATCCGTTGATCTCTCGAGATACCGGATTCTAGCTATCTTTAACACGTTGATCACACATGATACTGCGTTAGAAGATCTACGATTCTTCGACGTTGATCTCGCGCACAAGATTCCGTGAATCGGCTTTAAGTTCATTGATTCGAGCGCACTCGAATATCCGAAGATGGAGAAAGGATATAACACTCAACTTCCAATTTCAATGGTGGCACAAAGCACAACCCAAATTTTATTCAAAAATCAACTCCTTTTACAAATGACAACACACCCTTATTTATAGGGAAAGTACAACTCAACACACGTTACAACACTTCACACGACTTAAGAAAAATACATCACAAACAGTACAAACGACTTAAAAAAACACAGCAACGACCTAAACAATACGACCTATCAACATACAGGAATTCACGATTTAAAATCAACATACGACTTATGGAAGCAGACGATCTAGCATCAGCGACATAAGTGTTCTGGAACGAGTGACCTAAGAAATGTGGCATAGCGACTTAAGAAACAAGGCATCAGAAAATAGCGACCTAACAATCAGCGACTTAAAGAAGCTCGTTCGCGACCTACCTGGATTTCAGCGACATAAGGAAATGCTCGCGACCTAGGCTGGAAGCAATCAGCGACATAAGACTTTCTCGTTCGCGACTTAGGAATTTGGCAGTGACATATGCTTCGTTCGCGACCTAAGGAAGAACGACCCAAGGGATTCCCGACATAGGAAGCTCGCGACCCACTATAGCTTTGCGACCTACTGGAGCTTCGCGATATAAGCAACAGCGACCTACTGGAAGCTCGTTCGCGACATAAGCATTTAGGAGTTCGCGATTTAGGCTGGAAGTGACCTAAGGAAGAGCGACTTCGTTCGCGATCTAGGATTTCGCGATTGCGCGCTGCTGCATCATCCTCCCCTTGTTGAAAATAATTCGACCCCGAATTCATGCTTCCCTCTTCTTCGACATGCTTATTCTCATGGTATGGAATCAAGTGTTTGACGTTGAAAACGTCGGCAGTATGGATATGATCCGGCAATCTTAACTGATACGCATTATCATTGATCTTCTTCAAGATTTCTACTGGACCAATCTTTCGAGCTTTCAACTTGTTGTAAATTCCAACTGGAAAACGATCTTTCGTCAATACTGCGTAAACAAAATCACCCTCTTTGAAGTCCACACTCCTTCGCTTCTTATCTGCCCATTGCTTATACTTCTCATTTGACTTAAGCAATCGTTCATGAACAATCCCGTGACACTCCTGCAACTCATTCACGAAATCACAAGCTCGTTTAACAACCCCTTTCTGAAGTGGAACTGTCGACAAATCCAACGGTCCCTTCGGAATTTGTAACGACCCGATATTTTGGACCATTCGCATCCATTATAAGTGTATAGGTAGACACTCATGCCGGGATTGAATTTCTCAAAATACCGCGTTGTTAATTTAAATTTGGCAAAACTGAACATATACAGTAAATAAATAATCACAGATCACAGACACAGAGTAATAAGTGCAGCGAAAATAAAAGTGATAGTAGTTCATGAAGCTACTATATAAACATATAAGTTACATCAGAGTTAAACAAGATACAACGGAAGAGTAATACGATACATCAGATACAAATCAGAATACATCACTGGAATCATCGAATACTGAAAGCAGAATAGATGGCTGGATCTTCAAGCAAAGCTCCAACTTCAAAGGTGAGTCTCGAATACTAGTACACTCGGTCTGACCCGAGCGTAAAGCAAAACACAAAACACTCGAGTCAGGATTAACATTCTTATATCAATAAATCCAACTCAAGTGAAATAGCAATTTAAAATACAAGTAACTTAAAGGATGTTTGGAATAACCATTCTTTAAGGATCCGTTAAACTATCTACTAGGTAGTAATGTACGCTAAGTAGATAATGTCTATCAGTAATATAAGGTATCAAAATAGTGTTAAGGCGTTACCATTATCCCCCTTAACACATTTTTATTCCCAAGAGCATATACAAGACCGTAGTTTCCCCAAAACTGAAAGTCACCAGAGGGAAATCCATATACTAAAGGTACAAACCAAAATCGTAGTGGTCGCGTATAAAGGGATACAATTATGACAAGGAACATGAGGTAATACCCAAGGTAGTGAAACTACCGTTTGCCTGATCCGGACTTGTGAGAACGCATCGCCGCAGCGACCGCAACACCGTGAAACAACACTCCCAAAATCAAGGGTGCACCAATCGACAACAAGTAATGAGTAGTTCGAAGAAGTGTGTTCGCTTGAGGTAGCTGACCTCCATTGGCCCGGCACGGCTCCTGTTTTAGTCATTTCCAATTTGACACAAGTGTCAAGGCTATCCATTATCGTTCTCTTTCTTCAGTCATCACGTACATCATTCCAACCACTTCATTCTGGATCACACTCCGCGTATAGTTATTAAAGTGGTTTTCGGTTTAGATAGAGAGTATATCCATAATCGATTACGATCTCTTTAATAACTTTCGTAATTATTACACCGATTGGTCGTTTATATATTTCAAAACCAAATCAATTACAATTTCAATTAGAATTTGCAAATCAACATTTCATTTGTCTTTCTAAAACAATTCCCATAATTTACTTTCAAAACTTCCAAATTACCATTTCAAAATCTTATAATTCAATTTCAATTTCTTTTTAAACAATTCAAATATTGATTCAAGTTCGTATATAAGTTTCATTCCGAAATCATTTAAATTAATTTAATTTAACATTCAAATCAATTTAAATTCATTTATCGATTTTATTCAATATTCATTAAGTAAATTTGCCATTCAAAACAATTCCTATTAAATTTCCAATTCATTAAATCTATTATTTAAATTCAACTTCATTATATCTAAACTTACAATTTGAATTAAATTAAATTCATCAAACCAAATTCTATAAATTTCAAGTCTTATATTAATTTCAATAAATCACAATTTATTTCTTGTTAAAGAAATTCAATTTCACTTATTTACTTACTTAAATAATTTTCCAAGACTTAATTAATAGAGAAACTCAATTTCAATTATTACGAAGTAAAATTCACTTATTCAAAAATTCAATTTAATTTAATCATTAAATAATTCAATCTTATTTAATTATTAAATAATTCAAAACTTAATTATTAAATAATTTCAAAGTTTAATTATTAAATAATTTCAAAGTTTAATAATTTCAAACTTAATTTTTATTTCAAACTTAATTATTAAATCCTTTCAAACTTAATTCAATCATTTCTCAAATTAAACATCGTTCTTTCATCAATTACATTGTTAATATTCTGTTTTCAGATTATTAAATATTAACACTTTCCTTTCAATAAAAATTCAAATTTTCGACTTCATTTCAAAACCATATTATTTATTCAATAAAATCTTTGTTTTATTTTTAAATCAATTTATTGACCAATCGGGTTTTATTTAATACTCTATCCTAGGTCAAGGTTTAATTTGGGTATTTATCATTTCAACCCGATTCCAATTCAATTCAAATCAAAGCATAGTAAAGGGAACTTGCAGTGTGATAATTGGGATGATGTCAAAGTAAATAAACAAGCAATAACAACAATCAATATCAATCCAATGATCAATTCAGATAATCCCGAAATAACCGTATTAATTCACATTTGTTTGTGCAAATTAATATAATTATTTCTAGAATCTACACTATCATTTCATGCAGATTAAAGATTATTCCACTAATTATTTATACGGTTTTTCACTTGTCATTCAATTACAATTTTATACTACAACAATTAATCCAATATACGTCAAATGGTTCAAGGTGTATTTAACCAAATTTCTACGTGTCAACTAGTTTAACATTTAAAGGGGGTCATATTATACAAAATTTAACTAATCAAATTCAACATATAGATTCGATTTAAATGGTTAACTATCATATATCAATTCAATTGCATAATATTTATCATTTTAACATTAACAATTTAACGTCCAATGTAAACATCAACAATCAATCAATTATCAGCCAAACTGAATTATCATCGCATAAATAATTAACAGATAATGGTGTCAGATGTCATAGGTGAACTGATACAGGTAATAGCATATATAACAGTATAAATAACTAACAACAACATATTTCAATTGTCGTTTCAATTGAAATCAAATTTAGTAAATAAAAGAACGTTAATCGTGAGTGATTGCTCACCTTCCGAGGCTAGAGAATACAGAAGATGACACGGATACGCACACTGATACGGATACTGAATTTTGAATTATGAATCCAAGCAAAGCAAAATTGGCAGGAATCAGAAGAGCAAAGCTGATAAATCAGAAATTGATGAAATACATTAGAATTGGACCGATGAAGATAGATGGTATAAATGAACATATATATAACTATATATACTATAGACAAAGTCATATACAACTTATAATTTAAAATAAACCCATCACTTTCAAAATCTATATATATATATACATATATACCAATAAATAAACATCATCTTGAAACACATATTAAAATATATATATATATATGTATATATATATTTCAAAATCATTGTCTTAAATAAAACCCATATAAAACAAACATATTTACAACAAAACTCATAACCAGATTCAAAAATCACATATGTAAGGAATTTCTTATATGTAAACTTACATTATAAACTGGCATATATAAAATTTATATAACTATCCTTTGTATAAATAAGTATATACACGTTATCCATCTATATACGTATAACTGTAAACATATACTTACTCCGACTATTATTACTAAATTATACAGGCATCTATTACAGACCATATATTACAACCTATGTGATAAAATATCTACATTTAACTTATATAACTTAATATATATAAGGCTGTTCCAAAGTTAATGTTAGACGTAACTTATACAATGTATAAATTGAACCATATATAAAACATACTTACATATCAACAGACTACCGTACCCTTTAAATCTTATATAAAGCTATATATATGTCCAACAGCAGATATATATATATAATAAGCTTTTAATTGTAAACCAACATATATATCTACATAAATTCCTCATAGTAAGACGTGCTTGGTTAAAGTATGCAAGACATGAGGCGAAATTATAATGTAAAAGTAGATGGGAAATAACTGACGTAACCATATATGTGAAAAATATATATATATGTATGTACAAACTACATCTACACTTTTCGAAATTCAACCTTAGATTCAACGTACACTTATATAATATATATATACAGCTAACTATTGAAATATATAAACACCTTCTCATCCTTCGAAACAAGATAATATATTCATTATACCGATGTAAATGTATATATGAATGCAACAGACATATAGGAAAGTTTTTATATACAAATCTATATATCTAACAGCATATAACTACGCCAAAGTAGACTAACTCATATAACTTTATACTAATATCAGACTATACATATATAATTTTATTTGACTTATATGCATAGACAAGTCTTATATAACTTAATACATATAAACAGTATATTATAGATATCATAATTTTTTCTTTCAGACTAACAACTTTTAAAAAACATATAATATATAACATATATATACTAACCTGCCACCTACATCTAGAAGAGTACAAGATAGGAGCCAGAGAAGCTGATGGGTCTCGGCTCGAGTGGGGTGTTCGGCACAGGCAAGTGGTTGATGGGTTTCGGGGCTGTTGCATGCTGTCGTGATGAGAAGGGTTCGATGATGGTGCAGGGTCATCGGCAGTGAGATGGAGGGGAAAGAAAATCGGCTGATGGGTGCTCGCGCCAGGGGAAAACAGAGGGGAGGCGATTATTGGTGGCAAGTCGCATGAGTGAGGGTATGACCAGGGCGGAGCTCGACAGGGCTGTGGGGATGTATAGAGGGGATCAGGGCTTCGGTAAGAACATGCGGAGGAACATGGGCTAGCTAGTTAGAAGTGCGGGCACGCGAGAGGGAAGAGAGGGGTCGACTTGGATGAAGGGTAGCGGCATGCGATCTGGAAAGGCATGATTTCATTTTCAAATTTTTCTAGGGATAGAACGAAATGAATGGATGGTAAGAGGAAAATAAAATAAAATAAAAGTAACCCGTGTTGGAAATGATGAATAAATGGATAACCAAAAGTCCATACTTAAATTCTGGGAATACTAAGAGAGTGACCATTCAATTTCTCATGTTGGACAATGAAAAGACATAGAACAACAACAGCTCCAAACTGAATACTGATACGATTAATTTCTTCGCAGTTCTCGCCGCGTATCTGACACCGAAACTCGCATACGAATATACCATAGAGATCAGCATGACGAAACGATCAAAACAATATACAGAAATCAGTGGTACGACTGAATTATAAAAATTTGAATTTTCTAATAGCGGAAAATGCAAGAAAAACGCTGAAAAATAAGATCGACGGAGCCAAAGATGTCCGAATTTGGAAAAACGACAAACTGACAACTTGCTCAGAAGATGGTTTAGAATTTTTCTATGTAAAAATATTTAGGTTTCGAAAACGTTTTATTTTCATCGCTTTTTAACTGATTAAATTGAAGTAAATTTACGTGCGAAATAAACTTTCGTATTTTCGGATGAAAATTTACTAGTTACTATGTTTAACTAGACGTATTCCAAATATTAAATTTTTATTTCAAAATTTTATCGTTTAAAATTTTCACAAAATTTCAACTAATTACGTTATTAAAACAGTTGAAATTTACGGGTCGTTACACTCTCCCCCACTCAAAACTTTTCGTCCCCGAAAAGGAACGAGGTAGGAGAATGGAAACAACTAGAAAGAAAAACAGATTTGAAATACAAAATAACAATTAATTTAAACCATATAAATTCAAATTTAAATTAATTGATATTCAATAATTGATTTAATCAATTTGATTTCACCAAAATCAATCTCAACTATTTCTAAATTCATTATCTTATTATCCAATTATCTTAAATTTATTCTAAAACCATAAATTTGAATAATCTTTTATTATAATCATATTTTATTTTCAACAATTTAAATTCTTCTTTATTCCAAATTATTGTTAAATTTATTCTACTTAATATATCTAACCACATATATTTAACCCATATAAATTAATTTAAACCATAAAAGTTTCGATTTAAATTAATTTATATTTACTAATTGCTTTCAAATTCAAGGTATTTTCATAAGTTGATAAAATTTCAATTTATTAATTATTTCAAAACAAATTTATTAATTCTTTCAAAACAATTTATTTCATTATTAACTGAGTTTTATTTATTATCCTATCTAACTCAATTGAAATCTTTATAATCAAAATTTAGTATATAACATTTATTATAAACACTCAAATTTTATTTATAAAATTATTTTATATCGTATATTATCCAATTACATTTTTAACTTATGAATAATTTAGGTAAGTTATATTAGAATGCAGTTGAACAATATACAAATAAAATTTTCCCAATTCAATTATTCAAGTTTAAATACTTATTCAAAATTTGGCTTTATTTATAATTGAAAACATCCTTTAACATGATTTTTAAGAATTAAATTTTCGTTTAATTTCAAACCCTTTAGAAATAATTATGTATATATTATATATATTAAATCAAATTAAATTTTTAAAATAATATACCCATATATATATATAAATCAAGTCATACTTAAGAAACTCAAACCAAAAATATTTTTCCAAAACAAAACCGTAGCAAAGCTACAGAATGGTTTCTCCACTTCGAAACTCGAAAATGAATGTCGATGATGCGGCCGCCATCACCGAAATTATTTTCCAGCGACAAAGAGGAGAGCACTGATTTCAACATTTCCAAAAATTCTTTGAAAACAATTTCTATTCGAAAATACTTTCAATAATATATACTTTAAAATTAAAAAAAAAACAAAGTTCGAAATCACTGGAACTAAATTCTCAAATTCCTGAATTAAATTCATTTAAATTTCCAAATCAATTTATAAACCAAGTTTTATAATTCCGTTTATTTATATGTTGGTAAATCGATGATTTACAAAACAATAATTGAAAATCAAATAACATCATTTAGTTAACCAATTCATTTAACAATTATTAGAAAATTTACTTATATATATATAATATAATCATACAAACTTTATTTTATTTACCAAATTTGAAAACGATATTGTGTCAGTTCGCTCTGCTCAAGTGTTTTGGAAATCCTATCGATAGCGTTGATAAGACGAACCGATCGGAAACCCAAATCAACTTCAACAACTCAAACAACACAATCTAAACACATTTTAAAATTAATTTACAAATACACTTCCTCACTTAACGATACAATAATGGATTTCAAAGCAAGGATAGAGATTCAAATTTGATGGACTCAAATCAAAGAGAATTCTGATTCGAAGACAAATTCGAAAGAAAAGATAAGATGATTCAATAACAGAATCGGGAGATGGGTAAGTTTATTTAATTCACGGGCAACCTTAACCGGGTCGCCCGTAACTTCAAGAATAAAATCGATGCTGAATTCCGAGGTAAATCAACACTCGATCTCAAGAGATGGAATTCAGGTATAACAGGGAATAGATAGCATCGTAAACCGAGGATACAGAAATCTCCGGTAAATCGATGCCTATTATAAAGGAGTTTCACCCCTTTACGAATCATTCGAAGACTGGCGAGACCGCCGATTCATCGTAAAGATCATTCGAAGTAGAGTTATGAGATACTCCGGAATTAAAAGAAGACGAATAGTGAGGGACACGAATGAATTTCGGAACCGAGGGAACGTTCCAAAATTCAAAGGAATCGAGTCAAAAGGAAGAGATTGAAACTCGAATGAGAGTGATTCTGTAAATACATTTACCCTATATGCTGAGTTTTGCCTAGAGCTACCAAAGCTCTGATACCAACTGTAACGACCCGATATTTTGGACCATTCGCATCCATTATAAGTGTATAGGTAGACACTCATGCCGGGATTGAATTGCTCAAAATACCGCGTTGTTAATTTAAATTTGGCAAAACTAAACATATATAGTAAATAAATAATCACAGATCACAGACACAGAGTAATAAGTGCAGCGGAAATAAAAGAGTTAGTAGTTCATGAAGCTACTATATAAACATATAAGTTACATCAGAGTTAAACAAGATACAACGGAAGAGTAATACGATACATCAGATACAAATCAGAATACATCACTGGAATCATCGAATACTGAAAGCAGAATAGATGGCTGGATCTTCAAGCAAAGCTCCAACTTCAAAGGTGAGTCTCGAATACTGGTACACTCGGTCTGACCCGAGCGTAAAGCAAAACACAAAACACAAAACACTCGAGTCAGGATTAACATTCTTATATCAATAAATCCAACTCAAGTGAAATAGCAATTTAAAATACAAGTAACTTAAAGGATGTTTGGAATAACCATTCTTTAAGGAACCGTTAAACTATCTACTAGGTAGAAATGTACGCTAAGTAGATAATGTCTATCAGTAATATAAGGTATCAAAATAGTGTTCAGGCGTTACCATTATCCCCCTTAACACATTTATATTCCCAAGAGCATATACAAGACCGTAGTTTCCCCAAAACCGGAAGTCACCAGAGGGCAATCCATATACTAAAGGTACAAAACCAAAATCGTAGTGGTCGCGTATAAAGGGATACAAGTATGACAAGGCACATGAGGCAATACCCAAGGTAGTGAAACTACCGTTTGCCTGATCCGGACTTGTGAGAACGCATCGCCGCAGCGACCGCAACACCGCGAAACAACACTCCCAAAATCAAGGGTGCACCAATCGACAACAAGTAATGAGTAGTTCGAAGAAGTGTGTTCGCTTGAGGTAGCTGACCTCCATTGGCCCGGCACGGCTCCTATTTTAGTCATTTCCAATTTGACACAACTGTCAAGGCTATCCATTATCGTTCTCTTTCTTCAGTCATCACGTACATCATTCCAACCACTTCATTCTGGATCACACTCCGCGTATAGTTATTAAAGTGGTTTTCGGTTTAGATAGAGAGTATATCCATAACCGATTCCGGTCTCTTTAATAACTTTCGTAATTATTACACCGATTGGTCGTTTATATATTTCAAAACCAAATCAATTACAATTTCAATTAGAATTTGCAAATCAACATTTCATTTGTCTTTCTAAAACAATTCCCATAATTTACTTTCAAAACTTCCAAATTACCATTTCAAAATCTTATAATTCAATTTCAATTTCTTTTTAAACAATTCAAATATTGATTCAAGTTCGTATATAAGTTTCATTCCGAAATCATTTAAATTAATTTAATTTAACATTCAAATCAATTTAAATTCATTTATCGATTTTATTCAATATTCATTAAGTAAATTTGCCATTCAAAACAATTCCTATTAAATTTCCAATTCATTAAATCTATTATTTAAATTCAACTTCATTATATCTAAACTTACAATTTAAATTAAATTAAATTCATCAAACCAAATTCTTTAAATTTCAAGTCTTATATTAATTTCAATAAATCACATTTTATTTCTTGTTAAAGAAATTCAATTTCACTTATTTACTTACTTAAATAATTTTCCAAGACTTAATTAATAGAGAAACTCAATTTCAATTATTACGAAGTAAAATTCACTTATTCAAAAATTCAATTTAATTTAATCATTAAATAATTCAATCTTATTTAATTATTAAATAATTCAAAACTTAATTATTAAATAAATTCAAAGTTTAATTATTAAATAATTTCAAAGTTTAATAATTTCAAACTTAATTTTTATTTCAAACTTAATTATTAAATCCTTTCAAACTTAATTCAATCATTTCTCAAATTAAACATCGTTCTTTCATCAATTACATTGTTAATATTCTGTTTTCAGATTATTAAATATTAACACTTTCCTTTCAATAAAAATTCAAATTTTCGACTTCATTTCAAAACCATATTATTTATTCAATAAAATCTTCATTTTATTTTTAAATCAATTTATTGACCAATCGGGTTTTATTTAATTCTCTATCCTAGGTCAAGGTTTAATTTGGGTATTTATCATTTCAACCCGATTCCAATTCAATTCAAATCAAAGCATAGTAAAGGGAACTTGCAGTGTGATAACTGGGATGATGTCAAAGTAAATAAACAAGCAATAACAACAATCAATATCAATCCAATGATCAATTCAGATAATCCCGAAATAACCGTATTAATTCACATTTGTTTGTGCAAATTAATATAATTATTTCTAGAATCTACACTATCATTTCATGCAGATTAAAGATTATTCCACTAATTATTTATACGGTTTTTCACTTGTCATTCAATTACAATTTTATACTACAACAATTAATCCAATATACGTCAAATGGTTCAAGGTGTATTTAACCAAATTTCTACGTGTCAACTAGTTTAACATTTAAAGGGGTTCATATTATACAAAATTTAACTAATCAAATTCAACATATAGATTCGATTTAAATGGTTAACTATCATATATCAATTCAATTGCATAATATTTATCATTTTAACATTAACAATTTAACGTCCAATGTAAACATCAACAATCAATCAATTATCAGCCAAACTGAATTATCATCGTATAAATAATTAACAGATAATGGTGTCAGATGTCATAGGTGAACTGATACAGGTAATAGCATATATAACAGTATAAATAACTAACAACATCATATTTCAATTGTCGTTTCAATTGAAATCAAATTTAGTAAATAAAAGAACGTTAATCATGAGTGATTGCTCACCTTTCGAGGCTAGAGAATACAGAAGATGACACAGATACGCACACTGATACGGACACTGAATTTTGAATTACGAATCCAAGCAAAGCAAAATTGGCAGGAATCAGAAGAGCAAAGCTGATAAATCAGAAATTGATGAAATACATTAGAATTGGACCGATGAAGATAGATGGTATAAATGAACATATATATAACTAAATATACTATAGACAAAGTCATATACAACTTATAATTTAAAATAAACCCATCACTTTCAAAATCTATATATATATATATATACCAATAAACAAACATCATCTTGAAACACATATTAAAATATATATATATATATGTATGTATGTATGTATGTATATATTTCAAAATCATTGTCTTAAATAAAACCCATATAAAACAAACATATTTACAGCAAAACTCATAACCAGATTCAAAAATCACATATGTAAGGAATTTATTATATGTAAACTTACATTATAAACTGGCATATATAAAATTTATATGACTATCCTTTGTATAAATAAGTATATACACGTTATCCATCTATATACGTATAACTGTAAACATATACTTACTCCGACTATTATTACTAAATTATACAGGCATCTATTACAGACCATATATTACAACCTATGTGATAAAATATCTACATTTAACTTATATAACTTAATATATATATAAGGCTGTTCCAAAGTTAATGTTAGACGTAACTTATATAATGTATAAATTGAACCATATATAAAACATACTTACATATCAACAGACTACCGTACCCTTTAAATCTTATATAAAGCTATATATATATGTCCAACAGCAGATATATATATAACAAGCTTTTAAAAGTAAATCAGCATATATATCTACATAAATTCCTCATAGAAAGACGTGCATGGTTAAAGTATGCAAGACATGAGGCGAAATTATAATGTAAAAGTAGATGGGAAATAACTGAAGTAACCATATATGTGAAATATATATATATATATATATATATATATATATGTATGTATGTACAAACTACATCTACACTTTTCGAAATTCAACCTTAGATTCAACGTACACTTATATAATATATATATACAGCTAACTATTGAAATATATAAACACCTTCTCATCCTTCGAAACAAGATAATATATTCATTATACCGATGTAAATGTATATATGAATGCAACAAACATATAGGAAAGTTTTTATATACAAATCTATATATCTAACAGCATATAACTACACCAAAGTAGACTAACTCATACAACTTTATACTAATATCAGACTATACATATATAATTTTATTTGACTTATATGCATAGACAAGTCTTATATAACTTAATACATATAAACAGTATATTATAGATATCATAATTTTTTCTTTCAGACTAACAACTTTAAAAAAACATATAATATATAACATATATATACTAACCTGCCACTTACATCTAGAAGAGTACAAGATAGGAGCCAGAGAAGCTGATGGGTCTCGGCCCGAGTGGGGTGTTCGGCACAGGCAAGTGGTTGATGGGTTTCGGGGCTGTTGCATGCTGCTGTGATGAGAAGGGTTCGGTGATGGTGCAGGGTCATCGGCAGTGAGATGGAGGGGAAAGAAACTCGACTGATGGGTGCTCGCGCCAGGGGAAAACAGAGGGGAGGCGATTATTGGTGGCAAGTCGCATGAGTGAGGGTATGACCAGGGCGGAGCTCGACAGGGCTGTGGGGATGTATAGAGGGGATCAGGGCTTCGGTAAGAACATGCGGAGGAACATGGGCTAGCTAGTCAGAAGTGCGGGCACGCGAGAGGGAAGAGAGGGGTCGACTTGGATGAAGGGTAGCGGCATGCGATCTGGAAAGGCATGATTTCATTTTCAAATTTTTCTAGGGACAGAACGAAATGAAAGGATGGTAAGAGGAAAATAAAATAAAATAAAAGTAACCCGTGTTGGAAATGATGAATAAATGGATAACCAAAAGTCCATACTTAAATTCTGGGAATACTAAGAGAGTGACCATTCAATTTCTCACGTTGGACAATGAAAAGACATAGAACAACAACAGCTCCAAACTGAATACCGATACGATTAATTTCTTCGCAGTTCTCGCCGCGTATCTGACACTGAAACTCACATACGAATATACCATAGAGATCAGCATGACGAAACGATCAAAACAGTATACAGAAATCAGTGGTACGACTGAATTATAAAAATTCGAATTTTCTAATAGCGGAAAATGCAAGAAAAACGCTGAAAAATAAGATCGACGGAGCCAAAGATGTCCGAATTTGGAAAAACGACAAACTGACAACTTGCTCAGAAGACGGTTTAGAAATTTTCTATGTAAAAATATTTAGGTTTCGAAAACGTTTTATTTTCATCGCTTTTTAACTGATTAAATTGAAGTAAATTTACGTGCGAAATAAACTTTCGTATTTTCGGATGAAAATTTACTAGTTACTATGTTTAACTAGACGTATTCCAAATATTAAATTTTTATTTCAAAATTTTATCGTTTAAAATTTTCACAAAATTTCAACTAATTACGTTATTAAAACAGTTGAAATTTACGGGTCGTTACAGAATTGCTGAATACACCACTTGAAATGGACTGAATCCAGTACTTCGATTAACGGCATGATTATGTGCGAATCCTGCCTGACACAATTTCACATCCTAGCTCTTCAAATTATCCTTCACAAGACATCTCAACAAGTTTCCCAAAGATCTATTCACCACTTCCGTTTGCTCATCCGTTTGTGGATGATAAGCGCTACTAAAAATCAGCTTAGTCCCAACCATCTTCCACAGACTTAACCAAAAATGACTTAGAAATCGAGTATCCCGGTCAGAAACAATAGACTCGGGTAGCCCATGTAGTCGATAAACCTCTTTAAAGAACAATTGAGAAACATAGACTGCATCGGCGGTCTTCATACAAGTTATGAAATGTGCCATCTTCGAAAATCTATCCACCACAACATATATAGAATCATTCCCTCGTTGAGTTCTTAGCAAACCCAAAATGAAATCCATGCTAACATCAACCCATGGTCTAGTAGGCACGGGCAATGGCATATACAATCCTGCATTCGTAGCTGTCCCTTTGGAAACTTGACATATGTGACATCTCTGCACAAATCTTTCAACTTCTTTCCTCATGGAAGGCCAAAAATATGATTGAGAAATCAACTGCAAGGTACGATCTCTTCCCACATGACCTTCTTATGCAATTCCTTCACAATCTTCATTCGCAAACTGCACTCTGGTATACACAACCGATTTCCCTTAAATAGAAAACCTTCTACCAACACGTACTCATCCGTCCTCCCTTTCTCGACTTCATCTACAATCTTGGCAAAGTAAGGATCCTCAACAAACAAATCTGGAAATACATCAAACCCCGTCACTTTAACTCTCATCGTAGTCAACAAATGATTTCTTCTACTCAATGCGTCTGCCACACGATTTGTAACTCCGGACTTATGCTTTACAACAAATGTAAACTGTTGCAAGTATGCGATCCATGAAGCATGCCTGGCTGCAATCTTATCCTGTCCCTGCAAATGTTTCAATGCTTCATGGTCAGTATACAACACAAACTCTTTATGAAACAAATAGTGTCTCCAATGCTTTATGGCTTGGACAATAGCATAGAACTCCAAATCATAGGTACTGTATCTTGTCTTGGCTCCAGAAAGTTTCTCGCTAAAATAAGCAATTGGACGACCCTTTTGACTTAACACTCCTCCAATTCCAACCTTAGACGCATCAGTATCTAGCTCAAAGAGCAATTGAAAGTCCGTGTATTTAAGAATCGGTGTTGTAGTCAAGAGTGTCTTGATCTGTTGGAAAGCAGAATCAGCCTCTTCAGTCCACACAAACTGCTTTCATTTCATACAATCTGTCACGGGTGCCATCACGCTACTGAAATGTGGAATAAACCTTCGGTAGAATGATGCTAAACCATGGAAACTTCTCACTTCAGTTACAGTCCTGGGTTGTGGCCAATCCTTGATTGCTTCAACTTTACTTTGATCCACCTGGATACCTTCCTTGGACAATACATACCCCAAGAACAAAACACTGTGCGTCATGAACATGCACTTCTTTGTTGTCGCGTAAAATTGCTCCTGACAAAGTATCATCAACACTTCCCGCAAGTGTTTTAGATGCTCTTTGGTGCTTCCACTGTATATCAATATATCATCAAAGTATACCACCACGAACTTTCCAATAAACGGTCGAAAGATCTGATTCATCACTCGCATAAAAGTACTAGGTGCATTCGAAAGACCAAATGGCATGACCAGCCATTCATATAACCCCTCCCGTGTCTTGAAGGCTGTCTTCCATTCATCCCCTGGTCGAATTCGAATATGGTGATACCCACTCTTCAGATCAATCTTTGAAAAGATAGCAGCTCCACTCAATTGATCTAACAAGTCGTCCAATCTTGGCATCGGCAATCTGTACCTCACCGTAATCTTGTTTAGTGCTCGACTATCTGTACACATTCTCCAAGTTCCATCCTTCTTTGGCACTAACAAGGCTGGTACTGCACAAGGACATAAACTTTCTTGTACGCGCCCTTGTTCAAGTAACTCTTCCACCTACCTTCTCAACTCTTCATGCTCCTTTGGACTCATTCTATAATGTGGTCTATGTGGTAACACAGCTCCCGGAACAAGATCAATCTGGTGTTGTATGTCTCTCAATGGTGGTAACTCTTTTGGTAATTCTTCAGGAAACACATCTTCCAATTCCTTCAACACTGGCTTAACTTCCTCAGGAATTTCAACCGCTTCACTACTTTCACGTCCAATCAAAAGAAACACTTCAGGGCCATCCTCTACTTTTTTGACAAATTCCTTCAAAGATAACAGAGTCTTTAGTTCCTCGATTTCCTCCAACTGGCTTTCACTTTGTTGTCGCCTTTTAGGAACTAAAGTGATTCTAGTGCCATCGAACATGAAACTATAGCAGTTAGTCCTACCATCGTGTTGCACGGCTCTATCGAACTGCCACGGTCTTCCCAACAACAAATGACATACATCCATATCCACCACGTCACACCAAATTTCATCCTTATACTTCTTTCCGATGGAAAAAGTTACACAAGCTCTTCGACCAACCTTCACTTCCCCACCTTTCCTCAGCTAAGCCAATTTGTAGGGTTTGGGATGCTTCTCTGTCTTTAACGCCAACTTCTGTACGGCTTCTGTAGAGATGATGTTATCACAACTCCCTGCATCGATAACAAACTTACAAACTTTTCCCAAAATAGTGCATGTCGACTGAAAAATATTACTCCTCAACTAACTAGTCTCCTCTTCCTGCTTTGGCATTAAGCAAGATCTCCTCATCATTAAAGAATATCCCTCGTCTCCCGTCAATAATTCTTCTTCCTCCTCAACCTGTGGTGAATTGGAACATTCTACTTCTGCATCCTCATCCTCAACCTCATCAACCATCGCTCGCTTCTTAGGCTTCGGGCATTCATTGCTCTTATGACCAAACTCCTGACAGTTATAAAACTTGAAATTGTTGTTGACCTTGGTCTTAGCAGCTTCATTGACAACCGGTTTACTAACAGCCTTGGAA
Organism: Allium fistulosum; assembly: GCA_030737815.1. Taxonomy (NCBI): domain Eukaryota; kingdom Viridiplantae; phylum Streptophyta; class Magnoliopsida; order Asparagales; family Amaryllidaceae; genus Allium; species Allium fistulosum. The sequence continues at coordinate 746,943,308 of CM060902.1, forward strand.
ACATTAGTATTGCTACTAGCCCCCTTCACCTGATTGCTCGAACTTGTAAACGCACCACCTCCTCTTCTACCTTGCTTCTCCCAAGCTAGAGCCTTCTGGTGTGCTTCAACAATGGATCTCGGATCAAACATATTTACCATATCTTGAATTTGCACTCTCAATCCTCCAACAAATCTGGATGTCAACTGTTCCTACGTTTCCATGATATCGTTTCTAGCAATCAGTTGATAAACTCATCTGCATAATCATTTACCGACTTTGTCCCTTGTCTCAAATTCTGTAAGTGCTGATACATAAGAGACTGATAATTATAAGGCAAGAAAGTAGCCTTCATCAACTTCTTCATCTTTTCCCATGAAACAATCTTCGACTTTCCCATTCTTTCCCGTGTAAGTTTAGTTTGTTGCCACCATGCCATAGCTCTTCCCCTCAATTGTGTAGCAACCAACTTAACTCTACGATGCTCGGGTACTTCCTTGAAGTCAAAAATTTCTTCAACATTTGATAACCAATCCAGAAACTCTTCCGCTAGCATTCCCCCTTTGAATTCTGTAATCTCTGTTTTCATCCCCGACTCCCATCGACGATCATCTTCGGAATCTCTATTTCGATTTCGCCCTTGGCCACGGTTTCGACAAGAGCTACTATCACCATCACTGGATTCCTCCAAATCTAACGTATGTCGATGTCGATTCTGACCATCAACATTTCTGCTACCACACACGTCTCTTTCTCCCGAAACTGACAGTTCTCTTCTTTCCCGATCCGATGGTGGTGACATTCTTCTCCTCTTGGAATTCGACGGCGAAATTCTATGTCCACCTTGATTTGAACCTGGCGATGCTCTTTGTCGAGTTTGATTCATATCCATCATGAGCCTTTCCAATCTACCAATTCCCTCATCAAACTTCTCATTGAATTTATCACTACTTCGTTGCTCCATTTGTTCAGCATCTTCTCTTCGATACACATCTGCATCATTTTGATGACGATTAACTCTTCTTGGAGGCATTGTCAAATCTTCAACAAATCCAAACACAAACTTCAAATTTCGAAACTTCATAACCAACGAACTTGGAAAAGTTCGTCTCCTAGCTCTGATACCAAATGACACAGCCTACAGGATCACACAACTCATGAATTGATGAATTCGCGGAAAATGAATCGATGAAACAAGATGAATCGATGAATTGAAGATACCCAAGTGCCCAAATCCGTTGATCTCTCGAGATACCGGATTCTAGCTATCTTCAACACGTTGATCGCGCACGATACCGTGTTAGAAGATCTACGATTCTTCGACGTTGATATCGCGCACGAGATTCTGTGAATCGGCTTCAAGTTCGTTGATTCGAGCGCACTCGAATATCCGAAGATGGAGAAAGGAGATAACACTCAACTTCCAATTTCAATGGTGGCACAAAGCACAACCCAAATTTTATTCAAAAATCAACTCCTTTTACAAATGACAACACACCCCTATTTATAGGGAAAGTACAACTCAACACACGTTACAACACTTCACACGACTTAAGAAAAATACATCACAAATAGTACGAACGACTTAAAAAAACACACAGCAACGACCAAAACAATACGACCTATAAACATACAGGACTTTACGACTTAAAATCAACATACGACTTATGGAAGCAGACGATCTAGCATCAGTGACATAAGTGTTCTGGAATGAGCGACCTAAGAAATGTGGCATAGCGACTTAAGAAACAAGGCATCAGAAAACAGCGACCTAACAATCAACGACTTAAAGAAGCTCGTTCGATACCTAACTGGATTTCAGCGACATAAGGAAATGCTCACGACCTAGGCTGGAAGCAATCAGCGATATAAGACTTTCTCGTTCGCGACTTAGGAATTTGGCAGTGACATAAGCTTCATTCACGACCTAAGGAAGAATGACCCAAGGGATTCGCGATAAAGGAAACTCGCGACCCACTGTAGCTTTGTGACCTACTGGAGCTTCGCGACATAAGCAACAGCGACCTATTGGAAGCTCATTCGCGACATAAGCATTCAGGAGTTCGCGACTTAGGGTGGAAGCGACCTAAGGAAGAGCGGCTTCGTTCGCGATCTAGGATTTCGCGATTACGCGCTGCTGCATCAAATATCATTAATTTCTTCTTTTCGCTGTGTTGTTATACTTAACGTGTTATAAGCTCCGGTGAGCCAGATTTGGCGTTTGAATCTGCGACATTTCGAGTACAAGTGAAGTACGGGTGCTGATTTTCGAATGCCGAGTCAGGATCGCTACATTTGGTATCAGAGGTAAGGTTGAACTTTAGCTCAGGAGTATAACACATTAAGTAACTCATTAGAGATAGGGTGAAGTATACCCTAGAATGAGTATCCCTAAGATATTCGTCCGTATGCCTCAGCAAATTCTCTTACTATTCACTGATAGTGAGTATGAGTGCAAGAAGAGGATGAGATAGAGGACAGGGGAATACGACTATAAATGGTCAATACCCTGTAACAACAAGGAAACAATCTTTTCTCTATCAATCTCTTTTGTTCGTCATCTTTTCTCAATTCTTTGATAGTTTCTGGTAGATCCAGAAAGAAGATTTGATATATTTGCATGGGACATAAACTCCAAATCTATCGGAATTGTTTGTTTAGATGAATTGTTTGCTCTGGTTTGTATGATTGATAAATATACTTTGTTTTTAAACTGAAAATTTTGAAATCTAGGATAATAGGAATTTAAAAAGAATAGAATAAATTTTGAAATATAAATTTTGATTTATTTCTTGGCCTATAAAATTCTAAAACCTTATGATCTTATTTTTGGATTTTGGTTTTGATTGTAGAGAACCCGTAGTATCAATAGGGGTGGAACACTTTCCAAAGTCAGAAGAGTCGGTGATTATGGTTCATCTAGTGGGGTTTGGGATGATTTGGGTGAACCATCAATACATGAGGAGGTGCCAGAGGAGCCTATGGTGCAGCCGCAACCTCAGGTATAGGAACCCAAAGAAGAAGTGGTTGAAAAGCCCATGGAGGAGTCTGAAGAGGAACCCGAAGAAGAGTTTGAGGATGAAGAAGAGTTTGAAAATGAAGAAGAGGTAGAGTCGGAAAACGATGATGCAGTCATTTGGGATTTGGATAATGCAGTGGAAGAACCAGATGGTATAGGATATATTCTGGTAGAATCTGATCCAGAGGATGTTTCTGAGATAGATAATGAGGCAGAAGTTAGGGAACTATCAGGGCCTGAGAGAGGGAGCTCTGACAGTGAGGATCTGTAGTTGGTTGGGTTGACTTCTTTTGGATAAGGTGTGTTTATGTATGTGTTTTGGACTTAGAACCGTAATGAATGTTGGATGTTAATAGGTAATGTATGTATAGGCATGGTTGAACGTATAATTATGACATATGTATGAATATCATGTAAGATATATTGTGAATTAACCGTAAGAATCCATGTGTTTACTGGTATAGTTTGAGTTGCCATTGGTCTATTCTGTGTGTGGATAATTCATAAAACGAGCTGTGCAATTTCGGGGACAAAATTCTTTTAAGAGGGAAAGTTTGTAACGACCCCGGATTTTAATTAAATTTAAATTGATAATTAATTGAATTTTTGAATTAAAATTGTAAAATTAATTGTAAATTAAAGCGAGTTTCCCCAATTCAAATAGAATATATATTAAATCATATGAATATAAATATTGTATATATGTGATTTGGATTTAAATTTCAAGTAAATGGTTTAATAATAATTTGAATATGTATGTACATATGTATATATATTGAGTTTGAATTAAATTTTAACTAAATAGTTTAAAGATAAATTATAATGATAAAATTTGGGATTGATGGTATATATTAGAAATAGAAATAAAAATAAAACAATAAGTATTACGGTAAAATTTATAATAAATAAAATAGAAATGGAAGTAAAATAATAATAATAATAATTTAAGCTAAAAATAGAAATCAGTATATAAAAGATAAGTTATAAAAATATAAAGAAAAGCATTAGCTAGAATTTTAACAACAAAATAAAATATAGTAATTCATCTATATTTCAAAATAAATTATATAGTTTTATACAATATAAAGTAAATATATAAATTTTAATCTCATAAATCCATACACAACAATGTAATACAAATAGACTACCAAAAATAAAAGAAAAATAAAACAAAGTTAGAAGCTCACTTATATCACTAAGTAATAAAGCAAATAAAAGGAAAAGAAACAAAACAAAATACATATGCAAGTAATAAGACAAATTATATATGAAATGTGCTTACAAAACAAAATCAGGTTGAACATGACAAAAGAAATATATGTAGGCTTGCAAAGGAAGCCACTAGATTTTACTCATGCAATGTACAAATAAAATAAAGCAAAATAAGATAAGTTGTACAACTAATTAATGCCATATTTTATCAGCCACCAAAAGATAAAAAATATATGTCCTATATTGTACAACAAAAAAATATCACCTGTAACTCATTTTTTTATATCAATCTTTTCAATTCAGTTCGTCCATCTACATCTGAAGCAAATATCATTCAGACTTAAACAAACTTCAATATAAACAAACAATACAAATTCATATTAACCAGAGATCAAGTGAAGAGCTTTAGCTATCAAATTCAAAACCCACGTTTCAACTTTTCAAATTCAAAAAAGATTTCAATTTTCAAACTAGAAAACTTCTGGAATCAAAATTTTTAAGGTGAGTAACATTATTTTTAAAACTTAAGTATATAAATCTGGTTGCCTGATCATCTCTGGAAATAAGTATGTTTGTGTGTATATTTATAAGTGCATTTCTGTGAATATTTGAATGTAAACGTGTGCATGTCTGTTTTATCGAGATATCTCTGTTCTTTGTTTTCAAGACCCAGATTTGCAAAAAAAATCATTATCTTTTGATCTAATAACTGTTAGGACTTGGAATATAAACAAATGTTGTTTGATTTATCATAAATCAATGTTTAAAATTATATAAGTAAGTTAAAAATAAAATTTGAATGTTTCTGGAAACAAAAGCAACAGGCAAGTATTAGTTTTGTTAAAACTCAAACATCTTAATTTATAAATTCAGGGATATAAATCGAATACTTAAACCAAACTGTGATTTTTACAACTAAAATTATAATTTTTAGTGATGGGATGAATAAGCAGTTCTGGGTTGACCAGAAAATGGTATTTTGGTGTTTTCTGATGATCTAAGTGATTTGGGGTGTCATGGTTCTTTCTGGTGGTAGAAGTATGATCGGAGAATCAAGGAAAAATATAGGATGGGTGTGCAGATGATCGTGGTGGCGATGGTGGATGTTTCCAGTTTGTAACCCTAGTTTAAACTAGGTCGAGTAAATTGACCCCCGCGACATATAGGGTTGATCGAGTGCTACCAGTCTCTGGGTAATGGAAGCTTGGGCATTAACGAAGATTTGGCCGGAGTTTCAGATGCGACGGTGGTTGGAGGATCGTGGACGAGGCAGTTTCCAGGGTTGATGTGGTGTTCCTGGTTTTGTTCCAGGTCTAGATTGAAACCCAAATTCGATTTCGAGATTGTGATGGTATTCTGGTGGTCAGGATCAAGTGAGGGAATGATCGACGATGTGATGAAGGTGTCGTGGATGACCGGAGATGGTCGAAGCCACCGTGCACGTGCACGATGCATTTTCGTTGTCTGGTGAAGTCTGGGTTTGTGCAGGAAGAAATACTCGAGTTTTTCTCTAGTCACTGTCGTGTGTTGCTCGAAGTTTTGGGATGTTCGACTCGAAGCATTTTAGGAGTGGCTCGAGTCATTGTTTCTGTACAGGTTTTAAAACCTGTTAGTGTATTAAAATTTAAAATGGATTTAAAAAAAAGTGGCAAGCAGATTTTAAACAAGTTCTTAAATCAAAGTTTAAATCTGGATTTAAGTTAGTTTAAATCTCAGTTTTGAAATAAATAATGTTTTATAAAATTAAATTGTTTATCAACTTCAAAATGTTTAAATTGTATTTTAAGTGATTTAAATTTAAAATAAATTTGGTTTAAATTTTTTTAAAATTTATTTTATAAGATAAGTGTTCTCTAACCTTGATTTAAAGGGTTTGTAAATTTGATCTGAATTTTGTTAAAGTCAAATTGAAAATCATTTTAAATCTTGAATTTGAAATGAAATGTGAAGGTAACTACTTAATAAAGTAATTTAAGAAATTAATTACTCAGTGTAATTAATTAAGTTAATGTGGTTAATTTTAATTAATTAATTAAGTTTAATTAATTAAAGATGATTACTTGATATTGGGTTAGGTATAATTACTTAATGTAATTAAGGAAGTGTAATTACTTAGTGAAGCAATTAATGGAAATTACTGGATGTAATAAAAAGGGAAATTACTTAATGGATAGTAATTAAAGGATAATTACTTGAGGGAAGTAATTAAGTGATGATGACTCAGTGTAATTAAAGGATTAATTAACGTAATTAATCAAGGAGTTAGTTTAATTGATATAAGTAATTAAGGGAAGTAAATTATTAATATAATTAATCAAATGGAGATTAAGTAAGGAATAATTAATTTGTGAATTAAGGATTATTAATTAAATATTAATTAATGATTAAAGTTGATTAATCAAGTGATTAAGCAATAATTGATTTAAGGTTAATGTGATAAATTAATTAAGGTAATTAATTTTGAGGAAAATTAATCTATTAAAGGTTAATTAATTACTCAAGTGATTAAGAAAAAATTATTAATTAAGGAGTAACCAATTAGTTATTGTAATTACTTAAGAATAATTTATTAATTTAGAATAACTAATTAAGGTGATTAATTAATTAATTTATATCAAATGATTTGTAATTAATAATCAGGATTGGATAATTAATTCATAAGTAATTAATTTAATTAGAAATAAATTGAATTAATTAGGATTAAACAATTAATTAATCCTGCTTATAAATGATTATTGAATGCTTGACCTTACTTATGAATGATTGTATTGTATGAGATGCCTTGAATTGATTGTCCTATCTGATCTGTGATGTTTTGTTCTGTGGATTGAGCTGTGTATAATCTATTCATTTATTTGTGATACATTTTTATATTATCTGTGAACCTTTGAATGAACGATAAGCATTATAGTTTATACCGCTTATCAACTATATTTATGTATTCTGATCTGTGATGATTGAATGATGTCGCACTATTGTGTGAACCCCTGGACTACACCATACACACACAAATATGGATTTCATGTGGAAATCAAATTAGTCACAGATTTTTAACAATTTTTGAATCCAAATAGTTTTGGAAATTGGAATTGAGAGCTTTGTAAATGAGTTTCAAATATAGAAGTTATTTTAAATAACTTGATAAAACTTTGAAATCAAAATAAATTGATTTAGATTCAATATTTGAAATTGAATTCAACGATTTAGGAAACTAATTGTTTTCAACTGATAAAAGCTCTCATGTAAAAAATGAAAATAAATTCCAATTTAAATTAAAGGAATTTCAAGTTTGAATTGAAGATGGTTTTCCAAGTTACGAATAAATCTTTGGAAACGTGTTTTGAAAGTTATAAGTTGAATCTTTGATTTAAAGATTTGATGAGTTAATCCAATTAAGATGGAAATCCATTTGAAAATCTGTGAATGGATCTTTGTGAAACTAGGTGAACTTTGTGAATTGAATATTTTTGTCTAAAAAGATTAAAATGGTGATTTGTTTAAACCATATAAAGAGGAAATTTGGATAATAAGTTGTGACTTAATTGAAATTCCATTATCCATATGTTTTTAAATATTGCACTCATTATTCGGTTTAGCCGGGAGAGGACCTTTGCGTCATATAACCCATTCCGAATAATGATACGTCGTATATGGATTGCATTTGAAGACCGGTGGTGAAGACCGGATATTTTCGAAAACGAAAGGATAACCCGTCGATTGTCTCTGCACTGAGTCGCGCCGATATAGAGATTCCCTAAGTGATGGGAAATTCGATTAGGATTGTAAATACTTGGATTACAAGGGCTTCTTCGGAAGTGCCTTCGGTTCTGTTCGAACCCGGAACAGACTTGTATGGTTATATTGTCTGACATTACACTTTGAGATATAAAGCAGATTTCTTTCAAATACATTTCTATTTGGTGACGGAGATTTATCCTCTTAGCTTGACACCCTTCTCTGAGACGTACGAGCTTAGAGGTTATGTGGTTGAAGGTTATCAGTGATATACTCCCAAATTGGTAATGTGGCATGCTGAGTGCTGCTGTGTGTTGCTGATCATTTGTTGATCAAAGCATGGATTTTGTGAAAAAGCGTAGCTTTGTGGACGATACCTCATCGGACCTCACAACCAAAAAATGGTCGAAATAGGAAAGATGCGGCAAGGTTATGAGGGTCGCACCCTTTAGGGTATGTCATTTCCTTTTGGAAAAAGGCGGTATCATGGTATGGAGCTCAGATGCTTTACTTGTGTGGTTGCATCAATCTCATTTACTGTGTGGTTGTTGCTTTGTGATCGAGGGCCCTCGGAGAAAGGTCGCAAACGACCGGGAGGTGGCATATTCGTGTAGTAGTTACCTAGTAAGAGGTAACCTGACCTTGTGTTGGCAGAGAGCTAGTTAGTTCTCGGGACGTCTCTCCAGAGGCGTACCCATGTGGCAGTAGGAAGTTCCTTAGCCTAACAATTTGTTGGAAAATCCAAAGAAACAATACGAACCCTATACGGTTTTAGTTGTAGAACCTGCCATTTGAAATGGTAGCTATAGTAGGCATAATATAATGGTACCTATGCTGGCTAAGATTAATATTATATTTTCGAAATGTTTCCTACATTATGCACTAGTAATAATATCAAAAGAGTTTTTTGCGTAGTAAGCATGTTTGACTATCATAAGGAGAAATCTCCCCCATGTGTGCGATTGCATTGTGTGTGTGCCGGGAGGCCTTATAGTAGTTTCATTTTCCAAAAAACATTGCGGGTTTCAATGTTTAAAATTCTTTTGTTGTTTGTTTTAAAGATAAACTAGTTTTGTTACTCATACCAGTCTCATGACTGACCCGGAGTTTATTGTTCCCTTCCTAAACTCTGGGTGCCCACAATTTTCCACACGTGCAGTATAGAGTTGGGGTTTTCAGATAGTCTGGTTTAGTAGATTATCGGGAGCTAGTTCAGTTTTTGGAGTTCACGCACGACCGACCTTTCTTATCTTTGTGAAATGGTGATGATGGTTTGAGCTTGACGTTGGAATTGTTGGACTCATTCTCTTTTGAAGATCTTTTGGAGTATCACTTCTGTTGTATCCGCTTTTACATTATTATTTGTCTCTGATATTCTTGTATCATATAAATATCATTGTTGTATATCATATTCTGTATATTGTATCATTTGTGTTGTATATAATATCATTGATTTCTTCTTTCCGCTGCGTTGTTATACTTAACGTGTTATAAGCTCCGGTGAGCCAGATTTGGCGTTTGAATCTACGGCATTTCGAGTACAAGTGAAGTACAGGTGCCGATTTTCGAAGGCCGAGTCAGGATCGCTACAATAATAGTGGTATTATTTGCAAATATTTCTAAAATATAAATATTTTGGAAAGAAATTTAAATGGAATGCATTTTCTTTGGGACATTTGAGGAAAAACATTTCGGTTGGTTTTGTAGTAATCTGAATAATTTTCTAAGTGACGATCGAAAGTTTGCTTATGCGAACGTTGTGAAGTACTTAGTAAATTATTCTCTTTATCATTGTACGATTGAAATGAGTCCAAATCCAAACGAACAAAAAGTGAGTTTTAGTAAAAAAAAAATTTAAGTTATTTTATAAAAGAAGTATATGTTGTATGCTTAAGTAGTTTTTTTTAAGTTCTCTAAAAGGGAATTGGTTTCCAAATAAAAAGTATTTTTTATAAAAGATTGTTTAGATAAATGAATTTTTACCCTTAGATAAGATAAAGGATAATTTAACACTGATTTAAATGGATTAGATTAGATAAGAAAGTTTTGGTAACACTTTTTCATCAAAACCATAGATATTATTTAAGCATCCAAGCGGAGTAAACTAATTGGTGTTATTGGACCATTCCATAAACATTATTCATTTAACACCTTAAGGTAAAAAGGGCAGGAAGGTTTTAGTAGACATTGTTTTATTGAAACCAGCTTTTGTTTAAAACATGTAAGTGATGTAAACTATTTGTTGTTTAGGGTCAACCCATGAACATCGTCCATTTTAACTCTCTAAGTTAAAGAGGTCGACATGTTGACTTAGTTTTAAAAGACCAAAATTTTGATTAGATCTTTACTTAAATTGTGAAAAGAAAAATATATTTTATGTTTTGTATATAGTACTCTTAGGATTTAGAAGGGTATTATATAAGTAAATAAAGAGGAATAAGTCATTATTTGATGTTTTTATAAAGAAACAACTTTATAAAGTATTTTTAAACTTAGGTTAAAATTTATGAAATAATTCATAAACAATTTGGGTATTGAATACCAATTGCAAATTTTATTGATTTGAAATATTAGTATAATTAGGAAACTAATAATTTTAGAAAGCTGCTTTCAATTTTGTTTGAAGGAGCATAGATAAACCTCTAAGCAATAAATAAAAGCTGATGAGCAATATGGTATGCTTAGGAAATTATTTATATTCTTAGGCAATCAAGAAAGTTTTAAACCTAAGTTAAATTTGTTTGTTAGTTATTTGACATTTGAAGTAATGTTAATTGTTAGTTTTTCCTTTATAGATTATGGTTGGTTTGATTGAATTGATTGATTATGTGATCTAATATACCAAAGTTTATAGAGTTAAAACTTATAAACCAAGGTTTTTAAATTGTTATTATTAGGACCTAAATCCCAGTGATTTTGAAAAATGATTTTTGGGAAAATTGGAGAAATAAATAGATCTTTTGCTCTAGTTGTTATTTTAGGAGGAACCGAAATACAACTAAAAGCTTCATATTGTTTTAATTCTAGAGTTTAACATATTTTTTAGGAGGACCCCCTCTTTGACATTTTAATTTACTTCTCTTTTGAGAAATTAGAAAATAAGTTTTTGAATATAAAACCTGGGCATTTAGTTCCAAATTTATCTCTTGAAAATATTGGATGCGTAGCATTTATTATAGAATATTCTTTGTATTTTTGGTGCGTACGTTTGTTACATTACTTTTGGGTTGTATCATGTTACATGATTACATATGGTTGTTTTAGTATTTATATTACATATGTTTGTGGTAGGAAAAATATAATTAATCAGGTTTACTAAAAGCCAAGTAAGTAAATCGATTTTCTTAGGTTGGTTATTACTTCTTCCACTCCATAATAATTTTGGAGATGGAATCTTTTAAAGGGGAGAGTGTAACAACCCTTAAAATTGATCACTTTGTATTTGAATATTCAAATCATTTTTTTAAATATTTAAATAATAGATTTTAATAATTAAATAAACATCTTTTAAATAATAATTAGTCATGTTAAAATCATTTTTAAATTTTGTTTACCAATATATTTAGTTTAAATAAAAATATAAAGGTGACTGAAAAATGTGTCCAAAGTTATTACTTTTCGGCATCGTAAATGTCATAAAAAATGTCGTGCACATTTGTATCAATATGCGCATATTTATATATGTTAGGATAGTAATAATAATGCACACTTAAATATATTAACATATACATATTAATACTTAAGCATGAATGTGACATATTATGTTATAAAAGGCATATATATACATAAAACAAAATTATCTGTATACAAATCATCTCCATACCCTAAGTACATGCACATGGAAGGAGTAGCATGGTTTAAGGAGGTAGGAGTGAGAGGGTAACGTGTGCTAGGTGGGAGAGGCATGGTGTAGCGTGCATGAGAATATATTATTTTATGCTAAGGGTATTTCTAGTTTTCTATGCTTATAAATACCACTACCTCTTAATAATTTCCACTCTACAAATCCTCCTTCTTCATTTCCTACTCTTTTCATTTTCTTCATTTATGTTTCCACGGCTTCCGTATTGAAGTTCGTGGCATAAAGCACTAGTTCTTCCACTTCCATCCACTTTAAACTAGCTTATTCCTTCTCAACTTCTCCTACATTCAAACAAGACTTATAACTCCTCAACTTGAGCCAAAGTCGAGCCATAACAGCCCATGGCCGAACATGAATAGTCCACATATGGCCCAAAAGTCCGAGCTTTGGTGATTAGGAAGTGTAGTTCGAGTGTTGGCAAGATCGTGTAGCGATTCGATTTGTTTGGTTACATTTTTATGAGTGAAACTCCACCCTTATAACCAAAGTTTCTATACTATTTTAATGCTCATATTATTGACCTCTGAATTCTTGTTGTATATGTATAGTGATGGTTTGGTAGTTGGTTTTGGTTCATGTTGCAAAAAATTGTCGCATTTGGAAGTTTGTTTACATGTAGTAAGCGATATGAAAATTTAGTGGCTAAAGTTAATTATATTGTTAGCAAATGTTTGATATATGTTGTATTATTGTAAACCACCATGTATATATGTTCATACCCTTGCTATATGATGTTTAGATTTATTGCAATGACATATACATTATTTTCGAACTGCTTGTATGGCGATAGTCGCTATATCGACACTTACGCAAAAGTTCAGTTTATTGAAACTATTTAGTTTTATTATTGTGCTTGGGATTATTTTACAAGTTATGCAATTTTTTGATTAATAATGTGTTCCAAAATAATTAATTTTTTGAAAAATGATTATTTAATTTAATTATTTATTTGATTAATAAGGATTAAGGTTAATTACTTACTTAGTTAATGATGTGTTTTAAATTTAACTAATTACATAGTTAATGATTGTTTAAATTAATTAATCATTTTATTTAATGATGTTTAAGGATAATTAATATTTTAATAATGATGGATTAAAGTTAATAATCAATGAGTTAATGATGTTTTCAAATTAATTAATCATTTTAATTAACGGCATCTCAAGTTAATCAACTTGTTTTAATTTTAATTAATCTTCACTTTAATGATGTTTATAATTAATAAATCATTTTTGGATAATGAAATTTAATTATTAATTAATTTAATTACATATGTTTAAATATTAATAACTAATTGAATTAATAATGTTTTAAAGGTAATTTATCCTTTTAAATTAAAGGAATTTGAAGTTAATTTATCAGCTTATTTAATGAAGTTTCAAAGTGAATCTATCAAAGTAACAAGGATGTTTTGACTTTGTTATTCATTTTAATTAATTGTAATAATTTATTTATTTATTTATAATTAATTTTTAATTAAATTAATGGTGTTTAAAGGTGATGAATTAAGGGCTATTGAAGTAAATTCATCAACCGAATTAATGAACTTTAAAGTTAATTAATCAATATAATAAGGATGTGTTTAAGTTACTAATTCATTTTTATAATGATGTTTTAAAGTTAGTGAACTCTTTTAACAAAGTGTTTTAAAGCTAATACTTGTAATATGAAGCCAAGCATGAATTCGTTTTCTAAAACAAAACTTTAATTCATTTATGGAAATGAACTAATTTCTGTAAAGCCATATCATTTATATGTAAATGATTTATTTGTATGCTTAACACTAAACGTTGAAGACGTAGACTTGTCAATATTAAAAAAGTTAAGAAGGGTCGTGAGACATGATTTTAAGGTAACGCCACCTCGATGGTTTGAATTCAATGAGTAGTGATAAGTATACAAGACTTAATTTCCATATACGATCGTTTTATATCCTCGATAGTTAGTTTTTCGGTTCTCGGTTACTTCAGCTTCTTTATTATCGTCATTCTAAGATGATTTGTTGCTCTGTTGAGCTTCGATATCCTTTTTCAGAAGTGACTAAAACCAAAGCGCGAGAGGGGGCCAAGCTACATGAGGTTGCTCCATTAGGATACTTTCACATCTCATCTAGTTTGGAATAAGTTGTGCACTTAGATGTGAAAGTATTCAGATACTCGGTAAGGTTTGGTGGTGTTCGAATTGTAGGTTTCTGAGGTGAGTCACATAGTAAAAGAGCTTCTCAGAAGTATATGAGCTTCTCAGAAGTATATCACTAGAGGTATATTTCAAGGGGATTGCACCGTCCTAGTCATTGTTGGAAAATTTTCCTTTCCTTATTTGATTCGAACCTTCGAATTGTTTTTCTGTAATTGCAACTAGAAGAGTCAACCACTCTTCACGATTTTCAATTATAGGTTTTGTCCATTCTATCAAGTTTGGACTGTTATCATGATTTACCTATTATTTCCAATCTGGATTTTTTTCAGACTATTTTCATTTTTTCAAGTCTGGATCTTTATACTATTTTTGCCCATAATCTATGTTTGGATTTTTTTTTCTTATAGTTCTTTTCCATTCTTATGTTTGATGTTGTTTATGTGGGAGGAAACCCATTCCGATTAGCAGCATAGTCCCATATATTATTGTTAAATACAGTCCCTTTTGTTTTAGAATTTTACTCATACCAGACATATTGTCTGACCCAATTTGTTTATTTTCCCTAAACTCTCAAGTACTCAATTATATTTGAGTAGTTCGAGAATAACAGGTTTCCCATTATAGCTCTTTGAAGATGGTGATCAAGCAAAGGGCTCCTTAGTTATCTAGTTATTCCTTTCCACTATATGATTATGAAGATGTATTTAGTATCTAAATAGGACAAGTCAGAATGTATAGCTGCTAATCTATTAGATGTAGTACTTTTGTTTAACTCTGATAGCTCCATGTAAGGAGTAACCTTTTGTACTATATCATTTTGTATTATATGTAACCATTCTATTATGAGGTTTTTTTTCTATTCTGTCTTTTTCTGTTCTTTATTTTCCCCCAAGACAACTTGCCTTTCGGATGCTTGGGCAACGACACAGGAATACCATGGATGTATTAAGTGTCGTTACCGGGGGTCAGAAAGGTGGGTTATCACAGAAATAGTTTAACATAAGTTTATAAATGGGTTGAATTTGTTAGGAAGGTTTTAATAAGCTTTGTTTAATTAAACTATGTCTTTTATTTTAAAATCTAAGTTGTATAAACTATTTGATGTTATTGGGCCGGCTAATAGAACACCTTTACCTTAGAGGTGTCTAAAGAAAAATATACTCTAGGACTAGTTTGAATACTAGCATTCTACTCCTCTTAACTACTTGCTAGACCAGATGGGTATAGAGGTCGAAGAGGTTCACTCGGTTTTAAGATTCAGATTTATTTTGGGCCTGCATCTGAATCGAAAATGGATAAGGCTAAATCAGATAGTTGTAAATACTCTCAGAATGTAGTAGGGTATTATACAAGTATAAAACTTAAGTATATTTTGTGAAATGTTTTTATAAATAATTTTTGGGTAGTATTAAGAATTGGAGTAGTATAATTATCAAGTTATCCTAAAGGGATAAAACCGTAAGTTATACTTAGATCATTTTATTTACATGACCATTCTAGTTCCAAAGTTCGGGCGCAGGATTTCTGTGTGATATACACCAGTCCGAACTAGGCATTTTAACTTGATTTCTTGATGGTGAATACTTGGGATGGATTCTAGTGATTATCTAAGTGTTTTCAACATAGTTTAGGACTATGTAAGGAAAACATAAGTATCGGATCATGGAACCAGATCAGTGTTCCACAATGGAGAAGTTAAGTGATCAATACTGTTTAGATGAGAGATTTATGTATCCGAGCAAGTGATCGGATTGTATTTTGCATACGGATGATTCATGCATATCGAACGGGCTTATGAAAAAGGGGTTAAGATCTTGTGTTGTCTTGTTTCTTTCTTTGTTTGATTGAGATGAAATTTTGAGGTCAAAATTCTTTTAAAAGGCTAAGAATGTAACGACTTGGAAATTTATTACTTTATTTTGTGAATATTTGATAAATTTTAAAGACTCGATTAATAATTTTTAATAATCAAATAACACCTTTTTAATTTATAAATAATGATGGTGAACTCATTTTGAATATTTGTTTACAAAAATAAATGGTTCGGTGGAAAATTGAAAATGTAACCGAAAATCATTTTCGGATTTTAAACTTTTTCATCGAACGAAAGTTGCCAAAATGTTGTTTAACACACACATACAAAACTATTTTGTACATATATATGTTGCAAACTATGCAGATAAAGCCCCACTATAGCACATAGCGCTCTTCAAACGCTATGCTTTTTCAATTTAGCGCTATTAAATAGTAGATCCACTTTAGGCCCCGCTATTTTCCGCTACACCCACTAAATTAAGTATTTTTAGCACCTGCTTTAGCAATATTAATTAAAAGGTTTGGTTTGAATAGTTCCTTTTTAAACAAAAAAGTTAGGGTAAATGCCTAATTTTAAGGCGAAAGTGCTCAATATTAGTTAAATATCTACTATAGCCACCCAATATGGACTACATAGATCATGATATTCTTTGGTTTCCTTATATAAGATTAAATAATATTCCTTTTTCCTACAACAATGATACGAGAATGAGAAGAAATTAACTTTATATATTTTGTTTAATATCTAATAAAGCTTTTTGCACCTCCGTTATTTTCTGCTATATCCCCGCTTTATTCCCACTATAACATTTTACACCTCCACCGTAATGGAACCGCTAAGCGCTTTAATTGCACAGGTTATAAATAAAAAGTCAAAAAATACAAAAAGAATTAATTAAATTATGGATACCCTTGTAACGATACGACTTTTCGACACTCGAAAGTCGACATTAATACGTCCACTGTATCAAATGCAGTGCAATCGAATGCCGGAAAACCGAACCATTAGGGTTAAAAGAAGAGGTAGAAGAAGACAGAATAAAAGAAAGAAAAAATAAATAGAAATAGAAACAATATCAGAATCACACATTCGCAGCGGAACAATATATAATAAATAATCACTAGTCTTTTAAAACAAGGAACTATATCAGTGTAACGATCCCGAATTTTAATCAATTTTAAATTGATTTATTTTTTATTTAAAATTGTGAAATTAAATTCAAATAAAATATGCAGCCTATAGAGTTAGAAAAACAAAGGTTATCCAGGCAAATAAAATATGCCTTTAAAATGAATACAAATGCAAGCTACAGCTGAAGACATAAAGTACATTTATATTAAATATTTCCATCTTTAGCAGCAAAACAAAAGTATGTAAGCTTGTATAGGAAGGCAAGAAAAAAATAAATATCTACATACATTTTTATAAAGTATCTTGGTATAAAAAAAAGATAAGTATAAAAATAATATCTAAGTATTACAGTACAAACAAATAAATGCAAATATCTCTAGCACCCCACAAAATCTTCTCAATATCATTTTCAGCCGAGTGAGAAAATGCAAGGCAAGTACAAACCAAATATAATATACTAGAAAGCAAACCAGACAAAGTAAATAAAGTACACCCTAACATACCATATCAACCAAAAACAAGAAAGTATGAGACTAATATATTCAATGCAAGATAATATATTTAAATATAAGATAAGTATGGAATGAAGTATGGCCAAAAGATCAAGGGACTAAAGCAATTAATGCACGATCATCTCAGCCCATACCCATGTAAACTATCAGCCTATAGACCCATTTATAAACATCACCTCCTATCTCATTTCGTCCATCTTCAGAACTAAACAAGAAAAAAAAACTGAAGCAAGTATCATTTCAAACTTAAACAACAAATCAACTCAAGCTATAAATCAAAGAAAAGATCTTTAGCTTGCAAATTTCACAAGCTAGTTCCAAAGTTAGGAAGGCTCTGTTCATTTTCTGGAAACAAGGTGAGCAACTGTTAAACCCACACACATTTTATCTGCATAAAATCAATATTGATGTTGTTTGTGAAATAGGGTAGCATGAGTGTGAATATGCCTCTGTATAAATTATGCTGTGCATGTTTGAAACAGGGAAGTAAACCCTGTTCTTTGTACAGGTTTTAAAATTTAAAACTTAAAAAGGAAGAGAAAAATTAATTATCTTCCTCTGATCTTTGTTAAGCCTTAGGATCTAAACGAAATATGATTGTTTAATCAATATTTAAGTTTTAAAAATATTTTCGAGTATTGAAAATAAATGAGACAACTGGAAGTATGAATGTTTATATGTGAGTAACCCAACATAAATTCAATTAAGCAAATCTTTATTTGATGATCATCATGTCTGAGTTTTAAGTTGCTTAGTATGTGATTTATCTTTAAATATGTGTGTGTGTTGAAATCCTTTGTATATACTAGTGTGATGTTGTAGTGCAGGCTGTTACAATTATTACCTGTTTGAAATTTTAATATGTCTTGTTTTCAAATAATCATTCCTCTCAATCTCTTTGATCTTTGAACTTAAGTTTCAAACGAAAATTGTTTGTTATAGTTTATACTCAAGATTAAAATTTTATTTAGGCTATGACAACAAATTAATATCTTTGGAACTTAAGAAAACTGAGGAGATCTTTAAATAAGTTTTAAAATAAAATTCTTAATTCATGAATTCAGGATTACAAATCGAATTCTTAGATAAAATCATGATTTTTAAAAGCAAAATCATAGATTTTAGAATTGGAAATAGAGAGCTGTCTGAGTTCATCTGTTTGGGGCATTTCAAGTCGCCATGGGCGAACGCGTTGATCGGGGAGGTCGGGTTTTTGTCTGGAGGTGGAGGAGTCTACCGTGGGATAGGGAAAAATTGTGGATGGTGGTGTAGTGGGTCGTGGAAGCGGCGGCGAAGGTTTAAAGTTTTTAAACCTAATTTCTACGGTGCATAGAATATCGATCACCACGGCCAGTTCAGGCGATCGAGTGGCACGAGCTTGTGGGGTTTGGTAGAGGAGAGGTAGACGAAGCCATGGCTAGAAGCTCGCGGCATCAGGTGATGGATGTTGCGTCGGCGAGTGGAATTTTTGAGTCGATGTCTGTACAAAGGCGATCGAGCTATGCTCGATTTTGAATGAGGACGTGATCGACTGGTTCATCAATTCGAGATCGATGTTGAGGTCAATTGTGACTTGCTGGAAGTCTCGTCGACCATCGGAGTGACGTCGAGGAACTGTGCACGTATACCTGCATCTTTTTGTATTAGTGTTTTGAGTTGATTGGGGAAGAAGATTCTGGCCGAGGAAAACGAATGAATGACTCGAAAGAAAATAGGGAAGTGGGTTGCTCGAAGTTGGGCTCGGGAAATTGAGTGGTAGTCTCGGGTTCATAATATAACAGTTTTGAAGTATAAAGTTCTATAGTTTATTTTAACTTAAAATTAATTGAGTTTTGTTTCTTAAGTTTATTTTGAAACAAAATTAATAGCTTAATTAAGAAGCTTATTTAAAAGATAAATGGTTTATCTTAAATAAGGATTTGATTAGTAATTAACTTAAAGGTATTAAGTTAATTTATATGTTAATGTCAATTTCTTTCCAAGGGTTATTAAATAAAGAATAATTACTTAATGTAATTAAAAGGTGATTAATAAAAGTAATCAAGGATAGTTACTTAAGATTACTTAATTAAGGAATAATTACTTTGTGTAATTATATTAAAGAATGATTAATTAATTAAGATTAATTAATATAACTAATTCAAGATAATTATTACTTAAATATAATTACTTAATTAAAAGTAATTAAGGATTAATAAATTAATTTTTTTAATTAATTAAGGATAATTAATTAAATGATAATTAATTAATTTATTTAATTGAGGCTAATTAATTTATTATTAAAAGTTAATTAATCAATGATTAAAGGTTAATTAATTAAAAAGATTTGTAATTAATTTATGTTAATTAACCAGAATTAGTAATTTATTCATAAGTAACTAATCTGATTTAAAATTAATCAAAGGATTAATTGATCTTACTTATGGATGTTTGAATTGTATTGAATGTTTTGAAATTGTTAGATATTCCCTGATTTCTATGTGATGCTGTATGATATGAATTGTTTTAATTCAAGCTGTGATGACTGTAACTTATTATCTGTGATATATATATATATATATATATCTGGGATCTGTGAATTAAAGATAAGCGTTATAGTTATATCGCTTATCAAATATATCGTTGTATTTGAATCTTTGATGATATGATGATTGGTAATGTTGCACTATTGTGTGTGAAACCCTGGACTACACCTTAACACACACACATATGGATTTCACGTGGAAATCGATTAAGTCACAGATGATTTAAATTTAATATTTTTGAAATTGAAATTTTAATTTCAATTGATTTTGGAAATGGATTTGGGTTAAATGTTAAAGCTTTTGAAAAGGTGTTTTCAAAGATAAAAGCTATTTTGAATAACTTGGTAAAGTTTCAATTTAAATAATTTAATTTGAATTTGAATTCAATTTGGAAATTGAATTCTGTAATTTGAAACTAGGGATTAAAGATGTTTATATATGGGTTAAACTATTTTGATTTGGGAATGTGAATAAAATTCAAGAACCTTAACTCGTATAAATGAATCAGATTTCCAGAATGAAACCTGTTTGTTTTCAAAAGATAAAAGCTTTCATATAAGAAAAGAAATTCCAATTTAATTAAAGGAATTTCAAGATAGAATTGAAAAATGGTTTTCCAAGTTATGAATGAATTCTTTTTGAAAGCTATGAATTAAATCTGTTATTTTTAACAGATTTAAAATAATGATTTGTTTAAACCATTCGAAATGGAATTGTTTTGAAAGGCTATCAGTTAAATCTTTGTTTTAAAGATTTAAATGAGTTAATCCAATTGAAATGTGAATTAATTTGGAAAATCTATGAATGAATCTTTTGTTTAAAAGATTAAAGTGTGGAAATTGTTTAAACCGTGAAGGTTATTAAAATGAATCTTTTTGTTTAAAGATTTGAAAATGGTAATTTGTTAAACCATTTGAAAAGAAAGTTTGGGTTTAAGTTGTGACTTAATTGAAATCCCAATATCCATATATTTTTAAATATTACGCTCACTATTCGGTTTAGCCAGGAAAGGACCTTTGTGTCATATCACCCGTTCCGAATAATGATACGTCGTATATGGATAGCATTTGAAGACCAGGGGTGAAGACCGGATATTTTCGAAAACGAAAGGACAACTCGTCGAATGTCTCTGCATCGACTGGTCCCCGGTATAGAGATTCTAGCATCCTTTGTGATGGGAAGTCCGGACGTGATTAGAAAATTATCCGGATTTGCAAGGGCTTCTTTGGAAGTGCCTTCGGTTCTGTTTGAACCCGGAACAGACTTGTATGGTTACATGTCTAACATTACGTTTTGAGATATAAAGTTGATTTCTTTCAAATACATTTTTGTTGGTGGCGGAGAATTTATTCTCTTAGCTTAACACTCTTCTCTGAGACGTACGAGCTCAGAGGTTATGTAGTTGAAATTTATCAGCGATATATTCCCAATTTGGTAATGTGACATGCGGAGTGTTGCTGTGAAATGATCATTGTTTGATCATTTGTAATTTTGTGATATGATCATTTGTTTGATCATTTATCTTTGTGATCATTACTTTGATCATTTGTTTGACCTAAAGCATAGCTTTGTGGACGAGACTTCGTCAGGGCCTCACAACCCGGAAATGGTCAAAACAGGAATGTTGCGGCGAGGTTATGAAGGTCGCGCCCTTTAGGGTATGTCATTTCCTTCTGGAAAGGTGTGGTATCATGGTATGGAGCCCAGATACTTACTCATGTGGACACACTTTATTTATTATGTGTGATGTTGTTACCGAGCGCTCGGATAAAGGTCCCAAAGGACCAAGGGATGGCATATTCGTGAGTTACCTAGTTATAGGGGTAACCCGGCTTTGTTGGCAGAGAGTTGTTTGTCTCTCAGGACGTCCAGCCAGAGGCGATCCCATTCGGCAGTAGGAAAGGAAGTTCCTTAGCCTGACCATTTGTTGGAAAATCCAAAGAAACAATACGAACCTTTACGATTGCAATTGTATTACCTGCTATGGAATGTGGCGGTAACCTGCTATTGAACATAGTAGCTATAGTAGGCATAACGTGAAATGCCTATGCTGGCTAAGATTAATATTATACTTTCGAAATATTTTCTACACTATGCACTAGTAATAATATCCAATGATTTGTTTTGCGGAGTAAGCACCTTTGACTATCATAAGGAGAAATCTCCTCCGATTCTGCGTTTGCATTGTGTGTGTGTGCGGGAGGCCTTATGGTAGTTTCATTTTCCAAAAGCATTGTGGATTTCAATGTTTAAAATTTCTTTGTTGTTTATTTAAAGATAAACTGTTTTTGTTACTCACACCAGTCCCATGACTGATCTGGAGTTTATTGTTCCCTTCCTAAACTCTAGGTGCCCATCATTTTCCACACGGGCAGTCTAGAGTTGGGTTTTTTGGATATTCAGGTTGAGTAGATTATCTGGAGCTAGTCAGTCCTTGGACGACTGAGCTTGCTTTCCACTAGCTATGGATTGGAGCATTCTATTGGAGATATTCTATCTGCTGCTGGTGTTATCTATTTTCTTTCCGCTGCTATTGTCATTGTATCATATCTCTGATATTGTTGTATCATATTAATATCATTGTTGTATATCATACTGGATATTGTATTCATTGGATTTATATATGATATAATTTATTTCTTTCTTCCGCTGTGTTGTTATACTTAATGTTGTTATAAGCTCCGGAGAACCAGATTCGGCGTTTGAATCTACGGCATTTTGAGTACAAGTGAAGTACGGGTGCCGATTTTCGAAGGCCGACTTCAGGGTCTTCACATTTGGTATCAGAGCCGAGGGTTAAACTTTAGCTCAGGAGTATAACACATTAAGTAGCTCAATAGAGATAGGGTGAAGTATACCCTAGAATGAGTAATCTCTCAGATATCCGTCCGTATGCCTCAGTAAATTCTCTTGCTATCTACTGATAGTAAGTATGAGTGTAAGAAGAGGACGAGATAGGGGACATGGAAATACGATTATAAATGGTCAATACTCTGTAACAACAAGGAAACAATCTTTTCTCTATCAATCTCTTTCGTTCAACATCTTTTCTCAATTCTTCGATGATTTCTGGTAGATTCAGGAAGAAGATTCGATATATTTGAATGGGACGTAAACTCCAAATAAGCCAAAATTATTATCTGTATGGATGAATTGGTTGCTTTGATTTCTAAGATTGATAGGTATATTTTAAATTGAAAGTTTTGAAATTGTATCCATATATCTATCTATTCTTTGAGTCTCAGTATATTCTACGAATGGTTAGTTATCCTTTCGAACTGACAGATGCCCATGCATATTTCGTAGATCTGGATAACCCAAGTATTTTGTGAAGTGTTAAACAGATTCGTTCTTGTATTTGTTATTGATATTTTGATTTGGTAAGCCAAATGCAGAATAAACGTTCAGTTTGATTTAATGAAACATTTTTCATCTGTCCTTTTGTCTCCTTGGCAATTTCGAGGACGAAATTCTTTTAAGGGGGGAAGTCTGCAACGATCCCAAATTTTAATCAATTTTAAATTGATTTATTTTTGATTTAAAATTGTGAAATTAAATTCAAATAAAATATGCAGCCTATAGAGTTAGAAAAACAAAGGTTATCCAGGCAAATAAAATATGCCTTTAAAATGAATACAAATGCAAGCCACAACTAAAGACATAAAGTACATTTATATCAAATATTTCCATCTTTAGTAGCAAAACAAAAGTATGTAAGCTTGTATAGGAAGGCAAGAAAAAAAATAAATATCTACATACATTTATATAAAGTATCTTGGTATAAAAAAAAGATAAGTATAAAAATAATATCTAAGTATTACAGTACAAACAAATAAATGCAAATATCTCTAGCACCCCACAAAATCTTCTCAATATCATTTCCAACCGAGTGAGAAAATGCAAGGCCAGTACAAACCAAATATAATATACTACCTTTATAGAAAGCAAACCAGACAAAGTAAATAAAGTACACCCTAACATACCATATCAGCCAAAAACAAGAAAGTATGAGACTAATATATTCAATGCAAGATATATATTTAAATATAAGATAAGTATGGAATGAAGTATGGCCAAAAGATCAAGGGACTAAAGCAATTAATGCACGATCATCTCAGCCCATACCCAAGTAAACTATCAGCCTACAGACCCATTTATAAACATCACCTCCTATCTCATTTCGTCCATCTTCAGAACTAAACAAGAAAAAAAAACTGAAGCAAGTATCATTTCAAACTTAAACAACAAATCAACTCAAGCTATAAATCAAAGAAAAGATCTTTAGCTTGCAAATTTCACAAGCTAGTTCCAAAGTTAGGAAGGCTATGTTCATTTTCTGGAAACAAGGTGAGCAACTGTTAAACCCACATACATTTTATCTGCATAAAATCAATATTGATGTTGTTTGTGAAATAGGGTAGCATGAGTGTGAATATGCCTCTGTATAAATTATGCTGTGCATGTTGGAAACAGGGAAGTAAACCCTGTTCTTTGTACAGGTTTTAAAATTTAAAACTTAAAAAGGAAGAGAAAAATTAATTATCTTCCTCTGATCTTTGTTAAGCCTTAGGATCTAAATGAAATATGATTGCTTAATCAATATTTAAGTTTTAAAAATATTTTCAAGTATTGAAAATAAATGAGACAACTGGAAGTATGAATGTTTATATGTGAGTAACCCAACATAAATTCAATTAAGCAAATCTTTATTTGATGATCATCATGTCTGAGTTTGAAGTTTCTTAGTATGTGATTTATCTTTAAATATGTGTGTGTGTTGAAATCCTTTGTATATACTTGTGTGATGTTGTAGTGCAGGCTGTTACAATTATTACCTATTTGAAATTTTAATATGTCTTGTTTTCAAATAATCATTCCTCTCAATCTCTTTGATGTTTGAACTTAAGTTTCAAACGAAAATTGTTTGTTATAGTTTATACTCAAGATTAAAATTTTATTTAGGCTATGACAACAAATTAATATCTTTGGAACTTAAGAAAACTGAGGAGATCTTTAAATAAGTTTTAAAATAAAATTCTTAATTCATGAATTCAGGATTACAAATCGAATTCTTAGATAAAATCATGATTTTTAAAAGCAAAATCATAGATTTTAGAATTGGAAACAGAGAGCTGTCTGAGTTCATCTGTTTGGGGCATTTTAATTCGCCATGGGCGAACGCGTTGATCGGGGAGGTTGGGTTTTTGTCTGGAGGTGGACGAGTCTACCATGGGACAGGGAAAAATGGTGGATGGTGGTGCAGTGGGTCGTGGAAGCGGCGGCGAAGGTTTAAAGTTTTTAAACCTAATTTCTACGGTGCATAGAATATCGATCACCACGGCCAGTTCAGGCGATCGAGTGGCACGAGCTTGTGGGGTTTGGTAGAGGAGAGGTGGATGAAGCCATGGCTGGAAGCTCGCGGCGTCAGGTGATGGATGTTGCGTCGGCAAGGGGATTTTTTGAGTCGATGTCTGTACAAAGGCGATCGAGCTATGCTCGATTTTGAACGAGGACGTGATCGAGTGGTTCATCGATTCGAGATCGATGTTGAGGTCAATTGCGACTTGTTGGAAGTCTCGTCGACCATCGGAGTGACGTCGAGGAACTGTGCACGTATACGTGCATCTTTTTGTATCAGTGTTTTGAGTTGGTTGGGGAAGAAGCTTCTGGCCCGGGAAAACGAATGAATGACTCGAAGGAAAATAGGGAAGTGGGTTGCTCGAAGTTGGGCTCGGGAAATCGAGTTGTGGTCTCGGGTTCATAATATAACAGTTTTGAAGTATAAAGTTCTATAGTTTATTTTAACTTAAAATTAATCGAGTTTTGTTTCTTAAGTTTATTTTGAAACAAAATTAATAGCTTAATTAAGAAGCTGATTTAAAAGATAAATGGTTTATCTTAAATAAGGATTTGATTAGTAATTAACTTAAAGGTATTAAGTTAATTTATATGTTAATGACAATTTCTTTCCAAGGGTTATTAAATAAAGAATAATTACTTAATGTAATTAAAAGGTGATTAATAAAAGTAATTAAGGATAGTTACTTAAGATTACTTAATTAAGGAATAATTAATTAATTAAGATTAATTAATATAAGTAATTCAAGATAATTAATTACTGAAATATAATTACTTAATTATAGTAATTAAGGATTAATAAATTAATATTTTTAATTAATTAAGGATAATTAATTAAATGATAATTAATTAATTTATTTAGTTGAGGCTAATTAATTTATTATTAAAAGTTAATTAATAAATGATTAAAGGTTAATTAATTAAAATGATTTGTAATTAATTTATGTTAATTAACCAGAATTAGTAATTTATTCATAAGTAACTAATCTGATTTAAAATTAATCAAAGGATTAATTGATCTTACTTATGGATGTTTGAATTATATTGAATGTTTTGAAATTGTTAGATATTCCCTGATTTCTATGTGATGCTGTATGATATGAATTATTTTAATTCAAGCTGTGACGACTGTAACTTATTATCTGTGATATATATATATCTGGGATCTGTGAATTAAAGATAAGCGTTATAGTTATATCGTTTATTAAATATATCGTTGTATTTGAATCTGTGATGATATGATTATTGGTAATGTTGCACTATTGTGTGTGAAACCCTGGACTACACCTTTACACACACAAATATGGATTTCACGTGGAAATCGATTAAGTCACAGATGATTTAAATTTAATATTTGATTTAAATTTAATATTTTTGAAATTGAAATTTTAATTTCAATTGATTTTGGAAATGGATTTAAGTTAAATGTTAAAGCTTTTGAAAAAGGTGTTTTCAAAGATAAAAGCTATTTTGAATAACTTGGTAAAGTTTCAATTTAAATAATTTAATTTGAATTTGAATTCAATTTGGAAATTGAATTCTATAATTTGAAACTAGGGATTAAAGATGTTTATATATGGGTTAAACTATTTTGGTTTGGGAATGTGAATAAAATTCAAGAACCTTAACTCGTATAAATGAATCAGATTTCCAGAATGAAACCTGTTTGTTTTCAAAAGATAAAAGCTTCCATATAAGAAAAGAAGTTCCAATTTAATTAAAGGAATTTCAAAATAGAATTGAAAAATGTTTTTCCAAGTTATGAATGAATTCTTTTTGAAAGCTATGAATTAAATCTGTTATTTTTAACAGATTTAAAATAATGATTTGTTTAAACCATTCGAAATGGAATTGTTTTGAAAGGCTATCAGTTAAATCTTTGTTTTAAAGATTTAAATGAGTTAATCCAATTGAAATGGGAATTAATTTGGAAAATCTGTGAATGAATCTTTTGTTTAAAAGATTAAAGTGTGGAAATTGTTTAAACCGTGAAGGTTGTTAAAATGAATCTTTTTGTTTAAAGATTTGAAAATGGTAATTTGTTAAACCATTTGAAAAGAAAGTTTGGGTTTAAGTTGTGACTTAATTGAAATCCCAATATCCATATATTTTTAAATATTACGCTCACTATTCGGTTTAGCCGGGAAAGGACCTTTGTGTCATATCACCCGTTCCGAATAATGATACGTCGTATATGGATAGCATTTGAAGACCGGGGGTGAAGACCGGATATTTTCGAAAACGAAAGGACAACTCGTCGAATGTCTCTGCATCGACTGGTCCCCGGTATAGAGATTCTAGCATCCTTTGTAATGGGAAGTCCGGACGTGATTAGAAAATTATCCGGATTTGCAAGGGCTTCTTTGGAAGTGCCTTCGGTTCTGTTTGAACCCGGAACAGACTTGTATGGTTACATGTCTGACATTACATTTTGAGATATAAAGTTGATTTCTTTCAAATACATTTCTGTTGGTGGCGGAGAATTTATTCTCTTAGCTTAACACTCTTCTCTGAGACGTACGAGCTTAGAGGTTATGTAGTTGAAATTTATCAGCGATATATTCCCAATTTGGTAATGTGACATGCTGAGTGTTGCTGTGAAATGATCATTGTTTGATCATTTGTGATATGATCATTTGTTTGATCATTTATCTTTGTGATCAATACTTTGATCATTTGTTTGACCTAAAGCATAGCTTTTGTGAAAAAGCGTAGCTTTGTGGATGAGACTTCATCAGGGCCTCACAACCCGGAAATGGTCGAAACAGGAATGTTGCGGCAAGGTTATGAGGGTCGCACCCTTTAGGGTATGTCATTTCCGTCTGGAAAGGGGTGGTATCATGGTATGGAGCCCAAATACTTACTCATGTGGACACACTTTATTTATTATGTGTGATGTTGTTACCGAGCGCTCGGATAAAGGTCCGAAAGGACCAGGGGATGGCATATTCGTGAGTTACCTAGTTATAGGGGTAACCCGGCTTTGTTGGCAGAGAGCAGGTTGTCTCTCGGGACGTCCAGCCAGAGGCGATCCCATTCGGCAGTAGGAAAGGAAGTTCCTTAGCCTGACTATTTGTTGGAAAATCCAAAGAAACAATACGAACCTTCACGATTGCAATTGTATTACCTGCTATGGAATGTGGCGGTAACCTGCTATTGAACATAGTAGTTATAGTAGGCATAACGTGAAATGCCTATGCTGGCTAAGATTAATATTATACTTTCGAAATATTTTCTGCACTATGCACTAGTAATAATATCCAATGATTTGTTTCGCGTAGTAAGCATCTTTGACTATCATAAGGAGAAATCTCCTCCGATTCTGCGTTTGCATTGTGTGTGTGTGCGGGAGGCCTTATGGTAGTTTCATTTTCCAAAAGCATTGCGGATTTCAATGTTTATAATTTCTTTGTTGTTTATTTAAAGATAACCTGTTTTTGTTACTCACACCAGTCCCATGACTGATCTGGAGTTTATTGTTCCCTTCCTAAACTCTAGGTGCCCATTATTTTCCACACGGGCAGTCTAGAGTTGGGTTTTTCAGATATTCTGGTTGAGTAAATTATCTGGAGCTAGTCAGTCCTTGGACGACTGACCTTGCTTTCCGCTAGCTATGGATTGGAGCACTCTATTGGAGATATTCTATTTGCTGCTGGTGTTATCTATTTTCTTTCCGCTGCCATTGTCATTGTATCATATCTCTGATATTGTTGTATCATATTAATATCATTGTTGTATCATATTAATATCATTGTTGTATATCATACTGGATATTGTATTCATTGGATTTATATATGATATCATTTATTTCTTTCTTCCGCTGTGTTGTTATACTTAATGTTGTTATAAGTTCCGAAGAACCAGATTCGGCGTTTGAATCTACGACATTTTGAGTACAAGTGAAGTACGGGTGCCGATTTTCGAAGGCCGACTTCAGGGTCTTCACAATCAGTTTATACATTACATCATCAGAGTCAATATACAACTCAGTACAACAATGGACATTTATATAAACTTGTACTCATACAGAATACACAGTGGAATAAATAAACAAGTACGGTAGTACGCCTCGCCATCCAGCTCATCTCAAAAGATCCAGAATATCCTGATAACATAACTCTAGGCTGCCCGTGTGGAAAATTATGGGCACCCAGAGTTTAGAAAGGGAACAATAAACTCCAAGTCAGTCATGGTGACTGGTTTGAGATCGTAAAACGGTTATTTTCACAAAGAAAATAAAACAAATTCGAAATGCTTTTGGAAAATGAAACCACCATAAGGCCTCCCGCCACACACACAATGCAAACGCAGAATTGGAGGAGATTTCCCCTTATGATAGTCAAATATGCTTACTATGCAAAATCATTGGATATTATTACTAGTGCATAGTGTCGAAAACATTTCGAAAGTATAATATTTATCTTAGCCAGCATACAACCATTATTATATGCCTACTATAGCTACCATCTAAATAGTGGTGACCACCATAAGTAAATGGCAGGTTCTACAACTAAAATGTACAGGGATCGTATTGTTTCGTTGGATTTCCAACAAATGGTCAGGCAAAGGAACTTCCTTACACCGAAATGGAAACGCCTCTGGAAAGACGCCCCGAGAACCTAACCGGATCTCTGCAAACACAAGGCCGACGTTACCTCACGCTTTTACCAAGCTGTAACTAGGTAACTAACACACGAGCTATGCCATCCCCCGGTCGTTACCGACCTTTATTCGAGGATCCTCAATCATAAAGCAACAACCAAAAAGTATAATAAATTTCCAGCATCACCATAGGTAAAATATCTGGGCTCCATACCATGATATCACCTTTTAACCAGAAGGAAATGGCATACCCTAGGGGCGCTATCCGTAAAAACCTTTACCGCAACATTCATGTTTCGACCATTACCGGGTTGTGAGGCTCGACGAAGTCTCGTCCACAGAGCAACGCTTTTTCACAAAGCCACGATTTTTCACAAAGCAACGCTTTTTCACAACGCAACGCTATTTCACAAAGCAACGCTTTTTCCCAAAGCAACGCTTTTTCACAAAGCAACGCTTTGACCAACAAATGATCAACAGCACTTCGTATGCCACATTACCAAATTGGGAATGTATCACTAGTAACCATCAACAACATAACCTCTGAGCTCGTACGTCTCAGAGAAGGATGTTAAGCTAAGAGAATAAATTCTCCACCACCAACAGAAATGTATTTGATAGAAACCAGCTTTACATCTCAAAGTGTAACGTCAGACACACATCCATACAAGTCCGTTTCGGGATAGAACGGAACCGAAGGCACTTCCAAAGAAGCCCTTGCAATCCGGGTATTCACTAATCACGTCCGGACTTCCCATCACAACAGGAGTGATATAAATCTCTATACCGGAGCAACTCGGTGCAGAGACATTCGACAGGTTGTCCTTTCATTTTCGAAAATACCCGGTCTTCACCACCGGTCTTCAATACGATCCATATCGTCGTATAACTAATTCGGAATGGGTTATATGACACAAAGGTCTTTTCCTGACTAACCCGAATAGTGAGCGTTTGTTTTAAAAACAAATCAAATGCCATTTCAAAGGCAAATATTGATAGTCGGTTATTTAACTATCAAACAACATTCACAAGAAACATCCAATTTAAATAATTTTTCCCAAATTATTTATTTTCAAAATATCTTCACAAGATATATATTTTTCCACACTTTAACATTTGAAAACAAATTTCAAATCACATTTTCACACTGCATCACAAAATGGTCCATTTAAACCAATTAAATAAATCCTTATCGATTTATTTCAAATTTATATCCCAAATCTGTAAATTCATTTCCACACTTTAAAAATAAAGCAATATTTATTTTTAAAACAAATTTCCCTTTCCTTTATAAATTCTATTCTGCATTTACATTCCCAAATATTCACTTTTACACGATTTTCAAATCGTTTTCCAAATATTCACTTTCAACACCAAATCAACTTTCAAATTGATTTCTAAATTAATTTCAAACCCCAAATCAAATTCCAAATTGATTTCTGAATTTACTTCAACACCGAATCAAATTTCAAATTGATTCTAATTTTAATCCCAAATACCAAATCATTTTTACAAATCGATTTCCAAATTTATTCTCAACACAAAAATCAATTTTTATTCAAACACCAAATAAATTTTCATATCGATTTCCCAAAGATTTATTTTCAAATACCAAATCAATTATCAATTGGATTTCAAAAAAATTTATCACTTTTGAAAATAAATTCCTTTATCTTTTCCAAACCATTTAAAATTCCATTTTAAATAAATTTTCCAACTTTCGAATAATATTATTCAAAATCCATTTATAAAAATCTTTTCCCATAATTTGGAAATAATTCGATAAGATTACAAAAATCAACTTTACACTTTTAAAATCCTTCTTTGAAATTTAACCAATTCTTTCAAAAGAAATTACTTAAAATCTCCAATTTTAATTTTCAAAAATCCAATTTCATTTATTTCTGGTATCCAACGATACCAAAAATACATTCGGCTAAATTATAGCCTTCAACACATTCAATCACGGATATAATCATTCACAGATTATAAATAATCAATCACACAACATATGATCCCAATTCCACTTCGAGGTGGAATATCGCAGTATATGGGATTTATAAAATATCATCCGCTATCATGCGGCGCAATAGGGTCTCATCCGCTATATAATGCAGGAAATATCAATCACCAATATATACATATGCCAATATATATATATATATATATATTGCTATATACTACTATATATACTATCGTTCAAGCACACGATCAACACAATCAATAATTTTAAATATAACTATTTAAAATTAAACAAAACCCTTTGTTTGAGTGAGAAGATCTCACCTTTTTTTTGCAATCCATTTTCACTCCAGATTGTTTTCTTCACAGTTCTAGACCTTGTATAAATAATTATACAATTTATTAATACTCGAAATAATCGAATAACAAATTTTCATTTGGTAATTTTAATTATTCAATGATTTTATTTTAAACCAGTTTCTTTTAATAAATTTATCTAACTAAAATTTTAATTTCAAAATTTTTTTTCCTTTTCTTTTACATAACTTTAAACATTTTAAAAATTCCTATATTTTTCCAACTTTATATATATAATAAATTAAACAGAAATGTCTATGTTTTGCTGGAAATAATTTTTTTCGTTTTCTGCATATATCTATCTCACTGCTTATAAAACTACTGTTTTACATTTATTATATTTTTTTCTTTTGACCAAAACATACATACACTTACTGTTTTTCAAATATACATATACATATATATATATATATAAATTTTGCCTTCAAAATCCTAATATGTATATATATATATATAAAAATGTGTTAAATTAAGTTTAAATCGAGAAGAGAAAGAAAGGTAAATCGAATACCTCACTGACAAACTGCGAACCCATCTACGTTGATCGAGCGCTCAACCTAACACCATCCCCAGCCCCAATCGACGCCCACTACTTCGCCCACGCGCCTCACCACGTGATCAACTGCGGCCTTATCCTTCCATCGCGATTCGAGTTCGATTCGCAAAACCCCTTTTTCATCGCGATCAAAACCAACGTGAGCCAAACCGTATCTGCCTTTGCCGCTCGATGGAACTGCTTCGTCGAACTCGTGCTCGAGTATGTCTCCATCGTGGTATCTCCTCGGCTCCAAATCGCAATGCGCGATTCGCCAAGCTCGAGTCGAAGAAGAACAAACAGCTTCGAATTCCTGGGAAGAAACGCGGTTTGCTTTCTTTTATTTTTTTTATTCTGAGGAGGAAGGGGGCTTCGGCCATTGCTTTTCTTTTGATTTTTTTTCGAACTGAGAAAGGGTGAAAAAAGGGAAGACGAGATTCAGTTAGAAGAAAACTCGTTCGGCCATTATTCTTGATTTTGAACGAGGAAAGGAATTTGTTTTTTTTTCCTTTTGATTTTCTCGGCTAAGTGATTTAAAAAGAAGGAGAAAATACCTTTGTGCGTTCAGAAGGTAGGGTGGCTGATGGAGAAGTTATAGACTTTGACCGTTTATTATATTATTATTTTTTATTCAAAATATCTCATTTTGCAATACGCGAAATCTCGAACTCCGAATCAGACATGTTGATAGGCGTTTATAATGTTAAACCCCTGTTTCGAACGCATTGGAAAAGGTTCCGAGTCCAAATTTGATCTTATGGAGAAGATAGCTTTTTGAACCAATTATAATATTGAATTTTCGATTTAATTTTAGCGCGTTTGCTTATCGTTCGGCCAAAGGATCACTCCAATCACTCCGAAAATTGAAATTCGATAATAATACAATATTACGGATCCAATGGAACTGGTTTCGTCGAATTTCGAGACTGTGCCCCCAAACGCTATTTTTAAATATCGATTAAACGATAAAATTTCCAAACTAAACAAAACAGTTTCAAATTAAATTCTGAAACTTCTATTATCTTTAGTATAATCAATATGAATTTTCTAAGCCTTCAGATTATTTTAAATCAGCTTAAAACTGAAGATTCAAATTTTTACTCAACTTTAACGAATTAAATTCAAAAATTATATTGCCAAATTCACTCTGATATTTGAATTTCAAATTAAACTATCATTCAAATATTTAAACTCAATTAAATATTCACATTTCAAATGTCAAAAATTCAGGGTCGTTCCAATCTTCCCCCCTTAAAAGAATTTCGTCCCGAAATTACAAGTTAAGAAGAACGATCCAATCCCCGTTTATCATTTTACCAAAACCAAACAGTTTTTATCAAATTCTCAACCCAATCTTTTTATTAAAGATTCGTTATCACTTGAACTAACTTTCCACAATCAACCATAAGTTCCAAATAATATGGTTTCCTTAAGAATTCAAATTTAAATTCAAATTCAAATTTTGAATTCAAAATTTTCTCAAAATTTTCTAACTCTCGAAATTTTCGAGAAATTTCGCCAGCATCTCCTTTGCGCGGCTAGCTCGGTAAGACTACAAAATGTCCCTACGGACTCCCAAATTCCAATAGAAAACAAAATGCCAAGTGGAAAAATCGGAAACTCATCAAATTTCATACTGAAATTTAAATACATACCTTATTGTTGAGAAATTCAAATTCATCTTCGAAATCAAAATCCAATTCCACTTTCCTTTATACCCCTGTATATTTTACTTCATAATAATATCCAAATTTACTTATTGGATTCCCATTACCAATTTTTACTTAAGAATTTTCTCCATTCATTAAGTTCAATATAAGTATTTACATATTTATATTTATTTTCACTTCACTAACAAAGTTATATATTCATTTCCATTCAACTTTGTATTTTCAATTCCATTTGAATTCAATTTACAATTTCAATTCTAATTGAATTCATTTTATCTTTAAAAATTAAAAATTCATTTCAAATCTCAATGCTTCTATTTCCAAATTTTTCTTTTAGATTTTCATTTTGAATTTTACTTGAATTCGATTCAACTTCTATTTCTGAATATTGAGTTTCATTTACCTTTATCTCAAATTCCAATTTTAAACCTTTTGTCGTTAAGTGAAAAATTTTCAAAATTTCCAAAATTTTTCTAACTCCCAAAATTTTCAATTTTTTTTTTGTGGAGTCTCCTTTGTACGGAGAAGCTTTTGCAATTTGACAAAAGACATAAATATATATACATCGACCCACTCGGTCGAAAAAGCAGAAAAACAGTTCATATTTCCTATATTTATTGCGTAGGCGTACCTTTTAGCATTTTTATGCAAAGCAGTTATTTATTAGCTTATTAACGCAACCAAATCCAGCCAAACGGCTTCCAAAAACTTGCACTTACTCAATTTAAACACGTAAGTGACAAATATAGGAAATTCATTTACATTTCACTTATTTCAATAGCAATTACATAGATTTCATAAGCAATGCACTTAAAATAATTCCCATAAGCAATTTATATGGTTTCAATACAATTTTAATCGCTTACGACCAATTCACATACCATTTACATTCAATTCAATGGTTTACAATGCAATTCCTTATATTCAATTCATTTTTAAATGAATCTAACTCATATCCCTTTTAATTGATACAAAACCAATTTCATTTGCTTTCATTTAACTTATATAATTTTATACAATCTCGTTTGCGTCAAACGACAATCGTTTCTATGCAAATTCAACGATATTCACTTAGTAGAATATCCATTCTAGTTTATAACTAATTTAAATTGATACTAATTCAATTTATTTTAGTTCCACTTCATTTTCAATTTGCATTCTATATTCACATTCGGTTTATTTCATTTACCAAACAAATTCTATTCAAAACCATTCAATAAAAGTCGACGACAACCATTTCACAAAATTTCTTTTTAAATTTCAAATTTCCATATTCAATTCATCCTGAATTTAATTTATCAATAACAAGGAAATTTTCAATTTGTTTCTACTACTTGAATTTATATACAAATTCAAACCATTTTATTCAACTCACAATTCAATTTTAATTTAACAAATTCAACTTCCAATTCATTATTTCATAAATCAATAAATTATCAAGTTTGCTTACTTGAATTCAATCCACTTTATTTTATTTTTTCCCAGTTTGGATTTTTATTCAACTTGATCCAAATCAAATCTCATTCCATTTTATAAATCTCATTTATAAATTCACATTACCAATTTCATTCCATTAATGAATTTTATTTTCAATTATCTTCATGGAATTCTATTTTCAAATTATAAATCACATTACAATTTACATGTACAAATCACATTTGTATATGAATTTTATTTCCTTATACTTCCAATTCATATTTATAAATTTCATTTGTTAAATGAATTTATCTCCAAATCTTTGGTTATTATTTTAATTTCTTATTCCATTTTCATATAACAATGATAATAATTCAATATCATCTCTTCCTAACAACCAAGCATCCATATACTATGATATTTCATAAAAAATCATTTCTTTTCTATACAAAAATAGTTTTGGGTAAAATTATTTCATTTACCCTATTTAAAACAATACTGCGTCAGTTTATCTTGTTTAAGAGTTTAGAAACCCCTATCGATTACAGTTGGCCAGACTGCACCGACCAGAATCTATAAATAATCAACCGATAAGTCAACACAATATAAAACAAATTTTGTATTCACTAACAAATACGTGCTCATATCTATTATTACACTCACACTCATTCTAGATTACTACTGACTCTATCTCTAATGAGTAACACCAAACAAAGCCAGGGTTATCGCTTAACCGGCTGCTCTGATACCACTTGTAACGATACGACTTTTTGATGCTCGAAAGTCGATATTAATATGTCCACTGTATCAAATGCCGCGTAATCGAATGCCGGAAAACCGAACCATTAGGGTTAAAAGAAGAGGTAGAAGAAGACAGAAGAAAAGAAAGAACAGATAAATAGAAACAGAAACAATATCAGAATCTCACATTCGCAGCAGAACAATATATAATAAATAATCACTAGTCTTTTAAAACAAAGAACTATATCAGTTTATACATTACATCATCAGAGTCAATATACAACTCAATACAACAATGGACAGTTATATAAACTTGTCCTCATACAGAATACACAGCGGAATAAATAAACAAGTATGGTAGTACGCCTCGCCATCCAGCTCATCTCCAAAGCTCTAGATTATCCAGAATATCCTAATAACATAACTCTAGGCTGCCCGTGTGGAAAATTATGGGCACCCAGAGTTTAGAAAGGGAACAATAAACTCCGAGTCAGTCATGGTGACTAGTGTGAGATCATAAAACAGTTATTTTCACAAAGAAAATAAAATAAATTCGAAATGCTTTTGGAAAATAAAACTACCATAAGGCCTCCCGCCACACACACACAATGCAAACGCAGAATTGGAGTAGATTTCCCCTTATGATAGTCAAATATGCTTACTACCAAAATCATTGGATATTATTACTAGTGCATAGTGTTGAAAACATATTGAAAGTATAATATTAATCTTAGCCAGCATACAACCATTATTGTATGCCTACTATAGCTACCATCTAAACAGTGGTGACCACCATAAGTAAATGGCAGGTTCTACAACTAAAACCGTACAGGGCTCGTATTGTTTCTTTGGATTTCCAACAAATGGTCAGGCAAAGAAACTTCCATACACCGAAATGGAAACGCCTCTAGAAAGACGCCCTGAGAACCTAACCGGATCTCTGCAAACATAAGGCCGACGTTACCTCACGCTTTTACCAAGGTATGACTAGGTAACTAACACACGAGCTATGCCATCCCCCGGTCGTTACCGACCTTTATCCGAGTATCCTCAATCATAAAGCAACAACCACAAAGTATAATAAATTTGCAGCATCAACATAGGTAAAATATCTGGGCTCCATACCATGATATCACCTTTTAACCAGAAGGAAATGGCATACCCTAGGGGCGCTACCCCTAAAAACCTTTGCCGCAACATTCCTGTTTCGACCATTACCGGGTTGTGAGGCTCGACGAAGTCTCGTCCACAAAGCCACGCTTTTTCACAAAGCAACGCTTTGACCAACAAATGATCAACAGCACTTCGTATGCCACATTACCAAATTGGGAATGTATCACTAGTAACCATCAACTACATAACCTCTGAGCTCGTACGTCTCAGAGAACGGTGTTAAGCTAAGAGAATAAATTCTCTGCTACCAACGGAAATGTATTTGATAGAAACCAGCTTTACATCTCAAAGTGTAACGTCAGACACACATCCATACAAGTCCGTTCCGGGATCGAACGGAACCGAAGGCACTTCCAAAGAAGCCCTTGCAATCCGGGTATTCACTAATCACGTCCGGACTTCCCATCATAAGAAGAGTGATATAAATCTCTATACCGGAGCAACTCGGTGCAGAGACATTCGACAGGTTGTCCTTTCATTTTCGAAAATATCCGGTCTTCACCACCGGTCTTCAATACGATCCATATCGTCGTATCACTAATTCGGAATGGGTTATATGACACAAAGGTCTTTTCCCGGCTAACCCGAATAGTGAGCGTTTGTTTTAAAAACAAATCAAGTGCCATTTCAAAGGCAAATATTGATAGTCGGTTATTTAACTATCAAACAACATTCACAACAAACATCCAATTTAAATAATTTTTCCCAAATTATTTATTTTCAAAATATCTTCACAAGATATATATTTTTCCACACTTTAACATTTGAAAACCAATTTCAAATCACATTTTCACACTGCATCACAAAATGGTCCATTTAAACCAATTAAATAAATCCTTATCGATTTATTTCAAATTTACATCCCAAATCTGTAAATTCATTTCCACACTTTAAAAATAAATCAATATTTATTTTTAAAACAAATTTCCCTTTCCTTTATAAATTCTATTCTGAATTTACATTCCCAAATATTCACTTTTACACGATTTTCAAATCGTTTTCCAAATATTCACTTTCAACACCAAATCAACTTTCAAATTGATTTCTAAATTTATTTCAAACCCCAAATCAAATTCCAAATTGATTTCTGAATTTACTTCAACACCGAATCAAATTTCAAATTGATTCTAATTTTAATCCCAAATACCAAATCATTTTTACAAATCGATTTCCAAATTTATTCTCAACACAAAAATCAATTTTTATTCAAACACCAAATAAATTTTCATATCGATTTCCCAAAGATTTATTTTCAAATACCAAATCAATTATCAATTGGATTTCAAACAAATTTATCACTTTTGAAAATAAATTTCTTTATCTCTTCCAAACCATTTAAAATTCTATTTTAAATAAATTTTCCAACTTTCGAATAATATAATTCAAAATCCATTTATAAAAATATTTTCCCATAATTTGGAAATAATTCGATAAGATTACAAAAATCAACTTTACGCTTTTAAAATCCTTCTTTGAAATTTAAACAATTCTTTCAAAAGAAATTACTTAAAATTTCTAATTTTAATTTTCAAAAATCCAATTTCATTTATTTATGGTATCCAACGATACCAAAAATACATTCGGCTAAATTATAGACTTCAACACATTCAATCACAGTTATAATCATTCATAGATTATAAATAATCAATCACACAACATATGAAACCAATTCAAATGTTTTGAGGAATCCTGTT
Source organism: Allium fistulosum (assembly GCA_030737815.1). Classification (NCBI taxonomy): domain Eukaryota; kingdom Viridiplantae; phylum Streptophyta; class Magnoliopsida; order Asparagales; family Amaryllidaceae; genus Allium; species Allium fistulosum. Next base: position 746,982,746 of record CM060902.1, read on the forward strand.
GGATCCCTCAACCTGTTTCCCTGCATCCACAGATGTTAGCACAATACCAATTCCACTTCGAGGTGGAATATAGCGGTATATGGGATTTATAAAATATCATCCGCTATTATGCGGCGCAATAGGGTCTCATCCTGTATATAATGCGGGAAATATCAATCACCAATATATACATATGCCAATATATATATATATATATATATTGCTATATACTATTATATATACTATCATTCAAGCACACGATCAACACAATCAATAATTTTAAATATAACTATTTAAAATTAAACAAAACCCTTTGTTTGAGTGAGAAGATCTCACCTTTTTTTTTACAATCCATTTTCACTCCAGATTGTTTTCTTCACAGTTCTAGACCTTGTATAAATAATTATTAAATTTATTAATACTCGAAATAATCGAATAACAAATTTTCGTTTGGTAATTTTAATTATTCAATGATTTTATTTTAAACTAGTTTCTTTTAATAAATTTATCTAACTAAAATTTTAATTTCAATTTTTTTTTTCTTTTCTTTTACATAACTTTAAACATTTTAAAAATTCCTATATTTTTCCAACTTTATATACATATTAAATTAAACTGAAATGTCTATGTTTTGCTGGAAATAATTTTTTTCGTTTTTTGCATATATCTATCTCACTGCTTATAAAACTACTGTTTTGCATTTATTATATTTTTTTCTTTTGACCAAAACATACATACACTTACTATTTTTCAAATATACATACATATATATATATAAATTTTGCCTTCAAAATCCTAATCTGTATATATATATATATATATATATATATGTTAAATTAAGTTTAAATCGAGAAGAGAAAGAAAGGTAAATCGAATACCTCAGTGACAAACTGCGAACCCATCTACGTTGATCGAGCGCTCAACCTAACAATATCCCCAGCCCCAATCGACGCCCACTACTTCGCCCACGCGCCTCGCCACGCGATCAACTGCGGCCTCATCCTTCCATCGTGATTCGAGTTCAATTCGCAAAACCCCTTTTTCATCGCGATCGAAACCCATGTGAGCCAAACCCTAGCTACCATTGCCGCTCGATGGAACTGCTTCGTCGAACTCGTGCTCGAGTATGTCTCCATCGTGATATCTCCTCAGCTCCAAATCGCAATGCGTGATTCACCAAGCTCGAGTCGAAGAAGAACGAACGGCTTCGAAATCCTGGGAAGAAACGCGGTTTGATTTCTTTTTTTTTATTCTGAGGAGGAAGGGGGCTTCGGCCATTGCTTTTCTTTTGGTTTTTTTCGAACTGAGAAAGGGGGGAAAAGGGGAAGACGAGATTCAGTAAGAAGAAAACTCGTTCGGCCAATATTCTTGATTTTGAACGAGGAAAGGAATTTGTTTTTTTCCCTTTTGATTTGCTTGGCTAAGTGATTTAAAACGAAGGAGAAAATACCTCTGCGCGTTCAGAAGGTAGGGTGGCTGATGGAGACGTTATAGACTTTGACCGTTTATTATATTATATTTTTTATTCAAAATATCTCATTTCGCAATACGCGAAATCTAGAATCCGAATCAGACATGCTGACAGGTGTTCATAATGTTAAACCCCTGTTCCGAATGCATTGGAAAAGGTTCCGTGTCCAAATTCGATCGTATGGAGAAGATAGCTTTTTGAACCAGTTATAATATTGAATTTTCGATTTAATTTCAGCGCGTTTGCTTATCGTATGGCCAAACGATCACTCCAATCACTACGAAAATTGAAATCCGATAATAATACAATATTATGGATCCAATGGAACTAGTTTCGTCGAATTCTGAGACTGTGCTCCGGAACGCTATTTTTAAATATCGATTAAACGATAAAATTTCAAAACTGAACAAAACAGTTTCAAATTCAATTCTGAAACTTCTATTATCTTCAGTATAATCAATATGAATTTTCTATGCCTTCAGATTATTTTAAATCAGCTTAAAACTGAAGATTCAAATTTTTACTCAACTTCAATGAATTAAATTCAAAAATTAAATTGCCAAATTCACTCTAATATTTGAATTTCAAATTAAACTATCATTCGAATATTTAAACTCAATTAAATATTCACATTTCAAATGTCAAAAATTCAGGGTCGTTACAATACCCTTAAGTGTTTTTAGAAAGTGAACAAAAAAATAATTAAAGAAAAGTGGACGTTTTGTGTATGGATTTGTGCGCATTAGTACAAAGGAAAAGATGTGCACATGGGTTAGCATATGGAGTGTCATCATCGAGGCATGTGATTGCATTAGAAAAGAGAAAAGGTATATGGAAAATGGAAGGGTAGTAGTTTGAAAGAATGAATGGTGTAGCATGAATCAAGGAGAGGTAATTTGGTCATTCGACAAAGGGGTAATGAAGGTCATTGGCCACATTTATTCCCCTTTGTAAATACATTCCCTTAGTCTCTCCTTTTCCATTTTTGTATACCTACTTTTCTTTCTCTTATTTTTCTTTCTTCTTCATCCATTTTCCCTAAGGCAAAAGCACTTTAAATTTGTCCAAAATTCTTCCATTACTCCTTCCTACCATGGTTAAACTCTTTACCACCTCAAAGCTACCAACTTTAGCACCCATTTTCGATATGGATCCCATAGTCATGTGCATTGTAAGGGTTTGGGAGGCTATGGCCGTGAGCATGAGGAAGAGAGGGGAGGAGCTAGAAGGCTTGGACGTGAATGAAGGTGGTAGCTTTGGCATGTGGGTGATGGTAGGAAGGTATTTTTGGAATATAGTGGCATAGGCTGGATGTACCCTTGCCTAAAAGTGAGAACTTTGAAATAGTTTAAAAATATTATGACATTGTCATGCCACACCTCTATACTCATACTAACAAAGAATATTACATAGTAATATTGTCTGCTACTACGGATAATAAAGCTGGTTAGGAGCGATAAAGCATGAATATTCCCTTGGGCTAACACTGGCATGTTATATTATACCTTAAAAATCATATATGACATGTATGGTATTGGAAGAAAGAAATAAATGTGATGGATAAAAAGAAGCTTAGAACAATATATAATATACAGAGAATGCAGAGTTACAGAACATAGCAGAATATATAATATTGACATGAAAATACAAACATGCATACATAATTGTGTCTACAAAACAAAAATACTAAACTCATGTAATACAGTCATAGATCGAAAACAACATGACTCAAAAATATATGCGATATAAAAAGTCAAGCTCATACAAAGTATACAACATGCACAAATGTAACAACATGCATATTTTACGATTATATATTTAAATGTTTTATTTAAATATAGCATTGTTTGTTGAATTTAAAGTCCGAAATGTGGCTTTCTGTAAACAATCGAATTCGCACTTGAGACCACTTCCATTGAATTCAAAATGACGTTTACAACTTTTTTGAGTATAAACATTGATATTTTTGGAGTTGATTAGAATTTTGGTATTTTCATTTGGGTCTTGGGTTTGGTTCTAGCCCACTAACCCAATAAGAGAACCCAAACTTCTCTACCAAATACCCTAACTCCTCTACTCTTCATTCATTCTACTCCTCATTTCCTAACACTTAAGCTAAAGAGAAAAATGGGGGAAAAGAAGGGAAATTAAAATTCCTAAGCCTAGAATCTTAGGAAATTCAAATTCAAGTTCTAAAATCAAAGAGAAGCTTAGGTAAGCATCCTCTTCATCTTCTCCCTCTCAATTCCTCTTCAATTCTTGATTTTTTCTATAACCTAACTTAGGAAATATTTGCATATGATCATAGATTGGAGTTCTAAAACTGAAGTTCAAGAGAGATTGATCTTTCTTTGTTTTAGAGCTTCTCATTTCTATATTTGGGTTTAAAGGTGAATTTTTGAACTCACATCTATGTCTATACCTTTGATAATTGTTAGGTATGAATTTCTAACATCTATTTCATGTCCATTTGCTTTTGATTTGAATTGGTTTGGTGAATTTTCCACTTTTTGGTATTTTGAAGTCAAAATCTATGAAAATCCTACTATGGATATTTTACATGTCGTTTGGAGTGAATTGAAGGGCCTATAGGGCTAGGTTGTCGCTTGGCATAAATTCTTAGCCACCGTCGCTCATCCGATCGCTTCCGAACCGATTTGGCCACTAATGGCCTAGGCTGATTTTTTGCCCTGAGCTTCAGCTTAGACGTCTGGGATAACACTCAGACGTTTGGGATAACACTCAGACGTCTGGGCCATCGAAATAAAAATTCCAAATTCTCAGCTCAGAAGTCTGAGGTTATTCCCAAACGTCTGGGCGATATGGAAGAAAATTTCTAGATTCACAGCTTAGACTTCTGGGAAAGCCACCAGACGTCTGGTGCTGTTTAATTCAGCCAATTTGCCTATTTTTGAGTGGATTTCCATTTTATCGATATTTGTTGATCTGGTCATTATTATTGACTTTGATGACTTCTTTTCTGGATTTTTGGGAATATTCATTTGATGGATTTGTTATCGATTTCTATGGTTTTGATTCACGTCATCGTATTTGAATTTTTGGTGATAGATTGTTTTTACAATCATTTCTATGATTTGTCACTTTAAAATACAAAGATTTCTATACTAGTAGTAAATACTCAAACTTTTTCACAAAAATGATTTCAACACTACTTTTAAATACAAAGCTCGTTTTTAAAACCGTTTTCCAATCTATTAGTATATACAAACCTGTACCTCATTCGTACGAGAAAACCAATTAAATGACTTAGCAAAACAAATGGTATGAAACGCTTGTGTTTACTTCGTTGGTTAATTCTTAGACTTGTTAGATTGAAATCTTATGACAATTTTCGAGTGGAAATCTACAATTTGTTCGTAAATATTTAAGTTAAGCCAATGGTTATGGGACATGAAGCTAAACTCATTTATTTACTAGCTTGGTGTAATTTACACTTCTATTGATTTATGACGATCATTTTGTGGTTTAGACTAGTGATATATGATGTCTCATTGTCCGCATGGGGGACAATACCCCGTTATGTTGAGCTTTGTCTCATTTTTATAGGCTAGTGACCCGTAGGTTTATGGAGTTCGGTTTATCGGGCGTACCGTTGTACTACGTCGTTGTTTCGGCTTAATTGAGTTTTAGGTTCCTCGGGTGTAACATTGTACTACGTCGTTGCACCGGCTTTATGGGTTAGCAACCCATGGGATAACGTCCCGTTTGTGATACACATGTTGGTGATTTTTCATGCTCCCGTTTATGATAGGTCTCCCCCCTTTATTATTTCCGGATTTCTAATTATTGATTTGTAGAATTTGTGTTTCACCAATATTTGTGATTTGGTGAATAAAAATAAAGAATATGACATTCTTTTTGGTGTTTGAGGAGATTTGAGATATTGTATGATTTTTTTTGTTATCATATATATTTGTTATATCTCTTATCCTATCTCATCTTACTTGATAATTATAGCTAGACTGATCCGTTTATTATTTTTATTCTTAAATAATACTCGGGTCAGGCCGAGGTGTTTCAGGTGCTTCCACTTGACTTCTTAGAAGGGATTAGCTTCTGACTTTTGGCTAACTACTTTAGCTTAGTAGTTTTTGTTTTTTTATACATTCGAGATAGAGACTCCTTGATGTATACATATTCTTTTGTCTAGCATTTGTACATATTCTTTTGTGATGTAGTGGATCTTGTATAACCAGTACTTTGATGTACACTTCTATGCGTTATATTCATATCTGTTTCCGCCTTAGTGATATGAATATCTGTGACTGATTTATGTTATGCTTATTTTCTATTTTTCTCCAAAGGCCACATAGCCACTATGTAGTAGCTTTGAGTTTGTATTTGATATGTCAGATTTCCTTTTGAAATGAAATGCATGACATACCAACTGACATATCGGTACTCACATAAAGAAATTACACAGATGGTCGCTCCTCAACAACCTTATTCTTCGTACTAATTGACGGCATTACCTAGTAGTGTCCTTGGTTAGTGTGAGTATAGAGGTGGGGCGTCATAGCTTGGTATCAGAGCCAAACTTCGGAACAATGTTGAATAATCTTGCAAGGATCATTGTCCTAAGTCTCTCTTAGAAATCGTGCCTTAGGATTTAATTCGAGTCTTAAGACCCATCCTATCCTATATTCTTTTATGATGCCTTGTTTTATCAATCAAGTTTGTTTTATATTCATTCTGAGAATAACCTTTTTCCTATTCTTTCTTTCTTTCTTAAAGAAGAGAAATTGTTAGACCTGGCCGTCCCAGCGTCGGTCAATCTAGTGCTACTCCTCAAGATGGCGTATTCATGTTTGCCTAACAGCTTTTGGATCTTGTAAAGAATTCTCAAGCTGTCGGACCCATTCCTGAGCCTACTCATCCTAAATCTGGGTTAGCACGCTAATGCAGTGATCATACCAATTTGGGTGGAGGCCACTCAAGGGTTCCAAAAGCGTTATAGAAGTCCAAGCTTTGCTTAGAACATGCGATCGCATCTTTTCTCACATGAATCTTGTGGATCTATATCGAGTCCAAGTGGCTTCTAGCATGCTCCAGGAGAGAGCATTAGATTGGTATGAGCTTTTGATTTCGGAAATTGTTGAAGCGGATCTTACTTGGGAGCAATTTCGGGAAAGGTTTGAGTTAAAGTTTGTGTCGGAAGCTAAAAAAGTAACTTTAGCCCGACACTTTATTGACCTTGTTCAAGGTGAATCTTCTGTGACAGATTATGTCGCATCTTTTGAATCCCTCTCTAAATATGGGGTCGAGTATATTAATACCCCATTGAAAAAAAATCATAGGTTTATATATAGGTCGAACAAGAACCTCAAAAGGCCTTTACTTCTGAAACTAGAAGTTTCTTTCGACCAGCTTGTAGATATCGCTCTTCGACTTGAAGAGGCCGATAAAGAAAGTGATGTTGAAGTTATGGGTGCCAAACAGAACTTCAACATCAATAAGAAGAGGCCTATTAAGTTCAAACCTAATCCCAACAAGAAAGGGAAGCAAGAAACTTCGGTAGCAAAGACTCCTACCCTAATCGTAGAGAATGCTACAATTGTGGTTCTAAGGACCACTATGCAAATAGGTGTCCGAAACCCCTTTATTGTCATTATTGCAAAAGTTGAGGTCATCTTATATCTTCATGTCCCAAACTTCAAAGCAAGAAAGAGGGAAAGTTGAATGTTGTGCAAGCCCCTTGTAACACTTTTGTTGGTCAAGGTATTTCTCATTCTGTCCCTGATGGCATTATTATGTTTTGTGATAATCCTATTCGAGTTCTTTTTGATACGGGTGCATCTAACTCTTTTATATCAAAAGAACTTGTTGATACTTTGTCTTTAAATGTTATGGGCTTGATGACTTCATTGAGAATTGCGAATTCGGTTGGTGGATCCGCAACACTCAGTTTATTTTGTAAGGATGTCGAAATTATTTTATGTGATTATGCTTTCCGAGCTGATTTGCATGCTATGCGCTACTTAGGTTTCTGAATGATATTGGGAATGGATTGGCTTAATCGTTATGAAGCCCACATCCTATGTCCCGAGAGGACTATTTATCTTCGACATCCCCAATCTGTTAAGAAGATTTCTATTGTTCTTAAAGATTCAGATTCCAATTCGGTATCATCCTTATATTCTCTAAATCCACATGATGACGATAATGATGATGAAGAAGAAGATGTCATTTCCCTCATTCACGTTGTTTGTGAATTTCCAGACATCATTGAGCCCGTTTTAGGATTACCACCTAAGCGAGCAATTGACTTTAGAATTAATCTTATCCATGGAGCTCTACCTATCACTCATCCTCCTTATCGTATGTCCAATAAGGAATGAGGAGATGCGTAAACAATTATCCAAATTGGAAGCGAAACAGTTTATTCGATCTAGTTCCTCTCCTTAAGGAGCTTCAGCTATTTTTGTGAAGAAATTCGATGGTACACTTAGGCTTTGCATTGACTACCGCAAGCTTAATGATCTCACCATCAAGAATAAATATCCCTTGCCTCAGATTAATGACCAATTCAATCAACTTAGTGGTGCTAGAGTCTTTTCACAGTTAGACTTAGCAACCGGTTTTCATCAGCTTCGTATTGCAGAGAATATCATTCGTTTAACATCGTTCTGTACTCGCTATGGATCTTATGAATGGTTTGTTATGCCATTTGGTTTAACCAATCCTCCAACTTATTTCGTTGACCTTATGAATCGAGTTTTCAAAGAATTCCTCGATCGATTTTTTCTCATCTTCATAGATGATATTCTTGTTTATTCTAAAACCGAGGAAGAGCATGAAAAACATCTTTGGATTGTGTTGGAAACTCTTAGGAGCAATCAATTGAAAGCAAAATTTTCTAAGTGCCACTTTTGGCAATCTCGTGTGAAATTTTTGGGGCATATTATCACTAAATCAAGAATTTCCGTGGATCCTGCAATGATTGAAGCGATTCAAAATTGGAAGAGACCGGAGAGTGTGATGGAAATTCGAAGCTTTCTTGGATTGGCGGGCTATTACCGTCGGTTCATAAAAGACTTCTCTAAAATTTCCGTACCTCTTACTAGTTTGACAAAGAAGGGAGTTAAGTACATTTGGTCAGACAAATGTGAAGCTGCTTTTTGGAAATTAAAAGAACTCCTTTCCGATGCTCCTATTCTTGTGATTCCTGAGGGGAACCAAGACTTGATTATTTATACGATGCTAGTCGTGTTGGTTTGGGAATTGTTCTCATGCAAAGGGAATGTGTTATCGCTTATGCTTCTAAGCAATTAAAGCCTGCTGAGACTAGATATGTCAGTCAAGATTTAGAGCTCGGGGCCATTGTTTTCGTCCTTAGAATTTGGCGTCATTATCTTTTGGGAGAGAAATTTTTTTTCTACATCGAACATAAATCTTTGAACTATTTATTTTCTCAAAAGGGACATAATTTACATCAACAACGTTGGCTCGAATTCCTTGCATCTTATGATCTTGATATTCTTTATACTCCCGAAAAGGGAAATCATCTTGTCGATGCCCTTAGTCGTAAGCAACAAGCGATTGTTTCCATGATGATATCCGAATGGAATGATCTTGAGACTTTGTCCACTTATGAGATTCAAGATCGTGAATCCCATTTATGTTCATCTCTTGTTTTATGTAGCCTTGAGGCTCATCCTTCTCTTTTAGAGCGCATTCTTGAAGCTCAAAAGCATGATCCTTGTTTGCACAAAAAATGGACAAACACCTCAAAGTTGTATGATTTAGTAGATCTTATGTTGTTCTTAGTGATTTGGGTGATTTATGCGAATATATGAAAAGCAGGGGCTAAACTGTAAAAAGACACGCAGATTTATAGTGGTTCAGCCAGAATGTGCCTACGTCCACTTTATATGTTATTTCTCTTCTCTTGTTTTGATTACAAATACAAAGCTTTGATACAAGTAAAAGAAAGTTGTTTGAAAGTTCTCTCCGTGCTTGAGCTCTCAAACTTGTCCTCCATTGTTGTACCCCTGCCTCTCTATTTATAGAGTGAGGTTGGGGGCAGGGGTCTTGGATATATTCAGCTGCTGGTGGGCCTGGGCTGAAGTGATCTGGCCTGGTAGTCTGGTTCGGCATCCTCTTGGTCTGGTCATGAGGTGGAGGAGATTTGGTCCGGTTGAGCTCCATTCGGTGGTAGCTTGGATCGGTAGAGGGGATTTGGTCCGGTTGAGCTCCATTCGGTGGTAGCTTGGATCGGTAGAGGGGATTTGGTCCGGTTGAGCTCCATTCGGTGGTAGCTTGGATCGGTAGAGGGGATTTGGTCCGGTTGAGCTCCATTCGGTGGTAGCTTGGATCGGTAGAGGGGATTTGGTCCGGTGTTTGAAAACTTGGCCAACATTTGCCCCCCAAAGTAGGGTATATGTTTACCATATATCGTGCTTTGTTTGTTGTCCATCCATTCTCGACGTCTGCGCGTGTTTCATGTTGCCGATCCAAGTGGTCCGGTACACTGCCTTCGCCTATAAAATAGGGGGCTAGGGCTTCTATCTTCCCACCTACCGAACCATTCCCACGAACCTCAGCATTAGCCGAACCAAACAATTAACCGAATCAGACAGCGTTAGCCGAACCAAACTTTTAACCGAATCAGACAGCGTTAGCCGAACCAAACTTTTAACCGAATCAGGTGAGATCTTCAGCCGGACCAAGTCTAGTCTTTTTTTTGCCGAATGAACTTGCGTATGTACGTTTGCATGCCGAATGAACATGCGTGTGTACGTTTGCATGCCGAATGAACATGTGTGTGCACGTTTGCATGCCGAATGAACGTACTCCTCTGATGCCGAATGACACATGAACGTTTTAATACCGAATGAGATTATTGAAGTGCTGTATTTGTTTCATACTTCGAATTTTTTTTTAAGCGAAATTCCAGATTACGCTGCTTGTATATTCTAACGATATATTTTCCCATGTTTGCAGATAAATGTCTCGAAAAGTTGAAACTCGATCAGATAAGAAGAGATCCGGGGGCGAAGGAGAGTCCTCGGTCGTGCCCCCAGCTCAATCAGGATCGGAGCGTCATGGGCCCGCCCCGAGGTCATTAGTGGATGGATATGGTCCTCAGGAGCTGCTGGATTCCCCGCCTGACTGCTTTCCTAGCTCTCTCAAAGAGGAGCAACTCGATGTTATATCTCGTTCCTTTGGGATCGATAGAGCCCTCATGCTGCTGCCGGGCCCAGGAGTCATGCCATACAGTCCTCCCGAAGGATACTTTGCTTATAGTAGGTACCATTGCATGTGTGGTGCTATCCCGCCACTCAATGCTTGGGTAGTCAGCTTCCTCACGTACCTGAAGGTGGCCCCATTCCAGCTTCAGCCCAACTCTTATGCCATACTGGTGAGCCTTTTTGTTATTTTTCGGAGGAAGTATGGTCGCGCTCCCTCCAACCGGGAGATCCGGTACTTGTATAATTTAAGGGGCTATAAGAAGGGGTCCCCATATATTAGCTTGGAGTCTGTTGTGACCTTCAAGCCGGTCCTGGACCTGTACTCCAAATTCAGCATGTTCAAGAAAGAGTGGTTCTTTGTTAGGGACGACTCCGTCTCCATCCGGCGCTTTACCTCTGGATGTAAGTTGATGCTTTTACTTATAATTTTTATTCCGACTGCGATGCTTCTTCTCATACTTTCTCATTTTTGCTAGCGACAGGTGGCTTTCCGGTTGTGGAGACTGACCGCCTGGTTCAGACGGCGGCGGAGATAGAAGCCATTCTTGGGAAATACAGATCATCTGCCTACTTGATTAGAAATGCGATTCTTCTGGAATATAACTTGATCCTTCCGCAGCAGTCTGTAGTTAAGTTGAGGGAAACAGCGGAAGAGAGGGCGGCTGCTCAGGCTAAGGGAGGCATTGCGGCAGAGGGTGGAAAGAGAAAACCATTCACGAAACCTCCAGCCGTCGGAGGCAAGAAACTTAAGAGGTCGGACGGTCCTTCTCCTAGCAATTGTCCACTTACTCAGGGGAGATAGATGCGGAGGAAGAAAGAGGTGAGGCGGAGGGCGGAAGTGACGTTGAGCGTCTTGGTGATGATGGTGGCGATGGACAGGGTGGTGATGGTTCCAGGGCTCTGTCTTCCGGGCAAGTAGGCGAAATGCAAGAGTGGACGGATGATGCTCTCCGCCAAGCTTTCGAGGGGTTGGATGATGATCCGGCTTTGGTAGAGAAGACCGGGAAGGCGGACAAAGCCGGGACTGGTGCAAGTGAGTCTTTTCCGACCATTCCGGCCAAGGCGGCTCTGACGACTCAAGGTGAACTCTTGACCCCTGCATGCTTCACTAATGATAGGGACTTAGGAATATTTTATGACCCGCTCCCGTCCTGGAATGAAATCCAGGACTTATTGCAGTATCCCACTCCTCCCCAGGGTTTGTACAACCACAGCTGTGTTTCTTTTCCTTTTCTAACTTGTAATCTACTGCGTTTCTTGAATCATATAGTAATGTAAGATTGTGACACTTGTTCTTTATATCAGGAGCAGGCAAGGCGCCCAAAGCTTCAGACCTTCGACACAGGCTCGAGCAATATAAACTTTCCAAAATTTCTGCTAAGCTGAAGCCCTCAACCCAACGCTCCGGGGATGTAGTCGGATACCGTCCTCTTCTTGGGGTCATCGAAGAGGGTATTCAGCAGAGGAAGAGGAGTCATCCTTTATCCGAAACTTCGCTCGGTCCTCAGCCTCCAGCTCAGCCTATTCATGATATTACTGAGGAGGGTAGCGAGTTTGTACCTTCTCCACACCCGTCCGGAAACCCTTCTGTTATTCATATCGACCGTCCCGACTTGGCCCGTAATCCATTCGCGGGTCATCCTGATCTGGATCCAGGTTCTCATTATATTACTTTTGACGAAGTCACTGGTGAACACCTTCTCCCCCGTAACCCCATGGTACGAGTACTTGATGAAGCCAAGTCCTTAGATCTCGATCTACTCACCACTCGTATAGTCACTATGGGAGACGAGGCCAAAGCTAATATTGATCGGGTGGCAGAGGAGACCAAGAAGTTGATGGGGCATCATGCTCGGCTGGTTAAGGCCGGAGAGGAGATTGGGAGCGCCAATATCCGACTTCGATTGGTGGTTTCGGATCAGGCCAAGCAGCTTGCGGATCAGGCTATCCAGATTTCTCAGCATGAGGCTGCTACTGGGCGATTAAGGAAAACCATGGAAGAGGCCAGTCGGGCCGAATTGCGGAAAATGGAAGCTGCTTGCAAAGAGCGGATTGACATGGCCATTACCACGGTGGATGAGGTTCGGAGAGCGGATCTCGAGCAGGTGGAGGAATTGTCCGAGAAACTTGAGGCTGTAGAGCTTGCCCAAGCTAAGTTGAGGGAAGAGATGGAGGTGATGCGGAGGTCCCTTCAGGCTGATTGCTCGAGATACAGACTGGAGAGAGATGCTGCCGTCGAAAGGTTGTCGGCCTCCGATGCCCGGATGAGGGAGTTTGAGGAGAACGAAGGAATGATGGATGACATGCTCCAGGACATGTATTTCCGGACTTGGAAGCAGGGCAACCTCTCTTGGATGGATGATTATCCCAGGGTCATGGCCAAGACCTATCTTCGGGCTTTGGAGGAGGCTAAGGCTAATGCAGATAAAGAGGGTGGAACGGTCTTCAGTATGGATGTGGTCACTGCCCAGTTCACCAAGGAGGAAAAAGTGGCGGTAAAGGAGGGTATGCGGCTGCTTGCTGCTGAAGAGGCGGGTGTGCAGGTAGAGGATGACGACCAGGATGGTCAAGAAGCTAGTACTGGTAAGTCTTCCTTTCTAGTCTTTCCGTTAACTTGGTTACTCATCACTAATGAATCCTTTTTATGACCGGACAGGCGGGCAAAAGAGCAAGGACAAGACTTAGACGCAACCAGCTCCATGATTGAACCTGGAAAATTCTTTTTGTAGGCTTGGCATTGTTGTATATGTTAGTCTTAAGACAGTAGAGTAACCTCTAAGTTGTAATTCTTGCTACTTGTAATAATATTATTCTTGACGTGTAATTTTTTAGCTTAAGCTGATTCTGTCGTTTCTTGAATGTTTGTTGCTGTTTTGACATGTCATATGAGAAATATAGCTGTGTATATTCTCGTAATTAAATTGTGTTTGATGTTAGATTCTGGTTTTAAATCATAATCTAATGACTTGCAATGTTAGCGTGTGGTGTGAAAACAAATTAAATTACAGTCATGCATCTGCACATAAAGGAAGAAAATACCGCCTTTCATGTTCTGTTTGTAAATGGCAGTTTCGAATATCTTGTATGACCAAGCATGGAAAGCAGTTGAATGCCCTGCCATCTGATTGTGAATCTCTGCATCCATTGGCGGGTATTTCTCACCCTGCATCCTGTACTTTATGGTTTGTTATAGAGGATAGGAGGAAAGTTTTTTAAGTAAAATTGAAATATGTGAAATAGTAAAACTTCCAGTCACGGAAGGCCTTCGATGTGCTTAAGTTCGTGGCAAACGGGTTTTGTAGTCACTTTCCCTAGCTGTGGGTCTTGGAGACATTTGTCACCCATCTTACGCCTCCACGGGGAGTTAATTCTTTTTTACCACAGCCGTACTTAAGACACACCGGAGCCGAGATCGCGCACAGTAACTACCCGGGCCATTATGGCCCGTACTCATGGGTATTATTCGACTTACTGTGGCCGGCTAGCGTGGGTGCCGATCGTCAACTGTGAACTGCCCCTGGCTGGCCACACCTTATGTTGGGGCTTATAATCGGTTCACAGTCGCCGGCGAGCCTAACGCCGTAATGAGCTGCCTCGGCTATAGTCGGCCTTCTCGGTGGCTTATAATCGGCTCATTACAGTTGGCTTTAAGGGCCGTCGCGAGAAATGAGTTAACCCGCAGCAGAGGGATGCTGGAGCAAAAATGTCTCATTGGCGAGGGCATAGATTCGCATAGTACCTGTTGGGTCTTGTCCACGTGAAGTTGCATTGTGGAGTGCTTTGAATAGAAATGCTATATGCTCAGGATTTTGTTCAACAGAAAAGGATAAAGTTAACAAGTAGCCAAGATACAAAGGAACAAGTTAAAAAAGAGACAAGGCTTTTTTAAAGTGGTTCGGCACGAAAAAGTGCCTACGTCCACTGATTCTCTTTGTTAATTCACTTCATATGGGCAATACAAGTTAAGAAAAGTATCGACGGAGGTGTTGGATGTTCCATGCCCTCTGGAACACCTCTCCGTCCACTGTTGACAAAATATAGGCTCCGTTGTGGAGATCTTTATGAATTACATATGGTCCATCCCAGATTGGGTCTAGTGCTCCGGGGCGGGGGAAGATTCGCTTGAGGACAAGATCCCCTTCTCGCAAGGTACGATGCTTGACTTTGGAGTTGTATTGTGCCGCCACCTTTTGCTTGTGGGCTGCTGTTTTTAGGACTGCATCATTCCTTCTCTCCTCGACTAGATCCAAAGACATGTTGAGGAGCTCTTCGTTCTCTTCTGGGTTATAGTGGATCCTACGGATCGGAGGCAAAATGTTGGATAAGATTTCCTTGGCTTCCCTTCCGGCGACACACCTTAACAATGGGTTAGAGAACCCGCGCCGATAGAGGATGTCTCCTTGTATTGTGTAGCGGGACGCTTTCCTCAGGATTTTCTTGACTTCGTTACGCCCGTCGGGTAGTGTGCCATTTTGTAGGTAGTCTCGGATGGGAGTCATCCAAGTTGCTTCTTCGGTTGCAGCTATCAGATTCACTTGCTCAAAACTTGGGATCGTTTGCTTTGAGACAGTTACTGCCCCGAAGATGGCGACGTCTCTCATACTTGCTTGCTTTGCCAATTCGTCGGCCTCTTGGTTCTCTTCCCGAGGGATGTGTTTGACTAAGTAGTGGTCCAATCGGCTGAGAAGTAACTTGGCCTTCTTTAGGTATGCGATGAGTCGCTCTTCTCGAGCTTGGAATTCCCCTAGTATTTGATTAACAATAAGCTGAGAATCGCTGTGAAGACACAAAGAATTGGCTCCGATCTCGATAGCAATTTCCAATCCGGCTATTACTGCTTCATATTCCGCATCGTTGTTGGTGGCAGCGAACTCCAACCTTATAGCATAGTGCAGTTTATTTCCCCTGGGAGTGATTATTACCACACCTGCCCCCGAGCCTTGTTCGTTAGATGCACCGTCCACAAAGAGATTCCACTTGATATCTTCTGTTATTTCCAGTTGCTCCTTATCCTCGTTGGTAGTGAATTCTGCAATGAAATCAGTCATGGCTTGTCCCTTGATGGCGGTGCGAGGGTGATAGGTGATATCATATTGACTCAGCTCAATACACCATTTAAGTAGTCGCCCGGAAGTGTCGGGACGATGGAGTACTTGCCTCAGTGGTTGATCGGTCAGAACTTTGATGGAATGGGATTGGAAGTAGTGACGTAGCTTTCGTGAAGTGATTAGTAAACAGTACGCCAACTTTTCAAGCTTAGGATATCTGACTTCTGCCCCAGTAAACCTTTTACTGACGAAGTAAACTGGTCGTTGCGTGCGGTTATCTTCCCTTACCAAGGCAGCGCTTAGAGCGTGAGATGACACAGCAAGGTATAGGTATAATTCTTCGCCTTCGCTTGGGGTCGAGAGTACCGGTGGTTTCTGGAGGTGTTCGATTAGGTTAAGGAAAGCGGTCAAGCATTCGTCCGTCCATTCGAACTTTCCTTTATCTTTCTTTAGAGCTTCGAAAAAGGGGACGCACTTGTCCGTTGCTTTGGAGATGAATCGGCTTAGGGCAGCCACTTTTCCATTTAGGCTTTGCATTTCCTTTCGGGTGGAAGGTATCTTGATGTCCCTTAATGCTCGGACTTGTTCAGGGTTTGCTTCTATCCCTCGGGCATGGACGATGAATCCTAAGAATTTTCCCGATGACACTCCGAAGGAGCACTTTAGTGGATTCAACTTCATTCCATACTGTCGAAGTACCTGGAACATTTCGCCTAGGTGGCTTACGTGATCTTTGGCTTTCCGTGATTTTACCAGCATGTCGTCTACATATGCTTCCATTGTTCGTCCTATTAGCCCTGCGAACATCTTGTTGACGAGGCGCTGGTAGGTGGCCCCTGCATTTTTAAGTCCGAAGGGCATTACTTTGTAGCAGTACAAACCCCGGTCGGTGATGAAACTAGTGTGGTCTTGGTCGGGAGCATGCATAGGAATTTGATTATATCCTGAGTATGCATCCATAAAAGACAGGAGTTCGTGCCCGGCTGTGCTGTCTACAAGTTGATCGATTCTGGGAAGCGGGAAGCAATCCTTTGGGCAGGCGTCGTTTAGGTTGGAGAAGTCAATGCAGGTCCGCCACTTCCCATTAGCCTTCTTTACTAGTACCGGGTTGGCGATCCATTCTGGGTAAATAGCTTCTCGTATGAAGTCATTGGCGAGTAGATTCTTTACTTCTTCATCGAGGGCTGCTGATCGCTCTGCCCCCATACTTCTCTTTTTTTGTTTTACGGGCGCCTTGGTAGGATCAATTTTTAATACGTGGCATGCTATGTTGGGGGAGATCCCGGTCATGTCAGCGTGTGACCAAGCGAACACATCCAAGTTATGGCGGAGAAAATCAATGAGTTGTTCCTTCAATTCAGTTTTCAGCTGCGACCCAATTTTCAGTAGCCTACTTGAGTCGTGTTTGTCTACAGATATAAACTCCATAGCCTCTGCAGGCTCGGCGGTGGCCTCCTCCTCTTTGTCCCTAGGGTCTAATTCATTGAAAGGGTCGCTGGTGTATCGAAGAGGAGGGGCTTTCTTTAGTTGCTATGCTTCAAGGCTTTTTGTGCAGAGGGCAATCTCTACACCTTTCCCTTTTTCTCTCCTGTGGTTGTTGCGAAGTTCGGTTACATAGCAGTCTCGTGCAATATCTTGGTCTCCTTCCACTTCCCCTACCCCATTGTCTGTTGGAAATTTCATTTTCAGGCACCACGGGGCTAGGACAATCTGGAAGTCAGATAGGGCTGGTCTTCCTAGGAAGGCGTTGTAGGCCGACTGGTTTTCTATCAGCACAAACGTCTGTTTCCTTACAACGGAGCGGGGATGGCTTCCAATTTCAACGAAGAGGTCCAACTGCCCGATGGGCATTTACGCATCTCCAGTGAAACCGTGTAGCGGTTTGCTGCAGGGAGACACATCCTTTATTGATAGCCTCATTTTGTCGAATGCGTGTTTGAACAGGATATTTACAGAGCTTCCAGTGTCTACCAGGATTCGGTAAACTTCGGCGGGACCGAGTCGGGCAGAGATAACCATGGGATCCATGTGAGGGTACTGTCTTCCTTCTAGGTCGCGTTTACTGAATGTGATGTCATTACTTTCTTTCCGCTTTGGGTGGCGCTCTTCTATAACCGTATTGACACAGTCTCTATTGTCTCTGAGCGACTTCCCATATCTTTCCATCTCTTTCCAACTTCTGTCTGCGATGTGCGGACCTCCTGAGATGGTGTGGACCACTATCTTCTCTTGACTAGAGCTGCTAGCGTTGCGGTCGCCTCTGCCGGTCCCTGGTGAGGGTAGCCTTGGGTTTTCACTGGCAGGAGCTGGAGTCCTGTCTTGACTCTTTACATAGCGTTCCAGTTTCTTTCTTATGATGTGTTCCTCAATCAGATCTCGGAGATGATGGCATTCGTTGGTATCATGTCCGTGGGATTCGTGGAAGTGGCAGAATTTTCCAGATTTCTGTGCGCTATCTGATTCCTTCTTGTATGGTGGGCGTTTGTATCTAACTTCGCCTTGGGTGGCAAGGAAGATGTTTTCGACGGTCTCGTTCAAAGGGGTGTAAGAGTCGAATCTTGGTCCTGGTCGATATAGGCGTTTTTCTACTTTCTTGCCCCCAGCATTGTCTCTGGAATCATTTCTTCGAGCGTCCCTTGCCACAGCAGGGGCGTTGCCATGGGTCGTCTTACTTTGCTGTCCTGACTGCCCCTCAATGGCAGCATCCTCAAGCCTCATGTATTTCCCGGCTTCATGGAAGAAATCGGGTAAGGTAGCTGGTTTTTCTTTTGTCAATCTTCTAGCAAATTTGGTGTCCGGATGCACCCCACTGCAGAGGGCCATCAGGATAAGCTTCTCATCGGCGTCTTGAACTGCGGCTGCTGCGGCGTTGAATCTGGTTAGGTATTGCTGCAGCTTCTCTCCAGGCTTCTGTTTGACGCTGGATAAGGAATAAGCGTCCTTAGGTTGCTCCACATGAATGCGGAACTGACTGATAAATTTTTCTTTCAACATTTCCCATGAGCTGATGGATCCTTGGGGTAGATGACAGAACCAGGAGGTAGCAAGATCTGCTAAGAAGAGCGGAAAGCACTTGCACAGTACTCCCTCTGTTGCTCCACTCATGAGCATATGCTGTGTGTATCTCTGTAAGTGTACAACGGGGTCGGAGGTTCCTTTGTAGGGTTCCATTGTTGGCATCTTCCATTCTCGGGGGGTGATAGCAACTTCGATATTGCGGGCGAAAGGGCTGGTTACCCTAGCGCCTATCCCTCGATCTCTTTGCTCCCGTTGGACACACTCTCTGAATAAGCGTGCCATCCTTTCATCAGAATTTGGAGCAGACAGAAATGAGTTTGGTTCTGTTCTGTGGGGTTGGTTCCGTCCATACAACCTGTAGGGATGGTATCGTCTATCATTCCTCATATTTTCCAGTGGCTGCCTTTGATCTTCTGGGAGCATGCTTGGGTCAGCTACAGTTGGCCCTTGCCTTGATCTTCCCCTATTGGGTTCTGATCTAAGCACTTCCTCGGGTCCAACTTCGGGCTGAACTCTAGCTCGGCCCCGTTCACCGATGTTTCTGTGGTTATGCAGCATGACAGGCTCAACTGCAGTTGACCTTCGCCCGGTACCTTCCCCGTTGGGTTCGGCACCAAACGTTTCCTCAGGCCTAACTTCGGGCTGGGCTCGGTCTCGGCTCCTACCACGGCTACTCCTGCCGTTAGCTCCTTCGAAGAAGGAAGATCTTTGCTGTCTCTGAGATCCTCCAGACTGGGACTCGCCCCATGATTCATGTTGCGGTTGGATTCTTCAGCGTCCCTCAAGCGTGACATGAGATGGTCCACCAAGGCTTCTTGCTGGGACGTGAAGCGGTTAGTTATTTCAACAACAACTCTGTCCAAATCTGCCCTAGTAATTGCTGCAGGCTGTTCTGTGGCAGGAGTGGTTGGGTTAGCCTGTCCTTCATTTGTTGCCGTTGCTGGAGGAGGACGATTTACTTGATTCGCGGCAGCTGGGTCAGGAAGGCTACTGGATGCGATGTTTTTTCCTTTGTTAACATCTTTTCTCTGTTTGGGAGGCATGTTTTCCAAGTGGCGGACGATGCTGTTAGGAAAACTTGTTAAGTGGATGAAGCTGAAGCTTCGAGCTTCTAGCTCTCAATGAAAGCACCAAAAATGTTTGCACAAAAAATGGACAAACACCTCAAAGTTGTATGATTTAGTAGATCTTATGTTGTTCTTAGTGATTTGGGTGATTTATGCGAATATATGAAAAGCAGGGGCTAAACTGTAAAAAGACACGCAGATTTATAGTGGTTCAGCCAGAATGTGCCTACGTCCACTTTATATGTTATTTCTCTTCTCTTGTTTTGATTACAAATACAAAGCTTTGATACAAGTAAAAGAAAGTTGTTTGAAAGTTCTCTCCGTGCTTGAGCTCTCAAACTTGTCCTCCATTGTTGTACCCCTGCCTCTCTATTTATAGAGTGAGGTTGGGGGCAGGGGTCTTGGATATATTCAGCTGCTGGTGGGCCTGGGCTGAAGTGATCTGGCCTGGTAGTCTGGTTCGGCATCCTCTTGGTCTGGTCATGAGGTGGAGGAGATTTGGTCCGGTTGAGCTCCATTCGGTGGTAGCTTGGATCGGTAGAGGGGATTTGGTCCGGTTGAGCTCCATTCGGTGGTAGCTTGGATCGGTAGAGGGGATTTGGTCCGGTTGAGCTCCATTCGGTGGTAGCTTGGATCGGTAGAGGGGATTTGGTCCGGTTGAGCTCCATTCGGTGGTAGCTTGGATCGGTAGAGGGGATTTGGTCCGGTGTTTGAAAACTTGGCCAACAATCCTGAATTGGCTCATCTTAGCCATGGTGGTTGGGATAGGAATATTGATGGTTTGAAAGACTTTGAAATCGATGCTCGTGGAGGCATTCGAAAATTTGGTAGACTTATCGTGCCAAATATTATTGATCTCCGTAAAGACATTTTAGAAGATTCTCATCGTTCTAAATTTACCATTCATCTCAGTAGTAGTAAAATGTACGTGGACATGAAGCGACTTTATTATTAGGATGGAATGAAATCTGATATTGCTAACTTTATTAAGCATTGCATGACGTGCCAACTCATAAAGGCCGAGCATCAAAGGCCCGGTGGTTTATTGCAACCTTTGGACATTCCAGTTTGGAAGTGGGATCAAATTTCCATGGACTTTATTGATGGTCTTCCCCGTTCTCGTTCGGGTCATGACAGTCTATGGGTGATTGTAGATAGACTTACAAAATCCCCCCATTTTATTCCCATTCGGTCCAATCGGACCGTACCTCTTTTGGCCAAACTCTATGTTAAAAAATTTGTTAAATAGCATGGGGTTCCTACTTCTATTGTTAGCGATCGTGATCCATTATTTACTAGTGGATTTTGGAAGGGTCTTCAAAAAGATTTGGGAACGAAGCTTAATTTTAGCACCGCTTATCATCCTTAGTCTGATGGAAAAACAGAGCATGTGAATCAAACTGTTGTGGATCTCCTTCGTGCAAGTGTTCTTGATTTTGGTGAAAGTTGGGAAGATCATATTTCTTGTTGAGTTTTCCTATAATAATAGCTTCCAATCTAGTATTGGTATGGCACCTTTCGAGGCACTCTACGGAAGGCCATGTCGATCTCCTTCATGTTGGCTTGAAGCCGATGAGAAGCCGGTTTTAGGTCCAGATTTTATTCGTGATGCCACAGAAAAGATTGACCTTATTCATCATAGGATGAAAGAAGCTCAAAGTAGACAAAAATCCTATGCCGATAACTGAAGAAGGAAATTAGAATTTTCTGTGGGAGATTTGGTATTTATTCGTGTTTCATCTATGAAGGGTGTTGTGCGTTTCAGTCGATCGAGAAAATTAGCACCTCGATATATTGGTCCATTTCCCATCACTGAACGCATTGGTTCCGTAGCTTATTGCCTTTTATTACCGGCTTAATTTTCTGCTATTCATGACCTATTCCACGTTTCTCAACTACGGAAATGCCTTAGAGATTCCGATTCTATTCTTGATCCTGGTGTTATTGAAGAAAGTGAAGTTTCACCTAACTTGACTTATGAGCAACATCCTATTCGTATCATTGCTACGGTGGTTAAACACCTTCGTAATAAAGATGTTCCGCTTGTGAAAGTTCAATGGTCCGCAAATCCTAAAGATTGTTCTTGGGAATCCAGAGAATTCATCGAGCGAACTCATCCGGACTTACTCTCTCTTGCTCCTTAAGGTGAACTTCTCGCTTCAAAATTTTCTTTTGTGTTGTTATCCCTTAGTGTGGTTGTTACTCTTTACTTTCTTCTTAAGTATTGCGAGGATGCAATTTCTTTAAGGAGGGGAGTCTGTAACTACCCGCATATTTTACGATTATATATTTAAATGTTTTATTTAAATATAGCATCGTTTGTTGAATTTAAAGTTCGAAATGTGACTTTCTGTAAACAGTCAAATTCGGACTTGAGACCACTTCCATTGAGTTCAAAGCGACATTTACAACTTTTTTGAGTATAAACATTGATATGTTTGGAGTTGATCAGAATTTTGGTATTTTCATTTGGGCCTTGGGTTTGGTTCTAGCCCACTAACCCAATAAGAGAACCCAAACTTCTCTACCAAATACCCTAACTCCTCTACTCTTCATTCATTTTACTCCTCATTTCCTAACACTTAAGATAAAGAGAAAAATAGGGGAAAAGAGGGGAAATTAAAATTCCTAAGCCTAAATTCTTAGGAAATTCAAATTCAAGTTCTAAAATCAAAGAGAAGCTTAGGTAAGCATCCATATCATCTTCTCTATCTCAATTCCTCTTCAATTCTTAATTTTTCCTATAACCTAACTTAGGAAATATTTGCATATGATCATAGATTGAAGTTTCTAGAGTTGAAGTTGAAGTTGAAGGGAGATTGATCTTTCTTTGTTTTAGAGCTTCTCGTTTCTATATTTGGATTTAAAGATGAGTTTTTGAACTCACATCTATGTCTATACCTTTGGTAGTTGTTAGGTATGAATTGCTAACATCTATTTCATGTCCATTTGCTTTGATTTGAATTGGTTTGGTGAATTTTCCAATTTTTGGTATTTTGAAGTCGAAATCTATGAAAATCTTACTATGGATGTTTGACATGTTGTTTGGAGTGAATTGAAGAGCCTATAGGGCTGGGTTGTCACTTGGCATAAATCCATAGCCACCGTCGCTCATCCGATCGCTTCCGAACCGATTTGGCAATTAATGGCCTAGGCTGATTTTTTGGCCTAAGCTTCAGCTCAGACGTCTAGGCCATCGGAATAAAAATTCCAGATTCTCAGCTCAGATGTCTGTGTTTATAACCAAACGTCTAGGCGATCTGGAAGAAAATTTCCAAATTCACAGCTCAGACTTCTAGGAAAGCCACTAGACGTCTGGTGCTGTTTAATTCAGCCAATTTGCCTATTTTTGAGTGGATTTCTGTTTTATCAATTTTTGTTGATCCGGTTGGTTATTGTCATTTATTATTGACTTTGATGACTTCTTTTCTGGATTTTTGGAAATACCCATTTGATGGATTTGTTATTGATTTCTATGGTTTCAATTCACGTCATCATATGTGAATTTTTGGCGTAGATTGGTTTTACAATCGTTTCTATGATTTGTCACTTTAAAATACAAAGGTTTCTATACTAGTAGTAAATACCCAAACTCTTTCACAAAAACGATTTCAACACTACTTTTAAATAAAAAGCTCGTTTTTAAAACCGTTTTCCAATCTATTAGTATATACAAACCTATACCTTATTCGTACGAGAAATCCAATTAAACGACTTAGCAAAACAAGTGGTATAAAACGCTTGTGTTTACTTTGTCTATTTACTCTTAGACTTGTTCGATTGAAATTTTGTGACAATTTTCGAGTGGAAATCTGCAATTTGTTCGTAAATATTTAAGTTAAGCCAATGGTAATGGGACATGAAGCTAAACTCATTTATTTACTAGCTTAGTGTAACTTACACTTTTATTGATCTATGGCGATCATTTTGTGGTTTAGACTAGCGATATGCGATGCGTCATTGTCCGCGTAGTGGACAGTACCCCGTTATGTTGAGCTTCGTCTCATTTTTATAGGCTAGCGACCTACGGGCTTATGGAGTTCGGTTCATCGGGCGTACCGTTGTACTACGTTGTTGTTCCGGCTTATCTGAGTTTCAGGTTCCTCGGGCGTACCGTTGTACTACGTCGTTGCACCGGCTTTATGGGTTAGCGACCCATGGGATAGCGTCCCGTTTGTGATACACGTGTTAGTGAGTTTTCGTGCTCCCATTTATGATAAGCCTCCCCCTCTTTATTATTTCTGGATTTCTAATTATTGATTTCTAGAATTTATGTTTCACCAATATTTGTGATTTTCTTAGATAAGCTTTACCAATATTTGTGATTTGGTGAAAAAAATAAAGAATATGACATTCTTTTTGGTGTTTGAGGAGATTTGAGATATTGTACGATTTTGTTTTTATCATATATATTTGTTATATCTCTTATCCTGTCTCATCTTACTAGATATTTATAGCTAGACTGATCTTTTTATTATTTTTCTTCTTAAATAATACTCGTGTAAGACCGAGGTGTTTCAAGTGCTTCCACTTGACTTCTTAGAAGGGATTATCTTCTGACTTTTGGCTAACTACTTTAGCTTAGTTGTTTTTGTTTTTTTATACATTCGAGATAAAGACTCCTTGATGTATACATATTCTTTTGTCTAGCACTTGTACCTATTCTTTTGTGATGTAGTGGATCTTGTATGACCACTACTTTGATGTACACTTCTATGTGTTATATTCATATCTGTTTCCGCCTTAGTGATATGAATATCTGTGACTGATTTATATTATGCTTATTTTATATTTGTTTCCGAAGGCCACATAGCCACTATGTAGTAGCTTTGAGTTTGTATTTGATATGTCAGATTTCCTCTTGAAATGAAATGCATGACATACCATCTGAAATATCGGTACTTACACAAAGCAATTACACAGATGGTCGCTCCTCAACAACCTTATTCTTCGTACTAATTGACGGCATTACCCAATAGTGTCCTTGGTTAGTGTGAGTATAGAGGTGGGGCGTCACAACAAAGGTCTAGGTCCTAACGATATATATAAATCTTTAAATATATCTATCTCCATAAGCTAGCTCAAGATCCACGGTCGATGAGTCCCAATACCTGAAATGTCTTGGTATGACCAGTGTATTAATAATAATAAATTGGTCAGACTATCTCTAGTTTAGAAAATGTAAGACCATATATGTAACATAAGAAAATTTCAATAATATAGTTATAACTATATAATATGTCAACATGCAAACAATAAATGGCATAATCACAATAATTCACCATAGCATAAAACATATCATGCTTATTACAAGCAATCATCTCAAATATTGTAAATCAAAATGTCTCACCAATCAGTATCAAAAGACTAGCATGAAAGAAAGTAAAAACTAAAAGACTAGAATGAAGTGAGTCAAAACAAAGCAACGAGTATGAAAACAAGTCAAAACCAAAAGACATCATGAAAGTAAGTCAAAAATCAATAGACAAGCCTATAGCAAGTCGGGCGTACATG